>CM035632.1:82447724-84947724 GCA_020496765.1 Gossypium stocksii | reverse complement strand
AAGATGCAAGTGTCATTTTGATAAGTGTTGTGAAATGGACACTTTGGACAGGTATGTACTTGACCCTCGGGTTGAAACTTGATACAACAACAATAATGTGGTAAGATGATAAATGATGATTAGAAATGTGATATATGTCTTAGTGATACCATGCTAGCGTTGTTTGGTATAATTGCTTTGTTATGTTACTTGTTATTTGCATATGAACTTACTAAGCATTTATGCTGACTCCCTCCTTTTTATTCATTGTAGTTTTGGACAAGCCGGCTCAGGAATCGGGATAGGTCGAAGGCTCGTTCCACTACACCAAAACAGACTTTTAGCGGCATTTTTAGCGGCGTTTTAATAAAAAATGCCGCAAATATTATACATTAGCGGCATTTGAACGAAAACACTGCAAAAAGTTGAGCAATAGCGGTGTTTTTGGGCAAAACGCCGCTAAAAATGAGCAATAGACGCCGCTATAAATCTAAGAATTAGCAGCGCTTTCGTAAAAATGCCGCTTTAAGTCTGAGCATTAGTGGCGCTTTTATAAAATCGCCGCATAGGTCTGATCATTAGCGGTGCTTCCACAAAAAGGCCGCGAAAGGTAAGGGCAGTAGCGGCGCTTTCACAAAAACGCCGCTAAAGGTAAGGGCAGTAGCGGCGCTTTCACAAAAATGCCGCTAAAGGTAAGGTCAGTAGCGGCGCTTTCACAAAAACGCCGCTAAAGGTAAGGGAATTAGCGGCGCTTTCACAAAAACGCCGCTAAAGGTAAGGGCATTAGCGCCGCTTTCTCAAAAACGCCGCTAAAGGTAAGGGCATTAGCAGTGCTCTCACAAAAACGCCACTAAAGGTAGGGCATTAGCCGTTCTTTCACAAAAATGTCACTAAAGATGTTGAGCAAAATAACGTCGTTTGGCTTTAGGTTTCGTAGCAGTAGCAGCGTTTGAAGGTTTAGAATTTAAGTTTAATGTTTATTGTTTAGAGTTTTAGGATTTTATGATATAGTGTTTATTATTTTGGGTTAATGTATTGTTTTATAATTAGGGTCTTAGTATTGTTCATGGTTTTAAAGTATGGCTATTAGGCTTTAGGGGTTATGGTTTTTGATAAAATGACAAAAAAATAATTTATTTTAGGGTTTAGGTAAGCATTAAGATTTTTTTAATTACTTTTGTCCATTGTAATAATATATATTTTTGGGGTTTATCGGTGTAGGTTTATGGTTTGGGATTTAAGGTTTAAAGATACCGTTAAAACTGAAGAACATTTGGATTTTACTGAGATCCATCCATTTTGTACTACATCTATATTTTTTAATATAAGAGTATAACTATATATTTTGTCCTACACTAACATTGGCCACACAAATTCTAAAAAATATGGACTATGTAGGATTAGGGTTTAGGGTTTAAAGTTTAGGGTTTGAGTTTTATGGTTTATGATTTATGATGTAGGGTTATGGTTTATGGTTTATGGTTTGGGGTTTGGGGTTTATGGTTTATGGTTTAAAGTTTAGGGTTTGAGTTTTAGGGTTTAGGGTTTATGATGTAGGGTTATGGTTTAGGGTTTTAGGGTTTACGATTTAGGGTTTGGGGTTTGGGGTTTGGGTTTTAGAGTTTGGGGTTTGGGGTTTGGGGTTTGGGGTTTAGGACTTATGATGTAGGGTTATGGTTTAGGGTTTTAAGGTTTACAATTTAGGGTTTGAGGTTTGGGGTTTAGGGTTTAATTTTGGATTTTTTATAATATAAATCTAAATAAGATAAATATAAATTTATATTTTATATATATATATATATATATATATCAAAATTGGTTAAATCCCAAAAGCATACAGGAACAATGGTTTAGTGTGTAATTGTATAATGTACATCATTTTTAATTTATATATTGCATACATAAATATTTATATTTATTCAATATAAAGATAAATTGATGTATTTTTTTTAAATGTGTATGATTAAATAAAAATTAAGGTTTCTAACTGTACATTTAAACCACAATTAGAATAATTCACGTCTACAATTACACATTAAACTGAAATTCATATATAATTCTGACATGTACGTATATCTCTATCAAAATTTAGGTGTATACATATAATTAAATGCCATTTGTATAAAAATATAAATAATTAATGTGGATCATACTTAAAAGAATAATGTTGATGTAAAAAGAAAGAAAAAAAATTCCTAAAAGAGTTGATAATGGTAATGAAATTTTTAAAATTTAATAATAAAAAATTAAAGAATTTAAGAATTAAAAAATTAAAAAATTTAATAATAAAAAATTTAATATTTTAGTTAAAAAGTTCAATAAAAAATTCCAAAAAATGATAATCTCAACAGAAAAATTTTGAAATAAAAAAGCATAGAAAAATATATGTTAAAAATGAAAAAAATATTAAAATTGTGCATTAGTGGCGTTTTTAATAAAAACGCCACAAATATTCGAGTTGGGTTAAATGGCGTCGTTTTTGTTTCATACATTTTATCCCCAAAGCTAAGTCCCGACACTTAGTATTTTTTCCCAAAACAAAGTTTCCCCTATACCGTCAGTTTCCCCAAATCAAACCCTAAGTTGCTTTCCTCCATATTTCACCGATTCAAGGCCTGAGCTTGGTGTTTCTTCTCAAACAAATCTTCCTTTCTTTTTTTTTTTTAACTCTCTTTCTCTCTCAAATCCTCGATTCCACTTCACTCTCCAAATCTCTCCAGGTAACATTCAAACATTTCTTATGTTTTTTTTTCCTATTATTCTTTAAATTTATCATCTTTTCAGTATTACGCCTACAAACTAGCTTTCAATAGACATATTTTGACTTTTTGAACAGGATTGCGAGCACTCCTTTTGTATCACCGACGATATGTATTTACTAGTTTGCTACTAATGGAATCTGATTTTCCATGTATTTTGTCTTTGGTTGAATTGAATGGCATTTTGTTAAGCTTCTATTTGTGTATATTGTTAATATCAGTATGCACAAAAGGTGTTTTAAGTATGCTTTTTTGACTTTTTATTTTTCAGTGAATTTTTGTTTGGTTTCTATATAATGCAATTCATTTACCAATTGAGGCCAGAATTTAATTTACATCAGCTCAAATATTGAAGATACTAGCTTTTTCTTCTTTTCCCCGATATTTTTCCATATTTGATTCACCATTTTGAATATTTAGAGTGATTCAGAGGGCATGCTTTGCAACTGAATGGCAAGGGATTTATCTCATATGTATATGGTCATATTGTTTCGTTTTCTGGTTGTATGTTGTTGAATTGCTAGCCTGGACATATTGCTTTTAAACCCTGGAAACAAAGGATTTGAGATTTTGTATCTTTCAATGCAAAACTTTTCAGTGGCTGTTTTATGCAAATGTTTGCAGGTAATATCCGACAGAGGACTTGAGCTGTTATCAACAACTTTCATATTCAGTTTTCTTGTAAGTTGCTGTTTATTTTCTGATAGGTTATTTTTGGCATACAGTAATCCTTTATTTGCATGAAGTACTGAAACTCCTTGGAGTCTAATTTGTATTGGTAGAACATTAGAGCATGCATATATATTCAAATATAACTTGGTTTATGCTGTATCAAATGTTTTTAAGTCTTGGAACTTCTTTTTCTGATTCAAGATCAACGAGCAACTCTACTTTTTTTTAACCTTTATTAGTAAACACAGTCTACTAATAGTAGCCGATTCCCCCAAAACAAGAAGAGAGAGAGATTAGTGATTAATTTCTATATTATTAAGCTATTGTTTCGAAATGAGCAGGGGCGATCTCCTCAGCATCCATCCTTTAGAACTCAAGTTTCCTTGTAAGTCAAATATATTAGGAGCATGCATATATCCATGTGATGCATGCAAGTCTAGCTATAAATATTTTTTTATACACACAAGAAAATGTAAAGCTGACCACCAAAATTATATACAAATAACAATGTAAAATCGGCCTTGTTTTACAAGTATTTGTTAATAGTTCTCCTCAGCAAAAGTCTACTGTAATCTCTTTCTTTGACACAAATGCATTACACAAATGGTTGTATATGTTGGTGATTTGATGCTGTTTGGGACACTGGGCATTTGATTAGAATTTAGAATCAATTTGACTGTCACCATTTGAGGAGAAGTCAAAGTCTTTTTGGTTTTATAGGATTTCTTCTGGAATTTGAGTGTGAAAATGGTGTCAAAGTCTTTTTAACTTAGTTGGTATTGTCTATGTTCCATACATTTTGATTGAGGGTAAGGTCTTGTTAAATTGCAGACGCTAATAACTAGAAGCTGAAATTAACAAAATCACCCCCTAGACTTTCAATTTTTGTTGGACTTCAAAAGTGGGACTGAGAAGATATGGGTTTCGGTGTACCAAAGAATATGAATATCCTCTGTTTTATATATATTATTTGTTAGCTCTATCGATTTTGTTTTTGTAAATGGATTTGGCTTTTAAGATCTTGTTTTAGCCAAACAAATATCTCTTTTTTTACTTTACAGTCCTTTTAATAGGGGGATGGGATATCATTTTAATCAGAATATCCCTTTAAAGTCAATTATATGCGTATATAAGAATTTTCTCTATTTACCTTTTATATGAAGAACACATCCAAGGCAAATAAAAATACATCGGATAACATGGGCATAAAAATGGAACCTAAAAAATTTTAAAAAACTTCTGGTGTTGTTAATAGAATCTTTAGTTTAACTATTGAATATATAAATACTTGAGATGGATTCCAGTAGCTTTTTTTTAGTAGCTTTATTAGCTACAATAAATAAAATATGCATTCTGATACTTGTGATTTCTTGCAGGGTTTGGTCGACTACCATTTCGCTAAGGTTCATATGTTGAAGGAATCAAGTGGTCATTTCTTCTTTGCTTCATTTGCTCCCTACATTCTGCCGTGATTCGACAGCAACCTTAAGAGACTTGATTTAACTCGTTTGCAAAGGTGGATAATCTTCAGAAATGTGTGAAGTTGAAACACTTGGACCTTGAACTTTTGTGCTTCTTTGGTAAAACATTTTTTATTTTCTATCTTGTTTTCCTGCTAATCATACCGTTATTCATTGTTCTCTTATATGGTTGACTAGTTGAAATTAGATGACAAAGCAATCAGCACTAGAGAGTATTGGAAGAGGAAGATTATTGTTGCCAGCAGACAAAAGTAGCCTTCGAGCTTTGGATTCTACTCTCTTGCAAAAGATGTGAGTTTATTTATAAATAAATAACTTTATTTTAACCATACAAATTATATATTAATTTAAATTTTAAGCATGTATCTTTTAGTATTTGTATCATTAGAGTTATCATATAGTTCTGCTTTTACTAGTATTCGACAAATAGTTAAAATTTTCATATGCTGAACATCCAGATTAGTGGGGAAGAAAGTGCATTACATTTATGGGTTGTTATCTGAAATCAAGCTGAAAAATCTTTTAGGGAGGGTATGTTCTCTTGAACTTGGCTATTATTGGGTAAACAATGAAGTCCAAGTTCTTTTAGGTAAAGTTAATTATAAGCTATGTATTGTGAATGATTTTGTGTTTAAATGATGTTTAGCTGTCAAACAGAATTTGTATAGAAAACTTTGTTTAAGTTAAATATCTACACCGTGCCGTGTATTCCTTGTACGTTACTAAATTTACCTGAAACATGAAGTTTCATTATCGCCTAACGTAATAACTGCATGCATCAAGTTCGTTCCTGATATTGGATGGTTGTGGAATAAATGCATATTCTTTTCTTAATTGCCATGTGTTAATACTTATACAAGTTTAAAAATAATTTGGGTAACATATATGAACTCTCTTAGAAGAGAAATAGTTTAGTTTACATGCTTTTATTTATCTGACCTTGTGCCTTTAGTTCCTGTACCGTAATCAGAAATCTTTTTTACTAGCTTGAGCTTTAACTAACTACTGTTTTTTCACAGATCTACTTGAAGCACTGTTACAAGTTTGCCATTTAATCAGTTACTGCTTCCTGCTCCTCCTGCAACTATTGGGTCAGCTGAAGCTACCATTTAATCTTCGAATACGAAATTGGTACTGATATTGATAAAGTTTTTTATATTTGCTTCAACTGAATTAATATTTGGTACTACTCTTATATTTGCTTCAACTGATTTGCTGTGAAGTTGTCGCTACCCCTGTATTGCATATCCATCAGCAGCCCTCTGTTGCTTTTCCAATTTTCTGCCAATAAGTTTTTTGTTACCTCCTGTTTTGGCTGAGCTATTGATTGGGCAGGTACATGTTTAATTGCCTTTTGTTATTTGCTTATTTATATTAATTTTCGTTTTAAATTACTTAACAAATACTATTTTTCTGACTGCAGCCTCTGTGTCTTGGTGAAAGTGGAGTAGACCAATTTGTTGAAATTATTAAGGTACGTTATAGTTAAAAATTATAATCAATAATTGTTTTTATAATGATGGTTTTGGAAAAATTAATCTTTTGGGGCTCCGATTTTGGATAGATTTAAATGCTAATTTTCTTTTAAATTTGCCATGTTTGCCTGTTTACCATGTTCTTTTTTTTTTTAATTAAATTGTATTTAAATAAATTGTATTTATGAAAGTCCCAATATTTAAATATCTAATTAAGAATGGCGATGTGTTAATGGAAAATGTTTATTGTATAAAGCACTTTTTAAAAACACTTTTCTCATGGCACATTTTCACCTTACATTAGCAAAAAACGACCTGTTTCCTTAAATACTTAAGAAAACGATTTATATCTTAAATTTATTTTTGAAATTGATATATACTAATGTAACATCCCAAAATAGGGCCTACTCGAAATAGTGGTTTCGTAACCACAAATTTGAGATAGAAATAATTATTTTATAATTATTTTAAGGTCTATATTATGATTGCATGATAGTGTGAAAATTTCGTGAAGAAATTCTATGCATAAAGTGTTTAATTTGAAAGTAAGGACTAAATTGAATAAGTTGCAAAACTTGCATTCTAGAAGTTTTTAGTATGAAATTACTTTGGAATATTAATTAGGAGGTCTTAAATAGAAATTTGACCAATTTTAAGTTTATGGACAAAAATTGGACATGGAGGGAATTTTTGAAAGTTTAGTAAGGAAGGGCATTTTGGTCATTTGGACATTAAATGTAATAAAAAGAGAAAAATAACACAAAATTCATCATCTTCTTCATATGTTGCTGCCGAATTTTACTCTCCACCGTAGCTAGGGTTTCTTCAACTTTCAAGCTTCATAGTAAGTGTATCCAAGCCCCGTTTTTAATGATTTTTACGTTTTTGAGATCCCGTAGCTCGATAAAGCTTATATTAGCAATATTTTAAGTTAGGGTTCATATTTGGAAAAATACCCATAGGTGAAATTTGTGTATTTTGATGTTTTATGATAGAATATGAGGTTTTAAATTATGTTAGACAACTTGAGCTACTCGGTTTTAGGTAAAAACGAGTAAAAGGGCTTAATTGGTAAAAATACCTATTGTACATAAGTGTATGTTATAGTAGGAATTTGAAGATGATGTTGGTAAATAAATGATCAGCATGTCTTAAAATACAAGAATTTGTGATAAGTTTTGATTTCCGAGTCTTGGGGCAAAAGTGTAAATATGCAAAAGTTTAGGGGTAAAAATGTAATTTTGCCAAAGTTTGAGTAAAGGGCTGTTTTGATAAATGTTGACATTAAATAAGCTAAATTTTCTATTATAGATCAAGAAGAACGAAATTCGGGAGTAGATCGGGGAAAATAAAAAGTAAAGGACTAAATTGTAAAGTTTAGTCACATTTTGTATCGAGGTAAGTTTACGGTAAATAAATGCAATATTCTGTTATTTTACATTACTATTGTCAATTTCCAGCATTTATATATTCATTTTATGAAAATAATCAAGTTGAATATAAGGTGATATGACATAGAAAAGCAGTAGAAAGTCCCGATTGAACCTTAGGAATGTTAGGATACGAAATGTCATGACATTAGGGGTCGACAGGACAGGACAGGACAGAAATGAGCCATGTAAGTCCGTACTAGATATACGGCTTTGGAGACAGGATTGAGCCATGTAAGTCCATATTGGATATATGGCATTGGAGACAGGAATAATTCATGTAAGTCCATGTCAAAGACATGGCATTGGCAGGATATTGTTAGACAGGAACGACCCTAGTATCCTTAGTATTCCGAGTGGTTCAACGGGCCATTATTCAAGGAAATGTACAGTGAATTATCAGCAAAGGAAAGGTAGATTGTAATCATGAATAATGAAAGGTTAGGTAAGAAAGAAGGTAAGTGAAGAAGAAGAAGGCAGAAAATGAGATGTAAAGAAAGCTTATAATGCGAATTGATAGTTTGCATACTTATCCCATATGATGAATGTTGTAATTTATTTGCTTGTAAACTTACTAAGCCTAGTGCTTACTCTCTTTATTTCCTTCTTCTTATAGTTTTTTCCAAGCCACTAGGGGATCAAAGGAAACGTTAGAGATCCGATCACACTATCGAGGAATCCTATCGGCATAGTTAGACGTTTCTTTTCGCGTATGGCATGTATAGGGACTTGGCTTCTTTTGACATGGATGTTCTTATGATATGTTCAAGGAATGATGTATAAATACTTGCTAGTGAATAGCTAATGGAATGACTAATGATATATATAAGTATGATAGGATGTATGTTTGAGTAGTAACTATCACATGGAAACTATGAAAAATGTGAAAGAAATCTAAAAACAGATTTAACAGCAGAAATGACGTGACTTTGAAAAATCACCAAAAATAGTAGAAACATGGTTTGATGATGAATGATATGTGAAATTAAAGCTTATTGTGTCTACTTTCATATGGACCAAACAAAACAGGTAAAGGTATTGTATTTTATGAGATATTTGAGCTTTAGTGAAACATGGCCAGAGTGATTTCTGGATCCCCTGTTCCAACTTTGGAAATTTACCATAAATGGTAAAAATATAATTAGGAGGATTAATTTATATGTTCAAAATCCTTATTGAGTCCAGTTTTAATAGAAACAAACGGCATAGTCATATGAATTTTGTACAGGGAGAAAAGTGGTTCGTAATAAGTAGAGGTCAGTGCAGTTGAGTTCTGAAACAGGGGCGACTTTAACTAATAAACTGTACTAATTGGCCAAGCCAAAAATTCTAGAAAAAAATTAGTAGATAGATACATGAGTCTAGATTCAGGAAAAATTTATGGATCTTGATTTTGAGTTTTTTAACTCGAGATATGAATTTTTAAGAGACCATGACGCAGAAAAATAGTTTATTTCGAAAATTAAAATAAGTGGTTTAAAGTTGTTTAAAAAGTAAGATAAGTTTAATAACACCTCAAGCTTGACTCTGACAACGGTCTCGGGCGTGGGGGTGTTACATTTATTGGTATCAGAGCAGGTTTAGTCGGTTCTCAGAATAGTTAGCACGAGTAAGAGTCTAGCTATACATGCCATACTTATATTTTGATAGTGTGACGACTCCTGACGATTTTTAAATATTTTGTTTTATAGTAATGGATCCCGAACGAGCTGGTGATGATGATATGGAAAGTCGTGCGCCTGCTCCTGCGGAAGGGGTAGTGCCATCTAAGAATAGGCCAGTAACAGTTGATCAGGGAGGAGTGACTCGAGAAGCTCTCTTCCAAGCTTTGAATGATTGGTTTGCCGAGTTTGTTCGTACGAATCCGGCAGTTAGACCTCCACCCCCTCAGGATTCTCAGGCTACCCATGTAGGTCAAGCTCCCCCAGTCACAAGTACAGTAATAAGAGAAAAGCCACCAGTTGATAAAATCAGGAAATATGGGGCAGAAGAGTTCCGAGCAACAAAAGACGATGATGCAGAAAGAGCAGAATTTTGGTTAGAAAATACCATCAGAGTCTTCGATGAACTATCTTGTACACCTGAGGAATGTATGAAATGTGTAGTATCACTTCTCAGAGATTCGACCTATCACTGGTGGAAGACACTAGTATCAGTTGAACCGAAAGAGAGGGTCACTTGGGATTTCTTTCTGGAGGAATTCCGTAAAAAGTACATTAGCCAGAGGTTTATTGATCAGAAGAGAAAAGAGTTCTTAGAGTTGAAACAAGGTAATATGACAGTGACTGATTATGAGCGTGAATTTGTTAGACTCAGTAAATATGCTCGAGAATGTGTGTCCACGGAGGCTATTATGCGTAAAAGGTTTGAGGATGGGTTAAATGATGATATCCAACTATCAGTGAGTGTTCTGGAAATAAAAGAGTTTGTCATTTTAGTTGACAGAGCCTGTAAAGTGGAAGAGTTGTTAAAAAGAAAAGATAAAACTGAAACAGAGACGCAAGATATGAAGAAAAGACAAATGAGCAGATCATTTCAGGCTACATCCAAGAGGCCCAAAGAGTTTTCTACCAGATCTAACTTTTCGGCAGGGCAATCTAGTCAGAATAGAGGTAGCAGATTTAAAGATCTGAAAGCTCAGACCACTTCGACTGCAAGTGTGGGTAATGTTAGATCGGGTAGATCAGGGTGTCCACGATGTGGTAGACTCCATTATGGTCCTTGTCGAGCAGGCGAAAATGTTTGTTATAAGTGTGGTGCTCCAGATCATTTTGTGCGAGAATGTCCAGAGGTGGCTAACCGTGAAGTAACACAGAGTGCTAGATCTGGAAATGCTCCTAATAGAGGCAGATCACCGAGGCAACCGGGAGTAGGAGCAAGTTACAGAGGCACCACTAGAGATTCGACGGTGAGACTAGATGTTAGAGCCCCAGTAAGGACTTATGCTATTCATGCCCGCGAAGAGGCATCCTCCCCCGATGTGATTACGGGTATATTTTCTTTACATGACATTAATGTCGTTGCTTTAATTGATCCGGGTTCGACCCATTCCTATGTTTGTATAAAATTGATGCCTAAAATGAGTATGCCTATAGAATCTACAGAATTTGTGATTAAAGTATCGAATCCACTAGGCAAGTGTGTATTGATAGATAAAGTATGTAGAAATTGCCCCTTAATGATTAGAGGTCACTGTTTTCCGGCCGATCTCATGTTATTGCCGTTTGATGAGTTTGATGTTATTTTGGGTATGGATTGGTTGACGGCAAATGATGTGATAGTGAATTATGGAAGGAAATTCATTGAGTTAAAATGTGAAAATGGTGAGATTCTTCGAGTTAATTTAGATGAGTCAGATAGTTCATTTGCCATGATTTCTGTTATGACAGCTCAGAAATATTTGAGAAATGGGTATGAGGCTTATCTTGCTTTTGTATTGAATACTAAAGATTCAAAATTGAAAGTTGAATCAGTGCCTGTAGTGTGCGAGTATCCAGATGTATTTCCGGAAGAATTACCAGGTTTGCCTCCTGTTAGAGAAGTTGAGTTTGGTATTGAGCTGATTCCAGGTACCATACCCATTTCTATTACTCCTTATAGAATGGCCCCATCAGAATTGAAAGAATTGAAAGCTCAGCTGCAAGAATTAATTGATAAAGGTTTTGTAAGACCCAGTAGTTCGCCATGGGGTGCACCGGTGTTGTTTGTGAAAAAGAAAGATGATTCAATGAGATTGTGCATAGATTATCGGCAACTTAACAAGGTAACTATCAAGAACAAATATCCACTGCCCAGAATTGATGATTTGTTCGATCAATTGAAGGGAGCCACCGTGTTTTCCAAGATAGATTTGAGTTTCGGATACTATCAGATGCGAGTTAAGGAGTTAGATGTTCTGAAGACTACATTCCGAACTAGGTACGGTCATTATGAGTTTCTTGTGATGCCGTTTGGCTTAACTAATGCTCCTGCCATTTTTATGGACTTAATGAACCGAATATTTAGACCGTATTTGGACAAGTTTGTTGTGGTATTTATAGATGATATCTTGATTTATTCTCTTGATGAGACCGAACATAAAGAGCATTTGAGAACAGTTTTACAGATTCTGAGAGATAATCAGTTGTATGCTAAGTTCAGTAAAAGTGAGTTTTGGCTCCGAGAAGTTGGATTTCTTGGACATATTGTTTCAGGTGAAGGTATTAGAGTTGATCCAAGAAAAATTTCAGCCATTGTCGATTGGAAGCCTCTTAGGAACATTTCAGAGGTCAGAAGCTTTCTTGGTTTAGCTGGTTATTATAGACGATTTGTGGAGGGATTCTCTATGATAGCTACTCCGTTGACGAGATTGCTACGGAAAGATGTTAAGTTTGAATGGACTGAGAAGTCCCAGTAGAGTTTTGACAAGTTAAAGGCATTGTTGACTGAAGCTCCCATCTTAGTACAGCCAGAACCGGGTAAAGAATTTGTGATTTACAGTGATGCGTCTTTGAATGGGCTCGGTTGCATACTCATGCAGGAAGGAAAGGTGATTGCTTATGCCTCTAGACAATTGAAACCACATGAGAAAAATTATCCGACGCATGATTTGGAGTTAGCTGCTATTGTGTTTGCATTGAAGATTTGGAGACATTATTTGTATGGTGAACGGTACCGGATATTCACTGATCATAAAAGTTTAAAATACTTGATGACTCAAAAAGATTTGAACCTGAGGCAAAGAAGATGGCTAGAGTTGATTAAAGACTATGAGCTAGTGATTGATTATCACCCAAGTAAGGAAAATGTAGTTGCTGATGCTTTAAGCAGAAAACTTTTATTTACATTGCGAGCTTTGAATACCAATTTGGCTATGTCAGATGATGGCTCTATTCTAGCTGAATTGAGAACTAAACCGGTATTTCTTGAAGAAATTTGTGAAGCTTAGAAAGATGACACTGATTTACAAGCTAAAAGAGTCCAATGTGAGTCAGGCATGGAATCAGATTTCCGGATTGGCTCTGATGGTTGTTTGATGTTTAGAGACAGAATATGTGTACCAAAGAATGATGAGCTTATTCGGAAGATCTTACAGGAAACACATAGCAGTTCTTTGTTTATTCATCTGGGAAGTACAAAGATGTATAATGATTTGAAGAAACTGTACTGGTGGGTAGGAATGAAAAGAGATATTTCAGAGTTTGTTTCTAGATGCTTGATCTGTTAATAGGTAAAGGCTGAACACTAGGTACCATCAGGTTTATTGCAGCCTGTACTAGTTTCGGAGTGGAAATGGGACAGAGTTACTATGGATTTTGTGACCGGATTGCCGTTAACACCGAAAAAGAAAGATGCAGTATGGGTTGTGATTGATAAGCTAACTAAGTCGGCTCATTTTATCCCAGTCCGTATGGATTATTCACTTGACAAGTTGGCCGAGTTATACATTTCAGAGATAGTTAGACTACATGGAGTGCCATTATCAATCATTTCAGACAGAGATTCGAGATTTACTTCACGGTTTTGGAAGAAGCTACAAGAAGCTTTGGGCACCCAGTTGAGTTTTAGTACGGCTTTTCATCCCCAAACCGACGGTCAGTCAAAGAGAGTTATCCAAGTACTTGAAGATATGCTTAGATGTTGTATATTGGAATTTCAAGGCAGTTGGGAAAAATATTTACCATTGGTAGAGTTTGCTTATAATAATAGTTACTAGTCGAGTTTGAAGATGGCACCTTACGAAGCTTTGTATGGACGTAAATGTCGTTCACCTTTATATTGGACAAAGCTTAAAGAAAATCAGATTTACGGGGTTGATCTAGTTAAAGAAATAGAAGAAAAAGTGAAAGTTATCAGAGATTGTTTGAAAGCAGCTTCAGACAGGCAGAAGTCATATGCAGATCTAAAAAGAAAAGAGATTGAGTATCAGGTTGGCGACAAGGTATTTCTGAAAGTATCCTCGTGGAAGAAAGTTCTCAGATTTGGCAGGAAAGGCAAGCTAAGTCTACGTTTTATTGGCCCGTTCGAAGTGATTGAGAGAGTTGGACCATTAGCATATCGATTAGCTTTGCCGACTGAGTTAGAGAAGATTCATGATGTGTTCCATGTGTCGATGTTACGATGTTATCGGTCAGATTCGTCACATGTGATTTCTCCGATAGAGGTTGAAATTCAGCCAAATATGACTTATGGTGAAGAACCGATAAAAATTCTAGCTCGTGAGGTAAAACAGTTAAGGAATAAAAGTATTGCTCTTATGAAAGTCTTATGGAATAGACATGGGGTAGATGAGGCTACATGGGAACTCGAAGAGGCCATGCAAAAATAGTACCCAAATCTCTTCACAGGTAAGATTTTCGGGGACGAAAATCTCTAAAAGGGGGGGAGAAATGTAACATATCAAAATAGGGCCTAATCGGAATAGTGGTTTTGTAACCACAAATTCGAGATAGAAATAATTATTTTATAATTATTTTAAGGTCTAAATTATGATTGCATGATAGTGTGAAAATTTCGTGAAGAAATTCTATGCATAAAGTGTTTAATTTGAAAGTAAGGACTAAATTGAATAAGTTGCAAAACTTGCATTCTAGAAGTTTTTAGTATAAAATTACTTTGGAATATTAATTAGGAGGTCTTAGCAATTTGACCAATTTTAAGTTTATGGACAAAAATTAGACATGGAGGGAATTTTTGAAAGTTTAGTAAGGAAGGGCGTTTTGGTCATTTGGACATTAAATGAAATAAAAAGAGAAAAATAACACAAAATTCATCATCTTCTTCATATGTTGCTGCCGAATTTTACTCTCCACCATAGCTAGGGTTTCTTCAACTCTCAAGCTTCATAGTAAGTGCATCCAACCCCGTTTTTAATGATTTTTACGTTTTTGAGATCCCGTAGCTCGATAAAGCTTATGTTAGCAATATTTTAAGTTAGGGTTCATATTTGGAAAAATACCCATAGGTGAAATTTGTGTATTTTGATGTTTTATGATAGAATATGAGGTTTTAAATTATGTTAGACAACTTGAGCTACTCGGTTTTAGGTAAAAACGAGTAAAAGGGCTTAATTGGTAAAAATACCTATTGTACATAAGTGTATGTTATAGTAGGAATATGAAGATGATGTTGGTAAATAAATGATCAGCATGTCTTAAAATACAAGAATTTGTGATAAGTTTTGATTTCCGAGTCTTGGGGCAAAAGTGTAAATATGGAAAAGTTTAGGGGCAAAAATGTAATTTTGCCAAAGTTTGAGTAAAGGGCTGTTTTGATAAATGTTGATATTAAATAAGCTAAATTTGCTATTATAGATCAAGAAGAATGAAATTCGGGAGTAGATCGGGGAAAAGAAAAAGTAAAGGACTAAATTGTAAAGTTTAGTCACATTTTGTATTGAGGTAAGTTTACGGTAAATAAATGCAATATTCTGTTATTTTACATTACTATTGTCAATTTCCAGCATTTATATATTCATTTTATGAAAATAATCAAGTTGAATATAAGGTGATATGACAGAGAAAAGCAGTAGAAAGTCCCGATTGAACCTTAGGAATGTTAGGATACGAAATGTCATGACATTAGGGGTCGACAGGACAGGACAGGATAGAAATGAGCCATGTAAGTCCGTACTAGATATACGGCTTTGGAGACAGGATTGAGCCATGTAAGTCCATATTGGATATATGGCATTGGAGACAGGAATAATTCATGTAAGTCCATGTCAAAGACATGGCATTGGCAGGATATTGTTAGACAGGAATGACCCTAGTATCCTTAGTATTCCGAGTGGTTCAACGGGCCATTATTCAAGGAAATGTACAGTGAATTATCAGCAAAGGAAAGGTAGATTGTAATCATGAATAATGAAAGGTCAGGTAAGAAAGAAGGTAAGTGAAGAAGAAGAAGGCAGAAAATGAGATGTAAAGAAAGCTTATAATGCTAATTGATAGTTTGCATACTTATCCCATATGATGAATGTTGTAATTTATTTGCTTGTAAACTTACTAAGCCTAGTGCTTACTCTCTTTATTTCCTTCTTCTTATAGTTTTTGCCAAGCCACTCGGGGATCAAAGGAAACGTCAAAGATCTGATCACACTATCGAGGAATCCTATCGATATAGTTAGACGTTTCTTTTCGCGTATGGCATGTATAGGGACTTGGCTTCTTTTGACATGGATGTTCTTATGATATGTTCAAGGAATGATGTATAAATACTTGCTAGTAAATAGCTAATGGAATGACTAATGATATATATAAGTATGATAGTATGTATGTTTGAGTAGTAACTATCACATGGAAACTATGAAAAATGTGAAAGAAATCTAAAAACAGATTTAACAGTAGAAATGGCGTGACTTTGAAAAATCACCAAAAATAGTAGAAACATGGTTTGATGATGAATGATATGTGAAATTAAATCTTATTGTGTCTACTTTCATATGGAAAAACAAAACAGGTAAATGTATTGTATTTTATGAGATATTTGAGCTTTAGTGAAATAGGGCTAGAGTAATTTCTGGATACCCTGTTCCAACTTTGGGAATTCACCATAAATGGTACAAATATAATTAGGAGGATTACTTTAGATGTTCAGAATCATTATTGAGTCTAGTTTTAAGAGAAACAAACGGCATAGTCATATGAATTTTGTACAGGGAGAAAAGTGGTTCGTAATAGGTAGAGGGCAGTGCAGTTGAGTTCTGAAATAGGGGTGACTTTAACTAATAAACTGTACTAATTGACCAAGCCAAAAATTCTAGAAAAAAATTAGTAGATAGATATATTAGTCTAGATTCAGGGAAAATTTACGGATCTTGATTTCGAGTTTCGTAACTCGAGATATGAATTTTTAAGCGACAATGATGTAGAAAAATAGTTTATTCCAAAAATTAAAATAAGTGGTTTAAAGTTGTTTAAAAAGTAAGATAAGTTTAATAACACCTCAAGCTTGACTCCGACGATGGTCTCGGGCGTGGGGTAATAATTTATGACATAAAAATAATAGAATATAAATTTATATATTTAACTACAAAATATTTATATAACCTTAATTTATTTCTAATTCACTTATAAAAATTAAACTATGATTTTTTTATATTATTATATTCAAATTACGCTTTTTTATATTAAAAATGTTTGCTTTTAATATTTAATATTTTAAAATGTCTTTAAAAGTTATAACTAATTTTTATCAAAATACTATTAATATTGATCATTACTTAAATAAATTACACAACTTACATAACTCACATAACTTACATAACTCACATAACTTCCATAATTGACATAACAATCTACATAACTCACATAACTTACATAATTTACATAACTCACATAACGTACATAACAACTTACATAACTTACATAACTCACATAACTCACATAACTTACATAGAACATAAATATATATCATATCAAAACTTACATAATAAACAACTTACCCGTGTAACTTATTGCCAACTTTAGACTTCAACAATTACAAAATGGATAGGACTTGGATGAATTTGTCAAGGGCAAGCAATGAGTATCAAAATGGAGTGCAAACTTTTTTAGATTTTGCATTTCACAATTCAAGCCAAGAGAATATGATTCTTTGCCCGTGTAAGAAGTGTGGCAATACTATTTGCATTATCATGAAGGTGTTTACGAACATCTAATTGTTGATGGCTTTATTCGAGGGTATAAAAAATGGATTTTCCATAGAGAGTGTACACCTAGTGGAGCCTCTTCGGCGATTAATCCGGGTTATCCTTATAGTGGTTACCGTCAGTATGTTAGAGAAGATGACATGGAAGGTATGATGCAGGATGCATTTAATATGCGGAGTGAAGGTTTCCAATCATTTCCACCAAACAATGTTGCATCCGATGATTATAACATCAGTGGGAATACTTTTATGGAAATGGGAAGAAGTGTACCGGATGAACAGCCAAATGAAGAAGTGGCGAAGTTCTACACGTTACTTGATGAAATGAATGAAGAACTTTATGAGGGATCAAAATTTTCGAAAATGTCATTTTGTATTCGCCTTTTTCACTTAAAATGTTTGGGAGGGTGGACCGGAAACTCTTTGACAATGCTGTTAGAGTTTTTGAGAGAAATGTTCCCATTTGCAAAAATCCCTCAATCATGCAAAGACATGAAGAAAGTGATAAAAGATTTGGGCCTTGGGTACAACAAAATTCATAGTTGCCCTAATGATTACATGTTATATTGGGGTGATCGGAGAAATCAACAGTCTTGTCATGTTTGCAGTAAATCTCGTTGGATGAATAGAGATGCAGAAGATGTTAATGAGGATGAATATGAGCCACATTCAAGAAGGAAGCCAAACAAGATTTTACGATATTTCCCGCTAATCCCAAGGCTTCAAAGGCTATTCATGTCGTCAAAGACAGCTGAGTTTATGACGTGGCATCATGATCAACGAATGGATGATGGATTATTAAGGCATCCTGCAAATTCTTTACCATGGAAATCATTTGACAATAAATTTCCAAGCTTTGCAAGTGATCCTCAGAGTGTGAGGCTCGGGTTAGCATCTGATGGATTTAATCCTTTTAAAATCATGAGCACCTCGTACAGTACTTGGCCTGTGGTCCTTGTTCCTTATAATTTGCCTCCATGGCTCTCCATGAAGCAATCTTCTTTGATATTATCTATGATTATCCCCAGAGAGAAAGGCCCCAGAAATGATATTGACATATATCTACAGCCACTTATTGAAGAGTTAAAACAATTATGGGCGAGTGTTGAGACGTATGATGTATTAAGAAAGGAGAACTTTTACCTACGTGCTGCTTTGCTGTGGACAATTAATGATTTCCCGGCATATGCGAATTTATCTGGTTGGAGTACCAGAGGACGTTATGCTTGTCCTTGTTGTGCTGCTCAAACGTGTTCCCAGTGGTTATATAATAGGAAGAAGTTCTGCTATATGGGGCATCGTCGGTGGTTAGATGAAAATCATAGATATAGATTCCAAAGGGCTTTATTTGACAGTACTGAAGAGTTCAAAGAAGCTCCTGAGCAGACCATTAGATCAGAAATCTTATTTTTGTTAAAAGATATAGATTTCAATTACAGGAAGTTGAATCAATCTTCCAACCGGCAAACAAATAGACGATCGAGGGATGAATCTGATGATGAAATGAGGCGGACTTGTGGAAGAAAAGAAGTATTTTTTTCTAAGTTGCCTTATTGGGAGCATCACATATTACGCCATAATCTTGATATGATGCATATTGAGAAGAATATCTGCGAGAACGTCATCGGGACTATTTTGAACGTCGATGGTAAATCGAAAGATAATCTTCAGAGTTGACTTAATTTAGTTGACATGGGAATTCGACGTGATCTTCATCCCCAAGTACTTCCGAATGGAAAATATCGATTGCCGCCTCTAATTTTTGCAATGTCGAAGGAAGAGAAAGAAATGTTCTGCATGGTGTTGAAGGAATAAAGGTCCCAGATGCGTATGCATCAAATATATCTCGATGTGTAAGTCTTAAAGATCGAAGACTGTATTCATTAAAATCACATGACTATCACATCTTGATGCAAGATCTACTTCCAGTTACTTTACGGTGTTGTATGTCAAAGAAGGTGACGTCCTGTATAATTGAACTGTCAAAAATAATGGAAGCAATTTGTGGCAAAGTTCTGAATGTTGAAGAACTTGAAAAAGTACAAGATTGAGCCGCTTTGACATTATGCAATTTGGAGAAGATCTTTCCACCTTCCTTCTTCACTATTATGGTGCACCTGGTAATTCATCTCCCTCGTGAAGCAATAATTGGTGGATCGGTTTTCTATCGTTGGATGTATCCTATAGAAAGGTGCTAATTTATTTCAAAGGTATTCATTCATTCACTTCTATACCTGTAGTTACAATTGTTGATAATGTTGTATATCGTGTTTAGGTTCCTAGGCAAATTGAAGTCTTATTGCCGTAATAAACGTTATCCGGAAGGATCAATTGCTGAAGGCTACTTGGCAGAGGAATGTATGACATTCTGTTCTAGATATTTTGAAGATGTTGAAACAAGATTGAATAGACCAAGTAGAAATGCTGGACTCAATGATCCTAACTTGGTGGAAACTTATTTATTTCAAAGTTACGGAGAACCAATCGGCAAAGTTGAAATTGCAGAATTAGATGACCGATCTTGGATACAAGCACATAGATATGTTCTTTTCCACCACGATGCAATTGAACCATTATGCAAGTAAGTTGTAGAATATAATAAATATGATAAATATTCATCTTTTTTATTTGTTTATTTTCTAACCAACTAAAACTATTTTTAACATAGTGAGTACAAACAAATATTAAGATCTCGTTCACGCTCACGAAGATTACCACATCAAGAGATTAATAAGTTATTCACTAAATCTTTTCACGAATGGTTAAGCCAAACGGTATGCAACTCAACCTTTTATTGCCAAATAATAATGTTTTCTCCTAACATTTATAATTATTACTCAATCATCTTTCGATGTGGAATAGGTTTGGAGCGGGAAGGCCGTTAGTGATGAAGTTAAATGGCTTTCCCAAGGTCTGAATCGATTAGTGAAAAGATACAGTGCCTTCATCATTAATGGATTTAGATTTCATACAAAAAATCGCGAGAGATTGAGGAAAACCCAAAATTGTGGAATAGTTGTTAATTCTTCTATTACGAGTTATGCTAATGCTAGGGACAGTAATCCAGTCGAGGGAAATATGGAGTATTACGGACTTCTTACAGACATTATTGAATTGGATTACTATGGAAAATGGAAAGTTGTCTTATTTCGAGGTGATTGGGCTGATGTGAATACTACTTGCAGTATTAAAAGCGATCAATTTGGGTTTACAATGGTGAATTTCTCTCGATTGATTCACACTAGAGAACAATTGATAGACGAGCTGTATGTACTTTCTTCTCAAGTGAAACAAGTTTTTTTACTCCAAAGATCCAACTGATGAGGGTTGGTACGTTGTACTCCGAAACAGCCCTAGAGACTTGTTTGACATGGGCAATGGAAGTAGGGATGATATCGTCAAAAGATTAGAAACTTTGCCTTTTCCAGAACAAAATTTAAATGAAAATATCCCTAGTACTAGTACGCAATTTCAATGGATTCGTCAAGATGTGGATGAAGATATGGACGAATTATAATGTAGAAAGAATTTACAATTTTTTAATTATATGTAATGTTATTATTTTACTCTTGCTCATGTTATATAATTTAACTATTTTATGTGTACTATTATTGTTCTAATTTATTACTAAAATTTCTACCGTTTTATGTGTATTGCAAGAAAAATGCGTAGACGATAATTACGAGATTTAAATATTGTCCAAGATAATCCAAATTTAGAACAAGAAAATAGTGAACAGCAGACAATTGTTGGATCTTCGAGTGTCCCGGAGACACTTCAGGAGACTCCAGAAGTTCAGAGTAATGTTTAGTTTATTTTACATGCGTGTTCGCTTTTATTATTAATTTATTTCTTATTTTTAATATAATAATATATCATTTTTCAGCTGAATATGCTGGCCCGCGCAGAGGTCGAGGTCGTACCCTACTCAGTGATTTATACGACTTAGCTCCTACTAAGCGTGTTAAAGTACGAAGAAATAATCATGGTCAGCCTGTTGGATCTGAAGCTCGAGTTTTAGCAGGCTATTTGGTCATTCTATCACGAAATTCTAATATGTTGCCCATCAATTACGAATCATGGCATCACATGCCTGATAGCAACAAAAATCAAGCTCTCGCCAATATTAAGGTAAGAAAACGTGAAAATAATTTATAATACTTTGGTTTAAGTTTAATTTTTATTTACTTTTTAACCTTGTGTTTTTTTAGGAGAGATTTGCTTTAGAGGTCTCGGATGACTATATTAAGAAGACCTTGGGTAAGAAATGGAGAGACAATAAAAGTATTTTAAAAAAATAATTTTTTAAGAAAGACATAAGCCTCAAAGAAAAATTGCGAAATGTCCCGCTGGGAATGCTGAGGTACTAGTGGGAAGATACGGTTAGATTTTGGAATTCAAAAAAAGGAGAGGTATTATGTACTTTTAAACTCTTCTAAATTGTTCGGTTTATAGTATTTACTATATACGTAATAATAATTTCATTATGTAGGACCGTGAGCGAGTTGGACCAAGTAGCAGACAGAAACAAAAATTCACGCACACGGCAGGGTCGAGAAGTTTTGCTCGCATAGCTGAGGCCGAGGTATTATAAATTTATTAATTCTATCAAATATTAATGACTTTCTACTATTAAATAATATTTTTATTACTATATTATAGGAAGTCTCGTCTGGTCAAACAGTTGGACGCCTTCAGCTTTTTGACATTAAGCATAGGAAGAAAGATGGATCTCCAATGACATCCGAAGCTAGAGAAATTATGGTATATTTACTTAATAAAATTTGATTTATTATAAATTATGTTGTATTCATTTATTAAATAATGTTATGTTATGTTGTATTCTTTTTTTATTATATATTTCGTTTCTAACTCTTTAATTGATTTATTAGGAGAGACTAAAGGAGAAGAATGCAGAATATAAAGCGGTTGCTTCGACTGATAGTTCTGTTAATCATGAGGACATTGATAACAGAATTATTATTGAAGTTTTGGGTCCTGAAAGGTATGGCCGGGTTCGATTTCAAGGATCTGGTGTTACCTCAACCCAATATTTTGGATCCAGCTCCCAGCAATACATGCCTTCCGGAAGTCAATCTCAAGCTGAAGTTCAGAGGTTAAAAGATCAGATAGCTGAGATGCAAGCGAGCATAGTTCAGCAAATTACTGAGGTTCGAAGAAAACATGAAGAAATTAAACAGAAACTTTTAGCGGATGCAGCCAAGAAGGAGGCAGTGGTAGCAGCGAGGGAGGCAGAGCAGAGCAGAAAGTATGATGAGCTGCAGCTACAGCTTCAGCAAATGATGAAGATGTTTCAGCAGTCGTAGTAGCCGCCATCTTAGATATTTCTTTTCCCATTGTAAGGATATTTTTAACATTTTCACATTTAATATTATTGTAAAAAATACTCTGTTATACTTTATTTATTAATGTATATAATATATCTTTCATTGAATTTCAAGTATTATTTAGGTTTAATGTTATTGGTTGGATTTGTATGCCGTATTTGCTGGTTGGATTGTTATTGGTTGGATTTTTAATGCAGGAAGGGTTGGATATTAGTGAAAAAAGCAGCCTGGTAAATATGAAACAATTAGCGGCATTTTTGGGAAAAACGCCGCAAAAAGTATATACATTTAGCGGCATTTGTTTAAAAATGCCGCTAAAAGTATATACCTTTAGCGGCGTTTGTGTGAAAAACGCCTCTAAAAGTATATACCTTTCGCGGTGTTTGTAGGAAAAACGCGGCTAAAAGTATATACTTGTAGTGGCATTTGTGGGAAAAACGCCGCTAAAAGTATATACCTTTAGCGGCGCTTGTGGGAAAAATGCTGCTAAAGATATATACCTTTAGCGGCGCTTGTGGAAGAAACGCCGCTAAAAGTATATACCTTTAGTGGCGTTTGTGGCAAAAACGCCGCTAAAGGTATAGACTTATAGCGGCATTTTTCCCACATAAACGTCGCAAAAATTTGCAGCGCCACTTTTAGCGGCACAAGCGCCGCTAAAACTATTTGCGGCGCCTATAAACACCGCTTAAGGCAAAAAAAATGCCGCTAAAATTCTGTTTTGCTGTAGTGTTCACACTATCCGAAGAACTTTTTGGTAAAATGGCTTGTAAAACTTAAGTATGGCATGTATGGCAATATACCTATTTTGTGTAAATAATCTTGTGATATGGTTGTGGTTTGGTTGAGAAAATGCTTGATGATGATTAGTCATTGGAATGGCTAGTCTAGATTATGTTTGACGCCCTGTGAGTTTAATATGTTATCTAGTTCATGAAAATTCATAAAAAGATGAAATTGCCATAAAACAGAACATTACAGTAACAATGACGTGAGTTTGAAAAATCACTAAAAAAAGTACAAACCAAATTAGGTGATGAATTAAATATGAAACTGAAGCTTATTGTGTGTACTTTCATATGGAAGAAGTGAAACAGGTAAAGGAGTTATTTGTTGTGAGATTTTTGAGTTTTAGTGAAACAGAGCTAGAGCGATTTCTGGATCCCCTGTTCCAAATTTGGAAATTCACCATAAATTGTACCAAAATAATTAGGAGGTGTAATTTATATGTTCAGAATCCTTATTGAGTCTAGTTTTAATAGAAATAAACGAAATAGTCATATGAATTTTTTACAGAGAGAAAAGTGGTTCGTAGTAAGCAGAGGTCAGTGCAGTCGAGTTCTGAAACAGGGGTAACTTTAACTAATAAACTGTACTAATTGGCCCAACCAAAAATTCTAGAAAAAAATTAGTAGATAGATAAATGAGTCTAGTTTTATGAAAAATTTAAGGATCTTGATTTTGAGTTTCGTAACTTGAGATATAATTTTTTAAGCGACCATGACGCAAAAAGACGGCTTGCTATGAGAATTAAATTAGTTGATTTAAAATTTAAAAAGTGATGAAATAAGTTTAGTAACACCTCAAGCTCAACTCCGGTGACAGTCTCGGGTAAGAGGGCATTACAGAGAGTATCCGCGGAGGCTAGATTAGGTGCGAGCTGTGGATAGAGGTAATGTGCAGCCACCGAGGGGTGGTTAACAGCCGTTGATAGGCCGTGGGCAGGCCAGGGGTGCAAATGGCTTAGGTCGTTGGGCACCAGGCAGAGGTGCTGGTTATGCGGAGGCGAGGCTGGTAGCGTTGGTCTATGCAGCACGCCGCCAAGAGGATGGAGATGCTCCAGATGCGAATACAAGTACATGATTTTTCTCATAGTGATTTATGTACTTAATTTGCAGTTAGATTTAGAGTGCGCCGCAGAAGCATAGTGCTGTAACCTGTATTGTGTGCTTGGTAGATAGTTGGAAATTTCGAGGATGAAATTTCTTTAAGGGGGTAGAGTTGTAGCACCCTGAGTTTGGGCCTAGAAGTACTGGACCTTGGTGGTGGCTTATAATATTTTCTTGTGCATGTTTTGCCATAAATGCTTGTTTGGCTTGTTGTTTGGATGATTTTGGTGTATTTGGGGGTTTTTAAGAAACCTGGGGTTGAGTTAGGACCTTGGTAAAATATTTTATTTTTGGCCTTGTGGAACCCTGTCCTCAAGTGGTATACCTTATAATTAATTAAGGTAATTTTGTAACACAAAGAGCCTTGGGTTGGAGTAGCAAATGGCACCACATGTGGGGCATAGAGGTGGTGTCAAATGCAGAGCAGAGAGGTCCAAGGTTTAAGTGTCGGTTTGGGTATTGAAAGTATTATTTTACACTTGTGCCGTGTAGGTGGTAGAAGTAAATTTATACTCGACATGGAGGAGGTTTGAATTGGTCTTTGAATTTGAATGAGTGTTGAAGAGGAAATTAAGGCATGATAAGGGGAGAAAATTTAGGAGATGAGATATGTGGAGGAGTTGGAGCTAAGATGGGAAGTGTAAAGGCGAATTCGGCTATGGTAGGTGAGTAGGTGCCGATTTGGTCATTCTTGGTGTATAGCCAAATTTTCAAAGCCATTTCGGCATGTTTTCTTTTCCTTATATGATTTCGGTTTTAGTTTGGGGCAAATAAGTATTATATTTTCTATGTTAAACCATACTATTTTTTCCTTTTTGTCTATTACACTTTTCTTTTCTCTTTTAGCCGTATAGTGTGGTCTCTTCAATTTGATTTCTTCTCTTTTTTTTTTCAAAATTCTAGCCAAATACTCCTTTGTCTCTTCCTCTTAATTCCTTTGCTTTTCTCAAAACCAACGTATTGCTTGTCAAAGCTGCACCACTTCTTCTCATAATACCTGAATTGAATAGCTCATCTGCCTCTACCGAATCTTTTGTGTGACTGTCACCATCTTCTTTTTCTTCTTCAAAATACATAACCGAAATCTCTTTCTTCTCTTAATCTCTTGTTTTCTTTTTGTGCCAAGCAATGCTCCTTTCTTATTGAAAACTGAATGTTCTAGTTGCCAATTGGGTTGCTTCAGTCGACATCTACACTACTCTACCATCACATACTTCTTTCTGTTTTAGTTTGATCAAACCGATTCTTTGCTCCTCTATCTGGTATCCTCTATTTATCAGACTCACTTTGGGCAAGCGATTTATAGTTTTGGTAAGGGCACTCGACTTTCTCTTAGATCTTATTAATCTAACCAGGTCATCCTTCTCTTGTTCTTTTGGGAAAAACCAATGGTTATTGTTTTTGAGAAACTGTGGGCTTGTGTAGTTACCGTTGTTTGGCGCAAGAGGGTTAGACAATGGTAATTAATAACCCTTGGTAATTGTAGATCTTTTGGCAGGGAGGTGAGATCGATACATAGATCATAATTTTGGATAAGGTAACTCATTTTGGTCAAGGTAGACTTTAAGGTGAGATTCGGTTCCTATGGTTGGAAGATTTGTTAATCTTATGGATGACTAATCGAATGGTTTAATCAATTCTAGGTTTCACGATAGAAGGCTATTGCGTGTCTCTCCATCAAGGTGTGTACATACACTGCATACATGACGAATCGGCAAAAGCTAAAATCCCAAAAAGTTGAAATGCCGAAAAGTCAAAAGGTTGGCGTTGGCAACCTATAACACCCTAAATTTTGTGCCTAGAAGAATTGGGTCTTGGGCTTGGGTGCGTTTAAATTCTTGAGTGTAAGACATCGGCTCAATTTGCAAGTTAGAATTGTTGGGTTAGTGATTTTGGAATGTTAGAGGGTTTTTATGAAGTTCTGGGTTCAAGCTTGGGTATAGGAAAAATCTTGGTTTTGGCCTTAAGGGAACCCTGAGCCGAAGTGGGATAACTTGTAAATAAAAGGGGCTAAAATAAGACACAAAAGGAGATGTGGTTTAGTGGCAAAGAAGTGACGCCATAGGGGAAGCAAGAGGTCCAAGGTTCAAGTCTTGGCTCTTACAATTTATTTTAGTTTCTCTTTTAAATTAATCTGGAAGCGAGTAGGTGAGCTTTAAAGTTAAATGTATTGGACTTATGACACAAAGGAGCTTGTGTCCTAGTGGTGGTGGCGTGGCATGGCTATCGAGAGGACTTCAGTTTGAATCCCTTTGCAGGCGAAGGTTGGTTATTTTGCTAAAGAGTTGGTTTTGGAGGATTGATGGAGAATCCTACATCGAGAAGCTAACATGAGAACAGGGGAGAAGCTAGCTTTAAATAAAGCAAACCATAAGGAGATTAAGCATACCTTTCTTGGCTTATCCTTTTCGCATTGTGACGTGTTCGTTTGGGTTAGGCGTTGGATCATTCGTTGATCTGTATGCTGTTGGGTCACGGTGATGGTAACCGTAGTTGATCGACACACCTCCTGGGGAGTCAAGGGTGCGATTATTTTTGGCTTCTAGGCATAACAGCACTCAGAGCGCAGATTAACTTTAGATTCCTATCAGGTGTGTATTTCACACTACTCTAGCTGTAGAACGGTAAATGCCAGAATGCCGAAATGTCGGTCACACGACGATGGTAGCCACACGAGTGTGCAAGCGCACGTGTGGGAGCTTTGACGTGATAGTTGAGACCATCATGAGTATTCTCGTGGGTTTAGCCTGCTTTGGGCCATGTTGGGCCGAAATGGGCCATATGGGCCCAATAAGCCCGTAGGCCCAATCGGTCAAATTATATGATTGTGTGGTAAATATTGGCCTGGACAATGTGAATCTCATATATTTGGCTAGATTGGGGCAAAAAGGGCCACACGAGCGTGTAGGCCCACTTGGGCCAAGAACGGGGCTTAGGCCCATTCGCAGCGTTATCTCTGTTTAGAATACTTGAGCAGCTCGAGGCGACTGTAGACCTTCTAAGGGATTGAAAAAATTACAGAAATACCCCTAAATTGCAAATTACCAAAATACCCCCAGTTTGTAAAATTACCAAAATACCCTCGATTTGCAAAATTACCAAAATACCCCTAGTTTGTAAAATTACCAAAATACCCCTGATTTGCAAAATTATCAAAATACCCCTATTTTGTAAAATTACCGAAATACCCCTATAGGGTAGAATTATCGAAATACCCCTGTAGGGTAGAATTACCGAAATACCTCTGTAGGGTAAAATGACTATTTTGCCCCTCCAGGGTGAATGACTGTCTTGTGATTGTATGATTAGGATTTGACTGACTTAACTGTGATTTGTATGATGGTTTATGGGCAAGACATTCTGCATACATGACATACTGCATGGGTTGGGATTGATATGGAAGAAGTTCTGTTCTGATAGGATCGTATGGGTCGCACAGGATGACTATGGACCAATTGAGGGCTTAATGCCGTTATTCTGTGTAAGGCTCTGTGCCAACCAACATATGGCTCTGTGCTATCGGGATCATGGCTTTGTGCCGATTATATTTGCCTAAGGCTATGTGCCTATCTTATTTACTGCTGATTGTGTGTCGATCACATTTACCCATGGCTGTGTGCCGGTTATATTACCCAAATGGATGGCTATGTGCCAATCCTATTACAGTTACCGATGGCTTTGTGCCAATTATGATATTGCTACTAAAGGCTTCAAACTGCATTTAAATTAGCAGCTTTGTTGTGATTCTGATTAGTGCAGCAACTGGTACTGACACTGTAGAGTGTAGGGATGGCGTGGGTGATTTATTCCCCGCAAGTAGTACAGGGTTGGACGGAGTGGTGTTCTGGTTGGATGGGTTTGCATGCATTATGCATCATTCATACTAAGACTGTCACTGTGATGGGCTAGGCCCAATTGATTCTGTCATGGGCTGTGACCCAAATGATATTGTATAGGGCTTTGGCCCACATATGCTCGGAATTGGACTGTACTGATACTGTTAAAGAGCTCAGGCCCAAATTGATTCTGTTTCTGTTTTTGTTTACTAATTGTTACATTAATAGGGGATTACACACTAAGTTTTCGTAAACTTACCCCGTTTATTAACCTTTTAGGTAATCCCCAGTTTTAGACGGACCGGAGCTGCGAGAGACTCAGAGTGAGCCACGCAACTGCATACGTCTTATTCTGTTTTACTCATTTACTTAAAGCACTTTGATTTTATTTTGGGTTGTAATAAGGCCTCTATAACTTCGGGATTTTTTTTTAAATTTTAGATTTTTAGTTATTACGGTTTATATCTATTTTAAGTAGAACTCAATTTTCCAAAAACATTAACTCTTTTCAAATCAACATGTTTTCGCAAACTACAAACTTTTACAAGCTTCTACAACTTACTTGGTTTTCACTTATAATAACAATTTAAGGTTTTGATTTCAACCCTACAAATACACAAATTTTCAAATGAACCTCATTTTAAACTAAAGTACTCATTTAGCAAGACTGGTTTTGGAAATGGAAATCACTTTGTAAATACTATTATAAATCCCGAACAATCAAGTGTTTTCAAAGTTTGTTAACTACACCAGTTTTTACGATTCTCCCTTCAATGTGACACGCTAGACTCGGGTCTAACTTTTAGGCCGGGTTTGAGGTGTTACACAACCACATGAGCATACGAACACTCGTGTGGAGATACCGATACAATGATAGAGGCTCCATGGGTGATTCCATGGACTCGAGCCATCTTTTGGTCAACTGGGTCATAATGGGCCAAATGGGTCCGATAGGCCCGTGGGCTCATCGTGAGTAAGATGGATGGATTAGTAGGTTTTGACTAACCGGATAGGCTAACTACATGGCTTAGGGTAGATTTTGGCCTAATGGGCCGTATGAGTATGTGGGCCCTGCTTGGGCTAAGCATTGGGCTTTTGGGCCTTAGTAAAATTAGTGATTCTAATAAAATAACTCTAATCGCATAGAATAATTGTGAAATTGGTTAAGGGGTCAAAATACATACCTAGGCCCATGATAAAATTATGACCGATATGCCTAAGGGTAAAATGACTAAAATACCCCTGATAGATGTATGTACAATTTGTATGCCACATGTATATTTTGATGCATTCATGAGATATTATGCTGCATATGGGATGGGTTATGATTCGAGGAAGAGCATGTGAGGGTCGCACGGTCGCTTGACGACTGTGGATCCAACAAAGGCTTTTAAGCCATATTATGATTAGCAGCTCTGCTGCAATGTTGAGTAGTGCCGCAACCAGTGCTACAACAGAAATTATAATTAGCAGCTCCGCTGCAACGTTAAATAGTGCCACAACTGTTGCTACAATAGGTGTGTAGGGATGGGTGGGTCGAGTAATTCCCCACAGGAGTGCAGGGTTAGAAGCAGGCGTATAGGGTTGGATGGGGAAATTGTGTATTGCATGTTCATATTGATATTTGTGATATGGGCTCAGGCCCAACTAAGGCGAATGTGGCTGAGGCCCAATTGCCACCGTTATTGAAATAGGGCTTATGCCCAAATTGATTAGTACTTGTTTTTATGTTTGACGAGGGTCGTACACACTGAGTTTTTGAAAACTCACTCCCTCTTTTAATTTTTTTCAGCTCACCCTCAGTAGGCGGTTCGACGGTTGGGAAGGACACGGATGTGGCCACACTGAAAGTTGCTTAACAATTTAGTAGTTTCTTTTATTTTATCTTTAATTCTTTTCATCGGGTGGTAATAAGGCCTTTTATCTCTGGTATGATTTTATATTTGGGTTTTTATTATTATCGTAACTGTTAGATTTCCAAACTTAAACTCGATTTCTAAATTAAAATATCACTTTGAAATCAACCTAAAAACCTAAACTTTTTTTTTAAGATTGAGCTTTTGTTTTTAACTAAACCTAGAAAACTATTTAAGGAAGGCATAAATACGAACTATGGTTTTCACATAAATTAAACTGGGATCTTGAAATAACCACCTAAGGTTTAATCAGTGTTCGTTATCAAACTAAAGCGTTTTCCTGATGAGGCTAGTTTTGAAAATAGACACACAGTGTATACACTATTTTAAACTGCGAACTGACGAATGTTTTCAAAACCTTCCAACATCTTCGATGTGTACGAGTCACCCTTCAATGTGACACCGCTAGATCAGGCCATAACGTCCAAGCTGGCTTGGGGTGTTACATTTTAAAATTGTAAAATTGAATTCATCTATTTTCTATAATTTTATAAAAATTTTCTAAAGTTTAATTTCTTAAATAAATAAATATTCTTATCACGAAAGTGCTCTCTTAGCACCTCTCATTTGTATCATATGCTAGGACGAGTGATGGGTGTTACCTAATCCTTGAATTTGGAAACTTTTTTTTCCAACTTGGTCTTTAGAGGTTTTTTTATCCACATTAGTCTAAGAACTTGGCAATTTTTCTCAATTTGGTATCTAAACTTAGATTTTGTTAAAATGTGATGATGTGATACTTCAAGATTGTAACGCCCCAAAAACTTGAGCTTATTAATTTTGTGTATGGTGGCTAGAAATGCCTGCTAGTATTACTGGGTTAGTGATTTTGGAGTGTTTAGTGGTCTCTAGGAAGTCTTGGGTTCAAGCCCTGACATAGGAAAAATTTTTATTTTTGAGCATTAGGGGAACCCTGACTTCAAGTACTAAGCCTTTTAACAAATATGTTTAAAAAGTGACACAAAAAGCTAGGTGGTCTAGTGGCAAGGTTGCGCCACAAGTGGGGCAAGGAGGTGGCGTCACAGGTGTGGTAAGGGGATCCGGGGTTCGAGTGTTGGAATAGTATACTGGTTGGTATTTATTTTGCATATTTGGATAGCCGGTGGTTGAGTTGGAATTGAACTCTGGAGGAGAGAGTTTGAATTAGTCAAGTGAGGGAATTAAGGAGTGCATAATGGAGGAAAATAAGGAGTGGATTATGGAGGAAAATAATGAGTGGATTATGGAGTGATAAGGGGTGAAAATCAAGGGGATTTGGTGGGAGCCGAATTTGGATGGTGGCATTCAAGAATTTCGGCTAAAGATAGTGATTTTTTTTTCTGTTCTATTTTTCGCTTGCTTAGCATTTTTGGGAGCCCAATTTTTTAGCATTCGGGATTTTTCATGTGCCTTCAATTGTTTTCCGGTCATTTTCTCTCCTCTTTTTTCTTTACATTTAATTTTGGCCAAGTAGAAACCGAACATTCTTTAGTGCATCCGAACCTCCTCTTCTCCTTTTTCCTCCCTTTAGTCATTGGACACTTAGGGCCAAATCTACACACCCTCACTCCCTCAATCAGTTTTGCTAGAGCCGATTTGTTCTTCTTCTTTCCTTTCACCTTCTTTTCTTCTTTCTCTCCAAAGCCGAGTGCATCCCTCTTGCCATCCTCAAACAAATCTTTTCATCACTTTTAGGTATTGACCGAATACCATTCTCTTTCTTACGCCAATAGAAAGCCCTAGTCTTCTTCAAATATTCTCTGTTTTTTTCAAAACTTGGCTGAATAACATACCCTTGGTATTCAGTTTTCATTAGCTAATTACATCTCTACTTATTCTTCTCATCTGTGCCTCTTGAATCTATTTTTGGGTTAACAAGTGATCTCTATTAAGCGGTAATTGGGTTTGATTTGTTTTTAGCTGTTCTAATGTCTTTCAAGGCACCCTACTTTGGTGTTTTTTAAAAGCCGAAGGTATCTTATCTCTGGCTCATTGCCAATTCCCTTTCTTCTCTGATAGGTGCGATGTTATCAAGGCTGGGATGGTTGAAACCTTTTTTGCTCATCATTCGATTGAAAGTAAGTAATCAAATAAGGAGTCATGGGTAGGGCTGAAAGTTAGATCTTTGTGTGGGGCTTATGTTTTCATTGCATTAGCATATGATTAACCCCAGTTATAAGATATCAATAACTAATAGATTACGTCTGTGATTCAGATATTTCGCAAGGAGGTAAGGGCATTTCGTGACCAAACGATCTTCGAAGGCATAAGCCGATTAGAACAAGGTAGGTATCGATTAGTGATTTGGGAGTAACTTCTTTAGGATTTTGATCGATAGAAGACTAATCATACATCCTGACTGATTATATGTTCGACGCTCGTGGTCTAAAGTGTGGTTTCTCAAAAAGGTGTGTACCCATACCACTACAACTGCAGGTCGGCAAATGCAGAAATGCCGGAAAGCCGAAAGTACGGCTACGGTTACCATGCGGGTAAAACTCATGGATGTGTAAGAAATAATGAGGCTAGCCATGTCGATCACATGACCAAGGGCAATTTTGGACTTAGCGAGCCTCACGATAGTGTGGGCCCCACTTGGGCACGTATTAGGCTTTGGCCCAAATGTATCACTTGGTTGCAAAATGTGACACAAGTCATGTGAAATGGCTATGGACTCGTTAATGGGCCGATACATGTGCTTAGGCCCACAGTGACAAATGATCCTTATGCCCTTCAAGGGCAAAATGACTAAAATGCCCTTACATGTTATATGATTGTTATTGTATGCCATTTATGATATGTTTGCATTCATGTGATATTATGCTGCATGGGGGATGGGGATTTTCGTTGGAGGAAGTATATAATTGTTAGGGTCGCATGGTTGCTTGACAACTGTGGATCCACTGACAGCTTTAAGCCTATTATGTGATTGACAGCTCTACTGTAACATTGATTAGTGCCGCAACCGGTGCTACATTGGAGTGTAGGGATGGGTGGGTCGATTTAATCCCCACAGGAGTGCGGGGTTGGATAGGATACAGAGTGCAGGGTTGGTTGGGGTATTTGTGCATGCATATTCTGATTCTGATATTGATATGGGCTCAGGCCCAACTAAGGCTAATATGGGCTAAGGCACAAATGCCACTGTTATTGTAATGAGCATAAGCCCGAATTGATGTGATGCATGCTATTTGATCAATGAGGGATGTACACACTGAGTTTTCAAAAACTCACCCCCTTCTTTTTAAATCTTTTCTGGTAATCCTTAGTAGACGGTTCGACGTATTGGAGGACTCAGAGGCGGCCACACTACACTCAGCATAAAACCTCAGTATTTTATTTTACATTATTTTACATGCTTTCTTTTGGGTTTTGATGTAATAAGGCCTTTCTCCATTTTTGTTTAATTTTGAGATTTTATTACGATAGATTGAATAATGCTTAGATTTAAATCGCGTGGTTTAAAAAGAAAATAATGCTTTACAAATCAAATGTAAGTATATAAACGTTTTCAAAAGAAAATGCTTCTGCTTTAATTGAAACATGGGAAATTAACAAAGAATATAAAAACTGAGATTTTCAAATAACAACTTGAAGTTTTAATCAAACCGTAATACACAAGTTTCATTGGTAATTGTTTCTCTAACTAAAGTACTTCTCAAATGAGGCTGGTTTTGGAAATAGGAACTCATTTTGTAAATATTGTTCTAAACAAAGAACAAACAAATGTTTTCAAGGTTTTTCAATAATAACGAACGTGATGTTTCACCCTTCAATGTGACGCCGCTAGATCCGGCCAAACGTTTGAGCCGAGTTTGGGGTGTTACAAAGATTGTGTCACATCATGACATGAAACATTTTAACATTTTAAAATTTTCTTTTATAAGTTTTAATAATTTTGTATTTTCTAGATTTTATATATATTTTTTCAAAATATATAATACCATAATTGAATTCAAATTAAAGGATCAAATTGAGAAAAATTTCTAAATTTCAAGACTAATATGGACAAAAAAATTCAAATACCAATTTTGTTACTAGTGAAGGTTTTAAACTCCACAAGCAGGGTCAAGAGGTTGACAAGTGTCCTATAGAGTTATATTAAAATATTAAAAAATTAAATATTAAAAAAAAGAGACACATCAAAATTCTAAGGCTACTTGAGGAATAAAAAAGGGTAAATTACACCAACAATCACTCAACTTTGATGCAGTTGAAAAAACAATCACTTTGGTTTTATTTTTTTCTCCAAGAAAATCTTATGTGTGCCCATCAAGGGGTTAATCCCTTTTAAGTCGGCTACGGTCTCATCATTTTCGAAAAATATGCATTAGACATGCTCGGGAAATTATTTTAATTCTAGATCTGGTGCCTGCACAACAGAAGGTAGAAGTTTAGTATCCATATGAGCTAATAATTTATTAATAGAAAAATCATCAAACTTAATTTTAGATTTATCTCCATAAGATGACTCAAAAGTTTCTTCTACTAATGAGTCCATTAAGTTAACACAGTTTACGTTCAAGATTTCACTTGGATGACTAATACAATTGTAAACATTAAACTTCGCAATCTCCCTGTCAAACTCCATCGTGAGGGTTTCGCTACGCACGTCAATCTTAGTATTTGTAGTACGAAGGAAAGGAAGTCTCAACAAGATGTCTGAAGAACCAGTAGCTTTATCCTCTTCCATTTTTATCACATAAAATCTATAGGAAAAATAAGCTCGTTAACTTTTACCAATACGTCCTCGAGGACTCCTTCTGGATACACAATAGACCTATATTCCAACTGAATGATAACACCTGTTTTCATCAAAGACTTGCGTTAAGAATTTCATAAATAGAATATGGCGTTACATTTATGAAGGCCCCTAGATCACACATAGCCTTTTTAATTCCCAAATGGCCGATTTTGCATGGTATCACAAACATGCCTGTGTCATTGCATTTCACCAGTATTTTCTGCCGTAACAATGCGGATACATTTTCACCAACATTTACCCTTTCATTACCTGTTAATTTTCGCTTGTTGGTGCAGAGCTCTTTAAGACATTTAGCATACCATGGAATTTGTTTGATGGCGTCTAACATTGGAATGTTGATCTCAACATTTCTGAATGTTTCGAGGATCTCATTGTATTCTTTACCTTTTCGACACTGGTTGAATCGTTCTGAAATAGAGGTTGAATTATGGGAAATGGAGGTTTCGCTCGGACCTGTTCATCATTCTTTGGCTTTTCTTGAATGGAATCTTGGCCAAGATTTCTGCCAGGAATTGGTTCTAGTACCTTTCCACTTTACAATGTCATTACATTTACGTGTTGTCTCTGGTTCGATTCTGTTTGTGACGGCAGCTTCCTTTGAGCGTTCAATTTCTCAATTGATACGGTCAACTCTCTTATAGATGCCTTCATTTCTTTTTGGAAATTAAGAGTTTTCTGTTGGAAATCAAGGAAATTAGCTGCTAATTTATGGACCATAGTTTCTAGAGAAGTACCTAAATCTCGTAGATGTTGTGGAAACTAATTTTGGTATGGATGGTTGTACTTTGGGTTGGCCCCATCACTCAAGTTAGGATGGTCCCTCTGTCCTGGGTTGTAGGTATTAGCATAGGGGTCATATCGCCTTTGTGGTGGCCTAGGGAAATTTTCCACAGCATCTAAATTAGTCATAGTATCATCATACAAGCTGGGACGTGCATCAGTTGTATGTTTAGGTGTAGCATATATTCCGTATAACCGGGCTGTTTTTTTCTTTTCTGCAATAAGAGAACTCATCATATTAGTAAGCCTATCAACTTTATCCTCTAAGGTTGAATTACTCAGCTAGTGAACCCTTCTAGGGGGTTCAACATTGGCTCAGAATTGCTGAGAATTTGTAGCCATCGTGGAAATCAAGTCTCTTGCCTGTTGAAATCAAGACTCCGATTCCTTTTGCTTTATTCTAATGATTTCTCTCCTTAACTCAGTTGTAGGTGATGCTGGAAAAAACATGTTGAGAAACAAACGAGAAAGATTAGTCCAAGTTGTAATAGATCCAGGAGGTAAATAATATAACCATTCCCTAGCTGAATCTGCTAGGGAAAAAGGGAAAGCACGCAATTTAATTTGATCCTAAGGTTATGCCTTGTGGTTCCGTACTAAGACAAACTATATGAAACTCTTTTAGATGTTTGTGGGGGTTTTCATTTTCCAAACCACGAAAAGTTGGCAGTAACTGAATTAAACCTGACCAAAATCAGTATCCATATTATGATATGCAATGCACAACGGCAGTTGTTTTGTCAGAGCTTCGGCCAGTTGTGGAATTGTTTGAGCCATTAGTCGATGTGTTCGATTTGGGTTTTTGTTAACCCTGGCATCAAGTACTTCTTCAGGTGAGTCGACTTTTATTTTTTTGCTTTCAAGTATTCGAGTAGGGTTTTCGTTAACCCTAGACTCAGCTTCGTCGTCGACTTCAACTTTTGGCGGTGGGTTACTTTGAGTGCTAACCACCGCTGACTGCTTTTTCCGTAGCTTTGTCTCCTTGCAATTAGCTCTAGCAGTCTTCTCAATCTCTGAATCGAACACAAGAGTACCTGGAGTAGATCTGGTCATAAGAAACAAAAAAATAAGATTAGTACGTTGCTAGTCCCCAGCAACGGCGCCAACATTTGATATGGTCGTTGAGAGCACCAAAAATATCATATCCCTAATAAATAATGAAAAAGAATAGTATAAGAGAAGTAGGGTTAAATCCTCAAGGACCGGATTTGCACAAACGCTTTATCGTTGAAATATTGGACAAAACTGTGCCCTGCATACCTAGGAAAAAATAAAAAGACAGAATTAAAAAAATAGAATTTAAAGTTGATTGAAATTGTGAAATTGAATAAATTGTGAAAATTAAAATAAAAATAAAAAATAAAAAGAGTTTGAGAGAAAAGAAATTCTTATGGAGTGTTTCTAGCCTCTAGTTGTCTAGATCTGCCTTGGGTTCAATCCTTGGCTTTTAGATGATCCTTCTCAAACAGAATCAGCCAGTTATAGTGGAAAAGGACGCCTACGACCACCAACTCCAAGAATTTAGACTTACGATTTAGCGAAATATGACTCTAACGTAATAAGCTAACGAACTGACTATGCAACCTTTCCAAAACATACAAAGCGGTCGCCTTTGTACATGTTGAAAAGATCACCTTTTAACGGACATGGACGGAAGCGTCAACCCCGTAATGCAGAGAAATAATGAATACTCGTCAAGAAGGCTAAGTACGGATTCTAAGCCTCAAGTACCTTTTTGGGGAATTTTTGACAACCTCTGGCTAGATGAATTTTAGTGGCTCATACTTTTGGGAAAAGAAATAGACTTAATAAAAAAAACGAATTTTATTGAAATAAGAAAAGAACAAAGACTAGGCTTTTTGGGAGAGGGAGTGATTACAAAAAAGATGATATCCAAATTATGTTACTCCATCCCCTATTTATAGTGCTAGAAAGATAGTCTAGTCTACTTAAATTCTAAAAGATAAATACAGATAATTAAAGATAATTAAAGATAAAAGCTAAAATAAAATCTAAATAATAATATCTAACAATTATCCTAATATAATTAAAAATTAAATAGAGTCTTTTGATATAAAATCTCTTCTTTTGCACTTTAGTCTTTTTCTCGTCCATGCTTGCATTTTTGGCACCATCTTTTTCCCTATGTTGCATGTTGACCCACTTTATCTCCAAATTCACTCTTTTTGCCCCAAAATTCCTTTTTTGCCTCGAATTTAGTCCCTACGAGATAAAAAACTATAAATAGCCCAAATTAGTAAGATCAAACTCAAATTAAATATGTAATTAACATATAAAAACATGTTATTCTAGAGTATTATCAGAATGACTGATATTGTGTCCTGAGCATGTTTCTATCATGCATGTCTGACTTATCTGATACATATATCTGTACTTACATTGTATATCTATAATTAAGCATGTAAGCATGTTTAATTTGTAAGTCTGATTCTACATTTACTGTATCTGTCATTAGGGTTGGGATAATGTATTTCGAGGAAGTTTTTTGAAAGGCATTTATTGCCTATTTATCTGGCAGCATGGCTACATTATATCTGATATGCATCGCTTCGGTACAACACGGTGTGTAGGGCTGGGTGGGTGTTTTAAACCCCACATGGTGTGTAGGGATGGTCGGTGATGGTGTGTAAAGGATGGATGTACGATTTCTAATTCTGATTTGCACATTTGTATCTGTATTTGTATCTGAGAAGGGCTTAGGCCCGAATCTGCATCTGTATTTGTATTTGGGATGGTCTTAGGCCCAAATCTACATCTACATCTGTAATTGTGATGCGCTTAAGCCCGAATCTATATCTGTCTGATTATGATTTTTTATTTGTGTACACGCTTAATTTTGTGGGGTTACGCACTGATTTTATGTAAACTTACTCTTTTCTGTTTAATCTATATAGGTAATCCCCAGTCTTAAGTGGATCGGTGTCGCGAAGAACTCGACAGTGACCACTCGACCATACTATTTTGTTTTACGTCACTTAAAATTATTAACATTTTGGACTTTCTTTTGAGGGTTGTATTAATTGGGACTTTTGGACTGTTTGCTTAAATTTGGGTTTAACTGTGTTTATTATGGTTTTATAACTACTAAATGCGATAAAAACTCGGGTTTTTTTACCAAAAGAAAAAGTTTTCCAAAATCTGGAATGGTTTTTCTAATCAAAATGTTTTCATAAGCTTCCGCTCAAATACGATTTACCACTAAATGACTAAATGAGTAGGAGTTTTGATTTTGATAAAAGTAGTAAAGGTGTACGAACTAAAATGGTTATAACTTAACAATACTATTTTCAAACCCTATCCTGTGACACTGCCAGATTCGGCCATACCGTCTAGGCTGGGTTTAGGGTGTTGCATTTAGTGGTATCAGAGCCAGGTTGTAAAACTCGACTGTGAATTTTGGGTTCCAAAATTTTGATCTTAAATAATTGGCTTTCAAATGGTTTAAAAATATTCTAGTTGGGTATGTGGTACACCGAGTCTCTGGTACCGATCCTGTAAGTTTTTTGTACTTAGATAAAATTGTTTTGACAAACTATAGATAGTTATTTCTAAAACACTATAATTAGTATACTCTAAAACGATAGTGAAACTGATAGAGACTGAAACCTTCAAAAATAATTCTGAACTTTTGATACTTATTGCATACGACATCTATTAATAAATACTGACACTGATGCATAAAACTATATAATGTAGATAATCTGAATTACATAATAAGCACACGAGGCATCTGTGGACGTGGTACTCGAAGCCGAGGTAGAGGTCGTAGAAGGGCTCGAGCTGAATCCTCATCTCTGGGCAGTATGTCGAACTTAGATACAAATGAGACGCCGATTTCGCCCTCTACTAAGTCTGGGTCTCAGGATCGTACGGCTGGGAACGACGCATTGTCTCAGGCCATGCTAAGGATATTAGAGAGGGTCGCTGGGTCCAACACTAGATCTGTTGGCCAAGGGTCGGTAACAGAACAATTCTGGTCTAATAGAGCTAAACTATTTAGGGGTGTTGCTAGAGTCGCCCCTAATGTGGCCAAGTATTGGTTGGAGGCCACTGAGAGAATTGTGGATGATTTGGATTGTACACCTGAGCAGAAATTGAAGTGTGCAGTCTCTATGCTTCTCAACGAAGCATATCACTGGTGGTTAACATATAAGGAGGCCACTCAGCCAGATCATTTGAACTGGGAACTCTTTAAGTCTGCCTTTTAGGGGAAATACGTGGGAGCGAGCTATGTGGATGCTCGTAGGTGTGAGTTCATGAACCTCACGTAAGGTGACCAATCTGTGGCTGAGTATAAGGCCAAATTTTTGAGGTTGAGCCATTATGCTCGAGGTATGGTGGCATCTAAATATGAGAGGTGCGTCAGATTTGAGAATGGTTTGAGAGATAATCTAAGGGTTCTAATAGCTTCGCAGAGGGAGAGCGAGTTCTCTGGTTTGGTCGAGAAAGTGAAGATCGCCAAGGGTGTCACATGCTGAGCACTAAAACAGGGACCGTGAGAGGTGTAAGAATAAGAGGGATTCAGAGCCCTCGAGGTCTGTACAGAGGCCTAAGAAAAAGGCTAGGTCTGATAGGCCAGTTAGAGTGGGAGCCCCTATTACTTCTACTAGGATGTTGCCCTGTGGAGATTGTGGTAAATGCCATCCGGGTGAGTGCTGGAGGAGGACTAGGGCTTGTTTGAGGTGTGGGTCATTAGAGTACCGCATTCGAGAGTGTCCACTAAGGGCTGATTAAGTGCAAGCTCCAGGATCAGGTACTGTGCAGCCTCCGAGAGTAGTTAAGTAGCCACCTAGGGGCCGTGGTCAGGCTAGGGGTGGTAATGGTATGGGGGAGGGCAGAGGTGCTGGTCAAACTGAGGTGAGGCAGCCTGCACTAGTTTATGCTGCACGTCACCGAGAGGATAGAGAAGCTCTAAATGTGATCATCGGTACATTCTTTATTTACGATGTACCTCACTTGGCTTTGGTAGACATAGGGGCTACTCACTCATAATAGCTAGTTCAATATCTAAAACTCGAGGATTTGGTTGAGAGCACTATGAATGAGATCATTATACTGAATCTATTGGGGCGGTCTGTTAGGTTTAGTAAAATCTTTAAAGACGTTCTATTAGAGGTACAAGGGACATTTTTTTGGCAGATTTAATAGAACTTCCGTTAGGGGAGTTCGATCTAATATTAGGAATGGATTGGCTGGTTAAGCATCAAGTAAGTCTGGATTGTGCGACTAAGAGGGTCATCCTAATGACTGAGGAGGACAATGAGATAGTTGTGATCGAAGAGCATCAGGATTATCTATCTAATGTGATTTCCACTCTTATAGCCGAGAAATTGGTGCGACAAGGTTGTGAGGCGTACTTGGCCTATGTCAGTATTCTCAATCTAGGGCCTCTTTTTTGGGAGATATCAGAACTGTAAGGTATTTTTCAGACGTCCTTCCAGAGGAGTTATTGGGATTATCTCTAAATCGGGAAGTTGAGTTTGGAATTGAGCTTCTTCCTATTACAGCTTTGATGTTTATTGCTCCCTATCGAATGGCAGCGAAGGAGCTTATGGAGCTTAAGGCTACAATTCAAGAGTTGTTGGATCATAGTTTCATCCGCCCCGGTATATCTCCATAGGGAGCACCAGTTCTATTCGTTAAGAAGAAGGATAGGACCATGAGGATGTGTATCGACTACCGGCAACTGAATAAGCTAACAGTGAAAAATAAATATCCACTTTCGAGGATCAACGATCTATTTGATCAGTTCCGTGGGGCTTCAGTATTCTCCAAGATTGATCTTCGATTTAGATATCATCAGTTGAGGGTTAAAGAAACTGATGTGCATGAGACAGCATTTAAGACTTGTTATGGACATTACGAGTTCCTAGTTATGCCCTTCGGTCTGACGAATGCACCGGTAGCATTTATGGATTTGATGAACCAAGTGTTTTAGCCCTATCAGGATCAATTCGTTGTGGTCTTTATCAACGATATTTTGGTATACTCTAAGATCAATGATGATCTGACGAGTATCTTAGAGTAGTACTTCAGACAATGCGGGAAAAATAGCTCTATGCTAAGTTCAACAAGTGTGAGTTCTGGCTACATAAAGTGACATTTCTAGGGCATGTAGTCTCTATTGAGGGGATCTGAGTTGATCCTAGAAATATTGAGGCTATGTTGGATTGGAAACAGTCTAAGAATGTGTCTGAAATCCGCAGTTTTCTAGGTTTGGCGAGTTATTATTGACATTTCGTTGAAGGTTTCTCATTTATTGCATTAACTAAGCTTCAACGTAAGGGTGTTCCGTTTGTCTAGACTGATGCGCAGCAATCGAGCTTCGAGAAGCTCAAGTCTATTCTGACTCAAGCTCAAGCTCTAATACAGCCTGAATCTGGCAATGAGTTTGTCGTATAAAATGACGCGTTGTAATAGCCCGATTTTGGGTATAGTCAGAACAGTGGTTTCGGGACCACAAATTTGATACATAAAAATTTATTTTTAATAATTTCTATGGTCTACATTTTTTAGAAATGATTTTGTGAAAATTTCGTTCAAAATTTTTGACGTTTGGGCACTCAGTTTAGTCAAAAAGACTAAATTGTAAAAAGTGCAAAAAGTGAATTCTATACATTAAAGATGTCTGATTGGTAATGAAATTTTAAATTAAAGGTCTTAAATGGTAATTAGACCATTAGTTAAGTTGGTGGAAAAAATGGACATGGTTAGGTATCTTTCTAAAGTTTTTCATTAACGACATTTTAGTAATTTGGTGATTTAAATGAATTAAAAAGAATAATTAAAAGCCAATTTTGTTCATCTTCAACCCCATGGCTGAATTTCACACGGAGAAACCATGGCTAGGGTTTGTTAAGCTTTCAAGCTCGATTGTAACTCCGTTTTAGCCCCATTTTTAATGATTTTTATGTTTTTGAGATCCTTATAACCTAATCTAGCTTTTCGAAGGACTATTTTGAAGTATTATCAAAGTTTAAAATTTTACCCATGTTAAATATTTGTGTATTTTGATGTTTAATGGTAGAAAATGTAAGTTAGATGTGTGATAAACGACTTTTGCTAAGTGATTTTTGGTAAAAATATCAAAAGAAACTTTTTTGTAAAAGTTGTGAAATGTGTAGCAAATATGAATAAAAGAAATATGTGAGTTGTTATAAGCATGTATAAGGTTCGGCTAAGCATGGGTATTGAAGAAATTGAGTACATTTCATTTTACGAGCCTAGGGATTAAATTGTAAAAATGTGAAACTTTACCGGTACAAATGTAATTTTACCATAATATGATTTGTGGGCTAAATTAAATAGTATAATGATTGAATGAATTAAATATGGTATTATAGATCAAGAAAAATGAGAATTGGATCCAGAACAAGAGGAAACAAAGTTTCAGATTTATCGACTTAATTCGTCGATGCAACAAACAAGGTAAGCTTGTATGTTAATAAATGTTATTAAATTATGCACTATGTGCATTATATAATTGATTGAATTGTGGAACTTCAATTAAATGTTTGAAACAAGTAAAAACGCAGGATCTATCACAACCGTTTTATAACGAAAGACGAATTGATGGTAAAGACTATGCTTGGACCATGGCAAGTCGTGATTTCGTATACGACCATAGCTGGGCTATGGCATCGATATGTGATTCCGTGTAAGACCATATCTGGGATATGTATCCATATGTGATATGTGATTACGTGTAAGACCATGGCTAGGTTATGGCATCGATATGTGATTATATGTAAGACCATATCTGGGATATGGTATGGTACTATGTATATGTGATTCAGGGTGCTGGTCTTGTATGACCTACCAGTGGCTGGGTACTCTGGCATTTGTTGCGGATACCTAACAACTTGTGTGAGCAGCACTGTGTAGCTACATCCTAACCGACAGCTTGTGTGAGCAGACCTGTGAATAGCTCGAGAGTGAGCCTATATGTGTTATAAAATATGAGGTAGCTTTCGCTACATATGTGGTACACTGGCATTTGTTGCAGATACCTAACAGCTTGTGTGAGCAGCATTGTGTAGCTACATCCTGACCGACAGCTTGTGTGAGTAGACCCGTGAATAGCTCGAGAGTGAGCCTATATGTGTTATAAAATATGAGGTAGCTTTCACTACATATGTGGCACTTAGGTACAAGATTTTACGTATCCTTAGTGATTTCTAATGATTCAACGGGCAAAGTCACGATGATAATGTAAGTACGACTGAATTAAATAAAACAGGTGTGTACCAAACCTATGTGAGAATCGAATGAAGGTGAATTGATCAGCTTATAGTGTATTATGTATATGAAACGAGAAAGATTTGTGTATAAGTATGATTCATGCCATAATATGTTTATTTAGTCATATTGAAATATGAATTAAATGATATATCAGACATGAGTATGGCACATTGTGTACAAAGTACTGTTATTCGATGATATTTTATATGATTTATTTTGGCTAAAGTAAATGTGACTGATATTGGATCGAACAAAGTTATATAGGTATTCGATTATGTATGTACAATGGTGAACAAATTGATAACAAAATATATTTAATCCATATGAACATAGAAATTAATAATTTCCTGAAACTTTTAGTTAATTATGTGCTTGGATCTATTATATAAAGGTGAATCTAAATGAGTTTACATTATAGTAATGAAAATACTTAATTAGCGTTTATTCGTTAAGTAGTGTTTATTTTCATTTGAGCTTACTAAGCTTTATAGATTACTTGTGTTATTTCTCCTATGCTTATAGGATTTCGAAGACTTGCTCGGGTTGGAAGCTATCAGAGATCTCATCAAACTATCCAGCTATCGTATCAGTACTTAAATATTGTGCATTTGGTTATATGACATGTATATGCTAGTTGGTTTACAAAGTATATAAATCTTTTGGGCTATTTAATGCCTAAATGGATTTAATATAAATAGCCAAGTGTTTTGGTTCATAAATGATGTAAATGTTGGTGTAATTGGCTATTTAAGTTGGCTTATATTGAGATTTTGGTATTTGTAGTGAAAAATACATATTATGCCTAGTGATTTGGACATGCTTTTAGTAGGTAAATGGTTATGTTCTGATAAGTGAAATATGATAAACAATGAGTATGGTGATTGTCATATTGAAATGACCTATATTGAAATGACCTATATTGAAATGGTGTAAGTGTATGTGTGAATAAGGGTGGCAAAATGGCTTGGTAAATAGCCTTGCTTTTGTCCACACGGGTAGACACACGAGCATGTGTCTAGGCCGTGTGTGACACACGGGCTACCCCATGGGCGTGTAGTCAGGCCGTGTGTCTCTGTATCTTAAATTTTAGCTTCAAATTGGCCACACGGGCAGAGAAATGACTATGTGTCTCAACCGTGTGAAGCACACGACCCCGAGACATGGGCATGTGTTCAGAGCGTGTGAAGTCTGACCTATTTTTCAAAAATTAAATTCGCCACACGGCCTAGCACATGGGCGTATGACTTGGCCCTATGACTTCTTTTGGTGCATGACGTCATAAATAGAGAGTTACATGGGTTGAGGACTCAGGCGTGTGTGACAACACAGCCTGCCCCCACAGGCGTGTCCCAAGCCACACGTGCGTGTGACCCCTGTTTAATGGAGAAATTTTCTAAATGTTGTAAAATTTTCTAAAGTTCTCGGTTTAGTCTCGAATCACTTCCGATGCATGTATTGGGCCTTGTAGGCTTGTTTTAGGGACTTTATGACTAAATGCAAATGGTTTTAATTTGGATGAAAATTTATGGCCTGAAATCATATGCATGTTCGTGTGATAAGTCCGGTAATGCCTCGTACCCTATTCCAGCGTTGAATACAGGTAAGAGGTGGTACATTAAGTGGTATCAAAGCTATGATTCAGTCAATTCTAGGACAAACATGGCATATGTGAGTCTAGCTATACATGCCATATTACTACCTATGATAGTATGATATCTCCCGACTCTAACGAAATTGTTTTGTTGAGACAGGGATGCTTTCCAACCGAGCTATTTTTGAAAATGCTAAAGTGATACTAAGATATTTGAAAATGTGTTTTTGATGAGTCGAAACTTGGAAAAAGGTATGAAGAATAGTTTATGATATGTATGTGATGATGTACAAAATGAAATAACCATAAGTTGAGAAATATGGGTAAAATGTCGCTATTCTGATTAAATATTGTATTTCAATGGATTATAGTGATTTTATGAAACGAATAAAATGTTATGAAATAGATTTAGCCTAAAAGGGTAATTCAGAGTAAGCTCTTTAAAGCATACGTTATCGAAAGGATTTAGCCTAGATTGGCTATCATGTTATATCATATGTGACATAGGAGTGTATTCTATGAATATGTATGTAAAGGACACTTTGATTATGAATCAATGGATTGTCAAACATACCTTGAGTTTACTACCCTAGTATCCATTGAAACTACAATAATTCAATGGGTATTATCCTTGAAATATGGAAAAGTGAAATGAAATGAGCGTTTATATTGTGATAAGAACCTATGTTTTTTTGGCATTCATATGATGTTATGTGCCTAACTTCTTTAACTAAGTGGATGCAATAAGTAAGTTTACTTAAAATTTATGGAATGTTAGTATAAGTGTACTTGTTTGAATAAGACAATAGGAAAGTTCGTATAGCATAATTATATATGTTAATTTGTCTAAAGTGAATTGTATAACTGTGATGATTTTACGATGATGATGAATATTAAGTCACATACATGTATATTAAGTCATATGCGTGTATATTTACGAGGCTCTGAGTTCAAGGTTAGACTTCAGTACTACGTTCCATCCTCAGACCGATGGTCAATCTAAAAGGGTGTTTCAAATACTGGAGGATATGTTACGAAGTTTTGTGATCGACTTCCGAGGTAGTTGGGAGGATTATCTGTCGTTAACCAAGTTCGCCTACAATAACAGCTTCCAGTCTAGCATCCAAATGGCACCTTACAAGGCTTTGTATGGTCGTAAGTGTTGCACTCCATTGCATTGGACAAGAGGTGGGTGAACAACGGGTTTTGGGTCCTGAGTTGGTTTCTGAGACTGGGGATAAGGTTAGACTAATTCGGAATCATCTGAAAGCGGCTTCTGATAAACAGAAATCTAATGCAGATCCGAAGAGGCGTGAGATTGAGTATTCTGTGGGGACATCGTATTTCTTAAGGTTTGTCCATGGAAGAAAATTCTGAGGTTCGATCGTAAGGGTAAGCTAAGCCCTAGGTTTATTGGGCCGTACCGGATTCTGAAACGTGTGGGTCTAGTTGCTTATCAATTGGACTTACCACATGAACTGGACTGTATCCATGACGTCTTCCATGTCTCTATGTTAAGGCGCTACCGGTCTGATCCGTCTCATGTGGTATCTACTAAAGAGATAGAGATTAGACTAGACTTGATTTTTGAGGAGGAGTCGGTTCAGATTCTGGGTTGAGATGTTAAAATTCTGCGGAGGTAGTCTATTCCACTATTCAAAGTGCTGTGGCAGAATCATATCACTAAGGAAGCCACGTGGGAACCTAAGGACTCGATGCGTCAATAGTATCATTATCTGTTCTGATTAGGTAAATTTCGAGGTCGAAATTTCTTTGAGGAGGTAGAGTTGTAACGCCCCAAATTTTCTTATGTCGGCTTTTGTGAAATTTGACACAGATATTTTTCTGCTTTTTGGTTAAGTGTTCTAGGTGTGTGTGAGAGATCCCAAGTTCAAGCCTTACCTTTAGCAAAATTTGTGATTTTTCTAATTAAAACCTTATCCTTGTTCAAAGGGCTTAAGTTTAATTCTTTGTTAAACCACATCAGAATGGGCCTGCTGGTCTGAGCGTTAGATGGAGACTTAGTTATTGGAGGTCCTGAGTTCGAATCTTTATGCAAGCGTGAATGTTATTATTTTTGCTCGGTCGGTTGAGAGAGAGTTTGAGTTGTAGTGGAAATCTGAGTAGTGGGTTAGTGGAAGTGAATTTAGGGATTTGGGGAGTTATCAGAATTATTTCTTTTTTTGTTGTTTTTTCTTTATTTTTTCAAAATTTTGGCTCCCTCTTGCCTCCCTAATTTTTTTGACTCCAATTTCATTGTCTTTCTCCCTAATTCTGCCATTCCTCCCTTTTTGTTTTTACCTACTTTTTTCTCTCTTTCCTGCTTCTCGATTTTTCATATCAGATTAATCTTTATTTCTGTATTTTGACAGATTAGGTAAGTACTTCATTTCATCCTCAGTTTGGGGCATGACATTGGTCGCAGGGAGGCTAATTTCTGTGGTTTATGGTATAGGAGAAAGCTGTGAGCAGTGAATCTCGCCCCTCTCTTTTTAGCAGTGTTAATAGAGGTGCGTTGTCGGTGGTAAGTCAAGTTTTTATTAGTTTATTATTGTTGAATTCGCTTGTAAAATCTGTTAAATCGGTGTTGGATACTTTGGTTTTAGGTTCCAGAAGGCTCGGGAGTGTTTTCGCTACGAATAGAACCAAGTGTGTACCCAAAAACACAGAAAATGAGGTTTCAACAAAAGCCAAAAACCATTCTGTTGATGCCACACGAGGGTGTGGTCACCTGTTGGTAGGTCGTGTGCGATGACAGACTATGTGCAAGACAAGACAGTGTGATGGCCAGGTGTGGCTGTATGAGCCACATGGGCTAGACCAAATTGGGTCGTGTGGGCCACACGAGCGTGTGGGTTTTTGGATTTTTCCTTAGGGTTGTATGGGCCATCCCAAATGACTGTGGGCCAATTGTAGGGTCAGTAAGGGCTAACTAGACCCGAAATTTTATGATCTGAATGACTGATATTGTGTTCTGAGCATGTTATTATCATGCATGTCTGACTTATCTTATTCATATATCTGTACTTACAGTATATCTATAATTAAGCATGTAAGCATGTTTAATCGGTATGTCTGATTCTACATTTACTGTATCTGTCATTGGGGTTGGGATGATGTATACAAAGGAAGTGTTCTGAAAAGCATTTATCGCCTATTTATTTGGCAGCATGGCTGCATTATATCTGATATGTGTCGCATCAGTACAACACGGTGTGCAGGGCTGGGTGGATGTTTTAAATCCCACATGGTGCATAGGGATGCTAGGCGATGGTGTGTAGAGGATGGGGGTAGGGTTTCTGATTCTGATTTGCACATCTGTATCTGTATCTGATAAGGGTTTAGGTCTGAATCTGCATCAATATCTGTATTTGTGATGGGCTCAGGCCCAAGTCTGCATCTGTATATGTAATTTTGATGGGCTTAGGCCCGAATCAGTATCTATCTGATTCTATTTTCTGCTTGTGCACACGATTAATTCTGTGGGTTTGCACACTGAGTTTACGTAAACTCACTCTTTTATGTTTAATCTGTACAAGTAATCCCCAGTCTTAGGCGAATTGGTGCAGCAGAGGACTCGACGGTGACCCCTCGACCGTACTATTTGGTTTTAAGTCACTTAAAATTAATTAAAGTTTTGGAATTTCTTTTAAGGGTTGCATTAATTGGGACTTTTCAGACTGTTTGCTTAAATTTGGGTTTAATTGTGTTTATTATGGTTTTATAACTGCTAAACCTGATAAAAACTCGGGTTTTTTACCAAAAGCAAAAGATTTCCAAAATCTCAGATGGTTCTTCTAATCAAAACATTTTAATAAGCTTCTGCTCAAATATGATCTACCACTAAACGACTAAATGAGTAGGAGCCTTGATTTTGATAAAGGCAGTAAAGGTGTACGAACTAAAATGGTTATAACTTAACAATACCTTTTTCAAAACCTTATCTTGTGACATCGCCAAATTTGGCCATAACATCTAGGCCAAGTTTGGGGTGTTACATATTCATTTGATAATGAAATGCAGTACTAAAATATAACCGCGTGCCCAGAGCTTCTTGTAATATGTTCCAGAATTGGAATGTGAATTGTGGATTTCAATTAGAAATAATAGAAACTAGCATATCATGAAATCTAAGAATCTCAGAAACAGATAAATCAGACAATCTATTAAGTAAGAAATCCATTCATACTAGGATAAAATATGCAGACTTCGTCAAATGGTCAACAATTACCCAAATAGCATCTTTCTTTTTCAGATACAAGGGTAATTCTGATATAAAATTCATAGTAACTTTATCCCATTTCTATTATGGTATCGTCACTAGTTGTAACAGTCCTAAAGATATTAGTGCCTGATTTTCAGCTTTAGCTTACTGACATATAAAGCATTTAAATACAATTTTAGAAATATCACATTTCATTTTGGTCCACCAACACATCTTTTTCAAATCATTGTACATTTTATTTTTCCCCGGATGATAAACATATTAGTATTGTAAGCTTCATGCAAAATTTTTGGTACAAACTTTGAATCTTTCAAGACACAGGTTCTGTCTCTAAATAACAGACAATTATTAGATCCATTCTAAAATTCTAAATCAAAAGTTGTCTTACTCTGTACCCATTTAACTTGCAACTTCTACCATTTTTTTTAGCTTCACTGATCTGTTGTAGAAATATCAGTTTAGCTTTAAACTCAGCTACAAATTAAGCCATTATCAAAAAATTACAATTGGATATCCCTGGCTTGCAAGGCAAACAAATACTTTCTACTCAAAGTATCTACAACTACACTTGTTTTTCCCAAATGAAAATCAATGATCAAACTTTCAATAGCTCTAACTACCCATGATGTCTCAGATTCTAAATCTTTTTACAACATCAGATAATTTAAAATTTTATACGTAGCAAATATATATCATTTTTCACCAATTGAAATGTCACCAATTTTCAATGCAAATACAATATTTGCAAATTTTAAATCATGTATCAAGTAATTCTTTTCATATGTTTTAACTATCTAGAAGTATAGGCTATTAGTTTGCCTTTGTACATCAAAACACAATCTAAAGCATTTAGTAATGCACCACTATAAATCACAAATTCCTTACTCAATTCAAGCTGAACCAAAACTGGTGTTTCGGTCAACAGAGCTTTCATCTGATCAAAACTTTACTGACACTTATCAAGCCATTCAAATCTTGTATCTTTCTGTAATAATCGTGTCATTAGTGTAGCTATTTCAATTATTAACACTGAAGCTTTGAAATTTTTTTTCAACATCAATGGTGCACTCGTAAATAGGAGAGGGAAATGGAAAGTAGTCCCAATAACAACCAGGGCAATAATACAACTTTTACAATTTGAGATCCATATTACTGAACTCCCATGATTGTGTCAGTATTTATAATAGTAAATGTAATTACCTCTAGCCAATGAATATTTTTCATAGATAAACCATGTTTGCTAGATCAGATTACACCATAAGAATAATAAGAAAATCGAAATAGTGAAATCCAAAAAGTAAAGCTTTACTAAATTTTTGAGAATAGAAACCATATTGAATAATGAAGAGATCAATGATATCCCAGAGAAAATCCAAAAGAGTAATATCGCACATACGCATTAGGAACAACTATGACAACACAAATTGCATATTTACAATTGAAAGCTTCAACCAGTAGAAGTAGAAAATAGTATCATATGAATCTTATCATCAAATCTTCTCTCAAACATAATTAATTAAAGAACCAGAGGAGGATAAAGCAATATCGCTCATGAATCAACCAGACTTATAATAGTTCCCATCTAATATTATAATTAGCCAACCTTTCTATACGATAAGCATAACATCTGAAAATGAACCTTTACATTTGCCTCTGAAAATATTAGAACATGTAGAATACCCAAAAAAGATCGTTGTAAGATATCCAATTATAATAACTACATTCAGATATCTTTATAGTTTCATAACTATTCCACTGACTACTAGAGTCATCAATAATCTCACATTATTCAGTTTACTAAAGAAACTAGTTCAGAAGAAATTTCCAGTTAATCCATTCTATAGATATCATAACTGAATAAAACGAATATTCATGAATAACTTCTTCCTTAACAGTGACATTGCATATTCTGAATAATCTTCAAAATAAATCTGATAACTCTTTTAAAATCATCTTTACGTACTAACCTATTCTCAGCTCTGACAGCATTATTAATCATTCAGCCACTAAACTCTTCGGTTTCACACTTATGAACTTAATCAATATAAATCTTGTGGATTTTATTATTTAAAATTGTACTGGAAGGGGGTAGAGATCGTAAAGCCTCAAAATTTGACTTTCCAATATACATACGTATAACATAACATTTATTATCAACATGTTCATTATAAAACATTTATTTCATACCTTTATGAGTTTCATTTCATCATCAATAATATAAATATATATTTTTACTCAGACACTTCAGTATTGCTTTCAGCATTACCGAAATTGGCTCGGTTGGAAAACATCTCTGTCTATTAACAAAACAGTTCTCATCAGAGTCGGGAGATATCACACTATCACAGGTTATATAATGGCATGTATATTTAATCTTGTATACACTACATTAGTCTGATAATCGGCAAAACCGTAGCTCTGATACCAATAAATGTAATACCCCTAACCCATATCCGTCACTGGAACAAGGTTACGGAGCATTACCAGAACTTATGGAATGAATACAGACATTTTATATTATTTTATCATACATGTAAGATAATTTATCATAAAGTCCCTTATTAGGACCCTCGAGGTCCAAAACATACATTAAAAATGTGTCAGGACTAAATCGGGTACTCAAAAAATTTTTCGTAAAATTTTCAAATTTTACAAGGTGCAGGAGTCACATGCCCGTGTAGGTAGGTTGTGCGGCTCACACAGCCAAGTGACATGCCCATGTCTTAAGCCGTGTGGGCATTCGATGTGAGACACACGGCCATGTCTCCAACCCGTGTAACTCTCTAACTTGCAATAAGTAAAAGTGTAGCGGTCACACGGCCAAGCCACACTTCCGTGTGCTAGGCCATGTGATCAATTCTGAGCATTTTGTTCTGACATTTTAAAGATACAGGGGACACATAGCCAAATCACACGCCTATGTGGTAGACCGTGTGTCACAAACGGCTAGGCACACGCCCGTGTCTCTGTCCGTGTAGACAAAAATAAGTTATTTTCCAAGTCACATTTTCCATCCAATTTGTCTTCTTCTTACAGCAATAGTTTAACATATTCACAAGTCATTTTTAAAACAATTAATTCAAGTCCAAACCGAGTCTTATGCATAACATAACATCACATACAACCAATGTGCTCTTAAGCACCTCAAATACACTTTACCATCATGTAACCTGTAACACCCCTTACCCGTGTTCGACACTAGAACATGGTACGAGGAGTTACCTTACCAAAATTCATATAGACGTGTATTTCTGAGTCAACAAATTTCATTCCAATTTGAAACTATTTATACTTTCTCTTAAAGTCTCATATTTGAGCCTACAAGGCCCAAAACAAACTTTAGAAACCTTTCGGAATTAAAGTGAATGCATTAGTAGACATTAGAAAATTCCATGGAAAAATAGAGCACACACCCATGTGATAGGGTGACACGCCCGTGTGATCTCCTAACACGGCCATGTCGAAATCCCGTGTAGCTGACATGGCCTAAGCATATAGGGACACGCTCATGTCCATGGCCTGTGTCCCTCACACGGCCATGACACGCCTGTGTCTTAGCCCATGTGTAAAAACCTTGGTATTCTGTTTCTAACGTCATCAACTCTTATTGGTCACACGGCCAAGGCACATGCCCTTGTGCTAGGCCGTGCAGTGATTTTAAATTCCACATGCAAAGTGTAGACTTCACACTGCCTGGGCACATGCCCATATCCTATTAATCAATTAATCAATTAATTTAGGCATATTCATAATCCACATTCAAACATTTTATGCTATATCAATTAATCAATACCAAATAACAATATAGTTGCATTATTTACTCACAACTTACCTCGGTATACAAAATAAGGGCGACTACTCGATTTAGTCTGCTAGCTTGACTTTTCCCCAATCTAGGTCTGAATTTTGTATTTCTTGATCTAAAATGGAAAAATTCACTCATCTAAAAGGGTGACTATCCGACCTCACGAAGCCAAAATTCGCTTTTGCTAAACTTAGCGTACAACTGTTTATCTCTCAAAGTTTGCAAGACAGTTCTCAAATGCTCTGCATGCTCACTCTCATCATGAGAATAAATTAATATATCGTTAAAAAAAACAACAATAAACTTATCTAAATACGATCAGAAAATGCAGTTCATTAAGTCCATAAATACCGCAGGGGCATTCGTTAAGCCAAAGGGCATGACGAGGAACTCATAATGGCCGTACCTCGTCCAAAATGTAGTTTTCAGCACATCTTGCTCCTTGACTCTCAACTGGTAATAATCGGACCTCAAGTCTATCTTAGAAAACATGGTAGCTCCCTTCAATTGATCAAACAAGTCATCAATCCTCGGTAAAGGATACTTGTTCTTAACTGTAACCTTATTGAGCTGCCAGTATTCTATACACAACCTCATCGAACCATTCTTTTTCTTCACAAATAGTACCAGAGCACCCCACGGGAAATAGCTCGGTCTAGCAAAACCCTTGATTGTTAACTCTTGTAACTGCATTTTCAACTCATTTAACTTCGTCGGAGCCATCCTATAAGGGGAAATTGAGATAGGTACCGTACTAGGGACTAACTCGATATTGAATTCAACTTCCCTAGTCGAAGGCAATCCGGGCAACTCTTTTGAAAACACATCTGGGTACTCACATACCACTAGCACTGACTCAAACTTTAATTCAGACACTTAAGTATTCAACACAAAAGTGAGATAAGCTTGGCACCCTTTTCTCATACATTTCTCCATAGTCATAGACGACACCACTATAGGTAAGCTATCTGGTTCACCTGATTCAACCAAAAGAACATCTCCATTTTCACATTTCATTTCAATGAATTTCCTTCCACAGTTTACTACTACATCGTTTGCAGTCAACCAATCCATACCGAGGATTACGTCAAATTCATCAAACAACAATAACATGAGGTTAGCTAAAAAATAATGATCTCTAATTGTCAAGGGACAATTTCTACAAACTTGGTCAACTAACACATGTTTGCCTAATGGGTTTGACACTTTTACTACAAATTCAGTAGACTCAACTAGCATACTCATACTAGGTACCAATTTCATGCAAACATAGGAATGGGTTGATCTCGGATCAATCAAAGCAACAAGTATATCATAGATAGAAAATGTAACAGCCTAATTTTGAGTCTGATCGAAACAGGTGGTTTCGGGACCACTTAGCCGAGTCAAATATTATTTTTATTATTTTATTTCTATTTATAGCATGATAGTATTACTATACAAAAGTTTCGTAAAGAAATTTTATTGTTTGATTATCTAATTCGGTAAAAAGGACTAAATCGCATAAAGCAAAAAATATGAGTTTTATTAATGGAATGGCTTAATTGGTAATGGCTTTATAAATGGGAGGCCTTAAGTTGTAAATATTCCTTTATTAAAGATAGTGGGCATTTATGTCCATATATCATATGATTTTTAAATGGTTTAATAAAGGTTAATTTAGGTATTTTATTATTAAAAGTTATTAAAGTATAATAAAAAGGAAATTTCTTTATTTTGTTTTTTTCATCACCAAAAATAGCTAAGAAAAACACCATTTTTGTACTACTTGTTTGGCCAAGCTTCATTTGAATATCAAGGTACGGTTTAAGCTTAATTTTTAATGATTATTATGTTTTTGAGCTTGTTGTAGCTCGGTATAGCTAGCTCGTACCTCAATTTTTGAAATTGGTTATGTTTTTAAAATGTGTCATTGTTGAATATATGTGTATTTTGATCTTTCTTGATAAATTATTGATGGTTGTTTATAAATATACAAGTTTTATAAAGTGATTTTTGACAAAAATGTCAAAAATGGGTTAAATTGCAAAATGTTAAAATTTTGTGGTTAAAAATGTGAATAAAATGAAAATATGGGCTGTTATAGGCATATATGAAATTTGGCCATTATGGGTTTTGGCCTAATTGTGCAAAATTGTCATTTTGTGCAAAAAGGATTAAATTGCAAAATAGTTAAAAGTATAGGGGAAAATGTGAAATTTGCTAAATATATGTGAATTGGATTAAATTGAATTGTATAGTTACTAAAAGTATTAAATTTTTTATATATTTAGATCAAGAGAAATAATTATCGGAATTAGATTGAGGAAAACGGAAAGTAGACGAATAGTCGACGGACATACGAGGTAAGTTCGTATAGTTAGAATTGAACTATTAGTTACTGTAAATGTTTAAATTGAATGTATATGTATGTGGAATGAATAAACCACTAGAATTATCGGCTCTATGAATATGTTGCTGCTATTGAAGTTACATGATATAGCATGGTTCAACAGGCATTATACCGATAGGAATACATGATACAAAGGATACAAGATGTGTTATATGATACAAGAAAAATATGATACATGGTTAGTGATATATGAACTACATGAATTACATGAATTACATGTTACAAGTATATGATTACATGACATATGTTACATGTAACACCCGAAACCCGGCCCAGGCGTTATGGCCAAATCTGGTGTGTCGCATCACCTAGAACTAATCTACGTTGCCTAGTTACTAAGTTTAGGATGACTTTTATAAGACATTATTTAAGCTTTAGACAAAACTCCCAGTTTAGTTGATGAACGTCCTAATGTCTACCAGTCTTAGAAGATTCATTTTTATCTCTTACTCGATTAACTCGTTGAATTGAATGTTTTAATTTGAAAACGTTGGTTTAAGTTTATAAAACTTGAGTAGCCATTTCCAAGATAGTTAAGAAAAATATATAAGTAAATAGTAAAAACCCAAAACACAATTAAAACGGCCTTATTACAACTCAGAAAAATAGAAGGTAAACGAGTAATTAAAAATAATAAAATGTTAAGTTTAAAACCAGATTTGCAGTCCTAGTGGCCACTCTGAACCCCGCCCAGCTCCAAGTCTATGAACGAGAGCGAACCTGCAAGGATGAAAGGGAAAGAGTGAGTTTGGAAAACTCAGTGTGTGCAGAAAGCCCATCCAAAGCCCAAGTCAGCTCAAGCCCACTGGGCCTAAGCCCTATCCAGTCTTAGTTAGTTACTGGGCCGAAGCCCTATTCAGATAACAGTAATCCGGGCCAAAGCCCTATTCAGAAAGCAGTGCAGATAGCAGTACAGATATCAGTATGGCCCATAGGCCCAATGCAGAAACAGAACAGATCATAAGCATGAATGCAAGCCTATATCATGTGGGGAGACTACTCGACCCACCCAACCTCTACACATCACCCGTACTAACCAACCACCATGTAGGGAATAACTCGACCCACCCAGCCCACACACCATAGTTGCAGCATAGCTACCAGTAACAGTAATTGTGGCCAAGCCACCAAAACAGTAAAACGAGGCAAACCCCATTTTTAGTAATACGAGGCATAGCCCCTTTTCAGTAAACGTGGCAGTGCCACTCACACTTCCTCCATCAACAATCCTAACCCATGCAACAGAAATCATGTCATGGCATACAAAATACAGAAACAGTAAAACATGCAGTATAGTCCAATATAGCCCTAGGGGTATAATGGTCATTTTACTCCTAGGGGTAAAACGGTAATTTTTTACCCACAAGGGTATTTCAGTAATTATTTCCATTTTTAGGGTTTTAAGCGCATTACAGTCACTATTAATCCAATTTTTGTCTCGGCAGTCTTTTTAACAGTTTTTAATAGTTTTCAGTTACTAGGCCCTAAAACCCCTAATGGGCCCTACAGCGTCTATTGACCACTTAAGCCCATTTAGTCCAAGTTTCTTATTCAGTTACTAATTTTAGTAGTTTCGACCCTACAGTCTATAAGAATACCTTAAATGCCTATTTTTACCCATATGGGCCCGAAAGCCTATTGGGCCCATATTCAGTTCGATTACCGAATCTTATTGTTTCCAAACAACCCACGAGCGCTCGCATGCTCGCAGGCCCACGAAATGCTTAAATTTCGGCATTTCGATTTTTCGACTTTTACAGAATTGAACCATGAAAGGGATGTTCGATACACACACCTGTTTGCGCTTCCACCGGCGAAAACTCCTAAGCGACACCTCCTACAATCCACCACTTATCCGATTAGACCACAAACATATGAATACTTCAGTTGAAAATCCCTTACCATATTCGGCCAGTGCCCCTAATGGCCATGAAATCTTACCTTTGACGTCTTAGATGCACTAGATCTACATCTGGTTATATCGTTGCCTTTAATTCCCCACTTGATCGCCTTCTTCGCTAACTAACGCACACAAGAACCAAAATACAACATTGAATCATTAATAGGCCATGTCACCAGCCCCCCTAAATACATAGGGACTTCGGCATCTTTCTTGAGTTCAAAGATAACGAATGAACCAAGTGTTTCGATGACTTACCAGGAGCTCTACTTGAAGGATACAGCTTCTACGCCCTCTCTAACTAGATCAGTTGTAGATCTACCCCAAACGCTAACAGAGAAAGGCTCAAGAAGGTTCGACTTTTATGATCTATACCCAGGTACTCTTGTCGACACAACAAAGGAATAGGGGAAGTGAATCGATGACAAAAGAAATAGATGATGACGGATTTGACTTGTTGGAGAATTTAAGAGAAGAAGGAGTAGTCAGTTTTGCTCAAGAGGTAAATGTCCATAGATAGTTTCGGTCAGAGGGGATATTCGGCAATGGTAGGGGTTTGAGCTTTAATGGTTGCCGACAAAGGTTAGAATGAAAATAGGAAGGAGGCGATGGACTCGGTTTGAAGAAAGAGTGATTGGAAGGGATCGGTTCAAAGGTGCAAGAAAAGAAGAAGAAGAAGAAGAATGATAGAAGAAGAAGAGAAAAGAGAAGTGAATTCGGCTAGAAGGAGAAATCAACAATAAGGATTTTGAGGTAGTAGGTTTCGATTTTTTGGACAGAAAAGAGGTGAAAGAATAAGGTCAAAAGAATAACAAAAAGAGAAACCTATTGTGCTATCCCCCAATCGGCAGAAGAAAAGTTCACTTACCTAGAGAAATCAGCACAGTACAACACTAATGCCGAAAACACTATACCCAGAGTTGATTGCCAAAATTACAATACTAGGAACCACTTGGCCGGCCACTGCTTCTCAAATTCAAACTCTCCTAAAAACTCTCCTTGATCTACTCTCTTGAGCAATTCAAACTCATTAAACCAGAGTTTCACTTGTGTGCCACCACTTGACCAACACATGTACATAAAAATAGAAGTACCTTAAGCTTACCTTGTGACCCGTACGTTGGACCTCAATTACCTCCTAGGTGCCACATTTTAAGGAGCTTAGTGGCGCCACCTTGCCACTATGCCAAAGCTCTTTTGTGATAAATTTTACTAGGTTTTTCTTAAGAGCCCATTCAGCCAAGATCCCCTCTTTACTTCAAATCCAAACTTGATAATTTTACCGGGTTTTAACCTAACCTTGGGCCTTCTAAAGGCCCATTAACATACTTAAACACATATTTAACCATTACAACACTAAAAACATCGCAAACCCCAAAAACTCAAAAATCAGGGCGTTACAACTCTACCCCCTTAAAGAAATTTCGACCTCAAAATTTACTGATCCAAATAATTGAGGGTATTGTTGGCGCATCGTCTCTTCAGGCTCCCAAGTAGCTTCTTGTCTCCCATGGTTGCGCCATAGCACTTTCACTAATGGAACCAATTTCCTTCTTAAGACTTTGACCTCACGATCCAGAATTTGCACAGGCTCCTCCTCGAAGGTCAAATCAGTATTTACTTCAATTTCTTCCACTGGAACAATATGCGATGGATCTAACCGGTATCGTCTTAGCATGGACACGTGGAACACATCATGAATACGATCCAATTCTGGCGGTAACTCCAACTGATATGCAACCGGCCCGATCCGCTTGAGAATCCGATAAGGCCCAATAAATTGCAGACTTAACTTACTCTTCCTGCCAAATCTCAAGATCATTTTCCATGGCGAAACTTTTAGAAAAACTATATCCCCAACAGCGAACTCCATCTCCTTACGCTTAAGATTGCATAAGATTTCTGCCTATCAGATGCCTCCTTTAACCGGTCTCTGATTAACTTAACCTTATTCTTAGTATCTGCCACCAACTCTGGTCCAAGAACTTGTCGCTCCCCCAATTCAGTCCAATATGTAGGTATACGACATCTCCATCCATAAAGTGCCTCATATGGAGCCATCTGAATACTTGCTTGATAACTGTTGTTGTATGCAAATTCTGTCAATGGTAAATAGTCCTCTCAACTACCACGAAAGTCAATAACACAACCTCTTAACATATCTTCTAACACTTGAATGACCCTTTCGGACTGTCCATCCGTCTGAGGGTGAAATGCAGTACTGAAGTCCAATCACGTACCCAACTCCTTGTGCAACTTTTGCCATAATCGAGATGTAAATCTAGGGTCTCGATGAGAAATTATCAAAACTGGCACCCCATGCAACCGCACTATCTCTACCACGTACAACTTGGCCAACTTCTGTAGTCAGTAATCGGTTCGAACCGGTATAAAATGAGTAGACTTCGTCAATCTATCCATGATTACCCAAACAGAATCTTTCTTCCAGGGTGTCAAAGGCAACCCACTTACAAAATCCATAGTTACCCTTTCCCATTTCCACTATGGAATCTTCACTGGCTGCAAAAATCCAAAAGGAAATTGGTGCTCAGCTTTAACTTGCTGACATATCAAACATTTCCCAACAAATTTAGTCAGCTCTCACTTAAGTCCAGGCCACCAGTACACCTCTCGCAAATCTCGATACAACTTATTCCCTCCAGGATGCATGGCACAAGGCCCACCATGTGCCTCTTTCAGAATCATTTGCCTTAAATCAGAGTCCTTCGAAATGAAAACTCTCCCCCGAAAATAGAGAACTCTATCAATATTTAATCCAAAACCCTCATTCTCACCATTCTTAACTTGCTGAAACCGAGGAACCAACGAATCATTCTTCAATTGTTTCTCTTTAATTTGCACAGTCCAAGTCGGTCTCACTTGCAACTCAGCCAACAGACTTCCATCATCGTACAAACTCAAACGAGCAAACATGGCCCTTAACTTAGCAACCGTCCTTCGGCTTAGTGCATCAGCCACCACATTAGCCTTGCCTGAGTGATACTCAATCGAACAGTCCTAGTCCTTAAGCAACTCTATCCATCATCGTTGCTTAAGGTTTAACTCCTTTTGAGTTAATAAATATTTGAGACTTTTATGGTCAGTGTAAATAATACACTTTTCCCCATATAGGTAGTGTCTCCAGATTTTCAACGCAAAGACCACTGCGGCCAACTCTAGGTCATGCGTAGGGTAATTCCCTTCGTGAGGTTTACGTTGTCGCGAAGCATAAGCGACCACTTTACCCTCTTGCATCAGTACACAGCCTAATCCAACATGCGAAGCGTCATTGTACACAGTGAAATCCTTCCTAGACTCTGGCTTAATCAACACTGGCGCCTCAGTCAAAACCTTTTTCAACTTATCAAAAGCCTCTTGTTGCCTTTCAGTCTATACAAACGCTACTCCCTTTCTTAACAGTTTCATCAACAGTGCTGCGATTAGAGAAAACCCCTCTACAAATCTTCTGTAATAACCTGCCAGACCTAGAAAACTTCAAATTTCTGACACTAATCTCGCTGGCTTCCAGTCCGGAACTGCCTCAATTTTTCGAGGATCTACCCTAATCCCCTCAGCTAAAACAACATGACCCAGAAAAGTCACTTCTCGTAACCAGAATTCGTACTTGCTAAATTTTGCATACAGTTGCTTCTCTCTCAACACTTGCAGAACAATTCGGAGATGCTCGTCATGCTTCTCTTCAGTTTCTGAATACACCAATATATCTTCAATAAAGATAACCACAAACCGATCCAAGTACGGTTGGAATACTCGATTCATTAAGTCCATAAAAGCTGCAGGTGCATTCGTCAATCCAAAAGGCATAACCAGAAACTCGTAATGACCATACCGAGTTCTGAATGCAGTCTTATGAACATCCACCTCTTTTACCCTTAGCTGATGATATCCAGATCGAAGATCAATCTTGGAAAACACTGAAGCTCCTCTAAACTAGTCAAACAAATCGTCGATTCTTGGCAAAGGATACTTATTCTTTGTCATCAGTTTGTTCAACTGGCGATAATCGATGCACATACGCATTGTCCCATCCTTCTTTTTCACGAACAGCACTAGTGCGCCCCATGGAGATACGCTCAGTCTAATGAAACCCCTATCTAACAACTCTTGAATCTGGGCTGTCAGTTCCACTAGCTACTTTGGTGCCATTCTGTAAGGTGCAATGGACACTGGAGCTGTTCCAGGCAACAAATCAATCCCAAATTCGACTTCTTGGTTTGGAGGTAACCTAGGAAGCTCCTCTGGAAAAACATCTTGAAACTCATTAACGATTGTAACTGTCTCCACTGTCAAACCCTCAGTCTCAGTTTGGCTTACAAATGCCAAGTATGCCGCGCAACCCTTACGAGTTAGCTTCTTAATCCTCAAGGCCGAAACCACGTTGGACAAGTAGTCCCTTCACTCCCCAATGACTATTACCTCCTCACCCTCAGTTGTTCTAAACACCATTCTCTTAGCCACGCAATCCAGAGTCACCTCGTGCTTAGTTAACCAGTCTATGCCCAAGATCAAGTCAAACTCTCCAAAGGGTAACTCCATTAACTCTCCAGTAAAGATTCTACCTTAAGTCTCTAAAGGCACCTCCCTAAAGAGTTTATCTACCCTAATCGAGTAACCCAGTGGACTAATTACAGTTACCCCACTCACAGTTTCCTCAAAGTGCACACCCAACGACCCAGAAATCTCAGATGCAACATACGAATGTGTCAAACCCACGTCAATCAAAGTAGTATATGGTATACTAGAAATAAAGAACGTACCAGTTATGACGTCAGAAGCGTTACCCTCCTCTCGTCAACGAGCAGCATACACCAAGGCTGGCTGACGAGCCTCAACATTACTAGCACCCCTGCCAGGTGCTCCACGTCCACGTCTATTTCTGTTACCTCCTCTACCTTGACCACGGCCCCTTGGCAGTGGTGGTCCTCCTCGTACTGGCTGAGCAACCCTCTGATCACCAGCTCTAGTTTGGGCTAGCCTTTGTGGACAGTCCTTAACTTGGTACTCCTTGGACTCGCATCTAAAACAAGCTCCAATACGTTTCCAACATTCACCCAGATGTACCCTACCACTGTCCCCACAGGGCTGTGGTCTAATAGTATTCACCGGCACAGCTCGAACTGGTTCCTCCATCCTAGCTCTCTTGAAATTTCGGTTCGTAACCCCTGATGGTCCAGAATCTCTTTTGAAGCAGTTGCGATCCCTATCGTGGTTCTATCATTTAGCTCGCTTCAAATCCTCAGCTATCTTAGCCTTTTCTACCAGTGCAGCAAAATCGTGCTCCCTCTGTGAAGCTATCACTACTGTTGACTCATCTCGGAGGCGATCCTCGAAACGAACGCTGTGCTCGTATTCAGTAGCAATAATACCGCTGGCATATCGGCTCAACCATAGAAACCCTACCTCATACTCAGCAACAGACTTACTACCCTGGGTCAGATTCAGGAATTCCTTCCTATGCGCATCCACATAGCTAGCTCTAACATATTTGCTCTTGAAGGTCGTCTTGAACAGTTCCCAAGTTACCCACTCAGCTGGGGTACCCTCTCTCACAGTGATCCACCATTGATATGCCTCGTCTCGCAGCAGGGACACCGCTCCTTTAAGCTTTTGCTCCACCAAGCAATCCAGGTTGCCCATAATCCTTCTGTAGCTTCCAGCCAGTACTCAGCCACATTTGGGGCTACTCCAGATATACCACTGAAAACCTCAGCACCATTAGCCCAGAGTCTTTCAGAAATAAACCTTCTAATTCACAGTTCCTGTGCTCACCCCAGCGATCCTCTCTAACACCCTCAACATGGCTTGGGATAGAGCATCGTCCCCTGCAGCCCTATCATAAGACCCAGTCTCTGTCGCTGACAGAGCTTGCACTTCCTCAGCTGGCATATTCTGGAAGACGAAGATACAGCTTGTGCACTGCCACAGCCTCGTCCACGACCTCACCCACGAGCAGCTCTTGTACTCATATCGATTTATCTGATTTATAAATTTTATGACATTAATTTAATGTTTTCGTTCTTTGTTACAAAATGTTTTATGCACAGATAAGGTGTCAGAGTTTATTTTCGCGTAATCGTAGTCTAGCTACTGTCTCAGTTTTTCTAGGGTTTGGTTTTCCCTACAGTCTCAGTCTTGTAGTCTTAATACTACACTATCTATAGTATCATATCAAAGGCTCAGTTCTATCTACAGTATGGTTCCAGTTTCAATACAATATATAAAGCAGAAGTACTTACTGACTTGGTGCCGGGGATTCAGTGTGCCACCACAGTTATCAGATTTCAGAAAACTCTAAAAAGATTTAAGTTTTTTTTAAAAGAAACATGTGTGTTTTGCAGAAATAAATTTAGAAGAAGTAAAAAAAAATTTCTAGATTTTTTTTCTTTTTTTCAGAAAATTCAATTTTCCAAAAATACCCTTCTTGGGCTTTAAAAATGTTGAAAACCTTTTTGGACCCGATCCACAGCCGAGTTGTTGCAACCTGGCTCTGATACTACTAAATGTAACACCTCAAACCCGGCCCAGGCATTATGTCTAAATCTAGTGCGCCACATCACCTAGAACTAATCCACGTTGCCTAGTTACTAAGTGTAGAATGAGTTTTATAATACGTTATTTAGGCTTTAGAGAAAGCTCCGAGTTTAGTTGATGAACGTCCTAATGTCTACCAGTCTTAGAAGATTCATTTTTATCTCTTACTCGATTAACTCATTGAATTGAGTGTTTTAATTTGAAAACGTTGGTTTAAGTTTCTAAAACTTGAGTAGCCATTTCCAAGATAGTTAAGCAAAATATATAAGTAATTAGTAAAAACCCAAAACACAATTAAAACGGCCTTATTACAACCCTGAGAAATAGAAGGTAAACGAGTAATTAAAAATAATAAAATGTTAAGTTTAAAACCAGATTCGTAGTCCTAGTGGCCACTTTGAACCCCGCCCAGCTCCAAGCCAACAAACGAAAGCTAACCTGCAAGGATGAAAGGGAAAGAGTGAGTTTGGAAAACTCAGTGTGTGCGGAAAGCCCATCCAAAGCCCAAGTCAGCTCAAGCCCACTGGGCCTAAGCCCTATCCAGTCTCAGTCAATTACTGGGCCGAAGCCCTATTCAGAAAATAGTAATCTGGGCCAAAGCCCTATTCAGAAAGTAGTGCAGATTGTAGTACAGATATCAGTATGGCCCATAGGCCCAATGCAGAAATAGAACAGATCATAAGCATGAATGCAAGCCCATATCATGTGGGGAGACCACTCGACCCACCCAACCACTACACACCACCTGTACCAGCCAACACACCATGTGGGGAATAACTCGACCCACCCAGCCCACACACCACAGTTGCAGCATAGCTGCCAGTAACAGTAAGTGTGGCCAAGCCACCAGAATAGTAAAACGAGGCAAATCCCCTTTACAGTAATACGAGGCATAGTCCCTTTTCAGTAAACGTGGCAGTGCCACTCACACTTCCTCTATCAACAATCCCAACCAATGCAATAGAAATCATGTCATGGCATACAAAATACAAAAACAGAAAAACATGCAGTACAGTCCAATATAGCCCTAGGGGTATAATGGTCATTTTACTCCTAGGGTAAAACGGTAATTTTCCACCTACAAGGGTATTTCAGTAATTATTCCCATTTTTAGGGCTTTGAGCGCATTACAGTCACTATTAATCCAAATTTTATCTCGGCAGTCTTTTTAACAGTTTTCAGTTACTAGGCCCTAAAACCCTTAATGGGCCCTACAGCATCTATTGACCACTTAAGCCCATTTAGTCCAAGTTTTACATTAAGTTACTAATTTTAGCAGTTTCGACCCTACAGTCTATCAGAATACATTAAATGCCTATTTTTACCATTATGGGCTCGAAAGCCTATTGGGCCCATATTCAGCCCATCGAGGCCCAACTTACCGACGAGCACGAAACTGTGCCCTTATTCATCTTACCAATTTCAATTACCGAATCTTATTGTTTCCAAACAACCCACGAGCACTCACAAGCTCGCAGGCCCACGAAATGCCAGAATTTCAACATTTTGACTTTTCGGCTTTTACCGAATTGAACCATGAAAGGGCTGTTCTATACACACACTTGCTTACGCTTCCACCGGCGAAAACTTCTAAGCGACACCTCCTACAATCCACCACTTATCCGATTAGACCCCAAATCTATGAATACCTCAGTTGAAAATCCCTTACCATATTTGGCCAGTGCCCCTAATGGGCATGAAATCTTACCTTCGACGTCTTAGATGCACTAGATCTAGATCTGGTTATATCGTTGCCTTCAATTCCCCGCTTGATCGCCTTCTTCGCTAACTAACACACACAAGAACCAAAATACAACATTGAATCATTAATAGGCCATGTCGACAGCGCCCCTAAATACATAGGGACTTCGGCATCTTTCTTGAGTTCAAAGATAACGAATGAACCAAGTGTTTCGATAACTTACCAGGAGCTCTACTTGAAGGATACAGCTTCCACCCCCTCTCTAACTAGATCGATTGTAGATCTACCCCAAACGCTAACAAAGAAAGGCTCAAGAAGGTTCGGCTTTTATGATCTATACCCAGGTACTCTTGTCGACACAGCAGAGGAATAGGGGCAGTGAATCGATGACAAAAGAAATAGGTGATGAGGGATTCACCTTGTTGGAGAATTTAAGAGAAGAAGGAGTAGTCGGTTTTGATCAGGAGGTAAATGACCATGTATAGTTTCGGTCAGAAGGGATATTCGGTAATGGTAGGGGTTTGAGCTTTAATTGTTGTCGACAAGGGTTAGAATGAAAAAGGGAAGGAAGCAATAGACTCGGTTTGAAGAAAGAGTGATGGGAAGGGATCGGTTCAAAGGTGCAAGAAGAGAAGAAGAAGAAGAATAAGAGAAGAAGAAGAGAAAAGAGAAGTGAATTTGGCTAGAAGGAGAAATCGACAATAGGGATTTTGAGGTAGTAGGTTTCGATTTTTGGGACAGAAAAGAGGTGAAAGAATAAGGTCAAAAGAATAACAAAAAGAAAAACCTATTGTGCTATCCCCCAATCGATAGAAGAAAAGTTCATTTACCTAGAGAAATCGGCACACTACAACACTAATACCGAAAACACTATACCCAAAGTTGATTGCCGAAATTGCAATACTAGGAACCCCTTGGCCGGCCACTGCTTCTCAAATTCAAACTCTCCTAAAAACTCTCCTTGATCTACTCTCTTGAGCAATTCAAACTCTTTGAACCAGAGTTTCACTTGAGGGCCACCACTTGACCAACAGATGCACATAAAAATAGAAGTACCTTAAGCTTACCTTGTGACTCGTACCTTAGACCTCAATTACCTCCTAGGCGCCACTTTTTAAGAAGCTTAGTGGCGCCACTTTGCCACTATGCCAAAGCTCTTTTTGTGACAAATTTTACTAGGTTTTTCTTAAGAGCCCATTTAGCCAAGATCCCCCCTTTACTTCAAATCCAAACTTGATAATTTTACTGGGTTTTAACCTAACCTTGGGCCTTCTAAAGGCCCACTAACATACTTGAACACATATTTAACCATTACAACACTACAAATTCATGTTTTCACCAAAAACATCGCAAACCCCGAAAACCCGAAAATCAGGGCATTACAACTCTACCCTCTCAAAGAAATTTCGACCTCAAAATTTACCTGATCCAAATAATTGAGGGTATTGTTGACGCATCGTCTCTTCAGGCTTCCGAGTAGCTTCTTCTCTCCCATGGTTGCGCCATAGCACTTTCACTAATGGAACCGATTTCCTTCTTAGGACTTTGACCTCACGATCCAGAATTTGCACAGGCTCCTCCTCGAAGGTCAAATTAGTATTTACTTCAATTTCTTCCACTAGAACAACATGCGATGGATCTGACCGGTATTGCCTTAGCATGGACACGTGGAACACATCATGAATACGATTCAATTCTGGCGGTAACTCCAACTGATATGCAACCGACCTGATCCGCTTGAGAATCCGATAAGGCCCAATAAACCGCAGAATTAACTTACCCTTCCTGCCAAATCTAAAGATCCTTTTCCATGGTGAAACTTTTAAAAAAACCATATCCTCAACAGCGAACTCAATCTCCTTACGCTTAAGATCTGCATAAGATTTCTGCCTATCAGACGCCTCCTTTAACCGGTCTCTGATTAACTTAACCTTATTCAGAGTATCTGACACCAACTCTGGTCCAAGAACTTGTTGCTCCCCCAATTCAGTCCAACATGTAGGTGTACGACATCTTCGTCCATAAAGTGCCTCATATGGAGCCATCTGAATACTTGCTTGATAACTGCTGTTGTACGCAACTTTTGTCAATGGTAAGTAGTCCTCCCAACTACCACGAAAGTCAATAACACAACCTCTTAACATATCTTCTAACACTTGAATGACCCTTTCGGACTGTCCATCCGTCTGAGGGTGAAATGCAGTATTGAAGTCCAATAACGTACCCAACGCCTCGTGCAACTTTTGCCAGAATCGAGATGTAAATCTAGGGTCTCGATCAGAATATATCGAGACTGGCACCCCATGCAACCGCACTATCTCTGCCACGTACAACTTGGCCAACTTCTGTAGTGAGTAATCGGTTCAAACCGGTATAAAATTAGCAGACTTCGTCAATCTACCCACGATTACCGAAACAGAATCTTTCTTCCAGGGTGTCAAAGGCAACCCACTCACAAAATCCATAGTTACCCTTTCCCATTTCCACTGTAGAATCTTCACTGACTGTAACAATCCAGAAGGCAGTTGGTGCTCAACTTTAACTTGCTGACACCTCAAACATTTCCCAACAAATTCAGTCAGCTCTCACTTAAGTCCAGGCCACCAATACACCTCTCGCAAATCTCGATACAACTTATTCCCTCTAGGATGCATGGCACAAGGCCCACCATGAGCCTTCTTCAGAATCATTTACCTCAAATCAGAGTCCTTCGGAATGCAAACTCTCCTGTGAAAATAGAGAACTCCATCAGTATTTAATCCAAAACCCTCATTCTCCCCATTCTTAACTTGCTGAAACGGAGGAACCAACGAATCACCCTTCAATTGCTTCTCTTTAATTTGCTCAGTCCAAGTCGGTCTCACTTGCAACTCAGCCAACAGACTTCCATCATCGTACAAACACAAACGAGCAAACATGGCCTTTGACTCAGCAATCGTCCTTCGGCTTAGTGCATCAGCCACCACATTAGCCTTGCTTGGGTGATACTCAATCGAACAGTCCTAGTCCTTAAGCAACTCTATCCATCATCGTTGCCTAAGGTATAACTCCTTTTTAGTTAATAAATATTTGAGACTTTTATGGTCAGTATAAATAATACACTTTTCCCCATATAGGTAGTGTCTCCAGATTTTCAATGCAAAGACCACTGCAGCCAACTCTAGGTCATGCGTAGGGCAATTCCCTTCGTGAGTTTTAAGTTGTCGCGAAGCATAAGCGACCACCTTACCCTCTTGCATCAGTACACAGCCTAATCCCACATGCGAAGCGTCACTGTACACAGTGAAATCCTTCCCAGACTCTGGCTGAATCAACACTGGCGCCTCAGTCAAAACCTTTTTCAACTTATCAAAAGCCTCTTGTTACCTTTCAGTCTATACAAATGCTCCTCCCTACCTTAACAGTTTCGTCAACGGTACTGCGATTACAGAAAACCCCTCTACAAATCTTCTGTAATAACCTACCAGACCCAGAAAACTTCGAATTTTTGACACTGATCTCGGTGGCTTCCAGTCCAGAACTGCCTCAATTTTCTGAGGATCTACCCTAACCCCTTCAGCTAAAACAACATGACCCAGAAAAGTCACTTCTCGCAACCAGAATTCGCACTTGCTAAATTTTGCATACAGTTTCTTCTCTCTCAACACTTGTAGAACAATTTGGAGATGCTCGTCATGCTTCTCCTCAATTTCTGAATACACCGATATATCGTCAATAAAGACGACCACAAACCGATCCAAGTACGGCTGGAACACTCGATTCATTAAGTCCATAAAAGCTGCAGGTGCATTCGTCAATCCAAAAGGCATAACCAGAAACTTGTAATGACCATACCAAGTTCTGAATGCAGTCTTATGAACATCCACCTCTTTTACCCTTAGCTGATGATATCCAGATCGAAGATCAATCTTGGAAAACACTGAAGCTCTGCTAAACTGGTCAAACAAATCGTCGATTCTTGGTAGAGGATACTTATTCTTTATCATCAGTTTGTTCAACTAGCGATAATCGATGCACATACGCATCGTCCCATCCTTCTTTTTCACGAACAGCACCGGTGCTCCCCATGGAGATACGCTTGGTCCAATGAAACCCCTATCTAACAACTCTTGAATCTGGGCTTCCAGTTCCACTAGCTCCTTTGGTGCCATTTTGTAAGGTGCAATGGACACTGGAGCTGTTCCAGGCAACAAATCAATCCCAAATTCGACTTCTCAGTTTGGAGGTAACCCAGGAAGCTGCTCTGGAAAAACATCTTGAAACTCATTAACGATTCTAACTATCTCCACTGTCACACCCTCAGTCTCAGTTTGGCTTACAAATGCCAAGTATGCCTCGCAACCCTTGCGAATCAGCTTCTCAATCCTCAAGGCTGAGACCACGTTGGACAAGTAGTCCCTTCGCTCCCCAATGACTATTACCTCCTCACCCTCAGTTGTTCTTAACACCATTCTCTTGGCCGCGCAATCCAGAGTCGCCTTGTGCTTAGTTAACCAGTCCATGCCCAAGATCAAGTCAAACTCTCCAAAGGGTAACTTCATTAAGACTCCAGTAAAGATCCTACCTTGAGTCTCTAAAGGCACCTCCCTAGAGAGTTTATCTACCCTAACCGAGTAACCCAGTGGACTAATTACAGTTACCCCACTCACAGTTTCCTCAGAGTGCACACCCAAAAACCCAGAAATCTCAGATGCAACATATAGATGTGTCGAACCCACATCAATCAGAGCAGTATATGGTATGCTAGAAATCAAGAACGTACCAGTTATGACGTCAGGTGTGTCACCCTCCTCTCGTCGATGAGCAGCATAAACCAAGGCTAGCTGATGAGCCTGAGCATTACCAGTACCCCTGCCAGGTGCTCCACGTCCATGTCTATTTTCGTTACCTCCTCTACCTTGACCACGGCCCCTTGGTGGTGGTGGTCCTCCTCGCACTGGCTGAGCAACCCTCTGATCACCAGCTCGAGTCTAGGCTGGCCTTTGTGGACGGTCCTTAACATGGTGCTCCTTGGACCCCCATCTAAAACAAGCTCCAATACGTTTCCAACATTTACCCAGATGTAACCTACCACAGTCCCCACAAGGGATTGGTCTAACAGTATTCACCGGCACAGCTCGAACTGGTTCCTCCATCCTAGCTCTCTTGAAATTTCGGTTCGCAACCCCTGATGGTACAGAATCTCTCTTGAAGCGGTTGCGATCCCTATCGCTGTTCTATCGTTCAACTCACTTCACATCCTCAGCAATCTTAGCCTTTTCCACCAGTGCAGCAAGATTGCGCTCCTTCTGTGGAGCTATCAATACTGTCAACTTATCTCGGAGGCCATCCTCGAAACTAACACTGCACTCGTATTCAGTAGAAACAATACCGCTGGCATCTCGGCTTAACCGTAGAAACCCCGCCTCACACTCAGCAACAAACTTACTACCCTCGGTCAGATTCAGGAATTCCTTCCTACGCGCATCCACATAGTTAGCTCTAACATATTTGCTCTTAAAGGTCGTCTTAAACAGTTCCCAAGTTACCTGCTCAATTGGGGTACCCTCTCTCACAGTGATCCACCACTGATATGCGTCCTCTCGCAGCAGAGACACCGCTACTTTAAGCTTTTGCTCCACCGAGCAATCCAGGTCGTCCATAATCCTTTCTGTGGCTTCCAGCCAGTACTCAACCACATTTGGGGCTACTCCAGATATACCCCTGAAAACTTCAGCTCCATTAGCCCGGAGTCATTCAGAAATGGACCCTCTATTCACAGTTCCAGTGCTCGCCCCAGCGACCCTCTCTAACACCCTCAGCATGGCTTGGGATAGAGCATCGTCCCCTGCAGCCCTATCATAAGACCCAGTCTCAGTCGCTAGCGGAGCTCGCACTTCCTTAGCTGGCATATGTCCGGAAGACGAAGATCCAGCTTGTGCACTACCACGGCCTCGTCCACTACCTCACCCACGAGCAGCTCTCGTACTCATATCAATTTATCTGATTTACAAATTTATGACATTAGTTTAATGTTTCCGTTCTTTGTTACAAAATGTTTTATGCACAGATAAGGTGTCAGAGTTTATTTTCACGTAATCATAGTCTAGCTACTGTCTCAGTTTTTCTAAGGTTTGGTTTTCCCTATAGTCTCCGTCTTGTAGTCTTAATACTACCCTATCTACAGTATCATATCAAAGGCTCAGTTCTATCTACAATATGGTTCCAGTTTCAGTACAACATATAAAGCAGAAGTACTTACTGACTTGGTACCGTGGATTCAGTGTGCCACCTCAATTATCAGATTTCAGAAAACTACAAAAAGATTTAAGCATTTTTTAAAAGAAACATATGTGTTTTGCTGAAATAAATTTAGAAGAAGTAAAAAAAAATTTCTAGATTTTTTTTCTTTTTTTTCCAAAAAATTTGATTTTCCAAAAATACCCTTCTTGGGCTTTAAAAATGTTGAAAACCTTTTTGGACCCGATCCACAGTCGAGTTATTGCAACCTGGCTCTGATACTACTAAATGTAACACCCCAAACCTGGCCCAGGCGTTATAACCAAATCTGGTGTGTCACATTACCTAGAACTAATCCACGTTGCCTAGATACTATGTTTAGGATGAGTTTTATAAGACGTTATTTAAGCTTTAGAGAAAACTCCCAGTTTAGTTGATGAACGTCCTAATGTCTACCAGTCTTAGAAGATTCATTTTTATCTCTTACTCGATTAACTCATTGAATTGAATGTTTTAATTTGAAAATATTAGTTTAAGTTTATAAAACTTGAGTAGCCATTTCCAAGATAGTTAAGCAAAATATATAAGTAATTAGTAAAAACCCGAAACACAATTAAAACGGCCTTATTACAACTCCGAAAAATAAAAGGTAAACGAGTAATTAAAAATAATAAAATGGTAAGTTTAAAACCAGATTCGCAGTCCTAGTGGCCACTTTGAACCCCACCCAGCTCCAAGCCCAGGAACGAGAGCTAACCTACAAGGATGAAAGGGAAAGAGTGAGTTTGGAAAACTCAGTGTGTGCAGAAAGCCCATCCAAAGCCCAAGTCAACTCAAACCCACTAGGCCTAAGCCCTATCCAGTCTCAGTCAGTTACTGGGCCGAAGCCTATTCAGAAAATAGTAATCTGGGCCAAAGCCCTATTCAGAAAGCAGTGCAAATAGCAGTACAGATATCAGTATGGCCCATAGGCCCAATGCAGAAACAGAATTGATCATAAGCATGAATGCAAGCCCATATCATGTCGGGAGACTACTCGACCCACCCATCCGCTGCACACTACCTGTACCAGCCAACACACCATGTGGGGAATAACTTGACCCACCCAGCCCACACACCACAGTTGCAGCATAGCTACCAGTAACCGTAATATTGGCCAAGCCACCAGAACAGTAAAACGAGGCAAAGCCCCTTTTCAGCAATACGAGGCATAGCCCCTTTTCAGTAAACGTGGCAGTGCCACTCACACTTCCTCTATCAACAATCCCAACCCATGCAATAGAAATCACGTCATGGCATACAGAATACAAAAATAGTAAAACATGCAGTATAGTCCAATATAGCCCTAGGGGTATAATGGTCATTTTACTCCTAAGGGTAAAACGATAATTTTCCATCTACAAGGGTATTTCAGTAAGTATTCTCATTTTTAGGGTTTTAAGCGCATTACAGTCACTATTAATCCAATTTTTGTCTCGACATTCTTTTTAACAGTTTTTAACAGTTTTCAGTTACTAGGCCCTAAAACCCCTAATGGGCCCTACAGCGCCTACTGACCACTTAAGCCCATTTAGTCCAAGTTTCATATTCAGCTACTAATTTTAGCAGTTTCGACCCTACAATCTATCAGAATACCTTAAATGCCTATTTTTACCCATATGGGCTCGAAAGCCTATTGGGCCCATATTCAGCCCATCGAGGCCCAACTTACCGACAAGCACGAAACTGCGCCCTTATTCGTCTTACCAATTTTGATTACCGAATCTTATTGTTTCCAAACAACCCACGAGCGCTCGCATGCTCGCAGGCCCACGAAATGCCAGAATTTCGGTATTTTAGCTTTTCGGCTTTTACCGAATTGAACGATGAAAGGGGTGTTCGATACACACACCTGTTTGCGCTTCCACCGGCGAAAACTCCTAAGCAACACCTCCTACAATCCACCACTTATCCGATTAGACCACAAATCTATGAATACCTCAGTTGAAAATCCCTTACCATATTTGGCCAGTGCCCCTAATGGCCATGATATCTTACCTTCGACGTCTTAGATGCACTAGATCTAGATCTGGTTATATCGTTGCCTTCAATTCCCTGCTTGATTGCCTTCTTCGCTAACTAACGCACACAAGAACCAAAATACAACATTGAATCATTAATAGGCCATGTCGACAGCCCCCCTAAATACATAGGGACTTTAGCATCTTTTTTGAGTTCAAAGATAACGAATGAACCAAGTGTTTCGATGACTTACCAGTAGCTCTACTTGAAGGATATAGCTTCCACACCCTCTCTAACTAGATCAGTTGTAGATCTACCCCAAACGCTAATAGAGAAAGGCTCAAGAAGGTTCGACTTTTATGATCTATACCCAGGTACTCTTGTCGACACAACAGAAGAATAGGGGCAGTGAATCGATGACAAAAGAAATAGGTGATGAGGGATTCAACTTGTTGGAGAATTTAAGAGAAGAAGGAGTTGTCGGTTTTGATCAAGAGGTAAATGACCATGTATAGTTTCGGTCAGAAGGGATATTCGGCAATGGTAGGGGTTTGAGCTTTGATGCTTGTCGATAAAGGTTAGAATGAAAAAGGGAAGGAGGCGATGGACTCGGTTTGAAGAAAGAGTGATGGGAAGGGATCGGTTCAAAGGTGCAAGAAGAGAAGAAGAAGAAGAATGAGAGAAGAAGAAGAGAAAAGATAAGTGAATTCGACTAGAAGGAGAAATTGGCAATAGGGATTTTGGGGTAGTAGGTTTCAGTTTTTGGGACAGAAAAGAGGTGAAAGAATAAGGTCATAAGAATAACAAAAAGAAAAACCTATTATGCTATCCCCCAATCAGCAAAAGAAAAGTTCACTTACCTAGAGATATCGACACACTACAACACTAATGCCAAAAACACTATACCTAGAGTTGATTATCGAAATTGCAATACTAGGAACCCCTTGGCCGGCCACAGCTTCTCAAATTCAAACTCTCCTAAAAACTCTCCTTGATCTACTCTCTTGAGCAATTCAAACTCTTTGAACCAGAGTTTCACTTGAGTGCCACCACTTGACCAACACATACACATAAAAATAAAAGTACCTTAAGCTTACCTTGTGACTCGTACCTTGGACCTCAATTACCTCCTAGGTGCCACTTTTTAAGGAGCTTGTGGCGCCACCTTGCCACTATGCCAAAGCTCTTTTTGTGACAAATTTTACTAGGTTTTTCTTAAGAGCCCATTCAGCCAAGATCCCCCCTTTACTTCAAATCTAAACTTGATAATTTTACCAGGTTTTAACCTAACCTTAGGCCTTCTAAAGGCCCACTAACATACTTAAACACATATTTAACCATTACAACACTACAAATTCATGTTTTCACCAAAAAGATCGCAAACCCCAAAGACCTGAAAACCAGGGCGTTACATTACATGATTTATATCTTATGTGAAATGTATGATTGTATAGATGAAAGGTTACATGGTACATATATGAATTATTAAAATGAAAGATGATATGTGATGAAATATACATAAAAGATAGATGAAATGATACGAGTATTGAAACGTTACATGAGATCAATGATTTATATAGATGAATTGATACATGGTTTAAATGAAATATAGTTATGAAATGTGGCATGATTTATATAGAAGGTATATTTGAAAATGAATTATTGTGGTTACTGATGAATTAATATTTATACAGGTATAATTCTGCTATTGGTTATATGAATGTATTATAGGTCATACTTATTGAAATAAATTGACAAAATACTATGTGAACTATATGATATTGATATTGTATAGGTGATATGAGATATAAATGGTTTAATCACATATATGACACTAAGTGTGCAAGATATCGGGTATTCGATGTTGATCTCAATGGTTCCACAGAAAAGATGATGTTACGAGAATAGAAATGATGATACGAATCAATACAGGTATACATGGTACGCTCGGCAAGTAAGTGATAATTGATAATTTATATGAGAAGTAAGTGAAAACTGATGAATTCACACATGAACTGTATGGTTGTTAAAGTAAGGAGTATTGAATTCGGTAGAATTGGTTTATATGTATTTAAACTTATTTTTAAATGGTGAAATATTTGTTAAACCATAAATCGTACTGTTAATTATACGAGCTTACTAAGCTTAATAGCTTATTCAGTTTGTTTTCTATATTTTACAGTGTTTTGAATACTTGCTCGGGTTGAAAGTCATCGAAGATTTCGTCACACTATCCAGGAGATGTCTGGTAATATTAAGCTCTTTTGAAATGTGGTAATATGGCATGTATAAGCTAGTTATAGGTTGAATTATTTGGTCACTCATGTATATGAGTGTGATATGAATTTTGGTATTATAATCAAGTTATCTGCTATGGCTTGAGTTGAAAAAGGTTGGCTTGATATGGAAGCATTATATGATATGTTCATCTTGTGGTAAATTTGATAATTGGCATTTTGGTTTGAATGATCTGTGACTATGGATATATTGGTATGAATGGTGAAATGTGTAACACCCTGAATTTAGGCCTAGAAATATCGGGCTTGAGTCTAGGATTGGATACAAGAAAACCTGAATAATTGAGAAGTTTTAAATATTATTATTGTTTTAAAAAATTGAATTAAATTATTATTAGAAAATTTTAACTGTATTTATTATTACTGATGTTTTAAATATTTATGAAAATTATAATGAGATAAAATTATTATTATTGTTTAAAAATATATATGATATTATCATTAATTTGGTGTTTAAATTTAGTTTTCAAATAAGTTTAGAAGTATTTATAGTGTGGGAAAAATCTTGGGTTCGATCCAAGACTCTAGCAAAGAAATTAGATTTGGCTTCTTAGGGGAAACTGGGCAATAAGGCTTTAATAATAAATTGGGCAAGATTAGGCATAAGGAAACGTTTGGCCCAGTGGTGTGGCGCGCTATGCAGCTGGAAGAAGGCTGGGGTTCAAGTCCCAGCGTGCGCAATATGGGTTTTTATTTTTAGAAGCCAGGTCACCCTAAAATAGGGATTAATAGAGGTTGCAACGGGTTTATGCCACAAGAGCGCCTGTGGCGCAGTGGCAGCAATGTGTTAGAGGGGTCTGATAGGGCGTGAGATCGAGTCTAGGCACTGGCGGGATTTTGGTTTTATTTTTTTCAAATAGCAGAGGCTTCAGCGGGTATAGCTTAAGATTAAATGCGACCATATATGATTGAAAAGAAAGCTGCGGCGCAGTGGCCAGCAGCGTGCTAGGCTACCTAGAGGTCCCAGATTCGAGCAGGGGCGCGTGCAGGATGGTGCTCTTTTTGCTGTGCGTACGCAGAAGGAGCCGTGCAGGACTGGAGGACTCCTAGCAGCGTGCTGGAGCAGCTAAAGCAGTGGGGAGTGCTGCTGTTCGGTGCAAGGAGTTTGATTAAATTCAAACTCTATTTTTTTTAGCTAAAATTAATGAAGGAATTGAAAGCAGTTCAAATTTGTTTTGGATGGAATTTAAATTCGGTGGTAGCAAAATTCAAGGAGCAATTAAAGGAGTTTAAAATGGATGGGAGGCTTAAGTAAAGGAATTTGAATTAGATGAAGAGAAGGTGTTAGCCGAATTTGTTTCTTCTTTTCAATTGGTTTTCATTTTATTTTATTTTTGGGGTTGTTCCTTTTCTTTTCACAAAATCTTCTACCCTCGTTCTGAATTTTATTTTCCTTTGATTTTCTTTTCCTATTAGCCGAAACTCCATTCCTCCTTTAGTCCGATTAGCCAAATTTCACAGCTCTAAAAACCCCTATCGAAACCTTCTCCTTTGGTACAACTTCATTCTTCTCTTTAACCCATCATTGCTGATTTTCTCATAACCGAAATTCATTTCACCCTTGGCCCTGTCGACACTATCTTCTTCTCCTTACAAAAGCCGAAACCTTCATACTTTTTGAGATTCGGGAATTGAATTCCTAGAACTTTTAGATTCATTCTCCACTTGTGTCTTAAGGTTAAATCTACGTTAGATCTGGGATAGGAAAGGATAGGAAATGCTCTTGACAAGTATATCGTTGGTGGTAAGTACTCAGAATATTATTTCTATTCGTCATTTGGGATTTAAGAAAAGTCAAATAATCCCTGTGTACTTAGGGAGGCTATCGACTTGCCTAAGGCTAATCTTAATTCGGTATTCAGTTTTGATGTGCATTGGCTAGCGAAGTAGGTAATCAAGCGAAGAGCTTTGGAAATCGACAACGTGGGCGCAACCAGATATAGATCTAGTGCATCTAAGTCGACAAAGGTAATGCTAGGGATTGTTTGGGCTATGGCCGAATATGGTAAAGTGTATAATGGGTTGGTATAGTCATTATTAGACTAATTTATTAATGACCGATTGTAGGCTTTGCGTGTGGGGATCTCGTCAACGATTCGACATTAATCAGGTGTGTATCATACCCTTACTATAGACTAAATCGGCAAAGGCCGTAATGACCGAAAAAGTGACTGAAAGGGACTGATAGGTTGGCACCATACGGATCTGTGAGTATGCGATTACTCTTTGATGGTTAGAACGGAAAGCGTAGAAGGTAGGATTGCAGAGTGTGTAATTCCGTGCGTTTTGGTAAGTTGGGCCTCGATGGGTCGAAAATGGGCCCAATGGGCTACCGAGCCCATATGGGTAAAAATGGTCATTAAAGGCATTCTGACAGACTGTTGGATTCAATACGGTTAAAATCGGTAATTCGACTGTAAAACTTCGATTAATGGGCTTAAGTTACTATTAGAGACCGTAGGGCCCATTAGGGGTTTTTGAGCTTAATTGCCAAAACTGTTAAATTAAGTTAAAATAGACTTCTGTGGCGATAAATGGAATAGGAGTGACTGTAATATGCGTGAAAACCTTAAAGAACTGATAAATTACTAAAATACCCCTAAGTATGAGAAATTACCATTATACCCTAGGTGCAAAATGACTGTTATACCCCTAGGGTTAATTCTGTATGAAATGCATGATATTCTATTTCTGCATGTTATATGTCATAATATGTATATCTGATGCATGAGATTCTGTATGTTATATGTCATAACATGTATACCTGTTGCATAGGATATGGGTTATATTGATGGAGGAAGCGTTCTGGTGGCCTCGCCACATATATCTATTCTGGTGGCCTCGCCACAATATCTGTATCTAGTGACTTCGTCACAATATCTATTCTGGCAGCCTCGCTGCAAATTCTGTGGTGTGTAGCGGATGGGTGGGTTGAGTAGTCTACATGGTGTAAGGTTGGTACGGGGGTGTATATGGATGGATTTGGGTTGGGTTTTCTGCATACATGACATATATCTTCTTTGTATCTGTTATAGGCCTAAGGGCTTCATTCTAATTTCTGTACTAGGCCAAGGCCCAAATAAAACTGACTCTGAGGCTTGAACTGATTGGGACTATGGATGGGTTATTTTACACACTGAGTTTCCAAACTCACCCATTTTCTTTTATCAATGCAGGTGAGCCTTAAGTTAGTGGACTTGGAGCTAGAGGGATTTAGAGTGGCCACATGGACTGGACTGCTGGTTTTATTAAGTTATTTATTCCAATTTGTTTTCAATTATTTTTATTCTAATTTTAGGTTTGTAATAAGGCCGCTCTAATTATTTTTATTTTGGGGTTTTTAATTCTTTACTTATTTACATTGTTTTTAGCTATAAGTAGGATAATGTTTAAATCGTTTTGAAATCGGTTAGCTCTAAGGCACGTTTTATAAAATTACTTGTTTTCAAAATATCACGATAACTGAGCGAAGCTTCCGCAACATAAATGTTTTCATGAATAAATATTTTAAATACTTAAAGTGTGGCAATGGCCGTGTGCATATCTAGGAGTGGATCCAAGAAGAGCTTGGCACTTAAGCAGTCTATTCGACTCACCTCCTCTTTTCTGGAATCCTACCTGGTGCACAGCTACCATTCACTTTAAGCCATAACAAAGAAGATCTAATTTTCCAATACTTAAACTGTTTTCAAATTAACATGTTTTTGCAAACTACAAAGGTTTACCAGCTTTCACAGTTCTCCATAAAGTTTTACAAAGTTTTTAACAATGTTTGAAAAAGGAATGATTATTTCAATGAACCATGTTTTGAAAAGAATAAACGAACACAAAGTTGAGGTTTTATACAAGAGGTTTCTAAACACTAAGAACGGTTTTCAATGAAAACATGGTTTTCGAAAAACACTTCAATGTGACACACCAAACTTGGCCGTAACGTCTGGGCCGGGTTTGGGGTGTTACAAAATGTGATTGATATGTTAGTGGTATTTAGATGCATATACATGATTACATGAAATGGTCTGATAAACCATAAATTATACATATTTTTACCTCATGCTTAGCATATTTATGGATGAATTATTCCTTGACTTGTGGAATTTGATACTCCTAAACCTTTAATTTCATGTTTTATACTCAGGTGAGCTTAAGGGAGTGAAAAGAACAAGAAACGGGCCAAAAAAAGGAGAAAATGGGCCAAAGCAAGGAATCAACACGGCTTGGTGTCACACGGTCGTGCCACATAAACAGGCTAGAGCACGGCCTAGACTAGATTCACATGGGCAACCCACATGGCTGTGCCACTTTAACAGGCTTAAACACGGCATGTCCCTATCATGAGGAAGTTCAATTTCACGAGGAAAAAGCTACTTAGAGGCTAAGAAAGACTTTCCAAACTCTCTATAAAGACCCTAGGAGGCAACTATAATGGGGCACATTATTCCCGCCAAGGGTACAGTCTTCTCGTCAAGATGGAGAGCTAAAGGCAAGGAATTACTCGAAGGAAAGTCGATTGATCCATCTCAAAAGCCAGGGTCTACATCAAGATAGAGGATCTCCCTTCAATCCCTTCAGGAGTTTTGGGTTTTCTTATGTTTTGTTATTTTCTTTATTCTGAGATGTTTCTTTTTATAAACATGAACTAAAACCCCAAATATCTAAGGGGGATGAAACCTAAGATGAATCTTGCTATTATTATCTAAACTATGTGATAAATATTTGACTTGTTCTTAATTGTGTTTTTTAATTCTTGAATTGACATTTTCGGGATATTAATTTAAGTCGAATGTGCTTAGGCAGAGGAGCAAAAGTCCCTATTTAAGAGTAGATCTAACACAATTAAGCGGAGTTGATCACAATCCTAGACATAAGACGACGAAAATCTGCCGGATTAGAGTCAAATCTAATAGGGGGATCCATAGATCGAGTTAATGCAAGACTAGGGGTTTTAATTAGAAAGAGATTTCAATTAATCAACCTAGGATTAGTTGTTCTTATTCTCGATGGAGATATTAACATAACTTAGGGATCTCTACGGATCAAGTCGAATGAAGAAATCGTCTAGTTCAGAGTTAGATAACAAGTGAAGTCTAGGTGGATTCTTCCTTAGGTATTGTCCTTATCAATCAGTTTTCCCAAAAGTAATTTTCTCAATTTACTCTTTGTCGTCTCTTTAGTTTAATTTAGATAATTTACAACCAAACCCCCTTTTATTCTTATGCTAGATAATAGGAAGAAAGTCATTACTAGTACTTTTAGTTCCTTGGATTTGATATTTCGGTCTTGCCACTAGCTATACTACTACTTGATAGGTGCGCTTGCCTTTTATCGTGATAATAGTTAGTCTTTTAGGTACGATCAATTTATTACTTCATCACAATCACGAGATCAAGTTTTTTGGCGCCGTTGCCGGGGAACTAAGATATTAGGAACACTCAATTCTTATTACTTTATTCATCTTTACTTTTATTGCAATTTATTTTCTATTCTTATTTTAGGTTTTTATTTACTAAAATTTTCTTTTTATTTTTTTTCTCTTCCAGGTGTGTCTAGTTCATGACTAGAAGAAACCCAGGAGGACCATTATTGTTTGACGATGATTTAGAAGCCACAGTTCGTAGAACTTGCAAAGAGATAAGAAGAAGTTTGCGATATCTAGAACAAAGACAAGAAGAAGAACCTGAACCTACTGAAGAGATGGAGGCAAATCAAGATAATCAACTACCTCCTGTAGTAGCTGCAAATCCTATCGAGCAAAATCCTGTTCTTCGTACTATGTATGATTATGCTAAACCTAATTTGGTTAGTACTGAATCCAGTATTGTTAAGCCTACTATTGCTACAAATAATTTTGAACTGAAACCTAACACTATACAAATGATACAACAGTTTGTTCAGTTTGATGGCTTGCAGGGTGAAGATCCTAACGCCCATTTAGCCAACTTTTTGGAATTCTATGACACGTTTAATATAAATGGCGTTTCTGATGATGCCATTCGTCTTCGGCTATTCCCATTTTCCTTGAGGAATAAAGCCAAACAGTGGTTAAATTTGTTACCACGAGGGTCTATCACTACATGGGAACAAATGGCCAAAAAATTTTTACTTAAATATTTTTCGCCGGCTAAAACAGCTAAATTAAGGAATGATATCTCTTCTTTTGTGTAGATAAATTTAGAAACACTTTACAATGCTTGGGAGAGATACAAGGATTTATTGAGAAGGTGCCCTCACCATGGGTTACCCTTGTGGTTACAAGTTCAAACCTTTCACAATGGTTTGAACCCTTTTATGAGACAAATGATCGATGTAGCTGTTGATGGAACAATCAATAACAAAACACCAGAAGTAGCTTACGAGTTTATAGAGGAGATGTCACTGAATAACTATCAGTGGCAAGTCATGAGAACAAAGCCACAAAAAGCTGCAGGGGTTTTTAATGTTGATGCGGTCACCATGCTTTCTAATCAGGTAGAACTTTTAAATAAGAAGATTGATGGTTTAGTTGGTTCTATGTAGGTACACCCAGTGATGCAATGTGACTCAATCCAAGGAAACATGAGCAATTCTGAGTGCCCCACCTATGGATATGGCATAGAAAACGAGCAAGCCAACTATATGGTTAATAATTCTTGATCCCAAAATAACCCTTATAGTAACACTTACAATGCAGGTTGGAGGAATCACCCCAATTTCTCATGGGGAGGACAAGGCAACCAAAGAAACTAGAGACCACCACCTCCTCCGGGATTTCAGCAACCACCGTACCAACAAGATAAAAAGCCAAACCTTGAGGAGATGCTCACGAAATTTATCTCCGTGTCAGAAACCCGTTTCCAGAACACGGAGACGGCACTCAAGAAACAGCAAGCATCCATCCAATGACTTGAGACTCAAATAGGCCAGATCGCTAAGCTAATCTCTGAAAGATCACCAAGCAACACAGAGATTAAATCTAAGGAGCATGTTAAAGTAGTTACACTAAGGAGTGGGAAAACATTAGCCAAACCTGAAAAGGAGGTAATACAAGAACATGACGAGGAAAACATTAAGGAAGCCTAGCCCAAAGAAAACACCCCACCAGTACTCAAAGAATACAAAACACCTATCCCATACCCAACAAAATTAAAGAAAGACCGCATGGACGCTCAATTCGGTAAATTTCTTGAAATTTTTAAACAATTGCATATTAACTTACCTTTTGTTGAAGCTATTTCACAGATGCCCACATATGCAAAAAATTTTAAAGAACTTCTAGCAAACAAAAGGAAGTTTGAAGAGCTGTCCACAGTGGAACTTAACGAAGAGTGTTCAGCAATCCTCCAAAATAAACTCCCAACCAAATTGAAAGATCCAAGAAGTTTTACTATTCCCTGTCTAATTGGTAATTTAAATATTGAAAAGGCATTAGCAGATTTAGGTGCCAGCATTAATTTAATACCCTATAAAATGTTCAAGCAATTAGGTCGAGGGGAACAAAAATCCACTAGGATGAGTATCCAATTAGCCGATAGGTCTGTTAAATACCCTAGGGGTATAATTGAGGATATATTAGTTAAGGTGGATAATTTCATATTTCCTGTTGACTTTGTTGTCTTAGACATGGATGAGGATGTTGAGGTACCTTTAATCCTAGGACGACCATTTTTAGCTACTGCCAGGGCTGTTATTAATGTGGGAGATGGAAAACTTGTGCTAAGGGTAGGGGATGAAGAAATTGTGTTTAAAATTTATGATGCCATGCGATTTTCTAGGGAACAAGATGATTTCTGTTATTTTATTGATTCCATTGATCATTCTGTTCAAGATTCTTTTTAGGAGATCACTCTTAAAGATACGTTGGAACTGTGTCTCGTTCAAAGTGGGGGAGAAGACGAAGTTACCACTGAGATGAAAAAGGTAACAACTGAGTTAAACTCCAACAAACCCTCCCCAAGACAAATAGATTATGAGGGAATTCGGATTAAAGATGAACTAAGACAAAAACCCTCTATTGACGAACCTCCCAAATTAGATCTCAAACAATTACCCAACCACTTAGAATATGCATTTTTAGGAGACAATTCTACATTACCAGTCATTATTGCCTCAAACTTGCAACCCAAAGAGAAGGATGAATTAATTCAAGTGTTAAGAAAACATAAAAGAGCCATAGCTTGGAAAATTTCTGACATCAAAGGAATCAGTCCTTCTTTTTACACCCACAAAATTTTGATGGAAGATGAATATCAACCATGTGTGCAAGCTCAAAGAAGACTGAACCCCAACACGAAGGAAGTGCTCAAAACTGAGATAATTAAACTTCTAGATGCAGGAATTATTTATCATATTTCTGATAATACTTGGGTGAGTCCTGTACAGGTTGTTCCTAATAAAGGTGGCATGACTGTTGTTGCCAATGAAAAGAATGAATTAATCCCTACAAGAACTATCATAGGTTGAAGAGTTTGTATTGATTACAAGAAATCGAACGACGTGACCAGAAAGGATCATTTCCCTTCACACTTCATCGATCAAATGTTAGAAAGATTATCAAGACATATGTACTACTGCTTTTTAGATGGACGCTCTAGCTATTTCCAAATCCCGATAGCTCCTGAAGATCAAGAGAAGACGACATTCACATGTCCATATGGTATGTTTTCGTATCGTAGAATGCCTTTTGGATTATGTAATGCCCCTACTACTTTTCAGCGGTGCATGTTAGCAATTTTTAACGAACTCATGAAGGATATCATGGAGGTATTTATGGATGACTTCTCGGTATTCGGTAACTCTTTCCAACCTTGCCTCAAAAATTTAGAACGAGTCTTGATAAGATGTGAAGAAACAAATCTTGTTCTTAATTGGGAAAAATGCCATTTTATAGTACAAGAAGGTATTGTACTAGGACACAAAATTTCTAGTAAGGAATAGAAGTAGATAAAGCAAAAGTTGAAACCATTGAAAAACTACCTTTCCCTAGTTCAGTCAAAGCGATTAGAAGTTTTTTAGGACATGCTGGTTTTTATAGAAGATTCATTAAAGACTTTTCTAAAAGAGCTAAGCCGTTAACGAAATTACTAGAAAAAGACATACCCTTCAATTTTGATCAAGAATGTTTAGAGGCATTTAACACTCTCAAAGAAAAACTCACTAATGCTCCAATTATAATTGCACCCGATTGGAATTTACCTTTTGATCTAATGTGTGATGCAAGTGATTTTGCAGTAGATGTAGCTCTTGGACAGTGAAGAGACAAGCATTTTCAGCTAATCTACTATGCTAGCAAAACTTTAACAACAGCACAAGAGAACTACACTACCACAGAAAAAGAATTGCTAGCTATGGTTTTTGCGTTTGACAAATTTAGACCATATCTAATATTGTCTAAAGTCATCATTTATACTGATCATTCCACTTTTCGTTACCTTTTAACTAAGTCTGATGCAAAGCCTCGACTAATAAGGTGGATTTTATTGTTGCAGGAATTTGATTTGGAAATACAAGACAAAAAAAGGAGCTGAAAACTTAGCAGCAGATCATCTTTCCAGGCTTGACAATCCATATCGCAAAGAACTAGATGAAGTTGAAATAAACGACTCATTTCCTGAAGACCAACTCTTAGTCATATCTGATTCTGAGGTACCTTGGTTTGCTGACATTGCAAATTACTTAGCTGCTAACATAACCCCAAAAGGGTTGACACATTAGCAAAAGAAGCGATTCTTTACTAATGTGAAAAACTACTTTTGGGAAGACCTTTTCCTTTTTCGTATTTGTGTAGACCAAGTCATTCGAAGATGTGTTACAATGACTAAAGTAAACAAGATCCTGGAACACTGCCATTTAGGACCAACAGGAGGACATTATAGTGGAACCAAGACTGCCCATAAAATACTCGAATCAGGTTTTTATTGGCCCACATTATTTAAAGATGCCAGCAGGTATGCTACTTCTTGTGATAAATGTCAACGAACAGGTAATATCTCTAAACGTGATGAAATGCCTCAGACATTTGTGCTTGAATGTGAAATATTTGATATGTGGGGCATCGATTTCATGGGTCCATTCCCTATCTCATTCGGAAATAAATACATTTTAGTAGCAGTCAATTTCATGTCTAAATGGGTAGAAGCCCAATACTAATGATGCTAGAATGGTAGTGAGATTCCTAAAATAACTTTTTTCTCAATTTGGAACACCAAGAGCAATTATCAGTGATAGGGGAACTCATTTCTGCAATACTCAGTTTGAGCAAGTTTTACAGAAATATGAAGTGTACCATAGAACAGCTACCCCTTACCACCCTCAAACCAGTGGACAAGTTGAAGTAGCTAATAAAGAGCTAAAATGTATTTTAGAGAAAATTGTACAAGTAAATAGAAAAGATTGGGCAATGAAAGTAGATAATGCTTTATAGGCTTATAGAACTACCTTCAAAACTCCCACAGGGACATCTCCTTATAGACTAGTTTATGGGAAAAGTTGCCATTTACCCTTTGAGCTAGAACATAAAGCGTTTTGGGCCATTAAATTTCTAAACCTCAACCCTGATCTTGTAGGTGAAAAGAGACTCATGCAGCTAAACGAGTTGGATGAATGGCATTACAATGCATACAAAAACTCACGCTTATACAAGGAAACCACAAAACGCCATGATGCTCGTTTGAAGCAACATAAACAGTTTAAACTTGGCGATCTTGTTTTGCTGTACAACTCAAGGCTTAAATTACTCCCTGAAAAGCAGAAATCGAGATGGTCAGGCCCATTCATAGTTCAAAGTGTTCTTCCCTACGGCACAATTGAAGTCACACATCCAACTTAAGGCACTTTCAAAGTAAACGGTCATCGACTCAAACTATATTATGGTGACGACTTTAAGAATGATAGAGAGGAGCTTAGGCTCCACAATCCCTCATAAAGGTGCAGGTAAGGTGAGTCGAGCTTAGACTTCAAAATAAGCACTTCTCGAGAGGCAACCTGAGTACTAACAATTTTGATTTTCTTAAATTCATAACTAACCCCTTAAAACGTAGATTTCTCAGTACCACATGACCAAGCACACGGGCGTGCCTAAAGCAGTGGGCACCCTACAGGTAGGGACACGGCCGTGCGACACTGTCGTGGCCAAGCCTGCTAACTCATACACGGGCATGTGAACCCAGACACGACCGTAGGAGAAGCGAACACTAGAAGACACGACCGTGTTATATGGTCGTGTGTTCCAACACACCCGTGCTAATAAGTCGTGGGTGAAACTGAAAAATCAACACGGGCGTAGGACACGCCCGTGCCAACCAACCATGGTCACACCAAAAGTCCACGAAACACACAGGCCAACCCAAGGGCACACGGGCGTGCGCCACGGCAATGGGGCCAAATAGCTATTACTTAATCTTAATTTTCATTTTCTTTACTTTATATTTCCCCCTTTTCTCTTTTGTTTTGCACTTCAATTTTTATCAAGCAATACTTGAATTTTACATACAGTTGTGCTTATTCTCTTCAGTCACATTTAAGTAGTCATTTCTCCAATTCAGCTTTCACTACTTAACAAATTCATTCAATATTCAGGAAGTTTCACCTCTCTCCCTATCTTATAATTCTATGCCTTTATTTTCACTAACTTTATCTTTGTACATTGAGGGCAATGTACATCTTAAGTGTGGGGGGAGTTCACTTTCACTCTTTGCATTGTTCTCAAATCTTGAATTCTCACTTTCACTCTCTGTATTATTCTTAATTCCCTATTAAAATGAATTCTGATTGATTTATGATTTTTATTGATATGTTGAGAATTAAGACGTAAGTACTTATGCTTTGATTATTCAAACTTTAAGACATTAGAGAATCAAGCATGATAAGTTAAAATTTTTTAGAATTTAATTTTTCTAGGTTGTTTTCCCAATTTTAAGTGTTATCTTGAAATTTGAAATTCGAAGGATTGACATCAAAAGCCATAATTCTGGTGAGATTTTTTAGCCTTTTGAGCATACATCCTTTCGTGTTCACTTTTATTATTGCTTTCAGTGAGTCAATATTGATCTGTTATTCTAGAACTTTCTTCGATTATACATGTTGAGACCACATCATTGATTTGATATACCGAAATGATAAACGCACTTAGGTTTTAACCCACTTACTCCATAAAAGCCTACCTTCGTAAATTAACCCCTAGTGAACCCCATTGAGCCTAACAAACCATTCATTGACTTACCTTCAATATTAACCTATAACCCATTTTTTGTTGAATTCCCTTCAATTATTTTGATCCCTATTTTTGTCGAGATTTGAGTTGAATAATTATCTAGCTTTGTTCTCCTTTTCAACTTGTAAAGCTTATAAATATTCAACTTGTTCTAAAAAAACATATGTATATTTCAATTGTAATTCAATGTTTTGCATATTTCCATGTAATTTTTGAGCTTCTGTTCTTAGACGATGTTATCCAAAAGAGAAGGGCTTTACTCTAGAAATATGTTTCAGTGATAGAGATTTTTCTAGTTAGATGATTTTTCAATTCAATCTCGATTCTAACCCTCTTTTTCAGCTTGTGACCACACCCCTAACCAAGGCCACGTTACAACTTGTGAAAGACCTTTTGATCGATGTATCATGTCATTACATAGTGGTGGAGATTTGATTTTCGTGCAAGCTTATGGTAATAACTTTTCAGGTTGACTAATGAGTGCTTAATTTCTGAACCCTAAACACTTTGAGTGGATAGAGTGAATCTTTAGTGAGGATGTCAACTCTTGTTGATTTTGAGTTCAAGGTAATTACCTAGAAGAAGGGAGGAAACCTATGTTTCTATGATAAAATTGTCAATTTTAGACTGTTTGAGACTTTGATTTTCTTTTGGTTGAATTTTCAATGTATGATTACTTGTGGATTAGTTTGAAAAATTATTGATAAGGATTATAAGTTGAGAGGAATGATTTTTAATTATGAATTGAGATTTTGCTTGAGGACAAGCAAAGGCTTAAGTGTGGAGGTATTTAATAAACTGTAAATTATACATATTTTTACCTCATGCTTGGCATATTTATGGATGAATTATTCCTTGATTTGTGGAATTTGATGCTCCTAAACCTTTAATTTCATGTTTTATACTCCGGTGAGCTTAGGGGAGTGAAAAGAACAAGAAACGGGCTGAAAACGGAGAAAATGGGCCAAAGCAAGGAATCAACACGGCCTGGAGTTCACCATACGGGCATGTCACACGGTTGTGCCACATAAACAGGCTCGAGCACGGCCTAGACTCGATTCACACGGGCAACCCACACGGCCGTGCCACTTTAATAGGCTTAAACACGGCCTAGAATCGACTCACACGGGCGTGGCACACGGGCGTGTCCCTATCATGAGGAAGTTCAATTTTACAAGGAAAAAGCTATTTAGGGCTAAGAAAGACTTTCCAAACTCTATATAAAGACCCTGGGGGCAACTATAAGGGGGCGCATTATTCCCGCCAAAGGTACAGTCTTCCTGCCAAGACGGAGAGCTAAAGGCAGGGAATTACTCGAATAAAAGCCGATTGATCCATCTCAGAAGCCAGGGTTTACATCAAGACAGAGGATCTCCCTTCAATCCTTTCAAGAGTTTTGGGTTTTCTTATGTTTTGTTATTTTCTTTATTTTGAGATGTTTCTTTTTATAAACATGAACTAAAACCCCAAATATCTAAGGGGGATGAAACCTAAGACGAATCTTATTATTATTTGAACTATATGATAAATATTTGACTTGTTCTTAATTGTGTTTTTTAATTCTTGAATTGATATTTCCGAGATATTAATTTAAGTCGAATGTGCTTAGGCAGGGGAGCAAAAGTCCCTGTTTAAGAGTAGATCTAACACAATTAAGCGGAGTTGATCGCAACCTAGACATAGGACGACAAAAATTTGCCGGATTAGAGTCAAATCTAATAGGGGGATCCATAGATCGAGTTAATGCAAGACTAGGGGTTTTAATTAGAAAGAGATTTCAATTAATCAACCTAAGATTAGTTGTTCTTATTCTCGACAGAGATATTAACATAACTTAGTGATCTCTACGGATCAAGTCGAATAAAGAAATTGTCTAGTTCAGAGTTAGATAACAAGTGAAGTCTAGGTTGTTTCTTCCCTAAGTATTGTCATTATCAATCAGTTTTCCCAAAAGTAATTTTTCCAATTTACTCTTTGTCGTTTCTTTAGTTTAATTTAGATAATTTACAACCAAACCCCATTTTATTCTTAGGCTAGATAATAGGAAGAAAGTCATTACTAGTACTTTTAGTTCCTTGGATTCGATATTCCATTCTTGCCACTAGCTATACTACTACGCGATAGGTCCACTTGCCTTTTATCATGATAATAGTTAGTCTTTTAGGTACGATCAATTTATTACTTCATCACAATCACGAGATCATGGTCACTTTAGTATAAGCTTACTTGTGGTTCATGATAAGTTTTAAGTTTGAATTTGGTAAGTTTATGCTATGTGTTAAATTGATGAGATTGAGATATGAAATCTAGACATTGACTTCAAATGGATACTTGAAACTTTGTACATACTTGTGTCACTTATAAGGCATTGAATTGGTTGGTCAAGAATTGGTACACGATGTGTTTGTATTGGCTGAATTGGTTGATTGTTCATGGCTATAAATGTTGTGTAATTGATGTTTTAGGTACTTGACCAAATTGGGTAAGAAAAATGGCTTAAACCAAGCCTACTTCGTGCCACGCGGCCAGAGCACACGGACGTGTGTCACGACCGTGTGACCCTTATTTTTTTTTGCTAATTAAGTCATTATCGTACACGACTAGACACACGGGCTTGTCTGGTACCCGTGTAGCCAAGTCAGGATGCCACACGGGCGTGTCTTGTGGCCATGTGCATAAGTTGGTATGTATGTCATGTTTCTACATGGCCTGGACACACAGGCAGGTTTGGTAGCCGTGTGAAGCACACGGCCTGGGCATATGGCCATGTGACCCTATTTCAAAAATTTTTCTTAAGTTTTCCTATATCTTTTATATGTTCTCAAATTAGTCCCTATTATATTATTAGAGTTTTATATGTTTGATTAAAGCATGTATTGATTATGAATGTTAGAAAAAATATTGGATTAAGATGATACATGTTATATATTTGATAATATACTGTTCTGATCTGTGTTACAAGTCCGGTAATGGCCCTTACCTATTCCGGCGACGGTTACGGGATAGGGGTGTTATAGAAAAGGTATCCGTAATCACATCCGGAGACAAAGCCTCTTAGCGGGCACGAATAGTGTAAGTCCTCGCAAGCGTTCTGCCCTCAGACCTTACAGTGGAATCTCTAGGCGCCCCTCTGCTACTAGCCCCACTTCCCAAATTCTTCTATGGTCTACCTCTAGAAGGAGCATTACTCACTCTCACATCTTACTTTTTATCTTTGCATCCATTTTAGGACAGTTTCAAATGAAATGGTCCAGCTAACCACACTTAAAATAGCCTCTATCATTTCCTCGACACTCATCGAAATGTCGTCTACCACACTGCGAACACTCTGGTCTATTCGGTCGAGCACTACCAACACTCGCGGTAGAAGTAGTTTGAGCTTTAGATGTCGTGTACTGCTTTTTCTTATTTCTGCTCGAGAACCCCACTGAAGCATACGATCGGGTAGTGAACTCTCTCAATCTATTGGAAGAGGACTGATGTGATTTCCCCAATTGTCTTCTCTTTGAGTCACGAGACTCAATATTAGCTCCTGTATTCTCTTTGGCCAATTCTTCAGCCCTACACGCTCTCTCAACGAGCACCAAAATTCTCTTAACTCTAGAATGCCAACCAATAATTGGATGTCTTCGTTCAAACCATCTTCAAACCTCTTACACATGATGGCTTCTATAGATACACACTCCCGCGTATATTTGCTGAGCCTCACAAACTCACATTCATACTTCGTCATCGTTATGCAGCCTTGCTTCAGTTCAAGAAATTCTTTCCTTTTCTAGTCTATAAATCTTTGGCTAATATACTTTTTACGGAATTCTTCCTGAAAGAATTCCCAAGTTATCCTCTATTTTGGTACAACCGACATAAGATTATTCCATCATTAGTAGGCCGAGACTCGTAGGAGTGACACCACACAATTCATACACTCCTTTGGTGTGCACGATAACTCATCAAATACTCTAATAGTATTTTCCAACCAGAACTCTACTCTCTCTGGATCATCATCAATATTCACTCGAAATTCCTCGACCCCTTGCTTTTGAATTTTGTCTACCGGAGGTTTCTCTCTCCTAATCATTTATACTCCTTGTAGAGCCACAAGGGTAGGTTGAGGGATTGGAGGAGGTAGGGGAGGTGGAGTGTTTGGATTTGCACGAATGAACTCTGAGTACCAAGCATCCATCATATAGAGGTAGGCCTCTCTAGCACCTCCGCCCTGACTCATTGTCACTGGCCCACTCTCAATTGGCGCGGTCCTTTTAATAGGAGCCAGTACATTACTTTCTACACCATTCGCCATTGCTCTATCAGGATCTATTTACTATATAAAACACAATTTAAATTCGTCAAGAGTCGTCACACTATCATATTACATATATGGCACGTATAGCTAGACTCGTACACACACTAAGTTAGTCCTAGAATCAACTATTTATACAGACGTACATTTCTGAGTCAACAAATTTTGTTCCAATTTGAAACTATTTATACTTTGTCTTAAAGTGTCATATTTGAGCCTACGAGGCCCAAAACAAACTTTAGAAACCCTTCGAAATTAAAGTGAATTCATTAGTAGACATTAGAAAGTTCCATTGAAAAATAGAGCACATGCCCCGTGTGAAAGGGCAACACGCCTGTGTAATCTCTGAACACGACCATGTTGAAAGCCCGTGTAGCTCACACGGCCTAAGCATATAGGGGCACGCCTGTGCCCCTCACCCGTGTGGATTTCTTTTTCACATCGAACCTTTAAGGGTTTTCACATGGCCTGGCACATACCCATGTCCATGGCCTGTGTCCCTCACACAGCCATGACACGCTTGTATCTTAGCCCGTGTGCAAAAACTTTGGTATTTTATTTCTTACATCATCAACTCTTAATGGTCACACTACCAAGGCACACGCCCGTGTGATAGGCCGTGCGGTGATTTTAAATTCCATATGCAAGGTGTAGACTTCACACAGCCTGGGCACATGCCCATATCCTATGGCCATGTCTTCCACACGGTTGAGACACACGGCCGTGTCTCTGCCCATGTGGTTACTACTGGGCATTCTGACTTAGCCAACTTAAAGTACAGGGGACATACAGCCTGATCACACGCCCATAGGGCGGATCGTGTGTCACACAGGCCTAGACACACACCCGTGTGTCTACCCATGTGGACCATATAAGGCTATTTACCAAGCCTTTTTGCCACCTTCACTTGTCCCAACCTAAACCTCACCAAGTAAAACCAATTTACACTCAATCATATGACCAATTCACTTCATACATTACACATTACATGTATCAGCATACCAAAATTTGTACATTCATGAAGGACCTTCTTATATGCATATATCAATATTTCAATATTAGCCATCATTCATGGCCTTATACAAAATGACTAGTTTCATCTCAAGCAAACACATTTGGCCAAATTCAAAAAATGACACAAAACACAAAAAGACTAAGTCTCTAAACATGTCATTACTCAAATGATAAAACTATCTATACCAAGTGCTTCTATTGATAGTGTGATCAATGCCTCCGACGTCTGTGGATCCATGAGCTAATTAGGCGGCACTATAAGAAAATGAAGAGAAAAGGGGGTAAGCATACAACTTAGTAAGTTGCATGTAAATAATTAACAACAAACTTTACCATGCACTAACATACTCACAACATATAATAATTTGCACATAATTCATGATGATTATAGGTATAACTTACTCACTTTCATCCATTCAAATCATATAACATAAACTGAGCTCATTTCACATGAGTTTTGTATAGGTACTTGCACCACTTACAACATAATCATAATCAATCTCATTTTTTACATAAACTTTGAATTTCCCGTTGAACCATTTAGAATTTGAAAGGAAATTCAATAGCCCTCAAACATAGGGTAAGATGCCGATGCCATGTCCCAGACATGGTCTTACACTGGCTCACACATCAAGTCGATATCATGTCCCAGACGTGGTCTTACACTGACTCTTATATATCGAGGTTGATGCCATGTCTCAAACATGGTCTTACACTGACTCTCCTCTATCGGTGCTGATGCCATGTCCCAGACATGGTCTTACATTGGCTCACATGTCGAGGCCGATGCCATGTCCCAAACATGGTCTTACAGTAGCACTCACATCAATACCGATGCCATGTCCCAAACATGGTCTTACACTGGCTCACATAACACCCTAATGTCATGGCATAAATATCTGATCTATTCCTAAGGTTCACCCGGATTTTTACCACATCAATCTCATCATGCATATTCATAATCCACATTTAAACATTTTATTCTATATTAATTAATCAATACCAAATAACAATATAGTTGCATTATTTACTCACAACTTACCTCGGTATACAAAATATGGGCGACTATTCGATTTAGTCCGCTAGCTTGGCTTTCCCCGGTCTAGGTCCAGATTTCGTATTTCTTGATCCAAAATGGCAAAATTCACTCATTTAATCGTTACATTAATTTATACATTCTATAATTCATATTTTGGAAAAATGACTGTTTTGCCCTTAGACTTTCACAAAATGACTATTTTACCCCTAGGCCCGTAAACTAATTTTCATCAAATTTCCTTCTTAACCAAGCCTAGCCGAATCATTTCATGCTTATGGCAGCCCACATGTTCAATTATTTCACACACTTAACACCTATTTTACAATCTTACAAAATGGTCCCTTTTTGGGGTTTTTCATGAAAACCACTTTACAAAAGTTGTTTATTTAACAATCATAACTCACTTTTTTTCATAAAAATTCAGTAAAAAAACATGAGTATTCACATGGAAAAACCCTACACTCTCAACCATTTTGCAAATTAGTCCCCTCATTACCTAGATTAAACTACAAGTGTTCCAAAAATATAAAAATCATCAAGAAAGACCATCAATTTAACTTACTTGCAAGGGTTGTAAGTTGCTGAAAATTTGCAAGCTTCCATAGTTGTTTCTTGGAGAAAAATTGGTGGAAAGAAGAAAGATGATAGCCTTTTCTTTTTGTTTTATTTTATTTATTAAATAAGTCAACTAATGCAACCAACCTTTGACTTTTCAATTTCTTTGTATCCACGTTCAGCCATTAACTAATTTGTAGTCTATTTACTCAATAAAGACCTCTAATTTTATGATCCATAGCCATTTAACACTTTTAGCTAGTAAAACAAAACTTTTTCCCTTTATGCAATTTAGTCCTTTTTCAAAATTAAGCATGCAATCGCTAAAATTAATTCACCAAAATTTTCATGCACTCTTATAATCATGCTATAACACATAGGATTATATTAAAAATAATTTCTCTAACCTCAGAGTAGTGGTTCGGAAACCACTATTCCAACTAGGCCCAAAATCAGGCTGTTACATAACCAAACATACAAAGCTTACTTAACTTATCAAATTCACCTATATGCATATTTTACCAAATATGCTAGAATTAATCATTAATATGCCAACATGATTTCTATCATTCAACCATTTAAGCACACACCAAACATGTTATAGCATCATTTATACATATCAAAACATGTTCATCACAAGTCATTCTAATGGCTTGTTATAACCAAAACACTTACATGCCAATAATGGCTAGTTAACCTATACATTCCATTATAGCCGCAATTGATTTACCATACATACCTAAATGGGCCGATGGATAGTGTGAGTGATTTTCGCCAAGTTTCCAATCCAACGAGCTTCTGAATTACTATAGAATAGGGAAAAATAAAATAGAGTAAGCATATAATGCTTAGTAAGTTCATATAACATGTTAAATAACTTACCATATATTTATGTTCAAAATAAACATGCAATGCACTATCAACCAATTTGGTCACAAGCCCTAAACACATTTCCTCATCATGTTAGCCAAGTAATCACATATAATAGTCCTTAATCATGAATGAACAAAGTCATCCACATTCATCTAACAACCAATTTATGCATCATTATATCAGGTAATGTCATTTCCATGTACTTCATATATATACGATAATAGTTCATTTCTAAGTCATACTATCTCATATAAACATCAAGAAACATGTATAGACTCAAAAATAACCAAATTCCCATATACATATACTTTCCACATCATGAATTAAAAAATATATAGAAATCATACCCTTGTTTTTCAAGTACATTTTCATAATATTTCGTCTCAAGTTTAGATGATTTCATGTAAAAAATTTGCTCATTAAATCAATTAAAATATCAATGGAAACCCAGGAAAATATGCTCGAAGTGTACAAATCTATAATCTTAGATGAACGTATTCATCAAACAAGTTCCATGTTCATATACCACAATCTCATGCTTCTATATATCATGTATCATCATTTTCATGTATTTTAAGCAGATACATGTAATAATTCATTTCGTGTTCATATTTTCTAATGTCAGGATTTTGCCTGTTGAATCATTCAAAACATCGATGGATACATAGGTAGTACACTCAAAGTGCACAAATCAGAAACTGTCAATTCATATTCAAGGGTACCCATAAGGGTACATAATCAGGAAGCACACTATCGAGCCATAGAACAGGATGCTCAAGTGAGCCATGTGACAGAATGCTTATCTAGGCTATATCAAGAGACTCATAAGAGTCTATAACAAAAATTTCATAAAGAACTTTTAATTAGGAAGCTCATGAACAGCCTATCAGGAATGCTCACAACGAGCCGTGTGATAGGAGCTCCGGATAGCATAACAGGAAGTTCAAGCGAGCCATGTCAGGAAGCTCATAAGAGCTTATATCAATACGCTCATGAAAAGCTACATTTGTGTCCATAATAAATGTTGGATCACAACCGATCAAATCATGTAACAGGACGCTCACAAAGAGTTGCGGTAGTGCGCAACACATGTAAGATCACTACCAATCAGGATGCTCGCAAGAACCATGTAATAGGAATACTCGAGAAGGCTTTTATCAAGATGCTCATCCAAGCTATAATGTTCGCAACATATGCATGACTATAATCAATATGAGAAAATACTATATCCATCGCATTTCATTATTCAAACGGGACTTATCAATTATCGAGCAATATCGGGCATTAATGTAACAGCCCGAATTAGGGCCTAGATAGAATGGTGGTTTTGAGACCACGAATCTGAGGTAGAAAATTTATTTCATGATACTTTTGAGTTTATGGTATGCTTACATGATATTGAGAAAATTCCATGAAAGAAATTTTATGAAATAGTGACTAATTTGTCTATTAGGACTAAATTGCAAAAGATGCAAATTATGAGTTTCTAGAAGGTTGAAGTATGAAATAGCATAAGAGAAATTATTAGGAGTCCTTATTTGGAAATTAGATCAATTTTTGGCATGATGGACAAAAATACCCATGGGAGGGAAAAATATCAAAGAAAGGACCTAAGGGCATTTTGGTCATTTGGTAAAGTTAAGTAATAAAATGGGAAAAAGAAAGCAAAAATGGTATCATCTTCTTCCCTAATGTGCCGAAATTAAGGGGTCCTCCATAGCTAGGGTTTTCTTCAATTTCAAGCTTCAAGTAAGTGACTCCAAACCCCGTTTTTCAAGCTCTTCGTATTTTTGAAATCCTCGTAGCTTAATCTAGCTATCTCTACCACTAATTTGAGCTAGGGTTCATATTCAAAAATATACCCATGCATGACATGCAAGTAAATTGATGTCTAGTTGTAGAAAATGAAGGGTTAAAGTGTAGTAAACACCTTTCTCTAAGTGATTTTCCATGAAAGTCCCTAATAGGGACCAAATTGTAAAGTATGAAAATGTATAGTAAAAATATGAAATTATAAGCAATATGGGTTTTTATGGACACTAGTAAGTGTCGGCTAAGCATGGGTAGCCAAGAGAACAAATACATTCCATTATAAGAGCTTAGGGACTATTTTGCAAATATGCAAAAGTTTAGGGGAAAAATTGTAAATTTTGCCCAAGTGTCAATTATGAGCTATTTGGTCAATGTGGCTGCTAAGTAAGTTAAATTTATCATTTTAGATTAAAAGACATGAAGCCAGAACCGAAATCGGGGAAAAAGTAAAGTTGTGGATTAAACCGAGCATCTACCCACATTTTAGACTCTAGGTAAGTTGTATGTGATAATTTAGTTATATGTTATGTAAATTTCATTATAATAATTTTCTATAAAATTTTGATATTTCATGATGCCATGATAATGACCTTGAGAATTATGAATAAGATTCATGATATTAACTATTGAGATAATGTGTAAGTTCCATGAGAACAATGATGTGAAATTCTATTGAAAAATGACGAAACATAAAAGTGATATTACATACAATTTGGTAAGAATACGAAGGATGCCATAAACATATCTTGAGCAGTTATAGGTCCCGTATAAGACCATGTTTGGGACATGGCATCGGCACCGAACCGAGATCCTGTGTAAGACCATGTTTGGGACATGGCATTGGCATCGAGATGTGATCCCCTATAAGACCATGTCTGGGACATGGCATGGGCATCCGAGGTGAAGTCCCGTATAAGACCATGTCAGGGACATGGCTTCGGCACCGAGAGAATATGAGGATCCCCTGTAAGACCACGTCTGGGACATGGCTTGGGCATCTGATATAAGATCTGTGTAAGACTATGTCTGGGACATGGCATCGGCATTATAGTACGATCTCATGCAAGACCGTGTCCGGGACATGGCATCGATATTGATGTGTGATCCCATGTAAGACCATGTCTGGGACATGGCATTGGCATCATCTCGTGAGATTGATTTACGGGTATCCTTCGGTAATTTTAAAAGAACTTAGATAAGTAAAGTATTCAAGTTGATAAGTTTTAAGAGAAAGGCTAAAGTTTCATGTTAAGTGTTGCAAGTTTATATTCGAGTAAGTACGGGTAATTGAAAGTACATAGTTATGATAGCTACAGCATGAGAAGCACAAGTAAGTATATGATTGTGTAAGCCATAAGAATGAGTATGAAACTACATGAAATTCATGATATTTGTTTGAGTGATGTCTCATGATTTTATTGCTATTTTATTCATGCAACTTACTAAGCATTTTATGTGCTTACTCTTTCATTTTCCCTCTCCATGTAGATTTGCCGAAATTAGCTCGGGCACCACTCAAAGTTGGAGCTCAAAGTCACACTATCAAGGAATTTATTTTGGTATAGTGAAGTTAGTCTTTTTGTTGTATGGCATGTATAGGATGTCGAATTGTGTTGATAAGTGTCATTTTGAAATAACTATATAAATTGGCTAATATTGCCTAAGTGATAATTAGGGAATGAAGATAAAATTTATGTTTTGCATGTTGGCATGTGAATGCCTCAATGATGAATGTTATAATGTATGTTCATATATTGATTGGGGAGTTTATAGTTGGTATGAATTGGTATTGTTCTGGTTCTATTTCAGGGCGGCAAAAAGGCTTGGAAAATAGCCTATAGTTGTCCACATGGTTGGGTACACAGGCGTGTGCCTAAGCCATGTGTGACACACGGTCAGCCCCCATGGGCATGTTAACAGACTGTGTGTCCCCTGCATCCAATTTAGTTAAGTCAGTATAGAACACAGGCTGAGCACAGAGGCATGTGTCTTGGCCGTGTGAACCCCTGATGATTATAGTGTTTAAGTCAGAATGCTCCACGAGTTGTTGACATTGGCATGTCCAGGCCGTGTGAGGGACACGGGCTATAGACACGGGCGTGTACCCAAGCCGTGTCAAAACCCTTGTAGTTTGAAAATAAAATAAATTAGACACGGGCTAGGGATACAGGCGTGTCCCATCTCATACGGGCGTGTGGCCTTGTTTTAAGCAAAAAAAAATTTCTAAGTGCCCGAAAATTCCTGGATTGATTCCGATTTGTACCCGATGCATGTTTTGGACCTCTTAGGCCTATGATAAGGTTATGAAGAGAATGATTGAATAGTTTTAAAAAGAAAAGAAATTTTATAGCCCAAGTTCACGAGTTTATGCATGATTAAGTTCGGTAATGCCTCGTACCTTATTCTGATGTCGGACTTGGGTAAAGGGTGTTACATGTGATTAATTTCATACATTAAATATTTATGCAATTCACACAAATAAAACATTCAATTCAAACATATTAATATTCATAATTAAGTTACATGAACTTACCTCAATAAATGTTCGTGTACGTAAAATCTAATAATTCGACACTTTCTTTTTTCCTCGCTCTAACTCCGAATTTGGTCTATCCAGATCTAATTAAGCTAAGAAAGTTTGTTTTCTCTTTACTAGGGTTATCATAGAAATTTTGGGGAAGAAGATGATATAAATGATGATAATTTCTTTTTGTTTATTATTTATCATCTTTATTTATCATCTTTTCAATTTTGTCCTTTTCTTTATTTTATTTTCCATGGTTGAATTATCATCCTTACCACTAAGCATTTTTAAATGGTCTATTTACCATATAAGGACCTCCACTTTGAAGTTCTATAGCTATTTAATCCTTTTAGTTATTAGAACTCTACTTTTGCACTTTGTGCAATTTGGTCCTTTATCAAAATAAACATGTAATCGGTAAAATTTCTTTACGAAATTTTCATATGACATTATTATCATATTGTAGATCATAAAATAATTTTAAAATAATTTTTTTCCAAAATCAAATTTGTGTTCCCGAACCCACTGTTTCAATTTTTATTGAAAATGAGTTGTTACATGTTCATTAAAAAAAAAAAGATGCAGTTTCCATTTTCCATGAAAGAGAGATGATGGTCAACCTTAAAAAACATCATCATCCATTAACTACTATGGGTCTAAAACTTACATGGGTATAACTAACAAGATGTATTAATTGACAAATGAATTTCCATTTCAATACAAACCATATGTGCCTAACAAAACACTCATAATCAAATACCTACCAAATATCACCATGGTAGTGAACTAATAAAAAAGTTCTAAGAAAAAAGTTAATAAAAAAAACCCCATATAGAAAAAGAAAATGGAAACAACAACAATCACATCGTTTTATCCCTAAACCATGGCAAATTCTAAGTCCAAAGTATTTGGTACAAATAGAGATGACCTGAGAAGAGATGAGATGGTGCATTTGGCCGAATATTACGAAGAAAAACTCTTGACCGTTCTCGTCACCGGAACTGTTCTTTATGAAGCTTGCCTCACCGCTGTCGCCGCGATTCACGACCTTTTTTATTATTTTCTTGATTCTTAACTCAATCATGGCTCTCAAATTGCTTGAAACCTTAGACCTTTATCATAATTCTTTATCCGGGAAATTACCTAAATCGCTTAACTCGCTTACGAGTTTAAAGAGACTTGACCTGAGTTACAACAAACTCATTGGGTTTCTACCAAAACTGTTGTTTAACTTATTGGAACTTCTTTAAAAGCAAATTCTTTACCTGGGTATGTTTGAAATCAACTTTCTCATGTTAACTCGATTAGAAGTCGTTGAACTCAGTGACAACTCATTTTCTAGTACCCTGGAAGCATGGTTCTTCCACAACCTCATGCTACTGCTGAACCACACTAAAATTTTCTCTTCTTCTTCTTCTTTAATTGCCCAACACAACTAGGGTTTTAAATTGGGGTCATTTACACAATAGGATGTCATGTCACTTTTCCGTTACATCTGTAATGGAAAATGGTTAAAAGGATTGATTTGTTATTTTTTGAAATTTGAGTGGTTGAATTAAAATCAAAGTGACTGTTTTGTCAGCTGCATCAAAGTTGAGTGATTGTTGGTGTAATTTACCCATAAAAATACATTGCCAATCCAAATACTCACCCTTCAAAAAATTACAAAATTCAATGACTAAATGTTACTTTGTTTTTTAGGTGTAATGAGTTATTTGGCCCTCCAACTTTATAAATAAAGACATTTTAGCATTATTTAATTTTCACCTCTTTTAGCCCTTAAACTTGAATTATTTGTTAAATCACCCAAAATGGATGGCAAGATTAACATCTATTAAATTTTTTGATATGAAATACACATAGATATCATATCAACAATTAATTTTTTAAAATTTAAGAAATTCAAAAAAAAATTAAAATTAGAAATTATTAAAATTATTAAAAAATTTAAAATATATTTTTTCTATTTTTTAAAAAAATTAAAACTACTGAAATGATTTACACATATATTACCACGTCATTAAAATTAACCAAGGATAATTTTTTTTATCCATTAAAATTGTTGAAATTGACTGCTTAACTTAAAAGGCATTAATTGATTACTAATATGGTCCCCCATTTTGTTATGATTAATCATTAAGCATTTAATGTAATCTGATTTAACATCCTTCTTATCATAATCTATCGAGTGTAAGTTTGACTATAACCCTTCTTTTTAGATTTTCTTTTTTACCTTGTCTCATTATACGCCTCTTTTACTCTTCTCCATTTCCTCATTTTTATGTACAAAAACCTTCCCATAATTCTCAATTTTGAGTATATTGATTTTTCCAGAAAAATAAAGAAATTTAATCTGTGCGTTGTAATGTTTGTAGAATTAGAAACTGTGTGTTTGTGTGTTCATGTTAACCATGAATCCCTTGTGCGTTTATTTGGGTTGTTGGCATGAATCATGAGGGTACAAATTGTATGGTATTTGACACACAAAATAGTATGTTTGAAAAGTCGTGTTATAAATTACATTTGACTAATGAACCTGTATAAAAATTGAAAAATACTATGGGTCTTTAGGATTGTTTTGGCAATGAAGACATTTTGGAGTTCCTCATTTACAATGCACAAAACAAATGAAAAAGGTAAAATACATTTAAAGTCATTAAACTATTAATATGTTTGTGTTTTAGTCATTTAACTTCAAAATGTTATAAAATGGTTATTGAACTATTCAGAAGTTTTTGTTCAAGTCATTAGGCTGTTTTTTTTTTTTTAAAGTTCAGCTAGTGAGCTCTAAGCGACGATTCGACGATCGCTACGGTGGATCAATACTTGTCAACGAGTAGAAAAATATATCTTAGATCCAAGTCAATCTGACAATCAGTGTCAAAGATAATAGAAGAAAATTATTTAGATTTTAGTTCACAAATTCTGACATTTAAAGTTGTTTCGTGAAAAAAAATATTGAATTGTAAAAGAAAAAGGGAAGGAGGCTTTCAATTGATGTAGATAATACGAATAGAGAATGCCACACATGATACAACAATGATTTTAAAAATTGACTGACTTAAATAAAAACTTTAGAATAATTTAATAACAATTTTATAAATTTTTAAATTAAGTAATCAAAATGTAAACTTACTAATAATTTAATTACTTTGGATGAATTTATCCAAAAATCATAAACCTTTGTACGTGATTCTAGTGATGGATGGTGAGGTGATTGAGGATTGTTGAAGGTAAAGGTTAGATGATGATTATCGGTTTTGGGTTGAAGCTGATGGCTTTCGGAGTAAATAAGGAAAATTAAATTAGAATTTAGTTTTTCATTAAATTTTATTTCTTAGAGTTTTATATATTTAAAATTAAGAATAATTTTTTATTTTTAATATATATTTAAATTTTGATATTTTAACTCATATTTTTTAAAAAACATTGTGCCACATGCCACGGTTTTATTGGTCCACACCAATATACTTTTATCTTTTTGGACTTTTATTATTTTTTCTTATTTTCAGAAGAGATTCTAAAATCAAGATCAAATTAATAGAATGTGTAAATATTAAGAGTTAAATTTGTTGAATTTTTTTAAGATTTATGTAAGTTTGACGGAAAATATTAATATTATGATTAATTGTTTTGATTGTTCACTTTTAAAATTGACAAATATTAAATTGATTTTATTTAGAGAAATTATTTAGTTAATATCGAAATTGAGAGTAGGTAAGGACTTTTTTTTTTTAATTTTCTTCTTAATTGCGGTTAGAACGGTTTAAAGACTGACATTGTTAATTTAAAATGATTAAATATGAATTATAAAAATGAGATTGAATGGGTTTTGAGATTCTCTATAATATTTGAATTTGTTAATTCATTTTCGTATTTGAGATTAATATCTAAGATTAAAACATTCTCATTAAAATTTAAAAACTTAAACATTCTGTTTAGCCAGCATTTGGATTGGTTAATGTAGATAACGAACCTTTTATATTAATTAGAATTTTGGCAAAAAAAAATGTATATATATATATATATATATATATATATATATATGGATACAAAAGTATCAACAAGGGTGAAGAAAAGAGGAGAAGGTGGTAGAATTAAGGAGGTTGATTCACTTTGATAGGTAAAGAGCCAGAAAAGGACGGAAATAAGAGAGGAGTAAGGTGGTATGAGGATAAGGGAAGTTGGATGAAGTAGACAAAGTGCTTAGGGTTGCTAAAAGGGTAAAAGATCATTTCTTCATCATTCTATAGGGTATTTATAGGGAGGGAGGTCTCATGTTTAGTAATGCCATGTCATCCACAAATTCAAGGCATGGTGATCGTGCGGTCGATCAAGTGGAAAGGTTGTTGTATGTGAGTTGTCATTGAGTGTGGTACTGCTCTAACATTTTCCTTGTTGAGTTAGTATAAGGTTGTTATACCTCAGTGGTCTCTTGGTAATCCCCTCTTGAAGGTGAATGTGTTCCTGCTAAAAGCAGATAGCTTGAAAGACAAGACATCCGGAGTCAGTCACCTTGTGACCAACCAAGTGATGTAAGATGGGAGATTATCTAAGTGATCTTCAGATGGGGATTTATCCAAGTGATGCAAGGCAAAGGGTCATCCATGGGCGTCTCGCAGGTAACTTGTAATGGTAACACGTGTTTACGATAGATAGAGGTATAACAATATATCAGAAATATATGAAGAAACTAGAATAAAATTACAACGTATTTTTAAATATTTTTTTTATATTTGTGATTCGAACTCAGGTAATTTTTAGGGAAGGTGAATACCCAATCGATAAGCCACAACTTGGGGTTCAAATAATAATAATTTTTATTTTTATTTTTATTTTTATTAATGTAACATAATTTATATTTAACAAAACATGTCACTAAATCTATTTACTTTTAAAAAGCATAATAACTTTTTAGGCCCTCCAACTTTATAAAAAAATTCATTTTAGCCCTCCATTTAATTTTTTGCCTCTTTTAGCCATTGAACTTGAATTTTTTGTCAATTTTAAAAATAATAAAAATAATATAATTTTTATTATTTTTAAAATAATTTTAATTTTTTAAAAATAACTTGTTATAGTTTTTAAAATTTTAATAAATTAATTAAACGCTGATGTATCATCCACATAGCAATCCACGTATATGCCACTAAGTAAAGTTAAAAAGTTGACTTTTTCATCCATTTTAGACCGATTTGATAAAAAAATATAAGTTTAAAGGCTAAAAAAGATAAAAAAAAAAATTAAAATAGAGGCCTAAATTTTTTTTATATAAAGTTGGAAAGTCAAATAAGTCATTATGCCTTTTCAAAATAATATTCATCCATTCATTTTAAATGAAAATGAATAAATAATTAAATGATAAAAATTACTCTAGTTTAACTAAATTATCCTAAATGACTTCTAAATATTTTAATTAATTAAATTTTAAAACAGAAATAATTAAAAATTATATTTAAAATTTTAAATACTTTAAATAATTAAATTAATATATGTTGAGGTAAAGTTTACTCTTTTTGAAAAAGTATTTTAAGTGTTGTCCTAGATCAAGTGGTAACATAGATGCTCAATAATTTGCTAAATAAGGGTATGAGTTCAAACTTTACGAACCGGAAATGTCCACATTTTTAAATTTTGTGATTGTGTGCCACACACAATTTGATATGACAAAATGCTCTTATTTTGTTAAACTCGTCATCTCTTCAATCAATCTTAAACACTCGAATACTCCATAAAATCAATAGACAAAACTGTAATCGAAATAATATCGATTTGTTGAGAGGTCTGTAGTATTCAAATAAACAACCAGCCTCCAATATATATGAAAAATAGGTTCAAATTTTAAAGTATTAACTTTAATTTTATAAAGATAATTTAAAATAAGAGAGAGAGAAAGAAATAACAAGTTTTGATCAAAATGTGTGAAATTGGTGAAAAGGAAAAGGAATCCATTGTTCAAACAAGGTAATTGCATGATTGAGTTTGGTAAGATGCTAACGGCATATCCTGTAGGCCCTCAAATAACTAAATTAGTGACGCCTCCATCCCCAAATTCTTACCGTTTCTTGGAATACCACTACTCACAAAATCGATTCAAATGAAAATGGTTAAGTAGTTATTCCGTTCATTTCATAATTCATTTTCATTTATTTTATAATTATTCTTTATTAAAAAATATTTTATATTTAAATTAACAAAAACAACTTCAAATTTATTTTTAACAAATTTGATCCAACGAAATCCTTATCACCCCTTGAGTAAAAAAGTAACCATAAATACTCACACCATGGAATTCCGCCCAACTTTTAAATTATTTTATCATTTATAATATTTTATGTATGCTTCAAATATATTATAAATTTTGTATAGGAGATTAAAGATAAATTATAAAATTTTAAGAGTTTAAAGTTAATTTATGTTAAAAAAGTTTAAATTGAATTATTTAATATTTTTAAAAAGTGAAAAATGAATTTCACCATTTAATCAAGAGCTAAAAAATTTTAATTTGAATGAGTTAATTTTTAGAATTAACTAAAAAGTAACCATAAATAACTTTGGCTTCTTGTCTATCTTTACATACCTATATAGCTTGATTTGAAGGTCCGCTCGAAAAATAGAAGAAATTGAATAAAAATATAAATTCAAAAAATGAGTTTGGATTAAAAAAAAGCTCGTTTAGAAAAGGGGCTGAACCTCGAGTAAGTTTTTTTTCCCGAGCCCGGCCCGGCCCAAATGTGTAAAAAAATTAATTTTTTTTGTTGTTTTCTTGCTTTTTTTACTGTTTTTGCTACTATTTTATTTTTTCACTATTTTGCTACAATTTCACAAATATGTTACTACTATTTTATTGTTATTGTTTAGACATTGTATAACTCTTGTTTTGTTGTTAATTTTGTTACTATTTTAGAGGTGTTTGTTTATTAAGTTGCATATATATTAGTGTTGTTTAAGTATACATATTTTTTTAATTTATTTTCAAGTTGTTGGAAAACATTTATTTTAATGTTGTTTAGTATTTTTGATGTATTATATCTTTGAAAAAAATAATATAAAAAATTAATACGGGTTGGGCCCGGGTTTTAGCATTTTTATTCGACTGGACTTGAGTGAAATTTTAAGCTCATTTTTTGGATCGAGCCTAGCAAACGGCCTAAGATTTTGGATGGGGCCAGCACATGGATACCTCTATTCCCTTATTAACACCGTTGTTTAATATCTATACTACAATAAAATATATGATTGAGTTAGTATCATAAGTTAACTCAATTAACTCAATTTTGAATAATAATAAAAAATATTTATAAAATGAAAGCATATACAAATAATTAAGTCTTTATCAAATTTTTTCTTTTAAAAACTAATTATATATTTTTAACCAAAACTTTTTAACTATCAAAAATAAATCTTTATCTATCAATTTAATTTAAAATTTAAAAAATGAATTTATTTAAAAAAAAAACTTACACGTATCTTTTTAATTAAAATTTTAAACCACCAAAATAACTCATATATTTTATATTAATGATTTTTTTAAAATTTATCCAGATGCTGACTCTGCTAATTTCTAATATGTACTAAAATATTTATATACCAACATCATATATGTATGAATATGCTGTACATTTAAAGAATAATGTAAACCGAGTGTATGTTGATGAACAAAATTATAGATATTTCCTTTTATAATATTAAATTAAATAATTATAGGAGTATTTAGAGTTTGAATTGATGAATGTGAAAGTAATTGTAAAATTTTAATATCACATAATTATATCATACTATAAAATTAAAAAATGCTAGATGAAAAAAATTGAAATAAAATGACATGGAGCACTATTTTTAATATAATAAAACAATTCCCCACTCCTTAATTACAAGTGCTATGATGATTGTTTAGTTTATCTTCTACTTATATAATCTATTAATGAAAATCAAACATATTTTATAATCAGTCATTTTACCTCTTCGAAAATTTTTTTTTTCTTTACCCCTACCTCCATTGTGATCCCAAGCCACCGTCACAGAATACATTGGAGTAGACAATAATCACCTAATGTTTCGCCAAACTTGAGATCTGCCCCCTATTGTTTTTTCTTGTTTGTGATTTTTTAATTATGCTAATTTAATTATCTTATTGTATAAATTTTAATTTTGCTTTCTTTAACAACCTATATTATTATCCCAATTTTACACTTGGATATATACTCTGTCTATAAAGAGTATAATTCTTTGAAAAAAATAAAAGAAAAGAAAGACTATAATTTATGTTTTGTGAAGTGCAGGAAAACCTCACAATGAATGGAACCAATAAGAACCTCTTTTGGGGTTATTCGTGATTTTCTAAGCATCAAAGGAAATTAAAAATATAGTTTTTGTATTTCAAATTTGCTAATTTTCCCTTTCAGTTTTCCTCCAAAACAAACAGAATATTTTATGCATTATAAAACCGCTAAACACATGAATGATAGCTGTCAGAATCTCAAACTTTACCTTGTCTCACATTCGGCTTTCCTTTCAGAATGAATTTCTAAACAAAAGAACAAGAAATTAAATCAAATATATAGGGGAAAAAAGCAATTTCTCCATTTCTGTGCAGTCCTCTTTACAGGGAAGGACTATACAAAAAAGAAAAGAAAGAAAAAGAAAACCCTAAAAATTTCTTCAGTTTTCTTCCTTTTAACCTTTCTATATTTACACAAGCGGATACGACAGCGTTTTAAATGTCCTTTCTCTTCCTCCTAGAAATCCAGAAAACAACAGTCGTCGGAGAAAGAACGAAGGAGATCTTGGAGGTCACGTGACTCAACCCCAAGTCTCAAGGCTTCCATTACCCGTTCGAAAACTAGCACGTGACAGGGAATACGAAGCACCCCTTTTTGCTCATACCCATACTCCTGAGCGGACTTATTAAGCAACCCAACGAAAACCGGGTGGTTCAGCAACTCGGCGTTCACAACGAATCGTTCCATTTCCTCCCCCACGTACACCGGCACATGGCCTTGGGGAACCGACCGCCGTCCCGGCTTTTTCACCGAGGAGACGGCGATGAGGAATGATTCGGCTGAACGCGTGGGAGTGGCGCGTTCTCTGTTGGAGGTGTCGGAACGGAGGAGCCTGTATTGGGAGGAAGAATCGGCAACGCGGGAGAGACGGCGGATGAGTTGTTTCATTTGGCGTTTTATGAAAAAGAAAATAAAATAAAAGAAGTGAAATCTTCGAGTGTGAAGGTGAAGCAATTAGGAAGTACCAATCGTGGTTGTGGAGTCCTCGTCGCTGTTTAGTTTCGGCTGAAGAAGAGAAGAGAAGGGAGAGAGTAGGGAGGAAGGAGAGTGAGGGGCGCAGTATATAAAGAGGAGGAAAGAGGGAATTAAACAAAGGATAGTGATGATATGATGATGAGAGAGAAAAAAGGGTACAAGTAGGAGTACTTGCCAGGTACTATTTCTCTCATTATTTTATTTTATTTTCTTTCATTTTTTATTTGAATTTACTTTTTATCTTATATTAAATTTATTTATTTTTTTAGTTTGATTATACAAACTATGATGGGATCTATTAGGGGTGAGCAAAACTCGATTCGACTCGAAAAAATTGAAAAAAAATAGAATTTCGAGTTAAACGAATCGAGTTGTTCGAGTTATTCGAGTCAACTTGAATTTTTTTTTGAATTTCGAGTTCAATCGAGTTGAGCTTTCGAATTCGAATAACTCGAATAATTCGAATAATTCGAATATCAAACTATAATATTTTACATTTTTACCCCAAACTCCCAAACTTTTTTACTTTTCCCTCTAAACTTTTACTCCTTCTCACTTTTCCTCCAAAAGTTTTATTCCCCTCCCATCCAAACCCCCCAATCTACTCAAAATTCATTTTCCACCAAAATTTTACTCTCTCATTTACTTTTTCTTAAAATTTTACTCCCCAAAACCCTCAAAACTTTTTATTTTCCCTCAAAATTTTTATTCCCTCCCATTTTCTTCCTAAAACTTTTACTCCCTTCTCATCCCACCTCTCATCTACCCCAAGCCCACCCCCCAATTTTTTTTAATATTTTCCCTCTAAAATTTTACTCTCCTTATTTACTTTTCCTCAAACTTTTACTCCCTTAAACTTTTACTTTTCCTCGTAAACTTTTACTTTTCATCCTTTACTCCCAAATAAAAAACCAAAATTATCCAAAAAAATCACTAAACATAAATAGTAATAATTTTATTTATATCTACTATTTATATTATTAAATTAAATTTCACATTTATATTATTTATATTATTGAATTGTTTAGTCATATTGAATATTTATATTAAAATTGAATTATTAATTATGCCATAAAATATTCATGTTAAAATTTTATATTGGTATGCACATTTTATCTTTAAAATAAATTTTATTAAAAAATCTCATTTTTACATTTAGTATATTTTTTAATTTCAAAATATATAGTGACAAAAATCTGAATATAATTGAAACTACCAAGCAAGCAAAGAAGCTAACTTGTATATAAAAAATTAATAAATAAATTATAAGGTGATGAAAGTTAATAAAAAATTTGATTAAGGTGGACAAATTTTATTACGATGGGTGACAGTGGTTATAAGGACCCAAAATTATTTTTTAAAATTTAACTCGAACAAATATATTCGATTCGACTCGATTGGAATTCCATCTCACTCGACTCGATTCGAGAAAATTTCAAATCAAATTAGGATGATAGAGTATGATTCGTCAACTCGATTAACTCGAAATTTTTTCATTCGATTCGATTCGATTCGATCGAATGCTCACCCTTGGGATCTACTACGATGAATGTTTGCCTTTTAAAAAATGTTTTTCATCTTTTCATAATAATAAAAGTTTTAACCAAAAATATTTACTGATCCTAAAACATAAGAAAGAAAATTATTAACGACTAATTTATGTAAAAGAAATTTGATATGCATGCCAAAAATTCACTTATAAATTAAAATTTTGAATAATTATTTTATTAAAATTTGTTACACTTTGCATATATAAATATACTTGAGTTAATATTAATTCGGTTAAGAAATTTATATACTATTATTGTTATTTTTTAAAATAAAAAAATATAATTTTAACGCGTTCAAATTCACATCCGTAATAAAATGATATATTTTATAAAAATTAATTAATTAAAATGTTTGATTAAGACAAAATGTTGTATGGTGTAGACTTGGAATTTCTTTCTTTTTAAAAAAGAGCTTGAATTAAGCGGTAATGGAAATGATATGAAAATTTCATTCATCCTTGACTGTGTTAACCATCTCCCTCCTAATAACGAGAAGAATGCTCTCTTTTCTGCAATCCGTAGCAGTACAGTTCCGTGATTTCCCTTTTGTGTTTTGCCAACGTGGCCACTTTCTTCTTTGTTTTCATCACCGCGTGACAACACTGTCCAATAAAGATTGTCCGTTTTACAAACCATCTACTTTGAGGCTTAGGATGGAAGGGAAAGAGAGTGATACCACTGTTTCCTCTTTTCAAGTCCAAAAGAAAGAATAATTAGGAATCTACGTGGTTATTTTATATTGAAATATAAATTATAAATATTAAATCTATAATAAGATTGATAAATGAATCGGCAAGTTGATGAAATCCCACGGCACTTTCACATTTGCGGTGACCCTCTTCTTTTGGCTAAAGACAAGAAATTTTTAGGGTTTTTTCTCTTAATTTTTAAATTCTAATAAAAGCTTTTAAAAATTTTAGAGATTTTATGAAAATTTATAATAATAAAAAATTTGAAGATTTTTTTCAAAAGTTTAATAATAATTTTAAACCTAATTAAAATTAAAAGACAAAAGTATTAATTAAAATGTATTTATTTGTTTAGATATAGTAAAGAAATTAAATCAATTATATATGTGTAGACATATACCATACCTTAAAAAATAGAAATAATTTATAAATGATAAAAATTTGAAATTGTTTGAAACTGAATTTTACCTTTAACTTAACAATTAAATATTTAAAATTATTTTATGTATCTTAATATGTGTATATTTTGTATAAAATTATATATAATACATCGAAAAAAATCTATAACCCTCATCCTTGTCTTCATATGTATGTTATGTAATTACATATTTAAACTTTTAATTTCTTTTTAATTCTTTTAGTCTATCACACTATTTTTAAATAGATTAATTTTGTATTTAATAATGTTTAATATTCATGTTATTTTAAAAGTGTTTAAAATTTATTTTAAAACTAAATTATTTTTAATAATATATTCAAAAATAATTAATAAAATATGTTTTTTTTTAAAACGGGTTATTTTTAATTATATTAAGTACATATTTTTTAAATATTTAGTGTACAAAAAATATTTTATTTATTTTTATCATGCTTTTAAAGTTCTAAAAATATTTGTATTGGTTTCAATGTTTTTTCTACAAAAAAAACATGTTTACATTTTTTTTAATTTTAAAAAAATTTGACTGTTTTTGAAGGTTCTCTGTTGTGTTATCAATTAGTTTCAAAACATTGTTTAATTTCATATTTAAAATGTTTATAAACCTTTTTTAAATTTAAAAACCATTTTAAAATTCTTTATAAATTCTTCTTTTAATTTTTTTTTAATTTTTTTAAGAGATGTTTAAAATGTTAGCATTTTAGATTTCAACCATTCAAAAAGCTAGCGGTTAAAATTACTTTATCTGGATAAATAATTTTTTTAAGAAAAATTAGGTTATTAGGTTTTTATGAATTGAAGAATATCATTATATTTGTAAAATTTTATAAATATTTTTAATAAAATAAAAAATTTAAAGATATGTATTAGAATTAAATAAAAATAAATTTTTAAGTTTTAATTTTGTTTTATAGTGGGATCATGTGTATTAAATGAGATAAAATTATAAAAAATTTCGAAAAATCATCTCTTTAAGTGAAATTTGAAAATAGAAATTGGACTATTAAAATCCTCTCTTGAAATTACTTAGGAATTTTGAATTTCCCCAAACATGTAAATTCGCTTTTATAATTTTAAAAGTCTTATACAAACGAAATCTCTCATTCAAATACACCCTTTTCAAATTAAATAGATAAATTAACTTCTTTACATTTATCTGGTTAACTATTTATTTTGAATATACAATTTTAAAAATATTAATTTAACAAATCCTATATCATATATATATATAATATAACAAGGTACGCATTAAAATTGTGACAATATATGATTTATGATATAATGTACATATAATTTAATGTTTATAATATTACCTTAACTAATAGTTAAATTAAATGGATATATATATATTTATATTATAAATATTTTATGTTTAAGGTAAATATTTAATTAAAAAATTTAATATATTCATTAAATTTAATTTATATAAAAATATTTATTTAATTCTCTTTTTAAAAAGGAAAATTATAAAAAATTAAAATGAAAAATAGATATGCGTGTAATATTATGTTTTACACCTTGATATTTATATAAATTATTTATTTATTTATTTTTAAAAACAAAAATTTAATTGAAAAATATAAATATGTGATATTATGATATTTTTAGTTTATTATATTGGAAAATAATATATTATGAATGAACTTAAAAAACAAAAGTTTTAAAAAATTTATTTACGGTGTAATACTAAGTAAATGAATTATAATTGTTATAATCATTAAAAGTAACCTTTGATGTGGATTATGTTAGTATATGAGTCGTAACCCTTACTTTTTTTTATCTTCTTTTAAAAGGTGACGATGAGATCCACATGTCTTTGTTTTTATGTCAAATCAAATTCTACAGTTTTCCTTATAAATGTGAAAATGAACTTAGTGCGCAAAGATTTGTCACTAAGGATAACTTTATGTGGCCCTAATTACTATTATTTACTTTTTGTTGTAATTATTTATTATTATTTTTTAATAACTATTATAATTATTAAATTGAGTTTTTTTAAAAACATTAATTTTATTATATGTTCTTATCATGTCTGTTTTTTTTTATAAAATACTTAGAATTACTCATAATTTCTCACAACTTTTAAATTGGAGGATAACGCACTTCAGCGCACTCAAACCCACATTCTCCTACACTAATAACAATACTTATGCTAATTAAGTTAAAACTCAATCAACTATTAAATTGAGATTTATTAAAACTGAGAATTATAGTAATTATATGAATAATTACAAATAATTACATTTAAGTCATTTCACCCTCTAATTTTTCCAAATATAATATATGGTTTAAATTTAAGGAGTTATTATATATAATAATATTTTATTTTTAAAATATAATTATATGCTATTTTATTAATTTCATTTAAATAATTTAAAAATTGTGTTGACGTTAGATAATTTTTTTTTTCATTTTGGTCTACTAAATATTTAACTGAATTATATAGTATTTACTATAAATTATTTATACTAATTTTAACTAAATTATATAGTATTTATTATTAATTATTTATAATTGGCTAAAGAACACTGAAGTTAATGAGTATATGTTTAATGTAAGTTTGGGGATAACAAAAAACGTGGAATGCTAAAATAATTAGATAAAATTGTATAGGATGTTTATGTTTCTTGTTAACTTAATTAGTAATTGTATAGTTGAAAACTTTTTTAGACTAACATATTACATATTGTTTTAGAATTTAAAATTATGTAGTTGTATAATTATAATGTATACTACTAAACATGATATAGAAAGTTACTATGTAATTACACTCTATTAGCCAAATACATCTAGAGAATTAGAATTTTTGTAATTACAAGAGGGTGTAATTACTATATTTTGAACTACAGTTTTTATCCTGTTACTCTATGCTGTCCAAACACATTCTTAATAAAAATTACTTTTTAAAAATTTCATTATAAAATATATAAATATCAATATGAAAATAAATTTTAAATACATTGCTAAAAAGCATATAAAATATGTATAATCACTGCCTTTATTTGGTAGATAAAAGTAGGCAAAGCCTAGGTACTAATAGAATACAAATGGGGGCAATGGAATCCCTACCATACCAACCAACAATTTTTGGTACAAGCTAGGTGGAGTAACATTAAGATCATGAACTCCAAATGGCATATTAGAAACCAACTTCATAAGGTGATCTGTACATCTGATAACCCCTTACTTTATTGTTCTTAGGCATTTTAACAGCTGCTTGGTTGTCTATTTTTAAGATAACATTGTGAAAACTAGCCTCCTAAGCCATATCAAAACCTTCATAAGCTCTCTATAGTCTCACTTGAATGATTGATGTGCAACTCATGTTCCTAAAAAAAAAAGCCTTGGATCGATCCTCCGTTACTATCATAAATTAAACTACCAGTAGATGGCATGTAGTGATATGATTCATGGACTTGTTCGTATTCACCTTAACCCACCTAATTGATGACTTTTCTTAGGAGATCTCCACCATATGTATAGGCTAAATCTTGTGACATCTACCAATTCTGGTTGCACTGGAAATACCATTCTTTGTGTTTAGACTTTGCAAAACAACTTGGTCAACAATGTATTATTGATCCTTCAAAATAAAAGTATCATGCCTCTTCCAAATGAACAAAAGAAGTACCATTAAAACATAATTTTAAGCCAAATTATACACCACAATATCTTGCTCCATATTTTGTTTAAATTAAACATCAAAACTTAGTGACCAAAACCTAGATTCTATGCTTTGAGGATGAGTTTTCTCCAAAACCAAGTTTGTTCCGCAAGTTATCTCCACGCATATGTTGAGTACTTTCCTTTTACCGAAAGGTACCAAGGATGATATCACCAAGGTAATTAGAAAGTATTGGTGGGCAAAAGTAGGGACTGATAAAGGTTGGGCAATGTTAGATTAGAATCAAATGAAGAACCCAAAGAGATTGAGGGTTTTGGCTTTCGGGACCTACGACTGTTTAATATTTTCCTTATTGAAACTTTAAAAACTTATATATCATAGGGATACTTTATGTTTTAGGGTCTTTTTGGCTAAACATTTCCCTTTGGGTGATATTTTCTCGATTTGTAATGTGGGCAAGCCCTCTATCATCTAGAAGGGCTTCATGTCTACTTTAGAACATTTAAGCCTTGACTTCTTTTGGTGTATAGGAAATGGTTATAAGGCATGTATATGGTTGGATAAATGAGATGATAAAATTTGGGATGATCAAGATATTGGCCATTGCGATTTCATCCCTCATGATGCTATGATGTCACATTTGATATTGTAAGGAAGGAATTGGAATGCTCCTTTAATCAGACCTTTATGTGACAAGGATTTGGCTTCATGGATTGTCCAACTTCCTTTAAGGAGGCACATGATGAGGATGTTTTCGTATGGGGACATGTGCCTAACAATGTTTATACTACGAAATTGAGTTGTAATTGGTTATTTTTACATTCCTTAAGGATGGTTCTATATAGGGAACTTTGAAGGGTAAACTCCTTCTTAAAGTTTGACTTTTTAGGTAGAGATTAGGCCATGGCATCCTCCTTACAACTAAGAGATTTTTTTTTCTTTTCTTACGACGGATCCTAAATGCCTTTAGTGTGAGGGCTCCAAAGGAGAAAGTTATGCATGTTCTGAGGGATTGCTCTATTTTGAGGGATGCCTTAACTTTATGTAGTATTAATAATGACTTTTTTGTTTATTATTTTGTAGTGCGATTGATTGGCTTGAGTTGATAAAGAGGAAGATAAATAAAAAAACCTTCATTAGCTTTCTTGTGCTCTTTTGGTAGGTGTGAGAGGATAGGAACACAACCGTTATCCAAAGGTGGGATGTTTCCTTACAAGTGTGGTGTTGAGAGTTAAGTACTATCATCAAGATTTTTGAGTGCATAATCTATTACATGCATTGTTGTTACCTAAACATTTGTTCGTGGCCTATTAGTCTCCGCCTTATAAAGATGCAATCAAAATTAATGTTGGTGTGGCATGGAATATAGAGACGAAATTCTCTACTTATGGTGCCATTGTTCATGACCCTGGGGGAATGGTGTTTGCAAAATTCACTTACTCGATTGCTAAGGCCTTTGATGCTCTTTTGGTTGAAGGTCTTGTTTTATCTTGTGCTATTTAAAAGACCCTTGAGAAGGGTTTTTCTAAAATCATATTTTACTTTTGTTGTTAATAAGTTAAATAGTTAGGCTCTAGATTTATGTATTTATGAAAGTATTGTCAGTGCGGCCTTAGATGTTTGTGACTCTTGTGATGTTGTTAGTTTTTCTTGTGCCCATAGGTAAGCCAATTGTGTCACTCATTTTTTGACATATTGGTTAATGGATGAGAATGATGCTTTTGGGTTCAGTTTGGATTATCCAGATTTCATCCACCGATAGGTGTTGGATGATATTTCTTTGTTTAATAAAATAGCTTTTTTACTTTTTCTGACCTTCTCTTTAAAAAATATACATATGAGACTTAAGTAACCCAAATGTAGCAATCCAACACTAAAAAGAAATCACAAAACAAAAGACTGCTCCATTTTTTACCCTATAAACTATCTTTCCTTCCTTTTTCTTCCATAATAGCGCTAAAGTCTCCCTCCAAGAGATAAGGGCCACCAACTAGGCATTTTATACTAAGAAGTCCATCCCTCAAGTACTTTTTATTTATACTATTAGGACTGTCATATATATATGAAAAGAAGAACTTCTCGAATTAGTAAACATCTATTGAAAATATACTATTGCAAAACAAATCGTTAGCAATGGCAGGAAAGAATAAATTGTCCGTAAATAAATGAAATAATTACTTTGACGAGGAAAAACCACTGCTTTAGAAACAAATTTGCCTTGGTCGATGTAATCATGTAGTGGACATCGCCCTTTAAGATTAACACAGAACTTCAATATCTGTACACTTAAATAAAGAAGGTGGAACACAATTAGTATTGCTTTTCTCAAAAAAGGATCTAGAAAAATAGGCTCAGAAAACAAGGCTAAAAACTTGGTCAAAAAATTTGACCGAAAAAGTTTTCAAAAACGAGAACAGAAAGCTTTGAGAAAGAAGTGAATTATGTATTATTGTGTGTTTAATGAGGACAATGACCTAGCTATTTATAAGATTTTTTGAAGGGGTAAAATGGTAAATTCAAAGATTTAGTTTCCTAAAAAAACACAACAGTCAGAATCTAGTTTCTTAAAAAAAGCAGCAGTTTGGCTGATGAGTCAAAATTGCAACAATTTAGAAACATAAATGATATAATTTTTGCAAATGAAAAATAACAAAAAAATTATTAAAAAGAAACATGCGTTGTACGTGTTAACATGAACACAGATAGCCTTAATTACTCAATGAAGGTCGGAAGTAAGATTATATTTAAACCCTCTTAGAAGCTTTTTCCCAATCAATGTGGGATTTCCTTTTTCTTTTGCATTACCAGTATTCCCCTATTAATGCAAAAGAATTAGAAAAACTTTTTGTGTAAACATGAGAAAAGGTAAAACGTGAGAAGAGTAATAGCTAAATAAGTCGCTTAAGTACTAGTATCTTTTGGATTTGAACTAGTACATAGTGAAATGAGTGATCATTCTCTTTAACAAGTGAATAAATCTTGAACTTGTTAAGATAAGGGTTAATTCATGACACACGACTAATCTTAGATCCAATTGATGTTCCGCGATAGATCAACAAGTTTTAGCCAATACACCTCAGGGTGCTAGTAAGTGCTGTAAAAAGACTGTCCAATGTCTTTCATAGGTAATTTCATTAAGTCTATCTCAATATAGACTGCCTGAATCAAGACTATGAAATTATTAAGAACATTTATTAAACTCAACCTCTCAAATTTAAATTCGGTGAATTCATCAAGTCTGTCTCAATAGGACCATATGAACTCATTAAGAGTAAGAAACTCAACCTCACATGTCGGTGAATTCATTATATCCATCTCAATAGGACCAGTCAAACCTTGGGATATGAATTCATTAAGAGTAAGAACTTAACCTTATGCATGTATATCATTTGCCATAAGGATAGGTAAAATATGCATTACGCGACTTTCCATTGTTTCATTTGACCACATTGAACTTAGAAAACTAAGTTGGATATCCACCATGAACTCCTTAACTACTAGGCTTAAAACCCATCCCTCTCAATGAATCGAGAACCATTTTTCTACTTAACCATGTGGTTAGTGGATCAACTAATTTCCTTTCAAACCTTACGTACTCTAAAGCAAGTACTCTATTCTTTATTAAATGTCTTACAGATTCATGTCATATTCGAATATGTCTATTTTTACCATTGTAAGCTTGGCTCTTAACAACGCATATTATAGCTTGTGAGTCACATAATAGAGATAAAGGAGTTTTCAATTTTTCCCATAAAGGAATCTCTACAAGTAGATCCATAAGCCACTCGGCCTCTTTCCCAGCTAAGTCTAGAGCTATAAACTTTAATCCCATCGTGGAGCGAGCAATACACGTCTATTTAGCAAACTTCCAAGAAATAACTGCTCTATCTAAAGTAAAGACATACCCACTTGTAGAGCTAACTTCATCATTATCAGTTACCCAATTTGCATCACGATATCTCTTTAGGACTACAGGGTATCTGAAAAATTCTAACTTCTAAGTTATAATACCTTTAAGGTATTTAAGCAAATGCTTTAGAGCATTCAAATGCTTATTGTTAGGATTGTGGGTATATCTACTTAGTCTACTGATTGCATAAGTAATATTAGGCTGAGTATAGTTCATCAAGAATATAAGGCTTCCAATAATTTTAGCTCACTTTGATTGAGAAACACTATTTCATTTATTCTTTATTAGTTGTATGCTAGATTCAAAATGAGTTTTCATAGGGATTACATTAAAGCTATTAAACTTCTGTAACACTTTCTAAATATAGTGGGATTGGTTTAAAGTAAATCCATTTTTTGATTTAGTAACCTTAATTGAATAAAAATTACATCTACCTTTTCCAAATTAGTCATATCAAACTTGGTAGAAAAGAAATTTTTGGTTTCATTAATAGCTTCTATATTAATGTTGAAAATTAACATGTCATCTACATACAGACTTATGATGACATAATCAATACCAAACATCTTAGAATACACTCATGTATCTGCACCATTAACAATAAAACTAAAATTAAGAATAGTTTTATGAAATTTCTCACACCATTATTTTATAGCTTGTTTGAGACCATATAAAGATTTTTTGAGTCTACAAACTGGTTTTCCCTATATAGGAATATCTGCAAATAGATCCCTATGCCACTCAACCTCTTGGCAAACTAAGTCAAGAGCTATAAACTCTGACTCCATTGTGGAGTGAGCAATATAAGTCTGTTTAGCAAACTTTCATGCAATGGCTACCGCACACAAAGTGAAGACATACCTACTTGTAGAGCTTACCTTGCCATTATTAGTTACCTAGTTTGCATCACAATAGCCTTCAATGACTACAGGGTACCCAAAAAATTCTAACTTCCAAGTTATAGTACCTTTAACGTATTTAAACAAACACTTTAGAGCATTCCAATGCTCATTGCTTGGATTATGGGTATACCTACTTAGTTTACTAACCATATGAGCACTATTAGGCTGAGAGTAGTTCATCAAGAACATAAGACTTCCAATAATCTTAGCATATCCTAACTGAAAAACAATATTTCCTCTGTTCTTTAATAGTTATATGCTAGAATCATAAAGAGTTCTTGTAGGGATTACGTCAAAACTATTAAACCTTTTTAATACTTTCTCTATATAGTGAGATTGGTTTAATGGAAATTTCTTTTTTGATTTTGTAACCTTAACTCCTAATATTACATATACCTCTCTCAAATCAGTCTTTTCAATTCTGTTAAAAAAGAAATTATTGGTTTTATTAATGGCTTCTATTTTAGAGCTGAAAATTAACATGCCATCTACATACAAACTTATGATAACACAATTAGAACCAAGCATTTTAGAATATACACATGCATTTGAACCATTAACTATAAAATCAAAAGTGAGAGTAGTCTTATGAAATTTCTGATACCATTATTTTGGAGTTTGTTTGAAACAGTACAGAGATTTTTTAAGTTTGCAAAATTTATCTTCCATACCAGGTGCCACAAATCTTAGAGGTTGCTCTGTGTAGATCTCTTTATCTAAATCACCATTCGAGAAAGTTGTCTTTACATCTATCTAATGTACCAATAAATTGTGAATAGAAGATAAAACAAACAAAATACGAATGATTGAGATCTTAGTTACAGGAGAATATGTATCAAAATAATCTATATCAAATTTCTATATGAACCTTCTTATAAGTAGTCTTGCCTTATACCTATGTATTGACCCATATGGTTTAAGTTTCTTTCTAAAGACCTAGTTATTTCTAATAGGTCTAAAACCTCTTAGCAAGTCTACTAGTTCCTAAGTGTGATTAAGCATAATAGACTTTAACTTATCATTAATGATACTCTAAAAATTAGTATCTATTGATTTTATAGCTTAATCACAGGTTTTTGGATCCCCATCTATCAAAATGCATGAGCAATAGAATCACTTATAGGTCTAAATCACTAATCTCAGTTACAAAGGAAGTGAGGAAATCAGGTCTAAAACTAGTGATAATCCTTCATCTTTTACACCTCCTAAGTTCAAAATCATCGTTAAAAACATCTCTATTATATGTACCATTAGAATAAACATGCTCGTCTAATTGCATATCAGTACTTATACTAGATTTTTTTAAAGGAAAAGTATTTTCAAAGAAAATAACATCTCTAAATTCACATATGGAATGATCATGCAAAAATATTAATCTATATGCAACACTATTTAGAGCATACCCGAGGAATACAACATCAACAATTTTAGATTCGATAATGCTATTTTTAAAAGCAAGCAAGCCTAATTTTGCTAAGCACTCTAACACCTTCAAATGTTGCATATTACAGTCATAACCTTTCCATAGTTCATATAGGGTACAGTCTAATTTTTTGAGGCACTCTATTAAGAATATAGTTTGCAGAAAGTATGCCCCCTACATACTGTCAGGTAAACCAGAACTTAGTAGTAAATCATTCATAATTTCTTTTAGAGTTTTGTTTTTCCTTTCAACTATGCCATTCTGTTTTGGGAAATAAGGATAATAAAACTCATGTATCATGTTGTCTTTCTCACATACTTGTTTAAGGAAATTAATGTCATGTTCACCACCTCTCTGAGATCTAAGATGTTTTATTCTCTTATCAAATTGGTTATCTGCTTCTACTTTATAAAGAAGAAATGTTTTATCAGCTTCATCTTTTGATCTTAGAAGATAAACCTTTGTATATATATAGAGTAGTCATCTACAAATGCGATATTGTAACATTTTCTACCCTTAGTCTTTGTGTTTTGAAAGTCTACTAGATCAGTATGAACTAACTCTAAAAGTTCAATCTTGTTATTAATAAGAGTTTTTAATGAAGGTCTAGCATGCTTGGATTCAACACAAATTTTGCATTTATTAAAGCTACTATCATCTAGTTTAAGGAGTAGATTCATTTTCCTGAGCTTTTTTAGAGAATGAATATTCACATGACCTAATCTAGCATACCACATATCAAGGGAATCAACAATATAAGCAAAAATTGTGGCTTTATTATTATTAAGCATAGTCTCAATCACAAAAAATCTCCGCTCAAATAACCTTTCTCAACATAATCTCCATTATGATAAAGTACAAGTTTCTCAAATTCAAAGACTAATTTAATGTCTTCGTTATTTAGTAATCCACCACTGATCAAATTTCTATGCAGGGCAGGTACATAAAGAATATTATTAATGATAATGTTTTGCAAGAAGTAAGTTTGAGTAAGACCATTCCTTTACTGAGTACTTATGAATTGTTGGCAGCTTTCTTTTTTTTTAGTTTTGCATTCTTTAAATTTTTAGTGCCTTCTAACTTGTTAAACTTGAGACCAAAACTAGATTTCACAATGTTAGGTTTTAAATGAAATTCACTTGAAGTACCTAAAGTCTTATCTTTAACACGATTGGCTTCCTCAATCTTTATGTAGGAAATCAATTCCTCTAAAGAAATGTCCTGCTTCTTATGCTTCAGAAGATTGTAGTAGTTAGACTAGGATTTTGAAAAATTTTCAATTGAAACATTTGCTTGGAGTATTTCACACATCTTCATCCCTTTATCTAGGATGTTAGAAACTAATTTTTTGTAGGCATGTACTTGATCCATTATAGACTTATCATTAGTCATTTGGAATTTGAGCTACTCTCCTATGACGTACTTAATGATTCCAGCATCATCAGCTCCATACTTATTCTCTAAGGTATCCCAAATGGACTTGGCTAACTTAGCTTTAACAAATAGGTTAAGAGGTTGTTAGCTATGTGGCTTAACATGTAACCTCTTATTATTTTGTTGTTCTTGTCATACTTGGCTTTTATTGTGGTATCAACATACAGGTCTCCAAGAATAGTGGTAGAATCTTCGACTTTCTCAATGACAAGTGGATTGAAGAGGATGTAATCAGCTTCAAGTTATTTGAAAAATATAACCATCCTTTGAGACTAGCAATGATAGTTGCTTACGTCAAGAGGCTTGAGCTTTGATAGATCAGGAATGAACTTGTTCATCGTGGTGACATGTTTAAACAATAGTATGACTTTTGCTTCTATATTGCTGGAAATATAATATGACAAAACAAATCGTTAACACTAACAGGAAGGAATAAACTGTGCATAAATAAACGAAATAATTACTGTGTCATGGAAGAACTATTTCCTTAGAAGCAAATCCTTCTTGATTGATGTAATTGTGTAGTGGACGCCGCCCTCTGTAACACCCCTAACCCGTATCCGATCGCCGAATTTTGGGCTAAGAGGTATTACCGATCTAAACCATTCACATAGATATAGGTTCAAAAGCATTCATAAGTAAGTTCGACGCAATCAAAGATTGAAAACTAAGTCTTATAATGACACTCAAGATATGTGACATATTCATATGGCTGAAATATATTTACAAATAAATATTTTGTTCACAACAGTCTACTTTATACATGCCATAGTAATTCTAAAATATAACAGTACCAAAACGATTTGATAGTGTGACGAAGCACTGACGATCCCCGGGCTGGTAGTCAGAGTCCACAAATCTATAAAACAAAGACACGAAACAAATAGAGTAAGCTACCATAAGCTTAGTAAGTCTTAAGTAAATTAAACAACTAACTTAGTTAACACATTGACCTCGCCCTCACTTATAAATCAGAAATCACATAGTTACACCATCTAATATCATCTTGTCATTTATTGGTTTAATTTATTAGAATTAATATAAGGCACCATAACAATTGACAATTTATATGATCGCACCACATAGGTACCACATACACTTCTATGTATATAAATTCCACAGAAACCGAACACATAGATATACCACCATTTCTCATATGCATTGCATCAATAACTTTCACATACCTGAACTACTTAATTTAGAGAACGAAATTGGGTACCATATAGCATAACTTTCTAGTTTTTAGTCTCCTTAATAGCTCTCTGGCATTCAACTAGTTGGACTTAGAATCCGAAACTCATTCCCAGCCATCATGCTTGCTGAGCCAAAAGCCCGATTAATTCACTACTGAAATCAATCCACAAAGTTTCAAACATATCAAAAGAAAATAAATTAACAAAAGCTTTGCTTCATTCGCTCATAGTACATACTAATCGTATTATAATAATTCCCTAACTTGCCAATCGACCTCAATACATAGCCAAGTATCATTTTCGTGGCAAGATCTGTCATTCGGCTATACCGCATATTTAGCTCTTATTTTCATTTCACTTTAAATCTTTATTCTCGTACAAGCTTATTTACCTATGATGGTAATTAATATTCTATTTCACAGCACTTTCTTTTCATGTCACACAACTACCTCATTAATACATATATATAAGTATATATAGCTATCATTCGATTTTTTAGATACATTTCTTTGGTTTATTGCCCATTTTTAACCGAACACATTTATGAACAAATATACAATCACTTAACACGCATTAGACATGCTAACTTCTCTTGAAACTATATTCATATAACATAGACAATTCAAAACTTGACACATTGTTTCATACTTTAACCGAATGCATCAAGGCCATATGCATATAGCTTAATACCTCACTCATAGATTTCTCACCCTGCATACTTAGTTTACTCACAATCAAGCTCGATTATAAATATGGGATACATACCTGATCGAAGTAATTTATTGATCCAATTCGATTGCCATTTGTCATTGAACCTTAAAGATCTTGTAAATCTGAATTCTTCACTAATGCAAAGTCTGTTATACTTCCAATCTGACCGCTTTCGTCAGAAATCTGCATATTAGGCTCGCAACCTGACATAACCACCCGCTCAAAAGTTTGCTAGGTCATAGACCCATTAATAACACACAATAACAAATTCTCAGATTTCTATGCACATCTATTCATATACTTTCAATTTCCTCAACGTGATCACATTAACGAAATGTTGTTTTCAGTCGATCTCACCCGCATATCAAAGTAGTTATCTTCAATTCATAAGAAACCATTAGGCTATATTATATATATACGATTATATATATATATATATACTATTTCAAATATGTCATCTTATCATAATAGCCATTAGTAACCTCCCTCGTATAATTTATTTACGATTTATAGTAGTCCTTCGACTATACATAGGTAAATTTCATGGATCATGATTCTATTAATAGATATTGAACACCTCTTACTTGATCATGTCATAGCCTTAATATATAAAAATTTCAAAAGAATTAAACTCAATTACTTAAAGACTTACTTGAATTATCGATGAGATAGCTTCGATCGGCTACTCAATATCCTTTGCTTGTCCCTTACTTGATTCGTCTCCTTTAGGCTCTTGAGCTTAATTCAGAAGTTAACTAATTTAGTCATCTTACTAATTCATATATATATATATATCAAGTTTACTGATAGTTTCATATAACAAAGGACACACGGTACTTTCTTCGAATTTTAGTCCACTCGGCCATGGTACAAACTAATTTCCAACTCACAATCATTATTATCAAACATTTAACATAAGCTTTCATGACTGAGTGACAAAGGACGTATACTGTATAGTTCAAACGAAGAGAAATCTCTACCTAATACACACATTCAGTTATTCTCCCTTTTCAACAATTCAAAGAATAATACTTTTGTATAAATCATGACTTATAAACCATTCGGCAATATGCTCAAATTAATTTAACTCAATTTCAAATTCAACTAAAATTTCCTATATGATCGAGTACATATATCCACCTTTCAATTATTCCTCCACTTTTAAATTTTTCTCTATATCCGAATATCCTCCCAAGTAACCAAACATAGTATTTATCTACATTTCATTATGAACATGCACCATGTCCGAATGTTTCTTTAAGTTATCAAAACATTTCATAAATAAATCAAATATCACAACATTCATGAACAAGTAAAAGCACTAACATTTCTCAAATTTACCTTCGGCATTAAGGGCATTCCTAAGCTCATTAACCACAAAAATATATCCTTTATTAACATACTTCTTAACTCATTATAGTAGCTAAATCTTTACCTAACCAAATAAATTCATATTCGGCCAATGTACCACCATATACAAATATTTTAAACATACCATTCCACCATTAAAACCTTAATCATATCATTCATGACACATCAAGTATTTATAGCCGAACCTACTAACACATAGGATACTTGGCCGAATATCATTTTAACACAAGACACACAAACATTTTTCCTTAAGTCATTTTCTAAAATCACATTCGGCACTTTGAACAATAAACACCAATAATTTTAATTTTAACATCAAGGTAACCTCAAATCTCCTCTACTTACCAAAACCGAATGGGGTGACTTCATCACATATATATATATAAAAATTCAGCCCCTCATTTTTATATGCACAAAAACTCATAGCTGAAACTAATGCTTTATTTAAACTAAAGATCAACATGAGGTTTTTCGGTGGAAGTAATATAAGGGGTTCATATTTCCGAACCTCAAAACTGAAATTTGCTCAAATATAACTAATGGCACATTTTCGGAAATTGCATTACATATGTACAAACAATTCATCAATTAAATTTTATCATCTAATTAAGCTAAATTTTATCCTCCTCCTCATTTCTCACTTTGGGTCATATTCGGCCACAATTGTACACATACAAGCCGTTTAACTATCAATTTTCGAAATTAAACACAAGTTCCGTATTTCACCATAAGAACCGAATGCAATTCACTTGATTCAACCATCTATAACATCCCTTAACTAGTTTAAAACCATATATATTCATTACTCGTCACACAAACATCAAACTGTAAATGAATTAGCACATTTTAAAATCATGGCCGAATGCTCTATGTATCATAACCTCACGAATTGACATATGGGTTATACCAAGAACACAATTATCAACTAAATTTCACAAAATCAAAAGAAATAATATGAAATCATACCTTCAATTTGGCACTAGAGTAGTCGAATGCTTTAGCTTCTTATTTCTTTTTCTTTTCTTCATGGTTTCGGCCAAAAAACAAAGAGTGATCATCCATTTGCATGTTTTACTATTACATGCATGAGTGTTAATTGTCATTTTACCAATATGACCCTTTTTATTATCATTACTCTTCCATTAAGCTATGATCGAAAATGTCCATGCAATATATGCATGGTCTAATTGCATTTTAAACCCCTTCCAATTAATGCTTACTCACAATTCGACACTTATTATTAAGCCCTCTAATTTTTCTTTTATGAAATCTAGTCCTTACTTACTAAATTAACATTCAATTGACAAAATTTAAAACACCAAATTTTCACATCTGATAGTTCACATAATAAAACATAGAAAAATAATATTTAAAAAATTATTTTGACTCGGTTTTGTGGTCCTGAAACCACTTTCCGACTAGGGCCAAATTAGGTCTGTCACACCTTCCAAGGTTAACATCAAACCTCAATATTCGTACACCCAAATAAAGAAGGTGGAACACAATTGGTATTGCTCCTCTCAAAAAAGGATCTAGAAAAATAGCTCGGGAAAAAAAAGATTGAAAACTTGGTCGAAAAAATTGATCAGAAAAATTTTCAGAAACGAAAACAAAGAAACTTTGAGAAAGAAGTGAATTTTGTACTGTTGTGTGTTTAACGAAGAGAATGACCTAGCTATTTATAAGATTTTTTAAAGGGCAAAACGGTAAATCTAAAAAACCAGTTTCCTAGAAAACACAACGACCAAAATCTAGTTTCCTAAAAAAACGCAAAGTCTAGTTAATAAAGTCAAAATTTTAACAGTTTAAAAATTGAAATGATAATATTTTTGTAAAAGAAGAATAACAACAAAAATATCCAAAAAGAAACATGTGTGGTACATGTTAACACTAATCAAACCGAGTGAGCGGCAACGACGTACGTGTGTTGGGACTTAACCTAAATTACTCAATAAAGGTAGAAAGTAAGACTATATTTAAACCCTCTTATAAGCCTTTTTCCAACCAATGTAGGATTATTCTTTTCTTTTGCATTACCAACAACATTAACTTCTGCATGAATAAACTATCAGTTATAATTAAGAATAGTCATTATTACTTTTTGATCCCATAGCAACCAAATTCCCCCCGAAAAACCACAAGCTTCTACTCTAAAAGAGGATTTAAAACCAACTTTCTTAATAACATTATTCGCCTTAGTGCCACTTATTCTCGTATCAAGCAAAACAACACTATGTGCTTTTTTCTCTTTAATAAAATAGCAAAACACTCTAATAAACCATAGATCTATTGCTTTTGGCAGTTCCAAATAAATAGATTACAATTCATAATTTTTTTTTTTAAAAACAAAAGAGCTTAGAGGAAATAGCAACCAATTAATCCTACATAAAATAAGGAAGACCCTTTGGCCTCCTCAAGATCATCATATCATTATTTGCACATACAAAAAATCACATCTCTCTCATAACCTTCCGTTGACATCATTGTATCTTCTCCCGCATTGGCATTCTTAAAGTCGAGTCATTCCTTATTTTTAATTTAGGCTTGCAACTCAAAAGAATTGTCTAGAGCCTATTAATAGACAGAACCATTTAATTCCTTACTCTTTCTCTTTCCCTGTAACTCAACTTGTTACTGTTCACATCGACTGATTTTCGATCACTTTAATCCCATCATTTTTCAGAATTTTGACAACATTGTGATTACCAGAGCTCAACCCTTTGATGATCGCATCCTTAATCGAATTATCATCTTTCATACAAACTTATTTGGTTGCCCTAGAATCATCAATATTAGATATCTCTTCTCCTGTTGCCATTGAAAAGTCCTCCGTATAGAACTTTGTTTTTTAACAATAAAACATATATTTTTTAAAGATAACACTATAAAATAAATTTTAATAAGCATAAAACAAGTTTAATTATCAACCATGCATACTGGTTAAGATAAAGTACGTTAATTCTTTTTATTTTATCATTATAATATTAGGAGAGTGAAATAGAGAATAATATGATTTGACTCAAATAAAATTTTCTTGTACAATTAGATTAACAAACATTTCATTTTTTTGTCACATCTTATAACAAAATATTTTAAATTTATTTTGTAAAGATAAATGTAGGAATTATTCAAGGATTGAAGTTGAGAAAAGTGTCATTTACTAAAGTTTTCAATAGTTTAAATCCTACTCTTGAAAGGAGATAAGTTAATTATTGGGGCTAAACCTATTTCAATGATGTACACACTCCTTCAAATTAAGCTCATGCATTCAAGAATTCTGTTTACATTCAATTTGTTTTTTTCCTTGTCAACAACTGATCTTAATTGGTAAGGAAAATACTCATTAACTGAATTAAGTTTTTTTTTTTTTTTTGGGTAGCACTAGAATATATATAACAATTATACGTGTATATAATCATATATAACCATTTGGAGAAACAATATTAGTGGATAAGGCCGCAAGCAAAGAAATACAATGTGAACAATTTTGGTAGGTCATTGTCAACTAATAATTTAAAGTGGATAATCAACCACCTAAAACTAATAACAACTATTTTTGTTATTCGCCCTTATAGGCATTATTCACTAATTGAGTGCCATTTTCATCACGCTACCCCAATGCACAAAGCTGCCAAAATTAGAGCATAACATCCCAACCAATCAACTTTCTCCTATAGATACATTATCTGCCATTATAATATATCACTAAACATAAATTTAAGAGAATTTAGTTTTAAATATTTTTGATAATGTGTGATTATTTCTTTTCACCGTTAGTGCATAAAATTATATATTATTAATGTATTAAATATAAATTCATAAAATATAACCATGTCGTTTTATTTTAAAATATGTATTTGAGAAACAATTTCATTATCACTACCGAAATTCCAAGATTTTATAAATGAGTCGATATAAGAATATATTTTTTAAAAAATATGATATAGAATAATCATAATGACTTATTTAGCCATTCAACTTTTTTTTAAAAAAAAAGTCATTTTAGCTCTCCATTATTTTTTCACCTCTTTTAACCCTTGAACTTGCACTTTTTTGTCAAATCACCTTAAAATATATGGAAAAGTTAACTTTGTTGAGGTGGACATACACGTGGACATACACGTGGATGCCATATGGACTATTAATTAATTTTTAATATTTTACAAAATATTTAAATAACTTTCTATATTTTTTTAAATTTTAATTAATTATCGATGTGACATCCATGTGTATGTCTGCATCAACAGAGTATACGTTTGTTAACTTTTTCGTCTACTTTGGGGTGATTTGACAAAAAAAAGTAAGTTTAAAAGTTAAAAGAGACGAAAAATTAAATGAATGGCTAAAATGATTAAAAAGTTGGAAGGCTAAATAAGTTATTATGCCTAGAGGATATTACTTTAAACTCGTTTGCAAACTTATTTTTTTTCCGAATGTCACACATATCTAAATAAATTGATTATATATAATATATTGGCATGGAAAGCATAAAAATTATGAGGTAATTTCAAAACTTTTATGTGATATGCGAAATATTATCGATGGAAAAGGATGCATGTTTCGTGCGCACATATTGCTGAAGTAAGTTTGAATGATTACTTAGTTTTGCACGAGAAATGCAATTATGTTAAGTCAATATAATTGAGATCATCGTACTTAAATTAATTGCTGACTATCGTGTGCAAATACGTAATTTTATATAATATATGTTAGGTTAGGAAAAAATAAAATTTATTAATAAATCAGTAGGATTGCAAGAAAAATGAGAAGCAAGGAGAAAAGCAAAGATGGTAAGAAATACCAATAAAAAAAAAAAATTCAAGGTTACATTATGAGTATTTAATTATTGAAAAACACGCTAATAAGTAGAATAGAATGTGAACTAGAGCAAGGCGTAATAGCCACTGACACGAATTTAGTAACTCCCAATTGAATACGAAAATGACCATTTCTCAAAGCATCGCTTTAAAATATTTCATATGTAAGCTTGAAGGACTTTTAAAAAATTTCTTATCTTCTAAGCTAGCTATACCCTAATCACCTTCACAAAGGCTTTTTAGGAAACCAACGAATTAGAAAGGCTTTAAAAATAATAATAGAACCGAAATCACATCCACAGCTTCCAGAAAACAAACATTTTATCAAACACTTAATCATCATATTTGGAAACCACATACAAATGAAAGTTGTCGCCTCCTTTAACAACAAATAGATCTCACCGGAGTTACACTTGTCGAAACCATTATTAATTTTGAAAAAAATGGGGATCGACTTTTAAAAATATGGAGCCGCCACTAATCTTTTTTGTTTAGGTGTGATCGGATCACCTTATAAAACATTTTGTTTTATTGAAATATTGATTTTGGCCTACGTAATTCAAGAAAATAGGTTCGGAAGTCGGTTACGTACGAGAAAGGATTAGCACCCTCGTAACGCCCAAAATTGGTACCTTATTGATTAATTATCGTCCTAATGTCGAAAACTTGAAAAGTTTTTAAAATACAACCCCTTTGAAAAATGTTTGAATAACTCAAGTTGGAATTTAAGATTCACTCGTTCCGAAGGAATAAAATACCACATCCAGTACGTTAGCATACGACATTTTAAACTCTCAAAACTGAGATTATCTTATGATTTCCAAAACATGCAATTAAAAGGATATTTAGTTATTTGGTCATACGAAAAACCGAAACCCAACACGTTAGGGCACAATTTCTTTAATTTCCAAACACGAAACATTGCCTTATTTTGAGAAGTTTTCAAATAAGCAATTTTAAAACCAACCCAAAATGCATTTATTTTGTTTGCTTGAGATACAAAAAATGAAACAACTAAAATCGACCCAAATACATTGGAATTACAATATTATCCAAATGGATGACAAGGATAACAATACGAACATACAATTCAAAATACACAATAGCAATAATCTCATAATCCTATTCAAAAAACTAACGTTAATAATCACAGACCAATGAAATCTTACATACCACTAATTAAAAAATGAATTAAAATAAAAAAATGTAACAAGCGTTCAAATGTGGATGAACAAAATTAAAGTAATATATGTATAGAAATTTAAAAATAAGCAATACATGAGAGAGTTTGAAATAGATTATATGAAGAAATAAAAAACATAATAATATATATACATAATTTTTTAGAATAGATATTATGAAAGAAGAAATTTGAAATAAATAATGTACAAAATAAATTAATTTAAGGTTCATAATATACATGAAGTGAAGAACTTAATATAAATAATGTATATACAAATAATAATACATAAAAGTGTTTGAAATAAACAAAAATATATAATAAAATAGGGGTTTTAAAAGAAATAAGTTATATATATAAATAGATTTTAAAGAAAAAATATATATAAATAGATTTAAAAGAAAATATATACATAAAATAGTATGAAATCAATAACATATACATAGCATAAAAATAATTTTAATATAGATTATGTATGTAGGTATAAAATAATAATATATAAGAGTATTTAAATTAAATATAATACAAATCTTTAAAATAAAGTAATATAAAAGAGAATTTTAAAATAAATAGCTATATAATTAAACAAATAAAAAATATATATAAATGAAAATAAAATAACAAGTTAAAACAATATAAAATTAGTAAAATAATTCAAAATAATATATTAATATAATTCTTTAAAAAAATGAATAATGAATAAATTAAAGAAATAAAGAATTATACATATTGAAATAAGGAAAAAAAAATTAATTGAAGTAAAACCAAACTAAAAGGGATAATTTAAAAATAAATAAATCTATTAAAAACAGAATTGTGGACTAAAATACAGTACGCACAAACAAAAGGGGATTAGAAATGCAATTAAACCAAATTTCGAAACGAGGCGCTTAACACGAACTAATTTGAAACAGTTCCAAAATTTCAGGGACAAATTAAAAACCGAAGACAATGTAAACAGGACCTAATCAAATTGCGACATAAAAGAGAGGGACTAGTCGCATAAATATCCCTTCACCGCAGAAACACGCGGATCCTGAGGGTGGGTTGGGTTGACGCGTGGATCCCCCCTTTTGCCTAAACGACGTCGTTTCTTTCTATTTATAAAACCAAAATTTTTATTCAAAAATCACTTTAGCCAAATGAAAGGAAAAGAAAAAGAAAAAAAACTTTGTACCCTCTGCTATGGTTTCGATCATATGTCGATTGACCACCACCACACCACCACTATGTCTGGTGGTCAGCCACTTTCAAAGAGCCCTTAACTTTGCTTAAAACCACGCTCGAAGGCTTAGCCATTTTTTAGCATCGAAAAAATCAAAAAGAGGAGACTCCCAACCCTTTTTAGATCCGATTTTGAAGAAAGAGACGAGGCTCCAACGATGAATCCACAGGTGAGTCTCTTCCCTCTTTTTGTTTTTTATATGCAAAGGAAACAAAAATGAAAACCAAAGAAAAGAAAAAAATCAAAAGAAAAGGAAAATCGAAATCTGAGATCACCTTGAAAACTTCTACTTTTTTTATTGATTTGTATTTGTATGTGTGCGTAAGGCCTTTACAATGTTTACAGTCGGCCTTTTATAGCCGAAAATAAAAAAACGAATGAAAAGAATAAAATTACAAAATCATTTTTTCTTTTTTGTTATTCCCTGCAGTTACGGCCGAATCCAGCAATGTCACATTGAAGTGTTTTGAAAATGTGGCCTTATTCAGTCTTGTTGTGAAACATTTTTAGTTTAGTAGAAACCAATAACTCAATTGATTCATTTAATCCCGATTATATAAGTAGTTACTTTCGAAAAACATGTATCTTTTAGAAACCGCGCCTTAGAGCTAACAGATTTAAATGAAACAAATAAACCCAGATTTTAAGTTTAAAAGTTATGTAATAGCCTTATTACAATCCATAATTAAAATAATAACCAAAGTAAATAAAAACCAGAAATAGTTTAAAGTGTGGCCGTCTCCAAGTCCCATGCTGTACCGAACTGTTTAAGCTGGGGATTACCTGTACAGTAAAAACAGTCGGGTGAGTTTACGAAAACCCAGTCTGTAATCCCAAGAAAACAAACAATGTTACAAAACTAATCTGGGCCTGAGCCCATTTTAGTATAGATCAAAACCAATGGCCTAAGCCCAATACAATGACAGTGTAGCATGCATACAAAGTCCTACCCAACCATCCTTTACATTCCATCTCCGTCCAACCCATCACTCCACGTGGGGATATAATCGACCCACCCAACCCTACACTCCACAGTGTAGTACCGAAGTGGCACTATCAGTAATATACAGCAGTGCTGCCAGAATAATAGGCTATAAGCCATCAAAAATATCGCAATGGAACTACCAGAATAGAACACTTCCTCCACAATACATATACCCAACCCCCATGCAATGCAACAAAAACAGTAACATGTTAAATCATGATGCAAAGTATAAACACATAAATATAACACCCCATAACATGCATAGTCATCCAGATACCATACAGGGTCAAATCAGTCATTTTACCAATGAGGGGTATTTTAGTTAATTTGCCCCTTAGGGGCATTTTAGTCAGTGACCACTGTGGGCCTAATTATTTTAAGGCCCATCATTAAGCCCACGCGACACATGCGACCGTATTAATGCAGAGATTTATTTATGACCCAAGGCACATTAAGCAAGCCCACGAGCCCATTAGGCCCACATGGCTCTAAATCCCTGAAATCATCCAAGGTAACCGCTTTGCGTTATAGGCCCACAATTCGTGGGCTCAGCCGATCACATGTACGTTCACACGCCTATATAGCCACAAGCCCATCTATCGACTTTTTACCTTTTCGGCATTTCAACAATTTTCCTTCGTAGTTTAACAGAGTAAACAACACACCTGTAACAAGGTAGTTGCTAAATGCTTCTGAAATAAAAAAATGAACCACAAGACCTTCTCTTACTTTAACACGAATGCTCTTCTTAAAGCTTTAACCTTAATGAAATCAAACCCTACTACCACCACGACCTAAGACTAGAAATTGCCTAAAACGAGGAGGGATTAATCCGCCAAGAGGAGAAGAAAGCCAGAAGGAAAGTGGAATCAAAGTTTCAGCTTTAAAAACCAAGAACCTTAGATTCAGCCGACAAATAAAGAAGATGAACAGGAAAGGACCTTGATGATCCCGAAAATCGAAAGGAATAATTAGTATAGTTGATCAAGTGAAAAGAGGAGAGGCAGGGTGAACAATGACAATATATTCAGCCAAGCGAGGTAACGTTAAAGAGAGAAGAAAAGGAGAAATCGATGACCAACAACGACTAGCAAAAGAAAAACCGAAGAGTGAAAGAAGAGAAGAGATTCCGTCAAGTAACAAATGGGAGCACGAGAGGGGAAGTCCGGTTAGAGAAAGAGAAATAGAGGTTGAAGGATCTAAAACAAGGTAAATAGGCATTTGGCTTAACCAATAGAAGAGGAAAAACTTGAGAAGGAGAGAAAAAATGACACTTACCACAAGTCGTACTTGGCTATAAGCACAACAAAAAAAACGGAGAGAAACAGAAAGAAAGCAGAAAAGAAGTAAAACTCACAACTTGATAACACCTACAACCAAAAGTAAAAATTCGGCAGTCCTTTACCTAACATCTAAAAACTAAATGGCTTAGGAGAGTCCTCCAACGCACCACTACTACCCCAACCCCCGAATCCCTCGATCTTCTCCTAATTTTCCTCACTATGATCAATTCAAACCCTTTCAAAAATTTCCCCCAACAACACTCTCCCCCAAACTCTCCAACTATTAGAATTTTGGTCAACACCAATTACCTTCCTCACGTGAGCAGCAAAAATAAGACTCATTAGTGCATGGGGTAACTCGAACCTGAGACCCCCAGACGCACATCACTCTCTGCCTTGCCACCTGACTAGCACGCCTTTCATGTCTTGCAACACACATATTAACTTAAAAGGTCTATGATCAATAAACAATGATTCACTCAAGGCAAAAATTAAAATTTTACAAGAGTCAAGATTCAAACCCTGGCTTCCCAAACACCCACTAACACATACAAAACACCTTGCCAACATGCCAAACATGAAATTTGTGACTGAACATGCAAAATTAAAATTCAACCAACTTGGGGCGTTATACTCCTAGTGCGTTGGGCCAATCGGGCCTAATTTATTTGGGCTTTAATTTTAATTATTTTTGGGTCTTAAGGTTTAATGGTTAGGGTTATCAGTTGGGTTTAGAGTCTAGGCCAATAGATTTGGGTTTTATTTTGGGTTTCAATTTGGGTCTCGAGTTTGAGCCATTAGGTTTATAATGATGGACTATGGACTCTTATTATTGTATTGTAAATGGACATTGGTTGACATTTTATTTTGGATTTTGTTTATTATTTTTTAGTTTGGTTTTTTGGTTGTTGTATGGGCCCCGGGATAAATTGGGCCCTTATAGCTGCCCCTCTTTGCTCGTTGTCATGTAACGAGAATGGAGCAAAGACATTAAAAGGGCCAATTTTGCCAGGTCTCACTGAATCTTGACTTTTTTAGGTGCTCGTCTTCTTCAAGTAACTTCATTCTATCCCACTGCATCTTCAGGGGCATAGACATTAGTGCTTCTATCCACTCTAATGTAGTTTCAGGGAGAAGAGATTTGTAGCTTTGATCTACTCCGCTACAACTTCATAGAGATGAGAATTGGTAATTTTAACCTGCTCCACTGCAACTTCAGGGAGATAAGGTTTATTTATTTTCTTGCTCCACTGTAACTTTAAGGAGATAAGGATCAATCTTCAATCTGCTCCACTGCTACGTCAAGGAGATAAGACTAGTGGCTACAATCTGCTCAAATTTAATTTCAAGGAGAAGAGATTTGTAGTTTCGATTTACTCCAATAGAACTTCAAGGAGATAAAAACTGGTAATCTCAACCTGCTCCACTAGAACTTCAGAGAGATAAGGTTTGTGTTTACCCTGCTCTACTGCAACTTCAAAGAGATAATGTTTGTTTATTTTCCTGCTCCACTGCAACTTCAGGGAGATAAGGATTGGTGGCTTAAATCTGCTTCTCTGCTACCTCGAGAAAATAAGATTCGCTGTCTTCGATCTGCTCCACCACTACTTAGAGAGACAAGATCTACAATCTTTAGTCTATTCCCTTGCTACTTCAGGAATATAAGACTGTAATCTTCAGCCTGCTCCCTTGCTACCTCAGGGAGATAAGACTCGTGGCTGAAATCTGCTCCCCTACTACCTCGGAAAGATAAGATTCGCCGTCTTCGATCTGCTCCACTGCTATCTCAGAGAGACAAGATCTACAATCTTTAGTCAGCTTCCTTGCTACCTTAGGAAGATAAGACTTAATGGCTTAAATCTGCTTCTCTGCTACCTTGAGAAGATAAGATTCGCCATCTACGCTCTGCTCCACTACTGCTTAGGGAGACAGGATCTACAATCTTCAGCCTACTCCACTACTGCTCAGAGAGATACGACTGGTGGCTTAAATCTGCTTCCCTACCACCTTGGGAAGATAAGATTCGTCGTCTTCGATCTGCTCCACTACTGTTTAGGGAGACAAGATCTATGAATTCACCGATGTTGCTACACCATTCTCTGGGGATATGATTTGTAGAATTGGTTTCATGAACCTATGCTTATGCAAAATGATTAGGATGCTATGATCAGAATGAATCAAATACTCCTAATTGAATGTGTTATGAATGATATGTGTATGAATGCAAAATGTCATGAGAATGATCCTTTTTAATATTTAGGGTGTCATCACTCGTTGCTCATCAAGGCTCTATCACTAACGTAGTACATTGCCTTCTTACTCAGCTGGTATTTTGATAGAAAACCTGAAAAAACAATCACATTTTGCTCAACTAATTTACCCCACCGTAACTTCAAGGTCCATTCCACTGTACCTCAGGGACATAAGGCTTGTACCATCCTCAAACCATCTCACTACGATTCAGCGTTATAGGATTTGAAACTTTTTCCAATTCCTTCCCACTACAATTCAAGGATATAGGATCTATATCAACTTCAATCCATCCCATTGCAACTCAAAGGTGTAGGACTTGTTTTGTCTTCAATCCATCCCACTACAACTCAAGGGTATAGGACTTGTATTTTCTTCATTCTATCCCATCGTAACTCAGGGGTATAGGACTTGTATCTTCAATTTTATCTGTTACACCATTCTCTGGGTGTCATGCATGAATGTAGAATTTTCTTCTTCAAGAATAATCTTTTTATTAATGCTTGGTGAACACTTCTTGTTTATTAAAGTTTTATCACCAACACGATATCTTGCCATTTGATCAACCAATATCTTCGACAGAAAATCTGAAGAGATAAACTCACTTTGGGCTCCAATATTTCCAACCCTTACGCTTGGTGAGTTCTAAACAATAGTCATGTTTCATGTTCTTGTACTATTTAGAAGCTTCCAGAGTAATATACGAAACTCCTTTTATGAAAGTATTATTAGTCCACTAATCGTTATTTCAATGCAAAATGCTTGAAAAAGATCATACCAATGGACAAGAAGGAAATTGATTGGGAGCATAGCTCGAAACAAACAAGTTAATCAAAGATGGCAAATGCAATTAAGAAGAAAATTTATTGGGAGCGTATTTTGAAAAGAATAAGGTAATCAAAGATAACAAATTCAAAATGGGTAAGATGGAAACTAGGTGCCCCAGATATCGTAGCCTGAGCTTCTCTGTACAAACTTCTTGAGGACTATTTTGAGCTCAATATGTGTTTAGGGGATCCAGAGTACTTTGTCAATGCCCCAAGACGTAGCATACTTCTTCATTGTTAATTCAAGCATAGCAAGACTACCGTATGCCCCACTTTTGATCAAAATTTGAGCCGCCTTTTTCGAGTTTTCAACTTAAATCCCCTTTGGTCTCAAAGCGCCCTTTGCGAGTTTTCACCTTGGCCTCTCCTTTTTCTTTTTCTTTTATTTTTTATTTTTTTATTTTTTTATTTTTTTATTTTTTTAATTTTTAATTTTTTATATTTTTATTTTTATTATTTTTTAAAGTCCCAAGGCGCTCTTTGCGAGTTTTCACCTTAGCTTTTCCCTTGTTAGGTGAAATACTTCTTGATTGAATCTGAATTCACTGGATTAGGCATGTCCTTACCATCCATCTCGGTTAATATCAATGCTCCTCCAGGATAAGCATTCTTCACTGCATAAGGTCTTTTCCAGTTTGGCATCCATTTTCTTCTGAAGTCCTTTTGTATATGAAGGATCTTCTTCAATATTAGGTCCACCTTCTAGAATGAAACTCTTTGTTGTAAACCTGCATCATCTGACCGTAACAGATAGTTATTAACTTTTCTCCTCAAATTTCATTGATCATATCGGGATTGGATCCATTCTGCCTCATCCAACTTCAGTTTTGATAAAACTCACAAAAAAGGAATCTCGACTCCAATGGACAAAACTAATGAGAAATGTGTTACCCCGGCAAAGGTCCTGGCCAACGTTTGATAAGTATAGAAGGTAAATGGTAACTTCTTTATGCCAATCTTTACAAGTCTCGGTCATCTTTTACGATCTTTTTTTGTTGTTTTTGTTTTTCTTTCTCCTTTTTTATATATTTTTATATTTTTTTTTTGGCTGCCTTTGCTGTATTGTGATATGATGTTTGATCTTTGAACTTATTGTAAACTTTTGACATTATGCAGTTGTGCATTATTAGACATGATCCTTTTTGGAACTCATTGTCGGCATTCGATCTTTTTTCTTTTTTTTGTTTTTGAAAATTTTTGGGATTTTTTTATTTTTTATTTTGAAAAAATTTTGGAATTTGATGATTGTCAACTTTGTAACATTGGTATATGAAGCGACTTTCACCCTCTTAGTGAAGTAATCGATGACCACAAAGATAAATCAATGTCCGCTAGAAGCTTTTGACGAGATCGGTCCCATAACATCTATGCCCCACATATAGAAAATCTGTGAAGAAATAGAGGAGGCATATAAGTCTTGTCTTCCTTAATTTGGCATTTACGGCATAATTGATGCAGTCTCCCTTTTATGGTGGACCAGCAGTACCTGAACCTCATGATTGACCTGGCTATTGTAGAACCATTAGCATGTGTTATTTAGACACCCTTGTGGACCTTTTTAAGATTTTCCCAAACGTGTCTTAATATGATCATGCAAAAACATCTTTTAATTTTTGGAAATAACTTAATGATGTCTTGCCTTATTTCTGCGGTGAGCTAAGCTTCGATCTTCACCCCTCTCCTAGGTTTGCAATTTCTACTGACCCTTTATAAGGTAGGATCTATTTTTCATCTTGCTCCACCATTCTTAACAAATCAAGAGGTTACAATCTCTATCATTTTCAAAGTCCTGAGATCCCTCTATACACATATCTCGCTCAAAAGGAGATTCTGAGTTAGTAGCAGTGTCACTCATGTAATTTGATATTTGGGGACCTATTATAGGTACGAAGGTAGATTCTAAAGAATAAATAATTCTAAGGATGATTATTTGTATGGTATGATCATTAATGAAGAATGAAAGAATATTTAAAAGAAAGTCTATAAATAGAAAGAATAAAAGAATATTTTCTCAAAAGATACATTTTATTGAAATAAAAATTCTGGACACAAGTCTATTTCACCAAAAGGCTCTTATTACCTCTAGGCTTAAAGCAACAAGCATGTTTTGAATATCACTCTAAGTAAGCTCTAAAAACTACAGGGATCTCTTCCACAATCCCATTGTTCAAAACACTCCCAAGTACGTAAGGGTTTGGAAACTTTTATTCACCGGTTCTCTCTTTAGATACGTCGTTAATGTTCAGACCCCCCGATATTCCTTTCGACTTTTAACTTCTTCAAGGAATCACAACTCTCTTGTCACCTCTTTCAATTATCATGTTTACTGCTTCGTCAGAGTGATTAGGTTCTGAGGCATCATTGAACTTCACAATTCCCATTTTAATGAACCTTTTGACCAATTTTTTAAACGTAGTGCAGTTTTCGATCGAGTGACCCATTATTCCCGCGTGGTATTCGCATTAGACATTCTCATTATACCATTTTGGGAATAGAGGTTGCACGGGTTCTGAGTAGAATGGAGACACTACATACACATAAAAAAGATTCTGATACAGCTCCTTATATGTCATTGGTGTGGGTGTGAATTGGAGCTTTTCTGTACTTGGCCTCTAATTGGGTTCTTGCCTTGAAGAGCTTCGATTACTAGTGGTTACGACCCTCGGCTGGCCTATAGTAACCGGTTTGGAATGCATGCTCAAGATATTCACTTCATTTTCCTTGTTTCTCGGAATTGACCTTTTAGTGCTTTCTCCTGCATCTATCTTTCCACTTCTTACTGCATTTTTAATCATCTCGCCAAACATTACTATATCTAAAAAGCTCATGGTGGCACTTCCCAACATATAGTTAATGAACGGAGCCTTTAGAGTATTAATGAAAAGCATCGTTGTTTCTTTTTCTAGAAGAGGTGGTTGGACTTGTGTTGCGACTTTGTTCCACCTTTGAGCATATTATCTGAAGCTCTCACTTGGCTTTTTCTCCATATTTTGCAATATGATTCTGTTGGGCACCATATCTGTTACGTGACCATATTATTTCATGAAGGCCTATGCCAAGTCCTTCCATGAATTAATTTGGGCATGGCGCAATTGGTTGTACCATTTAGCTACTGACCTGATCAAACTGTCTTGGAAGCAGTGGATTAATAGCTGGTCATTATTAACATATCTTGTTATCCTTTGACAGAACATTGTGATGTGAGCTTCAGAACAACTAGTTTCATTGTACTTTTCAAACTCTGGAGTTTTAAATTTCGGCGGGAGTACCAGATCGAGGACTAAACTCAGATCCTTGACGTCAATTCCACAATAGTAATCAACATTCTCCAATGCCTTAAAATTTTCCTCTAACCACCTATACTGATCTTCAAGTTGTTTTGGTAATTCCATCATTGCTTTTTCTATTTTTGCCATCTCGTCTAAATCTTCCATCATTGCTTTTTTTATTTTTGCCATCTCGTCTAAATCACGAATTATGGGAGTGGTTGGGTTGCCCCCCGGATTGGAGGCTGAGCCTTTTGGGTAATCCATTGGTGCCGAGGTATTGGCCTAATTTTGTTGGGGTCTAATAGCGACGGGTGATCTTCACGTGCACACCTCAGGTTGTGTTTGAGTATTTGGTGGGGTGAAACCTGGAGGATAGAGAGGATCCACATTATTTTCCCTAGTATTGACCATAGGGCTTTTCCCTTTATCCATTCCCTTAGTAAGCAGTTGGGTCAATTGAGTTATCATGTTTCTTTGGGACTCCTGCATTTGGTCCCTCATGTCTTGCTGGATCTTGGCCAGTTGCTCTTGCATTTGCATTTGTAGCTGGTCTTGCATCTATCTCTGAAGTTGTTTAAGTCTTTCCAATCTTTGATTCATCACTTTAGTCTTTCTGCGAGTACTGTAATGATGTTTAGTTGGAAAGTTTTTGTTGGTTTCCAGGTTAACTAAAAAATTTTAATTAATTAGGATTTTTTGTGAAAATCTAATGCATATGATGCAATGTAATGCAAATGCATGTAATGAATGCAAAAAGAAAGAGAGACGTTGATTCTGAATTTAATTCCCTTAGAACAATTTTTCTAGAAAACAAATTTCTTTACATAAAACAGATTACATATACGGCCTTCCCCTCCTATTCTAGGCGAAGACATCGATCCCTTTCTTCATATCCGGATGTTAAGGTCAAATTTCACGAACTTTCCAATAAATTCCCCTACTAGCTCCTTTTCGCTTGACCTGGGCCATGACCGATTGCTCACTTATCCTCGTGATGCTTATTAACTTCTTTAAGGAAGTTGAGACGTTGATGACTCTTTGTCAACTTGAATCCTTGGGCAATGAAGCAAATTTGTGCATTCCTCCACGGGCTATCAGCCTTTTCGCGTTGTCTTTACTTGGGCCATATTCGGACGGCCGTATTATAATCCACTTTATCAAGAAACCCACTTTATCAAGAAATCTATTTTCTCATGACAAGCTCTTCTATTTAGCAATTGAATATGAATCAACACCTCTTTCTATGATGAAAATGCAATACAATCAAAACAAAAGAAAGCACGTTAGTACAGGAGAAATAAATACCAAAATAGAGCACCTATCTAGGTGACCACTAGGGTTGAGCATAGCTCTACCTAAGCATAGCTCTACCTAAGGTGGGCTCTTAGGGTTCGCTATATGCGGTTTAGTTCTAAAGAAAGGGTACCTGAACTAGCAGATTCCTCAATCTTCACCTATTATAGGCTCATATGGATCGAGTTCAGTTCAAGGGAATACATTTCCCTATGGCCATGCGGAGATGAAAATCTCACGAAGACATAGGTACGGATATATCCCGAAAGTGGTCCACTAGCCCGTGCGGAGGAGAAAACCTCATGAATGCGTAGTTTCTGGCTCCCACTTAAAAAGGTGTGACCAAACGGTCATGCAATGCAATGCTAAGTACTCTACGAGACACAAACCACAATAATAACACAAACAAATGCAACAAAAAAAATCATGACTTTTCAAATCAATTTTTCAATTTTCGAAAAAAGGACAAAAATTAACCAACTTATGGCCTGACTCTTTAGAGTTCCCAGCGAAGTCGCCAAACTGTCGAAACCATTATTAATTTTGAAAAAAAGGGGGATCAACTTTTAAAAATATGGAGTCCCCACTAATCTTTTTTGTTTAGGTGTGATCGGATCACCTTATAAAACATTTTGTTTTATGGAAATATTGATTTTGTCATACATAATTCAAGAAAACGAGTTCGGGAGTCGGTTACGTATGAGGAAGGGTTAGCACCCTCGTAACGCCCAAAATTGGTACCTTATTGATTAATTATCGTCCTAATGTTGAAAACTTCAAAAGTTTTTAAAATACAATCCCTTTGAAAAATGTTTGAATAACTCAAGTTGGAATTTAAGATTCACTCGTTCCGAATAAATAAAATACCACATCCAGTACGTTAGGATACGACATTTTAAACTTTCAAAACTAAGATCATTTTATGATTTCCAAAACATGCAATTAAAAGAATATTTAGTTATTTGGTCATACGAAAAACCAAAACCCAACACGTTAGGGCACAATTTCTCGAATTTCTAAACACGAAACATTACCTTATTTTGAGAAGTTTTCAAATAAGCAATTTTAAAACCAACCCAAAATGCATTTATTTTGTTTGCTTGAGATACAAAAAATGAAACAACTAAAATCGACCCAAATACATTGGAATTACAACATTATACAAATGGATGACAAGGATAACAATACGAACATATAATTCAAAATACACAATAGTAATAATCTCATAACCCTATTCAAAAAACTAACGTCAATAATCACATACCAATGAAATCTTAAATATCGCTAATTAAAAAAACGAATTAAAATAAATAAAATGTAACAAATGTTCAAATGTGGATGAACAAAATTAAAGTAATAAATGTATAGAAATTTAAAAATAAGCAATACATGAGAGAGGTTGAAATAGATTATATGAAGAAATAAAAAACATAATAATATATATACATAATTTTTTAGAATAGATATTATGAAAGAAGAAATTTGAAATAAATAATGTACAAAATATATTGATTTAAGGTTGATAATATACATGAAGTGAAGAACTTAATATACATAATGTATATACAAATAATAATACATAAAAGTGTTTGAAATAAACAAAAATATATAATAAAATAGGGTTTTTTAAAAGAAATAAGTTATATACATAAATAGATTTTAAAGAAAAAAAATATATAAATAGATTTAAAAGAAAATATATACATAAAATAGTATGAAATCAATAATATATACATAAAATAAAAATAAATTTAATATAACTTATGTATGTAGGTATAAAATAATAATATATAAGAGTATTTAAATTAAATATAATACAAATCTTTAAAACAAAGTAATATAAAAGAGAATTTTAAAATAAATAGCTATATAATTAAATAAATAAAAAATATATATAAATGAAAGTAAAATAACAAATTAAAACAATGTAAAATTAGTAAAATAATTCAAAATAATATATTAATATAATTCTTTAAAAAAATGAATAATGAATAAATTAAAGAAATAAAGAATTATACATATTGAAATAAGGAAAAAAAAACTTAATTGAAGTAAAACCAAACAAAAAGGGATAATTTAAAAATAAATAAACCTATTAAAAACAGAATTGTGGACTAAAATACAGTATGCACAAACGAAAGGGGATTAGAAATGCAATTAAACCAAATTCCGAAATGAGGCGCTTAACACGAACTAATTTGAAATAGTTCCAAAATTTCAGGGACAAATTAAAAAACGAAGACAATGTAAACATGACCTAATCAAATTGCGACATAAAAGAGAGGGACCAGTCGTGCAAATATCCCTTCACCGCAGAAACACGTGGATCTTGAGGGCGGGTCGGGTCGACGCGCGGATCCCCCCTTTTGCCTAAATGACGCCGTTTCTTTTTATTTATAAAACCAAAATTTTTATTCAAAAATCACTTTAGCCGAATGAAAGGAAAAAAAAAAAAGAAAAAAAACTTTATACCCTCTGCTAGGGTTTCAGTCATGTGCCGATTGACCACCGCCGCACCACCACTATGTCTAGTGGTCGGCCACGTTCAAAGAGCCCTTAACTCTGTGTAACAACCCTATACCCGGCCAATCGAACAGACCCGGTATAAGATTATTACATTTGGTGCCAAAATGATTATGGCTAGATACTGTTTAATTAAAACATTTGTACATAGTATTCTAATTTACTAACCATATTTGCAAACATGCTTATAGTGTCACTAATTCATTTTATATACCAAAATACTTCAAGTAACTCAAAATAGTTAGAATTTCAAAAATTTCATTTTAATCCCTAATACATGAGAACACATTTGAACTACCTATGTACATGCCATTTTTAATTCAAAATATAGTACCTACTTTTGAAGCTCTTGAGGATGTGATGAGATGAGAGATCTTCTAGTCAACTCTACCTCTTCGAGTCTAACTGTACCTACGCGCTAAAATTAAACGCGTTAAGCCAGTGAAGGCTTAGTAAGTACTACAAGAATAAATAGGTAAATAAATCATAATAAAATATTATAAACCCATTCCATTAATACATATTTACATACATATAAGTTTCTTTAGCTGTATCTTATATTAATAAAATTTAATTTATTATTTCGTAAATTATAAAACTTACCTTAACACATTGATGATTCGCTTTTGTTCACAACTTATATCTTTAGCTCAAAGTAGATTTTATAGAACATACCGAATAAATGGAACAAATACAGAGGTGCATTATTATGCACTAATGAACAGAGAGCACTAAAGTGCTATAAAGAGAGCACAGATGTGCTAAACGGAGAGTACTAACGTGCTAATAATCAAAGAGCGCGCTAGAGTTCTTTAATGGCATGCCACTAATATCCTAGTAGCTCTAAATTCATCTACTTGGGTATTAAAACTGAATTTCATACATTTAAATACTTTACATAAATATTTCGAAAAAGATTTCTCATTTCTTCATCATTACAATTTAGTGCACATTTCACAATTCACAAATATCACTTTTTTTTTTCACACATATACTTTTGTCACAACATTATTATTTAATGTTCAAGCAATATAAAATCTTATATTCTCCATCTATAATTTTCTTTACAAATTTCATAATTCCACAATCTATTATTATTATATTTTTTTACTTACAAATTTAAATATATATTTTACATTTTTATTTCTAAATAATTATATACTACAATATAAGCATCTAAAAAAAATTAATTTAAAAAAAAATCTTGTAGTACTTAAAACAAAAAGGTTGAAATGATGTCTTCCTTCACTCCTTAGCCTTCTCTTTTCCTTTTTCGTCAATTAGGTCCTCTCCTTTCTTTTCTTTCTCTTCAATTTCATATAAAACATATAACATTTATATGTTAAAGAAAAACAATTAAATGACTTTCCTATGTTATTTAATAAAAATAAACATGTATGATACAATAAATTCATCATTTCTTACATTAGCTCACATTTCAATTTATTCCATAACTAAAATTATTTCTATTTCTATCACAATCTATACCTTAATTTTTTATTTAAATTCTACTTATAACTTAGCTTAACTCCCAAATTTTCACTAATAAACCCTAATTTCGAACTTCTTACAATTTACTCCTTATTGCAATCTATTTCACAATTCAGTCCTTTTTCTCAATTCTAATTTGAATTTTCATCAACTCAATCTCTAATTTATTCATTAATTCAACATAAACTATATAAAAAAAATCTACTAACTCTCAAAATTTCAACATATACCTAATAGTATTTTGTTCTAGGATCATAAAAACTCAAAAATTACAAGAAAAGGAATTAAATTAACTTACCAAATTGAGTTTGAACCTTAAAAATCCCTAATTTTTTTCTTTCTTTTCCTTTCTCACTTTTTCTCTATTTCGTCCCTGCTATTCTGTTTCGTTTCTTCTTTTTTTTTTTTCCTTTCTTTACTTTACTTTATATATATATATTAATATAATATTATAATAATATAATATAATAACATACTTATTAATTAAGTAAATATAATATATAATATATATTTTATATAAAAAATATCTTAAATTTTTCAACGTTAAACCGCCTCAATTTATAATAATGGCATATTTACTTATTTAGTCCTTTTTACTTTCTTTAATCTATAATTAAACTTTCACACTTATTTCAATCTAATCTTTTTTCTTAATTACTTCTAATTAAGTCAAATTCACCTAATCAAAACCTAATTAGACACATAACTAACTTCGTAAATATTTATAATAAATATTTACGAATCCAATTTACCGGAACGGAGTCCCAGGAATGCATATTTTCTTTTTAAATCAATTTAACCATATAATCAATAAAATTTTCTTATTAAAATTTTCATGCAATATTCCTATCATAATATAGACCATGCTACAATATTAAAATAAATTTTATTTCTAGCTCGGATTTGTGTTCACGAAACCACTATTCCGATTTTACTGAAAATAGGCCATTATACTCTGCTTAAAACCACGCTCGAACGCTTAGCCATTTTTCAGCATCAGAAAAATCAAAAAGAGGAGACTCCCAACCCTTTTTAGATCCAATTTCGAAGAAGGAGATGAGGCTCCAACGACGAATCCACAGGTGAGTCTCTTCCCTCTTTTTGTTTTTTACATGCAAAGGAAACAAAAATGAAAACCAAAGAAAAGAAAAAAAATCAAAGGAAAAGGAAAATCGAAATCTGAGATCACCTTGAAAAACTTCTGCTTTTTTATTGATTTGTATTTGTATGTGTGCGTAAGGCCTTTACAGTGTTTACAGTTGGCCTTATATAGCCGAAAATAAAAAAAAAAATGAATGAAAAGAATAAAATTACAAAATCATTTTTTCTTTTCTGTTATTCCTTGCAGTTGATTATCCTTGCTATTATTTGCTGTGGTTGTTAGCTTTTTGCAGGTGTGTCCAAATAGAGGACCAATGTGGAGGGCATGGAGGCACGGAGAAAACCGTGTGTGGGAGCTGAGGCGTGAGGGTTTCTAGAACCTCCTAGTGTGTTGGGCCAATCGGGCCTAATTTATTTGGGCTTTAATTTTAATTGTTTTTGGGTCTTAGGGTTTAATGGTTAGGGTTATCAGTTGGGTTTAGAGTCTAGGCCAATAGATTTGGGTTTTATTTTGGGTTTCAATTTGGGTCTAGGGTTTGGGCTATTGGGTTTGTAATGATGGACTATGGACTCTTATTATTGATTGTAAATGGGCATTGGTTGACATTTTTATTTTGGATTTTGTTTATTATTTTTTAGTTTGGTTTTTTGGTTGTTGTATGGGCCCCGGGCTAAATTGGGCCATTATAACACTATTGATCTCAGCTTACACTACGACACCAAAATATTTCGACAAATTAGTACAATTATAAATTAATTTGTTTACAATCTAAAATGCACTCAAACGAGTTCTTCTATTGAATGAATAAATGCTCTAAAAAACTTAGATATAAATCAATAAATAAATCTTCAATATATAGAGAGCTGCCGGAGTTGTGTATATCCCGAATAGTATGATCACCATAAAGTACTTGAATTACACCTCAGTTAAACTCTTCAATATGGTATGTGATAAAAGAGATCTTCACCAATTAAACTTTTACTGTGATAAGTGATAAAAGTAACATATTTTAATCTCATTCTTAACATGTTTTTGGGGGATTATCCTATGTTAATTGTGAATTTTATACTCCTAATCCTTTAAATTCATGTTTTAATGCTTAATAGAACACTTCGGAGCAAAATGAGCGAAAAATAGAGCATTGGAGTAAGTTGAAGGAGCCACACGGGCTGCACCTTTCACATGGTCAGACCACACGCATGTCATAGGTCGTGTCGATTTCACAGGATTGCACACTGAATAGTGGAAAATTACGATTTTTAGATTTTTCGAGCATTCTAAGACTTATATATGACAACACTAAGAAGATAGGAGAAGACCATCAGAGAATACTCAAGAAAATGACTCGAAAAACACCATTGAATCTGATTTCTGTTAAGATTGAAGATTCGTAGTTGATTTCTTAAAAAGTTATCATGAGTTTCTTTTATTCTTTCGGTTATATTGTATCTTTGATTTTTCTCTTTTCAAGCATGAACTGATTTTCTAAATACTTAAGGGAGATGAAACCTACGATAAATTTTGTCGTTTGATTTCTATTTTACGTAATAAATACTTAGTTTCTTTGTTCTCAATTATATGTGCTTAATTCACGGTTTGATATTTCTAAAATATTAATCCATGTTTGATGTGCTTAGATTGGTGGTTGAATAAACCCTGTTTAAGATTAAATCTTGCATAGTTAAGTGGAGTTGCATGCAATCCTAGAAATAGTACTACATAAATCTACTGATTTAGAGTCAAATCTAATAGGAGAATTCATAGCACAAGTTAATGCGATAATAGGGATTTTAATTAAGAGGAAATTTTAATTAATCAACCTAGAGTCAATTGCTCTTATGCTCGAAAGAGATATTAGCATAATTTAGGAATTTCTACGGATTAATGTGCTAAGTAAAAAAAAAAATGCATAATTTAGATTGATAGTGACAGATGAAATCTAGGCGGATTCTTACCTGGGCATTTTCTTGATTGTTATTCCATTATTTTCTTGTTTTATTTTTTGTCACTTTTGTTAGTTAATTAAATTAGTTAATTTTAGTTTTAATCAATCATTCGAATTATTCGGTTAAATAATAAAAAGACTATAATTACTAGTAATTGTAGTTCTCGTGGGAGCGATATATTTATTCATCATAACTATACTATTAATTGATAGGTGCACTTATTTTAGTAAAATTTTTAGTTAGTTTCGTGACCATCAAACTGAAATCAAATCTTTTTAAATACAACAAATAAATTATATTAGGACTTCTTTTCAATAATCTTTCTTGATTGAATCTCTGCATGAATCATAATCTTGAAAATTATTATCCAATATCCTTAAAAAAATGCATAAAAATAATCAAAATAATCGAATCAAAATATGATACCACGTAAGCTATATTTAGTCCAGTTGCAAACTGAATTGCAAGTGACACTACAATTTACAACACTAACAATGGTTATAAAAATACTTATTGCAGAATCATCTAGAGTAGGAATTAATTGATCCAATCTAAATTTATGTTGCAAGCTAAAATAGTACAAATGAAATGCAATGACAAAAACATAAAAGGAGAAATAATTTAAAGGATCCAATGTAAATTTATTTTTAAACCATCCAATTACAAAAAAATAAATGTGAATGAAATGCAGCAAGGAAAAAAAACTCAAAAAGTACATAATAGAGCTTTTGTGCTTATGCACTCCATCAAAAAAACTACTATTTCAGTATATATAAAATATATAATTAATTTATTAAAAAGTAAAATAAAATAATTAAACCTTTTTATAAAATATAGTTAATAACAATTTTATTATTTTGTTTTATTAAATTTGGGTTTGGATTAGTTTCGTATTTAAAAATTTCCATTTTTCATGTTAGATTTTTTTTTGAAGTTTTGAATTTTCGAATTATTTTTTAAAATTCAAAATTTTCTTTTTCGAATTTAGATAAAATTAAATTGAAATAAATTTAAATTTGAAATTCTTAATTAAATATTTGAATTTAAATTTTTTTTTAACAACTTCATTATAGGTTCTAATCATATCTTATATTTTTGACACAATGTCTAAAATTATCTATAACTACTAATGCGCTTCAAGACACTCGAATCCATGTATAATTATATTAACAACAATACTCATACCACTCAAACTAATGCTTAATCCACTTCTTACCCCAAAGTTAAATAACAATGAGAACAGTAATAGACCTTGCATTCTCAAACAATGAATCATGCATATATATTTTAACAAAGAATAAAAGTATATTCTGAAATCACGCCGCACAAATTTTATTTATTTGGTATTTGGCTTGGGAAACCATTTAACTTTGCTCTGAAAACTTAGTTGCAGAAATATATAATATATTATAAAAACCTCAATTTTCTTTTTAAATTTCAATGTTGGAATTTATTTGTACAGAAATTAAATTTTTGTTAAAGTTTGAAAGTCAAATCCCCAATCACGAATTGATGCAACATTTCAAAACATTCACACTACACATGATTGCATTTGCATACTTCTTTAACAGTCCGTAAGCGAACATTGAATTTTAAAATCCTATATCCTTTAAATTCTAAATATTAAACTTATATATATTAAAAAACTATAAAAACATAAAATAATTAAAGAAACAAAGAAATAAAAACCTAAACCTTAAATATGATTAGAATTCTAAACAATAAATACTACAATTTTAATCTTAAACTCTAAAAATTATTTTATAAAGAATAATATTAAGAAATATTAAAATTTGTGGCGGAAATTTGTCTGTGAATTCTTTTGAGTTTCACATACTGTTATCTAACAATTTTCCATTGCATACTAAGACATTAGCAATCATTTAATCATCGCTTCTTGGTTAGATATATGTATATACCTATGTTAGCAATTAATTAATTTTTAATATCTGTTAATTTTGCTAATGTGGTATCCATGTGTATGCCATGTTAGCAATTAATTAATTTTTAAAATATTTTAAAAAAATTATATATATTTTTAAAAATAATTTTAAATTTTTTTGAATTTTTAAAAGTTTAAAGGCTTAAATTAATTGTTGATGCGGCCACATTTATTATACGTCAGTAAAGTTAACAAACCTTAACTTTTCCATTAATTTTAAAATAATTTGACAAACAATAAAGTTTAAGAGCTAAAAGAGACGAAAAATTAAATGGATAAACTAAAATAATTTTTTTATAAAGTTGAAGGACTAAATAAGGCATTATGCTAAAATTTAACGGAATTAACCAACTACCAACAAAAATAAAGTTTAGATACTAAACTAAATAAGGATTCTCCACTTCAACGTATTACCATATGCATTGACCTTATATTGATTATAATTTTACATGAAAGTGTAATGTTAGACTTATTAAAATGTTTAGACTTGATGAAACTAGAGGTGCTTATAGATTGGGTTGTGCCAGATCTAAGTATGATATTAAAATATTTTATGCCTGCTCAAGTATGATCCGGCTTAAAATATGAGTATAAAATTTTGCCTAAATCCTCTCATATTTGCAAAAGACTAACTCAAACTCATTTTAAACCTGGCAGCCTATATTATTTTTTAATTTTTTTAAAATATTTATATTTTATTATTTTAATATTTAAAAATTTTATACATCTTATATAGCAATCTTAATATTATTTTAATGTTTACATTAGAGTAGTATTATATATTTAGTATAACTTTATTTTTTTAATGTGTTCTAAATTATATAATTTATAAAATAATATAATATAAAGTATTATAATCTTAAAAATGGGCCAGGATCAAGCCTTGAATGTTCAAACCCGAGCTCGACCCATATTTTAAATGGGCTTAATTTTTTTTGTCGAAACCCATTTTTTGGGCCTAATATTTTTGTCCAAATCCTCTTAAATTTTGGGCGGACCTTTGGGCTTTGATGGATAACCCGACCCATGAATATGTCTAAATAAAATAGTATTTAAAACTCTTATCAGATACCTATTTAACGGTTCAAACCGTGTTACCCTCATCTCCTACCATTAACATTGTATAAAAAAGAAATTAAATTAAAATTATTCAAAATATTGAACTAGAAGACAACTTTTAAAGTAAGATATCAATATCTAAAATGATAAAATTTAAGGTTAATGGCATGAAAATCCCCTCTACTTAAGTGTTTGTTTTAATTTGGTGCTCTTACTTTCAAAATGTCCAATTTAATACCTGTAGTTTGTTTCCGTTAACGCACTAATGCTGTTTGTTTTTTACTGACTTGTCACTTCGGACAATACGGGCTGCCACATGGCAGTCTGTTGACTATTGATCGACTATGCGGGCCCCTTTTAGCAATTCTTTCATTTTAAAAAAAGAATGAACTTAATATTTTAATACTAAAATTGGGTTACTTTGTTTGTTTGTGGATATTTTCTTTCATTATTTGTTGAAATTGGGTATTGATGATTCCTTTCCAAATTAGCATTTTTGGGTTAATTTCTGGGTCTGATGAACTCTGGGTTTGTTGTTGAAACTAAGAAATGAGATCCACATTGGAGAAGATGATGTTTGTACCATTGAGGAGATTAAGAATCAAAACATGCTCAAGAAATTCATGGTGCATAATCCAAATTTTGACTTCACTAGTGCCAAGATGATTTGTTCCTTAGATTTCTTGTTTGGTCTAAGAGGTAGTACAGATCAATATATTGTTAATGTTATCAATTAGTTGTTTATTCTTTAACCATATTTAGTAATAAAAATAAAATAAATATTCATAAAAGAAAATACAAAATTATTGAGGTTTTCTTTTCTTCTTATTTCAAATTAATAATTTCTTTTTTAATTTTTGAGAAAAAATTTTAATGAATTTATAAAAAGTTTGTATTTTCAAATTTTAAAATGTTTAAAACAAAACGTTTCACTTTTTATGGAAAATAAAATAAAAGGCCATAATTGCTCATAAGGGCCTGATTTTATTTCTATAATGGAAAAGAAAAAGGAAGAATTGCAAAAAGAAGCCTCCCATAGCCGGTGAACAGTAAACTGATTGCCACATGGCAGCCTCTAATTGGCCGAAGTAACATGTCAGCAACTGCACCAAAATAATTAACGGAAATAAAATACAAGTATCAAATTGGACAATTTGAAAGTATTGGTACACATTAGAACAAACACTCAAGTATAAGGGCTTTTCATGCCATTAACCCTAAAATTTAATTTGGATCAACAATAATTCTCAATAATTGTGGGGGCACATCACACAAATTTTGGTGTTAGTTGGAATGATATCACTTACAGATGCAATCATATAATAATATTGGCGCAAAATAAAAAAAAATATAAATACAATATATGTGAAAATCTATTTATAAAAAATAATGAGTTATTTGAATAATTACCAAATAAATATGACCATTCCAAGCAAGACAAGGAAAAATAATATAACACTAACACAACAAAGCTACACAAATTATCAATATATAAATGGGAGAAATGTCAAATTTGCATATGAACTTTAGTCCAATATGCAATTTGATATATGAACTTCAATTTGGTACAATTACACACATGAAACTTTAATTGTGGTTCATATATATACATAAAATTTTGATTTTGATTCAATTGTATACATTTAAAGAAATGAATACATACATTTATTTTCATATTAGATTAATATAATTGTTTGTGTATGTAATATATCAATCTAAAATGGGGCTAATTTGATAATGTTATTAGTGATTTGTAAAAACTTAATCAAATTAAAATTTCATATATGAAATCGAACAAAACCAAAATTCATTTATAACATTGTACACTAAATCAAAGTTTATGTATAGTTTTAATATTTATTCATATATAAACCCTTCAATGCAATTATTAAATATCTTTAGAAACAAATTGCATGCAATTTCTCCCCAATTTGATTATAAAATCAATCAATCATGTGAAATAACATTTATATATGCCTTGTTATTTGATGTAAGTTTATTGGTAGACTCTAAACAGCTAAAGTAAAAGATGGGTATCTTAATGTCAACTTGAATGAATTTTTTTTTAAAAAAAATTACATCATGATGCATTTGGGAATTGAAAAACAATGTTGGGTATTATTTTATTGATAAAATCCTGCCAACTTTTAATGGACAAACCATGAGTAAACTTTTGTGATAGTGCCAATTTCAATATGGGAAATAAAGAAAAAAGAAAGTTCTATTGTACTAGTGATATGGTGATTACAATTACTTTGCTTCTCCAATTGATAAACCAATAGCTCAAATTCTTAATTAATTAGTGGAATTGTACACCAAGATTAAATCATGTATATATATTACAATTTCAATGAATCAATTAGTCAAAATATTCAAAAGTGGTATCATTACTTTTTCTTCATTGAAAGAGTCAATTTATCAATTATATGTAGAAGGAGATTGAAAGGTTATCATCCAACGTTTAATTGTCTACTAGTGTTTCTTTTCTTCTTAATTCTAGTGAGATTTCAAAGGGCGGCCTTTGGATTCTCATGAGAGTTTCACATACAAGTGTTTAAATTAAAAAAGACGCTTAGTTAGGCACTCCAAAGCTCATGCGTCATGCATGAATGCAACATGACTTGTTTCTTCCTTGCAATACACAACCAAGGGGGATTTTAATACTAAGGCTTAGTTTAATATTATTTTTTAAATCCCCTTTTGGGCTAAAAAAAATACCTTTGAACTAAAGTTAAAATTTTTTGTTTTTATTTTTGATTAAAAAATTATTTTTACAATATATTTTTTTTGTCTTAAAAATACTTTTGAATCAAAAGCATTTTTAAAAAACTAAAAAATATCTTGTTTAATAATGCTTTTATCTTAAAAATATTTTTTCTCTAAAAATATTTCTTAAAAACAATGTTAGACTGATCTTTAATGTAAAAGTTGAAACTCAAATGATACAACAAGTGTAATTGTAATTAAGTCAATTAAATCTCTCATTTATTAACCCTTTCCTTCATAAATTTTAAGAACAAACTTAAAAAAACAACTTACAAATTTGCACTTGTGAAAAAAGTTCCAAACAATACCTTCAGATCTTTATATCTACGGGAAGAGATAACACTAACACAGGAAGAGTAAAATCATTTAAGTTCAAGTTTCCAATTACAAGGAACAAAATAAGTTAGTTTTTCTTTTGGACCAAAACAGTCAAGGAAATTTATATTGATAAAACCAACATTTAGAAACAGTTAAAACAAAACTCAAAGTAGACAAAGATATCTCTTCAATACCATCTTATATTTAGCTCTGTTCATGGATCGGGTTATTCATTTAAGCTCGAAGGTCCGCCTAAAATTTGGAAGAGTTTAGATAAAAATATTAAGTTCGAAAAATGGACTTGGGTAAAATAATTAAGCCCGATTAAAATATGAGCCAAGCCATTTAAATTGTCATGCCATAAAAAAAGACCACCAATAGAGGTTGTAGGTCTTGTTTAGAGATATTGTCTCACTCAATATTTTAAAAATATGCAAGGTTTTTATTATTTAGTTTCAACATGAATGATCAATATATGCATGACAAGTACATGCGACATTCTTCCCTAAACTATATGACATGCTTATCATACATATGCATGAACATCCATTCACAGTCAAATAAATATCATCATGCCACTAAACCAAAACAGACTTTTAGCGGCGTTTTTAGCGGAAAGCGCCGCAAAATGTTGAGCAATAGCGGCGTTTATGGGCAAAACGCCGCTAAAAATGAGCAATAGCGGCGTTTCTTTTGAAAACGCCGCTATAAATCTAAGAATTAGCGGCGCTTTCGTAAAAACGCCGCTATAGGTCTGAGTATTAGCGGCGCTTTTGTAAAACGCCACTATAGGTCTGATCATTAGCGGCGCTTCCACAAAAACGCTGCAAAAGGTAAGGGCAGTAACGGCGCTTTCACAAAAACGCCGCTAAAGGTAAGGGCAGTAGTGGCGCTTTCACAAAAACGCCGCTAAAGGTAAGGTCAGTAGCGGGGCTTTCACAAAAACGCCTCTAAAGGTAAGGGCATTAGCGGCGCTTTCACAAAACGCCGCTAAAGGTAAGGGCATTAGCGGCGATTTCATAAAAACGCCGCTAAAAGTAAGGGCATCAGCGCCAACGCCCCTAAAGGTAAGGGCATTAGCAGCGCTTTCACAAAAACGCCGCTAAAGGTAGGGGTATTAGCGGCGCTTTCACAAAAACGCCACTAAAGATGTTGAGCAAAACAACGTCGTTTGGCTTTAGCTTGCGTAGCGGTAGCAGCGTTTTAAGGTTTAGAATTTAAGGTTTAATGTTTATTGTTTAGAGTTTTAGGGTTTTATGATATAATGTTTATTATTTTGGGTTAATGTATTGTTTTATAATTAGGGTCTTAGTATTGTTCATGGTTTTAAGGTATGGCTATTAGGCTTTAGGGGTTATGGTTTTTGATAAAATGATAAAAAAATAATTTATTTTAGGGTTTAGGTAAGCATTAAGATTCTTTTTTAATTACTTTTGTCCATTGTAATAATATATATTTTTAGGGTTTATCGGTGTAGGCTTATGGTTTGGGATTTAAGGTTTAAAGATACCGTTAAAACTGAAGAACATTTGGATTTTACTGAGATTCATCCATTTTGTACTACATCCATATTATTTAATATAAGAGTATAAATATATACTTTGTCCTACACTAATATTGGCCACACGAATTCTGAAAAATATGGTCTATGTAGGATTAGGGTTTAGGGTTTAAAGTTTAGGGTTTGAGTTTTATGGTTTATGATTTATGATGTAGGGTTATGGTTTATGGTTTATGGTTTATGGTTTGGGGTTTAGGGTTTAAGGTTCGGGGTTTAGGGTTTAGAGTTTGGGGTTTATGGTTTGGGGTTTAGAGTTTGGGGTTTAGGGTTTAGGGTTTAGGGTTTAAAGTTTAGGGTTTGAGTTTTAGGGTTTAGGGTTTATGATGTAAGGTTATGGTTTAGGGTTTTAAGGTTTACAGTTTAAGGTTTGGGGTTTACGATTTAAGGTTTGGGGTTTAATTTTGGAATTTTTATAATATAAATCTAAATAAGATAAATATAAATTTATATTTTAAATATATATATATATATATATATATATATCAAAATGGGTTAAATCCCAAAAGCATACAGGAACAATGGTTTAGTGTGTAATTGTATAATGTACATCATTTTTTATTTATATATTGCATACATAAATATTTATATTTATTCAATATAAAAATATATTGATGTAGTTATTTTTTTAAATGTGTATGATTAAATCAAAATTAAGGTTTCTAACTGTACATTTAAACCACAATTAGAATAATTCACGTCTACAATTACACATTAAACTGAAATTCATATATAATTCTGATATGTACGTATATCTCTATCAAAATTTAGGTGTATACATATAATTAAATGCCATTTATATAAAAATCTAAACAATTAATGTGGATCATACTTAAAAGAATAATGTTGATGTAAAAAGAAAGAAAAAAGAAATTCCTAAAAGAGTTGATAATGGTAATGAAATTTTTAAAATTTAATAATAAAAAATTAAAGAATTTAAGAATTAAAAAATTTAATAATAAAAACTTTAATATTTTAGTTAAAAAGTTCAATAAAAAATTCCAAAAAATGATAATCTCAACAGGAAAATTTTGAAATAAAAAAGCATTGAAAAATATATGTTAAAAATGAAAAAATTATTAAAATTGTGCATTAGTGGCGTTTTTGTAAAAATGCTACAAAAAATAAGCTATAGTGGCGTTTTTAATAAAAACGCCACAAATATTCGAGTTGGGTTAAATGGCGTCATTTTTGTTTCATACATTTTATCCCCAAAGCTAAGTCCCGACACTTAGTATTTTTTCCCAAAACAAAGTTTCCTCTATATCGTTAGTTTCCCCAAATCAAAACCTAAGTTGCTTTCCTCCATATTTCACCGATTCAAGGCCTGAGCTTGGTGTTTCTTCTCAAACAAATCTTCTTTTCTTTTTTTAACTCTCTTTCTCTCTCAAATCCTCGATTCCACTTCACTCTCCAGATCTCCCCAGGTAACATTCAAACATTTCTTATGTTTTTTTTCCTATTATTCTTTAAATTTATCATCTTTTCAGTATTACGCCTACAAACTAGCTTTCAACAGACATATTTTGACTTTTTGAACAAGATTGCGAGCACTCCTTTTGTATCACCAACGGTATGTATTTACTAGTTTGCTACTAATGGAATCTGATTTTCCATGTATTTTTTCTTTGGATGAATTGAATGGCATTTTGTTAAGCTTCTATTTGTGTAATTGTTAATATCAGTATGCAAAAAAGGTGCTTTAAGTATGCTTTTTTGACTTTTTACTTTTCTGTGAATTTTTGTTTGGTTTCTATATAATGCAATTCATTTACCAATTGAGGCCAGAATTTAATTCACATCTGCTCAAATATTGAAGATACTGGCTTTTTCTTCTTTTCCCCGATATTTTTCCATATTTGATTCACCATTTTGAATATTTAGAGTGATTCAGAGGGCATGCTTTGCAACTGAATGGCAAGGGATTTATCTCATATGTATATGGTCATATTGTTTCGTTTTCTGGTTGTATGTTGTTGAATTGCTAGCCTGGACATATTGCTTTTAAACCCTGGAAACAAGGGATTTGAGATTTTGTATCTTTTAATGCAAAACTTTTCAGTGGCTGTTTTATGCAAATGTTTGCAGGTAATATCTGACAGAGGACTTGAGCTGTTATCAACAACTTTCATATTCAGTTTTCTTGTAAGTTGCTGTTTATTTTCTGATAGGTTATTTTAGGCATACAGTAATCCTTTATTTGCATGAAGTACTGTAACTCCTTAGAGTCTAATTTGTATTGGTAGAACATTAGGAGCATGCATATATATTCAAATATAACTTGATTTATGCTGTATAAAATGTTTTTAAGTCTTGGAACTTCTTTTTCTGATTCAAGATCAACGAGCAACTCTATTTTTTTTTTAACCTTCATTAGTAAACACAGTCTACTAATAGTAGCCGATTCCCCCAAAACAAGAAGAGAGAGAGGTTAGTGATTAATTTCTATATTATTAAGCCATTGTTTCAAAATGAGCAGGGGCGATCTCCTCAGCATCCATCCTTTAGAACTCAAGTTTCCTTGTAAGTCAAATATATTAGGAGCATGCATATATCCATGTGATGCATGCAAGTCTAGCTATAAATATTTTTTTATACACACAAGAAAATGTAAAGCTGACCACCAAAATTATATACAAATAACAATGTAATATCGACCTTGTTTTACAAGTATTTGTTAATAGTTCTCCTCAGCAAAAGTCTACTGTAATCTCTTTCTTTGACACAAATGCATTACACAAATGGTTGTATATGTTGGTGATTTGATGCTGTTTGGGACACTGGGCATCTGATTAGAATTTAGAATCAATTTGACTGTCACCATTTGAGGAGCAGTCAAAGTCTTTTTGATTTTATAGGATTTCTTTTGGAATTTGAGTGTGAAAATGGTGTCAAAGTCTTTTTAACTTAGTTGGTATTGTTTATGTTCCATACATTTTGATTGGGGGTAAGGTCTTGTTAAATTGCAGACGCTAATAACTAGAAGCTGAAATTAACAAAATCACCCCCTAGACTTTCAATTTTTGTTGGACTTCAAAAGTGGGACTGAGAAGATATGGGTTTCGGTGTACCAAAGAATATGAATATCCTCTGTTTTATATATATTATTTGTTAGCTCTATTGATTTTGTTTTTGTAAATGGATTTGGCTTTTAAGATCTTGTTTTAGCCAAACAAATATCTCTTTTTTTTACTTTACGGTCCTTTTAATAGGGGGATGGGATATCATTTTAATCAGAATATCCCTTTAAAGTCAATTATATGCGTATAAAAGAATTTTCTCCATTTACCTTTTATATGAAGAACACATCCAAGGAAAATAAAAATACATCGGATAACATGGGCATAAAAATGGAACCTAAAATATTTTAAAAAACTTCTGGTGTTGTTAATAGAATCTTTAGTTTAACTATTGAATATATAAATACTTGAGATGGATTCCAGTAGCTTTTTTTTAGTAACTTTATTAGCTACAATAAATAAAATGTGCATTCTGATACTTGTGATTTCTTGCAGGGTTTGGTCGACTACCGTTTCGCTAAGGTTCATATGTTGAAGGAATCAAGTGGTCATTTCTTCTTTGCGTCATTGCTCCCTACATTCTGCCGTGATTCGATAGCAACCTTAAGAGACTTGATTTAACTCGTTTGCAAAGGTGGATAATCTTTGGAAATGTGTGAAGTTGAAACACTTGGACCTTGAACTTCTGTGCTTCTTTGGTAAAACATTTTTTATTTTCTATCTTGTTTTCCTGCTAATCATACCGTTATTCATTGTTCTCTTTTATAGTTGGCTAGTTGAAATTAGATGACAAAGCAATCAGCACTAGAGAGTATTGGAAGAGGAAGATTATTGTTGCCAGCAGACAGAAGTGGCCTTCGAGCTTTGGATTCTACTCTCTTGCAAAAGATGTGAGTTTATTTATAGACAAATAACTTTATTTTAACCGTACAAATTATATATTAATTTAAATTTTAAGCATGTATCTTTTAGTATTTGTATCATTAGAGTTATCATATAGTTCTGCTTTTACTAGTATTCGACAAATAGTTAAAATTTTCATATGCTGAACATCCAGATTAGTGGGGAAGAAAGTGCATTACATTTATGGGTTGTTATCTGAAATCAACCTGAAAAATCTTTTAGGGGGGGTATGTTCTCTTGAACTTGGCTATTATTGGGTAAACAATGAAGTCCAAGTTCTTTTAGGTAAAGTTAATCATAAGCTATGTATTGTGAATGATTTTGTGCTTAAATGATGTTCAGCTGTCAAACAGAATTTGTATAGAGAACTTTGTTTAAGTTAAATATCTACACCGTGCCGTGTATTCCTTGTACGTTACTAAATTTACCTGAAACATGAAGTTTCATTATCGCCTAAAGTAATAACTGCATGCATCAAGTTCGTTCCTGATATTGGATGGTAGTGGAATAAATGCATATTCTTTTCTTAATTGCCATGTGTTAATACTTATACAAGTTTAAAAATAATTTGGGTAACATATATGAACTCTCTTAGAAGAGAAATAGTTCAGTTTACATGCTTTTATTTATCTGACCTTGTGGCTTTAGTTCCTGTGCCGTAATCAGAAATCTTTTCTACTAGCTTGAGCTTTAACTAACTACTGTTTTTTCACAGATCTACTTGAAGCACTGTTACAAGTTTGCCATTTAATCAGTTATTGCTTCCTGCTCCTCCTGTAACTATTGGGTTAGCTGAAGCTACCAATTAATCTTCGAATACAAAATTGGTACTGATATTGATAAAGTTTTTTTATATTTGCTTCAACTGAATTAATATTTGGTACTACTCTTATATTTGCTTCAATTGATTTGCTGTGAAGTTGTCGCTACCCCTGTATTGCATATCCATCGGCAGCCCTCTGTTGCTTTTCCAATTTTCTGCCAATAAGTTTTTTGTTACCTCCTGTTTTGGCTGAGCTATTGATTGGGCAGGTACATGTTTAATTGCCTTCTGTTATTTGCTTATTTATATTAATTTTCGCTTTAAATTACTTAACAAATACTATTTTTCTGACTGTAGCCTCTGTGTCTTGGTGAGAGTGGAGTAGACCAATTTGTTGAAATTATTAAGGTACGTTATAGTTAAAAATTATAATCAATAATTGTTTTTATAATGATGGTTTTGGAAAAATTAATCTTTTGGGGCTCCGATTTTGTATAGATTGAAATGCTAATTTTCTTTTAAATTTGCCATGTTTGCCTGTTTACCATGTTCTTTTTTTTTAATTAAATTGTATTTAAATAAATTGTATTGATGAAAGTCCCAATATTTAAATATCTAATTAAGAATGGCGATGTGTTAATGGAAAGTGTTTATTGTATAAAGCACTTTTTAAAAACACTTTTCTCATGGCACATTTTCACCTTACATTAGCAAAAAACGACTTGTTTCCTTAAATACTTAAGAAAACGATTTATATCTTAAATTTATTTTTGAAATCGATATATACTAATAATTTATGACGTAAAAATAATAGAATATAAATTTATATATTTAACTACAAAATATTTATATAACCTTAATTTATTTCCAATTCACTTATAAAAATTAAACTATGGTTTTTTTATATTATTATATTCAAATTACGCTTTTTTATATTAAAAATGTTTGCTTTTAATATCTAATATTTTAAAATGTCTTTAAAAGTTATAACTAATTTTTATCAAAATACTATTAATATTGATCATTACTTAAATAAATTACACAACTTACATAACTCACATAACTTACATAATTGACATAACAACCTACATAACTCACATAACTTACATAATTTACATAACTCACATAACGTACATAACAACTTACATAACTCACATAACTCACATAACTTACATAAAACATAAATATATATCATATCAAAACTTACATAATAAACAACTTACCCGTGTAACTTATTGCCAACTTTAGACTTCAACAATTACGAAATGGATAGGACTTGGATGAATTTGTCAAGGGCAAGCAACGAGTATCGAAATGGAGTGCAAACTTTTTTAGATTTTGCATTTCACAATTCAAGCCAAAAGAATATGATTCTTTGCCCGTGTAAGAAGTGTGGCAATATCTATTGGCATTATCATGAAGGTGTCTACGAACATCTTATTGTTGATGGCTTCATTCGAAGGTATAAAAAATGGATTTTCCATGGAGAGTGTACACTTAGTGGAGCCTCTTCGGCATTAATTCGGGTTATCCTTATAGTGGTTACCGTCAGTATGTTAGAGAAGATGACATGGAAGGTATGATGCGGGATGCATTTAATATGCGGAGTGAAGGTTTCCAATCATTTCCACCAAACAATGTTGCATCCGATGATTATAACATCGGTGGGAATACTTTTATGGAAACAGGAAGAAGTGTATCGGATGAACAGCCAAATGAAAAAGCGACGAAGTTCTACACGTTACTTGATGAAATGAATGAAGAACTTTATGAGGGATCAAAATTTTCGAAAATGTCATTTTGTATTCGCCTTTTTCACTTAAAATGTTTGGGAGGGTGGACCGGAAACTCTTTGACAATGCTGTTAGAGTTTTTGAGAGAAATGTTCCCGTTTGCAAAAATCCCTCAATCATGCAAAGACATGAAGAAAGTGATAAAAGATTTGGGCCTTGGGTACAATAAAATTCATAGTTGCCCTAATGATTGCATGTTGTATTGGGGTGATCGGAGAAATCAATAGTCTTGTCATGTTTGTGGTAAATCTCATTGGATGAATAGAGATGTAGAAGATGTTAATAAGGATGAATATGAGCCACAGTCAAGAAGGAAGCCGAACAAGATTTTACGATATTTCCCGCTAATCCCAAGGCTTCAAAGGCTATTCATGTCGTCAAAGACAGCTGAGTTTATGACGTGGCATCATGATCAATGAACAGATGATGGATTATTAAGGCATCCTGCAGATTCTTTAGCATGGAAATCATTTGACAATAAATTTCCAAGCTTTGCAAGTGATCCTCGGAGTGTGAGGCTCGGGTTAGCATCTGACGGATTTAATCCTTTTAAAATCATGAGCACCAAGTACAGTACTTGGCCTGTGGTCCTTGTTCCTTATAATTTGCCTCCATGGCTCTGCATGAAGCAATCTTTTTTGATATTATCTATGATTATCCCTGAAGAGAAAGGCCCCGGAAATGATATTGACATATATCTGCAGCCACTTATTGAAGAGTTAAAATAATTATGGGCGGGTGTTGAGACGTATGATGTATTGAGAAAGGAGAACTTTTACCTATGTGCTGCTTTGCTGTGGACAATTAATGATTTCCCGGCATATGCGAATTTATCTGGTTGGGGTATCAGAGGACGTTATGCTTGTCCTTGTTGTGCTGCTCAAACGTGTTCCCAGTGGTTATATAATGGGAAGAAGTTCTGCTATATGGGGCATCGTCGGTGGTTAGATGAAAATCATAGATATAGATTCCAAAGGGCTTTATTTGACGGTACTGAAGAGTTCAAAGAATCTCCTGAGCAGACCCTTGGATCAGAAATCTTATTTATGTTAAAAGATATGGATTTCAGTTACGGGAAGTTGAATCAATCATCCAACCGGCAAACAAATAGGCGATCGAGGGATGAATCTGATGACGAATCTGATTTGGAGGATGACCCTAATGAGGCGGACTTGTGGAAGAAAAAAAGTATTTTTTTTTGAGTTGCCTTATTGGGAGCATCACATATTACGCCATAATCTTGATGTGATGCATATTGAGAAGAATGTCTGCGAGAACATCATCGGGACTATTTTGAACGTTGATGGTAAATCGAAAGATAATATTCAGAGTTGACTTGATTTAGTTGACATGGGAATTCGACGTGATCTTCATCCCCAAGTACTTCCAAATGGAAAATATTGGTTGCCGCCTCTAATTTTTGCAATATCTAAGAAAGAGAAATAAATGTTCTGCACAGTGTTGAAGGATATAAAGGTCCCAGATGCGTATGCATCAAATATATCTCGATGTGTAAGTCTTAAAAATCGAAGACTGTATTCGTTAAAATCACATGACTATCACATCTTGATGTAAGATCTACTTCTAGATGCTTTACGGTGCTGTATGTCAAAGAAGGTAATGTCCTGTATAATTGAACTGTCAAATATAATGAAAGCAATTTGTGGCAAAGTTCTGAATGTTGACGAACTTGAAAAAGTACAAGATCGAGCCGCTTTGACATTATGCAATTTGGAGAAGATCTTTCCACCTTCTTTCTTCACTATTATGGTGCACCTGGTAATTCATCTCCCTCGTGAAGCAATAATTGGTGGACCGAATTTCTATCGTTGGATGTATCCTATAGAAAGGTGCTAATTTATTTCAAAGGTATTCATTCATTCACTTCTATACCTGTAGTTACAATTGTTTATAATGTTGTATATCGTGTTTAGGTTCCTAGGCAAATTGAAGTCTTATTGCCGTAATAAACGTTATCTGGAAGGATCAATTGCTAAAGGCTACTTGGCAGAGGAATGTATGACATTCTGTTCTACATATTTAGAAGATGTTGAAACAAGATTGAATAGACCAAGTAGAAATGTTGGGCTCAATGATCCTAACTTGGTGGAAACTTATTTATTTCAAAGTTACGGAGAACTAATCGACAAAGTTGAAATTGCAGAATTAGATGACCGATCTTGGATACAAGCACATAGATATGTTCTTTTCCACCACGATGCAATTGAACCATTACGCAAGTAAGTTGTAGAATATAATAAATATGATAAATATTCATCTTTTTGATTTGTTTATTTTCTAACCAATTAAAACTATTTTTAACATAGTGAGTACAAACAAATATTAAGATCTCATTCACGCTTACGAAGATTACCACATCGAGAAATTAATAAGTTATTCACTGAATCTTTTCACGAATGGTTAAGCCAAACGGTATGCAACTCAACCTTTTATTGCCAAATAATAATGTTTTCTCCTACCATTTATAATTATTACTCAATCATCTTTCGATGTGGAATAGGTTTGGAGTGGGAAGGCCATTAGTGACGAAGTTAAATGTCTTTCCCAAGGTCCGAATCGATTAGTGAAAAGATACAGTGCCTTCATCATTAATGGATTTAGATTTCATACAAAAAATCGCGAGAGATTGAGGAGAACCCAAAATTTTGGAATAGTTATTAATTCTGCTATTACGAGTTATGCTAGTGCTAGGGACAGTAATCCAGTCGAGGGAAATGTGGAGTATTACAGACTTCTTACAGACATTATTGAATTGGATTACTATGGAAAATGGAAAGTTGTCTTATTTAGAGGTGATTGGACTGATGTGAATACTGCTCGCGGTATTAAAAATGATCAATTCGGGTTTACAATGGTGAATTTCTCTCGATTGATTCACACTGGAGAACAATTGATAGACGAGCCGTATGTACTTTCTTCTCAAGTGAAACAAGTTTTTTACTCCAAAGATCCAACTGATAAGGGTTGGTACGTTGTACTCCGAAACAGCCCTAGAGACTTGTTTGACATGGGCAATGGAAGTAGGGATGATATCGTCGAAAGATCAGAAACTTTGCCTTTTCCAGAACAAAATTTAAATGAAAATATCCCTAGTACTAGTACGCAATTTCAATGGATTCGTCAAGATGTGGATGAAGATATGGACAAATTATAATGTAGAAAGAATTTACGATTTTTTAATTATATGTAATGTTATTATTTTACTCTTGCTCATGTTACATAATTTAACTATTTTATGTGTACTATTATTGTTCTAATTTATTACTAAAATTTCTACCGTTTTATGTGTATTGCAGGAAAAATGCGTAGACGAAAATTACAAGATTTAAATATTGTCCAAAATAATCTAAATTTAGAACAAGAAAATAGTGAACAGCAGACAATTGTTGGATCTTCGAGTGTGCCGGAGACACTTCAGGAGACTCCAGAAGTTCAGAGTAATGTTTAGTTTATTTTACATGCGTGTTCGCTTTTATTATTAATTTATTTCTTATTTTTAATATAATAATATATCTTTTTTCAGCTGAATGTGCTGGCCCGCGCAGAGGTCGAGGTCGTACCCACTCACTGATTTATATGACTTAGCTCCTACTGAGCGTGTTAAAGTACGAAGAAATAATCATGGTCAGCCTGTTGGATCTGAAGCTCGAGTTTTAGCAGGCTATTTGGGCATTCTATCACGAAATTCTAATATGTTGCCCATCAATTACGAATCATGGCATCACATGCCTGATAGCAACAAAAATCAAGCTCTCACCAATATTAAGGTAAGAAAACGTGAAAATAATTTATAATACTTTGGTTTAAGTTTAATTTTTATTTACTTTTTAACCTTGTGTTTTTTCAGGAGAGATTTGCTTTAGAGGTCTGGGATGACTATATTAAGAAGACCTTGGGTAAGAAATGGAGAGACAATAAAAGTATTTTAAAAAAACAATTTTTTAAGAAAGACATAAGCCTCGAAGAAAAATTGCGAAATGTCTCGCCGGGAATGCTGAGGTACCAGTGGGAAGATACGGTTAGATTTTGGAATTCAAAAAAAGGAGAGGTATTACGTACTTTCAAACTCTTCTAAATTGTTTGGTTTATAGTATTTACTATATACGTAATAATAATTTCATTATGTAGGACCGTGAGCGAGTTGGAACAAGTAGCAGACAGAAACAAAAATTCACGCACACGGCAGGGTCGAGAAGTTTTGCTCGCGTAGCTGAGGCCGAGGTATTATAAATTTATTAATTTTATCAAATATTAATGACTTTCTACTATTAAATAATATTTTTATTACTATATTATAAGAAGTCTCGTCTGGTCAAACAGTTGGACGCCTTCAGCTTTTTGACATTACGCATAGGAAGAAAGATGGATCTCCAGTGACATCCGAAGCTGGAGAAATTATGGTATATTTACTTAATAAAATTTGATTTATTATAAATTATGTTGTATTCTTTTATTAAATAATGTTATGTTATGTTGTATTCTTTTTTATTATATATTTCATTTCTAACTCTTTAATTGATTTATTAGGAGAGACTAAAGGAGAAGAAGGCGGAATATGAAGCGGTTGCTTTGACTGATAGTTCTGTTAATCATGAGGACATTGATAACAGAATTATTATTGAAGTTTTGGGTCCTAAAAGGTATGGCCGGGTTCGATTTCAAGGATCTGGTGTTACCCTAACCCAATATTTTGGATCCAACTCCCAGCAATACATGCCTTCCGGAAGTCAATCTCAAGCTGAAGTTCAGAGGTTAAAAGATCAGATAGCTGAGATGCAAGCGAGCACAGTTCAGCAAATTGCTGAGGTTCGAAGAAAACATGAAGAATTTCAACAAAAACTTTTAGCAGATGAAGCCGAGAAGGAGGCAGCGGCAGCAGCAAGGGAGGCAGAGCAGAGCAGAAAGTATGATGAGCTGCAGCTACAGCTTCAGCAAATGATGAAGATGTTTCAGCAGTCGCAGCAGCCACCATCTTAGATATTTCTTTTCCCATTGTAAGGATATTTTTAATATTTTCACATTTAATATTATTGTAAAAAATACTCTGTTATACTTTATTTATTAATGTATATAATATATCTTTCATTGAATTTCAAGTATTATTTAGGTTTAATGTTATTGGTTGGATTTGTATGCCGTATTTGCTGTTATTGTTTGGATTGTTATTGGTTGGATTTTTAATGCAGGAAGGGTTGGATATTAGTGAAAAAAGCAGCCTAGTAAATATGTAACAATTAGCGGCGTTTTTGGGAAAAGCGCCGCAAAAAGTATATACATTTAGCGGCGTTTGTGGGACATTTGATTCATTCCTATCCATTTCAATTCATTTGATTTAATCCAAATGTTTCCCATTTCTCCATTTTTATCATTCCTATCCATTTCAATTCATTTGATTCAACATGCAATTCATTTCTGTTCATTGGACATATGCAATTAAGCCACAAATGATTTATAATTAAGTTTCATCTTTTCACCTACTAATTACAAACTCATTTAGTCACGAAGTCATTCCACTATAGTATCATAATTGAGCTCTCCCCAACGACATACCATTATGAAAGCAACTCGATCAGTACTCATCTAATGACCTTGTCATAAGCGCATTACTCTCATAGGATATCATTAATCTTTTTGGGATAAATCTGTTCTCCCAATATGCTCTTATTTTATCTAATGTGTAACCATTACATATTTATTCGTGAAAAGTTAATTACTATCAAATAGTTATTAAGTCATTCATCACAAAGATGAACGACCTGTGGCCATGTTTAGTTTTCATCAACCATGTAATGCCATTGAGAGGATATCATTTAGTCATATCTCGGGCTATGAATTCCACTATTATGAATGACGCTACATATTATAAAAGTCATATACCCAACGCACCAGCTTTCAATTCCTTATTTATTCGAACTCAAAGTTTGACTTACATAAAAGTATACGAGTCACACATACATAGTTTGTCATCTACTTAGGATTTAGGTACGCCACTCTATGAACGTCACAAGTGAATAAATCCATAAACGAGTTCAAGATCTATTCTTCTTGGGTCCAGTTCGATGTACTATTAGTCTAGTTAGTTACATCTATATCTCTATCTTCTAGGAGTCGTCCGCTCCGATGCCCAATACAAAACATCTCCCCAGTTGGACTTGATAGAAGACATATTAGTCTTTTAATCAATTTCATCTTTTTTTATTAGACTAAAGACATGTTTAGGTTCGTCTACTAATATAAACTGTCTTTTCGTATTACAATCCTACCACGTAATAATGCTTAATACTAGTTTAAACATTAGACAACTAGTGAGTTAATATTTGCTTTTATTTTCCTTTGCATGCCAAAACCACATGAGGACAATCATACAAAGTATATTAATGTAATTTATGAATTGTTTTATTAACCAATCTTTTGAAAAACTTACAAGTTTACAAACGAAATATACTACACTCAAGGCACCAAATCCAATAATATTTACTATCATCCTTACTTCCTCTATTTAATTCCTTTCATCCATCCTTATAGACTTACGATATTCTTTAGAAACTCCCCAACTTCTTCTCCACCACCAATTACAAAATCAAAATTATCATCCATTCTCTCAAACATCCTCTTTTTTCTATCGTTTTCACTCCTATACGTTTAGACCACTCTGCTACTCTCCCATTTTCTCCTTAACTTCCTTTTATATATATTTATTCTTACACTAATTGACACAACTTTTATCCATAATTCATAACCCTATTCCCAAATGAGCAAAATTATTCATTTTTTTATCCATTATAGTTTATCATTATATAACCTACCCTTCCATATCAAAAACAAAGTCACTCAATTCCTCATACTTAATATCTATCCACACCCTCTCTTCTTCTGCACTATGTACCCAAAACCCTAACAATAAAGCTTTTAAGGATCAATCTCCACCCTTATTCTTAGAAAACTTCTCCCGAAACCATTATCCCACATCTCATTATCAATCTATAATGAATTACCTAATCTATTCCCAATTCTTGTAGCATTTTGAGCAGTTATCATTTCAAAATGCAATTTGTGTATTTGAATACAAAAAGCATAAATAGAAAAACTTACCTCTTGTAACGCCTTCCCACTTTCCCACCTCTTCATATTAAAAAAATCCCATAATAGTCTATAAACTCCCCAACAAAGCTCTTAACATAACTTTCTTATCATAGAACGAAATGGCGTAGATGTTATTTCCTATCTCCTTAATCTCACACAACTCCTCTTCCATCCATATACTACGAAGTATAACCTTAACCCCCTTTCAATTAAAGACTTTGTGACAAAGAATCTTCCTTACCTATGTGAATTTAGTAACTTCCTCAACCACATGTTTCAAACTCTTTAGATTACCCCTGATCTATGACACACTATTAATAAAAAAACTAACAATCAAGGATGTAAAAGGGATTCTGAAGTGTTCCCTTTCTATATCCTTATAAATAGCAGTAATCATAATCCTCAATCTAGAAAGAATAGAAAGCAAAACCTAAGACACAAACACAAAAAAAAAAGAGAACTTAAGATCGATTGTACGGAAAACAAACTCAAACCCGCTAAAAAAAAAAGCAAGCAAATAAAAATCGAAAGAAAAACCCTTAAGAACACAAAAGATTGACTCAATAACCACTACTAACCAACTCTCAAGACTGAGAGAATATTCTTATGAAAGAGAAAGAAAACTTTCCACTACAAGAGAAACAATTTTTCAGTACAAAATAAGCTAGTTGAAGTTGAATTTTTTAGTGACAAAATTCATCTCCAACTATTTTAAAGAAACTCATGATGAAGAAATTCATTCAATGAATTTTGGAGAGTTGATTGAAAGTCCAACTTGATAAAGGACTCTAGTGGGCAATATCCTTTAGAAGTCTCTTTAACCATCCATTGCTATTCTTTATGCTTAAGTTTTAGAGTTTTATGTACTTAAAAGATATTTAAAAGATTAAATATTTATTTAATTAGAGATTCAGTTATATGAGACTTTTAAAATTGAATATTTAATTAGTTTAAGAATCCTTAGTTACTTGTTTATATATTCAATAGAGTTTGATAATAGACTAAATTTTTAGTGCCAAAATTTACATTATTTTCTTATAAGTTTAGATTTCTTTTAGAGTTTATCATGTAGGTGCCTATATAAAAAAGGCTTAATCATTCATATTGAATACAACTTTGAAAGTTCATTTTATTAATTAAAGTATCTTGCACATATTTTTAAAAGTTTGGAGAGTTTCTATTAAAAGTTTCGATTAATTATCAAGTTTTCACAAGGCTACGATGTCTTCGATTTTTCAAATCCCAATCATCAATGTTTCTAGTTGTAAGTAAATTATGGATTTCGTAGAGAGCTCATTCAATCGTTGACATTTCTGTTCACAAGTTGTTTAGGGGTTCCATTGGGCAAAACTATCCTTTACTTTTCTTATTTCATTTTCATTTATTTTACTTAAAATATGATAACTATTCGTTTAATCTTAATTTTCCATTTTCAGAATCATCTTTTAGGATTCTAATCAAGTTTGAGAATCCAATTTCACCCAAAACGAATTTATCAGAATAATTTGAAACAATTATATATTCTATTTGATTGTATTATAAAACAATTATCGTATGTGGTATTTTTCCAGGACACAATGTTAGCTCAAATAATCAAATCGAACTTGCCAAAAAGAGGGGTGAATTGGCTTTTAAAAAATATTGTCGATGCTAGAGAGAAAGGATAGAAAATTGAACACGAGGGTTTAGAGTGGTTCGGCCCCAATTACCTGTTCCACTACCTTAGCTTTCCACAATTAAGGATTTTCCCAAATTCACTAATTTGATAACCTTCAATGACAATGTTTAACCTTACAAACTCTTTTAAGGTTTCTACCCAAACCTTAAGACACAAACCCTCTCATAGAGATACAAAAAAGTAAACAAAGAAATAATCCTTACAAGATCAAAATGTTTGCAACTGAAGTACAATTATAAAGAAAGACACTTAAGATAATAGAATAGCAATGAAACTCACATGTGTATAAAAGAAGGGCATAATTGTAAAAAAAGCCCTCAACCGTTGGGGGCATTTGGATATATGCCCCTAACCTTTTTATTTTCTGAAATCAGCCCTTTACGTAATGAATTTTTTAGACATCAACCTAGTTTAAATGGTAACTATCAGTTGACCGTTAGTCAACAATCGGTCAAAAAAATTGGTCTATGTGGTGTTCCAGTTGATTGATGACGTGGCAAACATTAAAATAAAAATACTGACGTGGAAAAAAAATTAAACAAATTTAATAAACATAAAAAACCCCTAAATCCCCAAACTTGTAAATTCAAAACTTTTTCCCAACTTTTAAAATTCCTAAATCGTGAAATTTTCCAATCCATAATCTCTAAAATCTTCATTGAATCCCTAAAATCTTTAAATCCTTAAATCTTGAAATCCCTAAATCATTAGCATTCCAAAGTATTCTTGAAATCCCTAAAATTTTTATGAATCAAATCATTGATTCCCTAAAACTTTTAAGAACAAAAAAGCTTTAACAATCGTGAGCAGTTTCAATAACCCAAAATTGAATGGTAGGTGCTTTCTTATTTGGTTTATTGGGAAAATAAATTTCATTTTTGGTTTGATTTGTTGGTTATTTGTGATTTATTATTCCAATTTCAGTTCCACAATATCGGGTTTGTTTTGTCAATTTGTGATGCGACAATGGTCCCGATGTTGATAAAAGTGTTGTTAAATTATTATTGAAATTTTAGTGCCACAATTGTAGGGTTTGTTTTGTCGATTTGTGATGCGACAATGGTCCTGATGATGTTGATTTCTGTTACCTAAGCAAAAAGATGTTAAAATTGTAGACATGTGTTACTGTTTTGTATTGTATTCAAAGAAGTGGTCTTAATGTAAGTAGTGAGTTTTATTTTTTTTTCCTTAGAAAATTATTTGTTTATTCAAAGAAAATTGTTTTTGTTCAAAAAAGATGTTAAAATTATCGACTTATGTTACTATTTTTTTAATACTTTTTACTTACAATGTGTTACTGTTTTTTGTAGATGTCATCAGATGAGGAATATTATATTATTTTGCATGTGGGTGGGCACTTTGTAAATGACCCATATGTTAGATGTAGGTGGGGAAGTGATTAGGCTTAAAGAGGACCTAGACACAATATCTTATTTTAAATTATGTAAAATAGTGAAAATTGGGTTAGGGTTTAACACTGTCATGTTAATATATTTTCATGAGATTGGTACAGTACGGTTACAAAAAAATCTAAGGGTGATTAATGATAACACTTCGACCATAGCTATGTTAGACTTTTGGATCAAGTTTAAGGAGATTGACTTATATGTTGAACATGAGGTTGATAACCCTATAACTGTAGATGAAAATTTTCTATTAACTACTGGGGAAGGTGATGTTGAAGAGGTGGAAGTTGATGGGGGTGATGATGAAGTGGTAGAATCTGATGGTGGGTGATCTGGAAAAGGTAGAATCTGGTGTAGAGGGTGATGTAGGAGAGGTATAAGCTAATGGGGAGGGTATGTCTGCTACTGGTATTGAGGTAGATGAGTATATTGGTGTGGAAAGTGGTGGACATATTAGTTTAGGGTCTACTGTTGGAGAGGATAATGATAAGCAAGTTACTGCTGATGAATATGCTGGTGATTTTGCAACATCAGATGGAGTGGATAATGTTGTTGATAAATATATTGGTGATTTTGCAACATTAGATGGAGTGAAAATGTTGCTAATGAATATGCTAGTGATTTTGCAACATTAGATGGACTGGATAATGTTGTTGCTGCAAGTAGTGGAGAAGAGGAGGACAGGAATGATACTAAGGTATGAGACTCAGATGAACATGGAAGCTTGGTTGGGTCTAATAAAAATGAATAACATGAAGATGGTGAGAGGAGGAACAAGTTTCCCTTATACAATGATAAGTTAAAATTTACTCTGGGAATGTTGTTTAAAGATGGAAAACAGTTTAAGAGCGTTATTCGAAAGTATTCCAAAGAATGTAGAAGACAACTAAAGTTTATTAAGAATGAACCGAAAAGGGCTGTTGTGAAGTGCATTGCTTACCTTAACTGTCCATGGAGAATTAGGGCTAGCTATAGTCCTATTGTGAAATGCTTGCAAATAAAGACGTTTCAGGATGAGCACCATTGTTCGGTTAGTTTTAAGAACAAAATGGTGACTGTTGCTATGATTGCCCAACATTTTGAAGCAACTATCAAGGATTACCCTAAGATGGAGCATAGGAAAATTCAAAGAAAATGTGCTTCTGAGATGCATGTAAATGTGACCATTGATTGTCGTTATAGGGCGAAGAAAATAGTGAAGGAGAAAATGGCTGGAATCATAAGAAGGAATTTGGCTTACTATAGGACTATGCTCATGAGTTAAGGTTAAAGATGCCAAGAAGCACAATAAAAATGGTTGTTCAAAAGGTGACAGTAGACTCCCTTCCTCATTTTAAGAGGTATTATGTGTGCTTTGATGCACTAAAGAGAGGCTGGAAAGTAGGGTGTAGGCCACTCATTGGGCTAGATGGTTGCTTCTTAAAAGGCCCATTTAAGAGTGAATTTCTTATAGTTGTTGGAAGGGATGCAAACAACCAAATGTTCCCTATTGCATGGGCTGTGGTTAAAGTGGAATGCACTGATTCATGGGTCCGATTTCTTAGTCTCCTATCAACTAATTTAGGCTTGGAAGATTGGTATGGGTACACAATTATCATTGACCAACAAAAGGTTAGGAAATATGCAAATTGAAGCTTGGTAATGTTTTTAATCTATTATTTGTATTTAACTAAAGTTTTTTAACAATCTATCTTATTCATTATTTTGAATTAGGGCCTTGAGATTGTAATTTCTGACATACTACCAAGGGTGAAGCATAGGAATTATGTGAGGCACGTGTTTGCAAATTGGTTTGGGAGGAAGTTAGGTAAATCTTATGAGCATGATTTCTGGCAGATTGTGAAGTGCACGACTGAGAAGGAATGGGAGGATCTATGTTCAACACTAGAGAAAAAAGATAAGTCTGCTTACGATAATTTGATGAAAAAGTCTCCAAAGATGTGGACTATGGCATTTTGGGGGACAAGTTGAAAATCAGATATAGTTGACAACAATTTGTGTGAATCTAACACCCCTAACCCATATCCGTCGTCAGAATAGGGTTACGGAGTATTACTAGACATATCACATAATTCAACATATATTTTACATACAATTTCCAATTCAAAATGAACATTATTCAAAATCTTTCACGTTGTCCCTAATACGAGCCCAAGAGGCCAAATATATGCATTAGGAGTGGTTCGGGACTAAACCTAGCATTTAAGAAAAATTTAAGGAAACTTTGAAAATTTTTACTTACAAGGGACACACACCCGTGTGGCCAGGTTGTGTGTCTCACACGGCGAAAAGACACACCCGTGTGGACATTCAAAATGGGATCACATGGCCATGCTGTAGACCGTATCCTTCCCCATGTAATTTTCTGACTTGTGTCACATGACCAACCACATGCTCTTGTGATCAACCCGTGTAACTCACTGACTTGTTTTCATTAAATTCTATAGGGGACACACAGCTGTGTCATTTGACGTGTGTCACACACGAATGAGACACACGCCCGTGTGGACGAAAACAGGCTATTTTCCAAGCCACATTTCTCACCCAAAATTGGTGCCAACCTACACAATTCAAAAGCATATAACCATAACCTCAATAAGAAATTTAACCAACCAAATATCAAGCCCGATTCATACAATTCCAGTACCAACAATCAAAGATCTCATAAACCTCCCAATTAGTTCAAACATACTAAATTCATATCCAAAAATCACTTAAATGGTTAACTTCCAAACATGCATCATTTGCCTATTACTAGCATACTATTTCCTTTCAAATTTCAACCATTTACTACTTTCACTACCAAATCACATCTAAACATTCACATAGCAATTATAAACCACTAATCAAAAGGACATTTACACATATATATACATAACCAAATATGCCAAAACAAGCCAAATCACATGGCTATACACATAACCGAAACAAATAGGTCATCTTAACCACACCTCCTATACATGCCATATAACCAAAATCACTAAGTTCAAAAGTACCAAAATGATAGTTGGATAGTGTGATACGATCTCTGATGACTTTCGAATCGAGTGAGCTTCCAAATCACTATAAAACATGGAAAAGAAAATAAAGTAAGCTATAAGGCTTAGTAAGCTCGTATAATATAGAATTAAACTTACCAATAATTCATAAGTTAGGCAAATAAACATAGTATAATCCAACCAAATTGTCAAATGCCTAAACACATAAATTCATCAATTAGTTAATTATCAAATCAACATGGATGAATTCAATAGTCACTCAAGCTTCATGTACTCATATCTTCCATTTCATACTTCAATATATCATATAACATCAATTTCATACAATTCATATAACTTTTATGCTAGCTCATATGAACTCATATAACCTGTAGCAGATTTATGCCTATTGAACCACTTAGAATGTCATTAGATACACAAGTGGTACACACGAAGTGTACTAAACGGTAATCCGTCAATTCCTGTACATATATGCTCTTTCGAGCTATAAACGGTAAGCTCTTCCTGAGTTGAAATAACAGTAAGCTCAAATGAGCTAAGAACGGTAAGCTCTTATGGGTTAAAATATCGGTAAGCTCATACGAGCTGTTGTGATTCCGCAACATATGCAGGATCTCAACTAAATCGGTAACCCTAATGACATGTCACTTGTATCCTACGAATTCCTAAGGTTCAAATGGGGCTCTGTATTATTCAGACTTCATCATTTAGGCATTCAATACTTATATATTTTATTTTCTCAATTCACATACATACATTTCAAAATAGTATATATTTAAATACTCAATTCTAACTAGATGGACTTACCTCATTATAGCTCGGATGAAAACGATCGTCTATTCCACTATTTTGTTTTTCCCTGATCCAAATCCAAACTTTGCTTTTCTTGATCTATATATAATCAAATTCAATCCATTCATTATTCATTCTATTTAATTTAACCCAAATTACACATTTTGGCCAAATTACACTTTTACCCTCAATATTTCAAATTCTTTACAATCTAGTCCTTATCATATAAAAATACAAATTCATTCAACTTGACCACAACCCATGCTAACCGATTTTCATATATGCTTATAACAACCCATATTTTTTTATTCACACATTTGACCATACAAGTTTTATATTTCTCAATTAAATCCATAATTGATTGTTTCACTAAAAACCACTTTACAAAACTTGTAAATCTAACATCAAAGATTCATTTTCCATCATCAAGTATCAAAATATATGCCTATTCATCAATGGTAAAACCCTAGACCTTTAATAGTTTCTCAAATTAGTCCCTGGGCTAGCTAGATTGAGCTGCAACGATTTCGAAAATATAGAAATCATTAAAAACGGGACAAAAATCACTCACCAATTAAGCTTCAAAGTGACCGAACCCTAGCAAGCTTCTATGGCTTCTTATTTCCTTGAATTTTTGGTGGAGACAGATAATGGAAGATGATGATACAATTCGTTTTATTTTAATTTAAATTTAATTACTAATTTACAATTTTAACCTTTATGAACATTAATTATTTCACTAAATGCCAAGCCATTATTATCCACTAACTCATTAATGGGTTAATTACCACTTAAGGATCTCCACTTTAAATTTATATAGCTATTAGACCCCTTTAGCTTATAGAACGTAACTTTTACACTTTATGCGATTTAGTCCTTTTTCACAAATTAAGCGTTCGAACAGTAAAATTTCCTAACGAAATTTTCACACAATCATACTATCATGCTATAGACATTAAAATAATAATAAAATAATTATTTTGACGTCAAATTTGTGGTTACAAAACCACTGTTCCTATTTGACTAAAAACGGGCTATTACAACTCTCCCCCTTAGGGATTTTCGTCCACGAAAATCTTACCAGTGAATAGGTTAGGGTACTGTTTTCTCATAGCTTCCTCATATTCCCACGTAGCTTCTTCAATCTCGTGATGATGCCATAAAACTTTCACTAAAGCTATGCTTTTATTTCTTAACTCTTTAACCTCTCTAGCCGAAATTTTGATCGGTTCATCGTTATACGTTATATCAGGCTGACTTTCAATATCTGTCGGAGAAATTACATGTGACGGATCTGACCTATATCGATGTAACATTGATACATGAAACACATTATGGATATTTTCCAACTCTGATGGTAAAGCTAGTCGATATGCCACTGGCCTTATTCTCTCGATAATATCGTACGACCCAATAACTTGCGGACTCAATTTTCCTTTGCGACCAAAACAAAGAATCTTCTTCCACGGAGATACTTTCAAAAATACTCTATCGTCAATTTGGAATTAAATATCTTTACGTTTCAAATATTCATATGATTTCTGTTGATCTGAAGCTGCTTTTAAACTGTTGCGAATTATTTTCTCTTTATCTTCGGCCTCTCTAACCAAATCAACCCTGTAATCTTTTTCTCACTAAGCTTGGTCTAGTACAATGGAGTTTGACATTTACGACCATATAATGCTTCATACGTTGCCATCTTTATGCTTGTCTGAAAACTATTATTATACAAGAATTCAACCAACGGTAAATATTTCTCCAAGTTGCCTTCAAACTCTAAAACATAGTAACGAAGCATATGTTGGAACGCCGGTGCCCCCAAGGTGCAGCGAAAAAAATAAAATTCTGGCAATCCAAACCATGGATCCATGTGCGAGGAACGAATCGGGGTAAAAAAATAATGGTTTCGAAATTACCGAAACTTCAATCTGAGTAAACAGCGATGCCTCGGCAATGAGAATTCAGAACCACTATCGAACCAAGTCGTAACTTTTTCAGATGCCGACCTCTACGTAATCCACCCAGTTGATGATAAACGGAAGAAATCCCCAAAACTGTTTTAGAGATTTCTTTGCTTGACGGCTGCTAGACCTCACAAGTAAGGTTTCGGGTTTTATTTATATATTTTTAGGGTTTTTCACCTTTTCTATATATAACTCCCCTTTTTAATTGGTATATTTATAATGAATCTTAATTCATAAAATTTTTTTTATCCGAACATAATAATCATAATTAAAATAAATAAATAAAATAATGTTTTAACTGAAAATTATAATTACATTAATTATAACAAAATTTCAGTAAACTATATTTATTTAAATTTATATACGAACCAAATTCATATATTAATATAATTATGTTCTCATTATGTGTACAACATCCTTGTACATATAAAAAGTTTGATATTTGATTGCCTAATTAAATTAATTCTATAAGTAATTTAATTTATGTGACAACCAAACACAATACCAACTATGTTTTATTCCGTTCATTTCAACCATAGGGTGTGACCCTGTAGGCTCTTGTAACGTTAGCAGCAATACTAGAACGATTCTAATGTTACGTACAATGAGTGGTATCTAACAATCATCATTGCGACCTAAGTTACAAGAAGTCATGATTTGACATAACCTTTTATGATTTACCTTTCATGCATTAATCCTTAAGTCCTTTATCTCTGGAAAGGACACAAGTCATGGGATAGTCACACTTGCATAGTCCATCTTATGTTTCTTAATATCTTGAGTAGACTATGATACACAAATAAGTATGACATCTCATATCAACTTATTTGAGCATGGCCATGCATTTCTAGTCTCACTCAATCAAGTGGCCTAAGGTATTACTCCCATTATGTAGGAGGGACTTATCCTATATTGATCAACCATATCCCTCTACATAGATTGTGGTATATCCAGCATCAGCCTTTATAGAACAACCAGTTACGGTGTACGTTTGACTGTATCAGAATATACAACTCACAATGTTGGGATAATGATGATCTCAAGTCTGAGGATCATATACATATTAATCACTATGAGTAATGTTGTGACAATTACATAATAATCCAAGAGACATACTCATAGCGGGTTAATCCAATATGTTGTTCTCTAACACACATATTCATGCATTGATTTTGACATTCCATATCAATGACAACTCTTTATCATCAATCAACTACATGTTAGTCTTAATGCATTATTGTTGTCCTAGTTAACAATAATACTTGACTAAGGATCTTTTAAGAATAATCATATTATTCTCAGGACTGTGACAGTCCTATTTTGGCCCTAATTGGAAAAGTGGTTTTGGAACCACGAAAACTAGTCAAAAAAATTTTAAAATATTATTTTCTATGCTTTTATTATGTGAATGGTCATATGTGAAAATTTGGTGCTTTAATTTTTTCATTTGGATACTAATTTGGAAAATAAGGACTTAAGTGCATGAAAGAAAAATTAGAGGGCCAATGTGTAAGTGCCGAAATGTGAGTGTTCTGTAATAAGAAGGGCTTAAGAATCAAATAGACCATGGAACTAATGCATGGACACATTCGGCCCTTGCATAGTAGAAGAGTAATAATTTGAATGAGGTTAATTTGGTAATACAACAACTAATCATATTGCATGTAATAGTAACATGGGAAAATTCATGCTCATTCTCTCATGTTCTTGCCGAACCAAAAGAAAAATAAGAAAAGGAAGGCCTTTTGATAATCGGTCATTTAGAGATCAAAGATTAAAGGTAATTTTATGTTAGTTTGATCTTTCCTTAATGTTTTTGAATTCTATGGCTGATTATACCTTAAACCCATGTTTTAATCTTTGAATTTTTGTTAATGTGATGTTCGGCCATTATAGTAGAAAAATTAAGAATTTTGAAATGTGATGCTAGAAATTGATGAATGAGTGTTTAATGGACATTGTGGTGTTAAAATTCATGAGATTATAAACTTGTAAGTTAATTTGTGAAATTAATACTTTGTGTGGTTTAAGTGTACAAAAGAGTATTTGGTTATGGCTTTCATGTATGGAGAACCGATGTTAGATGATTTGAATTGAAAGATGATTAAAATTTAAGTTTGAAGCTTGGTAATATTGATAAAGATGAATTTTAGACCTATATGACATTCGGTCAATTAAGTTAGATGCTTTTTAATGGTGTTATGATGTTATGAAATGGAACCAGTAATTAAATGAGTCCTAGACTTGTTAAAATTTGGATAAAAAAATGGTTTTATGGATATGGAGCATTTGGCAACGGGGTAAAATTATAAAACCTCATGCTAGTTAATAGAAGTAAGTTTTAATTTTTAAGAATCAATCTACCTATGACTGAATGTGATAATTTTGCCAAGGAACAATTTAGCTTGTATGTGCTTTAAAGTGAATTATAATGAGGTTATGCCGAATGTGTTTATTGGTATGTATAATAATAAGCATATTTGCAAATAAAGCCATTTCGGTCTAAAGATATCTTGTATAAGTCCTTGTGATTAAATATCTTATGAAATTGGAATTTAATTTTCTATGTATTAATCTATGCTTGTATAATTGCCAAATGACCTGTAGTTAATGAATTGAATACTTGATTCTAGTTTGGGGTTATCGAAAGATTGAATTAGATGATAAGTAGCAATCAGTTATAGTGTTGTGTGAATATAGATGCCGAATGTGGGCTTAAGCAATTAATTGAGTAAATTGTTGTTTAGTTAGTTGATTGAAAGTACAAAATGATTGTATGGATAGTAATAGGTAAAGGAAATGTTTTGTCATTTATGCTACTTGAATGTTTGGTCAAATGTTTATGTATATGAGTATGGAGAATTCGGCTCAAGTGTATTATTGTGATAGAGTATGTTTTTAATTGTGATTTTTGAATGAAGTAAAGTGATTAAGTAACTAAAAAAGTTAATTTATTCAATTAAGCTCAAGAACTCAAGGGGACAAACTCGGATCGGGGAAAGGCAAAAGTGGTTGAGTAGTCGAACTTGCCGTACAATAATAATCACTGTAAGTTCTTAAGTGTTTAGGCTTGAATGTCTTGTATGCCTAAGAGTTAAGTGAACATAGCAAATATAATGTTAATTTTTATATAGTTAATGTGCCTAATGAGTATTGATTTCAGGCTATAAGCCGAATGTGTTTAGTACATCTAATTTGAAATGGATGAGATGATATGATGTGTTAAAGATTAATTATGAGAATGAATTATACCGTATATGATATACTTGAAGGATAGGAACCTTTGTGTATATAAGTATATATATATATTTATTCGGCCATGTGTATATAAAAATACATTTACAAGTGTGAAGTGCCGATTATGACAATATGTGAAAATATGCGTTTTGGTTATCGTAATGTGGAAATTGGGCTTTAAGCCTAGCAGGCGTAATGCCGGTGAAATGAAATCGGGCCTTGAGCCTAGCAGGCGTAATGCCGGTGAAGTGAATTCAGACTTAAAAAGTCTAGCAGGCTTTGAGCCAGTGACGAAACTCGGGTTTTATACCTAACAGGCCAAGTGCCGGTGAATTTAATGAAAGTATATGACAACGAGATCCTATGCTAAGATGACAAATTGAATTTGTATTACGTATTAAGTGGCCCAGGTATGTGATACTCATCTATTTATGTGGGAATGATTCAAAGTGGATTTTGAATATGTGCATTTGTGAACATTTGGTTCATGTGAAATTATTCATGGCAGTATATTAACTATGTATGTGGTTATGAATAAAGAAGAAATGTTTAAATGTGGAAATGGTATTATATTAGAGCTAAATTTGGGTGAATTAAAGTTGGTATTGTGAACTTGAAATGTTCATGTCTATATGTGAATTTGAAGCTAATCGAATGACTTGATATTAGTGCATGTAAGTGGTTATGCATATTCGGCCTTGTGGAATTAAATGTTGATACGATGCCTTAAATTAACTTTATTGAGTTGAATTAATGAATGACCTTGCAGTTTATGATGATACGATTATGTGATTCCAAATTTTTAGTAAATGAAATGTCAGTGTAAATATGAACAGTTGTGGTTGGGCCTATTCGGCCAAATGATATTATACTTAGATCTTGAATACTTGATTAATGTGTTTAATTAAGTTAAGCTGTTTAATTTACTTAAGACTTACTAAGCTAATTAGCTTACTCCTAGTGTCTTTGTTACTCTGTTTTATAGATCTCATTTGAAAGCTACAGGCTCGGGGATTCAAGCTCAAAGTCATCCACACTATCGACACTGTTTTGGTACTTTTGAAAGTCTATGTTTGAAAGATGGCATGTATAGGCTCAACTCATTTTTGAAACAAGTTATATTTTGGCTATGTATATATTAAAGCCATGCGAAGATGGCTTATTCATTTTGTTTAGTAAAGTCACATAGTTGAACTAATGGTTGAAAAATGTTTTGGTTAATGTGGTTTATTCGGTTATGGTATATATATATATATATACACATGTATGCATATACGGTGGTGGTAAAATTATTCCATAATCAAGAATGATAAGTGGTTCTTTTGTCTTGAACTTATGGTATGATATTGTAGATTACCGTGGTGCCTAAACTTAAAGACAACTTGATTCATTAATGCTTATCTTATTGTTTAATGTATAAGTTAGGTTGAATTGAATGTTCGGAGGTTGTATTTCGTTAGGTAATACCTTGTGACCTTATTCCGGCGACGGATGAGGGTTATAGGGTGTTACAAGGACATTATTATAAAATAGTTTATTTATACACATAGAAAAGAAACTGAAATAATAATGGCAACGCCTTATATTAATAAACATGGTAATCAAGTATGTTATTACAACCATCTCATGATTGATCTTTGGGCATACTCTTATAGCATAAGCTATCATTTTGCCTTCTTACATTAGAACACATCCCAAACCATTCAATGATGCATCACTGAATATCACGAACTGTTTACCCAACTCAAGCTGTATTAAAACTGGTGCTTCAGTTAACAGTGCTTTCAACTGATCGAAACTCTATTAACATTTCTTAGACCACTCAAACTTCACATCTTTTGGTAACAATCGAGTCATCGGTGTAGCAATCATCGAAAACCCTTTAACAAATCTTCGGTAATAGCTAGCTAATCCCAGAAAACATCTGACCTCAAATACATTTCTTGGTGGTTTCCAGTCAACAATTGCTGATATCTTACTCGGATCAACTCTGATGCCTTCCGATGAAACAATATGTCCCAAAAATCCAACTTCTCAGAGCCAAAACTCACATTTGCTGAATTTAGCAAATAGTTGCTTATCTCTCAATGCTTGTAATACAATCCTTAAATGTTCAGCATGCTCAGATTCATCTCGGGAATAGATTAGAATGTCATCAATGAATACAAAAATGAATCTGTCTAAATATGGTCTGAAGATTCTGTTCATCAAACCCATAAAGACTGCAGGAGCGTTAGTCAATCCAAATGGCATAACAAGAAATTCATAATATCAGTACTTGGTTTTGAAAATAGTTTTTGGCACATTCAAATCTTGAAATCTCAACTAATAATAACTAGATCTCAAATCAATCTTCAAAAACAATGTTGCTCCTTTCAGCTGATCAAATAAATCATTGATTTGCAGTAGAGGATACTTATTCTTAATCATAACTTTATTGAGCTGTCGATAATCGATACACATTCTCATTGTTCCATCTTTCTTATTTACAAATAGAAATGGTGTACCTTAGGGCGAGAAACTAGGTCGTGCAAAACCTCTATCTGTTAATTCTTGCAGCTGTGCTTTCAATTCTTTCAATTCAGTAGGAGCCATTCTGTACGGAGCTATCGATATTGGTGATGTCCCTAGTACTAATTCAATAGCAAATTCAACCTTTCTGATTGGTGGCAACCCAAGTAACTCTTCTAGAAACACATCCGGATATTCACAAACAACTGGCACACTGATTCAATCTTCGATTCAGACACTTTTGTATCCAGTACATATGCAAGGTTAGCATCACAACCTTTCCTTACATATTTATGAGCTAACATCATCCATATCACTATAGGCAACCGACTTGAATCATCAGATGCAATACGAATAATTTCACTGTTCTGACATTTCAACTCAATAGTCTTCCATTTACAATTCACAACCGCATCATGCAGAGTCAACCAATCCATACCCAGAATCACGTCAAATTTATCAAATGGTAAAAGTATCAAATCAGTCAGAAAACGGTAGCCTCGAGTCATTAAAGGACAATTCTTACAACCTTTATCAACTAAGACATACTTGCCCAAGGGGTTTGATACTTTAATCACAAATTTGGTGGACTCAACATGTAAACTCTTACTAGACACTAAATTCATACAGATATATGAATGAGTCAATCTAGGATCAATCAAGGCAATTACATTAGTGTCATAAAGAGAAAATTTACCAGTGATAACATCTGATAACGATGCTTCACGTGCGTAAATGGCATAAGCTCTAGTTGGTGCTCGTGCCTCGAATCTCACTGTAGAATCTCACGTAACACCATGTTACCACTCGTATTTCCAGTGTTTTGGGATGGTTTCCCTCTAGTATCTGTATTACCCGATTTTTCCATTTGAGCTTTTTCATTCACAGACTTCTCTAGGCAATCTTTAAGGTAGTGATCACGGGATCCACATCTGAAACATCCTTCGCTCTTCACCCAACATTCACCATAATGTGGCTTGTTGCAATGTTTGCTCTCGGGTCTAACATTTATAACACTACCCATACTAGCTACTGATGTAGTATGAGGTTTAAAAGTAATGTCTCTCGCATCTCTATCTCCACTAGAATGCCCTGTAGAAACAACAGAACGATAGTGATGTTTTTTGAATTTATTAGATGCCAACTGATAAGACTTTCCTATAATTCCCTTTCTTGAATCTCTAGATTCAAAATCAACTTTTCTCTTTTCTTGGCTAAGCTCTTCGGCTTTGCAAGCTCTGCCAACTAACACAACAAACTCTTTCAATTCAAGAATCCCGACTAAAAGCTTAATATCTTCATTTAGCCAGTCTTCGAACCGTTTGCACATAATCTCTTCAGTGGAGACACATTCTCGGGCGTACTTGCTCAGTCTCACAAACTCTCTTTTATATTTAGGTACAATCATACGACCCAGTTTCAGCTCCAGAAACTCTTTGCGCTTTTGATCGATAAATTGTTGGCTTATGTATTTCTTTTTGAACTCGGTCTGAAAGAATTCCCATGTGAGTCTTTCTCTCAGTACCACAGATATCAAATTGTTCCACCATTGGTATACAAGATCTTTCAGGAGAGATACGACGCATTTAACACATTCTGCGGGCGTATAGGACAATTCATCAAATACCCGAATAGTATTCTCAAGCCAAAACTCAGCTCTCTCATGATCATCATCAACAGTAGCTCTAAAGTCTTCAACCTCGTACTTTCTAATTTTATCAACAAGTGGCTTGCTCAATCGTAAAAGTTTCAAACCTTAAGAAGCTACGGGGATTGGTTGGGGAATAGGTTAGTGTGAAGGTTGCTAAATAGCTGGATTCATTTGGACAAGCTCAGAAAACCATTCGTTCATCATTTGGAAGAAAGCTTCTTTGGCCTCTCCTATAGGACCTTCAGATACTGGTCTCAATTTAGTTGGTGGCACTCCATGAATGGAGGCTGGTGTGTTACTCCCTACATCATCAGAGTCAGCTCGACTGGAATCCATTACTGTATAAAAACACAATTCAAAAACTTTCAGGAGATATCACACTATCACATGTTAAATATGGCATGTATAAAAGACTCACATATGCTATGTTAGTCCTAGAATCGACTAAACCATAACTCTAATACAAATAAAATGTAACAACCCTAACCCGTATCCGTCATCAGAATAGGTTTACGGAGTATTACCAGACATATCACATAATTCAACTTATATTTCACAAACAATTTTCAATTCAAAATGAACATTTTTCAAAATCTTTCACATTATCCCTAATATGAGCCTAAAAGACCAAATTATGCATTAGGAGTGGTTCGGGACTAAACCGAGCATTTAGGAAAATTTTAAGGAAACTTTGAAAATTTTTACTTACAGGGGACACACGCTCTTGTGGCCAGGCCATGTGTCTCACACGACCAAAAGACAAGCCAGTGTCACAGGCCGTGTGAACATTCAAAATGGGATCATATGGCTGTGCCGTAGATCATGTCCTCCCCGTGTAGCTCTCTAACTTGTGTCACATGGCCAACCATATGCCCGTGTGATCAATCCATGTAACTTACTAACTTGTTTTCATTAAATTCTACAAGGGACACACAGTCGTGTCATCTGACTGTGTGTCACACACGGCTGAGACATACGCCCATGTGGACGAAAATAGGCTATTTTCCAAGCCATATTTCTCACCCAAATTTGGTGCCAACCTACACAATTCAAAAGCCTATAACCATAACCTCTATAAGCAATTTAACCAACCAAATATTAAGCCCAATTCATACAATTCCAATACCAACAATCAAAGATCTCATAAACCTCTCAATTAGCCATTAAAACATACTAAATTCATATCCAAAAATCACCTAAATGGTGAACTTCCAAACATGCATCATTTGCCTATTACTAGCATACAATTTCCTTTCCAATTTCAACCATTTACTACTTTCACTACCAAATTCACATCTAAACATTCACATAGCAATTATAAACCATTCATCAAAAGGACATTTACACATATATATATACATAACCAAATATGCCAAAACAAGCCAAATCACATAGCTATACATATAACCAAAACATATAGGTCATCTTAACCACACCTCCTATACATGCCATATAGCCAAAATCACTTAGTTCAAAAGTACCAAAACGATAGCTGGATAGTGTGATGCGATCTTCGATGACTTCCGAATCGAGCAAGCTTCAGAATCACTATAAAACATAGAAAAGAAAACAGAGTAAGCTATAAAACTTAGTAAGCTCGTATAATATACAATTAAACTTACCAATTATTCACAATTTAGGCAAATAAACACAGTATAATCCAACCAATTTGTCAAATGCCTAAACACATAAATTCATCAATTAGTTAGTTGTGTACTGTACATGTAATTATCAAATCAACATGGATGAATTGAACAATCATTCAAGCTTTATGTACTCATATCTTCCATTTCATACTTTAATATTTCATATAACATCAATTTCATATAATTCATATAACTTTTATACTAGCTCATATGAGCTCATATAACCTGTAGCAGATTTGTGCCCGTTGAACCACTTAGAATGTCATTAGATACACGGGTGGTATACACGAAGTGTACTAAACAGTAATCCGTCAATTCCTGCACATATATACTCTTTCGAGCTATAAACGGCAAGCTCCTCCTGAACTAAAATAACAGTAAGCTCAAATGAGCAAAAAACGGTAAGCTCTTACGGGTTAAAATATCGATAACCTCATATGAGCTGTGGTGAGTTTGCAATATATGCAAGATCTCAACTAAATCGGTAACCTTAATGACATGTTACGTGTATCCTACAAATTCTTAAGGTTTAAATGGGGTTCTGTATTATTCGGACTTCATCATTTAGCCATTCAATACTCATGTGTTTTATTTTCTCAATTCACATACATACATTTCAAATAAGTATATATTTAAATACTCAATTCTAACTATATGAACTTACCTCATTATAGCTCGGATGAAAATGATCGTCTATTCCACTATTTTGTTTTTCCTTGATCCAAATCCAAACTTTGCTTTTGTTAGTGCAACAGTTTTCTTTCTATGAAGTTCCTTTGCCAAGAAAATCATTTTATCCATGGTGCCATAATTCATTTATTTATTTGTACCTATTTTCTATTTTGCAGGACCATCTCACAATAGCTCGTGATCCAAATAGAACGGTGTAAGTTATTTTGCCTACAACATTCTGGTTTTGGAATATTGAATGTTATTTTGTTGTATTGAAAACTAATATGTTGGTTGTTTTTTTGGTTCATGTATAGCTCACTCACATTCTGGTTTTTGGCTGGTATAGCGTCGATGGTGTATTGGGTGAATGGTGTATAGACTAATCATATGCTTTTGTAAATTACATTTATCCAAATTGCAATGGGGAAATCATATGCTAAAATGATCAAAATTATCCTTTTAGTCTTATGTTTATTTCACTACATTATTTATTAAGCTAAATTCAATTAGGCATAAATAACAAATACTGGCCATTACTTCCAAGCATAATGTTAAATTACATAAAAAAAAAAACCAATATTGGTCAATCAGTATTTGCAATTGCTAGCTGCATACATTTATCCAAAATGCAAAGGGGAAATCATATGCTTAAATGATCAAAATTGTCGTTTTTAGTCGTATATTTATTTTCACTACATTATTTACTAAGTTAAATTAAATTAGGCATAAACAACAAATATTGGTCATTACTTTCGAGGATAATGTTAAATTACATAAAAAAAACAACCAATATTTGTCAATCAACATTTACAACTACTAGCTGCATATGTTGTAACACCTCAAACCCGGCCTAAACGTTATGGCCAAATCTAGAGGTGTTACATAGTAGGGTTTTGAAAATAGTGTCATCTTATCAAGTCGTTTTGGTTTCCAAAACTCATATTCATTTTTTCTCATTTCGAAAATGTTTATTAGTTGCTTTATTTTTCAAAACTTATTTTATAGCAAAAGTCTAGTAAAACCGATACCTTTTTGAAAATCTGATTCGCATATTTAGAAAACCCTTGCTCATATAAAATCGTTGAAATAAAAAACATTTCATCGAGGCATGCGAGTTAATAAATATCCCAAAACCAAAGCCGACGAATTAAAATCCATGCAGTCCAGAAATTTACAAACCCACAAATAGTCTGAAGTCTAATATAATAAAAAAACTCGTAATTTTTAAATTAAAGCAGTAATAATCGAGTGGTCGTTGCTGAGTCTCTGCCACAGCCACCCGCCTAACTGAGGATTACCTGTACAGAACAAAAAAAGGGGTGAGTTTACGTAAACTTAGTGTGCAACCCAATAAAATTAAACATGCACACATTCAGATTATCATATAATAGACGGATACAGATTCGGACTTAAACCCATTTCAAATACAGAATCAGATACAGATTTGTAGATCAGATAATAGAATCTTACCTCCATCCTCTACACACCATTTCCGACCATCCCAACACACCAAGTGGTGTTAAAAACACCCACCCAACCCTACACACCATATTGTGCCCTTAAGACACATAACAGATAAAGTGCAGCTTTGCTGCTAGAACATAGGTGAAGGTTGCCTTTCAAAACACTTCCTCCATATATATATATCAACCCACCCTGTTAACAGATATAGAATACTCAGATACGTATAAAATATATAGAACAAAAAAAGGATACATGCCTAATCAGAATAATCAATTATGCTTAGCATTATCATACACAGAAAAGGTCTAGATAGCCCTTATCGATCCTATGATAAGCCCACAATTGTTTGGGACGACCCATGCGACCCTAGGAAAAATTATAGAATTTTGGACCCACTTACTTGTGTAGGCCCACAAGCTCGTGTGGCCCACACGCCCAGATTGGGCTTGTCCATGTGGCTCACATGGTCTAGCCTAGAAACCCATATGCCCGTGTGGAATACTCGTGTGGGCTCACACGCCCAAATTGGCCTAGCCTATGTGGCTCCCACGCCTCACTCCGGCCACCAGACGACCGTGTCTTATGCATGGCCATGCGTTCGTCAATTACACGGCCGTGTCATCACACATGGCCATCCACACGAGCGACTACACGCCCATGTGGCATTGACAGATTCATTTTTTGGCTTTTTTCTAAGCTTCGTTTCTTACATTTTAGGTACACACTTGGTATCATTTTGATGCTACAACAAACACGAACCCTTCAGAACCTAAAAACCTGAAACTAACTCTAGTTCAAACACACGATCATCACTTACCCCAACACTCTGAATGTTTTGACTACGAAACCACAAGAGAAGAGCCTTGTTCCTCACGATTCACTACTATCAAAACTTAAAAATTAGCCACTAAACAAAAGAAATAGAACCGATTCGACAACTTAGAAAAGACCAGCCTAATCTACACAAAAATCACCACTTGTACCTACCAAATTGCACAATTACTCTCAAGTATAGAAAACCAAAATTTTTAAATAAGATTTTGATAGAATTTCCAATGTGAAATAGCAAAATATTTTTGCTAGACAACAGAGAAGGACTGTCAAAACTTAGAGAGAACTTTAGGGAAAAAAATAAAATTTCAAACAAGAGAGATAATGGCAATTATGATAGCATATCCCCTATTTTTCTCCCACTAACCTACTAACACACAACTACTCACAGAATTTCAGTCTCAACCAACCACTAATAGACGCCAGAAGTAAAAATTATCATCTGCACTCCCACACACTAACTCCTTATGTAATGCCCCAAAAATATAGGGTCTTTAATTTTGCATTGTTTGGCACAAATTACATGTTTGGTGTGTTAGCTAGATGATTTGGGTGTGTTTGGCGGTGTTAGAGAAGCCTGGGTTCAAGTCTGAGCTTTTGCAGAATTTTTAAATTTGCTCTTAAAAATAACCTGGACAATGGCACATAGGCTTTATAAATAATTGCGCATGTTTTAAGTCACAAAAAGCCTATTAGTATGGTGCTTGTGGCGTCACAAGTGTGGCAAAGGCGTCTGAGGTTTAAGTCTTGAGATGAGTAGTGGAGTATTTATTTTACAGTTAGGAGGGCTAGTGGTTGTGTTGCAGTGAAATTCTGATGGAGGAGTTGTGAGGAGTGATTCAAGGAGCGATTTAAGGAGTAAATCAAAGAGGGATAACGGGAGAAATTTGTGGAGGATTTAAAAGAATTTGAATGTGGAGTGAGTGGGTGTCGAAAATTGGTCTTGAGACTTAGGGAATTCGATTTTTGGCAAAATGAAATCCGGCAAATGCTCTATTATGTCAATTTTAGCCATTTTTGGGTGTTGGTCAAACCTATCATTACCATTCAGGTTTGACTTGTGCAGGCGTTTGTTCTCTTTTGGTTAGCCGAATATTACTTTTCTTTATAATTCCATTTTCTATTTTGCTTTTCTTTCAAATCTCTGACTATCAACTTCCTTTTCGGCTCTTTCTCTCAAGCATCACACTTTGGCCGATTCCCTCTCTTTTCTTTTTTTCCATTATTCTGTTGATTTTCTTCTCAATATCCAAACCTCTCTTGGCTTTCTTCTCAACAGTTTTTCTTTTTCCTCCCTCTCGACATTCTTAATTCTTTAGCCCAATACCCTCTATCGTGTTAGTTGCCGATTGGATTTACCTTGTTTGATTAGGGCCGAATATCTTGTCACTCTGTCATTGACGTATTGAATCGATTGCTGTAAGTGGTCTTGGTATTCGGTAGGTGCTTATACTCTACAGTTCTCATTAAACCTGTTCTCTTTCCCCTTTTCCTTTAAGGGCGAATGTTCTCCCTTCATACTATCTGATTGGGTTACTCGTTCTATCTCCGCGATGCAATGCTCGTTAAGTTCTTGGTTCGGTAGTGGAGTAAAGGAATGCTAGGGATCTTATAGCAAGCAAACCCTTCTCTCATCTTTTTATCAAGGTAAATATGTTATCTTATTCCTTGGTAGGCTGAATGTTTCCTTGGTCTCTGTAAATTGATATTCATGGATTTGAGTCACATCTATGATTGATCCCACCTAATAAGATCTCTCGTTAATGCAGTTTATTGGCAAGAGGAGTGTGGTCGATTTTAAGCTTTCGATCTAAAAGAACAAGCTATAGTTCATTCAACTGGGGTAAGTGGTATTATCAATATGGATTAAATGCTAATGAACTCTAGCGGTTTAAAAACTGACTTTGGGTTATGACTGAATGAAGGTTTGATGCTGTTGGATTTCTCGCAAGTGCTCACGATAAAGTGTGTGTCTGTATACCGTAGATTATTACTGGCATAAAGTCAAAAAATGTGTGTACCCACACCCTTCTTTACTATAACCGGCAGAAGCCGAAAAGTCGAAAAGCCGAAACTCTGGCATTTGAGGCCTCACGAGCGTGTGAATGCTCGTATGGTAACCTGAGTCTACAAAATCATGGGTGATAGTCTGTAGACAAGCATTCTTGTACATTTGGGCTGTTTTGGGTCGAAATGGGCCACGTGGGCCCAATAGGCTCGTGGGCCCCACACAGGTAAAATCCATGATAAGTGACAAATAATGGATTGGGCTATGAAATTCGCATAGCTGTGACTGAATTTGGGCTAAATAGGCCACACGAGCGTGTGGGCCCACTTGGGCCGAGTAATAGGCCTTGGACCCATTTACACTGTTATGACCACTTAGGTCATCTGAGTCGTTTGAGACGACTGTATACCTTTTGAAGGGCCGTTATCTGTACCGAGATCCCAAAATTAGTAAAATGACTAAAATACCCTTGAAGGGTAAAATTATCGTTTTACCCCTAACTGACGAAATGACCGTTATGCCCCTAGTGGTAGGTTATTGATGTGTGTATGTTATTTATATGACTGATATTATGTGTGACATACTGCATACACGTAATACTTATGACATGTCGTACTGCATGGGGTTGGGATACTGATACGGAGGAAGTATTAGTGGCTTTGCCACGTATTTATTGTTTCTGGTGGCTTTGCCACGTATTTTGATGCTGGTGGCTTAGCTACGCTCATTTTATTTAGCAGCTTTATTGTGTTACTACTACTAGCAATTTTGCTACGATATTGGTGTGTTGGCTGGGTGGGTCGATCTTATCCCCACATGGTGTGTTGGTACAGGTGGTGTGTTGGTTGGATTAGATTGGGTTGCATATCTGCACTGTACTGATACTGTTTTGGGCTTAGGCCTACATGCTACTGTATAGGGCTAAAGCCCAGATTGTTCTATCACTGAATAGGGCTCAGGCCCAAACTGTTGCTGCATGCACTGTTTACTGTTTGACTGATAGGGAATTACACATTGGGTTTTCGCAAACTCACCTTTCTTTTAACTGTACAGGTAATCCCCAACCTTAGGTGATTTGGAGCCGCGAGGGACTTAGAGGTGGCCATACGACCGCTGATGTTCTGCTTTAGACTGGTTTTTTTAAATTTCATTTTGGGCTTTTGGTTATGTAATAAGGTTATTTGGTTTTTAATTTTTTTAAAATTGGGCTTTGATTTCTTATTTTAAACTGCTATAGTAGGAAGAATGAGTTTTCAAGTTGTAACTATTTTACAAGAAAAACACGCAATTAAAACTTCAAGGTTTTCAATTTGAAAAGCTTCTGCGGTTTTGTTCAGTTTAAGAAATCAACGATAACAAATATGGCAATCGTTTTGATAAGTTGTTTTCAAATTATAATAACATAATTTGCTGAATTTTTCAAGCAATAAAAACTAGATGGGTTTTAAATTAAATACGGATTTTTACCAACAAGTCTAAATTTTAAAAATCTTTTGAGAGATGATTTGCTAAACACAAACACAAAATATTTAAACATTAAATGAACTTTTATCTATAAATCTATTTTTTTAACAACACTTTGATGTGACACGCCAGATTCGGCCATAACGTTTAGGCTGGGTTTGGGGTGTTACATTTAGTGATATCAGAGTCAAGTTACAAAACTTGGTTCAACTCTAGAGGTAGCTCTAACTGATAAGCAATAGATCCTACTCGTGTCAGAATTTGATATGTTCCAATAAATCTAGGGCTTAATTTGCCCTTACGGTCGAACCTCAGAACCTTCTTCCATAGGGAAACTTTAAGAAACACGAAGTCCCCCACAAAATACTCATTCTCACACCTTTTCAGATCTACATAAGATTTCTGCCTATCAGAAGCTGCCTTCAAACGATCTCGAATCAACCTATCTTTATCCTCGTCTTAGAAACCAACTCAGGACCCAAAACCCGACGTTCACCCAACTTAGTCCAACATAGTGGAGTATGACACTTATGACCATACAGAGCCTCGTAAGGTGCCATCTGGATGCTAGACTAGATAATCCTCCCAACTACCTTGAAAATCAATCACACAGCTTCGTAGCATATCTTCTAGTATTTGAATCACCCTCTCAGATTGACATCAGCCTGAAGATGGAACGCAGTACTAAAGTCCAATCTAGAACCCAAAGTCTCATGTAATTTCTTTCAAAATCGAGAAGTGAAGCAAGGATCTCTATTAGAGAAAATCGAGACAGGAACCTCATGCAGTCTTACTATTTCAGAAATATACAGCTTCGCTAACTTCTGAAGAGAAAAGTCTGTCTGAATCGGAATAAAGTGAGCAGACTTGGTCAATCAATCCACGATAACCCAAACAGAATCCTTCTTAGGGGTGTTAAGGGCAACCCACTAATGAAGTCCATTGTCACTCGTACTCATTTCCATAAACGAATCTGAATCGGTTGTAACAAACCCGAAGGCAACAGTGGTTCAACCTTAACTTGTTGACATGTTAAACAACAAGCAATGAAATCAATAACTTCACGCTTCAATCTCGGCCACTAATACAGCTCACAAAGATCGCGATATATCTTGTTACCACCGGGATGCATAACATAAGGGCTACTACGCGTTTCCCTTAAAATTGACTGTCTCATTTTCGAATCATTCAGCACCCAAATCTGTCCTCGAAAACACGATACACCATCATTATTCAGCCCAAAATCTAAAGTACTGCCACTCTCAACCTGATGAAATCGTGAACCCAGAGTCTTATCTCGTAGCTGTTTATCTCGAATTTGATCAATCCAAGTCGAATTAACTTACAACTCATCTAATAGACTCCTATCATCAAGCAAACAAAGACAAGTGAACAACGCTTTCAAATCAGACATTGCCCTACGACTTAGAGCATTGGCCATCATACTGGCCTTACCAAGATGATGCTCGATTGAGCAGTCATAATATTTGAGCAGTTCAATCCAATAACCCTGCCTAAAGTTCAACTCCTTCTGAGTAAGGAGATACTTGACAATATTAAGATCAGTGTAGATGATACACCTCTCACCATACAAATAATGCCTCTAAATTTTCAATGCAAAGACTACTACAGCCAATTCAAGATCATGCGTTGGATAGTTTCCCTCTTGTGTCTTAAGCTGAAGAGATGCATAAGCCACAACTTTCCCATCTTGCATCAAAACATATCCCAATCTGACGTACGATGCATCACTGTAAACCACAAACTCTTTACCAGATTCAGGCTGTATCAAAACAGGAGCCTGAGTTAGTACAGATTTAAGCTTCTCAGAGCTCGTTTGTTATGTATCAGTCCAGACAAAAGGAATTCCCTTCCGCAGAAGTTTAGTCAATGGAGCTACAATTAGGGAGAATCCCTTAACAAATCGCCGGTGATACCTCGATGGACCAACAAAGCTACGGATTTTAGATACGTTCTTAGGTTGTTTCTAATCCAGCACTGCATCGATCTTCCTTGGATCAACGCAGATCCCTTTAGCAGAAACCACATGCCCTAGAAAAGTCACCTCACACAACCAGAATTCACAGTTGCTCAACTTAGCGTAGAGCTATTTCTCACGAAGAAACTGAAGCACTAGTCTAAGATGCTCATCATGATCATCCTCGGTCTTAGAGTAAACTAGAATATAGTCGATGAAAACCACGAAGAACTGATCTAGATATGGTTGAAACACTCAGTTCATCAGATCTATGAATGCGACTGGAGCATTCGTCAGACCAAAAGGCATAACTAAGAACTCGTAATGTCCATAACGAGTAATGAATGCAATTTTATGAACATCAGCTTCCTTAACCCTCAACTAATGATACCTAGAATGAAGATCAATCTTAAAGAATACTAAATCCCTTCAAAACTGATCGAACAAATCATTGATCCTCAGAAATAGGTACTTATTTTTCATAGTCAACTTGTTCAACTGCCAATAATTAATGCACATCCTTATGGTGCCATCCTTTTTCTTAACAAACAGAACTGGTGCTCTTCACGGAGACACACTAAGACAAATGAAACCACAATCCAACAGCTCTTGAAGTTGAACCTTAAGCTCTGCAATTTCTTTTGGTACCATTTGATAGGGAGTGATGGACACTGGAGCGATAGACACTAGAGAAGCTTAATCCCAAACTCAATTTCCAGATTCAGAGGTAATCCCAGTAACTCCTCTAAAATACATCTGGAAAGTCCCTTACAGTTCTGATGTCCCCAATAGAAGAGTCCCTAGATTTAAAAACACTAACATAGGCCAGAAACGCCTCATACCCTTTTTGAACTAGTTTTTCAACCACAAGCACCGAGATCACATTTGACAGATAATTTCGACACTCGTCGATCACAACCCCCTCATTATCATCCTTTGTTCTCAGAACGACCCTCTTAGTCGCACAATCCAAACTGACTCGGTGCTTAACTAACCAGTCCATACCCAAAATCAAGTCTCACTCCCCAAACAGAAGCTCAATCAGATCTGCCAGAAGTACCAGCCCTTGTACCTCTAACGGAACCATATAAAGTTTACTAACCCAGACAGACTACCCCAACGAACTTAGTATAGTGATCTCACTAAAAGTTCTCTCAATGAATATCCTTAAGTTTTTAGATACAGAACTAACTACATAAGAGTGAGTAGAACCTATGTCTATCAGTGCAGTATAAGGTACATCGAGAATAAGAAGCATACCAGTGATGACATCAGGAGCATTCCTAGCCTTTCAGTGTCGTGCAACATAAACCAATACAGACTGCCCCATATCTGACCAGTAGCTCTACCCGGTGCTCTCTGCCCACGGTCGATGCCATTACCACTACTATCCTTTCCACGACCCCCAAGTGGCTGCTAAACTACCCTTTGAGGCTATATAGTACTTGGTCCTGAAGCTTCCACCTGATCAGCTCTCAGTGGACACTCTCAAATACGGTGCTCTAATGACCCACATCTCAAACAAACACTAATCCTCCTCCAACACTCGCTCAGATGGTGCCTACCTTAGTAACTACACGACTGTAACCCTGCAGGAGTAACATAAGCTCCCACTCTAACCAACCCATCAAATCTCACCTTTTTCTTAGGCCTCTGCACATAACTAGAGGGCTCTGAATCCCTCTTGTTTTTGCTTCTCTCTCTGTCCCTATTCTGGCGCTCCATATGCTTAACCCCCTCAGCACATTTTACCTTATCAACCAGAACTGAAAACACACACTCCCTTTGTGGAGCTATCAGAGCCTTCAGACTGTCTCTTAGACCATCCTCAAAGCAGACACACTTCTCGTACTCAGATGCCACCATGCGTCGAGAATAATGGCTCAACCTCAGAAATTTGGCCTCATACTCGGCCATTGATCTACAAGCATAGATTCATGAACTCACATTTACTAGCATCAATGTAACTTGCGCCTACATATTTCCCCTGAAAAGCAGTCTTGAAGAATTCCCAATTCAGACGGTCAGGCTGAGTACCCTCATCAACCGTTAACCACCATCGGTATGCCTTGTCGCGAAGTAGAGAAACCGCAGCCCTAAGTTTCTGCTCTGGTGTACAGTCAATGTTATTCATTATCCTCTCAGTGGCGACTCTAGTGACAATCCTAAATAACTCAGCACCATTAAACTAGAGTCGTTTAGTTACCAACCTACGGACCCCAGATCTAATATGGGACCCAACGATCCTCTCTAATATCCTCAGCATAGCCTCGGACTGTACGCCATCCCCAACAGCACTGTTTTGAGACCCAGTCTTAGTAGCAGGTGAAACCGATGTCTCACTTGTATCTAAGTTTGGCATACTGCTTAGAGAAGAAGACTCAGCTCGAGCCCCCTATGGCCTCTAGTAAGGCCCCGAATGCCACGTCCGCGTGTTCCACAAGCGCTCATCGTAATTTTTAAATTTAATCTACATTATAAAGCTTTATGCATCAGTTCCAGTATTTATTAACAGATATTTTATGCATCAAGTATCAGAAGCTCAGAAATATTTTCGAAAGTTTCAGCCTCTATCAATTTCACTACAGTTTCAAAGAGTACTAACTATAGTGTTTCAAAATAATTCTAATTAAGTTTCATAAATACTTACAGGATCGGCACCAGAGACTTGGTGTACCACATACTTTCTTAATTTATCCAATTTATTTGAAATCAATTCTTTTAAAACCAAAATTTTAGAACCCAAAATTTCCCAGCCCGAATTTTGCAACCTGACTTTAATACCACTAAATATAACACCCCAAATTTGACCTAAACATTATGGCTGAATCTGGAAGTGTCACATGGTAGAACTTTGAAAATAGTGTCGTATCGTCAAATCGTTTTGGTTTCCAAAACTCATATTCATGTTTATCTAATTTTGAAAACGTTCATTAGTTACTTTATTTGTCAAAACTTATTTTATAACGGATGTCTAGTAAAACCAATACCTTTTCAAAAACGCGACTCACATTTTTAGAAAACCCTTGCTTGTATAAAATCGTCGAAATCAAAAACATTTCATCGAAGCATGTGAGTTAATAAATATCCTAAAACCAAAATCGACGAATAAAAATCCATGCAATCCAAAAACTTACAAACCCACCAATAATTTAAAGTCTAATATAAAAGCCGTAAGTTTTAAATTAAAACAGTTTATAGTCCAGTGGTTACCGTTGAGTCTCTGCCACACCGATTCACCTAATTCTGAGGTTTACCAGTACAGAATAGACAAAAGGGGTGAGTCTACGTAGACTGAGTGTGTAACCCAAAAGAATTAAACATGCATTCAGATAGAATATCACATAGCAGAAAGATACAAATTCGAGCACAAGCCCATTTCAGATACAGTATGAAAAAAATTAGATTACAGAATAGATAGTCAAGTCCTACCCCTATCCTCTGAACACTAGCTCCAACCATCCCATCATACCATGTAGGGTTAAAAACACCCACCCAACCCTACACACTGAATTGTGCCGATACGACACATAACAAATAAAGTGCAACCTTGCTACCAGAATATAGGTGAATGTCACCTTTCAGAAGACTTCCTCCATATATATCAACCCACCCAATAACAGATACAGATATCTTATACAAAATTAATAGAATATACATGCCCATGTACATATATCAGAATAATCAAACATCCGTAGCATTTACATACACAAACAGAATATCATATCTACAGTTTATGGGCTTGAATAGTCCTTACCAACATTACGATAGGCCAATAATCATTTGGGATGACCCGTGACACCCTACAAAAAATTTTAGAATTTTGGGCCCACATGCTCGTGTGATTCGCTACTGTGGTCCACACAGCCTGGCCCAAAAACCCACACGCCTGTATGGACTAGCCGTGTGGGTCTACATGCCCAAATTGGCCTAGGCTATGTGGCTCACACGGCCACACTTCGGCCACCACACTGGCTTTGTCTTGCGCACGGCCATGCCTCATTGACCACACGACCGTGTCATCGCACACGGTCATCCATATAGGAAATCACACGCTCGTGTAGCGTCGATAGATTCATTTTTTAACTTTTACCGTAGCTATATTTTCTGCGTTTCGGGTACACACCTGATTCGTTTAAGACGTTACAGTAATCCCAAGCCCGCCAAAACCTAAGAAATAGTAATCCAATAATAATTTAGTGGATTAAATACTAAATTTGACATAAAAAAAATCACGAAGCTGACTTACCACCGTCAACAAATAACCTATTACGTACACTAAATCGTTAGAGTGCAGTTTACTGCTCCACAATCTGCTCTTAACCAAAAACAAAACTCCACCATCACTACAGGTTGCTGAAAGAATCAAATCGAAGTAATAGACAAAGTTCTATTTACTGAATCAGTAAAATAACTGAAATTTATGCAGCACAATTGAACAATAGATTGATAAGTCGAATGAAAAAAGAACAAAACAAAGGTTTGCAGATGAGGGGAAAGTAAAATTTAGAAAAGAGGAAAACAAAAAAATTTGACGTCAGATTTTTCTGAGAGAGAGAGAAATGAATTCTAAAAAAAAACAAATTAAAAATAAAATAAAACTTGATAACTCACTACATCTTATCTCCCTAATATTCTCTCAATCAAACTAGCCACTGCTCAGACTTCTAATATAACTGAAACTCTTATAAACAACTGAGCAAAAATTAAACATCCGTGATCGTACAAGGAATCGAACACGGGACCTCCAACACAACACACCCCCTTACCACTCGAACTAGCATGCTCATTTTGATATGAAATAACAAACATTTAAATATAGAATCAGATATAAAAAAAATTAGGGCTTGATTCCAAAAATATCAAAATTTAGCAAAAGTGAGGCTCGAACCCAAAACCTCTCAGACACACCTAGAACACTTAATCATTGAAGCAAATGCATATTTATGTCAAATTTATATAGAATCAGATATGAGAAAAATTAGGGTGTTACAACTATACTCACTAAAAGAAATTTCATCCTCGAAATTTGCCTAATCAGAACATATGAAGATACTATTGACGTATCGAATCTTCAAGTTCTCACGTGGCCTCCTCAACGCCATGATTCCACCATAAAACCTTCACTAATAGTATGGGCTTCCTTCTCAAAATCTTAACATCTCGCTCAAGAATCAGAACCGGCTCCTCCTTAAAAATCAAGTTTGGTCTAACCTTGATCTCCTCAACAGAGACAATGTGAGATAGGTCAGACCGATACCGCCTCAATATCGAGATGTGAAACACATCGTGAATACGGTTTAGTTTAAGGGGTAGCTTCAACTGATAAGCAATCGGTCCCACACGTTTCAGAATCTAATAAGGCCCAATGAAACTAGGGCTCAACTTGCCCTTACGACAAAATATCAGAACTTTTTTCCACAGATAAACCTAAAGAAAAATGTAATCCCCAACTGAAAACTCAATATCACACCTTTTCAAAACAACATAAGATTTTTGTTTATTAGAAGCCGCTTTCAAATGATCCCGGATTAGTCTAACCTTATCCTAGGTCTCAGAAACCAACTCGAGACCCAAAACCCAACGTTCAACCAAATCAGTCCAACACAGTTGAGTACAACACTTACGACCATACAGAGCCTCATAAGGTGCTATCTAGATACTAGACTAGAAATTGTTATTTAAAGAGAACTCAACTAGCGGTAGATAATCCTTCCAACTAACTCGAAAATCAATCACACAACTCCGAAGTATATCCTCCAGTATCAGAATCACCCTCTTAGACTGACCATCGGTCTGAGGATGGAACGCAGTACTAAAGTCCAATCTTGAACCTATAACCTCGTGCAATTTCTTTTAAAACCGAGAAGTAAAGAAATAATCTCTATTAGAAATAATAGACACAAGGACCCCATGCAGTCTTACAATCTAAGAAATGTAAAGCTTCACCAACTTCTATAAAGAAGTCCGTCCGAATCGAAATAAAGTGAGTAGATTTGGTTAATCGATTCACGATAACCCAAACAGAAATCCTTTTTTGTAGGTGTCAAGGGCAACCTACTAACAAAATCTATCGTTACTCGTTCCCATTTCTATAAGGGTATCTTAACCGGTTATAACAAACCTGAAGGCAATTGGTGCTCAGCCTTAACTTCCTGGCACGTCGAATAATAAGCAACGAAGTTCGTAACCGCACTCTTCAAACCCTGCCACCAGTACAACTCATGAAGATCACAATATATCTTATTACCACTGGGATGCATAGCATAAGAGCTATTATGTGCCTCCTTCGAAATCGACTGTCTCAGATCTGAATCATTCAGCACACAAATTCAACCTCAAACACACAACACACCATCATTATTCAACCCAAAATCTAAATTACTGCCATTCTCAACCTGATGGAATCGTGAACCTAGAGTCTTATCCCCTGACTGCTTATCTCGAATCTGATAAATCCAAGTCTAATTAACTTGCAACTCGGCTAATAGATTCTCATTATCAAACAAACTAAGTTGAGCAAACATCACTCTCAGATTAGTCGCCCTACGACGCAGAGCATTGGCGACCACATTAGCTTTACCAAGAGAACACTCGATTATGCAGTCATAATCTTTAAACAGCTCATCCAATGACACTACCTAAGGTTTAACTCTTTTTGAGTAAGTAGATACTTGAGGCTTTTCTGATCAGTGTAGATGATACACCTCTCACCATACAAATAATGCCTCTAGATTTTCAATGCAAAGACTACTACAACTAATTTGAGATCATGCATCGGATAGTTTTCCTCGTATATCTTAAGCTGACAAGACACATAAGCCACAAATTTCTTATCTTGCATAAAAAACATCCCAATTCGACTTGCGATACATCACTGTAAACCACAAACTCTTTGCTGGATTTAGGCTGTATCAGAACAGGAGCCTAAGTTAGAACAGATTTAAGCTTTTGAAAGCTTATTTTTTACACATCGGTCTAGAAAAAGGAACTCCCCTCCGTAAAAGTTTAATTAACGGAGCTGTAATCAGTAAGAATCCATCAACAAAGCACCAATAATACCCTACCAAACCTAGAAAGCTACGAATTTCAGATATGTTCTTAGATTGTTTCCAATCCAGCATAGCTTCAATCTTTCTCAGATCAATGCGAGTCCCCTCAGAGAAACCACATGCCCTAGAAAAGTCACCTCACGCAAACAAAATTCACACTTGCTCAACTTAGCGTAGAGCTGTTTCTCACAAAGAATTTGAAACACTACTCTAAAATGCTTATCATGATCATCCTCGGTCTTAGAGTAAACTAGAATATCGTCGATGAAAACCACAACGAACTGATCTAGATATAGTTGAAACACTCAATTCATCAGATCTATTAATGCCGCCGGAGCATTCGTCAGACTAGAAAATATAACTAGGAACTCGTAATATTCATAACGAGACCTAAATGTAGTCTTATGTATATCAACTTACTTAACCCTCAACTAATGATACCCAGAACGAAGATTTATTTTAGAAACACTGAAGACCCTCGGAATTAATCGAAAAAGTCATTGATACTCGAAAGGGGGTACTTATTGTTTATAGTCAACTTATTCAACTGCCGATAATTGATCCATATCCTAATGTTCCCATCTTTCTTTTTAAAAAACAGAACTGATACTCCCCTTAGAAACGCACTATGACGAATGAAACCACAATCCAAAAGTTGTTGCATTTAACACTTAAGTTCTATAAGCTCCTTCGATGCTATTCGATAGGGAGCGATAGACGCTAGAGCGATACCCTAGAAGAATCTCAATTCTAAACTCAACTTCCCGATTCAGAGGTAATCCTAGTAACTCCTCCAAAAATATATCTAAAAAATCCTTACTGTTTTGATATCCCAAATAAGAGAGTCTTTAAAAGCAGAAGCACTGACATAAGCCAAATACGCCTAACATCCTTTTTGAACCAGCTTCTCAACAACAAGCGCGGAGATCACATTTGACAGATAATTCCGATACTCGCCGATCACAACCACATCATTATCATCCTTAGTTCTCAGAACGACCCTATTATCGTATAATCCAAATTGACTCGGTGCTTAACTAACTTTTCCATACCTAAAATAAAGTCGAACTCCCCAAATAGAAGTTCCATCAAACCTGCCAGAAATATCACCCAATGATCCTTCAACGGAACATCCCTATAAAGTTTACTAACTCAGACAGCCTACCCCAGCAGACTTAGTATAGTGATCTCACTAGAAATGCTCTCAACGGATATTCCCAAATTTTTAGATACAGAACTAGCTAAATAAGAGTTAGTAGAACCTATACCTTTCAGTGAAATATAAGGTAAATCGAAAATAAAGAATGTACTAGTAATGATATCAAGAGCATCTCTATCCTCAGCATCATGTAGCATAAACCAATACAGGCTATATTGTCTGTCTGACCAGCACCTCTACCCGGTGCTATCTGCCCATGGCTCATGCCACTACCACCCCTAGCCTATCCACTACCACCTGAGGTTGTACAATACCTGTTCCTTAAGCTTGCACCTAATCAGCCCTTAGTAAACACTCTCAGAGACGGTGCTTTAATGACCTACATCTCAAAGAAGACCCAATCCTCTTTCAACACTTGTCTGAATGGCGCCTATCGCAGTCACTGTACGACTGTAACCCAATAGGAGTAACAGGAGCTCCTACCCTAACCGGCCCATCAGATCTAGCCTCTTTTTAGTCCTCTACAGAAAATTATAGGGCTCCAAATCCCTCTTGTTTTTGTCTCTCTGTCCCTAATCTAGCGCTCCGCGCGCTTAACCTCCTCTGCAATTTTTGTCTTATCAATCAGAACTGAAAACACACACTTCCTCTATGGAACTATCGGTACCCTCAAACTGTCTCTCAGATCGTCCTTAAAGCAAACAAGCTTCTCACACTCAGATACCACCATGCCTCTAGCGTAGCAGCTCAACCTTAGAAACTCGGCCTCATACTCGGCCACTGATCACATTGCGTGAGATTCATTAACTCACATCTAGGAGCATCAATATAACTCGCGCCTACATATTTCCATTGAAAAGCAGTCTTGAATAAGTCCCAATTCAGATGGTTAAGCTGAGTACCCTCCTCAACCGTTAACCACCATTGGTATGCCTCGTTGCGAAGCAGAGAGACTGCACCTGTAACAACCCAATTTTAGTGAGATCAAAATATTGGTTTTGTGACCACAAATCCGATTCAAAAATAAAAATTTATTTTATTTTATTATATGTTCCGTATTATGTTAGAAATGCTATGTGAAAATTCTGATAAGAAAATTCTACTGATTTCATGTTTAATTACAAGAAAGACTAAATTACATAAAAGGGAAAAGTTGAGTTCTAGTATATATAAGGATTAAATAGCTATAGAATTCAAAATTTGAGGTTCTTATATGGTAATTAGACCATTAAGAAAAGTACACCTGATTCATTTTTTGGCTTTTGCCGTAGCCTCGTTTTTTGCATTTCGGGTACACACCTGATTTGTTAAGACGTTACAGCAACGCCAAGCCCACCAAAACCTAAGAAACAGTAATCTAACAATGATTTAACAGATTAAATACCAAATTTGACATAAAAAAATCACGAAGCTAACTTACCACCGTCAACAAACAACCTATTACGTACACTAAATCGTTGGAGTGTAGTTTACTGCTCCACAATCTGCTCCATCACTACAGGTTGCCAAAGGAATCAAATTGAAGTAATAGACAGAGTTCTACTTACCAAATCAATCAAAAAATAGAAATTTCTGCAGAACCATTGAACAATAGATTGATAAGTCAAATTGGAAAAGAACAAAACAAGAGCTTGTATAGAAGGGGAAAGAAAAATTCAAAAAGGGGGAAAACAAATGAATTTGACGTTAGATTTTTCTGAGAAAACGAATTTTGAAAAAAAAAATAAAAATAAAATAAAACGTGATAACTTCCCGCATCCTATCTCCCCAATATTCTCTTAATCAAACTACCCACTACTCAGATTTTTAATACAACTGAAACTCTCATATACGACCGAGCAAAAATTATAACATCCTTACTCGCACAGAGATTCGACCACAAGACCTCCAACACAACACATCCCGTTACCACTCCAACCAACAGGCTCATTCTAATATGAAATAAAAATAATTAAATATAAGCCCACTAAACAAGGATAAGGCTAGATTCTAAAAATATTAAAATTTAGCAAAGATGATGCTTGAACCCAAGACCTCTCAGACACACCCAGAACACTTAACCACTGAAGCAAATATATATTTATGTCAAAATCATACAGAATCATATATAAGAAAAATTAGGGCGTTACAATGCCTAAAAGAAAAGTATGAAAATATTTGGCACAAAGGTTGTTTGATTGATCTTTTTGCTTGAATTTTCTTTCTTCTTTTTGTAAGACCTTTAGATGTTGATATTTATACCCTCTAATTCATTTCCAACTGTTGTGGTTGTTGAGAAAATAATTAGAGCCATAGGGGATGAAAATACCATATCATTAGATTCACCTGCAACAAAAAGTATCGATCCTTTTTCTACGAGTATCGATACTAGTAGCATTTAATGTTTGATTCAGTTATCGTTAAAGTTAGTTTACAACGATACCAAAGATAATTTATCGATATATGGTAAAAGGTATTGAAATATTTATAATGGGTATCAATATAAAAAGATGATATCGATAAAATTCAATAGGTATTGATATATTTTGAAAAGTATCGGTACTTATTGTTTTTTTTTTCAATTTTTTTATTCAAGACGGTAAGCAACTTTAGTATCGATAAAAATCATATGGGCATTGATACTTTTTTGAAAATATCAATACTTTTTGTAGGGAACATTTTTTCAATTAATTTAAAATTGTTACAATCGAGTTCAAGAGTTTAAAACGGTTTTTGAACTTTGTCTAGAATTTTCTAAGTGTTCAAAACATTTTCTAAGATTTTTGGAAGTCCTGAAATGATTTTTATGTTGTGAAACTTAATAATTTATTTGTTAAAAAAATAAATTTCATTCAAAAACATTTTTATTTGTTTTATCAAAACAATTTATCAAATAAAGCTAGTCTAACACACAATTATCTCATATTTAAGCTTTAATAAATATGATTTATAAAATTTTAAGAATATTAAAAATTTTAATATATATTTGAAAAAAAATTATTAAATTTTAATATTTTAATATTTTGATATTTTTTTCTATTTTTTTAATTTTATAAATTTACAATTCAATAATTTTATTTTATTTTAAAATATTTTAAGATTTTTTTAGATGATGATGTCATGGTAATATCATTATATAACATGGGACAGCATATGTTTTGTAATGCCCAGAATTTCTTAGATTTTAATTACATAAGTTTGTTAAATAATTTGTTTTGGTTTGGCGGTTAATTGCTTTGCATGTTTGTTTTAAATCTTGAGTTCGATTCCCATATTTTAAGATTTTCTGATTTAATTTTGAATTATGCCGAATTTAAGTCTTTGGATTTATTATTTAATTTCGTTAATTATTAATAAGAGAATTGGGTTGGTTTAGTGGTTGAGCTTTTATAAACTCACTGGTCCTATGATTAAGCTTTTATGTATGCAATATGAAGTTATTTTTGCTAATTCTTGATTATGTTACGGAGGAGTTTGGATATAATTGGTTTTCTAGGGGAGTAGCTTTAGGGATGTGCATCTGATTTGTTTGGTACTTGTGAGGAGTAAGAAGTTTTATTAATTTGGAATTTTATTTTTTTTCAAATAATTATTATAAAAAAAAAAAGGGTTTTCCCAAAATTTTGTTTTTCTGCCGTTTTTCCCAAATATTTTTCTCACATCACATTTTTTTTCCTTTCTCTTCTTGCTTTGCTTTCTTTGCTCTCCTTTTGTCTCTCTTCTTCTTTCGATTGCTTTAAGAATTTAATATGAACATTTTAAATTTTATTGGGTTTTGTTTATTTTTGGACATTTTATGTTTTGTTTAAATTGTTAGGACTATGTTGGTAATTATTATGCAAAAGCCTTTATCTTTTAAATGACGCTTAATTTAAGATAACTAAAGATAGTAAACCACGATTTTATAAACAATACGCTATATGGTTTTCCGCTGCAAGACCAATTGAAAATCTCTAAATGTTTTAGCCTGCAAATGTTTTCAAATGAATTGGTTTTGAATTTAGTAGTACTTTTAAGATGTGATTACAGAAATTGTTATGTTTTACAAAGAGTTAATCAAATTGAACTATCTTTCTATTGAAAATGATTTTCATCAAAATTAAATATTTGTTACTTTGCGTGATGATGTAATTTCCATAATCCGATTGTAACGTCTAGGCCAAATATGAGATGTTACATGTTTGGTTGGTCTGTTTTTTTTTTAATGTCTAATGGTCTGAACCAAGAGTGTTTGATAACGTTTGGAACTAAATTGATTATGTCTGAAAATGTTAAGAGATCGAAGTGTGTCAAAAATTTTAAATAACAAAGTAAGAAAAATAATATACTAAAGTGTAAATTAATCCTAATACTTTTATAACACTATAACAAAACAGTCTTAAGACGATACTTTTGGGGCGACACTTTCCTAAGTGTTGGGATAGACTGGCCAACATACACTTTGGCCAACTCTTTGTATAAGGGTTGCGATATGCATGCCTAAGGCAACGCTTAAATAAGAGTTGACTTTTGTGTAGCCCTAAGACGACACTTTTGTGGCGACACTTTCCTAAGTGTTGGGATAGACTATGGTTTGGGCAATTCTTTGTATAAGGGTTGGGATATGTATGCCTAAGGCAACGCTTCAATAAGAGTTGGGTTTTGTGTAGTCCTAAGACGACACTTTTATGGCGATACTTTCCTAAGTGTTGGGATAAACTACGCTTTAGGCTAAGGGTTGGGATATGTATGCCTAAGGCAACGCTTGAATAAGAGTTAGCTTTTGTGTAGTCCTAAGACGACACTTTTGTGGCGACACTTTCCTAAGTGTTGCGATAGACTATGGTTTGGGCAACTCTTTGTATAAGTGTTGGGATATGTATGCCTAAGGCAACGCTTCAATAAGAGTTGGGTTTTGTGTAGTCCTAAAACGATACTTTTGTGGCGACACTTTCCTAAGTGTTGGGATAGACTACGCTTTGGGCAACTCTTTGTATAAGGGTTGGGATATGTATGCCTAAGACAACGCTGGAATAAGAGTTGGCTTTTGTGTAGTCCTAAGACGACAGTTTTGGGGCGACACTTTCCTAAGTGTTGGGATAGACTTGTCAACATACGCTCTGGCCAACTCTTTGTATAAATGTGTTACGTCCCAAATTTCCTTAATTCCAGCTTTTTTTGAATGTGTAGCACCAAAAATTTAGATTTAAAATATGAAAATTCTTAAAATTTTACATCATCAGTTTGTGAATAATTATATATATTCAAATTAAAAATAACTTAATAGCTGCGAGTGTGGATAAGGTTTTTAATAAAAATGCCGCAAAAAAATCAATTTAGTTTAGGGTTTAGGGATTATAGTTTATATATAGTTTAAGGTTTTAAAGTTTTGTGTTTATGGGTGATAAACTATAATATATACATATTTTTATCCCATGCTTGGCACATTTATGGATGAATTCTCATTAAATTTATAGAATTTGATGCTTATAATCCTTTAATTTCATGATTTATACACAGGACGACGAAAATCTACCGGATTAGAGTCAAATCTAATATGGAAATCCATAGATCGAGTTAATGCAATACTAGGAGTTTTAATTAGAAAGAAATTTCAATTAATCAACTTAGGGTTAGTTATTTTTCATCTTGAAAGAGATATTAACATAAATTGGGAATTTTTATGGATCAAGTCAAGTGAACAAATCGTCTAGTTCAAAGTCAAATAACAAGTGAAGTCTAGGTGGATTCTTCCTAAAGTATTGTCTTAATCAATCAGTTTTCCCAAAGTATTTTCCCAAATTACTCCCTGTGCATTCTTACTTTAGTTAATAATTAGTTTAATTGAAGTAATCACCCCTTTATTTTTAGGCTAGATAATAAAAAGAAAGTTAATACTAGTACTTTTAGTCCTTGTGGGCTCGACATCTCGATCTTGACATAAGCTATACTACTGTTCGATAGGTGTGCTTGCATTTATCGTGATAATAGTTAGTTTTTAGGTATGATCACACATAATATACATCAATGGGTTTGGGTTTAAGATCTTAGGGTTTTGTGATTAAGGTTTTGGGTTTAAGATTTTAGGGTTTTTTTTAATATAAACGTTTCAAAATTTATATTATATATATTTAAAAATTTTAATCATAAATAAAATAAATATAAATTATTATTTTTCAAAAAATAAAATATCAAAATGGGATAAATCCCAAAAGCATACATGAACAATGGTTTAATGTGCAATTGAATATATAAACTTTAATTTGATCCAGTTCTTGTAAATTATTAACACAATTATTGATATAACATAATTTTATATTTATATATTGCATACATAAATATTTATATTTATTCAATATAAAAAAAATTGATGTATTTATTTTTAAAATGTGTATGATTAAATCAAAATTAAAGTTTCAAGTATAAATTTAAACCACAACTAGAATTTCATATTGAAAAAAGAATAATATTGAAAAAAGAAATCTTTTCAACAATACTAGACCATGCCATACCCATCTATCAATTTAATTTCTAAAAATTAAAATACTATGATTTAAAATAATTTTAAAGTTTTTTTTGGGGTATATGACTGCTTATCTTTTAATTTATATATTAAATAATTTCTTATATAATTGTAAAAGAGATAATATTAATTTAAATATATTAAAATTATCATTATAGTTTAAATTATTTAAAAGATAATAATAGATAAACTTTAAACATATTAAACTAAAAAAATTGCTAACCCATGCATTTCTAGAGAAACAATATTAATTAGTAAATTGAAAATGTTATTTAAATTTCCTAAAATATTGGAAGAATATATAATATTCAAATTTTATCTAATTAGTTTAGGGTTTAAAGTTTATGATTTAGGGTTTATGATTTATGATTTAGAAATTTAGGTTTTGAGTTTTGGATTTAGGGTTTCAAATGTAGTGTTTAGGGTTTAGAAATGATCAAATGAAGACGAGAGTGAAGGAAAGGTCAATGCTACTAAAGAACGGTTTGGTCAGTGAATCAGTTAACCGATGTCAACTGGAACTGAGCTATTTTTAATCAAGTTTTTTTACCCTTATTTGTAGGGTTCATAGAATGTCATATGTTCGTGTCATATGTTCGTGCAAGTGTTAGAAACAAGTTTCAGACACAAATACTTCAAGTAAAATAAAGAGTCAAAGGAATATAATTAACCTTTGTATTAACCAACCATGAACTTCTTTCGGATTGATTTGATTCTTCTGATTTGTTCGATTCTATCGTAACATCATAAGCTTCGTTTTCTTTAATACAAAAAATTAAAAATTCTTTATTAGGAAGACATATTCAGCTCAAGTTTTCATATTATTTAAAATTATTTTTGTACACCATTATAAAAATTTAAAAATTAAATATATTATTTGGAACAAAACAAACTTAATTTAAAGGAATTTAAAAAATAATTAAACCTTTCAAATATAGAAACAAAGAAGAAAATTAAATTGAAAAAATTATTTTATTTTAACTAAAATGGCGCCATTTTAATTTTTTCCCCTAATAATTTTCCCCCAAATCCAAAAAACCTTAAATTTCCCCCCTTTTGTTTTAACCTTTTGTTTACACTATTTTTCTCATTCCTGCAAAACCCAAACTTATTTTTCCTTTTCATTATAAAGACTGTGTAAAACGAAAAAGGAAAAAGGGAATGGGAACGATAACTGCGCCATGGAAGCAACTTTTTCTCAACGCTTTGGAATCTAATTCCCATCCCAAGCACTCTTCCTACTTTCAACTCGTTAGCCGCCTTTCTCTTTTTTCACTCTTCTCTTTTTTTTTATCCTCTTTTTTTTGTTGACTTGTTGTTGCTACTTCTTACTATTATAGGCCACGGTGGGATGCAACGGAAGACCCTCCAATCGCACCTTGGTTTTTAGGGATCCTTTTTCATTCATTTCTGTGTGAAATGCTTCTCAAATTCCAAATTTCATTTGTTTGATATTCAATGTGATTCGATTGAATTTACGGAGGATTTCAAGAGAGCAGCGACAAGTTCCATATCAACACCGATAACAGGACTCACAAGGTTTTTTAATTCACTTCCCCTCTTTCCGGATTCTTTCAATTCTGAAATGGGTACAATATTATTTGTTAATTTCGCAGATAGAAGAGCTAAAGCATTGCCCTTTTGCTGAGGTATTATCTTTTTTGAGGGTATAGCATCCCTATTATTTTTAATAACCTGTATTTTACTTAGGGTTCAATGTAAATCTTTTTTATTTCTCCTTTTCATTGCAGATATGTTGGTACTTTACTAATTCATGGGAGCAGTTTCGAATCAGTGGAAGAGTTGATGTTATTGATGGATCCAATCCTGACACCTTCAAACTCCAGGTTAGGCAACAATCCACCAATATTTGACTCCATTATTATATGAACTTATATTGCTAATATTATGACTCAGGACTAGTTTTAAGTACTTTTGAAAAGAGTTTTTAATCTATGTAGAGTTATATATTCATTGTACACAATAAAATAAAAGTTAATTTAAATAATATTTAAATTCATTAATCTTATGATATATGAAATATCAATTTTATTTAGCAATTAATAATAATTTAGTAGATTAAAAGGATTAAGCATATTGTAACTTAGTTGATTATGGAAAAAAGAAATTGTGAAATAAATTAGGCTTTAAAGAATCATTTGTGACTTAAGTTCAGATCCCATTATGTGTTCTAGATTTATTCTGAGCTATAGAAAACAACAAAATGGCAAACATCCTTCTGATATAATATTTATTACTTCGTGAAAAAGATAACTCTTTAGTCATTTCCCAACCGAGTTAGTCTTTGGTTAACTCGTGAAACCTACTCCGTTAAGCACTTAATACATGCATGCATACTGCAGCAAAGGGAGAAATCTTGGTTTTCTAGCTCTGTTAAATCAAGGCTACAATACTTGGGACCTAATCCTAGTCTGCCCCGCATAAGTGAGCACCAAAGTGAGGAAGAAGTTCGTTTAGATCTTTCAATTGGCCCGGTTGCTACTTTTTGTCTACTGGTTCTTGATCCTGATCAGGTTATCCCTCGTCCAATCTTACAATTTCTATGTGCTACTTCTATTTAAAAATTATATCATAATTTGCAGTTGATTATTTGAATTTGAAGAATAATGAGAGAGTTGAGTTTATATCTACTATTGATATGAATGGAGTGAAAAACTGGACATCAGAGAGAATCAACAGTTGATTTTGTTTCAGTTTCTAAAGCCATGAGGTGGACACACAATGGCATACCTGGTATGTATATGGTTGATGTGGAATAACATATTATAATTTTTTATACATTAATTTTTGCTAGTAGTATGTATGTATTTTAGATTCCATAAATAAATATAGTATGTTCTTGATCATGCAATAAGCATGACTACAATTGACTCGTTATTGTTTGTTGTGTTGTGCATTATTTTAGATTCAATAACAAATTTCAGACCATGTACGCATTGCACCAACCTTAGGGACCACTTCACTTCCTCCTCCGACTCACACACTGTCAAATGCTTCCTCTTTTTATGGTATGTTTCTAATTTTTAGACTTCAGTCTTTGGATAATTTAGCATCAAGGGTATGGATTGTGAATTTATTATCTTTTCCAATTATGAAGTTTAGATGTTCTTTTTCTACCGTATTCAGATCTAATTTTGCAATCATTGGCTATAAATAAATGCATCTTTTTAGTAGATAATTTGTTTCTTTAAGCTGGGAAAACAATGTATCTAGCGGCGATCATTTGGAAATGCAACTCAATAGTGATAAAATCTGAAAAGAATTTGAATGATGAGACCCCAAAATTTTATTGTAATGTGTTGGTTGAATGCCTTTTTCTCTTTTTAGAAATATATTTATACTGATATTTAAGATCTTATGTGTTGGCTCTATTTTTTTTTGAAGTTTCTCTTTTCCATAGAGATCAGTTTAGAGATATATACTTAGTGATGCTTCTGTCACTATATTTTTCATTTTCTTCAACTACCATATCGTAGGTAATTGGTATTATTGCAGTCTCGAATACCACAAATCCCCCTCTCCCTACCCCTTCTCTTTAATAATCAAAATAGTGTTCCTTTTTTGCTTTCAACAAGGTTTCTCTGTTAAGTAAATAAAAAGGTCTATATAATTAGAAATGCTCTTTATAACTCGAAAGAATCCATAATCTTTTCTTCTCTTCTTACACAGTTACACTAAACTACATAGCTGACTCATTTACATCTTGCATTTGAATACTGAATATTAGGTTAAAAAGTGTTTGGAATGGCAACTTCTGATCTGGTTTTTGTCACTAATGGAAGCTTTTTTTTTCCCTTTTGACATGGTTGAACAGGGTGGGTGGATCAAGCATCGATCTCAGAAGTAAAATATAGCCAAGAGTCGGGAAGCAATAAAGGTGAAAAGAGAGAAAATTGCATATGTTACAAGTAGGTAGTAAGCAAAATGGATTGTTGAAGTTGCAGCAAACTGTATTCGCTTTTATGTAGTACAACATCAATATTAATGTCCATCACATTAGGTACTTTTTTATTTGTTCACTTTTGTACATTGAGTTGAATGTTAGTATTATACATTTAAGCTAAATGTTAGTGTATTTTGATTGTTGGATCGATTTTTGTAGTGAATATTCAATCTTTATTTTAATTTTAAATTTTAATTTTAATTTTAATTTTATATTTTGTATTTTTTAATTGTATTTAAAGCACAATTTCTATCATTATTCACTATAAATATTTATAAAAATATATTAATATTGAAATAATAAAAAATAGAAAAAAAATTATATTATACGTGTCTATCACAATCTTTTAAAGGTTACTTTAGACTTGTTTATACCAACCTTTTTTAAAGGTTGCCTTAGACAAGATTTATTCTAACTTTTTTAAGGTTGCTTTAAATAGGTTTATCCCAATTTTTTTTAAAAGTTACCTTAGACAAGATCTATCCCAACCTTTTTAAGGTAAAAAGGTTGCCTTAGACGGGTCTATCGCAACCTTTTTTAAAGGTTGCCGTAGACATGGTCTATTCCAACCTGTTTAAGGTTGCCTTAGATAAGTCTATCGCAACCTTTTTTTATAGATTGTTTTAGACAATGTCTATCCCAACCTTTTTAACGTTGACTTAGACGACTCTATGGCAATCGTTTTTAAAAGTTGCCTTAGATAAGAACTATACCAACCTTTTTAAGGTTGCCTTAGACAGGTTTATCACAACTTTTTTCAAAGGTTGCCCTTGACTAGGTCTATCCCAACCCTTTTTAAAAGTCGGCATTGACTAAGCCTTTCACAACCCTTTAATAAAGGTCACCGTATGCTGACTTTTGCCAACGCTTTTTCAAAAGCGTCGCCATGTCTACGCCAACAGTACTAAAGACAACCTTTTTGGAAGCGTCGAGAGAAGCGTCGCGAAACCTATGCCAACTTTTTTTGCGTCGTCTTAGGTCAAAAAAAGTGTTTATTTGAATTTAAATAAATTAAGTGATTTATAAATTATTCAAATTTAGCTTGTTTATTCAAATCGAATACAAGTCAAAACAAATTGAGTTCGAATATTATATAAACATATAAATTTAATTATATTTAATTTTCTAAATATTATAGTTTATTGTGTTTAAATGAATATTCTTAATTTATCTATATAACTCGATATAAAAGAAAGGTCCAAAAGGACCTTCCTTCATTGACACGTTTATATTTTATTTTTTAATATAATTTGGTCTTTATATTTTTATAATTTTATTAATTAATTCAAACAGTCAATGTCGTTAATTTTTCTATTAAAATATTATGTGATTATTTATAATTTGAAAATGGACTTTTATATCTAAAAAGTAAATAGACTAAATTTCTAACGTATGACTAAATAATTAAAAAAGTAGTCAGTGATTCCGCTGTGGTTAGGGTTTTTTTCTCCTAAGTTTTTTCGTTACTTTTGTCTGCATCTTGCGCAATTGTTGATTTCTATTTTTTTTCTTTTGCAACTCTTTTGAGTGATGGTAATATGTCTTTTGTTTCCTTATTGGGCCTCTACCCCTGATTCAATATGTAAGATGATCTTTCAAGATTAAACATCAACGATGAGGAGGAAGATCCAGTGTTAGAGTAAGTCTAGGAGGAAGGTTATAACGATGATTTCAATCTGTGTTTAGTAGGAAAAGCTTTAACCAATAGAGGTCCACTTTCCTTAAGGACTGTTTTGGTAGAACTATGGCACCCAATTAATAGGATCACTATATTCGAATCGGAAGAAAAATAAATCCTCTTTCGTTTCTATAATGAGGTGGACATTCGAAGAGTGGTTAATGGGATGCCATGGTTTTTTAATCGACATTTGATTATCCTTCATCGGTTGGCAAAAGCTTTATAGTTCTCATATTAACGCTGATGTTTAGGAAGACAAATGGGAAGCTCCTTGGAGGTTCACAGGATTTTATGAAGCTTCTATTAAAGTCAAAGAAAAGAATCTTTGAATCTGTTGAGACGTATTAAGGTAGACGTATTAAGGTGGATAATTAATCCCCATGGTTCGTCATAGGGGACTTCAATGAAGTTATGTTCTCTTTTGAAAATAAAAAGAAGGAAAGCTGCGAGAAGAAATGCAAATAGAGGTTTTTAAGAATGCATTAAAGAAATGTAATTTGAATGATTTAGGCTTTCAAGGGCAATGGTTTACTTAGGAGAGGGGCAGATTGACCACTAATAATATAAGAAAGAAGGTCGATAGAGGTCTGGCAAATTCGAAATGGTGGACAAAGTTTCCAGAATATTTAGTCTCTCATCTTACTCATAGTTTTTCTGATCATTGTCCAGCTCTAATGGACACGCTAGAAAGACGAAATAAAGTTTTAGTAAGAAGACATTCCCCTTTTCGATTTAATGTTGGCTGGGTCCTTGAGAAAGATTTTGAGTATCAAGTAAAACAAAGCTGGGTAAGGAATCAGAAAGAGCTTTCTAAAAAGCTCAAAAATTTGGGCCAGTTCCTTATGGAGTGGAGTCGAATAAATAAGAGGAGATGTAAACAACGAAAAGAGAAGTTGAATGCAAAGCTAGGTTCACAAAAGAATGAAGATCTTAAAAAAGAAATACTAGAAGAAATAACAAATGTTAAATTAGCACTCAACATGGAAGCTAATAAGGAAAGATTATTTCGGGAGTAATGTGCGAGAGCTAATTGGCTTCGTATGGGTGACAGGAACACCTCTTTTGTTCACGACTTTGCATCCTATAAAAAACGGAAGAACAAAGTTAGAGGATTTGAAGACATGAATGGGTAATGCGTGGAATGAGAAGTTGAGTTACTGGAACTGGCGACAGACTATTTTAAAGAGTTGTTTTCGACAAAATCCCTAATTAGCTGCAATCCATTAATGAACAACATTAACTCGTGTATTCCGGATAGCATTAAAGATGAACCAATAGTGAGCTTTAAGGAAGAAGACATAATTAAATCATTAAAAACAATGGCACCCCTAAAAGCTTCTTGTAAGGATGGTTTTCCCGCTTTCTTTTTTCAAAAATATTGGGATATAGTAGGAAAGACGTTATTAAGTTCTATTTGGAAGTGTTGAACAACAATAAAGAGATTGCTAAAATTAAAAACACCAATATTGTGTTAATTCCTACAATTTAGACACCAAAGAACATAGGCCAGTTTAGACCAATCAGTTTATGTATTATTGTTTACAAAATCATTTCAAAGGCAATTTTCAACAGATTTAGAAAAACTTTCAATGACTGTATAGGAAAAACAAAAGGCGTGTCATTCCGACTAGAAAAATTACTGACAATATTCTAATGGCTTATGAGGTGTTACACTCTTTAAAAAAGAAGCAACAAGGACGTGATAATCTTTCATTAAAACTTGATACTAGCAAAGCTATGATAGAGTGGAGTGAGTGATTTTGGAAAAGATGATGAAAAGCCTTGGATTCTATGAAAAATGGATTACGTTGGTCATAAGATGTGTGAAAAGTGTGCCTTATTGAATTCTGTTAAATGGGAGTCAAGGAAGAAATTTTAAACCAACAATGGGTTTAAGGCAGGGTGACCCTTTAAGACCATATTTGTTTATTATATGCGTTGAAGGATTCTCAAGATTGGTAAACATTGTAAAAAAATATAGGAAGATAAGTGGCGTAAAGGTGGAAGAAGGGGTACTCCTCTAACTCGCTTACTTTTTTTTAGATGATAGCATATTGTTAGAAAGGCAACAAATGAAGCAGCATTGACTATGAAGAAAGTTATAAAGGAATATGAGGGTATGTCAGGTCAATTAGTAAATTTTGATAAAACACTGATTTATTTCAGTAACAATACTGGAGAAAGGGACAAAATTCAAATTGCCAGTATGCTGAGTGTTAGAATGTAACACCCCCTTACCCAAATCTGACGCCGGAATAGGGTACAAGGCATTACTGTACTTGGACATACGTAATCTCGTAAAATCGGGCCATAAAATTTCTTTTCTTTTTTTTAAACTTCTCATTCAACATCTTAATAATCTTATCGTGGACCCTCGTAGCCCTAAACATGAGCCGGAGATGTTCCGAAACCGATCTGTGAACTTTCAAACATTTAGAAAATTTTTATCTAAATCAAGGTCACACGCCTGTGTGGATATAAGACATGTCCGTGTCTTTCACATTGCCTAGACACGCTCGTGTCATGACCCCGTGGAGCCATTAGGAGCATTCTGTTTTTCTTCCACGGCTACACTACACGCCCGTGCGGTGGTTGTGCTATTCCGACGGCCAGGACACACGGCCGTGCCACCAGCCCGTGTGGTAATTTATTTGATTTTATTTTCAAAATGAAAGGTGCAGGAGACACACGACCTACTCGCATGCCCGTGGGCTGGCCGTGTGTCACATGGCCTAGGCACACACCCCGTGTGCCCAACCGTGTGACAATAATAGGCTATTTTCTAACCCTTTTTGCCACCCTGAAACAATGCCAAAACCACACCAATCCATACATATAATCCAGTACTTTAAAGTGCATCATACACAAGAAATATTTACCATTACATATAATTTAAGTAGAAAATATTAGGCCATATCCAGAGGCCATTACAACTTGACTCAGGCACAATAATGACCAATACATATAGCCAATTAGAGTGGCAACTAACAAAATGATCAACCTCCTATACATGCCATACAATAAAGAAGTTTCTTACTATTATACCAAAATAGATGGCTTGATAGTGTGTCTACGAACCCCGACTTTGAGTGATCCTTGAGCTAATTCGGTAAACCTACAAGGAAAGGGAAATGAAAGAGAATAAGCATATAAAATGCTTAGTAAGTGGCATGAATAATAAAGCCATAGTTCAAGGATTATATGCCTAAATAGGCAAAGGAAAAGATATCATGTACTTCTTTACTTGTTTGCATTACTACTCATTCTCTAGCTTCTAACATGCATATATCTTACTTACTCTTATATTTTACTCATTCTCATATCTTACTTGTATTTATTTTGTAGCATTTCTCATAGTCATGTACTTTCGAATACTTAAACTTTCTTATTTATGAACCTGCAACACTCAATATAGAGCTTTAGCCTTTCTCTTGAATTTATCAACTCGGACACCTTTCAACTAATATTCTCTTTTAGAATACTGAATGATACCCGTAATTCAAGCCTCATAGAATGATGCCAATGCCATGTCCCAGACATGGTCTTATATGAGATCTCAAATCAAAACCGAAGCCATATCTCAGATATGGTCTTACACTGGTCTTATATCGATGTCGATGCCATGTCCTAGACATGGTCTTACACGAGATCGTATTCTTATACCAATGTCATGCCCCAGACATGATCTTACACTGGCTCACATGTATCGAGGTCAATGCCATGTCCCAGACATCGTTTTATATGGGTCCTCATCTCGGATGCCCAAGCTATGTTCCAGATATGATCTTACAAGGGATCACATCTCGATTCCAACGCCATGTCCTAGACATAGTTTTACATGGGATCTCTGTTGGTGCCGATGCCATGTTCCAAACATAGTCTTATACGAGACCTACAATACTCATGACATGATTACGGTATCCTTCGTATCATTTAATCTTGCATGTAATTTCTTTTTCATGTTTTTCATCATTTCTAGATAAAAATTCATATCAATATTTTCATAGAATATCATTAAATGAATTTATAAAGAACGTAAGCTAAATTACCACATACAACTTACCTCGAGTCCAAAATGTGGGAAATTGCTTGGTTTAGTCCTCGATTTTATTCTTTTCCCGGTTTCAGTCCAGGCTTTGTGTTTCTTGATCTAAAATGACAAATTTAACTTGCTTAATACCCACATTGTCTAATTAGTTCATAATTGACACTTGAGCAAAATTTTAAATTCTACCCTTAAACTTTTACATATTTGTAAAATAGTCCCTAAGCTCGTAAAATGAAATGTATCCATCCTCTTGGTTACCCAAGCCTAGCCGACACCTACTAGTGTCCATACAAGCCCACATTATTCACCATTTCATACTTTTACTACACATTTTCATACTTTGCAATTTAGTCCCTTTTAGGGATTTTCATTCAAAATCACTTAGAAAAAGAGGTTTACTACACCTTAATCCTTCATTTTCTACCACTAGACATAATTTTACTTGCATGTGATGCATGGGTATATTTTTTAATATAAACCCTAACTTAAATTAGTGGTAGAAATAACTAGATTAAGCTACGAAGATTTCAAAAATACGAAGAACATGAAAAAAGAAGCTTGGAGACACTTACTTGGAGCTTGAAAATGAAAGAAACCCTAGCTATGGAGACCCTTCAATTTCGGCACAAGGAGAAAGAAGATGGACACAATTTTCGCTTATTTTCCCTTTTTATTACTTAACTTTACCAAATGACCAAAATACCCTTAGGTCCTTTCTTTAATATTTTTACCTTCTATGGGCATTTTTGTCCACCATGCTAAAAATTGGTCTAATTTCCAAATAAGAACTCCTAATAATTCCTCTTATGCTATTTAATACTCAAACCTTCTAGAAACTCATAATTTGCATCTTTTGCAATTTAGTCCTAAAAGACAAATTATTCACTATTTCATGAAATTTTCTTCATGGAATTTTCTTAATATCATGCAAGCATGCCATAAGCTCAATAAAAATCATGAAATGAAATTTTCTACTTCAGATTTGTGGTCTCAAAACCATTATTCCGACTAGGCCCTATTTCGGGCTATTACATAGAATTACGAACAATTTTGAAAAGTACCTCGAATTACCTGGGGAGAAGGAAAAAATGTGTTTGTTGGCATAAAAGAAAATTTTCTTAAAAGAATTAAGAGTTGGAGTGTTTAAAATCGTTAAATAGGAGGTAATGAAATTTTTATTAAATTCATTCTTCAAGCTATTCCAATTTATGCCATGCAATATTTTCTTTTACCAATTTCATTATGCTGAGAATTAGAAAGTCTTATGTGCAAATTTTGGTGGCAGAATTTAATTACGAATAAAAGAATTCATTGGTGTGCTTGGAAGTCTATGTGTACCCCATAGGCATTAAAGGGAATTGGTTTTAGAGATCTATCAAATTTTGAGTAAAGCCCTTTTAGCAAAACAAGGGTGGAAACTAATTGTTAATCTCACAAGTTTAATTGCACGAACATTGAAAGCTAAATATTATCCAAGAAAGGATTTCATGAACGCAGAGTTAGGAACTCACCCATCTTTTACCTAGCGGAGCATTTGGGGGTCATGAAACATTTTAGAGGATGGCCTTGGTTGGAGAATTAAGAATGGTAGACTGGTGAATATTTGGAATGACAACTGGCTTTTAGGCCTTAGGGAAAGGAAAGTCAGAGTTCAGACCATAGATGTTAGATTTAAAATTGTTGCAGACCTTATTAATGAGGATAACTGTACCTAGAAGGTTGATGTGATTGAAGGACTATATAAGAGGAGCAAATGTCGAAAATTTTGTCTATCCTTCTTTTAAGCAACTGCTTGCCAGATGCACTTATGTGAAGGGGAGACAGTATAGGGGAATACTCCGTCAAAAGTGGATAGAAATGGTACATTACAACAAACTAGAGCAAGACAAATATAGACTCTAATTTACATATCAATGATCTCAAAGCTTTCTATACAAGGTTATGGAATATTAAAATTTTGAATAAAATTAGAATACATTTATGGAAGATTTCAAAAAATTTCTTGCCTACTTTTCAAAATTTATATATCCGAAGATTATGGGATGAGGCTGATGTCTAATTTGTGCAATGGAAGACAAATCTGTGGTTCATATCTTCCGAGATTGTGTGGTTGTGAAATAGGTGCTTCAGGGGGTTGGCTTGACAATCTTGCAAACAGACACAAATCAATAATAGAAAAACTGGTTAGTGTGTGTTTTTGACAGAATGGACAACACAAATTGTAAATATCGCTATTACTTTTTATGTAATCTGGCATTTTAGAAATAAATTAGTCCATGACGGGATAAAAGAGAGGGTCAGTGAGGTGGTCAATTTCATTAAAAGGCATATGTAGCAGAACTCAACCAGTTAGAGGAGTTATCATCGAGCCAAAGCTACAAATGTAGGCCCAATGGAAACCCCCAGATGGGGACACAATAAAAGTAAATTTTGATGTTTCCTATCAGCAACAACTACAAAGAGCGATAGCAGGAATTGTATTAAAGAATAATCTAGGACAGATAATGGGGTATGCACTTACCCAACCAACAACATTCAAGACTCAGTAATGGCTGAAGCAGATGCCTGCCTACAGGCGATCATTTATGCTAAGGAAATGGGTTTCGACAATATTTGCGTTGAAGGCGATGTGCTCACGATTCTAAAAAAGTTACAAGCCAAAGAGGCTGATATATTTGTTATAGGTAATATTATAAAGGAGATTCAATAGAGAAAAGTAAGGTTTAGAGTTTTTACCTCACGATTTGTCCCAATATCGGCTGAACAAAGCTGCACATGATATGGCAGTATGGGGACGTCAGTGTGAAGACCCGAGATACAGGGTGGAGGAAGCCCCACTAGAGGTCGAAAGAGTTATAGCAGAAGAGTAAGGGGGAAGAATGTTTTCTTTGGTTATCTGAGTTCGGAGTGGGTGTTGAAACTCTGTCATTGAGAGATACTTTGAGGAGCTCAGAATCATGGAGATGTGGGGAATCGAAAAGAGTTTTATGATCGAAGCATCGTACGGCGTTGCCACTCTCGAAGATTTGTTGGCCGGTGCATCTAGCTTTAAAAATGGTGAGGAAGATGTTTGATTTAGGAAAGTTTTATTTAGGTTAGGTTAGGAAATGTTTTTCTTTCTATTTTGTGTTTGTCTTTTTAGTTTCTTTAGGGTCTCTTTTGCTTTTATGGGAATAGGACTATTTTGGGTTCACCCAAGGCACCACAATTTCACTTGGCCAATCTGTTGCCAGCTGGAAGGGACGAGTTTTGAGGTGCGGTAGGGTATTTTTGCTTTTATTTTTTTTTTACCTCTCTTTAATGAAATGCATCAGTAGTTGATTAAAAAAAAATTCAAATGTATGAATTGTATTAAGACTTATACTCATGATTATTTGAACGGAACTAGATTAGTTGATTAGATTAAGAATCGATTAGGATATTAATTCGGAGAGAAGCATCAGGTCGATTGACCTACAAATCAGTACAGAACAATTGGATAAATTTTTTTAATATTGTTCATTTTTATGATTTTTTAATCAAAATCGTATAAACCAATGATCTTATCAGTCTAGTTCTGAAAACTTTTTTTAGAGTACGCAAAATGTGAATAGACCATACTAATAAATAATGAAAGTATCACAAATATATTTACAATTTTATTAATTAAATTTTTAAATTGATTAAATTAAATTACAATTCGAGTTCAAATAAAAGATAACTAAAATTGAAGTATTAAAGGTGTATTTAGTTATAGAAAATAGAATTTATATTGCATTCGATTTTCTTAAAAATTGGAATACTAAAAAAATGTGTTTGATTGAAAAATTATAAGTTGATTTTTGAAAAATTAAAAAATATGAAAATTTAAAAAGAATATATTTTTATTGTTTTCATTTTTTTTTTTTACAAATTTGAAAAAGATGAAAATATTAGTTATTAAACTTTAAATTTGAATGATGAATTTGCTCTAATTCAAGTACAAGACAAAATATTATTTTAAAAATAATTTCTTATTTCAAATCTTAACTCTAATTTGAGTTAATATAAATATAGAGAACTTTTTATTTTATTATTTATGTTTAAAATTAGATGATTAACTTGTTTTGATAATTTTCAGTCTTGCAAATATATTTTTATTTGCATTTAATAAACACATTTTTCAAATGTTGAAAAATTTAAATTTATTTTTTAAAAATAAAACTAGAAAAATGGACCAACTTGAACCGAGTGGGTTACGCACCACTAATATGGGAATATTTTATGACTTTGCTTTTTGACACGTAAACGCGTGTGCCAATGTTTACATGCTTGCTGTAATTTATTATATAATATTACTAGTTTTCGCACCGGTTTATTATTTATATAATTGAATTAAATTATAATATATCTTTTAATATTTTTAATATATTAAATGTATGTATTTTGCAGGAAAAAAGTTAAATATTAAATAGTACTAAAATCTATTTTATATGAGATGATCATGTGTGTTAATTAAAAAAATATTTATTTTTCTTAATATTTTAATAAAAATATAAATATTTATTAAAATAAAACGGTTTAATGTGAAAAAAAAACTATGTGATAGTTTATTTACAATAAAAGTTAGAAAGTATTGTAAAAAAAAAAAAAACCATAAAATTAAATGCTTGTTTGTACTAATAAGTTACAGATTAAATAAATTTATATAAAGTTTAAGCCAAAAATTAATAGTAAGTTTTATATTAGAAATTTATTTAATTTCAACTAAATAATCCTTAAATAAATTAAAATGTTATATAAAATATAAAATTTAGGCACTATAATGTTAAAATAATTCAAACAATCATTATATTTTTTTAAAATAATGTATGTAAAAAACTTACTTTATTAATATTTAAATAAATATAATTTAATATATTTATAAAAACATTTGCATTCATTCATAAAAGCATATATTATAAATTAAAAGTGAAAATTAATTGTTAAAAATGGGAATTGAATATAATAAATTCCTTTACCTATCTAATATAAAAATTATAGGGTCTAACATAATTAATAATATTAACATATTTTTAAAAATAGATAATATTTTAAATAATGGGGACTAAATGAGAAAATTAGAAAGGAGAAAGTCTTTTATAAAATAAATTAAAAACATTGAAGGGTTTATGGTGCAAATAATCCCTTTGCATTTTCTGTCACATCCCAAAAATCCGGGTTAGTAGAATCAGGTTTGTGAATCGAGAGAGAGATCATGCCCTAATTTTTGATATTATCTGTGCATTTTTAAGAAATAAATGAGGTATTGGTTCGTTGGTTAAGTGTTAGTGAAACATTCCTTGAAACCTAAGTTCAAATCCTTTCTCTTGCACCATTTTTATTATCTAGCAAATTTTACATCAAAACTAGCATGTGACATGCCTTGTTTTTAAAATAAATATTGCAAAATTATTTTAAGATTGGGGAAATAGCCAAGTGGTTAAAAGAAATATGAAAAAGCATGGAAATTAGATTAAAGTATTAAGTTTGATTAGCTTCCCTTGCAAAATAGCTTAATTTTTGCTAAAATTTCTCCTTCTCCTTATTTTGTGCTGCCCAAGCCTTGAACCCTAGGTATAAATACAACTCTTTTGTGTATTTTTCAGCCTTTAAGTCAATTTTTTCCTACCATGTTCACTCTTTTCCTCTCCTCTTTTCTCTTCAATTTTCTTTCTTTCTTCCCTTGTGTGCTGCCACTCAGCAACTAAGATTCACCATCAATTTATCTTCCTTTTGCAATGAATTCTTGCACCATTATTTTCCTCTTCTTGTTTTCATCTTATCATAAAATTTATAGTCTAAAATTTGAAATTTTAGCACTCAAGATCGACCTCCATTGATGGCCCAAAAGAACTTTGCTGCCCCTATCTTCTTGCTTGAGTAAGTGTCATTTTCTGTTGTTTTTCTTGATGGATTTTTCAATAAAATATAAAATTTTATAGATATAGAATTAGGGTGATTTTTAAATATATAAAGAGTATTTTTCTAGCTTTAAAGTAATTTCAATTGTGGTTTTAAATCAGCCCCAATTTCGCCACCGCTGGTGGTGGTGCGTCATGCCTAGAGGCACAAAAAGGGCTGTTGTTTCTTTAAATTTCCCATCTATTTCCAGAAATATTTTGGGTTCCTTAACCCTTACTAATCAACCTTTAATCATGTGTAAAATAGGAAAAATCAATCTTGATCAATCGGCAACTCAGATCTAACAATTCAAGAAGTGTAATTGTGGTTGATTATGGGCTAGTGTGTAGTTTCAGTTTTGATGTTGGGGAAATTGTTAATTGATCAAATTAAATATTTGAAAGATGGAATAGCTACTAGTTTTTCAGTATTTAAATGTGTTAGGTGCTGACTTAAACGCCCCAAATCAATAGTGAAGCAGATAGTTGTTAACGTGTGTGTTTCGCATCAAACCAGTGTAAGAAATCTAACTAGTTTGGATCTGAAAAATCGTTAAATTTGTGATGATTGGATTGAACCCATAAAAGGGTGTTTGGGGGCTATTTATGTAACATCCCTAACCCGCCTCGGTCATCGAATTTGTTTTACGGAGTATTACGAAAAATAACAAATCCGTTAATATTTAAAAATTTCTATCTAAACGTTAACATTTCTAGACCAAATTTTAATACACTAATATAATCACTATGTAAATATTTACAGGTTCGATTTACACAAACGAGGTCACTAAATCTCATTTTTCAAAATCGATTGACTTTAGGGACGAACCACTTGTACTTAATTGTTTGTTCAATTAACAAAAAATATCAAATTAAAATTCAATATAATAATACATTTCGCTCGCAAATATTAATATTTATGAACTCACTTGTAGTATTTGTGATCCCGAAACCACTGTTTCCGACACTACTGAAAAATAGGCTGTTACAGTTTAAGTGGTATATTATGAGTTTAATGATGATTTTTAATTTAGGTTTGTTTTAAAGTTTTAAAGAGAAATTGTGAGATTCGTAAGTGTTTCACAGTAGAGCGTAAAATAAGGTGTGGGTCTTAACTCGTTAACTTGAATGTTCAATAATGTTTTTAATGTTATAATTGGTGACTAAGCTTGATGGTTGGGCTTGGCTATATGGCTAAATAATTAAATTGTAAGTGGCCGAACCAAATATGTTTTGAGCCACAACTGTTTGGCATGTTAGCAAAGATGTGAGATTGACTGAATGATTGTATGATTGAAATTGTTGTGAATGTTTAGCTAATATAATGTATGTTGATTGTATGTATAGCATGCTCCCGAATGAAAATGAGGTCTATGCATAATATATTTGTATGAACGAGTTGCTATTAAATGTTTGAAAGGCTGCTATACATGCACTCAAAAAAGTATTGTAAGTTTTATGACAATATGATATGTTGAACGACACCATCTTAATCGTGAATTGAAAGTTGGATAAATAATCCTATTGGCTGAAAGTATTTAAACATATAAGGGCACGTTGATCGTGCCACTGAAATTAGATTGTATGACATCTTGCATATGTATAGGGTAGGTTCGATATTGTGGTTGATGGAGGAGTTTCGTGTAAGACCCCAAACCAGCCTAGACGTAATGACCGAATATGGAGGACTTACATTAGTTTGTTTAAAAATATCTCATTCAACCATACTTAGTTGAGCGTTTCAAAAGTATAAAACTCGGCAGAACTCTCACAAACATTCAAAAGAACTTAAGTCCGAAAACACTTATTTCAAATCCAGAAATCTAATTCAAATTTGTTTGCTTCAAAAGTAGCAATTTTTGGTAAATCCTTTCCAACTTAAAGGCAGACATTCGTTAAAAACTGTTTACTTATTTATAGAAAAACTCTTAAGAGATTACTTAATTTGTAGCGAAAAATATTTAGAATTTTAGTTTTTAAAATCGGATTCTATTTTGATAACTCTTATGATTTTACAGTTTAATGTTAAAATAACGAATTCGAATGAACGAAATATAAGCCCAAAATAAAACCAAAATTGAAAACTTAATCCAAAAAACAAAAGTTCAAAAAACTTAATTAACTAAAAATAATCAAACCAATATGAGCTCTTGAATGTCGTTCGGTCCTGAGTCGGAAGTTAACCTGAAACGTATTGACCAAACAAATGAGCTAGAAGCCCAGTGTGTGACTCGACCTACAAACAAAATTTTCTTATAGGTTTGGCATATACAACAATCAAATTGTAATTTTGTATCATATTATATATCAAAGCATATCATAAAACGTATCGGAGCTCATCATATATCAGAACATGCCATAGCATATCTTTTAATATTTCATACCAGAACATATCATATCATAATGTATCAAATCAAATCATATCATATCATATTGAATCATAGCATAACATATCATATCATATAATGTCCTACCCTCATTTGCTACACACCATCTCAGTTCAGCCAATCACACCATATAGGACTACAAGAGTCCATCCATCCAATCACACCAATATGTGGCGTGTGCCACTCATATAATTGCAACTGAGCTGCCATACATGAATTTGTGGTCAAGCTGCCATAATTGCAGTATAAACTGCCATATAACACTTCCTCCATCATATCATAACCCTCTTTAACGCATATGCAAAATCACATTAACAAATATACATATCATAATCATATATCATATATCATACATACATATATTATATATCACATCATGCATACACACGTACTTTCATATAGATCATAACATAGCATATGGCTTAATTGTAACATATTCTACTTAATATACCTCCTAAGTTTAACCTTATATTATTTACACACTAACACTTATAGTTACTAAAGCTCTTTCAACCATTTGTTGTTTGGGTTAAAATCATTGGGCTGTTTATTGTGTAGGTTTGGGAATAGGTTTTAGCACTGAAGGTGGTGTATGGGCCATTATATTTTTGTTCTTCAAATTAGAACTTTCTTCCTGCAAGCCGTGAAAAGAACTTTCAAGGTTTACTAATTTTGAAGTTGCAAGTAAAACTCTTCTACCAAAAGTTTTGTGAAAAAGTTCCAACTCAACTTTGAATGTCAATTTAAACATGTCTTTTTATTTTTGATAGGTTTTACTGGTGTCACATTTTCATCCATGAGACATAACTAGTAAGAAGCCAAGTCATGTAGCAAATGCCTCGGCTATTAGGATTGAAGAAGAAGACACGAACGCGTTGGCTCCCCATACAATAGTACCTATGTAATCTTTAGCAACAACTTTTATCCCTGTTTTTCTTGTAGCGGAGGTAAAAAATGTTGACCTACATTGACTTTTTTTATTAAGTGGGAAGGAAAGGTGACCAGGACACTCATGCACGTTCTTAAGCTTTGGTTTCCATGAATTCTTGGTATCCACTAAATGCATCATTCTAAACCTTGATTGGGTTGTCCTAATTTTAATCAATCACCTATTAGTTTCTTGCTTTCCACAAGTTCTAGCAAGTCATGTAAGGAAAGCTTGTAGGGAGAAAGATCTAAGGTCAAAGAGAGTTCTTGAAACTTCAATCCACTATTAGAAGAAAGAACCAAAGCCTTGGCTTGAGAGGTAGTGACTAAATGTTGATGTGCTCCGTACATCTTGGGCAAAAGGGTATAACAAAAACAACAATAATTGTTGAGGTTGTTTTTAGATGTGAGGTTGGTTTGCTAGTGATGTACACAAGGAAATTTACATGAGATGAATCCAATATTTTGATGTCTTACTTATTTTGTTACTAAATTAAGTTGAGGGGTTTTACATATAAAGACGCATAAAAAACTATTTTTGTGGACAAATTTTTTTTTATGTTATGACTCTTCCTTATACGTCTGCTTTTGTTTGAATGAGCATTTTGGAGAAACTTCAGTTTAGTTCTACTATAGAAAAAAAGTATTATTGGATTGAGCTTTTTCCTCATTAAGAGAAACCTTCTATTCTACGATTCATATCTAGGGTAAAACATGCTAGTTATTTTAGTACTGTAGGGTTCGAGGAGGTTAAGAGGGTTATAGTCCATGTTGAGGATAAACTCGATTATGCTACAAACAAGTAAAAATACAAAATTGAAAAGACCGAACACAAATATTTTATGTGGAAAAATCCCTCTGAAGAAGAAAAGAAACCATGGGCAAAGATAATTTCACTAAAACGACAAAAACACGAAGAGTACAAAAGATGGAGATAAAACTAAACCTTAAAACCCAAAATAAGAACCCTTAAAACTTAAACACAAAATTCCTTGAAAGCTTGTAGAAGCTTAATACCCAAATGTGTAATATAGGTTACCTTTCTAAGGCGGAAAATGACTTATTTATAGGCTAAAATCGTAGGTCAGATAATATTAAAATAACCTAAAATAATTAGAGTTTAAGTGGGAAACTAAAAATAGAGTTTAATTGGAAAAAGAAAAGCCAAAAAATGCGAGGTATAACTCTAAAAATCTCCACTTTGACTTGTATTTCCATAACGCATTCTTTGCCAAAGCTCACCACAAGCTTATCTTGAACTATGCATGATATTAACCAAGTTGAAGTTGTGCTTAGAAACTAGAAGACTTCTAGTCTTCAACTTGTGAACTACCAAATCAAAACTAACCCGGGTTTGATTTCTATGAACGAAATGTCTTATCTTTCCAAAACCTGCATCCAAAAGAGAACCTCTTCTATACGAAACAGTCATACATTTTCTATTCCTATAACCAAGTTGTCTTTGCTTCAAACGGGTCAACTTCGACTCCTTAATAGATAAAGGACGTCCTATTTTAGTGGACACCATTGATCCTTCAAGAAATAAAGGTTGCTAATCCTTTTACCTTTCATCAAAATGAGATCCTCATGGATATGCTAATGTTGCTTAACTCTATGTTGATTCTACACCCATTTTACTCTAAATTTCCCAAAGAGATGAGATTTTTCTTTAAGTTAGGTAAATGTTTGGCATCTGATAATGTCCTGATTGTTTCATCACGTATCTTGATCTAAACAATACCAATACTGGTTATTTACTGGGTAAGCCATTCCCTATACACACAACTCCACCTTCAACTGAATAGTATATGGGGAACTAATCCTTGTTGGGACACATGGCGAATGAACACCCTGAATCCAAGATCCACTTGGACGTAAGCTTGGAGCTTTCACTTGTTGACACCAAAAAAGAAATCATCACCCTTGTCATCGGCCAAATTAGCACCAGCTAAAGCTTTTTCGTAGCTTTCATCAGCCCTTTTATTTTACAGTTTGTAGCACTATGCCTTAACATGACCTAACCTTTTACAATAATGACATCTCTTGTCTCGCTTCCTTGATGATACCAAAATCGAGACTTATCTATCTGATTTGCTCTCCAAACCAAATCCATTGTTGAGTTTATCTTTGCTTAACAGATGTCTCTTCATTATTTTGAACGAGAGTCTATCTTCGCCATAAATTAGGGTTTCCTTGAAGACTTGTATGAAAGAGGTAGAGAGCACAATAATAGCATAGCTTGATCTTCATCATCAATCTGAACCTGAATATGTTTTAAAATATTTAAAAGAGTAATAAATTGACTGATGTGACCTCTGAAGTGTTCATTTTCGTACATGCAGAATGTGTATAGATGTTGTTTCAACACCAATTAGTTAGCCAGAGACTTTGTCGCGTATAAGGTTTCTAAATTTTTCCATAAGGTGAATGTTATTTTCTCCATCAAAACTTCCTACAACACATTATTTGCTAGACATAACTGAATTGTGGATAGAGCCTTTTCATCTAACCTATCTCATTCATTTTCATCCATGTTTGTAGGCTTATTCTCTGTAAGGACCTTCTCAAGATTGCTTTGAATTAGAATTACTGCCATCCGAACTTGCCACAGATTGAAATTTGTGATGCCGTAGAACTTATCAATATCAAACCTTGTTACTATCATCTTTGAATAGGTTGATTATGAAAATCGAACTAACTCTGATACCAGATTGTTAGGGTAAACCCGATTAAGCAATAAACATCTAAAATAATAAAGATATTAAAAAGATCAAACAGAAATATTTTACGTAGAAAACCCTTTTGAGAAGGATAAAAACAATGGGCAAAGATAATTTCACTAAAACGGCCCCTTGGTGATTGTTAACCACCTCTCTGTGGCTGAAAATTACCTCTGCCATCGGCTTGCACCTGATTTGGACTCCTCGGGCACTTTCTAATCCTATGTTCCATAGATCTGCAGCTCAAACAAGCTCCTGTTCTCCTCCACTATTTCCCCGTATGCCCTTTTCCACACACAACACAAGGTGGTATCTCAGTGTTAGCAGCAGCAACAAGGGCCCCAGCTCTATCTGGCCCATTTACTGTGGCCCTCCTCGTAGGCCTTTGATCAACTGCCCTAGCTTCCACGTTCCGCTTATTTTTGTCCTTCTCCTTCTCACAGTTGAGTCGCTCCGAGTGCTTTACTTCCTCTGCTATTTTTGCTTTTTCTACTAACACCACAAAGTCCCGCTCCCTCTGTGGAGCTATAAGTACCCCAAGGTTGTCTCTTAGACCATCCTCGAACCGCACGCACCGCTCATATTCTGTTGCGACTATTCCTTTGGCATATCGACTCAAGCGTAGAAACTCAGCCTCATACCCTGCTACTGAGTTATCTCCCTGAGTTAGATTCAAAAACTCCTACACTCTAAAGGTAGCACCGACAGCAGCACTACTCAAACGTTGCAGCGAGGCTGATATTCATATAATAGGCTTAAAGCCACCGGTGGATCCACGGTCGTCAAGCAACTATGCGATCCTCACATATATTCCTTCATTCCATTAAACCCACCCAAGTGCAACATACATTTCACTAAATGAGGCTGCACCAATCCCGAATCAATTTCGAATCAATTCTATACTTAGATTACAATTTACCCACTCCCGAAGCCTTACCGTAACCTTACCGTGTACCACCAGTTTTAATAGCCTTTCCTTCGCTATTATTCTTGAATAACCTTAGATCTGCACCAATACACACATATTATCAACATCAAGTGACTCATACTCCACACGAGTCACCCCTATCAACCACATTTATATTCGGTAACCCATGAAGCTGAAATTAAAAACGAGTTCACTTACCGCTTGCTAGAGATCCTTTCCATGCTTGGAATCCTAGAACCCTATCCCTTGTTAAAACAGGATTAACGACAAGAAAAAGAAAAGATTAGATAGCCCTTTCGGCTTTACCCAAAATGCACTAAAACAGTTAACTAAGCACTTACCGAAACTAATCTCCAATCTTGCGGCCTAGATCTCTACTGAGTGTGCAATCGGCTTTTAACCACTTGATTAAGGGTTGCAAATTACAAAAACAGGTTTGTGATGAAGGAAAACAAAAGAAATCGGCAAGAGGATGTGGGTATTCGGCTTTGAAGATATTTAAGGGAAGAAGTCGGCAAAGACCATAGGTATTCGGCTTTTAAGAAATTAGGGATGGTGTTTGGCTTTTGTAGAGAAAAAGAACACAATTCTATGGATTTTCGGTAAAAGGATGAAAGGGAGAAGATAATTTGGCAATGAAATGTTTTGGAAAAACAAAAGAACCCCTCAAGAGCATTCAACACCTCCCTTAAATAGCCAAAAGCCAAAACTAGCTCCTCCCACAGTCCCAATTGGCTCCATCACATCCACACCTCAATCTCTTATCTTTTCTCTATTATTTCTCCTTATTATCCACCTAAATTCTCTCTTCAATATCTATCTAAAAGAGTTTTAAGTTATCACCACTACTTACACAGCATGAGTGCAAAAATAATACTTCTAATGCCAAAGCCGTTCCTTGAACCTTGGACCTCCCTACTCCAAATGTGGCGTCACCCTCTACTCCTCAAGGTGGAGCTACCTTGCCACTAGGCCACAGTTCTATTTGTGTCCTATTTTCCCTAAATTTGTTTAAGAGGCCTATTAACAAATACTAGGGTTCCATTAAGGCAAAAATTAAAATTTTCCTATGGTCATCCCTATCCCTAGAACTTCAAATAATCCTTGTAACATCTTAAAATTAATACTCTAATAGTGCCAAACATGTAATCTGAGCCGTTATCTTACTCTCTAAAATTTTAAACACACCCATGCCCGAGGCCCAATTCTTCTAGGCCTAAATTTGAGGCGTTACAACTCTACCCCTCTTAAAGAAATTTCGTCCTCGAAATTTCCAATTATTCATTAGTCTCACTACCCAAGTCACATCACTATGCTTCTGCTGCGCACTCAAACTCTAAGTCCACACTAAGATACAATATACTACCGATAAAAGACGTACCAATTTTCACGTCTAGAGCATCTCCGTCCTCTTGGAGGCGTACTGTATAGACCAAAGTTGGCTGTCTTACCTCTGCCTATCCTGCACCTCTGCCCAGTGCTCCACGTCCTTATCCTGTGCCATTGTCACCTTTGGCTTGTCCACGGTCCCTTGATGGTTGTTGACCATCTCTCGGCGACTGAAAATTACCTTTGCCATCGGCTTGCACCTGATCTGGCCTCCTCGGGCACTCTCTAATCCTATGTTCCATAGATCCACAGCTCAAACAAGCTCATGTTCTCCTTTAACATTCGCCCGTATGCCCTTTTCCACACACAACACAAGGTGGTATCTCAGTGTTAGAAGCAGCAACAGGGCCCCAGCTCTATCCGGCCCATTTACTTTGGCCCTCATCGCATGCCTTTGATCAGCTACCCTAGCTTCCACGTTCTGCTTATTTTTGCCCTTCTCCTTCTCACGGTTGAGTCGCTTCGAGCGCTTTACTTCCTCTACTATTTTTACTTTTTCTACTAACACCGTAAAGTCTCGCTCCCTCTATGGAGCTATAAGTACCCTAACGTTGTCTCTTAGACCATCCTCAACTGTATGCACCGCTAATCTTTCATTACTTCTATTCCTTTGGCATATCGACTCAGGCACAAAAACTCAGCCTTATACTCTGCTACTAAGCTATCTCCCTAAGTTAGATTCAAAAACTCCTTCCTTCGGGCATCCACATAGCCCGCTCTAACGTATTTCCCTTGGAATGCCAACTTGAAGAATTCCCAAGTGATTTGTTCTGGTTGGTTGCCCTCCTTCATGGTCAACCACCACTCATACGCTTCTTCTCTAAGTAGAGATATCCCCTCCTTCAATTTTTACTTTGCCGTGCAGTGCAGGTCATCCATTATCCTTTCCGTGGCTTCCAACCAGTACTCCGCCACATTCGGGGCCACCCCAACTACTCTTTGAAAATCTCCGCCCCATTCGCTCGAAGTTGCTCCGCGATCGACCCATGACTTCCCGTACCATTATTGGGCCTAGCGACCCTTTCCAAAATCCTCAGCATTGCTTGTGACAATGCATCTTCTCCAGCGGCCCGATCATACGGCCTAGTTTCAGCCATCGGTGAGGCCGGAGCCTCTCCTACGTCAACATTGAACATATGGCCCGATGCCGACAACTCAGCCCTAACACTTTCACGACCTTGGCCGCGACCCCTTGTACCTCTTCTAGCGCTCATCGTTGCGTACGTATTTCTAGATTAAAAATTTTATGAAATTTTAGATCATAGTTCCACTGTTTAGAGCTTATGTCTTATGCAATTAATAATTTAGAAGTTACTTTGTCGTCGCAAATCCACTACAGGCTTAAGTTTCCTACGGGCTTTGGTCTCTAAGAACCTATTGTTTAAAGTAGCCCAATATCTAATTACAGCTCAGTAATTTAAACAAGTTCAGTAACAAAAAACTTACTTTGCTCGACGTCGAGGGCTCGATGAACCACACTTCAAGAATCCTGCAAAAACTTTTTAATCTTCTTATTTTTAAAAAAACCCAAAATCTAAGGCCCATTTCACAGCCCGAGCTTTGCAATCGGGCTCTGATACCACTAAATGTAACATCCCAGATCTCGACCCAGACGTTATGGCCGAATCCGATGATGTCATATTGAAGGGATTATTTTCAAAATGACTTTGTTTAGTTTAAAAATTATGTTTGGTGGAATAGTGGCTTGATTAAAATTTAAGCTTGTGATTTAGAAAATCAAAATCCTTGTAACTTGTTAAGTTATAAAGAAAACCCATATTTTAATAAAACAATCATATATCTTTGTCGTTTAGAAAACATGTTTAACTTAATAATTCGACAGTTGCAACAGAGAATAAAAATCCAAATGTAAGACAGAGTGAAGTCACAAGGCCTTATTACAACTTATTTAATATAAAGTATCTAAAATAAAGTAATTTGAAACTATATAAAAAAACCCCTAAGTAGCTTGAAATATGGCCATCTCCGAGTCCTCTCCCACGTCGAGCCGTCTACTCAGGGTCACCTGAAACATTAAATTAAAAGGTGTGAGTTTCAAAACTCAGTGTGTACGACCCTTGGCAATCAAATAAATTCATTATACAAATATCATATTAGGCCTAAGCCCTAACAATATCGGTGGTCTTGGGCCTTAGCCCACATAGACCTCAAATCACATCAGTTCACATGAATGCAAATGCACATATCCCAAATCCAACCCTGCACTCCATTTCCCTTCTAACCCTACACTCCTGTGGGGATATAAATATCAACCCACCGATCTCTACACTCCAAAGGTAGCAGCAATAGCGGCACTACTCAAATGTTGCAGCGAGGTTACTATTCATATAATGGGCTTAAAGCCACTAGTGGATCCACGGTCATCAAGCAACTATGCGATCCTCACATATATTTCTCTGTTCCATTAAACCCACCCAAGTGCAACATACATTTCATGAATGCAACATACATATTATCACACATTAAGCACCTAGGGGTATTTTAGTCATTTCACTACCTAGGGGTATTTTCGTAATTCTACCATACTAGGGCACTTTATTAATTTCCTAATGGTACGAGTTTTAATTATGGATTTTGGCCCATCAACAACTCCTCGCGGCTAAGGTGAACGGACACTATGCACCAGGTAGGATTCAAGAGAAGAGGAGGTGGGTCACTCAGACTGCTTAAGTATCAAGCTCTTCCTAGATCCAATCCTAGACATGCACACATCCATTACCACACCTTAGTCTACCGACTTGTCCACGGACATGTTTAATTATTTAATTAAGTTTTATGCAAAATTTGAGAGATCAGAACTAGGCCTATAGTCCATTAAAAACCCTAGCATGCATTTCTACACTCCTATAAGGCCCATCAAGCCCAATCATGTTCATAAACCCATTAAGCCCCAAACATGCTTATGTAGCCCATTAGGCCCGATCATAATCCAATCATGCAATCATACATATCAACCCATCATAAAATTTCACATCCCAACTTTGCCAATTTGGGCCCATAAATTCGGCAGGCCTATTCAGGATTCGAGATTTTGGCTTTTACCGATTTATCGTATGTGTAGTGTATGTACACACCTAGTTGACGACCTGCACTGCACTATCCTCAGCCTCAACCTACAACCAAAACCACTTCCGAATCAATTCTATACTTAGATTACAATTTACCAAATCCCAAAGGCTTACAGTAACCTTACCGTGTACCACCAGTTTTAATAGCCTTTCCTTCGCTATTATTCCCAAATAACCTTAGATCTACACAATACACATATATTATCAACATCAAGTGACTCGTACTCCATATGAGTCACCCCTATCAACCATATTTATATTTGGCCATCCATGAAGTCGAAATTGAAAACGAGTTCACTTACCGCTTGCTAGAGATTCTTTCTACACTTGGAATCCTAGAACCCTATCCCTTGTTAAAACAGGGTTAACGATAAGAAAAAGAAAAAATTAGATAGCCCATTCGGCTTTACCTAAAACGCACTAAAAACGGTTAACTAAGCACTTACCGAAACTAATCTCCAATCTTGCAGCCTAGATCTCTACTGAGTGTGCAATCGGCTTTTAACCACTTGATTAAGGGTTGCAAATTACAAAAACAGGTTTGTGATGAAGGAAAACAAAAGAAATCAGCAAAAGGATGTGGGTATTTGACTTTTAGGAGATTTAAGGGAAGAAGTCATCAAGGACTATAGGTATTCGGCTTTTAAGAAATTAGGGATGGTGTTCGACTTTTGTAGAGAAAAAGAACACAATTCTATGGATTTTTGATAAAAGGATGAAAGAGAGAAGAGAATTTGGCAATAAAATGTTTTGGAAAAATAAAAGAACCCCTCAAGAGCATTTGGCACCTCCCTTAAATAGCCAAAAGTCGAAACTAGCTCCTACCACAGTCCCAATTGGCTCAATCACATCCACACCTCAATCTCCTATCTTTTCTCTATTATTTCTCCTTATTATCCACCTAAATTCTCTCTTCAATATCTATCCAAAAGTGTTTTAAGTCATCACCACTACTTGTACAACATGAGTGCAAAAATAATACTTCTAATGCCAAAGTCGTTCCTTGAACCTTGGACCTCCCTACTCCACATGTGGCGTCACCCTTTACTCCCCAAGGTGGAGCTACCTTGCCACTAGGCCACAGGCCCATTTGTGTCATATTTTCCCTAAATTTGTTTAAGAGGCCTATTACCAAATACTAGAGTTCCATTAATGCAAAAATTAAATTTTTCCTATGGTCATCCCTATCCTTAGAACTTCAAATAATCCTTGTAACATCTTAAAATTAATACTCTAATAATGTCAAACATGTAATCTGAGCCGTTATCTTACTCTCTAAAATTTTAAACACACCCAAGTCCTAGGCCCAATTCATTTAGGCCCAAAATTTGGGGCGTTACATGTAGCACAATAATATTTGAATATATTCCTGTATTAATTTAACATAAATATCTATCTACTTTAGTGGTTATATGCTTTGGGTGTGTAGGGGAGGTCTCAAGTTCAAGTGAAGACTTGGGCTAAATTTTGGTTTTTATTTGAATAAAGCCTTACTCTTGGTTAATAGGCTTATAAGAATTTATTTGTAAAAGCATAACAGGATGGGCCTACTACTCTAGTGGTTAAGGGAAGTGTTGGTGTGCCAGAGTCTGATGTTTGAATCCTTACGCGAGTAAGGGAGTGTTCTTTTTTTGCAAGTGGCATGTGGGTGTGGATGAGTTGGATTGGAATTAAAATACTAATAGTGGAGTGTTCAGTGGAGAGAAGTAAGTGAAATTGGGTTGGGGGTTATCAGGAAAAATCTAATTCTGATCAGTTGGTTTCCTTTTTAACAAAAATTTAGCTACCTTCCTCCCTTTCCCTCTTTTTGCTAATGTTTTTCCCTCTCTTCACTTCTTGTGTTACTGAATTCTCTTATTTGCCTCCCACCTTTTTCACTTTTGATTCTGCTTTCTGTTCCATTTCTTTCACTCTACGTTAGCACGTGTTCGGTAAGGTCTATTTTCGTTCAATATTATATGCTTCTCATGTTTGGTTACTAAAGAAAAGTGTTAAATCATGTTCAGGAGGTTTTTAAGGGATTGTGGTTTCCAATTGGTGCCTACGAGAAGTGAATTCGTTAGTATTCACTCGAAGGTAGGGGTTATCGATAAATTGTAGGATTTGTCTGTTCATAACAATTCATTTTAAGTGACTTATTTTACACTCGGGATTGTTGTTTTTAAGTTTCAGAGTGCTTAGGAGTGACGACACTTAATATTGTACAGGTATGTACTCTGATTTCATAAAAATTAGGATTTGGCAAAAGCTAAAAAGCTTACTCTCAACGCCACACGGGCGTATGGACTGCCCGTGTAGAGGCCGTGCGGTTGACGAATCAGGCCGTATGAGCGGAACACGAGCACAACGGACACGACCATGTGATGGCCGACGAAGCGGTGTGCAAGACACGGGCTCAGCCAATTGGGTCGTGTGGGCCACACGGGCGTGTGGGCCCACACGGGTGAACCACAATGACATGTGGGAATTTGGGCCAGGCTGTGTGATCCACACGACCAAGGCTAATTTGTGGCCATGTGGGCCACACGGGCTTATGGCCCCACATGGGCAGGCCATATTGGCGTGTAGGCCTATTTTTCTGAAATGTACTGTAAGGTTGCACGAGTCGCCTAAGTCAACTGTGACCTGTTGTAGGGTCGGTAAGCATTACTTAGACCCCTGTTTTGTGATATTATACTATGATGTATGTATTAGTGTGTTACTGCTAGCATATATAACTGTACTGTTTTGAATGTATATATGATCTATTTATCTGCATTATAGAATGCCATTTATGTATGTTGTATTGCATTGGGGTGGGATTGATGAAGTGAAAGAAGCATCTGAAAGGCTGCTAAGCCTGATATCTAGCAGCTATGCTGCATATTTATGATATGTGCTACATTACAGTACCATTTGGTGTGTAGGGTTAGATGTGTTGATTTTATCCCCATACTTAGTGTGTAGGGCTGAGTAGGTCGATTTTATCCCCACATGGTGTGTTGGGTTGGACGGAGATGGTGTGTAGGGTTGGTGGGCATGATTATGCTATTCTAATCTGTTATGCATGCTATATCTGTATGGGCTAAGGCCTAACTGTATATGATTCTATTTCTGAGTGGGCTAAGGTCCACACTATTTCTGTAAAGGGTTTAGGCCCGAATTATCTGTTATTGATGTATGTCTGTATGCATATTGTCTGTGGCGATTACACACTAAGTTTGTGAAAACTCACCCCTTATTTGTTAATCTGTTCAGGTAACCCCCAGCAGTAGGCGGATCGGTGTAGCGGAGGGCTGGACAGTGACCTCTGCCATATACATTTTGGTTTTTGACGTTAATGTTTTACTGTTCTATTTATTACCTTTGAGAATTTTTGATATAATTTTCTAGACTTTGGGCCTGCTTGGACTTTAATTTAGGTTTTGAACTGCTAAACTTGAGATTATATACTGCAACACAACATAGTAAGGATTCTTCCAAAATAAACTAAGATTTTCGTAAACAAATACGATTTTTCAAAAATTGAATGATTTTAAAAGCTTCCGCAAAAGAAATAAATGTTTCTCAGCGAAACAAATGATACACATTTTCCTAAACTAAGTAAAGATAATAATCTGAAACGGTTTTAAGGACAATGCATTTTCAAAAACACTCTCATGTGACACCGCTAGATTCAGCCATAATGTCTAGGCTGAGTTTGGGGTGTTACATTTAGTAGTATCAGAGCCAGGTTGCAAAACTCGGCTGTAGTTTTGGGTTTTAAATTTTGTTTTGAGAAATGACTTGTAAACGATTCAAATTATATTTTGGAATAAGTAAGTGGTACACCAAGTCTCCGGTACTAATCCTGTAACTTTTCTGAGACTCTATTAGAATTGTCTGAAAGCATGCTTAGATATTCTGAAATTCTTTTTGGGATCTATGTGAAAAATACTACTAGTATGCTATGAAACTGCTGTAGGTAGTATACTCTACTGAAATACTCTAGGTATTGTAAATTAAAAACCGTAGTAAATTGCATTTTGTGATAACCGACTCTGAAATTCTGTTACTGTATTGCATAAATATTTGTTAATAACATATCGGAACAGTAAACTAATTTGAATAAAACTATTAATACAGATAATTTTAAATTTATGAAGAGCACACGCAGTACTTATGAACGGTGTACTAGAGGCTGAGGTAGAGGTCGTAGAGGGGCTCGAGCTGAGTCCTTCGCATCAGATACTACTCTGAATCTAGACACTAGTGAGACATCGGTGTCACCTGTTACAGAAACTGTGTCAGGGTCTTATGATCATGCGGCTGGGGATAACACACTGTCCCAAGCCAAGGTACGAATATTAGAGAGGGTCACTAGGCCCAACACTGATTCTAGGGGCCTTGGGTCAGTTACAGAATGACTCTAGTCTAATGGGGTTGAGCTATTCAGGGGCATCGCTAGAGTTGCTCCTAACGTGGTCAAATACTAGATGGAGGCCACGGAACGTATCATGGATGATTTGGATTTCACTGACGAGCAAAAGTTTAAAGGGGTTGTTTCACTATTTCGTGACGAGGCATATCAGTGGTGGCTCACGGTTAAGTAGGGCACTTAACCCGATCATCTGTCATGGGATCTGTTTAAGACAGCTTTTCAGAGTAAATATGTGGGGGCAGTTATGTCAATGCTAAGGGACGTGAGTTCCTTAATCTCACCCAGGGGAACCGTATAGTGGCTGAGTATGAGGCTAAATTTCTGTGTTGAGCCGTTATGCATGAGGCATGGTGGCGACCGAGTATGAGCATTGCATCCGATTTAGGGATGGTCTCCGGGACAGCTTATGAGTTCTAATAGCTCCTCAGAGGGAGCAAGATTTCTCTACATTAGTAGAAAAGATGAAGATTACCGAAGAGGTAAAGCACACTAAACGCCAAAATCGAGACAGAGGGAAGGCTAAGAGGGATCTAGAGCCTTCGAATTCTAGGATGAGGGTTAAGAAAAAGGCTAGGATGATGGACCCATGAGAGTTAGGCCTACAATTGCACCTACTAGGGTGAGGCTTTGTCAGCACTATAATAGACGCTATCCGGGCGAGTGTTGGAGGGCTACTTGGGCTTGTCTTAGATGTGAGTCTACTGAGCATCGAGTTAATGACTATCCACTGAGAGTTAATCAGATGCAAGCTCCGGTTAATGAGATTGCATAGCTGCCGAGAGTGGTTCAGCAGTCACCTAGGGGCGAGGTTAAGCTAGGGGTGGTATCGGCATGGGCCGAGGATAGAGAGCATCGGACAGAGGTGCGGGATAGACTGAAGTGAGACAGTAGGCACTGATTTATGCTACTTGTCGCAATGAGGATTGAGATGCTTCGGACGTCATCACGGGTATATTTTTCATATTTAATGTACCTTACTTTGCACTGATAGACATAGGCTCTAGTCACTCTTACGTAGCTAGTACTGTGTCTGAGACATTGGGAATTCCGGTTAAGGTTACTGATAATGAGTTGGCTGTGGTAAGTCCATTGGGGCAATCTATTTGAGTGAATAAATTATTTAGATATATACCGTTGGAGGTCTAAAGGACTGTATTCTTGGCTGATTTGATGGAGCTTCCATTTGGGGAGTTCGATTTAATTTTGGGCATGGACTGGCTGGTTCAGCATCGAGTGAGTCTTGATTTTGCCACAAAGAGGGTTGTCTTGAAGACTGAAGAGGATAGTAAGGTAGTCGTGATTGGGGAATGATGAGATTATCTGACTAATGTGATATTTGCATTGGTGGTAGAAAGGTTAGTAACGAAAGTATGTGAGGCATTCTTGGCCTACATCAGTGTTTTTTATTCTGTTGACTCTTCGGTTAAGGATATCAAAGCCGTGAGGAACTTTCCAGATACTTTTCTAGAGGAATTACCGGGATTGCCTTTAAGTCGAGAGGTGGAATTTGGTATCGAGTTGATTCTTGGTACAACTCTAGTGTCTATCGCCCTTTACCGAATGGCACTGAAAGAGCTAGCGAAACTTAAGGCTCAGATACAAGAACTGTTAGATCGTGGATTAATTTATCCCAGTGTGTCTCTATGAGGAGCACCTATTCTATTTGTAAAGAAGAAATATGGGATAATGAGAATGTGCATCGACTACCATCAATTGAATAAGTTAACGATCAAGAACAAGTATCCACTTCCGAGGATAAATGACTTGTTAATTAGTTTAGAGGGGCTTTTGTATTCTCCAAGATTGATCTACGATTGGGTTATCATCAGTTGAGAGTAAAGGAGGCCGATGTGCATAAAACGACATTTAGGACTAGTTATGGACATTACGAGTTCCCAGTTATGCCATTTGGGTTGACTAATGCACTAGCGATATTTATAGACTTGATAAATCGAGTATTCCAGCCCTACTTGAATCAATTTGTGGTGGTGTTTATCGATGACATTCTCATGTATTCTAAGTCTGAGGATGAATATGATGAGCATCTCAGGGTTGTTCTGCAGGCTCTGTGCGAGAAACAGTTGTATGGAAAGTTCTCTAAGTGTGAGTTTTGGCTTCGAGAGGTAACCTTCTTGGGACATGTGGTGTCTACTGAGGGGATTCGTATGGATCCTAGAATGATTGATGCTATTTTGAATTGGAAACAGCCGAAGAGTGTGTCTAAGATTCGTAGTTTTTTGGGGCTAGCAGGATACTATCGACCTTTTGTAGAAGGGTTTTCCTTGATCCCAGCTCCATTGACTAAGCTTCTACGTACGGGAGTTCCTTTTGTTTAGACAAATGCACAGCAGGAGAGCTTTGAGAAGCTCAAGACAGTTTTGACTCAGGCACCTGTTCTGGTACAACTTGAGCCTGGTAAGGACTTCGTCGTATACAGTGATACGTCATATGTGGGTTTGGGTTGTGTTCTGATGCAAGATGGTAAAGTGGTTGCTTATGCACCTCGTCAGCTCAAGACCCATGAGGTTAATTATCCTACGCATGGTTTGGACTTGGCAGCAGTAGTCTTTGCTCTTAATATTTGGAGGCATTATCTATACTGTGAGAAGTATACTATTTACACTGATCACAAGAGCCTCAAGTATCTCCTCACTCAGAAGGAGTTAAACCTTAGGCAGCGTAGATGGGTTAAACAGCTTAAGGAATACGATTGCAATATTGAATATCATCCTAGTAAGGCCAACGTGGTGGCCAATGTGTTGAGCCATAGGGCTGTGATCAATTTAAAAGTGATGTTCGCTCAACTCAGTCTATTCAATGATGGGAGTCTACTGACTGAGCTGCAAGTAAGATCGACATAGATTGATCAGATCAGGGATAAATAGATGGGGGACAAGGCACTTGAGTTGAGGTTCTGTTAGATTGAGAGTGGGGTTACTACCGATATTGGGATTAATGATGATGAAATATTGTATTTCCGAGGATAGATCTGTGTATCGAATGATAAGGATTTGAGATGTCGATTCTGAGGGAAGCACATAGTAGCCCTTATGCTATGCATCCTAGTGGAAACAAAATGTATAGAGATATTCGAGAGTTATACTGGTGGCCAGGGTTGAAGCGTGAGGTTACCGACTTCGTGGCTCGCTGTTTGACTTATCAATAGGTTAAGGCTACGTATCAGTTACATTCGGGTTTACTGCAGCTGGTTAAGATACCGATGTGGAAATGGGAGCGGGTAACGATGGACTTCGTTAGTAGGTTGCCTCTAACACCCACTAAGAAGGATTCTGTATGGGTCATCGTGGATCGATTGACCAAGTCTACACATTTCATTCTGGTGAGGATAGATTTCTCCCTACAAAAATTGGATAAGCTCTACATTTCAGAGATAGTGAGGCTACATGGGGTTCCTATCTCGATCATTTCTGATAGAGATCCTTGATTCACGTCATGATTCTGATAGAAGCTTCACGAGGCTTTGGGTTCGAGATTAGACATCAGTACTGCTTTCCATTCTAAGACTGAAGGTCAATCAAAGAGGATGATTCAGATACTGGATGTTGAGGGGCTGTGTGATTGATTTCCGATGCTGTTGGAAGGAGTACTTGCCATTAGTAGAGTTTGCTTACAATAACAGCTATCAGGCTAGTATACCGATGGCACCTTACGAGACACTGTATGGTCGTAAGTGTTGTACTCCCTTGTGCTAGATTAAGTTGGGTGAGCGACGTATTCTAGGTCCGGAGTTGGTTACTGAGATTGAGGACAAGGTCCGTTTGATACGAGATCGACTGAAAGCGGCTTCTGATAGACAGAAGTCCTATGCTAATTTGAAGAGGAAGAACATTGAATATTCTGTGGGGGACTTGGTTTTCCTTAAGGTTTGGCCATGGAGAAAGGTTCTAAGGTTCGGTCGTAAAGGCAAGTTGAGCCATTGGTTTATTGGGCCGTACCAGATTCTGAAGCAAATGGGACCAGTCGCATATTAGTTGGAGCTACCTCTAGAGTTGGATCGTATACATGATGTGTTCCATGTTTTGATGTTGAGACATTACTGCTCTGATCCCACGCACGTTGTGCCTATGGAGGAGATTGAGATTAGACCAGATCTAACGTTTGAGGAGGAGCCAGTTCAGATTCTGGATTGCGATGTTAAGGTTCTACGAAGAAAGTCTATCCCTTTAGTGAAGGTGCTGTGGCGGAATCATAACACTGAGGAGGATACTTGAGAGCCAGAAGATTTAATGCGACAGTAGTATCCTCACCTCTTCTGATCAGTTAAACTTGGAGGACGAAATTTTCTTTTAGAGGGGCAGATTTGTAACGCCTCAAATTTTCCTTAACTCCGGCTTTTGTGAATTTGTAGTACAATAATATCTAAATATGTTCCTGCATTAATTTGACACAAATATATGTCTGCTTTAGTAGTTATGTACTCTAGGTGTTTGGGGAGATCCCAAGTTCAAGTCAAGACTTGGGCTAAATTTTGGTTTTTATTTGAATAAAGTCTTATTCTTGGTTAATAGGCTTATAAGAATTTATGTAACGACCCAAAATCGGGCCATGTCAGAATAGTGATTCCGAAATCACTTCCTGAGATTTAAGAAAATTATTTTGGTAATAAATTATGTGTTTTAGTGGTTTTAGAAGTATGCATGAAAATTTTGGTGATTTAATTTACGCGATTGAATGCTTAATCGCGAAAAAGGACTAAATCGCATAAAGGGTAAAAGTTCCAAATTACTAGCAAATTGAGTTAAATAGTTAGAGAAATGAAATGTAGAGGTTTTAAAAGGCAATTAAGTCCTTTAGTGATAGCATGGCCAGCCAAGAAGATGAAGAAATGGAAAAGTCAAATTTTCTTTATGTATTAGGTGAGATATTTGAGTAAAATAGTAACCTAATACTCTAGTTTCCAATCTTGTCTCATTTTGGTCTTCTTCTTCCACTAAAATACTCAGCAAATTAGAAGTTTGAAGCTTCAAAATTTTTAGCCATCTTTAGCTTCCAAAGGTAAATGATTTTAGGGTACTTTTTCAAAAATTTTTGTATTTTTGAGACCCATATAGCATAAGCTTTCTATTGAGGGGTGTATTGAGCATTTTGGTTCGAAGTTTAAAAATTTTCCATGAGTGTATAAATGATTTTTGCTGAAATATTTAAGAAGAAAATGAGCTATTGTTGTTAAATAAACAACTTGTGAAAGAGTTTGCATGAGAATACATAGAATGGGACTTAGTTGTAGAAGTTGCAAAATAAAGAGAAAAGTGTCAGAAATAATAAGAAATTGGGTTAGTAATGGGAATAGAAAGAGTTGACTAAGCATGAGAGTTGAGTAAATTCGATAAAAATCGATTTTTGGGCCTAGGGGTAAAATGGTCAATTTACAATAATCTAGGGGCAAAATGGTCATTTTACGAATTTGTGAATTTTAGTTTCTTTGTATTAAATTAGTGGCTAAATTGACAAATTCGTTATTGTCATAGATCAAGAATTGTTAAATTCGATCCTAGACCGAGGAAAAGACAAGCAAATTGACTGAACCGATTAGCCACTTTCGTTTTTGTAAACCGAGGTAAGGTATAGGTAAATAATACAACATTTATAATTTTCATGATTGAAATCACTCATTTGTTGTAAATTCTTGAGTTGTGGTATGAGCTATGAATACACTAGATAATCGAGCTTGAAATGTGGAAATGATGTTTTGTATTTATAAAGTATTGAGAACATACGTAATTAAGCCCGATTGAGTAGTTAAAATAGATTGGATATTCATATCGAGACTTGGGTAATGTGTGAGCTAGTGTAAAACATGTCCGGGACATGCATCAGCCATACTACAAGAGCTAGTGTAAGACATGTCTCGGACATGCATCGGCCTCAAGATTTTTGAGCTAGAGTAAGACACGTCTAGGACATACATTGGGTTTGAGACGAGAGCTACTGTAAGACATGTCTAGGACATGTATCAATCTCGAGATGTGCAAGCTAGTGTAAGACCTGTCCGGGACACGGCGACAGCTTGTTGTTTGCGAGTGTAAGACTTGTCTGGGATATGGCATCCACACCGATAGATGAGAGCTAGTGTAAGACCATTTCTGGGACATCAGCTCAATACCTTACGTTGAGGGCTTAATAAATATCCTTTCTTATTTTGAGTAATTTAACAAAAAATTTGGATTAAATGTTTAATTGTGAAATATTATGATAATCTCTGTAAGTGATGCATGTACTTAGTGTAATACATGAAATGTGAGCTCACTAACATGTTATGTGATTAGTAAAGGAAGGAATTGAGTAAGTTATGTTGTAATTATTCTTGATGTATGCATCATTTGAAATGAAATGAGAGTCAACTTGTTATGGTAAATTGTTGTTATTTATTTACTTACAACTTACTAAACTTTACGCTTACTCCTCTCCTTTCCATTTTCTTTTAGAGCCACCTAATTAAGTCCAGAGTCTAAGAGCATCTGAGGCAGCGTACACACTATCAACCAAAATACTGGGTATGGTTGTATTTTATGTTTTGAGTAATGGCATGTATAGGTGAAATGGTTATTTTTTTGTAAGGTACATTAGTGATACCGAGAGAAAGAGTGACTTGGGGGAGTTCTTTCGAGAGGAATTCTAAAAAAAGTACATTAGTTAGAGGTTCATCGACCAAAGGAGGAAAGAGTTTCTTGAACTGAAGCAAGGTCGCATGACGGTCACTGAGTATGAGCGAGAGTTCGTAAGGCTTAGCAAGTATGCTCGGGAGTGTGTGTCTTCCGAAGCCATTATGTGTAAACGGTTTGAAGACGGTTTGAACAACGACATCAAACTATTTGTGGGAATTCTAGAGATTCAAGAATTTGTTGCGCTAGTTGAGAGCACGTGTAAGGCCAAAGAGTTAGCCAAGGAAAGAGGAAAGCTGATATGGAGTCTCGGGACTCGAGGAAGAGACAAATGGGAAAATCACATCAATCCTCGTCTAAGAGATCAAGGGAGTTTACTACCCGATCAAATTCTTCAATGGGATTCTCAAGTAAGAACAAGAGCAAGCAACAAGTGACATCTGATACTCGTGATATTAAGTAATAAAATTTATAAAAACTGATCACACCAAAAACTAACTAATATCACGATTGAAAGGCAAGCGCACCTATCGAACAGTAGTATAGTTTAGCGGTAAGACCGAGTTATCGTACCCAAGGGAACCAAAAGTACTAGTACTTACTTCCTTTCTATTATCTAGCCTAAAAATAAAAGAGGGTTGTTTGAAACTAATTCTAAAACTAAACTAAAAGTGCACAAAAAGTAAAGTGGGGAAGGACTCTTTGGGAAAAGCTGATTGATATAAGCAATACTCAAGGGAGAATCCACCTAGACTTTGCTTGTTATTAACTTCTTGAACTAGACGATTTCTTCACTTGACTTGATCTGTAGAGATCCCTAACTAATGTTAATACCTCCGTCGAGGATAAGAACAACTAATCCTAGGTGGTTAACTAAAGTTTCTTTATTAATTAACACTCCTAGGTTGCATTAATTCGATCTATGGATCCCCCTATTAGGTTTGACCCTAATCCAGCAGATTTACGTCACTCTATGTCTAGGATTGCATGCAACTCTGCTTAATTATAGTAGATCTACTCTTAAAACAGGGACTTTTGCTCTTCTGCCTTAGCACATCAGCTTCTTGAAGTAATACCTAGGATTATTAATTCAAGAATGAAGAACACATAATTGAGAACAATTCAAGTATTTATCATATAATTTAAGAATAAATAATAACAAGATCTGTCTTAGTTTCATCCCCCTCAAGTATTTGAGAGGTTTAGTTCATAATTAATAAAGAAAACATCTCAGAAGAAATAAGATAACAAAACATAAAGAACCCAAAAACCCCTGAAGGAATTTAGGGAGATCATCTGTCTTGATGTAGAATTCTGGCTTCTAGGATGAATCAATCAGCTTCCCTTGGAGTAATTCCTTGCTTTCACTTCTTGTGGTTGCAGAAATATGGCACTCCCTTTTGGGAGAAAAGAGTACCCCCTTAGCGGGAAATAAGCACACCCTTGAAGTTGCCTTCTAGGGTCTTTATATAGAGTTTAGAATGGCTTTCGTAGCCCCTAAGTATCCTTTTTCGAGTAGAATTGAACTTCCTCATGACAGGGACACACCCGTGTGCCACGCCCGTGTAGTTTCGACAGGAGGCTGTATGGGCCTGTTGAGGGTGGCACGGTCGTGTAGCTTGGCCGTGCTTGTCAGGGCTGGGCCGTGTTGACCTTGTGTGGCACGGTCATGTGCCACGGCCGTGTGGTGACTCATTGCGCCGTGTCGTTTTCACATTTTTGACCATTTTCCTCGTTTTTGGTCTATTTTTCGTTCTTTTCTCTTCTCTATGTTCTCCTGAGTATAAGATATGAAAAAGAAAGATTAAGAGCACCAATTCTCACAAAATTGATAATAATTCATCCAAAATATAGGCTAAACATGAGGTAAAAATATGTATAATTTATCGTTTATCAAATACCCCCACACTTAAGCTTTTGCTTGTCCTCAAGCAAAATCTCAATCCCTAATAAAGAATCATTCTTCTCAACTTACAATCTTTATCAATAATGTTTCAAACTAATCCACAGGTAATCATACCATGAAATTTCAATCAAAAGAACATTAGAGATTCAGTCACTCTAAGTTGAGAATTTTATCACGGAAACATAGGTTTTCTCCCTTCTCTAAGTAATTATCTTTTAATCAAAATCAATGAGAATTGACATCCTCACGAAGGGTTCACTCTATCCACTCAAAGTGTTTAGGGTTCAAGAATTAAGCACTCTCTAGTCAATCTAAAAAGTTATTACCATAGGCTTGCAAGAAAATCAAATCTCCAGCACTATAGATTGATACGACACATCGATCAAAAGGTCTTTCAATGGTTGTAATGGGGCTTTGGTTAGGGGTGTTGTCACAAGCTGAAAAAGAGGGTTAGAATCAAGATTGAATTGAAAAATCATCTAGCTAGAGAAATCTCTATCATTGGAACATATTCCTAAAGCTAAGCCTTATGGTGATATCGTTCTGGATTTGGAAGTTTGTAGAAATATGCAAAAACTATTGAACTATTACAGATTACAACTGAATTAACTGTATATACACATATTTTTTAAGAACAATTCAAATACAATACTTTGAGTATTGACAAACTTTACAACTGAAAAAGAGAATAAAGCTAGATAATAATTTAACTCAAATCTCGACAAAAATAGGGATCAAAATAATTGAATGGAATTCAACAAAAATGAGTTATGGGTTAATATTAGAGGTAAGTCAAAGAATGGGTTGTTAGGCTCAATGGGGTTTACTAGGGGTTAATTTATGGAGGTAGGCTTTTTATGGAGTAAGTGGGTTAAATCCTAAATGCCTTTATCATCTCAGTGTATCAAATCAATGATGTGGTCTTGACATGTATAATCGCAGCAAGTTCTAGAATAACAAATCAGTATTGACTCACTCAAAGCAATAATAAAAGTGAGCATGAAATAATGTATGCTCAAAATGCTCAAAAATCTCACCAGAATTATGGCTTTTGATGTCAATCTTGCGAATTTCAAATCTCAAGATAACACTGAAAATTTAGGAAAATAACTTATGAAAAAAAATTGGGTTCTAAAAAATTTCAACTTATCATGCTTGATTCCCTAATGTTTTAAAGTTTGAATAATTAAAGCATAAACACGTATCTCTTAATTCTCAACACATTAATAAAAATCATAAATCAATCAGAATTAATTCCTAACAAGAGATTTGAAGATAATACAGAGAATTCGAAATTTGAGAGCAATTTTCAGGGATTTCAAAGATAATATAAAGAATGAAAGTGAGTTTCCCCCCACACTTAAGATGTACATTGCACTTAATGTACAAAGATAACATTAATAGCAATAGAAGCACAAGATCATAAGTTAGGGAGAGAAGTAAAACTCCCTAAATATTGGATGGAACCTTTGAATTGTGAAAGTTATCTTGGAGGAAGGAATACTTGAAGTTCATGGTTTTGAAACTGCGATAGCACTTAAGGGATTTTAGGTATTTCAGGATTAGAACAATTACTCGTTAGGAAATAACCGATATAAAATAATTGAAATAACATAAACTAGTTCTGAGAATACTAAAATTCAAATAAAGATAAAATAAAATAAAATGGAAAAACAAAAATCTCAGGGATTTTGGCGCGCCTAGCTCGAGACATACGCCCGTGTTGCGAGGGCGTGTTGAGGCACACGGCCATGTCACACGGCCGTGTCCTTCGATGTTCGCTTCTCCCACGGTCGTGTATGGGGTCACACGCCCATGTTGGAATTGACAGTGCTGGCCACGGCTATATCACACGGCCGTGGCTATTTATCGTAGCCCGTGCCTTAAGGAAAATTTTACCCTGCTTGTACACAGCCAAGTTGCACGACCGTGTCTCTGCTCAAAGTGTACACACGGCCTGAGGCACGCCTGTAGGCATGGCCGTGTGGCTCGAAAAATCCTGCATTCAAAGGGTTAGTTGATGTATTTAGAAAGCTGAAATAAAATAATTTACTAAGTCAGTGCTCGGGTTGCCTCCAGAGAAGCGCTTGTTTATAGTCTAAGATCGACTTTTCTCAAGTTTGTTCAGTCACAGCTGCTTGAAGAGTTGATACTCTTCTATCCTGTTTAAAATTTTATTATCAACGTAAAATTTGAGTCGAGTGTAGTTTACCTTGAAAGTGCCGAGTGACTCATGTTTTATCTCTACTGTACCGTATGGAAAAATTTTTCTTTTGAATTCAGGATTTGAGGATCATCTTCCCCTAATATTACCTTATCTTCTACATTGATTTGATTCGTTTGTACCTGAGGGTCGTCTTGGTGATACTCTGGGTTGGTGTGGCATATTTTGGGCTTTTCATGATAGTTCAGCCACTCATCCAGTTCCTCGATCTGAAGCATTCACTTTTCAAGTGCATTTCCCTTGGATGGACTTGTCTGTGATTGGGTTGCCTTTATGTAGAGTGTATCCTGCACAAAAGGTTGGGTAGTAAGTTCAGTGTTTTTACAAGGACTCGTGACTATATTATTATCAACAGTCTTAATCAAGTTTAGAGCTTGTAAAGTAACTTTGTCATCATCTACACGTAGTGTAAGTTTACATGTTCCTAAATCAATTATTGTTTTGGCAGTTGCTAAAAAGGGTCGCCCTAGAATTAAGGGTACATTTCTATCATCATCAATGTCTAAAACAACAAAGTCAACTGGGAATATAAATTTATCAATTTTGACAAGCACATATTCAATTATTCCCTTAAGAGACCTAATAGTTTTATTAGCCAGTTGAATGCTCATCTTAGTTTGCTTAGGTTTTCTAAGACCTAGTTGTTTAAACAGTTTATAAGGCATGACATTTATACTAGCCCCTAAATCAGCTAAAGCATTTTTGGTGTCTAGGCTACCAAATAAACAAGGAATAGTAAAACTCCCTGGATCTTTCAGTTTGGTTGGCAGTTTATTTTGGAGAATAGTTAAGCATTCCTCGTTGAGTTCCACTGTGGATAGTTCTTCCAACTTCCTTTTATTTGTGAGAAGTTCTTCTAAAAATTTTACATATTTCGGCATCTGCGAAAGTGCTTTAACAAACTGTAAGTTGATATATAATTTCTTTAAGAGTTTAAGAAACTTACCGAATTGCTCATCTGTGTGGTCTTTCTTTAGTGCTATTGGGTATGGGATACGAGGTTTAAATTCTTTGATAATTTCATCTTTGTAACTTACCTCATTCTTTCCTTTACTTACTACAGGCTCCTTGCATAGCTCTGGGTTGGCTTTGGTTAACCCCTCATTATCAATCGTATCTACGGCATTAAGTTACTCTTTGGGGTTAGTCTCAGTATTGCTTGATAACCCACCTTACGATCTTTCAGAGATTAGCTTGGCAAGCTGGCATATTTGAGTTTCAAGTCCTTGAATAGATACTTGTTGGTTCCTTAGTGCCGTTTTGGTGTTTTAGAAACGTGTTTCTGACTCAGCCATAAATTTTGTGAACATCTCTTCAAGGTTTGATTTTTTCTCTTGTTGGAATGGTGGCTGTTGAAATCCCGGAGGAGGTGGTTGTCTTTGATTTCCTTGTCCTTCCCATGAAAAATTAGGGTGGTTCCGCCAACCTGCATTGTAAGTATTACTATAAGGATTATTCTGAGGTTTAGAATTGTTACTCATATAGTTGGCTTGCTCGGTTTCTGTGCCATTGTCGTAAGATGAGTAGTCTGGAGTGAACATGTTCCTGTGAATTGCGTCACATTGCATCACTGGCTGTGCCTACGTAGAACTAACAAAATTATCAAACTTTTTATTCAAAAGTTCTACTTGGTTAGTAAGCATGGTGACAGCATCAATATTATAAACTCCGGCAACTTTCGTCGATTTTGTCCTCATGACCTGCCACTGATAGTTATTCAGTGACATCTCTTCAATAAATTCATAAGCTGCTTCTGGTGTTTTGTTGTTGATTGTTCCTCCTGCGGCTACATCAATCATCTGTCTCGTCGATGGGTTCAAACCGTTGTGAAAGGTTTGAACTTATAGCCATAAAGGTAGGCCATAATGAGGGCATCTTCTCAAAAGATCTTTGTATCTCTCCCAAGCATCGTAAAGTGTTTCTAAATCCATCTGCACAAAAGAAGAGATATCGTTTCATAATTTAGCTGTTTTAGCTGGAGGAAAATATTTAAGTAAAAATTTTCTGTCATTTGTTCCCATGTAGTGATTGAGTCTCATGGTAAAGAATTTAACCACTATTTGGCTTTATTTCTCAAGAGTATGGAAATAGCTTTAGACGAATGGCATCATCAGAAATGCCATTAATTTTAAAAGTATCACAAAGTTCTAAAAAGTTAGCTATGTGTGAATTTGGATCTTCATCCTGTAAACCATCAAACTGCACAAATTGCTGAATCATTTGAATAGTGTTAGGTTTTAGTTCAAAATTATTAGCAGCAATAGCAGATCTAATAATGCTAGTTTGAGTACCAGCCAAACTAGGTTTAGCATAATCATACATAGTACAAGGCGCTTCATCTGGTTCTGCGGGTAATGCTGGAGGTGGTGCAACGTCTTGATTTGCGTCCATCTCTTCAGTAGGTTCTTGTTCTTGTTCTGATTCTTGGTTTTGATCTTGTTCTGGATAATGTTCAAAGATAGGTGTTTAGGCAAAATAAAAAAAAATTCAAGGGAAAAGATTCGAATCTAGAACCCCATATATTCTTCTCACATCTCTTAACCGCATATATTCTTCTGCAAATGTATTTATTTGGTGGTTTTACAACATCGAGCTTTCCTCGCATTTGTTGGAGTTTGGCAAACGAGTTCTAGGGAACTCGTGGTATGTAGGGATGGTTTGGGTAGGAACTTTTGCATTGCATCATTTCCATCACCCCATGCTCTTACACCTTTTGATATCAATTTGATAATGACTATGTAATAATATGAAGTTCCAATGATGGTTCTGTGTTCTTCTGTTAATGCTAATATGCTTCACTATATTTGATATTTATGTCTGTTTAAATAAATGTTTGACTCACACTCAGCTTTCATAAACTCACCCCCATAGTGTTTAATTTTTTAGGTAAACCTCGAAACTAGGCAGGACCCAGCGTGCGGAGAATCACCTTAGACCTTGGACTATTTTTAATAAGTGTTATTAATAAGTCTCTATTGGTTTTGGTTTATAATTTTTAGTTATTTTTGGTCTATGGCTTGGTAACTTTTCATTTGGAAATTTTTTGTATGCATGGATTACTCAAGTATAATAATTGGAAAACACATGATATCTGACTTAAGTAAAATTTGACATTGTTCCTTATTTTTTGTTGCATTGTTAAGAAACCGTTTTTAAAAAAATAAATCGATAAAGCAACTAGATTTCAAAATGACATGAACAATGGTTTTTTTTTTCGTTGCACTAGTTAACATTAACTTTTTACACAGTAAAGCGATGAAGAAACGCTTTTTCTAAAACAACACTGTCAATGATAAAATGAATCTTAAGTACAAATGACCTAATAAATTAATGTTTTTTTTAACTAACTCAAAGTACAACTACAATTTTTCTCTAAAATGAGTTTATTTAAGGTTTTCAAAAGTAACGTAAGTTAGCTTAGCCATTTCGACAGCTAATGTAGTCTTCTCAATCTAGGCATAATGTCTAGGTTGGATTACGGAGGTTACATTTTCTACATATAAAACACATTTTCTTTTCTTGTTTTTCAAGTCAATAGGGTAGTTGGAAAATAAAAATAAAAAACCTAAGTTTCTTTCTTTTTTTTTTTTTTTTTTTTTGTTTCCTTGCTTCATTTTGTTGTATTTTAGGTCTGCTTTTAATCTAATGTAGGAAAATTCAAATGTTTTCCATTTTCAATATTGGAAATATCATAAGTACCCAGTAATTATGTGGTTCTAATTCCAAAAAGTTTACTTTTTTTTTTTAAAGAAAAAGTCAAAACATGATGTTTCTATTGCTAGGAGAGGTTATACACAATTTCTAGTGTAGCAAAATTTGTTTTTGGATAAAAAATTTCATTTCAAAAATAAATACATTTTCATTTTAGGTTTGACTGATTATTTTTAACTTTAACGGTTAGACTTCTAAATTCGATGATGTTGTTTAAATATATAAAAAAATCTTAATATTTAAAATATGCTTTTATATATTTTTTAAAAAAAGATGTTTTTATATCTTTTTGTTGCATACAATTATATTATTTTGTTATTTATGTTGAGATTTTAATTTTAAATTTTAATTATAATTTGATGCATGATGTTTAAAGTTGTTTATTATTTAAAACTTTTATTATTATTATTAATGAAAAAAATCATATTAAAAAGTTAATTTAAAAAAGGACCATTTTAAATATAACTAAAAAAATGAAGTATTTCGGAACTCAAATAACTATCTCATAACAAAAAGTTTTCATATATGTATTTATATGATATGAGGGGATTTGCTTACACCAATATAAAATTAAAATAGTTTGCACATTTTCATATATTTTTGCACAAATAACATTTTAACAATCCAATTGTTTAATTTATCAATATAATTATATTTTTCATGCATGTAAATTTTTTCGTTGACCTAATATCTCTATCATGTCGATCTAAAATAGTATATATATTAATATTTATTGAACAATTAAAAACTTTTTTATATAAAATAAATAGTTAGAAAATTAATTTATGTCAAATTTGACATGCATGATCTATATGAATAGAATATGAAATATAACAGTTAGATTATTAAAATATTAATTGAATAAAAACATACAAAATGATGTATACCAATTTAAGTAAATCATTACTCATATCATATTCTATTATTAAAATACTTAATGTAATACTTGATTGTCATACTCACAATGTGGGGGAAAATTTTATATAATAAATATAGTTTTAAAATTTTATCTAAAAATTAAATGAATCTTTGGTTGGAATGGTAAAATTAAATATTTAAAATCCATCATGTTATGGTTTCATATATTACCATGTTTGAGTTTTATTGGTTTTATATAAAAATAGAAAAAAAAAATATAATCTCATAATAATTTAACTTATTTTGTATATAAAAGTACATTTGTTTGGGTACAATTATATAGAAGTATATTTTATTAATTCTCTAACTAATACATAGTTGACTTGGTAAAAGCACCACAAAATCCTATATACTATATATTTGATTGCATTTTAACTCCTCTATTGAAAAAAATGGGAAAATTAGTCTCTCTACTTTAGATGAGTGAGCAAAACAACCTCTTCTCTATTAAAATTGCATCATTAAATGTTTGTTTTGGTGTTTAAATATAAGGTATAATAACAAATTTAGCCCTCAATCTTTACACATTTATTCAATTTGGCCCTACTCTTTTATTGGAAGTAAATTAGAAAATTTTTAAACTAATAAGGCTAAAGGTTAAAAAAGCCTTTAGTCTTAAATTTTAAAAAAAATCAATCAAGTCCTTTTAAAATTTAAAAATCATAAAAAATTATAATCAAATTTTATAAAAAATTTATAAAATTATGATTTTTTATTAAAAATAACAATATCGGCACGATAAAAGTAAGGGTGAAGCAAAATTTTTTTATTTGGGGGTGAATTATTTTGTATATTTTTACGATAGTTGACCACTTCCAAATGTGCAAACATTTAGAGTAAAAAATAAAAATATATATAATTAAGTGAGTGATCTACAAGCGAACAAGTCAAATTGTAATATAGAAGTGTTACAATGGAACACTGATAAGTATTCCAAGGATCGTACCCAAGGGATTGCAGATTGAAGAAATTTATTATTAAATTAATTACAGAAAATAATTACTAGCCTAATCTGTGATGCCCCAAAATTTCTTATGTTCATTTTGTAAATTTTTGACACAAATATTTGTTTGCTTCAGTGGTTAAGTGTTCTGGGTGTGTGCGAGAGGTCCCAAGTTCAAGCCATGCCTTGGCAAAATTTTGAAAATTTTCTAAGTAAAGTCTCATTCTTGTTCAGTAGGCTTTTACATAAGTGTTTGTAAATATACATCAGAATGGGCCTGCTAGTCTAGTGGTTAAGTAGAGGGTAGGAGTGATGGAGGTCCTGGGTTCGAATTTCTGTGTAAGTGAGGGAGTTATTTTTTGTCATTGGTGCCGTGTAGGAGTTTGAGGTGAGTTAAAATTTTGAGTAGTGGAGATGTAGGGGAGTTGTTGGGGAGTAAAGTTAGGGGATTATTAGAATTTCGGATTTGGTTTAGTTTTTTTCCCCCAAAATTCTCTCCTGTCATCTTTTTCGTTTTCCTTTCTCCCTTCTTATGACATTTCTCTTTTACTGCTGTCCCATTTTCTTATTTTAATTTTTGTTGCCAATCCCTAAATCTTCATCATCTTCGTATTTCATTTCGTGTGTTGCTGGTAAGTATGAATTATTGTAGTTTTAGGTTAGGGTAATGGTTCATTATCTAACAAGGTTTTAATGGTGCTTAGGAGAAATGCGATGGGCTACTGACCATGTTTTGGCACCCTAGTTGTACAGAATGAATTGTTGCTGTTAGGAGGTAAATATTTTCAGTAGTTTCATAGTTGGCCGTCTCTTTGTGTTTTCACTTTAGAATTGATTTAAGTAACTAAATCGGGATTATAATGCTCAATCATAGGTTCTGGTGTCATTGGAGTTGTGTTTGTTGCGAAAACAAACTAGGTGTGTACCTAAGACACAGAAAACGGGGTTTGGTAAAAAGTCAAAAACTAAATTGTTGACGTCACACGGGCATGTGGTTGCCCGTATAGTAGGCCGTGTGCTAGGACACAGCCATGTGTTCGATGAGACCAGGCCATACGCGTAAGACACGGCCGAGTGATGGTCTAGTGTGGTCGTATGCGAGATACGGGCTAGACCAATTGAGCCGTGTGGGCTACATAGGTGTGTGAGTTTACACAGGCAATCCACACGAACATGTGGGCTTGTGGGCCAGGTCATATGATCCACATGGCCAAGGCCAAATTGAGCCGTGTGGGCCACACAAGTGTGCAGGCCCATTTAACTGAAATGTTTCCTAGGGTTGCAGGGTCGCCCAAGTCGACTGTGAACCTACTATAGGGTCGGTAAGTGTTACTTAGGCCTTAAAATGTGTGATCTGAATATATAATGTATGTATTGAGCATGTTAAATTTATGCATGTTTACTGATTCGTATGTATGACTGATAATTGAATTTTAGCATGTATTCCCGTATGTCTGCATTGAGTATGTTTAGTTGCATCTGTATTAGGGTAGGATGATTTATTATTGGAGGAAGTGCACTAAAAGGCTTCATGCCTATTATCTGGCAGCTCAGCTGCATTATACTGTTATGTGCCGCATTCGGTATGACTTAGTGTGTAGGGCTGGGTGGGTGTTTTAAGCCCCACATGGTGTGTAGGGATGGTTGGAAATGATGTGTAGAGGCTGGTGGGTAGGATACTGATTTCGGTTACTATATGCATGACTGTATCTGAGATGGGATAAGGCCCTAATTTATATCTGACACTGTATCTGAATGGGCTAAGGCCTAAACAGTATCTGGATCTGTAATGGGCTTAGGCCCCAGACTGCATTCGAATTATAATTGTTATTTGATTGTATGCATATTTTCTGTGGGGATTACACACTGAGTTTATGTAAACTTACCCTCTTTCTATTTAAACTGTACAGGTAATCCCCAGATTTAGACAGATCAGTGCAGCGGAGGACTCAGCGGTGGCCACTCGATTATTAAACTATTTTATTATCAATTATGGTTTTAAATTTTATTTGCTTGGTTTTTTTTATGTAATTTAGGACTTTTGGATTGTTTGTTTTTAATCAAAATTTTTATCAATTTTATGGATTTACGATTGCTAGACGTGGTAAAATGCGATTTTCAATCAACATAAGTTTTCTCCAAAACAAACAGTTTACTCAAATTCAACCGTTTTCCTAAATGTAAACGATTTTTTTTTAAATGGGTGTTTATTTAAGCTTCCGTTAAAAAGAGATATAATTTTGGACAAACCAATTAGTAGGCGTTTTTCTAGGTTAAACAAAAGTTAATAAACTAAATGGTTTTAACTTGACAAAATTTAATTTCAAATCGCTTTTCATGTGACATCGCCAAATTTGGCCATAACTTCTAGGTCAGGTTTGGGGTGTTACATTTAGTGGTATCAGAGCTTAGTTACGAAACTCGACTGTGGATTTTGGGTTTCAAAATTTGGTGTATAAAGAATTAATTTTCAAATAATTTGAAATATTTTATTTAAGTGTGTGGTACACCGAGTCTCCGGCGCCAATCTTGTAAGTTTTCTAAATTTTGATAAACTAATTTGATATTATAGATAGACAATTTTAAAACCACTCTAGTTAGTGTATATTGAAACTGTAGTGAAACTGATAGAGACTGTACTTACAAAAAACAAACTTTGAATTTATGATACTACTTTACATAAAACATCTATTAATAAATACTGAAACTGTAACTGATTCATAAAATTCGTAATACAGATAAATTTGAATAGACAATGAGTGCATGAGGTATTCGTGGACGTGGTATTCGAGGCCGTGGTAGAGGCCGTAAGGGGACTCGTGCTGATTCTTTTTCGGGCAGCATACTGAATTTAGACACTAATGAGACACCTGTGTCACCTACTACTGAGATTGGGTCTGAAGATCGCATGGCTGGGGACTACGTATTATCCCAGTCTATACTAAGGATTTTGGAGAGGGTCGCTGGGCCAACACTAGATCTGGGGGTCGAGGGTTGGTTATGGAATGACTCCGGTCTAATAGAGCTAAGCTTTTTAGGGGTGTTACTGGAGTCGCCCCTAATGTAGCTATGTACTAGGTAGAGGCTACTGAGAGGATAATGGATGATTTAGACTGTACCCCTGAGCAAAAATTGAAGGGTGCAGTCTCTCTATTTCACGATGAGGCCTATTAGTGGTGGCTAACTGTTAAGGAGGGCACCCAGCCCAAACGTTTGACTTGGGAGTACTTTAAGATTGTATTTTAGAGTAAGTATATGGGAGCCAGTTATATTGATGCTCGTGGGTGTGAGTTTCTGAACCTTATTTAGGGAGACTAATTAGTGGCCGAGTATGAGTCGAATTTCAAAGACTAAGTCGCTATACACGATGTATGGTGGCATCTGAGTATGAGAGGTGTATTCACTTTAAGGATGGCCTTAGAGATAATTTGATGGTACTGAGAGCTCCGTAAAGGGTGCGAGAGTTCTTTGTACTGGTGGAGAAGGCGAAGATTGCCGAAGAGGTCAAGCGCGCTGAGTGCCAAAACAGAGAGGGACTCGAAGCCTTCTAGTTCTGTTTAAAGGCCTAAGAAAAAAGGTCAAATCTGATGGGTCAGTTAGAGCTGGCCCCCTACTCTTTCTACTAGGATTCTGCCATGTAGAGATTGTGTTAGACACCATCAAGGCTAGTGTTGAAGGAGGATTGGGGCTTGCTTAAGGTGTGCGTCATGAGAGCACCGCATTCGGGAGTGTTTGCTAAGGGTCGATCAGGTTCAAGCTCTGGGTTTTGGTACTGCATAGCCATCGAGAGTAGTTCAATAGCCACCGAGGGGCCATGGTTAGGCTAGGGGTGGTAACAGTATGGGCCGTGGATAGAGAGCACCGGCCAGAGGTGCTGGACAGACTGAGGCGAGGCAGCTTGCTCTTGTATATGTTGTACGCTGCCGAGAGGACAAAGATGCTCCGGACGTCATCACGGGTACATTCTTAATTTATGATATACCTTATATTGTATTGATAGACATAGGTTCCACACATTCTTATGTAGCTAACACGGTGTCTGAAAACTTGAGGATTTCGGTTGAGAGCACTACGAGTGAGGTTACTATATTGAATCCACTGGTCAATTTGTTTGGATTAGCAAACTATATAAAGATGTTCCACTTGAGGTTCAAGGGGCGATCTTTCTGGCTGACTTAATGGAACTTCTGTTTAGGAGTTCAATTTGATATTGGGGATGGATTAGTTGGTTAAGCATCATGTCAGTCTGACTGCGCAACTAAAAGGGTTATCTTGAGGACCGAGGAGGATAATGAGATGGTTATGATTGGGGAGCGTCGAAATTATTTGGCTAACGTGATCTCTACACTGGTGGCTGAGAAACTGGTTTGTAAGGGATGTGAGGCGTACTTGGCCTATGTTAGTGTTTCTGCTTTTGGGGACTCTACTGTAAAGGACATCAGAATTGTAAGGGATTTTCTAGACGTCTTTTCAGAGGAGCCACCGGGTTTACCCCTAAATCAAAAAGTAGAGTTTGAGATTGAGCTTCTATCTGGTACAGCTCCAGTGTCTATCGCTCCCTACCGAATGGCACTGAAGGAGCTTACGGAGCTTAAGATTCAGATTTAGAAATTAATGGATCGTGGGTTCATCCGCCTCAGTGTGTCTCCGTGAGGAGCACCTGTACTATTTGTTAAGAAGAAGGATGGATCCATGAGGATATGTATTGACTACTGACAACTAAACAAGTTGACTATTAAGAACAAGTATCCACTTCTAAGGATTGATAATCTGTTTGACTAGTTCCGAGGGGCTTCTGTGTTTTCCAACATTGATCTGCGTTCTTGGTATCATAAGTTGAGGGTTAAGGAAGTTGGTGCACATAAGACGACATTTAGAACTTGATATGGACACTACGAGTTCCTAGTGATGCCTTTCGGACTTACTAATACGCCGGTAGCATTTATGGACCTGATGAACCGAGTGTTTCAGCCCTATTTAGATCAATTTGTAGTGGTGTTCATCGATGACATATTGGTTTATTCTAAGACTGAGGATGAGCATGACGAGCACCTTAGGGTGACTCTTCAGACTTTGAGGGAAAAGTAGCTCTATGCTAAATTCAGTAAGTGCGAATTCTGGTTATGTGAAGTGACTTCTCTGGGACACGTAATTTCTGCTGAGAGGATTTGGGTTGATCCTCGAAAAATTAAGGCTATACTGGATTGAAAGTAGCCTAAGAATATGTCGGAGATTCGCAGCTTTTTAGGCCTGGTGGGTTATTATCAGTACTTTGTAGAAGGGTTCTCCTTGATTGCAACACCCTTAAATAAACTGCTATGTAAGGGTGTTCTATTTGTTTGGACTGATACACAGCAAGAGAGCTTCGAGAAGCTCAAGACTATTTTGACTCAGGCTCCTATTCTGATACAGACTTAACCTGAAAAAGAGTTTATGGTTTATAGTGATGCATTGCATGTGGTTTGAGTTGTGTTCTAATGTAGGATGGTAAGGTTGTGGCATATGCATCTCGTCAACTCAAGATGTATGAGGCAAACTATCCGACGCATGATTTTGAATTGGCTGTTGTAGTCTTTACACTGAAAATTTGGAGGCATTATCTATACGGTGAGAAGTTTATCATCTAACTGATCACAAAAGCCTTAAGTACCTCTTTACTCAGAAAGAGTTGAATCTTAGGCAGCGTAGATAGATTGAGCTGCTTAAGGACTATGACTGTACCATTGAGTACCATCTAGGTAAGGCCAATGTGGTGGCTGATGCATTGAGCCGTAGGACAATGACCGATCTGAAGATGATGTTCGTTCGACTTAGTCTGTTCGATAATGGGAGTCTGTTGGCTGAGCTGCAAGTCAAATCGACTTGGATTGGAGAGATTCGAGATAAATAGATGGATGATGAATCACTTTGAGTACGGTTTCGTCAAGTTGAGAGTGGCAGTACTACGAATTTAGACTGAATAGTGATAGGGTACTCTGTTTTCGTGGGCAGATCTGTGTACCGAACGATACTAATTTGAGGCAGTCTATTCTAAGGGAGGCACATAATAGCTCTTATGCTATGCATCTCAGCGGGAATAAGATGTACCGAGATCTTTATGAGTTGTACTAGTGGCCAAGGTTGAAACATGAGGTTACTAATTTTGTTGCTCGTTTTCTGACTTGTCAACATGTTAAGGCTGAGCATCAGTTACCTTCGAGTTTATTACAGCCAATTGAGATCCCACTATAGAAGTGAGAGAGAGTAACGATAGATTTCATTAGTGGTTGCCTCTAACACCCACTAAGAAGGATTTTGTTTAGGTCATCGTGGATCGATTGACCAAGTTTACACACTTCATCCCGGTAAGGATAGACTATTCTCTTCAGAAGTTGACAAAACTTTACATATCAAAGATTGTAAGATTGCATGGGGTACCTGTCTTGATCATTTCTGATAGATATCTTCACTTCACGTCTCGATTTTGGAAGAAGTTATATAAGGCAGTGGGTTTGAGATTAGACTTCAGTACTGTATTCTATCCTCAGACTGATGGTCAATCTGAATCTTGAAAGGGTGATTCACATACTAGAGGATATGCTAAGGAGTTGTGTTATCAATTTCTGAGGTCATTGGGAGGATTATCTGCCACTAGTGGAGTTCACCTATAATAACAGTTTCCAATCTAGCATTCAGATGACATCTTACGAGGCTTTGTATAGTCATAAGTGTTGTACTCCCTTATGTTGGACTGAGTTAGGTGAATGACAGGTTCTAGTTCTTGAGTTGGTTTTTGAGACTGAGGATAATGTTAGACTGATTTAGGATCGTCTAAAAGTGGCTTCTGATAGACAAAAATCCTATGCGGATCTAAAGAGATGCGATATTGAGTATTTTGTGGGGGACTTCATATTTCTCAAGGTCTCGCCATAGAAAAAGGTTCTGAGGTTCAGTCGTAAGGGCAAGCTTAGCCCTAGATTTATGAGGCTGTACCGGATTTTGAAAAGAGTGAGACCAGTTGCTTATTAGTTGGAGTTACCTCTAGTGTTGGATCATATTTGTGATATGTTCCACGTCTCGATGTTGAGGCGCTACTGTTCTAATATTTCTCACATTGTCCCTATTGAGGAGATTGAGATTAGGCTAGACTTGACCTTTGAGGAGGAGCTGGTTTAGGTTTTGGATTGTGAATTAAGTTTTAAGGAAGAAGACAATTCCATTGGTGAATGTTCTGTGATAAAATCATAGCTCTGAGGAGGCCACGTAGGAACCTGAGGATTCGATGCGTCAGTAGTATCCTCATCTATTCTGATCAGGTAAATTTCGATGCCAAAATTTCCTTTTAAGGGGTAGAGTTGTAACGCCCCAAAATTTCTTATATTGTTTTTTGTTAATTTTTGACACAAATATCTGTCTGCTTCAGTGGTTAAGTGTTCTGGGTGTGTGTGAGGTCCCAAGTTCAAGCCATGCCTTGGCAAAATTTTGAAATTTTTCTAAGTAAAGTCTTATTCTTGTTCAGTAGGCTTTTACTTAAGTGTCTATAAATATACATCAAAATGGGCCTGCTAGTCTGGTGGTTAAGTGGAGGGTAGAAGTGATGGAGGTACTGAGTTCGAATCCTTGTGTAGGTGAATGAGTTATTTTTTGCTATTGGCGTCGTGTAGGAGTTTAAAGTGAGTTAAAATTCTGAGTAGTGGAGATGTAGTGGAGTTTTTAGGGAGTAAAGTTAGGGGATTATCAGAATTTCGAATTTGGTTAGTTTTTTTTTCCCTAAAAGTTTCCTCCTATCATCTTTTTTGTTTTCCTTTCTCCCTTCTCACTCAGTTTCTCTTTTGCTGTTGTCCCATTTTTTTACTTTAATTTTTGTTGTCAATCCCTAAATATTCGTCATCTCTAAGTTTCATTTTGTGCGTTACTGGTAAGTATGGATTATTTCAATTTTAGGTTAGAGTAATGGTTCATTGTCTAACGATGTTTTAATGATGCTTAAGAGAGGTGCGAGGGGCTGCTGGCCACGTTTTGGCACCCTAGTTGTACCGAAAGAATTGTCGTTGTTGGAAAGTAACGATTTTTTATAGTTTCATAGTTGGCAGTCTCTTTGTGTTTTCGCTTAAGAATTGATTTAAGTAACTAAATTAGGGTTATAATGCTCAATCGTAGGTGCTGATGTAATTAGAGTTGTGTTTGTTGTGAAAACGAACCAGGTGTGTACCCAAAACGCAGAAAACGGGGTTCGACAAAAAGTCAAAAATTGAATTGTCGAAGTCACACTGGCTTGTGGTCGCCTGTGTGGTAGGTCGTGTGCTAGGACTTGGTCATGTGTTTGACGAGGCCAGGCTGTACACGTAAGACATGACCATGTGATGGCCTGGTGTGGCCGTGTGCGAGACACGGGCTAGACCAATTGGGCCGTATGGGTCACACAAGCGTATGAGTCCATACGGGCAGTCCACACTGGCATGTAGGCTTTTGGGCTAGGTTGTGTGATCCACACGGTCAAGGCCAAATTGAGCCATGTGGGCCACACGGCAAGCCACATAGGCGTGTGGGCCCATTTAACTGAAATGTTTCCTAGGGTTGCACGGGTCGCCCAAGTCGACTGTGAACGTACTGTAGGGTCGGTAAGTGCTACTTAGACCCTAAAACGTGTGATCTAAATATATAATGTATGTATTGAGCATGTTAAATTTATGCATGTTTACTGATCCATATGTATGACTGATAACTAAATTTTAGCATTTATTCCCGTATGTCTACATTGAGTATGTTTAGTCGTATCTGCATTGGGGCGGGATGATTGATTATGGGAGGAAGTGTACTGAAAGGCTTCATGCCTATTATCTGGCAGCTCAACTGCATTATACTGTTATGTACCACATTCTGAATAACCTGGTGTGTAGGGTTTGTGGCTTTTTAAACCTCACATGGTGTGTAGGATGGTCGAAAATGGTGTGTAGAGGCTAGTGGGCAGGATACTGATTTCGGTTACTGTATGCATGACTATATCTGAGATTAGCTAAGGCCCTAATTTATATCTAACACTGTATCTGAATGGGTTAAAGCCTAAACTGTATCTGGATCTGTAATGGGCTTAGGCCCCAGACTGCATTTGATTGATAATTGTTATTTGACTGTATGCATGTTTTCTGTGGGGATTACACACTGAGTTTACATAAACTCACCCCCTTTCTGTTTAAACTGTACAGGTAATCCCTAGACCCAGATAGATCGGTGCGACGGAGGACTTAGCAGTGGCCACTCAGTTGTTAAACTATTTTATTATCATTTATGGTTTTAAAATTTATTTGGTTAATTTTTGATGTAATTTGGGATTTTTAGATTGTTTGTTTTTAATCTGAATTTTTATCAGTTTTATGGATTTTCAACTGCTAGGCATGGTAAAACGTGGTTTTCAATAAACATAAATTTTCTCCAAAATAAACGATTTACCCAAATTCAATGGTTTTCCTAAACGCAAATAATTTTCTTTAAATAAGTGTTTACTTAAGCTTCCGCTAAAAAGAGATATGATTTCGGACAAACCAATTAGTAGTGGTTTTTCTAGGTTAAAAAAAGCTAATAAAGTAAATGGTTTCAACTTGACAAATTCAATTTCAAATAGCTTTCCATGTGACATCGTCAGATTCGGCCATAACTCTAAGTCGGGTTTAGGGTGTTACATAATCGAGTTACGAATTAGTAGTGTGGATCCAAATTAAAGTATTAATTAAACTAATTATCTAATTAAGCCATTAATTATCCTTAATTGAGTCTTTATCATCCTTAGCTAGAATACCCGTCGGGTCTCATCTTTACTAAGGATTACCACTTAAGTCACCCTTCCGGTCTCTTCCTAGGCATATGGTTCTCTGTCAGGTCTTACCGCTTGGCATAAGTTTATCCTCGATAGGATACTTTTTCTGTCTCACCTATCTAGATATTCTATTAGCGGCATCACTTCCGAATATTCTAAGTACTCTTGAATAAACACTAACTCAATTAATTAATCAGTTCCATAATCGAAACATGTCAAATATGAATAAAGCACAAGAATTTATACTAATATTCATACAATAGTTAATTAATTAGGTTAATGAAGTACAAATAAAAGAAATGGATAAAGAAATTTCTCATGAATAAATATATAAGCACGGTTCCAAAGCAATCTCCACTTGCAATTGTCTTCACATTAGAGTAGAAAAGATTCTGATTACAGAAACATAAAAAGAAAACTAAAACTAAAGAAACAGTTCTGTCACATCCAACCCCTCTAATAAGGTTATAAAATTGTTTATATAGGCAAACATTAGGGTGCTAGATGCCTAAAATACCCCTGGAGTGATTAGGGTTTAATTAAGGAAAATAACCTTAAACGGTTGTCTAAAATTCGACTGAATATTTCCAAGTTTCGTCATATCATCGTGACATCAGGGAAGCCCCATTTGCAACAGCGTTGTCAATATACGATTAACTCTTTTAATAGTTTTTCGTGTGGTCGTGACGAGGGAGAACCCTCGTCATGACGTGTAGTGGTTTTTAGCCCTAACAGCTTTGAAGTTCTATGTTGCAACATGGACCCCCTTGTGTTGCGACATGACTGTTGTCCCTTGTGCTTCTTGACCTGAAATGACACCATACACACTTGAATAGCCTATTAGTCGTTCCGTACACACTTGAATAGCCTATTAGTCATTCCCAAGGCCCAAGTTAGCCCAACGGATTGTCAAAACACTAAAAATTGTATAAAAAATGCTTATTTTGAAATAATTTAACGATAAGCTAATAAAACCGAAAATGCAATAAAAGAAGATAAAATGCCTAGAAAATAAGCTCGTTAAATGCTGAAAAATACTTAAATTGCCACTACAATTTGTGACAGGTCAATAGTAAAAATGCAATTCTACTATTTTAATAACATATATCTTTATAATTTTTAAAAGACTAAATCAAATTTTTTATCATTTTGGAGAGAGCCAAAGTGCAATTTTATCAATACTAATTTAAAATTTTATAAATTATAAAAGAGTTAAAAAATAAAATTTTTATTTTAGGGGTCAAGACTCTGCCAATCCTAGTTTCCTGTGAATAAAAGAATAGGGATTAAATTTTTTTTTTAATCTTATATAAGCATTAAATTTGAACGGATTGGCAATTATTATTTACAAACTTATCATTTAATTTAGCAGGTATTATTTACAAAACTTTTCATTTAATATTACTTCTAAAAATATTTAATAAATTCTAATCCTAAACATTTACAAAATTTGTGAATATGAATAAAACTTCATTCTTCTATCAAACTCCTTAGTAAAATTGTTTTCAATCTGAAAACAAATATATCAAATGACAATGACGCAGTTACTTTTCGTGTTTTTACGGATATAGTTAAGGTTGTCAGGTTGGAGCATATTATTTCTTTTATATACTTCAATTACAAATATGTTTTGATATTATACATTTTTAAAAACATAATATAATAATTTAGTTTAATGGTTATATTTTATTTTTAAATGTACTAAAAAATAAAACTTATTTAAAATATCAAAATCTTATGTTGACAGTATCAAAATATATGCATCGATATTGAATTAATGCATTAAAACACATCAAAATTTTGAGTGAAACAAAACTTGAGATATTAGATACGGATGCAAAATAGAAATAGATGTCTCTTTTCAGACCTCTAGGTTTACAATTGCTAGCTAGTTGTTATGGTTATTAGTGAAAGCAGTTGTAATTGGCTCCAAAATTGTAAAGTTTTTCAGTTGAGGGCTCAGCACCTGCAATTTCCATCACATCTAATTCAATTTTTCATGTGTTCTAAAAGGTTTAACTTCTCACACTTATTTTTTTTTCTACAAGTAATCAACAATCTTAAGCTTCTCTTTTACAATTTTTCACTGTATTTTCCTTTTTCTTGTCTTTGGGTTTCATTTTCACCCATTCTTTATATTTGCTAGATTCATGAGTTATTTAATACTTTTTGATATGATATCAGAACCTCTTGCCTGACGTTTGGCTCTGTTGGTATAGACGTCCATAATGGGACACCCACACGGTGAATAATTATCACCATTTTTTCCGCTAAGTAGATTGCCATGTTTCTGATAATTATCTTGGACTTCCTCCTATGGTGAGTAAGAATAAAACTAATGCATTCAAGTAGGTGTTTGCAAGCCACATCCAAGAATTCAAAGTTGGTTTAAATGGTTCTTAATATATTGCACCAAGGAAGTTTTTGTCAAATCGATCTTGTAGGCATAACCCACTTATCTAAAGAAGTGTGTTCTTACTCCCTAATTCAGTTACTAATGCTATAATTGTTATTTGTAGATTTTGGTGGGTAGAGAAAAACGAAGGCCGTGAGTGGAGAATGTTAGCTCAAGACACAGTTAGAATGCCGAAAGGTATGAAAGCCTTAGCTTTCGAGATGTATGGCTCTTTGACCTTACTTTCTTAGAAACACAAATGTGGAGACTACTACTTCATAATAAGCATACCTTATATTCTAACCTAAGAGAGTGGAGAAGCCTTTAGTTGTTTGGACTAATATATTGTCGGCTTTGAATGCTTTGTCTGGTCTAATCTTTTGACAAAATAATATGTTTGACAAAAGTAATTTGGAAAAGTTTGACAATGTTTACCATTTCTATCAAATAATATGTTTTGAGAAAATAAAATGTCTATTATAGACATAATGTTGTAAAGTAAAAATTATACATTTAAATTATATTTAATTTCATTAATATTATTATGAAACATTTATTAAGTAATTAAATTTTGATAAATGGAATGCATGGAATATATAAATTAGTTAGTATTATGAAATAATTAAGATTAACTTATGATAAAAATTATAATTACTCAAACGACTGGTACACACTTTATTAAGATAGGTTATAGTTAATTTTTATTACGGTTTGACGAATTTGTATCATATGGATTATTGCAAAAATCTGTTAGTAAATTGAAGAATCTGTCACAATAATCAAACTCTTTGAGAGGAGACTTAGACACGAGTTCATTCCATCAACGGTAAGGATCACCTCTACTCCAATGTCTAATGACCATAAGTGTCAGCGGTGTGGTCCTCCTAGTGAGATTATGGTGAATGCACTTAGGGATTACCCAATGTCTCGAGAGACTTCGCAACTTGGAGGTATTAATAATGATTTGTTATTGTCTAATGTTTCCAAGTGCATTGATTGGATGGAGTGTACTTTGTTCATCATGGATCATGAAGCTTTTACGAGCTTCTTGATCTACGGCAACTATGGAATGTGCGCAATGCGGAAGTGATACTTGGCCTAGAACATCAAGGGGCTTGCAATCCGAATCCATAATTTGAGCAGACACCTTCTCTTCCCTCATAGACCGTGACTTGTTGGATGGAGAGTGCAAGAGGAATCAGCACTAAACATAAAATTTCACCAACTCACTCAGGTACATGTTTTCAACCTTCTCATATAATGCAAATCTCATCTTCAATTTGTTTTTCTAACGCGGTAGTGAAAATGTGGTTAACAACTCCCTATCACCCCACCGACCACGAAAGAAAAAAAAAAAAATCCAATGCAAAGGAATAAATTATAGGACAAAGTTGTAGGGCTAGCCTTGACAGTTCATTGATTGGAAAAATATAGTTAATTGAGTCGGGGAAACCGTACTATGCCCCATCACGGACAGAATTGTTGAGTAATTATTAATTTGGAAAGCGAAGGCAACAATTCGTTGTTTGAAAATGGCCTACAAATGTGTAAATGTTTACGTACAAATGGTATCATTAATTAGGGGAAGTGTGGTCAGTCTAGGATAAAGTTAGGAAGAAGGTGGTGCCCTCCACTTGGGGTTATGGAGGCTGTGAAAGTCTGCTCAGCAAACAGCATGCTTTTCTGGATTTTCTCACAAATATGGTTAGCAGTTCTATGACTATAAGCGTTAAGTCAAAATGAATTCAATTCCATCCCCCTTTTAATTGGCATATTAAATTATTTTACCCTTTAACTTTATAAAATTTTATTTTAGTCTTCCATTTTATTTTTCCTTTTTTTTAACCCTTTAACTTGTATTGTTTATTAAATTATCTCAAAAGGAATGAAAAAATTACATCCACATGTATGTCATATAAGCAATTAATTATTTTTTTTTAATTTTAAAAAATATATTTTGATATTTTTATAATTTTAATAATTTTTAATTTTTTAAAATTATAATTTATATTTTAATTTAAAAAATTAGTTAATTGCTGATGTGACATCCATGTTTATGTCATATTAGTAAAATTAATAAAAAATAATTTTTTCAATTTATTTTAAAATGATTTGACAAATAACGCTAGTTCAAGGGATAAAAAAATACAAAAAAATAAATTAAGTGCTAAAATGATATTTTTTTTCTAAAGTTAGAGTGCCAAGTAACTTTTAATTTTTATTTCGGTATTAAATATTTGGGATATGGCAATTTGAATGCTCCACAGGATTTCATTAAAAAAGCCAAAAATTGTATTTGGTGTTTTAAAATTTATGAATTACTTTTATTTCTTTTTACTTGAAAATAAATGCAAAATTATAGTTTATGCCTTCAAATATTTTCAATATAGTTCTTATAAAATCTACAGTTGATAAGACTTTTAATTATTCAACATGTATCATTAACTTAATTTTCTCTACTTTTTTCAATCAAGTAAATGAATATATTTATCTTAATTATTTTATTAATATTTTTCACTCTATGTCTGGTCATAATGAAGAAAAAACTCACAAATTACAATGTTTAATACAAATTAGGCATTACTTGTTTTTCTTTTTTAATTAAATGCATATATATATATATATATATTTACAATGATGTTTACAAATTAATTTATTTATGAGTAGATAAACATTCGGCCAATAGATTGCAACATGAATATCATAAATTTTATACATACTTTATTTAGATTATAAATTTTTAGATTTTAAAAATTTAACAGTTACGCTTTATCTAGTTACTAAGATAATAATTTAAAGAAAAGACTTATTTAACACATATGTATTAACATGAGAAAAAGTTAAGTGTAATAATTTAAGCAATAAATAGCCCATTATTTGTTAGGTGAATTGAAAAGCATGTAATGGATATATTTTACTTTGTTTGGTTAAAGTATTAAACAAGTAAACTATTGGTATTATCTTGGAAATGTCAAATTTTCCCAGATAAGGAAAAAAAAACCCAATAAATAATTTTTTCGTCCAATTAGATCACTTCGGAGTTTCTCGCATTTGACACGTTCAAATCCCCAAACAAGTGTAAGAAAAAAAAAATATCTCGTATTACCAATCAAATAAAATTCATGTTGACAGTGTGCCTACCCAATTAGAAAAGGAAGAGGAAATTTAGCTATGATGCTTTCAGCTAGAGAGAGAGAATTTTGAACCAATATTAAAGTGGGAAAGTCAACAAATCTCACACAGATTATAAATTCATAATTTATATTTTCTTAAAAAAATTATAAGACTGGAACCACAATTATACCTATAAATAATACATATCCTAATAATTATAATCATAATAAAATTAATGTAAAGTATAATAAGACTAAAATTAAAATTATTTATTCCTAGATCAGAATAAATTTAGATAATGTCCATATATGATAAAATTTAAATTAAAAAATATTAATTATAAATTTACATATAATTCACACAAAATAGATTAAAAATAGCCAGAGTTATAAAAATATAAATGCATGATAAACCCAAATCAAAATTGGTTAATTTTTTTAAAACTGAATTTGAAAGACAATTTTAATTTTAAATAGATTAGCCATAGTTATAAAAATAAAAATGCATGATCAGCTTAAATCAAAATTGGTTAATTTTTTTTAATGCATAATAAACTTAAATTAAAATTGACCAACCTAAAAGACAACCAAATGAAGCAAGAAAAAAGAAAGAAAGAAAAAGATTTTAATATATTTTTTCTAACTACCTCATTACACATGAAAACGAAGGAAATAAAATGCCTTATATAATATATAAAAGAAACACGGAGGTTTAATAGTTTTGCCTCACATTAAATTATTTCGTTAATATATATTTATAATTTTATTAAAATATTAATAAAAATATATATATTTTAATTAAAACATGATCATCTCCTGTAAAATAATTTTAATACTATTTAAATTTTAAATTTTTTAATAAAATTTATGCATGTCATATATTCAAAATATTCAAAATATATTATATTCCAAATAATTTATATAAATAGTAAACCCTTGGGAAAAAGATAACCAGTAAAAATACAAATGCATGAAAAACCTAACTCAAAATTCATTAATTTTAAAAAAAATTAATGTGAAAGTTTTTAAAATAATCATTTGACCATTTTTAAATTCAAATCAAATTTAAAAATTAAAGACATTATACATTAAATTCTTTTTATTAAACTACATTGATGCAAGCTTTAGAGAGTAACATTCTCATCAATTGTATTACGTACGATTAATTGAATTATAGTGTTTTTATGATTTATTGAGTGGATAAGCATGGTGGCATGTATCTGGAGAAATTAATGTAACCATATCTTCTAGTTCTAGAACCAAAAGACAAGTTTCTTATATTATTTCCTTTTCTATGACGAAGATGATATTTTTCTAATATATATATATATATATATACATATATATAATATTTTTTCCCTTTATTTTTAGGTTTGTTATTTCAATTTAAATACATTTATTTAATCATCAGCATATTTTAAATTCAATCCAACATATTTATTTATAAAATAAATTGTTCGCTTTTTCGGTAAATCTTTCTAATTTTTATAATAAGTTAAAAATAATTTGTAAATTAAAAATACCGTACAATGCATGGAAATTTAAGAATTATATGGTTTTTGTGCTTTAAACAAAATATTTATCAAATTAAAAAAAAAAAAAGCACTTGTGAATTTAGAACTTAAAATTCTAAAGCTCTTTCAGCCATTTGTTGTTAGGGTTAAAATCATTGGGCTGTTTATTGTGTAGGTTTGGGCATAGGTTTTAGTACCGAAGGTGGTAAACAGCCCACTATATTTTTGTTCTTCAAATTACAACTTTCTTCCTGCAAGCTGTGAAAAGGACTTTCAAGGTTTGCTAATTTCAAAGTTGCAAGCAAAACTATTCTGCCAAAAGCTTTGTGAAAAAGGATCAACTCAACTCTGAATGTCAATTTTAACATGTCTCTTTATTCTTGATAGGTTTTAATAGTGTCACATTTTCATCCATGAGACACAACTAGTGAGGAGCCAAGGCATGTAGCAAATGCCTCCGCTATTAGGATTGAAGAAGAAGACATGAACTCATTGGCTCCCCTTACAATGGTCCTTATGCGATCTTTAGCAATAACTTTTATCCTTGCTTTTCTTATAGCGGAGGTAAATAATGTTGAACTACATTGACTTTTTTTTTAATTGAGTGGGAAGGAAAGGTAACCAGGACACTCATGCGAGTTCTTGAGCTTTGGTTTCCATGAATTCTTGGTATCCACTAAATGTATCATTCCAAACCTTGATTGGGTTGTCCTAATTTTGATCAATCACCCATTAGTTCCTTACTTTCTACAAGTCCCAGCAAGTCATGCAGGGAAAACCTGTAGGGAGAAAGATCTAAGGTCAAAGAGAGTTCTTGAAATTTTAAACCACTATTAAAAGAACCAAAGCCTTGGCTTGAGGAGTAGTGACTAAATGTTGATGCTGTCCGTACACTTTGGGCAAAAGGGTACAACAAAAACAACAACAATTGTTGAGGTTGTTTTTAGATGTGAGGTTGGTTTGCTGGTGAAGTACACAAGGAAATTTACAAAGAAAAGAGAAAAGTCAAAAGGGCTCCAAAGTTTTATCTCTGGATCATCCTTCAATATGTGCTCAAGGAATATGGACACTTTTTTTTTTACCTAGGCTTTTACTCAAAGAAATTTACAAAGTGATTATCTTATTTATATGCTCTTGCTAAGTTATCATTACATTTATCATTGTGTTATAAGTAAGAAATCCACTTGTTTAGTTCTTTAATTCTTAAGGAGTACAAAAAAAATGATAAAAGGGGAGGGGCCGATTGAGAAAAGAAAAAAAGAGAAGAGAAAATTTACAAGATATGATCTATCTGTATTTAACATATTAATTCCAAATATTGAAAACAAAAAGAGAAAGTCTTTATTTCGAAATACTTTGAGATGAATCTAGTATTTCGATGTCTTGCTTATTTTCTTACTGAATTAAGTTAAGCGGTTGTACATAAAAAGACACATAAAAAACTATTTTTGTGGACAAAAAAATAGTTTTTTTATGTTATAACTCTTTTGTATACGTTCGCTTTTGTTTGAATGAGCATTTTGGAGAAACTTCAGTTTGGTTTTGTTATAGAAAAAAGAGGATTCTTGGATTGAGCTTTTTCTCCCGGCAAGAAACCCTTTATTCTACAATTCATACCTAGGGTAAAATAGGCAAGTTCCCAAATCTAACACTCTAGGTGTAAGGTAATCTAACTTTTTAGGGTCATTATCTTTCTTATGCTTTTGATGCTTTGTTTGACTAAACTGCATAGGAGAACTTTATAGAATGTTCCTAAAAAGAGTGTTTTGAGAGTGTTGGTGCTCTTATGTGGAAGGAAACATTTGTGTTCCTATGAGAGAGGGTCCTTTTAGGGCATTGAGGCCAACCCTTGGTGAGTTTCTTGCCCTCGATGGGCCAATGTCATTTGGATGAGATGCTTTATGACCTAAATATAACAGGTATTAACAATAGTACCCAACCAAAGGAGGATTATGTTACGAATAATGTTGTAATGAGAATTGTGAAAAGATGGCACTTTCTAACATTTCTTGTAACGTGAAGGGAGTGCCACAATGAAGAGATAGAACATGCTAGTTATTTTAGTACTGCAGGGCTTGAGGAGTTTAAGGGGTTAAGGTCCATGTTGGGGACAAACCTGATTATGCAACAAACAAGTAAAAATACAAAGAAAAAGATCAAACACAAATATTTTATGTGGAAAAACCCCTCCGAAGAGGAGAAGAAACCATGAGAAAAGATAATTTCACTAAAATGACAAAAAAATGAAGAGTACAAAAGATGGAGATAAAATTAAACCCTAAAACCCAAAATAAAAACCCTCTAAACTTAAATACAAAATTCCTTGAAAGCTTGTAAAAGCTTAATACCTAAATGTGTAATATAGGTTACCTTTCTAATATGGAAAATAACCTATTTATAAGCTAAATTCATAGGTTAAATAATATTAAAACAACCTACACTAATTAGAGTTTAAGTAGGAAACTAAAAATAGAGTTTAATTGGGAGAAGAAAAGCCAAAAAATGTGAGGTATAACTCTAAAAATCTTCACCTTGACTTGTATTTCCACAATGCCTTCTTTGGCAAAGCTTGCCACAGGCTTATCTCGAACTATGCAGGATATTAACTGAGTCGAAATTGTGCTTAGAAACTAGAAGACTTCTAATCTTCAACTTGTAAACTGCCAAATCAAAACTAACCCGGGTTTGATTTCCACGAAGGCAATATCTTATCTTTCGAAAATCTACATCCAAAAGAAAACATCTTTTATATGAAACAATCGTTTCTTTTTCTTTCCTATGGCCAAGTTATGTTTGCTTCAAATGAGTCGACATTAACTCCTTAACAGATGAGGGATGTCCTGTTTCAGTGGTCACCATTGATCCTTTAAGAAATAAAGGTTTCCAATCCTTTTACCTTTCATCAAAATGAGATCCTCATGGATATCCTAATGTCGCTTGACTTGATGTTGATTCTATAACCTTTTTACTCCAAATTTCCCAAAGAGATGATATTTTTCTTTAAGTTAGGCACACATGCCTGACATCTGATAGTGTCATGATTGTCTCATCATGCATCCTAATCTGAACAATACCAATACTGGTTATTTATTGGGTGAGCCATTCCCCATGCGCACAACTCCACCTTTAATTGAACTGTATGTGGAGAGTTAATCTCTATTGGGACACATGTAGAAAGAACACCCTGAATCCAAGATTTACTCGGACATAAGCTTGGAGCTTTCACTTGTTGACACCTATAAGAAATCATCACCCTTGTCATCGACCAAATTAGCACTAGTTAAATCTTTCTCGTTGTTTTCAACAACCCTTTTATTTTACAATTTGTAGCAATATGCCTTAACATGACCAAACCTTTTACAATAGCGACATCTTTTGTCTCACTTCCTTGATGATACCAAAATTAAGACTTATCTATCTGATTTTCTATTTGAACCAAATCTATTATTAAGTTTATCTTTGCTTAACAGATGTCCCTTCACTTCTTCAAACGAGAGTTTATCTTTGCCATAAATTAGGGTTTCCTTAAAAAGACTTATATGAAGGGGGTAAAGAGCACAATAATAGCATAACATGATCTTCATTGTCAATCTGAACCTCAACATATTTTAAATCATTCAAAAGAGTAATAAATTAATTGATGTGACCTCTGAGGTGCTCATTTTCGTACATGCAGAATATGTATAGTTGTTGTTTCAACACCAATTGGTTAGCTAGAGACTTTGTCTCGTATAGGGTTTCTAACATTTCCCATAAGGTGAATGTCATTTTCTCCATCAAAACTTCCTGCAACACATTATTTGTTAGATATAATTGGATTGTGGATAGAACCTTTGCATCTAACCTATATCATTCCGATTGATCCATGTTTGTAGGCTTCTTCTATGTAAGGACCTTCTCAAGATCACTCTGAATCAGAATTACTATCATCCGAACTTGCCATAGATTGAAATTTATGATGCCATCGAACTTATCAATATCAAACCTTGTTGCTATATCTCTAAATGGGTTGATTACGAAAATTGAAGTAGCTTTAGTACCAAATTGTTAGGGATAAACCCTATTAAGCAATGGACATGTAAAATAATGAAGACATTAAAAAGATCGAACACAAATATTCTACGTGGAAAACCCTTTCGAAGAGGATAAAAAACCATGGGCAAATATAATTTTACTAAAATGACAAAAAACAAAGAGTACAAAAGATGGAGATAAAACTAAACCTTAAAACCCAAAATAAGAACCCCCAAAACTTAAACATAAAATTCCCTGAAAGCTTGTAAAAGCTTAATACCTAAATATGTAACATAGGTTATCTTTCTAGGTGGAAAAAAACTTATTTATGGACTAAATTCGTAGGTCAAATAATATTAAAATAACCTACACCAATAAAAGTTTAAGTGGGAAGCTAAAAACAAAGTTTAACTGGAAGAAGAAAAGCCAAAAAATGTTAGGCATAACTCCACAGTCTATTGACACGAATTGAAAATGAGTAAAGTAGTTGCACAGCTATATCTTCTTTTTCCATAATTAAATCATTTCTTACTCTCGTTGGTTCACTAAAAAAAGTAAGTTCTCCACCACGCAAACTCAAGTTTTGAGGAGTTCTTGGAGTTTTATCATTTCCTATTAGTGCAGGTTAGTTTTGTTCCGATATTTTATGACTTATTCTACAAATTGCTATAGTATCAGCCCTTACCCAATTCAAAAGTCTTGTAGGATAAAAAAAAGTTATATTCGTGGTTAAATAAATTTAATCGATTAATTATAAAATTAAAACATATTTATATATGAGTTAGAAACATACAAATAATCATTTCAAGCAATCACAGATGATTGCAAATGAAAATTGAGCTCAAACAATCCACATAGCATCAAGTGGAGGCCTAAAATACAAAATATGAAAGCCAGGTCTCAATACTTAGGCTAATGTATCGATATAATATCCCATTTCTTGAGACTTGCTTCCCCTAAAGAAAAAATTAATTGTTGACTTCGAATGTCTCGAGACAATAAGTTGTGTCTCTAAATTTAACCCATCATATATTAAGTCATACATATTATATAGATCTGATCATGGCCTGATAAAAAAGTGGGAGGGTTTGGGCAAAAATATAGGCCCAAAAATAGATTTGAACAAAAAATAAAGCCCGTTTAAAAAGTGTGTTGGGCCTAAAGTAAACGTTTTTTGGCCCGGGCTCGACTTGACTCAGCTCAAATTTGCAAAAAAAAAAACTGTTGCTATTTTTCCACTATTATATTGCTACTATTTTGTTGTAATTATTTGGATATTGTATTACTCTTGTTTTATTGTTAATTCTGCTATTATTTTAGAGGCATTTGCTTGTTAAATTGTACCTATCTTAATGTTATTTAACTATAAAGACTTTTTAATTTATTTTTAATTTGTTGAGAAATATTTATTTTAATGTTTTCTAGTGTATTTGATATATTATAGTTTTTAAATTTAATTTTATTAAAAATAATATAAAAAGTTTTTAATACAGAAGGGTCGGGCCAAGCTCGAGTTTTAGCTTTTTTACCCGGACCAAGCTTGGACAAAATTTTAGACCTATTTTTGTGTGGGGCTCAAACGAGCCTGAAATTTTGTTACGACCCGACTTGAACTCGACCACGTTACAATTATGTCAAAAACCTATAGATTTAGATTATTATGCCTACTACATAGTGGAGAGGAATTATTGAGTTCAATATATGAAGGCATAATTTAAACTTAAGGATTGTTGCTTAACATTACTCAAAGAAACAAAAATTGATTGGAAAGAACTAAGTGTACATTCATGTGGAGAAGACATTCAGTTCATAATTTTTGAATAGCACTCTAATGCTTGAGAAAATTCAGATGATGTATATGCTTGAGTTACATATTTGCAAAATTTAAATTGAGTATAATTTCACTGATACATGACTAAATGAAGAATGAATTCTACTTAGTGTGTTGCATTTATGTGTTTTAGCCTCTATCAAGTGTCATCACTCAGGACGAGTAATGAATTAAGTTTGAGGATGTGATAACTCTATAATATAGAGTTATCTTCAATACTTTTAGACTAATAATTCATGTAAATTTTGAGTGATTGATAACAAATTTTGTCATTTTTATAATAGTTCTGCCTTGATGGATACTGTTAAGGAAGAATTGTTATCTTGATTAATTTATATGTTAAATGCATAATTTTTTCAATTTCGAAGTTTGTTAGTTCACTGAAAGAAAAGATGGTGTTGAAACTCACCTATTAATGCTTAATTCTATAGCATTTTTATAACAAAAGCCATGCAGGAGTGGGCTGATGTGGTGCCATCCTTAGATGCTCCAAAGAGGCTTATTGGACTTTGGAAACACTCTTGACCCAACTCTAAAGTTGGGTTAAAAAAATTGGACAACCCATTAAGGATGAAAGAGCCTAAACCGTCCACTACGGAGGAAGAAGCCCAACCGTCCATTAGAAATGCCCAAAATCGTCTACAAGGACTCGGTAAACACTTGAAAATCAATAATAATTTCCCACTCTACTATGCAAGGTGATCGTCCACCTTCCCTCCACAATTCAAGCAACCTTCTTTCATAATTCAAGGAAGCTTCCTCCACATTTCAAGTTCTCTCTATGCCATCCACTCCTCTTCCACAAAGCAAAGACCAACCACCTACCAAGAGAAAACCAAGTGATGAGTTTACTAAAAATAGAGGGGGCTAACAAGTATAAATAGGAGCAAGCTATTCGGGGTTATTCACTCATCAGCCACTCATTATTCCTTCTCCTATTTCCCATTCATTCACTTCCCATTCGAGAGAACAACACAGAATTTCAAGAGAGAAATTCAGAGGTCTTTTTGAGCCGCCAAATTCGATATTTGAAGAGTAATTGTGCAAATGAGCAAAGGATAAGAAAGGAGGAAAAGAAACATATGTAGTGCCATGGAAAAACATCGGGCTCGGCTTCTAGTTTCTTCCCTTTTAATCTTTTAATTTTGCTAAAAGTTGATAAACATGATTGCCAATTATTTTTCTGCTTTAAATTTAATTATAATGACTTAATTTTGTTGATGTTAGATTGATTGGATTTTCTTAGCTTAGATTTTTAATACTTTTTTTATGTTGTTATGTGCTTTGGTTGTTTATTCATTCAAATAAAATCATGAACATGCTACTCATGCCTTATGAATGTAGGGAAGCAAATGAATTAATTATTTAATTTAAACAAGATAATAATTAGTTGACACAATATTTGAATGATGCATGTTTGATCACTTAAAGATTGAAGTAGTAATAATATTAATCAATATTGTTACCTTGTTTAACCCCTATATAATGTTTGCTTACGAAATTGTAAAGTTGATTGAACATAGAAGTATGCTAGAAAAACTTAATGATTAAATAAGTATAACTCCATAACCTATAAATTCTGGGTTAGTAATTAGCCCAATTGCCATGGTTTTACTGTAACATTTTTTACTTTGTTTTTAATAATTTTAAGTTAAGGGAAGCGATTAATCTAGCTCATTCATGCCATATTAATTTAAATTGTAAATTGTTATTGTTTATTCTGTATTACACTTTCATTTATTTTAAGCATAGTTAGTAATTTCATTTAGGGTAATTAGTTAACTCAACTCTTTCTTAATTATTTTTCTTATCAACTTACCATTTAATAAATTTCACAATATTTCCCTTACTTAAACAGTCCCTGTGGAGATGATACTCTTAACTCACTACTTTATTACTTATTGACGACTGTGTATACTTGCACATCATTCAAAAATTTCGCGACATTTATGTGAACATTTCAATATAATTTATGGAGATAATTACTAGAATTTAAACATGTGATAAATACTCATTTACTAGGTGTTGATCATGTTGAAGGAGAGCATATAAATAGGTTGTTGATTGACACAAAATATTTGTTATCGCGATTCAAATTCCCCAATCCTACTATACAGAGCTTTGCTTAGAGAATGATTTTATTCAACAATTCATCTAGTACAACTCTTAGTTTAAGCCAATTTTTCCTCTCTCTAGGATAATCATGGCCCCAAATTTGAACCCAAATTGTTACAAATCAATCTCCCCAAATACCTCACATTACATACAATATCTCTCCATAAAAATACTTTGTAAAAGTGACCATTTCTTACGGGAAAAGAAAGTTGAAGGAGAGATTTTTGGGTCCTTATCTCACAATGCTCTCAAGACACTATGAACAATATTGATAATTTCGTACATTTTTAGGTAATAGTCACATGACATGTTGAATATGTCTCGAGACAAGTAAACATGGAACCTAAAATAAATTTGCATTGTTCAAGGTCTCAAGACAAGAACCCCTTTATCTCAAGACACCTAAACATCAAATGTAAGTTTCCACTCGAGACATGATAGTTATTTTCTTGAGACATGAACCTCATGTCTCAAGACACATTGTGAAATTTTGATAAATTAATGACATCATTTAATTCTAAAACACTTTATGTGAGATTTTTAAGTTTAATTAATCATGTTTAAGTGTATAATTGAGAATGTTTGTAATTCATTATGATTGAATGCCAAATTATTTCCAAAATAAATTGAGATAGCCTAAGTTGCTCCTGTAACGTATTATGATATCACACATTTGAATCTAACAATTGGGTCAGATGTGGGGTGTCATAGAGTTGGGCCAATCCAAAGACAAATATTTTTTGTTCAAGTCGTGTCGGGTCGACGGGTTCGCGGAGAATAGTAAAGAATAAAAAGAAATTAATTTATGTGAACAATTTAGTAAATGTGTTTTTAAGTAATTTTATATTCTATCAACCAAACAATAAATTAAATTTAACATTTCAACCAAATAAATCAAAAAAGGTAATTTAACATATATGGTAATGTGTCTAAATAATCTTACATTCCTATTATTAAAGCCAATCTTACATATTGTAAATCAAATGAGGTAAACTGAATTGGTAGTCACCTAACTATTAGTAAATTTCTGTTTTGATCATTCAACTACGAAAAGTAGCAAAGTAACTACTCAACTATTCAATCTTTTTTTTCTTTTTTGATCATCTGAAACTAACAAAAAATGAATTAATTATCATAAAGAGATATCAAGTTCTTGATCATTTGAAATATAAGGAAAACAATACATTTGAGGATTGTCTAGTTTATTAATAAATAGATTTTTATAAAAAATTATTTTCTTTTATTTCTAATATACATATTGTTTATTAAATTATATTTTCATGTAAAAATAAAAATAAGATAAAATTAGATAATATGTAAAAATTAAGTGTTAAATTTAATATAATAAATATACATTAAGAACTAAATTTATTATTATACAAATTTTAAAAACTACTAAATTATTTTTTAGTAACCATTTAATATCGAATAGCTAAAAGAATATAATAATTGAGTGAAAAAAGAACTTAGTGACAATCAATATGCTTATCGAATCAAACCCCTACTACTTTGACTTTAAAAGAAGGAGAGAGAAGTTGAAATAAAAAAAAAAAAAAAATCAAATACCAAACACACTGCTACATCATCATCATCTAGATAGATTGATATAGATATATAAACAGTACAAAGCACTTTTTATTTATGTACGTTGTGTATAATATCTGAAAAGCTTTTAATAAGAGAAAAAGGGAATTGAAAACGGGGGAAAAAAACAAAGAGAAAGCAAAAGATGAAAGACAACATCCAAACCTTAGATTTACATATAAGATGATGAGATGCATGCCACCTCACAACATACAGAAACATAAACAAAAAGAGAGAGAGAGAGAGAGAGAGAGTAGGAAATCCAATTTACATATAAAATCCTATAATTCCATCTAATTAACTCATATGAGAAAACATCTAAATTCACTCCAACTCAAATCTTAAAAAAGAAAAGAAAAGAAAGTACCGACAACATATTAATATAAGCCAAGAAGTAAGAAGATAATTAGTTGATGTGAGAAAAAGTTGAAACCGAAGTCGAAAGCTTGAAATAAGAATGGTTGGAATGATGGGAAGGAGAGATTTGTGGAGGATGTAAAAATTCCCAGAAAGTGCTGTTTCCATCATTAGTAGCAGCTGATGAATACAAAGCTGCCCATTCTTTTATATTTCCCATCTCTTTTGCGAACACGAAAATGTAAAGCAGAGAAGAGATAAGAAGAAGAAGGAAATAGAGATATTTGGTTGAATTGAAGAATATGTGGTAGGCCACAACAGATGCATAATACATGCTGCTTTCTTCTACACTGATATGACGAAATCAATGAGGAGGAGATACTTTCTGCCTCACTATAGGGCTGGATATATATATATATATATATATATATATATATATGAGAAATTAATTTTATATGATCAATGATATTATTAGATTTTACAAATGAAATTAAAGTTATTAAGGTAAATTTAACATGTTATTTTGATATATGTTCAAATGGGTGAAATTTATTAAATTAAATTGATAAAGTTGTCAATTTTAAAGTTGGGAAAATCAATTGACTTACGACACAATTTTAAATGAGATCTAGACATTTCTTGTAACACCCCAAAATATAGGGGGTTAGATGAAAAGAAAAACCAAATATTGTTGAAAAAATTGTAATTTTTGGAAACTTTGAGGCATATTATCAATTGATAAAGGTGGAGAGTTGAATCATAAAATTATGGTTTTTTATATTCTATTCCATGAGACTTTTACAACGGTATATCATACGCTCAAAATGGTTGAGTGATGAATGAGAAATTGATGCTCAAAGGAAGCTATTTGTTAATATTTGTTGAGGAAAAGTAAAACTTAGATCTCACATTGCTTAAATAAGTGTGAGATGTGTATATATATGAAAACTCACTTAAAAAGTGATTGAATGATTAAGCTTAAAACCTTGTATTGGGCATAGAGAGAAGGGTGTAAATTTAAAACCATTGGGGCCCACACAACGTGGGTGATGCGAAATGTTTGGATTGGTCGAGCTTAAATTGACCTACGAATATTTTAACCCAACATGAAATTCATTTTTTCTCAGCAAATATACAAAATCTGATTTAAAAGGATATATATCTTGATTTTATTTGCTTGCAATCAATTTGATTTGATTTTAATCAAATTGATTTAATTGCTCATTTAATAAAGATCAAATTGATTTTAATCAAATTGATTTAATTGCTCATTTAATAAAGATTTTGTATCCTTATTCATGAATATTTCTAAAATTCCTTCATATTGGATGCCTATAAAAGTCTAAGAATTCTTCAGAATTTTTTACAAACACACACTCTCTCACACCGAGTATGTTTTGCTCTCCAAAGCTCTTCCCTTTTTCCCTATATATTTTCTAACGTTTTCAGTGATAGAAGAATGTAGGCTTTGTTCGTTGATCACTGCAGAGGTGCTACTACTTCGATCATCATGTTGTTGTATCCTGGGAGACAGTCAACCAGCATTTCTCCAAGTACCGTAGGAGTGGCCGAATCTATCTTAAGAAAACTGTGTAAAACAGGCCTCAACATCTAGTAAAACCCGATTCTTCTTTTCAATTTCTAGTTTTCGTTATCTTATTTATTGGTTTTTCATATATGATGTTTTAAATATAAATGATTTAATTTAATTTATTTTATATAAATATTTGTTTATTTATATTTATATATTTGTTCGCTGACATGTTTTTTTCCAACAATCTTATGACAAATTTTATTATTTTGCAATTCTCTAATTCGAGACAAACAAGACACTAAGGAGAAAAAAATTTATTTTACTTGAAAATAAAAATAAAAATTGAATAAAATTTTTTTCGGGATTTATTTCCTCTGTTCAAATACATTTTATTTCATTTTTTATTTTGTTTCCAAACGAATATTAAAATTAAACAAAATCTATTTCAGGATTTATTTCGTTGTTCAATAGATTTTATTCCATTTTTTATTTTGTTTTCAAACAAGAAATTAAAATTAAATAAAATCTATTTTGGGATTTATTCCCGCTGTTTAACAGATTTTATCCGATTTTAATTTTGTTTCCAAATTAGAATTAAATTAAATAATTTGTTTTCTGATTTATTCCAGCCATTTAATAGATTTTATTCGATCTTCATTTTATTTCTAAACGAAGACTTAATTAGATAATTTTGTTTCGGGATTTATTCCCACTATTTAACAGATTTTATTTTGATTTTGTTTCCAAACAAGATTTAATTAAATAATTTTGTTTTGGGATTTAATCTTGCTGTTCAATAAACTTGATTTTGATTTTGTTTCAGAATTTTAATTCTGCCGTTTAACAAATCAAAGAGAAATTTCTCTTATGGTGGCTTTAATTGTGGCTTTAAATTGTAGCTTCAAAATTGTGACATCAAATGAAAATAAATTTATCAATGGTGAATTAAAAAGACAATATGAGAATGCATGTCTAGGATTGATTCTTTGAAAGACTTGGTATTTAAGCGTGCCGAGTGCACCACATCTCTTTTAAGGTTACTTACCTAGTGCATTGTTTTATTGTATTTTTTGATTAGACTGTATAAACTTTTGTTTCAAGTTTTTATTAGATTTCTACCATCTAACAAAAGTTGATAATTTTTCTAATTCTAGTTTTGTTTCTTAACAGAAAATGGAAACTCCCACCAATTCAATCAATTCACAATCTGAATCTTGGTTCAAACACAATCTTCGATTTAAAACTCAGTGTTGCCGGTAACTGCTGCTGTAAGCCACAACGAGAAACCTGCTAAATTCTCAGGACATAATTTCAAGACTTTGCAACAGAAAATGCCTTTTTATTTGACCATGTTGAACTCGGCCAAAATTTTGAAAGATGACCCTACTACTATTAAAGAGGGCGAGGTAGATGAAGTTATCGCTTTCATTGCTGTTGAAGCTTGGAAACATTCTGATTTCCTGTGCCGAAACTACATCCTGAATGGATTGCCAGATGTATTGTACGAAGTGTATAGTGTCAAGAAAACAACTAAGGAATTATGGATATCATTGGACCATAAATACAAAACCGAAGATGCTGATGCTAAAAAGTTTTTAGTTGCTAAATTCTTGAATTTTGTAATGATTGATTCTAAACTAGTGGTGAATCAAGAGTAGAAGCTTCAACTGATCATTCACAGAATTATTATTGAAGGGATGGTAATAAGTGAATCCTTCCAAGTGGCAACCATTATTAAGAAACTGTCTCCTGTATGGAATGACTTCAAGAATTACCTAAAGCACAAAAGAAAGGAAATGTCTGTGGAAGATTTAATTGTCAGACTTCGGATTGAAGAAGACAATAGAGGTATAGAAAAAAGGCTCGACAAAATAGCAAATGTCAATGATGCTAGGGCAAACATCGTAGAAGTCAAAAATGACTTCAAGAAAGGAAAAAAAACCTCAGAAGAGGTCTAAACTGGGACCAAAAGGTGACATTTCCAAGAAGAAAAAATTTCAAGGAAAATGCTTCAATTGCAACAAGATGGGGCACAAGTTATCTGATTGTAGGATTCCAAAGAAAGTTAGAGTTAACAAGGCTAATACTGTGGAAGAAATTTCGAAGAAAGTGTTTAATATGGACTTATGAGCCTAACATACGAAAGAAATATGAATAAGAATGTTTCTTTTAAAGGGGGAATGCTCGTGAGAAGGGGATATGTAATGCAATCTCTGTAAAAGCAAAAACTATGAAAAATAATGTTTCTTCTTCTTCTTCTATTTATATGCTTGAGTCATTTAAGTTATAGCATGGTAGGCTCGGACACGTTAATTATGTTACTTTACGTAAATTAATTAACTTAGAGCACATTTCTTCATTTCACATTAATTTTAAACATAAACGTGAAAATTGTGTTGAGGCAAAATTAACGAAGGTCTTCATTCCAAACTATTGAAAGAAGCACAAAACCACTTAATCTAACACATAGCAATGTTTGTGACTTAAAGTTTGTTCAAACGAGAGGAGGGAATAAATATTTTATTACCTTCATTGATGACAGCACAAAATATTACTACGTATATTTTCTTAAGAGCAAAGATGAAGCTATGGAGAAATTTATTCTCTATAAGTAGGAAGTTGAAAACCAACATAATAAAAAGATTAAGATGGTGAGAAGTGATCGTGGTGGTGAATATGTTGAACCATTTGGTGAATACTGTGCCTAACATGGTATTATTTATGAAGTGACACCACCATACTCTCCTCAATCAAATGGAGTAGCCGAGCGAAAAAATCAAACTCTAAAGCAAATGATGAACACATTGCTAGAAAGCTCTGGGTTATCGCAGAAATGTCGGGGGAAGTTCTTTTACCAACTAATTACCTTTTCAATAAGGTGCCCTGCTAGAAAAGGAAAAAGATATCATATGAGTTATGGAAAGGTAGAAAACCATCCTACAACCACTTGAAAGTGTGGGGGTGTATTGCTAACGTAACGTATAATGGTAAGTCAAGACATATGCGTCGTCAACACAAAACCGTTTGACAACTGATCTCAAATGGAGTGATCTCTATTGATTTTGCAAAATCAAAAGATAACATTGCAGATCCGCTAACTAAAGGCTTAAATATGTTTATAAAACATTGGAAGGAATGAGATTAAAGCCCTTGAAAATTGAAGGCGCTATGTGACGGAAAACCCTACCTAGTTGACTGGATATCCCAAGATCTAGGTTTAAAGGGACAACCTAATTGCATAGACCTTGTGAGGTCACTATAGGGGTTCTTATCCCAAGTCTGTTCCTATGGTATAAACAATGACTAAAAATGGGATAGGTTAAGTAATGCTTTTAATGACCGTTGAGTGTTTCGGTGAGTTGAGTAACATAAGTCACCTATGTGAGAGTGAAGTGGGGCAGCTTCGAGGAGACTATTGAGGCATAGTTCTCTCAAACTTTTGTAGAACCAAGAGATGTTCATGGCTATATGAACATACCCATGAGAACTAAAACCTTTCCAGGGAGGTAGTTGTGTAAGGTATATCATTGTTTACACAAACGACATAACAGTTCAAGGACATCATGTCTACTGGTCAGCTAGTAAAGTAAATATACTTTCACAAGGGAAGGTTAAAGGGTGGATGCCTACCTATCCTATACAACTATCGACCATAGATTCTATCATTAAATCGAATCAATATTTTTCCTTTAAAACTATCAATTTTCATTTATGTGGGGGATTGTTGAAAAAATTGTAATTTTTGGAAACTTTGAGGCATATTCTTGATTGGTAAAGGTGGAGAGTTGAATCATAAAATTATGGTTTTATATTCTACTCTATGAGACATTTACAACGATATATTATATGCTCAAAATGGTTGAGTGATGAATGAGAAATTGATGTTCAAAGTAAGCTGCTTGTGAATATTTGTGGAGGAAAAGAAAAAATTAGATCCCACATTGGTTAAATACCAAGTATGAGATGTTTATATATATGAGAACCCATTTGAAAGCTGATTGAATGACTAAGCTTGAAACCCTGTCTCGGCGTAGAGGAGGTGAAGACCTAAACCTATTAGGGTTGGGGCGCACCTGCACGATGTAGGTAATGCGAAATGTCCAGACCGATCGGGCCCAAAATGGGCCTGCGCATATTTTAGCCCAACACAATTTATTTTTCTCAGCAAATATACAAAATATGATTTAAAAGGACTTATATCTTGATTTTATTTGATTCCACTCAATTTGATTTGATTTTAATCAAATTGATTTAATTTCTTCTTTAATGCAGATTTTATATCCTTATTCACGGATATTTCCAAAATTCCTCCATATTGAATACCTATAAAAGCCTAAGAATTCTTTAAAATTTTTTACAGACACGCACTCTCTCACACTGAGTTTATTTTGTTCTCCGAAACTCCTCTCTTTTCATCTCTATTTTTCCAACGTTTTCGGTGATAAAAGAATGCAAGGTTTGTTCGTTGATCACTACAGAGATGCTACTACTTCGATCATCGTGTTGTTGTATCCTAGGAGCTAGCCGACCAACGTTTATCCAAATATCGTAGGAACGGCTGAATCCATCTTAAAGAAATTGTGTAAAACAAGCCTTAGCCTAGTAAAACTCGATTCTTCTTTTTGATTTCTGGTTTTCGTTATCTTATTTATTGTTTTTTCGTATATGATATTTTAAATACAAATTATTTTATTTATTTTATTTTATACAAAAATTTATTTATATTTATATATTTTTTGCTAACGTATTTTTTCCAACAAGAATAACCAAATAATTGAATAGGCTGGATAGTTAAGTAATTAGTGCACTCTTTAGAGGTCCTAGGTTTTAGCCATTCTTTTCCCATTTCTTTTTTTTCCTAGCAAACTATGATGAAAGCCAGTCCAGAATATATATTAAATAACGTAGAAAACTAACAAGAAATGAACAGTAGCCCAACGATTATGGTACAAGCCTCCTCTCCTTTTTTTTTTAATTTCAAAATTTCGGCAAAATATTAGGAAAATTGTAGGTGATACCCCTAGGATCCGATTTATTTTTCACATTCATAGGAGTTCGTCTATTTTTCTTCTTTACGAATATGATATTTTTTGGGAATTTCTAATAATATCAAGTGCTATTCCTATTTTGGCATTTCTAATTTCTGGAGTTTTAGCTCGAATTAGAAAGGGTCCAGAAAAACTTTCTAGTTATGACTCCGGTATAGAACCAATGGGCAATGCTTGGTTACAATTTTGAATCTGTTATTTTATGTTTGCTCTAGTTTTTGTTGTTTTTTATGTTGAAACTATTTTTTTTCCATAGGCAATGAGTTTCGATGTATTGGGCCCGTATTCATAGAAGCTTTCATAACCTAGGAATTGACTAAATTATTTCCTAATTAGAATTCATATCTTACTTCTTCCCAAATTTTCAATAGAATTAGAATTCTATCAACTTTTTATCTCCTTTTCCTAATTAGAATTTCAATTTACCCATTTTCAAATCCTAATAGAATTGCTCTCTATTTTTCTATTTATTCTCCCTTTTCTTTTCCACCCTTTCCTTTGCAAAATATTTTCTACATTACTGAAATTATTTTTTCTTTCCATATCGAATCAATTTCTGATAAATCGATTCTCTACTGATTGTTGAACTCTTCGTCAATATCCTCCGTAATTCCATCAAGTTCGTTAAGTACATCTTGATTCAAAGTTTATATCTCGAATTTTTATAATATTTCAAATCGAAACTAATCATTCATTCGATCTAATCAATCTTTTTTGGTTCTTGCCAAATATTTCAATAAAATCTTGATAAAACATGAAATAAAACGTTAACCCATGTATAAATGTCGTTTGAAGGACCTAATTTAGGTACCTAGGACCAGATTAAAACATAAGGAATGTCGCTCAAGATCTCGGTAATAGGTGTGTGTTCTTTTATGAGAAAATCGAGGCAAAATCGAGCCTAGAATAGACCACACGACCAGCCACACAGGCATGTGGGCCGCCCATGTGGACTATATGACCACCTTACATTGCCATGTCCCCCTAAAACACTAGAATTTTCGCTTCTCACATGGCTCGCCACACTACTTTGTCTTCCTTATAGGATGATTTTACAAATACCACACAAGCACAATCTGTCATACGGTCGTGTAACTCCTTCCACATGGTCCAGGACTTTCTGCATGATCCGGTCAGGTGACCGTGTGTTCCTTGCTTTTCAGATTTTACAAGTTTTGCCACTATTTCTTAGATTTTATAGTTTTCCCTATTTATGTAACACCCTATACCCATCCCAATCGCCGAGCCTGAGTAATAGGATGCTACATCACTGTCTCATCAATAAAGTATAATACATCTCATTGTTAGGTGGTTATAAAGGTGATCATGGGCCGAGCCGACCGAGCTCAACTAAAAATTTAGGCCCATTCATTGGGCTCGGGTCGAGTCGGGCCAAAAAATGGGCCTAAAATTTTGCCCAAGCCTGACCCATATAAAAAATGCTAAAACCCAGGCCCGGCCCGGTCTACCCGTATTAATTTTTATATTATTTATATAATTTTTAAATATATATAATACATCAAAAATATTAAAAAAATCAAAATAAATATTTCCCAACAAATTGAAAATAAATTTTAAAAAAATATGTAGACTTAAATAATACTAAGATAGATGTAACTTAACAAGCAAATACCTCTAAAATAATAACAAAATTAACAAATGCCTTTAAAATAATAACAAAATTAACAATAAAATAAGTTTTATACAATATCCAAATAATAACAACAAAATAGTAGCAACATAATAGTAATATAGTAGCAAAATAGGGAGAAAACAACAAGAAAATAACATTCAAAAACAAAAAAAATAGCTGATTTTTTTGTCCTTTAATGAATTCGGGCCGGGCTGGGCCGAGCCCGGGCCAAAAATATCTTACCTGAGGCTCGACCCATTTTTAAAAGGGCCTTATTTTTTGTCCAAACCCATTTTTTGGGCCTATATTTTTGCCCATACCCTCCCACATTTCAGTCGGGCCTTTAGGCCGGGCTAGGCCGCCCAGCCCATGCACACCTTTAGGCTGTTAACATCATAATCAAATATCTATAGGAGGTTTAAGTCTAATCTACCCTAGACGACATTGAATTATACTAAACATACATTAAACGACCTTATAACAAGTTAGAAGCATGCTTAAAGACCATTTAATGTAAATTCCTAAAAGATCATGTAGGTATCGATACTAATTCGATGGTATCATTATTTTTCATAAGGGGTGTCTATACCATTTAGAAAATCAGTACCATTTTAGCATTCTGCTTCTCTACAAGATTTTAAGCCAACATTTTATTGATACAAAAGAAAAAGTATCTATATTTTTACCCCGAGTATATATACTTGAGAATTAGTATCGATACCAAATTAAGTTAATGGCTTCCTACACATACAAAATAATATGGAGGTTTCGATACTAAATACCCAATTATTGATACCTCTGCACAAAACACCAAAATTCACAGCAAAAAAGGCATTTATCACAACCATACCTATACCAATTCAACATGCATTTATAAATTCATAATTTGACAAAAAAATCCAAAATTACAACTCAAAGCATCATCAATAGTTTAAGCTAAGCAAACCAATAAAGAAACATCCATAAACTCTATGAGTAATAAAATCAAGTAATTGTCCAAAACATCATGGTAATAATCAACCAACATATTTACCACATTGCCTTATTCCCACAATTCAAAATAATAGCTATACAATCACCTACTCAATTACTAAGTCTAACTTGGATCACTTCCATGATATTTCCACATCGCACACAATGCAATACTAACTATCTACAAGGTTTAGAAAGAGTGGGTGAGCTTAAATAAGCTCAGTGAGTGTCAGAATAACCACAACGTATACACAATATAAAAGGTTAAACAAGAGCATACTACAACACATTCACAACCATATTCTAACCAAGTTAAAATAACATATTCATGCTTCATTAAATCATAAAACTAGCATATACTCTCACATGCAATTACACTCAACTTGTATATATATGTAATTCATTTAGCGATAATTCATCAAGACAAAATAATGTATTCATGCGTTAATGACCCACAAGTCTATCTTATATATTGACATGTATTTACACACAACATTTTCATATATTAATCAATTACTGATAATTTGGCAACTTGGAAACATGAAACATAAAAGTGGGCTCTATCACCACACATTCGATACACGGATCTCCATCACACCAATGATTCAAAGAGTCTAGCATATCTCATAAGTGTAGCATAAAGCTAAACACTCTCCAACACACCAACATATCCCAATGAATGGAGTTATCTCGACATTCTCTTATCTATTCGATTTGTCTCGGGGCCTTATTACCCCAAAACACAAAACACAAAGGTAAGTACTCACAATCCTATGACATGCCAACTATATCCAATGGTTTCATGAGATCACAAGACCACAGTATCCATAAATACACACATTTAATTACTATTCGTATGCACTTAATCTCTATTCATAAACATCAATTCACATCACAATTTGTACACATAGCACACTTATCGTATTCACATTTAATTGCACTTTAAGTGCCACAACTATGCTTATTGAGCCATCACATATCTGTTCACATATGAATGCATTAAAAATCAAATTATCACAAATAACATACCAATATTCACTTACTTTAGCTGTCACATCAGCGTCACATTCCACAATTTAACACATATGTACTTACCATTTTCTACACATTTTTACTATACATTTATATTGCAACACAACATCATCACTGTCATTCGGCATATTTAATATGCCTACAACTAACACATTTACAATAGGTATCATAATATATATCACATGTCACATTATCACAGCTCACAACTTAATACTCAATCCACTTCACACAATCACATGCTTTGCAAATTAAACGAGGGGTACAAGAAAGCTTACACTTGGAGCTTAAGTTTGGGGTTTAGGCTATTCCTAAGCTCTCGATTAACACTATGAATAGTGTCTACAAGAAGCGATTCCAAATACTCACTGTTCACGCTTTCACTTAGACGTTGAAAGTTTAAACTAGTTTTTCCTTACATTTTGCTTTACTCGAAGAAGGTCCTAATGATTTCCAAGCTTCACCAAAGTAAATCACACAATAAACACAATCAACATTTAGCCATAGACCCACCTAAATCAACCAAAAACACAAGCCTAAGTTAGATTCTCTTGAAATTGAAATTTCGACTAACTTAGCAGAAACACAAAAAATCTCAACACCTACTCATTCTTATCGCATAAAATTGATTTCAATCATCTAATTTTATATCTAAAAATAATTCCCAACCTTCAAACTATACAAAACTACACAGATTCACGGTTTTGAAATTTCCACATACTATGGCAATTTTCACGAAAGTACAATAAATCCTTAAAATTCTTTAATGAAACTTTAGGGTAAGTTTAGAAATCTTCTAATCACATCAAAACAAGTTGAACAACACTTTGAAACACCATTTTCATTCAAAATCTTGAATTTCACCGTTAACGACTGAAGTTTTGGCATTTATTCAAAATTATCGATTCAATAGAGAAAAACTTAATTTAAAAGGCTAGATATCATAAAAAACTAATAAGAAAATAAATCATTACCTTCGATAATAGAAAAACAAACGTTTGGTTTCAAACTCTGGAAAACCCATAAGTTTGAATGATAGCAAAATTAATGGTGTTTTTGGTGTGTCTTTTTGAATTTGGGAGAGATTTGGTGTTTGGGATTTGATAGAAATCAAAAGGATTAAAGTTTGGAAGATTAAAATAGGTGAAGAGTATATAGGGATTTCAATAGTTGGCACAAATAGGTCAGGAATGCTCTTCTTTTTCTTTCTTTTTTTTTTTTTATCATCAAAATAGGATGAAAAAGAGGGAAGAATTGGGCTAATTTAAAACTTGGTACATTTGCTTTAAAACTACTCTTAAGTTAACCTCTTTTACAAAACAGTTATCTTTTCAAAATTGAAGGTCTTTTCTATATTATTTTCAAAAATTGATTTAACTATTAAATATCTATAGACGGAGACATTTATGGTTCACTAGGGTTCGAATTTTCGAACATATTTTGAGGCAAAATCCCTAAAGTACTCTCGAAACTTCTAACCTAATTTTATGGTGTGGCAGTTTTCAAGATTTTATAGTTTTGCCCTTATTTTCCAAATTGTACAGTTTTTCCTTTATTTTCTAGATTTTATTGTTTTACATTGAATTTTATGACTTATTCAATTTAGTCACTGATTAATTCCAGAGCTTTTTTAATATTTTATTTTGTTCAATTAACTCCCTAATTGAATGATTTCGGCTAGAATCCATGAGTAATTGATTTAAATTTAGTCCCTGTACATTCCCTGAATTCCTTTTAGAGTTTTTCCTTACTCAATTAAGTCACTGATATTGTGTGAATTCTGAAATTTATGTTTAATGCCTTAAGTGCCCTTATTACATTGCATGATACGTGGACGTTATGTGTTTCTGATAAAGTGAATCTGTTAAATTGAAAGTGATAATATTGTTTTCGCCCTACAAAGAACATGATGAACATGTTAAATGTTAGTGATGAATTGAGTACATGTTACATATCTACTACTAATGCATTGCATGGGGTGGGACATTGTACAAAGGAAGAGTGACAATTTATTAAATCTACAAACAAGTGGTGGCTCATCCAAAAAACCTAGTGGTAGTTTGTTTAATTTGTGAATATGCTGTGCACTCACAACAAGTGACAGTAACTGCAAATATGTAACTCATACATAAAATTCAGTAGCAATTTGTTTAATCTGCAACCATGTGCACTCACAACAAGTGGTAATAATTGCAAATATTTTTCTCTAAAATACTAGTGGTTTACTCACATTTTTATTTACAAAGTGGTAGTTTAATTGCAAATTAGTGGTAGCTTGTCCACAATCCGGAGTGATATGGTAGATGAGTTCAGGGAACTCATAAGTGATGTGTAACTGCCCAATTTTGGGTCTAGTTAGAACAGTGGTTTCGAGACCACAAATCTGACGCTAAGAAATTTATTTTTAATATATTTTTAAAGTCTAAAGTTTTATGGAATGATTTCGTGAAAATTTCATTCGAAAATTTTGACGTTCGGGTACTCAATTTAGTCAAAAAGACTAAATTATAAAAAGTGTAAAATATGAGTTTTATAGGTTAGAGGTATCTGATTATTATGAAATTTTAAATTGGAGGTCCTTAAATGGTAATTAGACCATTGGTTAAGTTTGTGGACAAAAATGGACATGGCTAGATAAGTTTATAAAGTTTTTCATTAAGGGCAATTCAATAATTTGGTGATTTAAATGAATTAAAAAGCAAAAATTAAAAGCCAATTTTTGTCCATCTTCCTCCTATGGCTGAATTTTGCAAAGGGAAACCATTGATAGGGTTTGTCAAGCTTCCAAGCTCGATTGTAAGTCCGTTTTAACCCCGTATTCAATGATTTTTACATTTTTGAGATCCTCATAACCTAATCTAACTTTTCCAAGGACTATTTTGAAGTATTATCAAAGTTTAAAATTTTACCCATGTTAGATATTTGTGTATTTTGATGTTTAATGGTAGAAAATGTAAGTTAGATGTATGATAAATGACTTTTGCTAAGTGATTTTCGGTAAAAGTGTCAAAAGCGACTTATTTGTAAAAGTTGTGAAATATGTATAGAAAATATGAATAAAAGAAAGATGTGGGCTATTATAAGCATGTATAAGGTTCGGTTAGGCATGGGTATTGAAGAAATTGTGTACATTTCATTTTAGGAGCCTAGGGACTAAATTGTAAAAATGTGAAACTTTAGGGGTAAAAATGTAATCTTGCCATAATATAATGTTTTAGATAAATTGAATAGTGTGATGATTGAATGAGTTAAATATGGTATTATAGATAAAGAACAACGAGAATTGGATCTAGAATGGGGGAAAATAAAGTTTCGGATTAATCGACATACTTCGTCGATACAGCAAATGAGGTAAGTTCGTATGTTAGTAAACATTATTGAATTGTATTAATTATGCATTGTTATCATATATTTGATTGAATTGTGGAATCCAAATTAAATGTTTGAAAAGAGTAAATACACAAGATCGAACATAATTATTTCACAGCGAAAAATGAATTGACGGAAAAGACCATGGTTGGACTATGGCAGTATATGATTTCGTATAAGACCATAGTTGGGCTATGGCATCGAAATGTGTGATTACATGTAAGACCATATTTGGAATATGGCATTGTACTATGCATATGTGATCCGGGTGCTGGTTATGTACGTCCTACCAGTGGCTAGGTACTCCCGCATGTATTGCAGATACCTAACAGCTTGTGTGAGCAGCACTGGGTAGCTATGTCTTGACCGCCAACTTGTGTGAGCAGACCCGTGAATAGTGTGATTACATGTAAGACCTTATCTGGGTATGACATTGTACTATGCTTATGTAATCTGGGTGCTGGTCTTGTACGTTTTACCAGTGGCTGAGTACTCCGACATGTGCTGCGGATGCCTGTTAGCTTGTGTGAGAAACACTGGGTAGTTATGTCCCAACCATCAGCTTGTGTGAGTAGACCCGTGGATAGCTCGAGGGCGAGCCTATATGTGTTATGAGATATGAGGTAGATTTGGCTACATATGTGGCACTTATGCGCAAGATTTTCGAATATCTATTAATATTCCAAGTGTTCAACGGGCAAAGTTAAGACGAGAATGTAAGTGAGGCCGAATTAAGTAAACCAGGTATGTATCAAATCTATGTGAAAATCGAATGAAGGTAAAATAGTGAGCTTATAGTGTATCATGTACATGAAATGATAAAAAGTTTTGTGAATGGGTATGTTTCATGCCATAATATGTACATTTGGTTATATTGAAATATGAATCGAAGAATATATGAGATATAAGTTATAGTTGTTCTTAATTATACATAAGTATCGCACATAATGTGCGAAGTACCGTTATGTGATGATATTTTACATGATTTATCTTGGCTAAAGTAATTGTGATGGATATTGGATTGAATGAAATTATATTTATATTCAATTATGCACATGTAAATGTGAACAAATTGATACAAAGGTATTTGATCAATACGAACATAGAAATGAATGAACTTATGAAACTTTGGTTAATTACGTGATTGGAATTATGGCATAAAGGTGAAATTAAATGAGTTTTGTAACACCCCAAACCCGGCCTAGACGTTATGGCCGAATCTGGTGATGTCACATGAAATAGAATTCGAAATCAAATTTGACAAGTTAAAACTGTTCCAGTTAATTAGATCTTATTAGTTCGGAAAAATCGTGTACCAGTTGATTTGCTTTAAAACATTTCTTTTACGCAAAAGCTTTAGAAACCAAATAATTTTCGAAACCGTTTTTGTTTACAAAAAATCTTAGCTTATTTTAGGAAAACGGTACTTTGTTGCGTTGCAGTTTACAAATCCATAATTAATAGGTCAAATCCCAAACTAAACCAAACAATCCCAAAGTCCAACATTACATGAAATACCAAAATAGAGATAGCGATGTAAAAGCAAAAACCATAAATAGGCAGTTCGGTAGTGGTAGTCATCGTTAAGCCTTTCGTTGCGCTGATCCGTCTACTACTGGGGATTACTTGAACGGATAAAATAGAAAAGGGGTGAGTTTTTACAACTCAGTGTGTAATCCCTATAGAAGGCATACATACAGTTATACATCAGAACATAGTCGTAATTAGTCTCGGCCGAAGCCCATACAGAAATTAGCATGGGCCTTAGCTCACTTAGAAGCAGAATAAAAAATATACTAGGGCCTTCGCCCAATCAAATATAGAATCGGAAAGAATTTAGAGCCTTAGCTCATTTCAGATACAGTATGCAAAATAGAACAGATTAACAGAGTCTCACCCACCAGCCCTGCACACCAACTCCGTCCAACCCAACACACTATGTGGGGATAAAATCGACCCACCCATCCCAACACACCACGCTGTACCGAATGCGACACATAATTAGATAATCGCAGCTGTGCTGGCAGATATCAAGCTTAGGAGCATTTCAAAATACTTCCTCCAACATAACATCAACCCAACCCCAATGCAATGCAACATACATAAATGTCATGCTAAAATGCAGTCTATCAGACTATTCAAACAGTTCAGCTTTACATGCCAAGTATCACATGCTTAAATCATAAATCACATAATCAGATCACACAATTAGGGGTCTACGTAATGCTTACCGACCCTATGATAGGTCACAGTCGACCTGGGCGACCCACACAACTATATAGAGTTTTCTAGAAAAATGGGCTCACACGCCCAAATGGTCTGCCCGTGTGGCCCACACAGCCTAAATTGGCCTTGGCCATGTAGATCACACGGCCTGGCCTAAAATTTCACACGCCCGTGTGGCTGACACGACCCAATTTGTAACACCCCAAACCCAGCCTAGAAGTTAGGCCCGAATTTGAAGATGTCACAGTGAAAAGTTGCTTTTAAAAACGATTTAGTTAAACACTTAGTTCGAACAAAATATGCTTGAAAAGAATTTACTTAGTTAAAAATCGAAGAATTTAATTAAACAAAAAATTAGGAAAAAAAACCATGTTTATTAAATATAACAGTAACTAATTAAATCCCAAGTAAATAGTGAAATCGGAGTTACATAGCCTTATTACATCATAGTGAAGGTTAAAAAGAAAAAAAATAATTATCATAAAACACTTAATAAAACTATATTTAAAATTCCTAAGTAACTTGTAGTGTGGCTATCTCTGAGTCCTCTCCCAGTCGAGCCGTTTACCGTGGATCACTTGAAATATTAATATTAAGGGCGTGAGTTTTGAAACTCAATGTGTACGACCCTTGTCAATCAAATCAATTCAATATACACATATCACATTGGGCCTAAGCCCTAACAATTTCGGTGGTCTGGGCCTTAGCCCACAATGACCTCATATCATATCAGAATTTCATGAATGCAAATGTTTCCATCCCAAATCCAACCTTGCAATCCACCCGTACCAACCCTACACTCCTGTGGGGATGTCTACATCAACCCACCCATCCTCTACACTCCAAAGGTAGCACCGGTTGCGGCACTACTCACTTTGCAGCAAGGCTGCTATATATGTACGGTGTAGCAAAGCTACTCGGTGGCTTGAAAGCCTACGGTGGATCCACGGTCATCAAACGACTATGCAATCCTCAAAACACTTCCTCCGTATCATCAAAACCCGCCCAAGTGCAACATACAATTCATGAATGCATCATACACATTTTCACACATTTTCACATATTAAGCACTTAGAGGTATTTTGGTCATTTCACTACCTAGAGGTTTTTTCGTAAATCTACCCTACAGGGGTATTCCAGTGCTCCTACCGTACGAGGGTGTTTCAGTAGTTCTACCATACAAGGTAATTTCGTAATTCTACCTTAGAAGGGTATTTTCGTAATTTTATCCTAGAAGGGTATTTTCGTAAATTCCTAATGATACAGATTTTAGTTATGAATTTTGGCCCATCAACAGACCTCGCGGATAAGATGAACGGACACTATGCACCAGGTAGGATTCAAGAGAAGAGGTGATGGGTCACTCGGACCGCTTAAGTACCAAGTTCTTCCTAGATCCAATCCTAGACATGCACACATCCATTGCCACACCTTAGTCTAGCGACTTGTCCACGGGTTTGTTTAATTATTTAATTAAGTCTTATGTAAAATTTAAGAGATCAGAACTAGGCTTAAAGTCCAAAAAAACCCTAGCATGCATTTCTACAGTCCTATAAGGCCCACGAAGCCTATTTATGTTCATTAACCCATTAAGCCCAATCATGCTTATATGACCCATTAGGCCCGATCATAACTCAATCATACAATCACACATATTAATCCATCATAAAATTTTATATCACAACTTTGCCAATTTGGGCCCAAAAATTTTGCAGACCCATTAGAGATTTCGGGATTTCAGCTTTTGCCGATTTTCCGTATGTGTAGTGTATGTACACACCTGATTGACGACTTGCACTACTCTATTCTCAGCCTTGACCTACAACCAAAACTATTTTCGAATCAATTCCAAAGCTTACTAAAACTTTATCAAATCCCGAAGCCTTACCGTAGCCTTACCGTGAACCTTCGGCTTTTCTAGCCTTTCCTTAGTGAATAGTCTCAAATATTCCTAGATCTGCATCAACACACATATTCTATCAACATCAGGTGACTTGTCTTCCAGACGAGTCACCCTTATGGCTACACATATATTCGGCCACCTCCTAAGAAACCGAAATTGAGAATGAGACACTTACCAAAACTCGCCTTCAAACTAATAGCCTAGATATCAGCTGTTTAAGCAATCGGCTTTTCAACACTAACTTAAGGATGGTAATCAAAGACGAATAGTGATGAAGGAAAAGAAATTGGCAAGGGAGATATGAGTATTCGGCTTTCAAGAAATCAATGATGATATTCGGCTTTTTGAGAAACAAAGAAACTTAATGGAATTTAGTAAAAGAATGAAAAGGGAGAAGAGAGGTTGGCAATAGAATGAATTCGGCAAAATAAACCAAAACCCTCATGCACATTCGGTATTCCTTTAAATAGGCACAAGCCAATTCAAGCCTCCCTTGCAGTCCCATTCGGCACCAACTCCCTCTCTCTCTTAATCTCCTATTTTCTCTCCATTATCTCCACCTTAAAAATCTCTCCTGAACACTCCTCTTAGAGTCCATCTTCACTCCACTTCCAACCTTCTAGAATAAAAATACTAAGCTAGGATCCAAAACTCAAGGCCCAATATTTTTAGGCCTAAAATTCAGGGTGTTACACAATTGGTCGAGCTTGTATCTCACACACGACCTTGCCAGCCATCACACGGCCGTGTCATATGTCCCTGTCACGGTGCATGACCTGGTTCTTCGTTCACACGGTTGTGTTCCACCACACGGCCTACCACACGGGCAACCACAAGCCCGTGTGGTGTAAACAGAATTATTTTTTGGCTTTTGTCGATTTACGTTTTTTGTGTTTTCGAGTTCACACCTGGTTTCATTTCGAAGCTAACGTAACCCCGAGCACTAGAAAACCTAAAATCGATAGTCCTGAGTCCAAGATCAGTAATACTAACGATATCTAATCAAATTAACGACAAGCCCAAAACTTACAATCAACACACCCTTACCGTTAACAAAAAGACGATGATTCTTCACTGCCTAAGTGCTGATCATCAGTCCACTGCTCTTTAATTGGCCCCTAATCAACAAATAAATCCTTAGTACCCCCTCGATTTAATAACCAAATGGAAAGGAAACACCTTAACTTACCGAAAGTGCGAAAACAATCATTGACGCAGGAAAGCGAATAAAATAAGTTGAAGAATGAAGGGAAAACGTCAGCAAGAGAGGTGGGAATTTCAACAATAGGGAAGAAAAGAAAATAAAAGATGAGAGGAGAAATGGCAGAGATTTTTTAGCAAGAAAGAAGAGAGTAATTGGGTAACTCCCAAATCCCCTATTTTGCTCCCACTAATCCACTAACCACTCAATCACCTCAGTGTTTCAGTTTACCTCAAATACCCACTTGGCACTAGCAACAAAAAGAATGTCTAAGTTTTGACTCGAACACAAGACCTCCCTTACTCCAGTGCTCCTCTTAACTACAAGACCAGCAGATCCATTATGACTTAAACTTACCAACCTTTAATTTTAAGCCTACTGACTAGGGATAGGGCTTTATTTAGAAAAATACCAAAATTTTTCCCAAGTTGGGGCTTGAACTGGGGACCCCACACACACACACCCAGAACAAATAACCACTGAAGCAGATAGATATTTATGCCACAAAATTACAGAAACTTATTTAAAAACTTGGGGCGTTACAATTCTACCCCCTAAAAGAAAAATTTTGGCCTCGAAATTTTACCTGATCAGAAAAGATGAGGATACTGCTAACGCATCAAATCCTCAGCCTCCCATGTGGGCTCCTCAGTGCTATGATTCTATCACAGCACCTTCACTAAGGAGATAGACTTTCTTCGCAGAACCTTAACCTCGTGATCTAGAATCTGAATCGGCTCCCCCTCAAATGTTAGATCTGGCCTAACTTTAATTTCCTCTACAGGAATAATGTGCGTGGCATCAGAGCGGTAGTGTCTCAACATCGAGACGTGGAAAACATCATGAATGCGATCGAACTCTGAAGGTAGCTCTAATTGATATGCGACTGGCCTTACTCATTTCAGAATTAGATACAGCCCAATAAACCGATGGCTTAGCTTGCCCTTGCGACAGAACCTATCCTCCTCCATTGTGAGACCTTAAGGAAAACAAAGTCTCCCATAGAATACTCTATCTCTCGACGCTTCAGATCTGCATAGGAGTTTTGCCTATCAAAAGCCGCTTTCAGTCAATTTCGAATCAAACAGACCTTATCCTCAGTCTTCGAAACCAATTCCGAACCCAAAATACGTTGATCACCCAACTTAGTCCAGCATAAGAGATTGCGACACTTATGACCATATAGTGCCTCGTGAGCTGCCATCTGTATACTAGACTGGTAGCTGTTATTGTAAACGAACTCTACTAACGGCAAGTACTCCTCCCAACTCCCTTAGAAATCTATGATACAACCCCTCAACATATCCTCCAGTATCTGAATCACCCTCTCTGACTGACTATCTGTCTGAGGATGGATAGAAATATTGAAGTCTAACCTTGAACCCATAGCCTCATAAAGCTTCTTCCAGAATCGAGACGTGAAACGAGGATCCTTATCAGAGATGATCGAGACAGGTACCCTATGTAGCCTCACTATTTTAGATATGTAGAGCTTAGCCATTTTTTGCAGAGAAAAGTCCGTCCTGACCGAAATAAATTGAGCAGACTTGGTCAATCAGTCCACGATGACTTAGACAGAGTCCTTCTTAGTGGGCGTTGAGGCAACCCACCAATGAAGTCTATGGTTACTCGCTCCTATTTCCATATCGGTATCTTTACAGGCTGCAGCAACTGCGAAGGCAACTAATGCTCAACCTTAACCTGCTGACAAATTAAACAGTGAGCAACAAAGTCGATAACCTCACGCTTCAATCTTGGCCACCAGTATAACTCTCAGAGATCTTTGTACATTTTGTTTCCACCGGGGATGCATAGCATAAGGGTTACTATACGCTTCCCTCAGAATCGACTGTCTTAAATCTTCATCATTCGGTACACAAATCTGACCACGAAAACACAGTACCCTATCATTATTAATCCTAAAATCAGTAGTAGCATCACTCTCAACCTGATAGAACCGCAACTCAAGAGACTTATCCCCATCTTTTTAACTTTGATCTGATCAATCCATGTCAGTTTCACTTGTAGGACAACTAATAGACTTCCATTCTCGAATAGGCTAAGTCGAGAGAACATCGCTCTCAGATCGGTTATAGCCCTACGATTTAATGCATCGACCACCATATTGGCCTTACCGGCATGGTACTCGATAGTCTAGTCATAGCCCTTAAGTAATTCAACCCATCTACACTGCCGAAGGTTTAACTCCTTCTGAGTGAGGAGATATTTGAGGCTTTTGTGATTAGTGTAGATAGTACACTTCTCACCGTACAGATAGTGCCTCAAAAAAAGTAAAAACTACTACTGCCAACTCCAAATCATGCATAGGATAATTAGTCTCATGACTCTTAAGCTAACGAGACGCATAAGCTACCACCTTATTGTGTTGCATCAGAACACAACCCAAACCTACATGTGACGCATCACTCTATATCACGAAGTCTTTACCAGGCTCAGGCTGTATCAAAACAGGAGCCTGTGTCAGAATAGTTTTAAGCTTATCAAAACTCTCTTGCTGTGCATCAGTCCAAACGAAAGGAACTCCCTTTCGTAGAAGCTTAGTCATCGGAGTTGCGATCAAAGAGAACCCTTCTACGAAGCGTCGGTAATACCCTGCTAGCCCCAAAAAGCTGTGAATTTTAGACACATTCTTCGGCTATTTCCAACCCAACATAGCCTTAATCTTACAAGGATCAACACGAATCCCCTCAGTAGAAACCACATGTCCCAAAAAGGTTACTTCCCAGAGCCAGAACTCACACTTACTGAACTTCACATATAACTGCTTTTCACGGAGTGTCTGTAATACCACTCTGAGATACTCATCATGCTCATCCTCTGTCTTAGAATACATCAAGATGTCGTCGATGAATACCACCACAAACTGGTCCAAAAAAGGCTGGAACACACTGTTCATCAAGTCCATAAATGTCGCTGGTGCATTAGTCAACCCAAAAGGCATACTAGAAACTCATAATGCCAATATCAAGTCCTAATTGTTGTCTTATGCACATTAGCCTCTTTAACTCTCAATTGATAGTAACCTAATCGCAGATCGATCTTAGAAAACACCAAGCCCCTTTGAACTGGTCGAATAAGTCATCTATCATCAGAAGTGGGAACTTATTCTTAATCATTAACTTGTTCAACTGATGGTAGTCGATACACATCCTTATTGTCCCATCATTCTTTTTCACAAATAGCACAGATGCTTCCCACAGAGACACAATGGGACGAATAAACCCACGATCCAACAGCTCCTAAATCTGAGCCTTAAGTTCTGTAAGCTCTTTCAGTGTCAAACAGTAAGGGGCGATAAACACTAAAGCTGTACTAGGAATCAACTCAATGCCAAACTCTACCGCTCGGCTCGGAGGCAATCTCAGTAGTTCCTCAGGAAAAACATCTGAAAAGTCCCTCATGGTTTTGATGTTCTTAACCGAAGAGCCCACATAATCAGAAATGCTGATGTAGGCCAAGAATGCCTCACACCCTTTCCTCACTAACTTTTCTACCACCAACGCAAATATCACATTAGTCAAATAGTCTCGTCGTTCCTTAATCACAACTATCTCATTATCCTTATTAGTCCTTAAGACAACTCTTTGTGTCGCACAATCCAGACTCACTCGATGCTTAACTGGCCAGTCCATTCCTAGAATCAGGTCAAACTCCCTAAGTGAAAGCTCCATTAGATCGGCCAGAAACACTGTTCCTTGAAACTTTAGTGAAACATCTCTATACAACTTACTAACCCAGACAGATTGCCCCAAAGGACTTGAGACATTTACTTCACTCTTAATCCTCTTGACTAGGATCTCCAAAGTTTCAGACACAGTACTAGCTACATATGAGTGTGTAGAGCCTATGTTTATCAGTGCAAGATAAAGTACATTATAAATTAAAAACATACCTATGATGACGCTTGGAGTATCTCGATCCTCATGGCAATGAGCAGCATAAACAACTATAGGTTACCTTCCCTCAGTTGGTCTAGCACCTCTGTTCGGTGCTCTCTGCCCTCGGCCTATACTGTTACCACCCCTGGCCTGACCTCGGCCCATAGGTGGCTGTTAAACTATCCTCAGCGGCTATGTAGTACCAATAATCGGTGCTTGCATCTGACTAGTTCTCAATGGACAGTCTCTAACATGGTGCTCAGTTGACCCACATCTCAGACATACCCCAGTTGTCATTCAACACTTACCTGGATGGCGTCTACCATAATGCTTACAAAGCGCCACACTAATAGGAGGCTCAACTCTTACTGGCCCATTAGATCTGGCCTTTTTCTTAGGCCTCATCCCAGAATTCAAGGGCTCTGAATCCCACTTAGTCTTTTCTTGCTTTCAGTTTTGGTACTCAGGGTGCTTAACCTCATCGGCGATCTTCACCTTCTCAACCAAAAAAGAAAAATTACGCTCCCTCTGCAGAGCTATCAAGACTCGCAAACTATCCCTAAGACTATCCTCAAAGTAGACACAACATTCATACTTGGTCGCCACCATGCCTACCGCATAACGGCTCAATTTTAAGAACTCGACTTCATACTCGGCTACTAAACGGTCACCTTGTGTGAGATGAAGAAACTCATGTCTCCTAGCATCAATATAACTAGCCTCCACATATTTACTCTGGAAGGTTGTCTTAAAGAGATCCATGTCAGTCGGTTAGGCTGGGTGCCCTCCTTAACCATCAACCACCACTAGTACGCCTCATCACGAAGTAGAGATATAACCCCCTTAAGCTTCTGCTCAGTAATAAAATCCAGGTCGACCATAATTCTTTCTGTGGCCTCCACCCAATACTTGGCTACATTAGGGGCGACTCCAACGACACCCCTAAATAACTCAGCCTTAGTGGACCGAAGTCATTCCGTAACTGACCCACGGCCCCCAGCTCTCGTGTTGGGCCTAGCAATCCTCTTTAAAATCCTTAGCATGGCTTGAGACAGTGCGTCGTTCCCAGTCGCACGATCATAAGACCTAGACCTAGTCTCTGTAACAGGCGACACCAAATTTAGAATAGTATCTGATGCCAAGGACTCAGCTCGAGCCCTTCTACAGCCTCTACCTTGGCTTCTAGTACCTCGTCCACGAGTACTACGTATGCTCATCGAAAAATTTAGATTTGATCTATATTAACAGTTTTATGCGTTAGTTAACAGTTTTGATATTTAATTAACAGATATTTTATGCAGGACAGTATCAGAATATACAGAGTCGGTTATCGCGAGTAATAGTCTTATTACAGTTTCAATTTACACTATCTAGAGTGTTCTCAGTATGGTATACTACCTAAAGTAGTTTTAGAATATTCTAATCATATTTTCAAAAAATTCTAATTAAAGTTTCAGAAAACTTATAGGATCGACGCTGGAGACTCGGTGTATCACTTACTTATTCCCAAAAATATTTCAAATAATTTAAAAATCGTTTCTTTAAAACCAATATTTAAAACCCAAATCCACAATCGAGTTGTGCAACCTGGCTCTGATACCACCAAACAGTTTAAAGCTGGCGATCTTGTCTTACTTTACAACTCAAGGCTTAGATTATTCCTTGGAAAGCTAAAATCGAGATGGTCAGGCCCATTCATAGTTTAAAGTATTTTTTCCTACGACACAGTTGAGGCAACATATCCAACTCATAGCACTTTTAAGGTAAACGGTCATCGACTCAAACTATATAATGGTGACGATTTTAAGAATGATAGGGAGGAGCTTAGGCTCCACGAGCCCTAGTAAATTTACAAGCAAGGTAAGTCGGGCTTAGACTCTAAATAATCGCTTCTCGGAAGGCAACCCGAGCACTAACATTATTGATTTCTTTAAACTCAATTCATAACATCTAAGAAACTAATTAAGTCTTTAAAACGTAGATTTTTTAGAGCCACACGGCCAGGCACACGGGCGTGCCTAAGGCTGTGGCCACACCATGGATGGAAACACGGCTGTGCGACGAGGCCGTGTGAAAATAGGGCAAAAATTTTCCCAAGACACGGGTTTCAACAAATCACCACGGCCGTGTGATATGGCCGTGGGCGAACCTGCCAAATTAACATGGGCGTGCAACACGCCCTTGCCAATAGGCCATGGTTGAAACTGAGAAATTAGTACGGGCGTGACATGCCCGCGCCTATCACCCGTAGTCAAACCATAAGTCCACAAAACACACGGGCTAGACCTAGGGCACACATCGTGTGCCTAATCCCCTATCCTAAACCACTCAATACTCATCACCACCTCCACCACCTCATGATTCATCTGCCGATGAGGACATTTGAGTTTAGTTTCTTTTATTTTTACTTTTAAATTATCTGCCTTCTTAATTTTCTTTACTTTATATTTTTCCTTTTCCTTGCAAATACTTTTATTTTGCATTTTATTTCTTATCGAGTAATACTTTAATTCTCCTCACAGTTGTGTTTATTCTCTTCAGTAGCCCAGAATCATGAACTTCAAGTAGTCCCTTCTCAAATTCAGCTTCCACTATTCTAAAAAATGCATCCAAAATTCAGGGAGTTTCGTTTCTATCCCTGACTTATGATCTATGCTTATATTTTTACCTATCTTCGTACATTGAGGACAATGTAGACTTAAGTGCGGAGGGATTATAAAGTGCATTATTCTCGAATCCCTAAATTTTGTTTTGTCTCTCAAGTCACTTTCTCATATCACTATTAGAATGAATTCGGATTGATTTATGGTTATTATTGATATGTTTAGGATTAAGACATATGTATTTGTGCTTTGATTATTTAAACTTTAAGACATTAGAAAATCAAGCATGATAAGTTGATTTTTGAGAATAAAAAATTTTCTAGGTTGTTTCCCCAAGTTTAGGTATTATCTTGTAGTTTGAAATTCACAGGATTGACATCAAAAGCCATAATTTTTTGTGAGATTTTTGAGCCTTTAGAGCATATATTCTTTCTTGCTCACTTTTATTATTGCTATGAGTGTGTCAATTTTGAATTGTTATTCTAGAACTTTCTTCGATTATGCATGTCAAGAGCACACCATTGATTTGATATACCAAGATGATAAAGGCACTTAGGATTAACCTCCTTACTCCATAAAAAGCCTACCCTTATTAATTATCCCTTAGTGAACCCCATTGAGCCTAATAAACCATTCATTGATTTACCCTCAATATTAACCAATAGCCTATTATTATTGAAATCCCCTTAATTAATTTGATCCCTATTTTGTCGAGATTTGATTTGAATAAATTGCTTAGCTATGTTTTCTGTTATCTAGTTAAGTTAGATATCCGATTTGTTCTAAAAAAAATAAAGTTGTTTCAGTTTTTGATTTGCCGCTAGCATATTATTACGAAATGAAGTTATGCTTGAATGTGAACGATGTTATTAATGAAGAAAAATTTAATTCTAAGATCATCTATTCAGGAATGTAATTTCTCAGTATTAGTATTTTTCAGTTAGGTAATTTTTCAATTCAATCTCGGTTCTAACCTTCTCTTTCAGCTTGTGGCCACACCCCTAACCAAAACTACGTTACAACCCTATTGAGTGCTTTTCATGCAAGCCTATGGTAATAACTTTTCATATTGACTATTAAGTGCTTAATTTGTTGTCCTTAAACACCTCGAGTGATTTGAGTGAATCTTTAGTGAGGATGTTAACTCTGTGATATTTTGAATCAAAGGTGATTACTTAGATAAGGGGAGATACCTATGTTTTCATAATAAAATGCTCAACTTTGATTGTTTGAAACTTTGATGTTCTTTTAGTTGAATTCTTAATTTATGATTACTCATGGATTGATTTGAAACATTATTGATAAAAATTATAAGTTGAGAAGAACGAGTGTTAATTGTGAGTTGAGGATTTTGCTTGAGGACAAGCAAAGGCTTAAGTGTGAGGGTATTTGATAAACCATAATTTATACATATTTTTACCCCATGCTTAGTATAATTTTTGATGAATTATCCCATGAATTATGGAATTTGATGCTCCTAATCCTTTAATCTCATGTTTTATACTTAGGTGAGCATAAGAGAGTGAAAAGAATGAGAAACGGGCCAAAAATAGAGAAAATGGGCCAAAGTAAGAAATTAACATGACTTGGAGTTCGTCACACGGATACACCACATGCCCGTGCCACATTAGTAGACTTGAACACGGCCTAAGCTCGATACACACGGTCATGTCACACGGGCGTGTCCCTGTCATGACGAGTTTCAATTTCACGCGAAAAATGCTACTTAGGAGGCTAAGAAATGTATTCCAAAGTCTATATAAACACCCTAGGAGAGGACTAAAGGGGAGCCCGAGACACAGAGTAGAAGGTAGGGAATTACTCATGGAAAGCCGATTGATCCATCTCAGAAGCAAGGATCTACATCAAGACTGAAGATCTCCCTTCAATTCTTTCAAGAGTTTTGGGTTTTTTTTATGTTTTGTTGTCTTCTTTATTTTGAGATGTTTTTCCCTTTTTATTATGAACTAAATCCTCTAAATACCTAAGGGGGATAAAACCTAAGATGGATCTTGTTATTGCTATCTGAACTATATGATAAATATTCGATTTGTTCTTAATTGTGTTTTTAATTCTTGAGTTGATATTTCAGGATTTTAATTCAAGTTGAATGTGCTTACTCAGAGGAGCAAAAGTCCTGTTTAAGAGTAGATCCAACACAGTTAAGTGGAGTTGATTGCAATCCTAGACATAGGACGACGAAAATCTGCCGGATTAGAGTCAAATCTAATGGGGGGATCCATAGATTGAGTTAATGCAACACTAGGGGTTTTAATTAGAAAGAGATTTTAATTAATCAACCTAGGGTTAGTTGTTCTTAGTCTCGACGGAGATATTAACATAATTTAGGGATCCCTACGGATCAAGTCAAATGAATAAATCGTCTAGTTCAGAGTTAAATAACAAGTGAAGTCTAGGTGGATTCTTCCTTGGGTATTGCTTTTAAGGATTAAGTTTTCCCAAAGTATTTCCTCAACTTAGTCTTTGTCGCTTCTTTAGTTAGTTAAAACTTTAGTTTATAAGCAACCTCCCTTTATTTCTAGGCTAAATAATAGGAAGAAAGTTATTACTAGTACTTTTAGTTCCTTGGATTCGATATTCCGGTCTTGCCACTAACTATACTACTATTCGATAGGTGCGCTTGCCTTTTATCATAATATCAGTTAGTTTCTAGGTATGATCATTATTATTACTTCATCACAATCATGATGAAGTTTTTGGTACCGTTTCCGGGGAACTTAGATATTAGGAACACTCTATTTCTATTACTTTAGCCATTCGATCAAGGCCAATATTTTTTGATGAACACGTAGGTGTCCTTGCATTCTCTACTTGCTCTAGATTGCATCTTTTCACCATATTCTATATATATTTCTCTTGATTTGCAAAAATCTCATCTTTATATTGTCTTACTTGTGGCCTAAGAAAGTAAGTAAGTTCCTCTACCTTGCTCATTTCAAATTCCTAGTGCATAAGTTTGACAAAATCATATTTAACCTTTTCTATAGTTGAACCAAAGATGATGTTATCTATATATATCAAGACTATTGTGGTGCTCTTCTAGCCCTTTTTTAAGAAAATATTTTTTTCCATACTGTCCTATTTGTAACCCTTCTTGAACAAAAAAAGTGGATAGTCATTCATACCAGGCCTTTGGTGCTTGTTTTAGTTTTTATAGAGCTTTGGATAGTTTATACACATGATCTTGCTTGTGAGGATCAATAAAGCTTTTGGTTGTTCTACATATACTTCTTAATTCATAAACCCATTTAAGAAAGTCGATTTGACGTCCATTTGATAAAGCTTTAGTTTAAGAAAAACAAGTTGCCCATGCAAACGTATAATGGACTCTAACCTAGCTATTGGTTCAAATGTCTCATCAAAATCAATTCCTTCCACTTATGTATTACCCTTGAGCCACCAATAGAGCTTTATTTCGAGTGATATTTTCGTATTCATTACTGTTGTTTTTTAAAATATATTTCAATCCTATCACATTACATCCTTTTGGTCTTGGATCTAAAGTCCAAACATCATTTCAAATGAACTGTAACTACTCCTCTTGCATGGAATTCAACCAATGTTCATCTTGCAAGGCTTGCTCAACTTTCTTTAGCTCAACAGTTGAGACATAACAAATATCATTAATCATCTCTTAAACTTGATTTGTTTGTCTCCTATTCTTCTCTCTGCATTCAAACTCCCAATCACATTCTACAGGGGATGGTTTTTTCTAATACGTGTTGAGGGTATCAGTTCAACGTTATCTTCAAAATTTTTAGACTCATTATCTGCTAGGTGGTCTGTTAAGTTTTCAATTTGATTAGATTTTCTCTAAACATCTGTCTTATCAATATGTTGATCCAACACTTCTTCTACTTTTTGTTATATATTTGGAAAATCATTGATAATCATATTAATTGAATCTATAATAGTTTTAGTTCGAGTGTTATATACCCTATAAGTATGATTATTCATTGAGTACCTAAGAAGTATCCCTTTATCACTTTTTGTGTTGAACGTCCCTTTGGGAATCCTGACTTTAAGAATATAGCAAAGGTTGCCAAATGTTTGAATATATGCTACCATTGGCTTCCTTCCACTCCAAGTTTCATATGGATTCATTTTGTAGTGTGGCCTTAAGATTGCATGATTTTTCACATAGTAAGTTCTGTTGATTAATTTTTCCCATAGTTTATGTGAAACATCTTTAGAATTAACATAACACAAGCCATCTTTTGTAGAGTCCTGTTCTTCGTTTTTACTACTCCATTTTGTTGCGAGGTTTTAGGGGCTAAAAATTCATGTGCACTTTACTCTTGAACACAAAAGTTAGAGAAATCTTTCTTTTCAAATTCTATTTCATGATCACTCCTTATTTGAATAATCTTCCCTATCTTTTTCGCCTTCTTAATCATAAGCCTCAAACATAATTTCTCAAAAACATTATAAGTTTCAAATTTCGTTTTAAAAAATTCAACCCAAGTATAAAGAGAAAAATCATCAACACACATGAAAACATACTTTTTCCCTCATAAGCTTTCACTTTGCATGGTTCTCATTAAGCCCATGTATAATAGCTCTAAAAGCTTCGATGTGACAATCTATTTAAGTTTAGAATGGGAAGCACAATGCTATTTGATTTTGATACAATTTCCATAGGTATTTGTAATTGATCATTGTAGTTTAAGGAGTCCTCTAATAGCTTCAAGGAGAACTAGCCTTTGTAAGCTCTTTTAGTTTATTTGACCCAATCTTTTATGCCAAAGATCAAGGGCATTCGTAGTAGCCTTTCTGTATGCTTTATTTGTTACAAGTCTATAAATTTGTCAAATGGTATTGCTCTCTTCATGAGATTTTGATCATCAACATTGTTCACATTAGCTTTACTTGATTGGTTTTGAGAGTCAATTGACTTACTTTTCAAAAGATATACAAGACTCCTATGACCTGGCTCAACTATTCCAATAGTAAGGAGTTCATGAAGTTTTATACTCTGTTCACTAAATTCTTTCAGTACAACTTTAGCCTCAATAAGGTCATTCTCAAAGACTCTCAAGGCTTCTTCATTTTCCTAAATTTCAATTTTGAGCTTCTCATTTTCTTCTTTTAGCATACTTATCTCATCTCTCCAATCATTATTCATTCGATACACAATCTCTAGTTTTTTGAGCATTTGAAGATATGCATTATTAATAGTTCCTATGTCACTTTCATCTTCTTTAGAGAATTCACAGATTGTTTAGTTTTCTATCTAAACAGATTGTTGAACAGACATAGTGAGTCTGGATGTGACCACTAGAGACTTTTGTTTCTTTTTTTGTGTTAGCACATTTAGATTGAATGTGATCGTATCCTTTGCATTCAAAACATTAAATCCCCCTTTTTTTTTTCTAAACATTGTTTTCTTTTTGTTGTAATTTTCTATTGGAGTTGCTGACACTGTTATCTCTTAGTAAGTTCTTGGTAATAGAGCAATTTGTTCTCTAATTTCATTGATAACTTCTCATGATTGCTTCTTAATTTGAACACTGCATTAACATTGAAAGCAACTTTCTTTTCTCCTTTTACCTTGTTACACCTCCCCTCCTCAAGACTCAGTTCTAAGGTCTTAAGTGAACCAATCAACTTAGCTAACCTAAAAGTGATGATATCCTTGACTTCTTCAATTGTGGTGGCTTTGATAGCAAATTGTTTTGGAAGAGACCAGAGAATTTTCCTAACAAGTTTCACATCAAAAAAATCTTTATGAAGACAAAAAACTTTATTATATAAGTCACACAGCCTTATATAAAAAATTAGAATTAGTTTCATCCTCATTTATTTTCATTTTCTCAAACTCAATGGTCAAAATTTAGAGTTTTAACATCCTAAAAAAAGCATTCCCTTCATGTTGATGTTGCAATATGGTCTATCTTTTCTTAGCAATTTCACATGTTGTGAACATCTTAAATTGTTCCATATCAACTCCATTAAAGATTACATTGAGAGCTTTTGAGTTTGCTTGATTTACCTTTATTTCTTCAAGGGTGTATTGATTCTTCTCTTTTAGCTTGGTTGCTCCAGAAGTTCTTGTTACCTCAGGCTTTCTCCATATTTTCTCGACTGCTTCCTAACTGATTCATCAACTAACATAATAAAAGCTCTCTTCTGAGCTTTCCAATAGGCATAGTTTGAAAAACCAACTAAAAGAGGTGTTGGAGTGATAGAATTTCATTCTCTCATAGTTTCCATGACAACAAATAGTTGTTAAGTTTGCCTCCAAACAACTTTTAAAGCCCATCTGATACCCCTTGAAGAGCTCATTAATTTGTTGTGAATACCACTTGACTGTTTGATACCATGTTCAATCACAAAATTGAACAAACCTAAAACAAAAACTGAAATAGAAAAAGTAGAGAGAGATCTGTACATAGTTGTTTGTTTACGCAGTTAGAAAATAATCTTACTCTGTGGAGCCTTACTCAGTGAAATGTCTTTAATTCCTCAATTGACCCAACTACCTATTGTTATAGGCCCAAACTACCCTTATACAAGATGTATTTTCAGCCTTAACTAGTTAAAACCACTCACCCAAACCTCACTTACAATGGTTTAAGTTCACTCACAAATAATGCCTACAACTAAGTGCGAAAGTAAACATAGAGAATAATTAGCCAAAATAACAATTTACAACTCTCTACCCAAATAAAACAAGTACCCTTGAAAGTACAATATACTGCCTATTTAAAGGCATTTTAGGTAGCAACAATAAGTACCAAATAACCAAGATAAACTTGGCTTCTTCATATTCGATCAACGAAGTCTTAAGTTAATAAAAAAAGCTCTCCTAGAAAATAGTCTTCGATGATGTCTTTGAGGAGAGAAAAATCCTCTCTTTAATCCAAGTCAAGTTCAACTTCTTTCATAAATCCAATCTTTTCACATAATGCACATGTTGATAATTTTGTTTTTTTAGAACATGAATAAGGCTTTCCAGGACGCCTATTTGCTTTAATAGAAATACCATGTAAAAAAGGCCAACACATAAAAATGCCCAAGCTATCTCGTAACATAACTAACCAAGTCCATGATAGATCAGGTTTTCAATTTGGTCCTAACATATTGAACAACCTTGGTGCTAACATAAACAATATTGAACAACCTTGGTCCTAACATAAACCTTCTAGAAACTGATAAATTTAACTACTACACTACCATGGTTTTCAGAAAAAGTAGGATGGACTTTTGTTTATGTACAAGGTTTCACTCAGTGGTACCCAACAAATTTGTGCTGCTATGGGACTCACTTCCAAAGCAATTGAAAATAAGATGAAGAAAGGTTTAAGATCTTTTTTAGTCCTGTATTATAGCTAAATTATCACTTTTGTATTTGTACTATATTTATATCAATTTGGCTTTTGTATTTTATTTTTATTATCAGTTTATTTTGTGTCCTTTAATTTTGTAATCCCAACCTAAATTTTTGTTTTAAAAAAATTAAACAAAGTAATGTTGTGCTTCCACATGTCAAGAAAAGTAAAAAAAAAAAAAAACTTAAAATTTAAAAAATTTAATAAAACTAAAATATTAAAAATCCAAATATATCATAAAAATAAAAAACCCAAAAAAAAAATTAAAACTCATAATACTATAAAAAGAAATAAAAATGGATAATCTATTTTTGAAAATTTTAAACAAAAAATTTGAAATTATAAGTATGCAAAATTTTAAAAGATTTAAAAAGTTTGTTAAAATTTTAAAAAAAATTGATTGGAATTTAAAGGTTTTTTAGAAAATAGTAGAATTTTATGAAAATTTTTAAGAATTTTTTGGTATTATATTTTATAAAAATTGTAATTTATAGCGATGTAAGTTACGAAAAAAAATGGTCATGTTTAAATTACATTTTTTTAACATATGATACTCTCTATTTAAAGTACTTATTTACAATTTGGGTAAATTATTATTTTACTCCTTACTTTTTATTTTTTTTGAGTTATTTTGTGTCTTCTATTTAAAATTTTTTATAATCTTATATGTTAAATATAAATTTAATTTTAAATAAATTATTCTTTATTTTAAGATTTTACTTACTTAAATTAACTTTTAATATAATAAATTTTAAAATAATAAATATTAAATTATTAAGCTTAAAATATAGTTTACAAAACACATATTAATTACATTTATCAAATTAAATTTATATTCTTCAAATATAATAAGAATTAATTACATTCATCAATTAAAATAGAGTAAAGATAAACATAAAATTATAAAAAAAATGAATATTAACAATTTTAACATTACAATAAATTAATTTATCAATATATAAAATAAATAACTTGTAAGAAATATTATTTAAATTATAATATATTAATATTAATATTAATATGATGACTTTTTGTTTTATTTTAATATTAAATTCTTTATCATTTAAATAAAATTAATATAAGTGATTCTAAATTTGTTAAAATATATTTTAACTACATTACTTTGTCAAATTTTTTAATGATATTTTAAAGAAATTCTTTAAAAATTTTAAACAAAAACTAATATTATAAAAATATTATAAATTTAATATAGACAACCGACTTATATATCATGATAAAAAAATTCATAAAAATGCAAAATAAACTCCCTAAAATTTCTTAAAAACTCCATAAAACTCTTAAATGTCATATAATTTTAAATTTTCTAAAAACCTTAAATTCCAAAAGAAATGAGTTTTTAAAATTTTATAAAATTTTAAAAATTTTCAAATTTCACATATAATTTTTAAAAATAATGATTTTATAATTTAAAAAATATATTATGATTTTTTAGTTTTATTACTTTTTTGTATTTTTAATATTTTCATTTTTTAATTTTTTACTTAATTTTTAATTTTTTTCTAAACATGGTAGTGTATCATTGGTTAGTTTAAATTTTAACTGAAAATTGAATTGACTTAATTAATTATACAGAATAAAAATACAAGGAACAAACTAATAAAAAAATAATCCAAGAACCAAAGTGATAATTTAGAAAGGTATTAAGCCATTAAAAAACAAGAAACCAAATGAAAGAAAATTTTTAGAGATGAAAAAGGGAAAGACGCATTCTTCGAGCTCTTAGTTAAAGGAAAAAAAAAAAAAACAATTTTGAGTTATATATATATATATTATATAATGATAAATTAAATTTGTTACTTCACAATTTCTTAAAATTATAATTTACAATTTATAATTATATCTATTCAAATCAACTCATCAAAATAAATCTAAAACAAATAAAATTAAATATAAATTTCAAACTTTTCATCAATTTTCGTTGTTTCGCATTTTAAAAGTTTTGTTGAAAGTAAACTGTGCTGTTATTATTAAAGGAGGCAACAGTTTCTTTTCGATGTCATAAATGAGTGAACACATCAAATCAATCTTTTTAGCTCATTGGATATATATATATAATAACATCATTCTGTTGGGAATTTAGTGCCCGACACCCTTACTGATGGAGGTATTAATTGGGTTAGCCTTGAAAGTCAATTGCATTATTTTGGTTAATTTCATTTAATTTTCAATTTGAAAAGTTGGATTAATTTTTTATTTAATCTGAATTTGATTCAAGGTTTTGCTGAGATTGATCCGATTAAGTAACGAACAAGTAAAAATAGTAGAAGAAGTTGAGAAATTAAACATGCATATTTAACATGAAAAACCTTTCCAAAAAGGATAAAAAATTACGGGTAAAGATAAGTATACTGTAATGGCAAAAGAACGAAAACTACAGAAGATGGAGATAAAAACTAAACCCTGAAAACAAAGAACCCTCAAAACGTAAACATAAAATTCTCTAAATTTGTTATGAGTTCTAATCTCTAATAGATGTATTTTCTATAGGCTAAATTCATAGGTCAAATAATAATAAAATAATTTAGACTAATCAGAGTTTGATTGAAACAAATAAACAAAGTTTGATTGGAAGATTATTTCTCAAATTTGACTAAAATAGGAGTCATACTTAACAATCTCCACCTCGACTCATATTTCCACAATGCCATCTTTGTCAAAGCTCGCCACGGGCCTATCTTTAACCATGTAGGGAATTAACTGAGTCGAACATGTACTTAGAAACTGGAAGACTTTTAGCTTTCGACTTGTACACTGCCAAATCAAAACTAACCCGGGTCTGATTTTCACGAACACAGTGCCCTAACTTTTCAAAACCTGCATCCAAAAGAGAACCTCTTTTCAACAAAATGGTCGTACCTTTTTCCCTTCTATGACCAAGTTGCCTTCGCTTCAAACGAGTTGACTTCGACTCCAAAACAGACGAGGGACGTCTGATTTCACCGGTCATGGTAGAACCTTCCAAAATATAAAGACTGTTGGTCATTTTACCTTTTAACAAAATGAGAGCTCCACGAGATACCTTAATACCACTCAACTTGATGTTGATTCTGTATCTTTTCGAGTCTAAAATACTCAAGGAGATAAAGTTCTTTCATAAATAAGTACATACCTGACATCTAAGAGTGACCTAATCGTCCCATCATGCATTCTAATTTTAACAATACCAATACCAATTACCTTACTGGATGAATTGTTTCCCATGCGCACAACTTCACCTTCAACTGAACTGTATGTGGAGAACCATTCTCTGTTGGGACACATGTGGAAAGAACATCCCGAATCTAGGATCCATTCAGACGTAAGCTTGGAGTTATTGCTCATGACACTAACAAGAAATCATTACCACTTTCATCGGCCAAATTAGCACCAGCTACATCTTTCACGTTACTTTCAGCAACTCTTTTATTTAACTGTTTATAACAATCTACATTGACATGACCTAACTTTTTACAATAACGACAATTTTTGTCTCGCTTATTTGATGTTACCAAAATAGAAGCCTGCCTATTTACCTTGCTAACTTAACAAAACTCATTGTCGAGTTTGTCTCTACTCAACAAAAGACCCTTCACATCTTCGAATGAGAGTTTGTCTCTACCATAAATCAGAGTTTCCCTGAAAAACTTGTATGAATAGGGTAAAAAGCACAATAATAGCATAGCATAATCTTCATCATCAATCTGAACCTCAACATTCTTTAAATCATTTAAAAGAGTAATGAGTTTGATTGATACGATTTCTAAGAAGCTCACATTCGTTCATGCGAAATGTAAATAGATGTTGTTTCAACACAAAACAGTTAGCCAGAGACTTTGTCACATAAAGAGTTTCTAACCCTTTCCACAAGGCAGATGAGGTCTTCTCCATCAATAGCTTCTACAATACTGTATTCGCAAGGCCTAAATGGATTGCAGATAAGGCATTTTCATCAAGCTCTTCCCATTTTGTTTGATTTAGATTCTTATGTTTTTTTTCCCAATAACAACCTTTTTCAGGCCGATTTGAACTAGAATTGTAATCATCCGAACTTGCCACAGATTGAAATTTGTTACACCATTGAACTTCTCAATTTTAAACCTTGTTGCTGCCATCTCTGAATGGGTTGATCTATGAAAATTGAACTAGCTCTGATACCACTTGTTGTGGATTGACCCGATTAAGCAACGAACAAGTAAAAATAGCAGAAGAAATTGAGAAATTGAACACACAAATTTATCATGGAAAAACCCCTCTAAAGAGAATAAAAAACCACGGGCAAAGATAATTTTACCATAGTAGCAAAAGAACGAAGAGTGCAAAAAGTGGAGATAAAAACTAAACCCCGAAAACTTGAAAACAAAAAACCCTCAAAATGTAAAAACAAAATTCTCTAAATGTGTTATGAGTTCTAATCTCTAATGGGTGTATTTTTTAAGGTTGTAAAAGAGCCTGTTTATAGGCTAAATTCATAAGTTAAATAATAATAAAAAAATCTAGACTAATCAGAGTTTGATTGAAACAAATAAACAAAGTTTAACTGGAACATTATTTCTCAAATTTGATTGAAATAAGAGTCATACTTAACAGTTTTCTTTTAACTTGGGTTTCATAAATAGAAAATTTAAGTGTTGAAAAATTAAGTATTGATGGACTCATTTGGTATGTTTGATGTAAAAGAGGAGTGTTATACTAAATAACACTCAAGTTTCATAAGGATAGATGAAAGATAAATATTATTATATCAATGTGTTTGGTTGTTGAAAATTGTGATATTGATTACTGTTGTTATATTGTGTTTACTATGAAGTAAAATATCAGTGTTATTTATGAATGTACAATCATACCCTTATATGTAGAGTGTTGATACAATGCTTAATAAAGGAAGGGTACAAAGGAGAGGAAAATGGTTGTTGAGATGGTCGATTCACCTAGTCGAGGTGGAGAGTCGAAAGTTATAGAGAATGAAGGTGGAGAGAGTTTGCATGTTGAGTATGGAGACAGTGTACACTAGGTATTCTTGAAGAGATCCTTTCTTCAACTTTTTTAAAGGTATTTATAAGTAGGGATCTCGTGCAATATAGTATTAACATGTTGGACTTGCCATCTAGCCATCATTATGAAGCCCGTGGGAGGGATGTCTTCGATAGGATGAGGATGTCTATGATAGGATAGATCCTATCATTCATTTTGATTCTAATGGGATAAAGCAATTAAGCCACGTGATATTTGGTGACCAAACGTGTCTATGTTCCTAATGAAGATCAGGCCATCCTTTGTCTAGATAGTCCCCTTGGAGGTGAGTTTACAGGTGACTAACCATGCCCCGGCGTGCATGCGTTAAGGCTATGAATCAACACAAATATAATTATAACTATAGCAGTGTACTCTAAGTGTGACATGTTAGTTGTAGTGTTTTTAACTGTTACAATGGAACACTTCGAGTATTCCAAGGATCGAACCTAAGAGATTGTCGTATTGGTAAATTTGTTTATAAAGTTAATTACAAGTTAAGCAATTACTAATCTAACTGAGTCGAAAATCATTAGTGCAAATTCAAATATAATTGTCGCATTGGTAAATTTGTTTATCAAGTTAATTACAAGTTAAGCAATTACTAATCTAACCGAGTCAGAAATCATTAGTGCAAATTCAAATATAAGTTGTTTATAAACTAAATCTAAACTACTTCCTATTGTTTTAAACAATGTAAATTATTAAAAATATAGTCGATTGATTTGTTAATTGCTAACAAACCTATATTCATTATCTTGGTTACCACTTTTAACTAGGAATCTCCTATTGGCCTCATCTTAGACTAAAAGATACCACCTAAGCTCTTCTCTCGGTCTCATCTAGACATATAGATCTCCCATCGGTCTCCCTATTTAACACAATTATATCGAACTATCTAATGATAAACTCTTCTTTTGGTCTCTTTTGTCTAGATTTTCCACTACAAGCATCGATTCTAGCATCTTAAGCATTTCAATATAAAAGAACAACCAAACAATGAAGCATAGACACTAACTTAATCTAAAAATCAATTCATCAATTAACCAACAAGCAATATCAAAACATAATAAAGCTTAAAACCCAAATAGACATTTCATTGAACAATTGATATGCACAATATAAAGATAAGGGTAAAAAATAATTTTTAAGATGTGTAACCAATGAAACACAAAAGCTTGATCCATCTCCATTTACAAAAGTCTTTACGAGAAAGGAGAAAGAAAACAACAAAAATAAAAACTATTCTAAAAAGAAAAGGGAAAACCTAATCTAAAAATGGAAAGGAAAGAAAAGAAAACCTAACATAAAACTATGAAAAATAAAGAAAAATGATCACCCACAAAAAAATCTCCTTTCAAAAGCTTTTAGTGTAGTATTTATAGTCTACTAGCATTTAACCTAACATTGACAATTATGCCTTTAAATAAAACGTGAATTAAGCCTGTTTGGAAATAAAATTATCCTTGTAGAATTTCACCCTTCAGGCTCGGTGTCGTGACACCCTCAATAGTGACACGATTTTTGCTTTGTGGGGTTCTTGATGTCACAACCTTGATTGGCTGGTGTCGCAACATCTTCAGCAGTGGACATGATTTCTTAACTTAAACAACCACTAATGATATCATGACCTTGGAGGTTTGGTGTCGAAAATTTGGGCTCAATTTCGTGACACAACACTTTTAGTATCGCGACACTTTCGACAATTAGCTTTAGGTTGATTTCTTGTTGAAGTCTTGCACCTTCGAGGCAATGGAGGCTCAGTGTCACAACATACTAGCACCAATGTCACGACACCCAAGTCAAATGTAGTTTTCCTCAAGGTTTGGCCATCTTTGTCTCGCTATACAAGCTCAAATCAATAATTAGACTCGTAATGGCATAGTTTTGCCAATTTGGATCTCAAAAGAGGTAAAATATAAGAAAAACTATTATGAACATTAAAATATAAGAATCAATAAAAATCATTAAAAAGACTCATAAACTACTTGAAAACAAGCTCATTAAGTACTTGAGAGAGCCTAATTTGACGCATCAAATTATGACAAATTAGTAACCTCTTAGCTTGTCTATGGTAGGCTTACTATTCAAGCGTCTTTTTAGGTTTGTTATGTGTCTTCTCACAGATGGGGTATAACAAATCCCCTCCTTTTGAGTCGAGAGGAGTGTTAGAAAGTGGCCTTCCTCGAGACTCTCTATTATGATAACTTCTTCTTTTCTAGGTTTTTTCCGATGGTCATTTTATTTTATGGTAAAATGTTATATCCAAACATTTGAGATTCTGTCATAAATTTATTATGAGGATTGTGTTTCTAAGGAAGCGTGATAATCATGAACAATAGTGTAACGCCCTAAAAATTTAAGTATTGATTTTGTATGTTTGTGATACAATAGTGTGCCTACTTCAGTGTTTTAGTACCCTAGGAAGTGTCTAAAAAGTCTTGGGTTCAAGCCTTGACTTATACAAAAACTTTTGTTTTTACATGAATAAACCCTGTTACTAGTCTTTAGGCTTCTTAAATAAATATGTTTGAACCATGACACAAAAAGCTTACTGGTATTGGGGGTTAGCGGAGTGATATCTATGCTAGAGGGTGGAGGTTCGAATCCAAAGGAAAGTTGCTTAGTGTTTTATTTTGCTGCCTTGTTGTGTGGGTAGTAGTGTTTGACAGAAATATTGCAATTTGGGGTGGAGTTTGAATTGGTCATTTAGAGAGATTTGAGGAGGGATATTGGGAGAGATTTTAGGAAGGAAAAATGAGAGTTTGAGGTGTAGTGGGGTTGTGCCGATTTTGCTTAGGGGTACTGATAATTTTTGGCTTTGGGGGTGAGTTTGAGCATTTCTTTTCAGTTATTTTCAACCTTTTCTTTTCCTTGGAAAGCCGATTGGTGCTAGGGAGTTTTGCGATCTGCTTATATCGGAATTGCTTTTTGAGTTTTATTTTTTTCCTATCTTGTCAAAACCCCTTTTTGCCAATTGCCGAATCTTTGTGTTACCTTCTCCAAATCCTTCCTTCTTCTTCTATTTTGTTTCCTCAACTCTTTTTAGTTTCTACGATTTTGTTACTGGTTTGGGTCTCTATTTCTCCTCTCTATAACCCTCTTTACTGAATTCTTGCTAGCTCTTTCTTTCTATTGGTTTTGAGCCATCATCTTCTTTTGTGTAGTTGCCGAATACCCCTTATCTCTTCTCCCTCTTTACTCTTTCGGCCTTCTTCAAGTTTTCTTCCTATTTTGCTAGAGCTAAATACTCTCTCTCTCTGTGCACTCGATTAAGGTAACTAGGTTTTAATATCACGTATTCAACTTTAGTGTTTGCCTCATTTTCCTATCTTCGGTTTTGTGTTTTCGTAAGGTGGTGTGCAATTGTTTCAAGTGATGTGCATGAACAATATTGATTGATGGAATTTGGTTGCGTGCAGATTTTTGCCAAGGAGTGTGAAATAAGTCTTTGGCAGCGGTTTAAGTGGGCTAAGCCATATTCATTCAATCAAGGCAAGTCTGAGCAATTTTTTGGAACAAGTATTAAGAGGAGGGTTATTTAACCCTATAATTAAGTTATTAATAAGGTGTTATGTTTGATTATAGGTTGGGGTACTCAGGAGAGGATTGCACGTTTTCGCAAAACAGGTGTGAAATCACACTATTACTATCGCAAATCGACCAAAAGCCGAAATTATGACAATTGATGCTACGCAAGCGTGCACTAGCTCGTGTGACAATCTGAATGTATGAAACGTATGGGTTTGACTGTAGAGGCCACCATGGGTGATTCCATGGGCATAGGCTGTTTTGGCCCATATTGGGCTGAATTGGGCCGTGTAGGCCCAACAGGCTCGTGGGCCCCACATGGGTAAACCACACGAATATGTGGAAGATATTGGACCCAACTGTGTCGTTCACACGGCTAAGGTCATTTTTGGACTTTTTGGGCTAAACGAGTGTGTGGGCGCACATGGGCCGTACAATGGGCCTTGGGCCCACTTTTATTGTTTGTACTGATAAGGTTGCACGAGTCACCCGAGACGACTGTGGACCTATTGATGGTTCGGTAAGTATACTTGGACCCAAACTGATAAAATGATTATTTTGCTCTGTGAGGTAAAATGACTATTATGCCCTTATATGATGTATGATTGATTGAGCATGCCATTTGATATATATGTTTTGCATATATGCATGATATTATGATATGCTGCATGTGGATGAGTTTATTATTTGGAGGAAGTGTACTGAGCTGTTAAGGTCGCACGGGTCGCCTAAGATGATTGTGGACTTACTGACGGCTTTAAGCTGCTTATATTACTAGCAGCTTTACTGCGATACTGTTTAGTACCGCAACGAGTGCTAACTTTGTAAGTGTAGGGATGGGTGGGTAATTTATTCCCCACATGAGTGTAGGGTGGACAGGAGATGGTGTGCAGGGTTGGTTGGGATAACATGCATTACGCATACTAATTACTGATACTGTTATGGGTTAAGCCCAACCGATATTGTTACTGCGAAAGGGCTTAGGCCCAATTCTTTCTATTGCATTTTGTCTGTATGAATATTTGGGGAATTACACACTGTGTTTTTGGAAACTCACCCTCTGTTTTAACTATACAGGTAATCCCTAGCCTTAGGCGGTTTGGTGCGTCAGAGGACTCAGCGGTGGCCACACTACCCGTTAAATTAGAAATTTTAGTACTCTACAATATTTATGATTTCGGTATTGGGTTTTTGTTTGTAATAAGGCCTCTTTGGATTTTATTTTTAATTTTGGGGTTTTAATTTGCTTTGGTTATAACTGCTAGTATTAGGACTCGAGTTTTAAAAAGAAGCAACATTTTTACAAAATAAATGCAAGTATGTAACTGTTTTTAACAAATACTTCCGCTGTAAATGAGATTTTTGAAATTAATAACGTTATGCAGAAAGTACTTTTGATAATAACGCAAGATTTTAAAATCATCTTTTAGATCAGACAAAAAGGCTAAATAAAGATTAGGCTTTTCAAAGGATATCACGGTTTAAAAGTGAATAACTCTTCAAGGAAGCGTATTTTGAAAATGAACGACCCGTTTTAGAAGTACTGTTTAATAACAAATGGATTAATTAATTTTGACGTTTCCAACGGCAAGAAGTTTTATGCTTAGCACTTCAATGTGACGCTGCCAGATTTGGCCATAACGTCTAGGCTGGGTTTGGGGTGTTACATTTAGTGGTATCAGAGCCAAGTTGCAAAACTCGACTGTGGAATGAGTTTTTAATTTTTGAATTTCTAAAAGTTGCTTTCAAACGACTTGAAGTGTTTTGAAAGGTTTTTACTAATTGTGTTGCACAGTGAGTCCCCGGTGCCAAATCTATAAGTTTTCTTGATATCGTTGTCTGTTTAAAATTAAAATGCAATAGATAGGAAATACTGAGACTACTTTAGGTAGTAGACCATACTGAGATACTCTAGTGAGAGTAAACTAAAAACCGTAGTAAATTAAAACTGTAGTGAGAGTACGATCTACGAAAACAAACTCTAAATTACTGTTTACCATAAAACATCTATTAAAAATTACTGAAACTGTAAAATAATTTGTATAAAATTATCAAAAAAATAAAGCTTATTTCGATAATGAGCACTAGGGGTACTTGTGGAAGGGGTACAAGAGGCCTTGGCGGAGGCCGAGGAGGTGCTAGGATTGGGTCGGTGTCATCTGGCCACATGCCTAACGTTGAGGCTACGCAGGCACCGACTTCACCTATAACTGAGACGGGGTCATATGATTGAGCGGTTGAGGATGACGTACTATCCCAAGCTATGCTCTGAATTCTGGAAAAGGTCTCTAGGCCTAATACTGGTATTGTGGGCCGTGGGTCGGTTACGAAATGGCTCTGGTCTAATGGAGCTGAGATCCTTAGGGTTATTGCTGGAGTAGCCCCTAATGTGGCTGAATATTGGATTGAGGCCACGGAAAGGATAATGGATGACCTTGACTGTACCCCCGAGTAGAAGCGAAAATGTGCAGTGTCATTGCTGCGAGACAAAACCTATCAGTGGTGGCTTACAGTGAAAGAGGGTACTCAACCTGACCGGTTGACTTGGGAGTTCTTCAAGACTGTATTTCCAGGAAAATATGTAGGCGTTAATTATGTGGATACCCAGAGAAGAGAATTTCTGAACTTAACTTAGGGAGATAAATCTGTGGCTAAGTACGAGGCTGAATTTTTGTAACTTAGCCATTATGCACGTGGGATGGTGGCAATTAAATATGAGCACTATGTTCATTTTGAGGATGGCCTCAGAAATAGTCTTCGATTTCTGATAGCTCTACAAAGGGAGCGAAATTTTACTACTTTAGTGGATAAGGCAAAGATTGCCTAGGATGTGAAGCGCGTTGAGCGCCAAAATAGTAAGAAGGAAAGAGGGAAGAATAAGAGGAATGTGGCTCTAGTTCCATTCAAAAGCCCAAGAAAAAGGCTAGAGTTGATGGGCCAATTAGAGTTGGGCCCTCTGTTGCTACTGCTAGGTTACAACCTTGAGCTGATTGTGGGAGACGCCATCAAGACAAGTGCTAGAAAAGGGTTGGAGCCTGTTTGAGATACAGATCAATAGAGCACTATCAGAGAGTGTCCATAGAGGCCAGATCAGGTACAAACTACCGGTATAGGTAATACACAGCTGCCGAGGGGTGGTCGGCAGCCACCGAGAGGCCGTGGTCAGGTTAGGGGTAGAAACGGTTTAGGTCATGGTTATAGAGCATCGGGCAGAGGTTCTGGTCATACTGAGGTTAAGCAGCTATCTCTAGTTTATGTTGTGCGTTGCTGAGAGTTCGGAGACGCCCAAGATGTTATTACTGGTATGTTCTTTATCCATAATGTACCTTATACTACATTAATTGATGTGGGGTCTACACATTTTTATATTGCATGCACTGTGACTGAGACTTTGGGTATAATGTTTGAAACCACTACAAGTGAGGTTATTGTGTTGAGTCCATTAGGGAAGTCTGTGAGAGTGAATAAACTATTTAAGGATGTGCCTTTGGAGGTTCAAGGAATGGTCTTTTTGGCGGATTTGATGGAACTACCTTTTGGTGAATTCGACTTAATCTTGGGTATGGATTGACTAGTTAAGCATCAATTCGACTATAGAGGGTGCTGAGGTAGTGGTTATTGGGGAGCGTCAGAATTATTATCAAATGTAATTCTGCATTGAGGGCTGAGAAATTGGTTCGTAAGGGCTGTGAGGCGTATCTAGCCTACATCAGTGTTTTGAGTTCTGAGGGTTCTTCTATTAAAGACATTAGAACAGTCAAAGACTTTCCGGATGTTTTTCTCGATGAGCTACCTAGATTACCCCCTAACTGTGAAGTTGAATTTAGGATCGAACTCCTGCCTGGTACAACTCCGGTGTCTATCACCCGTTATAGAATGGCACCGAATGAGCTTGTGGAACTTAAAGCTCAAATTCAGGAGTTACTGGATCGATGATTCATTCGACCGAGTGTGTCTCCATGGGGAGCACCAGTGCTGTTCGTGAAAAAGAAGGATGGGTCTATGCGTATGTGCATTGATTATCGATAATTGAATAAATTGACCATTAAGAATAAGTACCCTTTGTCGAGGATTGACAATATTGTTGATAAGCTTTAAGGAGCTTCGATTTTCTCCAAAATTAATCTCTGCTCTGGGTATCATCAACTGAGAGTCAAAGAGGCTGATGTTTATAAGACAACGTTTAGGACTGTTATGGTCACTACGAGTTCCTAGTGATGCCGTTTGGACTAACAAATGCACCAGCATCTTTTATGGATTTGATGAGCCGAGTGTTCCAACCCTATCTGGATCAGTTTGTAGTGGTGTTTATAGATGATATTCTGGTGTATTCGAGAATTAAGGATGAACATGATGCACATCTCTGAGTGGTTCTGCAGACTCTGAGGGAAAAGCAACTGTATGCCAAGTTCAGTAAGTGTGAGCTATTGTTGAAGGAAGTTACATTTCTGGGCCATGTAGTATCTGCCGAAAGAATTAGGGTTGATCTCAAAAAATTAAAGATGTTGTAGATTGGAAACCACCTAAAATTGTATCTGAGATTTGGAGTTTTCTAGGTCTGGCAAGGTACTATAGACATTTTGTTGAGGGGTTTTCGTTGATTGCTGCACCTCTGACTAAGTTGTTGCGTAAAGGGGTACCTTTTGATTGGACTGATAAACAGCAAGAAAGTTTTAAGAAACTTAAGAAAGTTTTGACTGAGGCCCCTGTCTTGATTCAATTAGAGCCTGGAAAAGAGTTTACCATCTACAGCAATGCATCACACGTTGGTTTGGGATGCGTGTTGATGAAAGAGGGTAAGGTGGTGGTGTATGCATCTCGCCAGCTTAAAACCTATGAGGCAAATTATCCGACACATGACTTAGAGTTGGCCGCAGTGGTTTTCGCACAAAAAATTTGGAGACATTACCTGTATGGTGAGAAGTGTATCATTTACACTAATCAAAAGAGTTTCAAATACCTCCTCACTCAGAAGGAGCTGAACCTTAGGCAGCATAGATGGATTGAGCTGTTAAAGGATTATGATTGCACGATTGAATACCATCTTGGTAAAGTGAATGTGGTAGCGACGCACTGAGTCGTAAGGCTATGTCTGAGTTGAGGGCGATGTTTGCTCGCCTAGGTTTATTTGATGATGGTAGTCTTCTGGCCGAGCTTCAAGTTAAACCAAACCGATGTAGATTGAACAGATTAAAGGTCAACAGTTGGTAGATGAGTCACTGGGTCCCCGATTCCGACAGATTGAGATTGGGGAATCTTTAAATTTTGGACTGCATAGGGAAGGGGTACTGTGTTTTCGTGGGAAAGTCAGTGTACCGAGGGATACTGATTTGAGGCAATCTATACTGCAAGAGGCGCATGGTAGCCCTTATGCTATGCATCCTGGCAGTAATAAGATGTACCGAGACCTTCGTGAATTAGATTGGTGGCTAGGTCTTAAACTTCAAATTATAGATTTCTTGGGTAAATGCCTTACTTGTCAGCAGGTTAAGGCTGAACATCAGTTGCCTTCGGGGTTGCTTCAACCGGTTAAAATTCCACTTTGGAAATGAGAGAGAGTAACCATGGAATTCGTTAGTGGGTTGCCTTTAACGCCTACTAAGAAGGATTCGGTATGGGTCATTGTGGATCGTTTGACCAAGTCGACCCATTTTGTAACACCACAAACCCGGCCTAGATGTTATGACCAGATCTAGTGTGTCACATGAAAGATTACGAAATCCGACTATATGATAAAAAGTTTTCCCTTATTTAAAAGCCTCGTCTAAATTTGAAACGTTGAATGATTACAGTTTAAAACCATTTTTATAAGTTTGAAAGCGTTTTTGGAAGAAATGATTGCCTTATTGGTTGTGTTCAGTTACTTGAAGTTATAAAAGCTCTTTTACCTTCTTGAAAACATTACGCGCAGTTTTATTTGAAAACGTTTGTTATTAGTTTGAAAGCCCAATTTATACTTTACCAGTTGTAATGTTAAATTAGCCTAAATGAAGAAAGTTAAACCAAATAAAAATCCATAATGGCCTTATTACATAACAGAAACCCAAAATAATAATTATTTGGAAAGTAAAGCAAAACCGAAAATAGAAATTTTGTGGCCACCCCGAGTCCGTCGCAACTCCAAATCGTCTATGACTGGGGGTTTCCTGCAGATATAAAATAAAAGGTGAGTTTGCAAAACTCAGTGTGTAACTTTCCCAACCATTGACAGGGATTAGAAATACAAGTCAGACTGGGCTGAAGCCCTATTCAGAAATAGAGTGCGCCTAAGCCCATTACAGACATAGATCAGCGTATGTAAAGCCAACCTAGTCCAACCCATCACACCACCCGTAGCAGCCCATCACACCATGTGGGGAAAAACTCAACCCACCCAGCCCACACACCAATACGTAGCCATGCTGCTAAAATCAGATATCGTGGCGAAGCCACCAAAACAGATTGAGTGGCAGAGCCACTTTTTAAAATTACGTGGCAGAGCCACTTTTACAGATCTTCCTCCGATATCAAACCCAACCCCATGCAGACTAATAGAATTAAATATAACATGCATACAGATTATCAGATACAGATATAATCATACATATATCCTACAACCTATTTTCTAAGGGTATAACAGTCTTTTGGCCAGTCAGGGGTAAAATAGTAATTTTACCCTTCAGGGGTATTTTGGTTATTTACTAGGTCTAGGTGTCACGACACCTCTTACGTCCTTATAATAGGTTTAATGTCGCTCCAAGCGACTCAGAAAGTCCATATGGTCAAATAGGGTTTACAGGCCCAAAACCCCCATTGGTCCAGGTGGGCCCACACACTCGTGTGGCCCGTTTATGCACAGTGTTACAATTCTTAACCTCTAGCATACCAATTATCACATACCGCATGATTTACGTATATGGGCTTGTAAGCCCATTGGGCCCATTTCTGCCCATCGAGGCCTAGAACAGCCCAAATGCACGAAAACGCGCATAAAGGCCTTCACAGTCAAACGCCCACGGCCCACAAGTGTTCACACGCCCGTGAGGCTTCGAAATGCTGACACTTCGACATTTTGGCTTTTTAGCTTTTACCGATCCATGCGACGGAAGGGTGTAGTTACACACCTTTACCGGCTTCTGACAGTAATGCGTTCGTGATTCTAGCCCTTTTCCGAATTTGCCACAGATTCCTAGCACCAAATCTATGTTAGACATAACTTAACAATTAGTACTCCTCAGTAGCGATATCTCCTTCTCCCACAACATAAACTAAAACACCACATACACATAGCTTAATTAAATGTCCTTTCCGAGCAATAATGAAGATCAAGATCCCTAGAATGAATTTCGCGTTTCAACAACCCTACCAAAGAAATCGCAAATATAAGCACTTAAAAAAAAACCCTTTAGTCGATTACCAAAACCCTAGACGATTGAATCAATCCCTAAATCAAACATAAAACGAGAATACTTAGTTGTTCAAGACTAAGGGTATGTCTTGTTCGCTCCGAGTTGCTTATCCTTTTGCACTCCTCGAACGACCCTAAATATCAACTAATCATAAGACTAGAAGAAGGGAGAAAGGATTCGATAGGAAGGAGAAGTATCGCACCCACAATGAGACTAATGAAAGAGAATCACAACCACTTACCCCCAGATTCAGCAGTGGTAGAAGGGAGGAGTTTGCTTGCGAAGAGGACCACAAGAAGGTGATATGATCAAAGGTGCTATTCGGTTCTAGAGGGAGGGTTGATAGAAGCAAGAATGAAGCGAAGAAAAAAGAAGAAAAGATGAAGAGAGGCCGACAAAAGTACCTACTATTGTAGAGGCTTACGATAAAATAAAAAAAGCAAAAGATAATAGGGGAATTCAGCTTTCATAAAAAGAACAAGGTGCGGCAAAGGAAGAAAACAAAAGATTTGGTTCAAAAGTGACTAAAGGAAGAGAAGGTATAAGAATAGTGGAGTTTGGCCACTTGCAACAAAAATTTGGAAAAAGGAAGGCCAATGTGCCTCAAATATCGAAATGGTAGAAAACAAAAGGAGAGAAAAGAAGAATATGCCCCTCAGAATTCGGCACAATAAATACCCTAATCTAATTTTGAAAATGCATGTAAACGTTAAAAGAGCTAAAACCTAAAACCATAAGAAAGAATTCGGCCCCTACTACACTAACAATTTGCCAAAAATACCAAGAATACTCACCCCAAGCCGATTTCTCCTACTCAACTTTCCCCAAATTCGGCCAACTCTTCCCTTACACCTCAATCCCTTAATTTCCTTCTAGATTTCCTCCCTGATTTACTCAACCTTTGAATTTAAATTTTAATTTAAACTCCTCTTACCAAGTCAACTCTTACCAAGTCTTCAACCACCTTCCAGAGTTTGAGATCACCTAAGCCTTTTGCCGCCACACCTAGCAAAATAAACACATCACGCCTGTAAGAGGATTCGAACCCCAGTTCTCCCATATGCTAAATCACACCACCTCTAAGCCCCACATGTGGCGCCATTTGCCACTCCAACACTTGGCTTTTTGTGTCATGAACTAACAATAACTAAAATTAAGCCCTGTGAGCTAACATCCCTACTCCCCTAAGCCCAATAATCAAAATTTTGCCAGGGGTTAGGCTTTAACCCAGGCCTTCCAAAGGCCCTTTAAACACCCCTAAGACATCAATTTAACACACCCAATGATGCAATAATAATTTATGCAAAAATTTTAACACCCCAAAACTTGGGGCGTTACACATTTCATACCAGTTCGTACTGATTACTTATTGTAGAAGCTAGCGAAACTGTATATGTCTGAGATAGTGCGACTACACAGAGTACTGATTTCCATAATATTTGATAGAGATCCTTGCTTCACGTCTCAATTTTAGAAGAAGTTACACTAGACTTTGGGTACGAGGTTAGACTTCAGTGCTGCGTTCCATCCTCAGACAAATGGTTAGTCGAGGATGGTGATTTAGATACTGGAGGATATGTTAAGAAGTTATGTGATTGACTTTCGAGGTAGTTGGGAGGATTATTTGTTCTTGGTAGAGTTTGCGTACAACAATAGCTATCATTCCAGCATACAAATGGCACCATATGAGGCACTATATGGTCGTAGGTGTCGTACTACTTTGTGTTGGACTAAATTGGGTGAGCAGCGTGTGTTAGGATCTGAGTTAGTTTTTGATACCAAGGACAAAGTTAGACTAATTTGGGATCGACTGAAGGCAACAGTAGATAGATAAAAGTCATACGTGGATCTTAAGCGTAAGGAGATAGAGTATTATGTGAGAGACTTTGTATTTCTCAAGGTCTCTCCATGGAAGAAGGTATTGAGGTTTGGATGGAACGGCAAGCTGAGCCCTAGATTCATTGGGCCTTATCACATACTAAAATGTGTGGGACCAATTGCCTATCAACTTAAGTTACCTCTAGAGTTGGACCGGATTCACGATGTGTTCCATGTATCCATGCTGAGGCATTGTCGCTTTGATTCCACAAATATAGTTCCAGTCGAGGAGATCGAGGTTAGGCTAAATTTGACCTTCGAGGAGGAACCAGTACGGATATAGGACCGCGATGTCAAAGTCCTGAGAAGAAAGACCATTCCACTGGTTAAGGTGCTTTGGCGTAATCAAAGTTCTGAGGAGGCTATGTGGGAACCCGAGGAGGTGATACGGCAATAATACCTCATCTGTTTTGACCAGGTAAATTTCAAGGCCAAAATTTTCTTTTAAGGGGTAGAGTTGTAATGCCTCAAAAATCTAAGTATTGATTTTGTATGTTTGTGATACAGTAGTGCGCCTACTTTAGTGCTTTAGTACCCTGGAAAGTGTCTAAGAAGTCTTGGGTTTAATCCTTGGCTTGTAAAAAACTTTTGTTTTTACATGAATAAACCCTGTTGCTAGTCTTTAGGCTTCTTAAATAAATATGTTTAAACCATGACACAAAAAGCTTACTAGTATTAGGGGTAAGTGGAGTGATATTTGTGCTAGAGGGTGGAGGTTTGAATCCTAGGGAAAGTTGCTTAGTGTTTTATTTTGTTGCCTTATCGTATGGGTAGTAGTGTTTGATCGAAATATTGCAAAGTTGGGGTGGAGTTTGAATTGGTCATATAGAGAGATTTGAGGAGGGATATTGGGAGAGATTTTAGGAAGGAAAAATGGGAGTTTGAGGTGTAGTGGGGTTGTGCTGATTTTACTTAGGGGTACTCATAATTTTCAGCTTTGGGGGTGAGTTTGAGCATTTCTTTTCAGTTATTTTCAACCTTTTCTTTTCCTTGGAAAGCCGATTGGTGCTAGGGAGGTTTGCAGTTTGCTTATATTGGAATTACTTTTTGAGTTTTATTTTTTCCCATCTTGCTGAAACCCCTTATTGCCAATTGCCAAATCTTTATGATACCTTCTCCAAATCCTTCCTTCTTTTCCTATTTTCTTGCCTCAACTTTTTTTAGTTTCTGCGATTATGTTACTGGTTTGGGTCTCTATTTCTCCTCTCTATAACCCTCTTTACCGAATTCTTGCTAGCTCTTTCTCTCTATCGGTTTTGAGCCATCATCTTCTTTTGTGTAGTTGCCAAATACCCCTTATCTCTTCTCCATCTTTACTTTTTCAGCATTTTTCAAGTTTTTGTCCTATTTTGCTAGAGCTAAATACTCTCTCTCTCTCTGTGCACTCGATTAAGGTAACTGGGTTTTAATATCACGTATTCAAATTTGGTGTTTGCCTTATTTTCCTATATTCAGTTTTATGTTTTCGTAAGGTGGTGTGCAATTGTTTCAAGTGATGTGTATGAACAGTATTGATTGATGGAATTTGGTTGTGTGCAGATTTTCACCAAGGAGGGTGAAATCAGTCTTTGGCAGCAGTTTAAGTGGGCTAAGCCACATTCATTCAATCAAGGCAAGTCTGAGCAATTGTTTGGAATAAGTATTAATAGGGGGTTGTTTAACCCTATAGTTAAGTTATTAATAAGGTGTTATGTTTTATTATAGGTTGGGGTGCTCAGGAGAGCATTGCACATTTTCGCAAAACCGGTGTGTAATCACACTGTTACTATCACAAATCGGCCAAAAGCCGAAATTATGACAATTGACGCTACGCGAGTGTGCATTCGCTCGTGTGGCAATCTGAATGTATGAAACGTAGGGGTTTAACTGTAGAGACCATCATGGGTGATTCCATGGGCATAGGCCATTTTAGCCCATGTTGAGCCGAATTGGGTCGTGTGGGCCAAACAGGCTCGTGGGCCCCACACGGGTAAACCACACGAATGTGTGGAAGAAATTGGACCCGACTGTGTCGTTCACACGGCTGAGGTTATTTTTGTGCTTTTTGGGCCACATTGGTGTGTGGGCCTACATAGACTGCACAATGGGCCTTGGGCCCACTTTCATTGTTTGTATGGATAAGGTTGCACGGGTCGCTCGAGATGACTGTGGACCTACTGATGGGTCGGTAAGTATACCTGGACCCAAACTGATAAAATGATTATTTTGCCTTTATGAGGTAAAATGACTATTATGCCCTTATATGATGTATGATTGATTGAGCATGCCATTTGATATATATGTTTTACATACATACATGATATTATGATATGCTGCATAGGGATGAGTTTATTATTTGGAGGAAGTGTACTAAACTGTTAAGGTCGCACGAGTCGCTTAAGATGACTGTGGACCTATTGACAGCTTTAAGCCACTTATATTACTGACAGCTTTGCTGCGATACTGTTTAGTGCCGCAACGGGTGCTAACTTTGTAAGTGTAGGGATGGGTGGGTGATTTATTCCCCACATGAGTGTAGGGTTGGACAGGAGATGGTGTGCAAGGTTGGTTGGGATAACATGCATTATGCATACTGATTACTGATACTGTTATGGGCTAAGGCCCAACCGATACTGTTACTGTGACAGGGCTTAGGCCCAGTTCTTTCTATTGCATTATGTCTGTATGAATATTTGGGGAATTACACATTGAATTTTCATAAACTCACCCATCTGTTTTAACTGTACAGGTAATCCCCAGCCTTAGGCAATTCGGTGCATCGGAGGACTCAGCGGTGGCCACACAATCTGTTGAATTAGAATTTTTAGTACTCTACAATATTTATGATTTCAGTATTGGGTTTTTGCTTGTAATAAGGCCTCTCTTGTAACACCCCAAACCCAGCCCAGACATTACGGCCAAGTCTGGTGTGTCACATTGAAGTGTTTCTCAGAAACCATGTTTTCATTGAAAACCCTTCTTAGTGTTTAGAAACCTTTTGTATAAAACCTAAACTTTGTATTTGTTTATTCTTTTTAAAACGTGGTTCATTGAAATAATCATTCCCTTTTTAAATCTTGTTAAAAACTTTGTAAAACTTTATGGAAAATTGTGAAAGCCTGTAAACCTTTGTAGTTTGCTAAAACATGTTATTTTGAAAACAGTTTAAGTATTGGAAAATTAGATCTTCTTTGTTATGGCTTAAAGTGAATGGTAGCTGTGCACCAGGTAGGATTCCAGAAAAGAGGAGGTGAGTCAAATAGACTGCTTAAGTACCAAGCTCTTCTTGGATCCATTCCTAGACATACACATGACCATTGCCACACTTTAACTATTTGAAATATTTATTTATGAAAACATTTAAATTGTGGAAGCTTTGCTCTATTATCGTGATATTTTGAAAACAAGTAACCTTTATAAAAACGCGCCTTAGAGCTAACCAATTTCAAAACAATTTTTACGATATCATACTTAAGCTAAGAGCAAATTAAATAAGTAAAGAATTAAAAATCCCAAAATAAAAATAATTAGAGCGGCCTTACTAGAAACCCAAAATCAAAATGAGAATAATTAAAAGTAAATTAAAATAGATAACTTAATTAAAAACCAACAGTCCAGTCCATGAGGCCACTCTAAATCCCTCAAGCTCCAAGTCCACAACTTAAGGCTCACCTGCATGGATAAAAGAAAAGGGGTGAGTTTGGAAACTCAGTGTGTGCAGAAAGCCCATCCAAAGCCCAAGTCAGCTCAAGCCCACTAGGCCTAAGCCTTATCCAATCACAATAAAAACTGGGCCGAGGCCCTATTCAGATACAGTACAGATAACAGTACGGCCCATAGGCCCATTACAGAAACAAAGCAGATATATCATGTATGCAGAAACCCAACCCATATCCATCCATATACACCCTCGTACCAACCTTTCACCATGTGGGGAGACTACTCGACCTACCCATCCACTACACACCACAGAATTTGCAGCGAGGCTGCCAGAACAGATATTGTGACAGAGTCACCAGATACAGATATTGTGGTAAGGCCACCAGAACAGATATATGTGGCGAGGCCACCAGAACGTTTCCTCCATCAATATAACCCATAACCCATGCAACAGATATACATGTTATGACATATAACATACAGAATCCCATGAATCAGATATACATATTATGACATATAACATACAAAAACAGAATATCATTCATTTCAAACAGAATTAACCTTAGGGGTATAATACTCATTTTGCACCTAAGGGTAAATGGTAATTTCTCATACTTAGGGGTATTTTAGTAATTTTATCGATTTTTAGGGTTTTCATACAGATTACAGTCACCACTAATCTATATGTCGCCATAGTAGTCTGTTTTACTTAATTTAACAGTTCTAGCTATTGAGCCCTAAATCCCCTAATGGGTCATACCGTGTCCATTGGCTACCTAAGCCCATCTAGTCCAAGTTTCATATTCAGTCACTAGTTTTAGCAGTTTTGACCCTACAGTCTATCAGAATACTCTTAATGCCTATCTTTACCCATATGGGCTCGAAAGCCCATTGGGCACATATTCTGCCTATCGAGGCCCAACTTACCAAAATGCACGAAATTGCACACTCATTTCTCTTACCGCTTACGATTACAGATCCCATGATTTTTAACCACCTTGTGAGCATTCGCACACTCACAAGTCCACGAAATACCAACTTTCGATCAAACTTTTGGTTACTTTGGCCTTTACCGATTTAGACTATAGAAGGGTATTCAATACACACCTGTTTACGATTCCACCGACGAGATCCTCTATGCGATAACTCCTACAATCCACCACTTAACTGATTAAACTATGAATCCATGAAACCAATGCAAGAACTCTCTTACCATATTCGGCCAATACCTTAATGGCCATGAAAACTTACCTTTGTCAACTTAGATGCACTAGATCTAGATCTGGTTGCGCCCACGTTGTCGATTTCTAAAGCTCTTCGCTTGATTACCTACTTAGCTAGCCAACGCACATCAAAACCGAATACCAAATTAAGATTAGCCTTAGCCAAGTCGATAGCCTCCCTAAGTACATAGGGATTATTCGGCTTTTCTTAAAGTATAAGCAACTCATAAAAGATTCAAACACTTACGAAAATGTTATTCTGCTATAGTACTAATCTTGATCTACCTTAGTTCGCATCACGAACATGAAAACAGTCACGTTTACGCTCTATAGTCGGCTTTTGAAACACCACAAGTGATGAAGGTTTCGGCTAAATGAAAAGATGAGAGATTCAGCTTATAGAGGATTCGGCTTATGGACTTTTGAGAAGGATTGATAAAGAAAAGAGAAAGAGAAAATAGAAATAATAGAGGAGAGAAGATGACGGTATAGGTTCGATTTGAAAGAAATTAAAGAAGGAAGAGATGAGATAACAGAAGAAAGAAGGAAAAATAAAAAGAAGAAAAGAAGGGTAGAAGAAGATAGGTTTGGTTATTATTGAAGAAGAAAAGATGAACAAGGGGAACCATTCATAAAAGCCAATATTGAAAGAGCAAATTGGTACTAAATTCCTATAGCCGAATGGTGTATTTCGGCATAAAAATAAAAGGTTTCTTCCTAAATTCCAACACCATGCCTTGCTCCATAATTTTTACTACCACCGAATTTAAAACTCATCCAAAACATATTTGAATTGCATTCAATTTCTTCCTTAATTTTAGCTAAAAAACAGAGTTTGAATTTAATCAAACTCCTTGCACCGAACAGCAGCACTCCCTACCACTTTAGCCGCTCCAGCACGCTGCTAGGAGTCCTCCAGTTCCGCACGGCTCCTTCCGCGTGCGCACAGTAAAAGGAGCACCAACCTGCGCGCGCCCCAGCTCGAACCTGGGACCTCTAGGTAGCCTAGCACGCTACTGGCCACTACGCCGTAGCTTTCTTTTTAATATAATACGATTCCATTTATTCTTAAGTAATGCCTATTGAAGTCCCCGCTATTTCTAAAAATAAAATTACAACTTACCTGCTCCTTGACTCAAACCCATGCCCCTTTGGAGTGCCTAACGCACTGCTGCTGCTGAGCCACAAGTGTTTTTGTGGCATAATCCCATCGCAACTTCTCTTAAAGCCTCCTTAACACCAACCTAGCTTCCAAAATAAAAACAGCTATGCGCGCACCGTGCCTTGAACCCAGGCACTCCTCCATGCTTCCAGCGCCTCCTGTCACTGGGCCAAACTTTCATTTGTGCCCAACCTTTGCCCAACTATTTTATAAGCCTTATTGCCCAGTTCCCCTAAGAAGCAAAATCTAATTCCTTTGCTAAAGTCTTGGATCGAACCCAAGATTTTCCCACACTATAAATCTTTCTAAATTCATTTAAACACTAAATTTAAACACCAAATTAATAATAATATCATATATATAAAAAAAGATACTAATAATAAAAATTTCATCGCATTTATAATTTTCATAAATATTTAAAACATCAGTAATAATAAATACAGTAAAAATTTCTAATAATAATTTAATTCAAAATTTTTTTAAAACAATAATATTTAAAACTTCTCAATTATTCAGGTTTTCTTTTATCCAAACCCATACTCAAGCTCAATTCTTCTAGGCCCAAATTCAGGGTGTTACATCTCTGGATTTTATTGTTAATTTTGTGGTTTTAATTTACTTTGGTTATAACTGCTAGTATTAGGGCTTAAGTTTTAAAAAGAAGCAACATTTTTATAAAATAAACGCAAGTATGCAACTATTTTTAACAAATACTTCCGCTGTAAACGAGATTTTTGAAATTAATAACGTTATGCAGAAAGTACTTTTGATAATAACGCAAGATTTTAAAGTCATCTTTTAGATCAGACAAAGAGGCTAAATAAAGATTGGGCTTTCCAAACGATATCACAGTTTAAAAGTGAATAACTCTTTAAGGACACACATTTTGAAAATGAATGGCCCGTTTTGGAAACAGCGTTTAATAACAGATTGATTAATTGATTTTGAGGTTTGCAATGACAACAAGTTTTACGCTTAGCACTTTAATGTGACGCCGCCTAATTCGGCCGTAACGTCTAGGCCAGGTTTGGGGTGTTACAAATAGCCTTTTGGAATAGGTGGTAAGTTGCAATTGGATGTCACTTGATTTTCAAAACGATGCGTTTTGAGATATAGGTCTATATATTCTCTATGCTTTTTTCTTTGAGAGTACTTTACTTTCTTTTCTTTTTTGAAAATTTTGCAACTGTTGTTAGAGTTTTACTAGTCCGTGTTGATTTTTTGGAACAATTTCTACATTTGTTTGGAGTTCTTTCGATTCGGTTTGTTTCATAGTTCTTGTTTTATGCTATTATCGTAGCTAGTTTGACCATTTTGTTAAAATTTTACTAGTAAATGGCTAGGGGGAATGAATGATTTGGTAAAACTTAGGGAAAATGTGGTGATTGTTCAGGTCGTGCTCCATTAAGATCGATGGTGAAAAATCAAAGGACGTCCACAACAAAATCTAGTAAAGTTGTTTCCATGAGATCTTAAAGGGGGTGATGAGCTTGCTATTAGTCTCAACTATCCATGTTCAACAACCCATCAGGAAATGAAATTTTGCTACTACGTCATGGTTTGCTTGCTAAACATCATGAATATGAGTTTTGTATCTTAGAAGGGTCACATTATCTATGTGAAGTTTTTAGCCTTGATTTTACTAATGGATGCTTAGGTTCTACTAGAAACACAAAAATATATATACTTTTTCATACCCTTTGTAACTCAAATTCATGTAGTTTCATAGTAATTCTTGTCGAAAAATATAATATAGTTATAAAATAATTAAATTGTACTTAAATTATTAACATATTGAATTTAAATTAATTTTATAATAAATTTTCATAAATTTTGATTTATTTTTGATAGATTTTCACAAAAGGTGAAAATTGGCACGTCAGACACTACTAGAAGCATAAAATGGTGAAGCGCCTTTTGAAGTATCCAGGCAAATTTTCAGCCTAAGACGGTCCAAATTATGAATATTAATACATAATATAATTAATTTTAATTTTTATTAAATTTATTTTAGGTTAAATAATAATTATTAATTATATTATGAAAGGAGGCCCAACTGTGCTAATACGAGAGACTGATCCAACTGAGTAATCGAGCTACCCAAAACTGTCCAAAATGCTAACCCAATAAGCGCAAAATAGTTGATTTATTGACTTGTAAATCAGCCCTTGAAGTCTCCTTCAAATTGCTTTCAAACCCCTCTACTTTCTATGCTTTTAAAGATTCACCTAAGCTAAATTTAGCAAGTTTGAAACATTCAAACTTGCCACGTGTATGGTCAGCCAAGGGGGATATATGACTGCTGATTTTTTTCTATTTTTAGCAGCCAATCCCACCTATAAATACCCTCTTCCCCTCTTTATTCATCACACCATTCATTCCACACATCTCGTTGTTTCCCATTTTTTTCCTTCCGTTCCCTTGTCAATTTCTCTCTTGCAAAAGATCCCTTCAACCACCTTCGGTAGCAGCATTAAAGTGCTTATCTAAGCCTCAGTTCAACAAGAACCACTAGAGAAGAAGGAGCAAAGAAAACTAGTCAAACTTCGTGGAAACACAAGATTTGATTCTAGTTTCCTATCCTTTAACTTATATTGTTGTTGTTATGAATATGTCTATGAATATTTGTTATGTTGTTATTCTAAATTTAATTAACATGGCTTAAATTTAATTCTTGTTAGGTTGGTTGCATTTCGTCTATTTAAGTTATTGAAATCATGTTTGTGTTGTTATAGGTCTTAGTAAATTGTTTGATCAAGTAAAACCATGATTATGTTATACTTGCATTACAATTGTAAGGTAACTAATGAATTAATTATTAATTGTATTGAAATTTTGATTAATTGACACAATACCTAATCAGTGCATGTTTAATCTTCTAAGGTAGCTGAGGGTTAAATTAGCGACGGTATTAAATAGTACATTAGCCTTGCATAACTTGCAAGATTATTGTGATTAAAATGTTTCAATGTAGGCATATATTGTTACTTCACTTAATCATTTACTTGCTTATTCAAATTGATTAATTTTTTGAATAGGCATAGTAATATGTTCAAAAGATTAGCTAATTTTGTAAGTCTGTATGTGCTATAGTTAACAAATTTCAAGTTACCGTGAATTTATTCGTAACAACATGAACATTGTTTTAGTAATATTAAGTGAAGAAATGTAATTGATCTAACACAATTATGTCATATTGATTAAACTTGTTTTTTAGAAATCGTGCATTGGAATTTTTACCTTTTTAAATTTTCTTAGTTAATTAGTTAAAATCTAGTTTTCGTAAACACTTCTTCAAAACAAAATATTTTTTCCCATCTCCAAAGTTTTCTTAAACACTTCTTCAAAACAAAACATTTTTCCCATCACCAAAGTGTTTGATTTACATTTCATAAATATTTTTTATTTCACAGTCTCTGTGGGTATGACAACTTGACATTTACTTGTCACTTTATTACTTGATGTAATTGTGTACACTTGCACATTTCAATTGTTCCACCTACCTTTCGCTATTTCCTTTTTAAGTGGGTTTTACCATTCCCATCCCATATTTCATTCAAGATGTTTTGTATGAGTTACACATGGCACTAAGTCAGTTAATGGATCTTTCCTGGTGGATACTTGTTGGTTTTATTATAATGGCTCATAAGAAAGAAATGTATCTTTCTGATCAATTGTTTCAATACATGTTTTTCTTGTGAGAGTTGAAAGAGGACCAATTTCCTAGGTTATTGAAATTCAGTCCTTGACACATCCACCCCCCGAACAATGAACTTATTCTATGTTGGGAAAATGACAATATTAGTTGATTACAACAAGTATATCCTTGTAGAGTTGAACTTTAGAAGGATATTCAATTTTCTTAGCGAATGTACGCATCCTTCCACTGAGATTTGCTATTAATGTCCACACTTACGGGTTATTTGTAATGGTTCTTTTCATTTCAAGATGATGAACCAAGAGTAGTCACTGGTGGTCCCCCTTAAGATAACTTTGAGAAGTGTTTTCAAGTATTGTCTTGAGGAAAGGGGTGTTAGTGGGTACACTACCCAAGATATAGTTGACGGTTTTGGAATGATGAAACCATGCCTCTAGCTTCTTATGCTTTTCCTTTTCATATAAGGTCTACATTAGCCAAATGTCTTCGGGGAGTGACTTTGGAACTTATCTACTATATCACCAAATTGTTCTACTTTTCTTAGTGTGCATATGTAACACCCCAAACCCGGCCCAGATGTTACGGCCGAATCTGGAATGCCACATCACCTACAACTAACTTAGTTACTAAGATTAGGGTGAGCTTTGTAAAAACCGTTGTTGAAGTTTTAAAAGAAATTCCCGATTTACTTTATGAATATCCTATTTACTACCGATCGTTAAGGGTTTATTTAAAAACGTGACTTTTGTTATACTTTGGAATGTGCGTTTGGTTTTGAAAACGTTTAGTTATCGTGTTATTTTGAAAACAAGTAACTTTGATAAAAACACGTCTTAGAGCTATCCGATTTCAAAAAAACAATTTAAACAATATTATTCTTAAGTTAAAACAAATTAAATAAGTGAAGAATTAAAAACCCAAAATAAAATGAATAGAGCGGCCTTATTACAACCCAAAAACCATAAAAAAATAACCTAAATAAATAATAGAATAAAATATTACTTAATTGAAAACCAGAAATTCAATCTTCGTGGCCACCTTGAATCCATCCTAGCTCCAAGTCCACAGCTCTAGGGCTCACCTGCATGGATGGAAGGAAAGGGGTGAGTTTGGAAACTCAGTGTGTAAGGAAAGCCCATCCAGAGCCTAAAACAGCTCAAGCCAACTGGGCCGAAGCCCTACCCAATTACAGTAAAATCTGGGCCGAAGCCCTATCCAGATAACAGTATACTAGGCCTTAGCCCTTTCCAGATAACAGTGTGACCCATAGGCCCATTACAGTGACAGATCAATGAATATGCAAATATGCAAGCCCAAACCCAGCCTAAGTCCATCCGCTACACTCCACCCATACCAGCCCTGCACACCATGTGGGGAATAACTCAACCCACCCAGCCATACATTCCACAGTTGCAGCATGGTTGCTCAGATAACAATAAGTTGAGGCAAAGCCTCCAGTACGTGGTCGAGCCACTTTCAGTACTTCCTCCATCAATATCCCAATCCCATGCAATAGATAATAATGACATGGCATGCAGTAAACAGTACAGTAAAACATGCATTTCGGTCAAGCTTAGCCCTAGGGGTATAATAGTCATTTTGCTCCTAGGGGTAAAACAGTAATTTTCCACCTATAAGGGTTTTTCAGTAATTTTATCAGTTTCTTAGGGTTTATACACATTTCAGTCATTATTAACCCAACTTTCATTTCCGAAGTTTAATTAACCCGTTTTAACAATTTTTAGCCATTGGGCCTTAAAAAACCCCTAATGGGCCTTATAATGTCTATTAGCTACTTAAGCCCATTTAGTTCAGATTTATGCTCGATTTATCAGTTTAACCAGTTTTGAACCTACAATTTATCAGTACTTATTAATCACTCATTTTCACCTATATGGGCCCATAAGCCCATTGGGCCCACTCTTAGCCCATCGTGGTCCATTTACCGAAGAATACGAAATTACACATACAACTATCTCACCACTTGTGATTTTAGATCCAACGATTTCCAACCATCTTATGAGCATTCGCACACTCACAAGCTCACGAAATGCTGGAATTTCGGTATTTCGACTTTTCGAGTTTTGCCGATTTGAACTAAAGAAGGGTGTTCGATACACACCTGATTCGTGACGACTGCTAACGAGATCTTCCACAATATCCTACAATCGGTCACTAAACCCATCAGATCCAAGATACAATAACAATATTCAAGAACTTACTTACCACAATCGGCCATTCACCTCTAGGGCCCTTGAAATCTTACTTTTGTCGAAACTAGTGACTAGATCTAGATCTAGTCGTTCCACTTGTCCAAGCCCTCGATCAATCGCCTCTAGAACATACTAACACCATAGGAAATTATTGGTTAATGACCTTTAGAGCCCTAAGCCCCAATCGACAGCTTCCCTAGGCTTCAGGGACTTTGACTTTTTCTAAATCACAAAATAACGTATAGATCTGGGGTGATGAGCACTTACCACTGATTCCCCTTCTGTTTCTATTTAGATCTAATGTAGATCTAGCCCCTAAACGCTAGTAGAACTCGAATCTAAGAGATCTAAAGTTTCAGCTATAAGATCCTAAGAATGTGGCGTTTTCAGCTTTTGACTGGTGAGGAAGAAGATAATTTGGGGTAATAGTTTTGGAGTAGTGTTGCCGACAAGTACTAAGAGTTTATAGGATGAAAGAATCGGCCACCACAGATGAAGAAAATAGGGGGAATTCAACTTAAAGAAATCAGTATCAAAAAGGCAATTTTTAGGATTTCGGCTTTTATGGCAATCGGCTGTGGATTTTGAGAAGGATGGAGTTGAAAGAGAGGATGGGTAGAATGGCAGAGATGTTTCAGCTAGAGAAGAGAAGAAGAAGAAAGAAAATAGAAGAAGAAAAGAGCAGAGAAGAATCGAAAAAGAAAAGAATAAAGGAGAGGAGGAGAGGAAGAAGAAATCGGCACAGGAAAAGGAAATCTGCCTCTTTTGTCACTTTGGTGGCTAACCCTAATTTGTCATGACAGAAAAAAAAGAAAAGAACTAACCCTAATCACCACTAAAGCAATCGGCCCAACCTCCCCAAGGCCCTAGCTGAATTTCCACGTAAGTTCTGTCACATGCCCGGCACATGCCCAAAAATAAAAGTATCAATACGCTTACCTTATGACTTGAACTCAGGCTCTCAACCCTCATCCACACGCCACTTTTTTAGGAGTTTAGTGGTGCCACCTTGCCACTTTACGAAGGCCCTACTTGTGTCATAATTTATGAAGTTTTTCTTAAAAGCCCACTTAACCAAATCCCCTTTCACTTAAAATCCAAACTTGATATTTTACCGGGTTCTAACTTAGGCTTGGGCCTTCTAAAGGCCCATTAACATATTTAAACACCATTTCAGTATCCATAACTCAAAATTTTAGAATTTCACCAAAAATCACAAAAACCTGAAAAATCCTGAAAATCAGGGCATTATAGCATAGAAGGTGCCACTAGACACCAACCCAATCATTCCTAAGCTTCAAGATGATTGCCACATAGTTGCTTTAGAGCCTTTTTCTTCAAGTGATGGTGAGTTCGGTAATCACCAGTTTGATGGTCGTTTTATTGACATTATTCTTTGGATTTTCAAAATTAACCCTTGTATTGGCTACATGGTACAGGAGACGTCTCTTTCTCTAATGCCAAATTATCAAGGGAAAATGGAATGAATTTAAGAGGAAGCGAACAGAAGAAGATTTTTTTTGGAAGAAGGACTTTTGTAAAGTCTACCGGGGTAGTGATCCATGATCTTACTGGCTTTGACCATTCCCCTCACCATTTGGTTACTTTGAGTAGACATTCTCATGTTGCTCATGGGGTTCCCTGCAGATTGTTACTACTAGATATTGGTTCTAGCTCAAAGTCTAATGGTTGTTGGTGCACAATTGAAAAGCTAAGGTCCTCAGTTAAAAGGCCCTTCCCAATCTTCCTCAAACCATGCACTTGCAAGATTTGTATCTTTGGGGTGAGAGGGAGTAGTGGTAGAAAGAAAAAGAGGAGTATTTTTTGTATGTCCATGAGTAAGATAAAAGAATCGTCAATTGGAGGCACAACTTAACGCTGTACTGAAAATTTGGACAGGTGGACTTAATCCTTGAGGGAGGAGAGAGTTTGTTGAAAGGAAAAAAATGGAGAAATGGGTGGAAACCAAAAAAGCCATGGATATAATGGAAGTAGTTGTCTCTGTTATTGTTGTGTAAAGGGTCCTTGCTGCTATGCAAGTAGATTTCTATCTATTGAACCTTATTGGGCTAAAATTTCAACCCTTTTTTAACATGGTCCAAGATGGTCATAACATTGGTTTCAATGTATACCACAACTACGGACTTGAATGGGAAAAGCTTCATGACTATTTCAAGAGGTGAGTATACTTCACGGATGCTCTCATTAGAATATTTTTCAATGCCCTGAAAATACTGTAACCTAGGTAGGGCCATACGGGGAAGCTGCTACTTATGGTGTTACCAGTAAAGATACTTCCAATTTTTCTAATGACGATGATGACATTGTTGATCTTGAAACCTTTCGTGATAAAGGGAAGAGGCTTGCAGGTTCAAATGCCTCTCGCAATAATGGGAAAGATCCTGCCTTAAGACAGACTTTTGTAAAATTTTCTTTTGTATAATTTTCTTGTAATTCCCTCCTTTGTACATTGTTCTAGTTTTAATGAAATATATACAATTTTCTCCAATATTTTTGTTTTTTCCTTTATCCTTTCATTTCATAATACCTGTTGGTACCATGATATTATATTGATTGACAAATAACATTTGGAAGGTGTCTTCTATTTTTGGATAACCTTTTGTGTTGTGAAGTAGTGGTTATATAAGTTTTGTACTTGGGTAATTTTAATTATTAACAAAATGGATGGTTCACTTCTAGGTGTCTGGTTATCTTTATTTGTTCCCTTGGAAGGGTCAACTTTTGGCATGTGGATAGTCAAAAATTTGAAGTGTATTAGAAGGACATCATGTACGTTTAAGAGCATTTAATTCAGGGTTTGACAATGACATTTAAGGAAGTGGCACCAATGATGATGCCTTACCAATAATATCTCATTCGACCATGTGTTACTTCTATATTGGATGGTGCCATGGAATCATTTATTTTATTAAAACAAACTATTTGATTGGGAAGGTCAATAATAAACCTTCTTTTCTTCTTCATCTGTTTATTTCTTGTATTGTTATTATGTTGTTTTGCTTTTATCATTCTTTTTCCTAAATCTTTTTTATTTTACACCGTTTCTCTTCTTATTCATTGAAGTTTTATTCTCAGGGTAAGAATTTTCCTTTTCTTGTTGTTATTTTGCTATTTAGGATGTCTTTTTTATAACTCAGTTTAGTTCATCGAAAGTTTCTAGATCTCTAATGATCGAAAATTGTGGGGGTGAAATGAGTTCTTCTGGAGGTGCTAGTGGTGATAAGGTAGTGGATACTTCTCGAACAACATGGGTGGCTACTCTTACTGGGTAATTTTGGTGTACCACTACGTCCAATGAGTTTACAAGGATGCTCTAGGCTAGGGGGTCCACCACAAGACAATTATGTACAAGATATCTCGAGGGGAGGGGAAGAAAAATTTAACAATACTTACCAAAATCCTACATGGTTCCAACTCCGTTTGCATGCTTTAGAAGGGGGCTTTACCCTTCTGTCGCACCCTTTTGCATGGGAGGTGTTAAACTATTAAAAGATATATCTCTAGCAGTTATCTGGTATCTCTTGGTAGTCATTGACTAGCTTCATCATCTTGTGTTAAAAGAGGGGAATGAATTTGAAGCTTAAAATGTTTCAAAATCTATTCCAGCTATTTGAGGGGAACCAAAAAAAACAACCTAGGTTGTGGTGGTTTTGTCATCGGTTGGGTCACCTTCAAGCAAAAAATATATTATATGGGAAAGCAAGTAATATAGAAATTGATAATTACAAGTATGTTGTTATCCAACTAAACTTCGGGGATGATTTTAGTTTCTCCATCGAATGACTTCTACCTCTTAAAGATATATACATCTTCAAACCTTTTATAGTCGATAATATAGAGGCTTACCTGCAATTCAAGATCACTAATCGAAAGGTTTTTCTTGTTGGTCCCCAAGATATATTCCTTTAGAGGTATTCAAATATTGTCGTTTAATACAAGAAATTATGGGTACATTAACAAAGATCTTCGAAAGGATTTAATCTAGAAGAACATTGGAGACATCAAGCTGAATCCTTTCCCTTCAACAGTGGTTGCCCTATAGCTTGGATGCTAATAGGAAAAGCTCCTATGCCTTGGAACCACCTAGTAGCTATAAGAGCTCAACCTGACCAAAAGTGGTTCACGTTTAAGTCAGAAAGGTGGATTTTTTGCCTCTCCTTCCCCCAAGTGGAGATCTTTGTGGAACCATCTGAAATTGGACTCGTCAGTTCTTGAAGAATGCCAACTATGTTTTTCCTCCCACTCAATTTTTAACGCCCCGAATTTTAGGCTTAGAAGAATTGGGCCTTGGGCTTGGGTGTGTTTAAAATTCTTGAGTGTAAGACATCGGCTCAATTTGCAAGTTAGAATTGTTAGGTTAGTGATTTTGGAATGTTAGAGGATTTTTATGAGGCTCTGGGTTCATGCTTGGGTATAGGAAAATTTTGGTTTTGGCCTTAAGGGAACCCTGAGCTCAAGTGGGTTAACTTATAAATAAAAGGGGATAAAATAAGTCACAAAAGGAGTTGTGGTCTAGTGGAAAATAGCGCCACATGGGAGACAAGGAACTGATGCCATAGGGGAAGCAAGGGTTCCAAGGTTCAAGTCTTGGCTCTTACAATTTATTTTAGTTTCTCTTTTAAATAAATCTGGAAGCGAGTAGGTGGGCTTTAAAGTTAAATGTGTTGGACTTATCACACAAAGGAGCTTGTGTCCTAGTTGTGGTGGCATGGCATGGCTATCGAGAGGACTTTGGTTCGAATCCTTTTGCATGCAAAGGTTGGTTATTTTGCTAATAAGTTGGTTTTGGAGGATTGATGGAGAATCCCACATCAAGAAGCTAACATGAGAATAGGCAAGAAGTTGGCTTTAAATAGAGCAAACCATGAGGACAGTAAGCATACCTTTCTTGGCTTATCCCTTTCGTGTTGTGGCGTGTTCGTTTGGGTTAGGCGTTGGATCATTCATTGATCTGTATGTCGTTGGGTCACGGTGGTGGTGACCGTAGTTAATCGATACACCCCTTGGGAGTCAAGGGTGTGATTATTGTTGGCTTCTAGGCATAACATCATTTAGAGTGCGAATTAACTTCAGATGCCTATCAGGTGTGTATTTCACACTACTCTAGCTGTAGAACGGCAAATGCCTGAATGCTGAAATACCGGTCACACGGTGATAGTAGCCACACGAGTGTGCGAGCACACGTGTGGGAGCTTTGACGTGATAGTTGAGACCATCATGAGTACTCTCGTGGGTTTAGGCTGCTTTGGGCCACGATGGGCCAGAGTGGGCCATGTAGGCCCAATGGCCCATGGGCCAGAATGGGCTATGTGGGCCCAATGGCCCATGGGCTAGAATGGGCCATGCGGGCCCAATGGGCCCGTGGGCCTAATCGGTCAAATTGTATGATTGTGTAGTAAATATTGGACTGGACTATGTAAATATCATATTTGTAGCTAGATTTCGGCAAAAAGGCCCATTCACAGCGTTATCTCTGTTTAGAATATTTGAGTCGTTCGAGGCCACTGTAGACCTTCTGAGAGATTAAAAAATTACTGAAATACCCCCGATTTGCAAAATTACCAAAATACCCCTAATTTACGAAATTACTGAAATACTCTTGATTTGCAAAATTACTGAAATACCCTTGATTTGTGAAATTACCGAAATACCCCTGATTTGTAAAATTACTGAAATACCCCTGTAGGGTAAAATTACTGAAATACCCCTATAGGGTAGGATTACCGAAATACCCCTGTAGGGTAGAATTACGATTATGCCCTTGAGAGTAAGTAACTGTTTTGAAACTGTTTTAAGCTATGAATGTGACTGTCTTTCGTAAGCATGCTATGTGTTATACATATTAATGTATGGGCCCACCTTGGGCTATGTAACGAGTGATCGTGATTTTGATGAAGTAATAATAATGGTCGTACCTGGAAACTAACTATTATCACGATAAAAGGCAAACGCACCTATCGAGTAGTAGTATAGCTAGTGGTAAGACTAGAATATCGAATCTAAGGAACCAAAAGTACTAGTAATGACTTTCTTCCTATTATCTAGCCTAAAAGTAAAAGAGGATTTGGTTGTAAACTAACTAATCTAAACTAAACTAAAGATACGACAAAGAGTAAATTAGGGAATTACTTTGGGAAAACTGAATGATAAAGGCAATACCCAAGGAAGAATCCACCTAGACTTCACTTGTTATCTAACTTTGAACTAGACGATTTCTTCATTCAACTTGATCTGTAGATATCCCTGAATTATGTTAATATCTCTGTCGAGACCTAGAACAACTAACCCTAGGTTGATTAATTGAAGTCTCTTTCTAATTAAAACCCCATAGTGTTGCATTAAATCGATCTATGGATCCCCCTATTAGATTTATCTCTAATCTGGCAGATTTTCGTCGTCCTATGTGTAGGATTGTGATCAACCCCGCTTAATTGTGTTGGATCTACTCTTAAACAGGGACTTTTGCTCCACTGAATAAGCACATTTGACTTGAACTAATATCTCAGAAATATCAATTCAAGAATTAAAAACACAATTAAGAACAAGTCAAATATTTATCATATAGCTCAGATAACAATAACAAGATTCATCTTAGGTTTCACCCCCCTTAGGTATTTAGGGGTTTAATTCATGTTTATAAAAAAAAATGTCTCAGAGTAAAGAAAATAACAAAATATAAAGAAAACCCAAAACTCCTAAAAGGATTTGAAGGGAGATCTTCAATCTTGATGTAGATACTGGCTTCTGAGATGGATCAATCGGCTTTTTTCAAGTAATTCCCTGTCTACTACTATGAGTCTTGGCGGGGACTCTGTACGTTTGTAGTTTCCTCCTAGGGTCTTTATGTAGAGTTTGAAGTGTCTTTCTTAGCCCCTAAGTAGCTTTTTCCACGTGAAATTGAAATTCATTATGACAGGGACACGCTCGTGTGGCACCCCATGTGAATCGAGCCCAGGTCATTTTCGAGCCTACTAAAGTGGCACGGCCGTGTGGGTTACCCGTGTGATGAACTCCAGGCTGTGTTGATTATTGAATTGAGTCTATTTTGCCCCTTTTTGGCTCGTTCCTTGCTCTTTTCTCTTCCTTATGCTCATCTAAGTATAAAACATGAAATTAAAGGATTAGGAGCATCAAATTCCACAATTCTAATGATAATTTATCCAAAAATATGCTAAGCATGGGATAAAAATATGTATAAATTATGGTTTATCAACTGGCTTTTAGGCCCAGTAACTTTGTAACTCTCATAATAGTAACTTAAAATGCTTCAAATAAATATGAATTTGTTAATGGACTAGAATGTGTACTGGGCCCACGATGAAAATGATGACCGATATGCCTAAGGGCAAAATGACTAAAATGCCCCTGTGTGATACATGTACGATTTGTATGTCATATGTGTATTATGATGCATTCATGAGATTATATGCTGTATATGGGCTAGGTTATGATTGGAGGAAGTGTATCTAAGGGTCGCATGGTCGCTTGACGATTGTGGATCCAACGAAGGCTTTTAAGCCATGAGCAGCTCCACTGCAATGATAGTTAGTGCCGCAATCGGTGCTAACACAGTAAGTGTAGGGATGGCGCAGGTGATTTATTCCCCGCAGGTAGTGCAGGGTTAGACAGAGGCAAGTGCAGGGTTGGATGGGGGATTTACATGCATTGTTCATATGGTTTGACATTGATACGGGCTAAGCCCAACGATACTAATTCTGTTATGGGCTGAGACCCAAATGATTCTGTTATGGGTTGAGACCCAAATGATTTTGTTATGGGTTGTGACCCAAATGATTCTATAAAGGGCTTAGACCCACTGAATTTGTACTGTTTCCATATTAGGGCTTAGGCCCAAGTTGATTAACACTTTTTTATGTATGACTAGGGGATTATGCACTGAGTTTTCATAAACTCACCCCATCTTTTATCTTTTCAAGTAATCCCCAGCATTAGTGGATCGGTGCTGCGAGGGACTCGGAGACGGCCACACGACTACTTTGGACTTTAATTATGTTTTAATTACCAATTTGGGTTTTAATTATTGTAATAAGGCCTCTTCTAATTTCTGAATTTTATTTTGGGATTTTTAGTTATTATGTTTATTATTTGCTGCAAGTAGAACACGATTTTCCAAAAATGTTATCTATTTTCAAATCAACACGTTTCCGCAAACTACAAATTTTTATAAAACTTCTGCAACTTACTTGGTTTTCACTTATAATATCAATTTAAGGTTTTGATTTCAACCCTACAAATACACAAATTTTTAAATGAACCTTGTTTTAAACTAAAGTACTCATTTAGCAAGACTGGTTTTGGAAATGGAAATCGCTTTGTAAATACTATTGTAAACCTCGAATAATGAAATGTTTTCAAAGTTTGTCAACTACACCGGTTTTTACGATTCTCCCTTCAATGTGACATGCCAGACTCAGGTCTAACTTTTAGGCTGGGTATGGGGTGTTACACGATTACCGAGAAGAAGGCGTTGTAAGATAAAATCTTATTTTCAATTTTTTTATGTTACTAATTTGTGACTAATTTTCTTTTTTAAGTAGGATTAACCATGAATAAAAAAGCATTTCAACAGAAGGTTGATGTTGGGGCCAAGAACATGTGAAGAGGGTAGCTATCTCTCATCCAACCCAAAGGAAATAGGTTAGTAAGAAAAGGAAATGAGCCTCTTCTGAAGAGGAGGTCATTCATCCCTATATTGAGGATCTTATTGTTGAGGCTAATATTCAAGGTGGTGGTGACAATAACAACCTCACCCATTCGCTTACCAATGTTGTTGGCTTGGCCACCATTTATTCTGCCAAAGAGGCTTTATCTCTTGTTGTTATTGTTATTGGCAACCCTTCTATTACTGGGGGTTCTTTTTCTTCTTCTTCTCTTACTATTTTGCTTCTTTTTGTTGTCTTTGATCCTTTGGGTTGTAACACCCCTATCCCGTATCCATCATTGGACTAGGGTTAGGAGCATTATTGAACAATTCAGAACATTCACGAACATTTCACAATCATTATCATCATAACATAATCATACATCATCAATGAGACCCTTATAGAGGTCTACGAGACCTTAAACATGCATTAGAAGAAGGTCAGGACTAAACTGAACTCATATAAAATTTTTCGAAACTTAAACATTTTTCAAAGCTACAGAGGTAACACTCCCATGTAGGCAGGCCGTGTGTTTAAGTCGTGGTGAAACAGGGCATACATTTTGACTTGTACCACACGACCGATGACACACTTGTGTGCCAGGCCGTGTGAAAATTAGGGAGGTTACTGACTTGGGTCACACAGCCGACCACACACCCGTGTGCCACCCACGACCACTAGACACGCCCGTGTGTCTAGGCCGTGTCAATCCTGTAGGGTATACTGACTTAATTCGAAAGGTACCCCAAGGGACACATGGCCGTGATCACACACGGTTGAGACACACGCCTATGTGGACAAAAACAGGCCATTCGAAAGGCCAACTTTGCCACCTTTTTGGGTCATCCCTACAAGCCAAAATTAACATATTTGATGTCACCTTTCTCAGCCAAAACACAACTAAAATATGCACAATTCATGCCATATAATTCTCATCTAAAATCAAACTCAAATTTCCTTACCAATTCATGCCAAAATATAAGCTAAAATCATATCAAAACACATACTTCATAACTCATTACAAAACCATTTCATTTCATTTCTAAACCTTACCAATTATCACAACCTTAATCCTATCAAAATGATCACTTCTCATTAGGCCATAATTGCATTATAAAACATACCAAATTATAACACAAAACACATACTAAATTCAAACGTAATTCCATCCATTATCAAGCCATATCACATGGAAGGACTTATATACAATACAAAACATATTCAACTACTTCTAGCTTATACATGCCATAATTCATTATTCACATTTTCAAAAGGGTACCAAAACAAGGTTCGACAGTGTAGTGATGATCCTCGACGATTCCCGAGCCTCCCGTAGCTTTGATGATCTATAAAATAGAAATGAACACACCAAGTAAGCTTTGTAGCTTAGTAAGTCCATACGTAAATAATTCAATGTATAACACCAAATATAATTCAAACAATTATACAACTCAATGCCAAATATACCATACCACAAACCTTTATCATAACACAACATAATCAAACCATCTCATTGAATCTTTCAATATATTCTTCGTATAGCCATCATACAGACCTATATCATCTCGTTTAAATTCCTTTCTCAAATAAAACCTTTGCTCATTCGTTGAACCATTTGGAATGCAAATCAAATACTCAAAAGTTTGGATCAATAAGTACCTATACCATAGGTCGTAGCCAACTCAATGTAGCTTATCCCGGAGTATTATACCATTGCCCGTAACCAAATCAAGGTATCTCCTATAAAAATACCTATATCATGGCCCGTAGCCAAATCAAGGTATTACTCACACCCGTAGTGCCAATATCATGGCCCGAAGCCAAATCTCAACCTAATGACATGTCACTAGCATTCCGAAACCATTCCTAAGGTTCAACCGAGCTTTTTCCACATTCATTTTCATCATCGTCTAAGTCCGTAACATTTCATTCAATATTTCAATCTTCTCTAAGTTCACATTCAGCATAATTATACAATATCAATGCATTTAACATTCATTTATAATAAAATTACTACCTATGAACTTACCTCGAGTACAAAATAACGGAATGAGTCAATTACTCGTCGACTTTCGATTTCCCCCGATCAAATTATGGATTCCTCTTTTCTTGATCTACATACATATTAAAAAAATTAACTCATTCAATCTCACATTCAATCAAATTCATCCAAGAACACATAAATAGGCTAATTACCCTTTTTCCCTGACATTTCACATTTTTCACACTTTAGTCCTTATTTCACAAATTTACAAAATACACATAATTTCCATATACAATGACTTAATCGAATATTCACCTAACTCATATAAGTCCTCACATTTCATTTATTTTATATTTTAGTCACTTAATTTCTTATTTTTACAATTTAGCCCTAATTACTCAAATTCATCAAAAATTTAAAGACAAAACATGTTAACCCAACACATATCTTTCATATTTCATCAATTAACACTTCAAAGCTCACTAATTCATCAATGGCACATATCAAAATCATAATCAAATTCAAAAATTGAGGTATTGGCTTGCTAAAACACGAAGCAACGATCTTTAAAACATAAAAATTATCAAAAACCAAAGCAAAACGTACCTTAATTCAAGCTTGGAAGTAGCCGAACCCTAAAATGGTTTTGTTCTTTTATTTTCTTTTGATTTTCGGCTAAACAAACATGATAATGGACTAATTTCATGCTTTTTTTATTTAATTCATACTTAATTATTAATTTCCAATTTTAACCTTAATTAAAACCATTTATAAACATTCATTTAATGGCCATTTATGTCAAATTCCACTATCAATGGTCTAATCACAACATAAGGACCTCACATTTAATAAGCCATGACAATTAAACACTTTAAACAAATAGCATGTCACTTTTGCATTTTATGCGATTAAGTCCTTTTTGCAAATTAAGCCCATAAATAGTCGAATTTTCCTACGAAACATTCACAAATATTAATTCACACATTCTAAACACGGAAAATATTTTTTTAAAATATTTTTTGACTCAGATTTGTGGTCCCCAAACTACTATTCTGACTAAGGTTTAAATTGGGCTGTTCATGGTTAATTTTATGAGCTTCGCTAGCTTAGTGGGGTTGTGTTTATGTTGCTACCATTAAGTGTTTGTGCATGGTCTATAGACTCAATGGTGATTTTAATGCTAGCACATGATTAAGTGGTTAAGAGATGTTGGCTCTTCAGATGGCACTTGCCAAAGCAAAAGGTGTTGCTAAGTCCTTGAATGAGGAAAAGAGAGGATGTTCTTGAAGCTAAAAAGGCAAACTCTAGCCTGAAAGGGAAAATGAAGAACTTGACTGATGAATTGCAAGTTTTGAAAAATCAGCTAGAGAAGAAGAAGAAAATGAGCCTTCAGTTAGGAGAGAGGGTTAAGGAACTGGAGGATAACAAAAATTAATTGGAGGCTAACATAGCTCAGGAAAGAAGTCTCATGCTATGGATGAGGCTTGTTTTGCTTTGGCCTAGAGAAATATGTTAGATTTCCTCTAGTACCAACTAGTATTGGCCTTTTAGGTTGTTTGTGCCCCATTCAAATTTCATCATGTGAACACAACACCTTTTTTAAAGGAAGGTTTTCAAGTGATAGAGTTTGAGCTGCACAATCTAGACCCTGAGGATGAGGATTGGTAAGATTTTTGAGATAGGCTTCTAATTTTCTGACTACTTCACTTGAAAAGGTCTTTTTAAAGCAACAGTTGCTAGTAATTTTGTAGAAGGTGGCGAGTTTAATAAGGATGTGGATACTGGAAGCTTGGAAACTGTTGACCCTTCTCTTCCTGTTATTAGCCCCTCAGGAGATGTTGTTGACCCCTTCTAGGGTAAAGACTATAATGTTGAGCTCGAGGGCTTTGTAAATGTTATGGACTAATAATTTTTTCTATCATTTCTCCATTTACTTTTTGTTTTTACTATACTTCTTTAATTTCAAGCAAATGGAATTGCAATATTTCATTACTTAAACATTGTCTTATTCACTTAATAAAACCTGTGAAGCTATTAACTTTAAAGAAATTGTGTCACACGCATTAGAAGGTTTAGATATTCGGAAGGCCTTGTTTTTTTTATTGCCGATTCTTAATGGAAACTTGCAGTGATTATTTGTGAATAGGATTTTTTTCAATAACCCAATCAATATAGTTTTTTTGTAAAACCTCAAGATCACACTTGTAATGAAGATAAGTTATTTGAATGGCTTGAAATGTGAAAACACATAGAGAATCCTGTTGCTACCATGGGGTAGGCTTAGGAGGGGTTTGCTCCTTACATGGGGGAATGCTTACGAAAGGCCTACTCCCAGAACATAAAAGGAAGCTTACAAAAGGCCTACTCCTAGTACATGGGGAAGGATTAAGTGGGACTTACTACGACACATGGGGGAATGTTTACAGAAGGCTTGCTCCCAGCACATAAGAGAAAGCTTATGGAAGGCCTACTAATAGTACATGGGGGAACGCTTACAGGGTACTTGCTTCCACACATGGAGGAAAGCTTACGGAAGGCTTGCTCCCAACATATGGGGAGAAGCTTATGGAAGCTTGCTTCCACACAGGGGGGAAGGCTTACAGAAGGCTTGCTTCCATACAAAGAGGAAGTGGCTTACGGAAGGTCTTGCTTCCAACACATAGGGAAGGGTTATGGAAGGTCCTGCTCCGAGTTCATGGGGAAGGCTTATGGAAGGATGTTGAAGCTTATAATGTACAAAAAATAAATAAACGAAAAATATTTCTTTATTTATGCTATTCAAAATTCTACAAGGAAAATAGCAAACATGATTTTTTATTTAGGATTACATACTTGTCATTTATACATAGAACCTTCGTAGGTTGCAACTTCAACAAGTCCATGGTAAATTTGTCCTGCCCATTCGCTTGATTCGATATGTACTAAATTTGAAACTAGCTACTACCCGATATAATCCCTCCAATGGAGTCAACATCTTGCCTTTGTTTGCTGCCCGTTGACTAGAATCTATATTCCTTATGACCAGATCTCCTTTCAGAATTCTCGCCTATGCACCTTGGTATAGTAATACTTGGCCACCTTTTGAGCTTTGATTGCTAGGTGGAAGGTTGTTTGGTTTCTTGCTTCTTTCAAGAAATCCCGATCTGCCACAAATTAATGTGTCAAATTAGGCTCCTCTTTGCACTTAATGAGCTTGTTTTCGCTTAATTTATATGTTTTTTTGCTTTTAGCTTTAATAAATGAAAATGTCTTGTTTTTTCTCATTTTATGACCTAATTTGGCAAATCGTGCCATGGTGAACCTAACAAGTTGATTAAGTGTTGTAGGGAGTTGGCAGTGGTCTGAACATGAAGAAAACATCACTTAGAATGTGGGTATCGTGATATCGAAGCATGAAAGTCATGATACCCTTGACAGCACTAAATAAGGAGTTAGAGGCCACCAACAGTGGTATTGCAATACCAAGGATACGTATCGTGATACTGAGACCCCCAAGGCTCTAAATTTTAATACTAACTTGGGTATCGTTATATCCAATTCCAGATATCGTGATATCCCAGGATGTTACAGCATCCTGCCAATGCAATAAAAAAATGACTGTAAGGTTTGTTTTGTCCAACAGCCACACCAATCAAATTAGGCGCCTAGGGATATTTTTGTCAAAAGTTAGGGTTGAAATCAAATATTTAAAGGCAGTTTTGGTTGAAGGAAAAAAAAGGGAACTTTACACTTTTGTTTCTATTATCTTTTCTCTATAGTTTTAGGTTAGGGTTAGGGTTTCTTTTCTTTCCTTTTCTTTTCATTTTTAGTTTAGGTTTTCTCTTTTGTTTTTAGAGTAGATTTTAATCTTGTAGTTTCCTTTATTCATTATTGTGGAAGATTTTGTAAATAAGGATGGACAAAATCTTACGCTTTTATGGATCTTCATAAATTAATAAGCATTTTCTTAAACCAATTGTAAGTAAGTAAAATCATGATGAGCAATAAAAATTTGTTATGTTAAATTTTTGAGCTTTGAATTAAGAATTTTATTATAATGCCAAATATTTGCATATAAACTTACTAAGCTTAAAGCTGACACCTTTTCTTTCTTGTCTTATAGTGTTGCTAAACTAGCTCAGAATTCGAAAAGCGTCGGAAGATCATCCACACTATCAAGACCCATTTTGGTATATTGAAATGTATTTCTAAATTATGGCATGTATAGGGACTTGGTTGTTTTATAAGTGTCCAAGTAGTTTGGCTATCATGTGAGTTCATGTTTCTTGATAAATCATTTTGTACTAAGGCCATGCAAAATGGCGAATGATGATATTGGTTTATATATCTATATGAGGTAATTCATGAAATGGTTTGGTTGCTCGTGTGTGGATGAATTGATATGTGATGATTAAATCTTAAATGGGGCTATAATGAGTGTCTAAAAGTGTTATGGTGTGTTGTGATAAAAATTGTATAAGTTTATATGTGTTTTGGGGTATGAAATGGCTTGAAAAATAGCCTAACTTAGGGCATGTGAAATCTGCATGAAGTTTTCGGGGAATAAGTATGCCACACGGCTTGCCCACACGGACGTATTCCGTGGCCGTGTGACCAAATTTGCATAGTGATGTCATAAACAGAATACCCATGTTTTTGCACATAGGGTAAGAACACGAGCATGTCAAGGCCGTGTGAGGGACACGGGCCAAGGACACGGGCGTGTGCTTGGTCGTGTGAAAACCCCTGTAGGTTTGAAATGAAAAATAAATTCGTAATAATTCCACACAGATTGGGGACATGGGAGTCTGTGACCACACAGCCTGCCCACACAGGCTGTAACACCCCAAACCCGGCCCAGACGTTACGGCCAAGTCTGGTGTGTCACATCAATGACGAACTAACCATTTTACCAAGTTACTAAGATTAGGGTGAGTTTTGTAAAACCGTACTTGTAATTTGGGAAAAATCCAGGTTTAGTTTGAGATTGTCCTATCCACTAACCGTTTAAAAAATATCTTGTTCGTTGATTTGTTATTCGTTTGTTATGAGTGCTTTGTTTTGAAAACATTGATTGATTTTGAGAAAACCCGCTCAGCTTTGTTTAAATCATTTAACTCAATTTGTAAATATAAAGTAAAAACTCAAAGTTAAAAATAATTAAAGCGGCCTTACTAAAAACTCAAAACCATAAAGGAAAATAATTTAAAACTAGATAAGAAAGTAAAAACTTAATAAAACCATCAAAAGCAGTCCACGTGGCCACTCTGAATCCCTCCCAGCTCCAAGTCCACCTGTCTCGGGCTCACCTGCATGGATGGAAGAAAAGGGGTGATTTTGAAAACTCAGTGTATAAAGAAAGCCCATCCAAAGCCCAAATAAGCTCAAGCTTACTGGGCCTAAGCCCTATCTAGTCTCAGTAATAACTAGGCCAAAGCCCTATTCAGTAGTCAGATAACTGGGCCTTAGCCCTTTTCAGATAACAGTACGGCCCTTAGGCCCATTTCAGTAACAGAACAGATATCATGCATGTATACAAAGCCCAAAGCCGATCCTATGTCCATCCGCTACAGTCCACCCGTACCAGCCATAACACACCATGTGGGGAAATACTCAACCCACCCAGCCACTACACTCCACAGTCATAGCATTTCTGCTCAGATAATGTGGCCAAGCCACTAACAGTAATACGAGGCAAAGCCCCTCTTCAGTAAATAGTACGAGGAATAGCCCATTTCAGTAATTAGTACGAGGCAAAGCCTCTTTCAGTAATCGTGGCACTACCACTTGCACGTCCTCCATCAATAAACCCAGTCCCATGCAACAGATAATCATGTCATGGCATACAGTGAACAGAAACAGTAAAACATGCATTTCAGTCAAATTTAGCCCTAGGGGTAAAACAGTCATTTTGCACCTAGGGGTAAAATAGTAATTTCTCACCCTTAAGGGGTATTTCAGTAATTATACCAGTTTTTAGGGTTTTATGCATATTTTAGTCCCTAATAGTCCAACTTTCATCTCAGTAGTTAATTTAGCCCATTTTAGCAGTTTTTAGTTATTGAGCCCTAAAACCCCTAATGGGCCCTATAGTGTCATCTAGCTACTTTAGCCCATTTTAGCCCAAATTTTAAGTCTAGGTTATCCGTTTTAGCATACAAGTCTCTAGAACCCTCTTACCGCTAGTTTTCACCCGAATGGGCCCATAAGCCCATTGAGCCCGAATCTAGCCCATCGAGGCCCAGATTTACCGAAGTGCACGAAATCGCGCACTCACCAATTTTACCAATTTTGATTATAGATTTACCGCTTCCAACCGACCTAAGAGCACTCGCACGCTCGTAAGCCCATGAAATGTTGAAAATTTGGCATTTTGACTTTTCGACTATTGCCGATTTAGACTACAAGAGGGTGTTCGTTTACACACCTGATTTGCGATCACTACAGCGAGATCTCCCCCGCAATTAGCCTACAATCATTCACTACGAGATTAGACCAAGATCGAAATAATAACTAATCGAAATAACCACTACCACATCGACCAACCCCTCCAAGGCCTTTGAATACTTACCTCTTTGCCGAAACTATGACTAGATCTAGATCTAGTCACCCAAATGGTCCTAGCCTTCCAAAGCTCCTTGATCGACAGTCTCTAATCTACACCAACACATAACAATACGAATAATAAGATTTACAGAGCCTTTAGCCCCAATCGACAGTCACCTTTCATAGGGGGTTTCGGCTTTACCTTAAATCCCGAAATAACCAAATAGAAAAGAGATCTGAGTGCTTACCAAAAATCTACTAATCGCGAATGCTTCCAATCCTATTCTAATCCAGATCTGACGTAGATCAAATCCCCAAGCATGAACAAAGAATGAATCTAAACGATTTCGGCTTTTGATATAATAAAAGAGAGAAAGTAGAAGTTGTAATGGAAAAGAGGAGATGTCAACAGAGTTATGGTATTGGGTTTCGGCTTTCGGTGGTAATCAACTAGTAGACTTGAGAAGAAAAAGGAAAAATAAAGAGTAGATTCTGTTTAGAAGAAATGTGATGAAGGGAAATTGATTTAGAGAAAGAAGAAGAAAAAAGTAGAGATGGAAGAAGAGAAAAGAGGAACAAGAAGATGAGCAAAAATAAAATAACAAAAAACCACAAACTGATTGAAAGAAAGAAGGAAAAACCCAAGTCGGCTAACACTAAAATACTCTAACTAACCAAAAAGAAAATGAATCATAAAGGCCAAAATAATAAAAGCAATCAGCACTTATTTGCCTATAGCTGCATGAGTCTATTTCGGCACAAAAAGTCCTTCCCAAATTCAAATTCTATGATTTTAGCATTTTAATTCAATCCAACCACTGACTAGCAGCCTTTATCCACTTCCCCCACCGATCAGCCGACTCAATCTGCTGTTAAGAGGAGTTTCAATCCAACATAACTCCTCTCTCCACACGTGTAGCCAAAACACAGCCCTTTTTGCGCACAGCAGCTTGAACCCGTGACCTCCAGGCACCCACACACGCTGCTGGCCACTGCGGCATGACTTTGCTTTTGATAATATAACGTCGTAATTATTTATAAGCCTTACCCGCCGATGCCTCGGCTCTTTAAAAAATAAAACCAAAATTTTTCCTGCTCCTGGGTTCGAACTCGCTCCCGCTCGGACCCCTTAGCATACTTCTACCACTGCGCCACAAGCGCTCTTGTGTTACACTCTATTACCAACTTCATTTAAGGCCTACTATTACGAAACCAGATTACTTAAAAAAAACAAACGTTTTACGCGCACCGTGCCTTAAACCTAGCACATCTCACGTCCTCCTAGCGCCTCTTGCCACTGGGCCAGGCCTTCCCTTGTGTCCAGTTTTAACCCAACCTAATTATAAGCCCTAATGCCTAGTTTCCCCCAAGGAAGCAAAAGTTAATTTTTTTGCTAGAGCCCTGGGCCGAGCCCAGAACTTTTCCAACACTATAAAGCCTTCGTAATTTGTGTAAAATACTAAACTAAACATGAAACTAATAACAAGAATATATTTTTTTATTACAATTAAAACATCTAAATTATTCAGGCCATCTTCTACCCAAACCCAGACTCAAGGCCCAATACTTCTAGGCCCAAATTTAGGGTGTTACAATTCACCCCTCCTAAAAAACTTTTCGTCCTTGAAATTTCTAAATAATAAGATAGTCGTGCATCAACTACTCTACTACGCTATCGTTGCGTACTTTGATCTAAATAATTTTTAGTATTAGGGTAATGCAGAAATAGTATTTGTTTTCACAGAATCGTAGCCTACTACAGTTTCAGTCTTTTAGAGTTTAGTTTCCCTATAGTCTCAGTCCTACAGTTTTCAGTATTACCCTATCTACAGTACCATAGTAGTGTCTCAATACTACCTACAGTAACATTTTACTACAGTACAACATAAGAGGAGAAATACTTACAAACTTGGTGCCGGGGATTTAGTGTGCCACCATTCAGAAACCAGATTTCGGAAAGCCAATTTAAAACTTAAACTTTTAAAATAAAACCTTAAAACATGTATTCCTGGAAGAAAATGAGTTTGAAAAGCGTTTTTCTTAATAATTTTCCAAAACCATGTTCAAAATACCCTTCTTGGGCCTTGATTTTAAAATTTTACAAAAACTTTTTAGACCTGATCCACAGCCGAGTTGTTGCAACTGGGCTCTGATACCATTAAATATAATACCCCAAACTCGTCCTAGACGTTATGGCCAAGCCTGGTGTGTCACATCAACGACGAACTAACCATGTTACCATGTTACTAAGATTAGGGTGAGTTTTGTAAAACCGTGCTTGTAATTTGGGAAGAAAATCCAGGTTTAGTTTGAGATTGTCCTATCCACTAACCATTTAAAAAATATGTTGTTCGTTGATTTGTTATTCATTTGTTACGAGTGATTTGTTTTGAAAACATTGATTGATTTTGAGAAAACCCGCATAGCCTTGTTTAAATTATTTAACTCAATTTGTAAACATAAAGTACAAACCCAAAGTTAAAAATAATTAAAGCGGCCTTATTACAAACTCAAAACCATAAAGGAAAATAATTTAAAACTAAATAAGATAGTAAAAACTTAATAAAACCATCAAAAGCAGTCCACGTGGCCACTCTGAATCCCTCCCAACTCCAAGTCCACCAGTCTCGGGCTCACCTGCATGGATGGAAGAAAAGAGGTGAGTTTGAAAACTCAGTGTATAAAGAAAGCCCATCCAAAGCCCAAATCAGCTCAAGCTTACTGGGCATAAGCCCTATCTAGTCTCAATAATAACTGGGCCGAAGCCCTATTCAGTAGTCAGATAACTGGGCCTTAGCCCTTTTCAAATAACAGTACGGCCCTAAGGCCCATTTGTAACAGAACAGATATCATGCATGTATGCAAAACCCAAAGCCCATCCTATGTCCATCCGCTACACTCTACCCGTACGAGCCATAACACACCATGTAGGGAAGTACTCAACCCACCCAGCCGCTACACTCCACAGTCGTAGCATCGTTGCTCAGATAATGTGGCCAAGCCACTAACAGTAATACGAGGCAAAGCCCCTTTTCAGTAAATAGTATGAGACATATCCTCTTTCAGTAATCTGTACGAGGCAAAGCCTCTTTCAGTAATCATGGCAGTGCCACTTACACTTCCTCCATCAATAAACCCAGTCCCATGCAACAGATAATCATGTCATGGCATACAGTGAACAGAAACAGTAAAACATGCATTTCAGTCAAATTTAGCCCTAGGGGTATAACGGTCATTTTGCACCTAGGGGTAAAATAGTAATTTCTCACCCTTAAGGGGTATTTCAGTAATTATACCAGTTTTTAGGGTTTTATACATATTTCAATCCCTAAGAGTCCAACTTTCATCTCAGTAGTTAATTTTGCCCATTTTAGCAGTTTTTAGTTATTGGGCCCTAAAACCCCTAATGGGCCCTATAGTGTCATCTAGCTACTTTAGCCCATTTTAGCCCAAATTTTATGTCTAGGTTATTCGTTTTAGCATTCAAGTCTCTAGAACCCTCTTACCACTAGTTTTCACCCGAATGGGCCTATAAGCCCATTGAGCCCGAATTTAGCCCATCGAGGCCCGGATTTACTGAATTGCACGAAATCGCGCACTCACCAATTTTACCGATTCGATTACAAATCTACCGCTTCCAACCAACCTACGAGCGCTCGCACGCTCGCAAGCCCATGAAATGCCGAAATTTCAGCATTTTAGCTTTTCGGCTTTTGCCGATTTAGACTACAAGAGGGTGTTCATTTACAAATCTGAATTGCGATCACTATAGCGATATCTCCCCCACAATTAGCCTAAAATTGTTCACTGCGAGATTAGACCAAGATCTAAATAATAACTAATCGAAATAACCACTACCATATTCGGCCAACCCCTCCAAGGCCTTTGAATACTTACCTCTTTGCTGAAACTATGACTAAATCTAGATCTAGTCACCCAAATGGTCCTAGCCTTCTAAAGCTCCTTGATCGACAGTCTCTAATCTACACCAACACATAACAATACAAATAATAAGATTTACAGAGCCTTTAGCCCCAATCGACAGTCACCTTTGTTTCGACTTTACCTTAAATCCCGAAATAACCAAATAGAGAAGAGATCTGAGTGCTTACCATAAATCTACTAATCACGAATGCTTCCAATTCTATTCTAATCCATATCTGATGTAGATCAAATCCTCAAACACGAACAGAGAATGAATCTAAATGATTTTGGCTTTTGATATAATAAAAGAGAGAAAGGTAGAAGTTGTAATGGAAAAGAGGAGATGTTGACAGAGTTATGGTGTTGGGTTTTAGCTTTTGGTGGTAATCAACTAGTAGCCTTGAGAAGAAAAAGGAAAAATAAAGTGTAACGCCCTGATTTTTAGGATTTTTAGGGCTAAAGAGATTTTTGGTGAGGCTGGGAAATTTTGTGTTCTGATTGCTAAAATGGTGTTTGGATGTGTTAGTGGGCCTGTAGAAAGCCCAGACCTCGGTTAAAAATCGATAAAAATAGTTAAGTACGTTTTAAGTAAAAAGGGGGAACTGGGTCAAGAGGGCCCTTAAGAAAAATTGTGTAAAATATGTCGCAAAGGGAGCCTTGGTAGAGTGGCAAGGTGGCGCCACTAAGCTCCTAAAAAAAGTGGCGCCTAGATGGGTATTGAAGGACAAGGGTTCGAGTTGCAAGGTAGGCTTATTGCTCTTCTTAATTTTTAAGCATGTGCCGAACATGTGACTAATTTAAGTAGGAAATTCGGCAAGGGGCTTTAGGGACTTGGGCCGATTGCTTTAGGGAGATTATTAGGGTTTCGTCTTTTTCTATTTTCTGTCATGAGAGTTAAGGTTAGCCACTTTAGGTGTTATTATTCTCTTTTCAGTCAAAAAGCCGAAATTTGCCTCCCTAAGAGCATCTAGCCGATTTCTTCATCTTCTTCTTCTCTATCATTGTTTTTCCTCTTTTCTTTTTACCCTATTGATCTTCTCCTTTGCCGAACACCCTATCTTACTCAGCTCTGCAATTTCTTTCAATTCCATCCCTCCAAAAATAGCCATAGCCGATTGCTCAAAGTGCCAGAATTCCTGAAAACTGCTTCCTTTTTGCCGATTTCTTGTAAGCCGAATTACCCCTATTCCTTTCACCTGTTGTGGCTGATTACTACATTCCCTTGAGCCACATCATTTTCGACACCATCACCCAAACTCATAGCCCAAATCGCCATCTTCTTCTCTAGTTGAAAAGCCGAAATCACCATTAGTGTAGGGAGATAGCCGAATAGTTCAGATCTCAAAAATAGGGGTTCTACTAACGTTCAAGGGGCAGATTTACATCAAATCTGTGTAGTAATCGAAGAGAAACCATTGGTAAGTGCTTAATACCTCAGATCTGTTTAATATTTCATGTGTTGGAAAAGCCGAAAGTCTCTAAAGTTAGGGACTTTGTCGATTTGGACTTTTAGTAAATCAAGTGGTATTTTTCTTTGTTCTTTTGAGTGATAGTTAGCGAAGAAGGTGATCAAGCAAGGAGTTGAAGGCATCGGTATCATCAGATCTAGATTTTGTGCACCTAGGTCGTCAGAGGTAAGTTTTCATGGCCATTAAGGGTATGGCCAAATGTGGTAAGGGATTGTGGCTTTGGTTTTTTGTGGATCTACTAATTAATTGATTAGATATTGGGTTGTAGGAACCGTCTCATAGGAGATCTCGTTGGTGAAACCGCAAAACAGGTGTGTGATTCTGAACCCCTTCATTGTGCATGTTGGCAAATGCCGAAAAGCTGAAATACCGAAGATCTATCATTTCGAGGGCTTGTGAGAGTGCGAACGCTCACAAGTTGGTAGGGAAACGTTGGATATGAAATCGATACTGAAGGGAGAGCTAACCACGAAATTTTGGGCGTTACGGTAAGTTGGGCCTCGGTGGGCCGAATATGGGCCTAATGGGCAATTTGGGCCCATTTGGGTAAAAATGGGTTTTAAGGTAATAATATGAACTATAGGCGTAAAAACAGTTAAAACAAGGTAACTGAATATGAAATTTGGACTAAACGGGCCTAATTGGCTAAACGACGTAATAGGGCCCATTAGGGGTTTTAGGGCTTAAAAGCTAAAACTATTAAACTGAGTTAACCAAATTTCTGTAACGACTATGGGATTAGTAGAGATTGTAATAAGCATAAAAACTGTAATATGAGAGCAAAAATTACTGCAAAACCCTTAGGGTGAGAAATTACTGTTTTGCCCCTAGGTAGAAAATTACCGATATACCCCTAGGGCTAAAACCGACTGAACTGTTTGGCATGACTATTACTGATACTGCATATCATGATGTATGTATGTCTGATGCATGGGTTTGGGTTTGGTATTGGAGGAAATGTGAGTGGCACTGCCACGTTACTGAAAGGGGCTATGCCTCGTACTGTTTCTGAAAGGGGCGTTGCCTCGTATACTGTTTATCTGAGCAGCCATGCTGCAACTATGGTGTGTGGGCTGGGTGGGTCGAGTTATTCCCCACATGGTGTATTGGCTGGTACGGGTGGTGTGTAGTGGTTGGTGGGTTGAGTAGTCTCCCCAATTGGGTTGCATTCATACTGTTATACTGTACTGTACTGTTATCGGCCTATGGGCCAAACTATTATCTGAATAGGGCCTCGGCCCAGTATCTGTTATAGGGCTTTGGCCCATTTTACTATTATCTGAATAGGGCTTCAGCCCAGTATCTGACTGAGACTGGTTAGGGCTTAGGCCCAGTGGGCTTGAGCCAATGTAGGCTTTGGATGGGTTCTGCACACACTGAGTTTTCCCAAACTCACCCTTCTCTTTCGATCCTTGCAGGTGAGCCCTAGATCGTGACTTGGATGCTGGGAGAGATTCAGAGTGGCCACCAAGACTGAACTCGCATTCTAGTTGGTTATTTATTTTAATTACTTTTCTACTATTGGTTTTATTTTGGTCATGGGTTGTAATAAGGCCGCTATAACTATTTTATTTGGGATTTTCAACTGTTTTATTTCTATCACAAATATACACTGTTTTCAAAAATTAAATAAACTATTTCTTAATCAACCTGATATTACCGATGGCTAAATAAGATAATAAGGTTAAAATAAATCGCGTAACAAGGGGAATAGAGATTAAAGATTAATAATTATTAAAACGGGAGTTTTCAAAATAATCGAGCATTGCTTTCCAAAACTCACCAACGGACTTAGTAAATAGGGCAGCGTAGGATAGTCTAGGTAATGTAGCACACCGGACATGGCCATAACGTCTGGGCCGGGTTTGGGGTGTTACATAAAGAATAGATTCTGTTTAGAATAAAGGTGATGAAGGGAAATCGATTTAGAGAAACAAAAAGAAAAGAGTAGAGATGGAAGAAGAGAAAAGAGGAACAAGAAGTTGAGCTAAAATAAAATAACAAAAAAACCACAAACCGATTGAAAGAAAGAAGGAAAAACCCAAGTCGGCTAACACTAAAATACTCCAACTAACCAAAAAGAAAATGAATCATAAAGGCCAAAATAATAAAAGCAATCGATACTTATTTGCCTATAGCCGAATGAGTCTATTTCGGCACAAAAAGTCCTTCCTAAATTCAAATTCTATGATTTTAGCATTTTAATTCCATCCAACCACCGACTAGCAGCCTTTATCCACTTCCCCCACCGATCAACTGACTCAATCTACTGTTAGGAGGAGTTTCAGTCTAGCACAACTCCTCTCCCCACGCATGAAGCAAAAACGCAGCCCTTCGTGCGCACAGTAGCTCGAACCCGGGACCTCCAGGCACCCACACAAGCTACTAGCCACTGCGGCATGACTTTGCTTTCGATAATATACCGTCGTAATTATTTATAAGCCTTGCCTGCTGAAGCCTCGGCTCTTTAAAAAATAAAACCAAAATTTTGCCTGCACCTGGGTTCGAACTCGTGCCCGCTCGGACCCTTTAGCATGCTGCTGCCACTGCACCACAAGCGCTCTTGTGTTACACTCCATTACCAACTCCTTCTAAGGCCTACTATTACGGAACCAGATTACTTAAAAAAATAAATGTTTTGCGCGTGCCGTGCCTTGGACCCAACACATCTCACGTCCTCCTAGCGCCTCTTGCCACTGGGCCATGCCTTCCCTTGTGTCCAGTTTTAACCCAACCTAATTATAAGCTCTAATGCCCAGTTTCCCCCTAAGGAAGCAAAAATTAATTTTTTTGCTAGAGCCCTGGGCCAAGCCCAGGACTTTTCCCACACTATAAGGCCTTCGTAATTTGTTTAAAATACTAAACTAAACATGAAATTAATAACAATAATTTATATTTTTTTATTACAATTAAAACATCTAAATTATTCAGATTGTCTTCTACCTGAACCCAGACTTAAGGCCCAATACTTCTAGGCCTAAATTCAAGGTGTTATACAGGCGTGTCCCTATCTTACACATGTGTGTGCTCTGTTGTTAGCCAAATTTTCCAAAATTTTCCTAAGTTCTCGGTTTGGTCCCGGACCACTCCAAAATTGTGTTTTGGGCCCCGTAGGCCCAATTTATGGATGGCATGACATTTTAAGAATAATTTTTAATTTGGAATGATATTTTATGGTTTGACTTTAAGTGATTGGTTGTGCCATTGTCCTATAATGCCTCATATCTGGTTTAGGCGTCGAACTAGGGTAAGGGGTGTTACATGGTTACCATAAGAAAAAATAGGATCATATTGAGAGAACAAATTTATCCCAAGAGATTAAGGATATTTTAGGAAGGTAACACACTTATGACAAGGTTATTGGACAAGAACTGATCAAGTAGCTTTCATAATGGTATGTCATTAAGGAGAGCTCGGTCAGGATACTATAGTGGAATGACTTTGTGACAAAATGAGTTCATTCTTAATACATAAAAATTTGGAACTTAATTATAAATCATTTGAGCCCGAATCACATATGTCCAATCGGTCCTTCCACTAGCTCGTTGAAACCATAAATGAATTACATGTTAAATCAAATGAACAAAAATGGATAGAAATGATAAAATTAGAGAAATGGGTAAAACTCATAAATGAATGTGGTTTTCTCACTATATATGGAAATGACCTGAGAATTAATTTATGGTTTTTAAAATTATTCATTAATTAATTGAAGTTTGAAAATTAAATTAAATTAAATTAAATTAATTGGTCAATGTGAATCCGTTGAATGTAGAAACTAAATATATTTTTCATAGATTCTTTTACAATAAAGTTTTTATGATTTTAACAGGATTAGAATTGGATGGAGAAAATTATTTAATTTAAAATTTAATTAATTTAAATTAAATTAATAAGTACTTTCTATTTTAGCAAATAGAAAAACAAGTACTGGATTGGATTAAATTATAAAGTGTTGGGTTAAAAGTTCAAGAAGCACATATAATTGGACCCAATACAGGATAGACACGAATATCCGTCATGATACATAAGAAGGAAAGCACACCATATCAGCCCTTCTCTCTCCTAGTTCATCTAGGGATTTTTTTTCTATTAAATAAACATTAAATACATTCTACTAATTCAATTAGGGATTCACTTTCTCTTCCTATAAATAGATATTGTTATTCTGCCCAAAAATAGTGAGAATTTATTTCTAAGTATAAATTTTATTTTTTGGGAATAACAATTCTACTAGTTTCTATAAGAGAGATTTACTTTCCTACTAAAGTTATAAAATTGTTTTTGCTTCTGTGTTTATCTCAAAATTGTTTGAGCCTACACTCGAAGAAATTCATGGTACGAGAGTAGTAGAGAAAGCCATTCACTTGAAAATCATTTTCAAACTGGAATTTTTTCCAAAATTTTGTCCATTGAAGGAGACCTTTCTAGTCTTTAAAGAACGAAAGGAATCTATTATTAGCCACCTTCAAGAAGAATCTATTCAGTGCCACTATTCATCCAGTTAACCGTTGAATCTCTCCAGGTTTCTTAAGGGGGTTCATTTCTAGGATGGCCTTGATGTTGTCTGGATTGGATTTAATTCTTCTACTAGATATCATGAAGCTTAACAATTTTCTAGCGCTAACCTCAAAAGGGCACTTACTCAGGTTGAGCTTAATACTATATCTGAGTAGTATTGTGAACACCTCCCAATGGTCAATTATATGCTACTTCATGGTAGTTCTCTTGAGCAACATACATCTCCATACACTTCCTTATATGGTTTTGAAGCAATTTATTCACCAATCGTTAGTATGTAACTCTCTCATTCTTAAGATCGAAGGGCATAATCTTGTAACGGAACCTATCTTAAGTGATGAAAGCCATCTTTTCTTGATCCTTTTTTGCTATAAATATCTTATTATAGCTTAAAAAAAATCCATGAAGCTCATATATTGGTGGCCTATGGAGGCATTTACCAAACGGTCCATTGATGAGAGCGGGAAGTTGGCATTTAAGCATGATTTGTTTAGGTTGGGTATCATAACTACATTGGAAACCCAATCTAAATAAGTGACCTCCCAAATGAAACCTGCAACTAGAAGCTTCTTTACCTCTTTTCTAGTGGCCATGACCTTTTCATCGTAATTTTTTTCTATTCTTCTAGTTCACTAGCCGGCGCTAGGGTCTACTCATAAGGACTGGTGAATGGTTGACAGATGAATTCTTGACATGCCCACCACCTTCCAATTGAAAATGTCCCTACATTCTATGAACAAAGAATTAAAGCTTTCTTTTTCCCTAAGAGGAAGATTGAGGCAATTAGGGTAACTTTTTTAGGCTCCCCGTGGTACAACTGAACTGGCTCTAATGCTTATACTTGTTATGGTTTGGGGAGTTGGGTCTCTGGTCTAGTTTCAAGACCTTCTAGGTCGATCCCTACTTTTCTGATTACATTGACCCTAATAGCAAGATGAGTATGCAATGTACAATAAACTAGAAGGGGAGATCTTTCCCAACAAGCTACATGTAACACTGTATACCCGACTCGATCGCCATGTCCTGGTATCAAGTGTCACAATTAAATTTCTAACCTTACTTACTTACAAACTTAGACAATATCAAATTATACATACCTTACTATTATTCAGCCTTACTCAATTTCAAGAAAACAACCTCCGATTCCAAATTTCAACTCCTGTAATATTCCTTATCATACAAACACTAAGTTCTTACAGACATTCTATCTATTAAACATGAACACTGATTAACAAATTTTGATCTGAGACTTTACTAGATTTGTTTTAAATTAATCCTCAAGGTGTGACCTCTAGAGGCACCCCCTATATACATTATGTAGTTACCATGCCTATTGCGCAATTCTAGTGGTGTCTGTGTAATGCACTCAACCAGATCCGATTAATTGAATCTAGATCCTAGGCATTAGTACACAATTACAAACACAAGCTAAATTTACTTCCACGATTTACAAATAATGACAACCTACTTAACTACAAATTTCAAACTAAATATATGAGTAAATACAGGTACAACATGAGGTTATTAAACTACAATGATAACCAAATTAGTACACCTATATCAACTCGCTTGTAACAAGACACACACCCTTATAAGTCTATATGAACTTAGTGAGAAAAAAAAATCATTTACGTGTGTCATTTTCACATATCGCAGTTGTTAACTCATTTAGACGATCATATAGTTCTGAACCTTCAACTTTGTCACTAACAAATACTCCCTCAATTCTATCCTCATTTAGACGTCAAATACCATACCTTGCTCAAAACTCATTCCTCACCCATCAACCTCTTTGATACACCACTTCCCTATTTCAATCTGAACGTTCATAAGTCTTTACCTATTTCCTTTACTGAGGTCCATATGATCAAAACACTATTACTCTTGTATATGTAACTTGAAGCCATCATTCCACAATCTATGTTTGATCACATATACAGATACTAGGAACATTCCTTCTGATATATAGTTTAAGAAATCCTTATTTAGAATATGTTTCTATTTTGTTTACTCATCACCTCTTCTATATCTCATCACTTCATTGTTAACAGTCGAATCATGGTCTTGTATAACACTTTATCATAGCCCAAAAAGGCATTGTGCATTATTAATCTTTCTAATCATACTTATGAGCCATATTGAACACGCCAAAGCAATTTAATATAGAATCTACCAAGAATCATCTCTTTAGATTACGTCATTGCTATCCTTACTAGGGTACACCACAAGGACACTATTTTCAGAGTTCATCATGTAAGGTTACTCTTTCAGGTTTTTGCCACAAAGTCTATCATGTTAGAATTTGCCACACAGGTTATTAATTCATTATTCGCCACAAGGGTAGTTCTTAAGAGTGGGCCATGAAGGTCTTTCTGATAAAGTTTTCCATAAAGGCGTTATTTCATATTTTGCCACAAAGGCTTTCTTTATCTGTCGTGTTTTTGTGATATGGATTTGCCTAAACTCACTTATAAAAGATTTACCCATCATCGCATGGGACACGCAGAAAACCCCTATGAGTAATAACCTTCCTTTATGTTCTTTTAGAGAATGACAAAGCCATGGGCTTTTCCATCAATATTCATATTAAAGATTGTGTTTCTAGTCATGACAAACCCCTTTAGACTCCACTGCAGCGAACAAATATAGACCTACTTGATAGACTCTTCATGTACAGTCATCACTTAGGACTCAACACTTTAAGTCACTAACCATATGCTTTATAACATGCATTTCAGATGTGCCAAATAACAATACTCAAACTTCTCATACTTAACTTGTTAAGCTCATACTAACTATACATGCAACCTCAACAATCATTCAGACTATGCATTTTTTGTTTCTATTTCATGGCTCGATCAACCACAACAGAAGTATCTTGTATAAATAGTATGCATGCAAGAGTTAGTACAGAGACTCACTTAACAACCACGAATAGTGGTTTGACTTCTAATCCAACCTTCATTAAGATACTATAGCAACCATTTCTTGTAAAATAGAAAAACACCATTAAATCTCATTCGAGTAATCATACTATCATCTCAAACCCAGATGATCCCTATACAAGCCTTACTCCATCTTACTGTTCATGCACTTATTCGGACCTACTCTTACATAGCACAACATGTAGAGTCATAAAACTTCCCTTGTCATGGAGTAATTACTAATAAAATTTGAGATCTCAACTTTAGCTCAAAGAAATACCTTCGGTTCCTCAAGCCTCGGATAACCTTACCTTAAAAGACAGAAGAAGAGAACTCCCCATTCCCAAACTCGAATATCTATTATTATAATATTATAATTTAAGTCCTTATTAGAACTTGACAAATGTCACATCATTACTGAATCAGCTTATCAAAAGTCTACACTTTTGAGAAACCTAAGTGAGTATTCCCTTATCTTTTAACTACTCTGGTTCACATTCAGTTGGTACATAACCAACGTACCCTATAGATTAACTTGCACAGTAGTACAATTAATGGGCGCACTATATCCCTAATGTGAACCCATACTCTCGATACCATTTTACTTAACTACTAATCTTATTCCAACTAACATAGCCACCTGATAAGGAACCTTTATTGACTTAAACACATAACTATACATGCTACCTTAATGGGCGTACAATTGATTAGCACACTATATCCCTAACTAAAGATGCACTTGGGTAAAGCTTACTCTGCCAATCATACAACCTTGAGACTATACGCTAAACCTTGTACCCATCAAAATCGAGGTGTTACATCTAGCTTGGTCCCTCAACATGAACCCCGAGTCATTCAATTACCCTGCATATAAGTAAGTACACTTATAAGTTCAAATGAACTTAGTGAGGTCCTATATCTCGTTATTCATAGATAATTCTTAAATTTTTGGGAACAAAAAAATTTCATCCATAGGATTAAAAATGTCTTGTTATATTTTAGGGGATTCAAAATTAGTGTTGTAACAGCTCGAATTAGGGCCTAAACAGAATGGTGGTTTTGGGACCATAAATCTGACATAGAAAAATTTATTTCGATGGAGTTTTAAGGTCTATTGGGAGATTGAATGCATGAGTGAAAATTTAGAAATTAAAATTTTACCGATAAAGTGCCCGATTGAGTAATAGGACTAACTTGCAAAATTTTCAAAATGTGAGCTCTAGAAGCTTTTAGTGTGGAATTGAAATGAAACCATAAAATAGAGGTCCTTATTTAGGAATTAGACCATTTTCTAGCAATATGGACAAAAATGGCCATAGAAGGAAAATTTTGCAAAGAAGGCTATTAAGGGCTTTTTGGTCATTTGGATATTAAAAGAAATAAAAAGGGAAAATAAGGCAAAAAATGTGTCCATTTTCTCCTACCATTGGTCGAATATTGCAAAGACTCCATGGCTAGGGTTTTTTTCTTTTTCAAGCTCCAAGTAAGTGTAATTTAGTCCCGTTTTTAATTTTCTTTATATTTTTGAAGTCATTGAAGCTTGGACTATCTATTTCTACCACTATTTTACGCTAGGGTTCATGTTTAAAAATTTACCCATGTGTGACTTGAAAGCATTTTGATGTTTATTGGTAGAAAATGGAAGTTTAATGTGTAGTAAACAACTTTTGCTAAGTGATTTTTCATGGAAATGCATTTAGGGACTAAAATGCAAAAGTTGTAAAATATGTGTATAAGTTGTGAACTGTTGAAAATTGGGGGCTGCTATAAGAGAGAAATATGGTCGGCTAGGCTTAGGAATGTTGAAAAATAGATGCATTTCATTTTACGAGCCTAGGGACTAAAGTGTAAAAATTGACAAAGTTAGGATAAATTTGTGTCCAATTGAGTAATGTATGTATTGAATGAGTTAAATTTATGTTATTGATTAAGAACGATACGAAATCAACCTTGACCGTAGAAAAGGCAAGGTATCAGACTAAATCGAAAAGATTTGCATTTTTGCACCAAGGTAAGTCCTATATGTAAATAATGAGTTATTTTTAATCATTAAGTTTAATTGTATTAATTATTTTGAAATTCTAAAATTTTATATCAAACTATCAAACATGTGATGAAATAAAATCGATGAGTATAGAAAAGTCCCAGTTGAACCTTAGGAAAATTAGGATACGAGTGACATGTCACTAGGAAACCATTGACTGTTATCGATTGTTTATGTGATTCCGGGTGCTGGTCTAGTTCGACTACCAGTGGCTAGGTAATCCTGCATTTGTTGTGGATACCTATCAGCTTGTTTGAGTAGTACTGAATAGTATCGACTACACCATCAGCTTGGGTGAGCAGACCCAAGAATAGCTCATTATTGAGCCCTTATGTGATAAGTGGTAGCTTCGGCTACGTATTAGTGATAGTTTCGGCTACATCATGGGTGGCACTTGTGCCTTATTCCATGTATCCTTTAGTATTCCATGTGGTTCATCGGGTTATTTAAATCAATTTGATAAAATGTGATTGTATGTAAAAGATTTGACCATATGTTTAAGAATGTGTATCTACAGGTTATATGAAAACTATCATGTGTGCTAACGTATTGAATCATATGGTAAGATCACATGAGTAAGTGATAATTCCCAAACTTAATCATATGATAGGAAAACTTATTTTCCATTTTCAATGTCCATTTTGTTTAAATGCTCATTAGTTTTGCATATAGACTTACTTAGCTTTATAGCTTACCCCTTCTTTTTTCCCTTCCATTATAGGTCCGTTAAGCTAGTCTGAGGTTCGGTGATCATCGGGATTCCATCAACACTATCAACAATCACCTTTGGTATTTTTTATTACAACTTTGAAAATTATGGCATGTATATGTGGTCTATTGTTTTGGTTATATGTTATAGTTCCTTTGGGTCCATTTGTTAGTAATGGTGTTTTGGTACTTTGGCCATGAGAAATGAACAATATATGGATAAGTTATATTTTGTCAAGATGTTGTAATCTATTAATGTGCATGCTTGCATAGCAAATGAAAAATATGGGTGGATGTGCATGCTTGATGATAGATAAAATTAGTGTGTGGATGGTTTAATATGTATGCTCGGATGGAAGTTTATGTTATAATATGAATTGGAAAAGTTGGTTGATATTGGTTTGTGTTTCAAGGTGGCAATTGGCTTGGAAAATAGCCTATAATTGTCCACACGGGTAGACACACGAGCGTGTGTCTAGGACGTGTGTGACACACGGCCAGCCCACGGGCATGTTGATAGGCCATGTGTCCCCTGCACCTGAAATTATGAAAATTAAATGTTTTGTAGTAAACACACGGGGTGGAGACACGGCCGTGTGTCTTGACCACGTGATAGACACGGCCTAGCCCACGGGCGTGTGGCTTGCCCGTGTGACGAAAACTTCACAATGACGTCATAAACAAAATACCTCAATTTTTCACACAGGGTGAGGACACGGGCGTGTTAAGGCGCTGTGAAGGACACGGGCCAGAGACACGGGCGTGTGTTTGGCTGCGTGAAAACCCGTATAGGTTCAAAATGAAAAATAATTCTACACAGGCTAGGGACGTGGGCGTGTGCGACCACACGGCTTGCCCACACGGGCGTGTGCCCTGTTTTGAGTCAAATTTTCATAAGTGTTCAAAAAATTCCAATTTGGTCTCGGATCATACCCAATGATTCGTTTAGGCCTTGTAGGCCCATAAAGTGGATGTTATACGTGTGAATGAAAATGTTTTAAATTTTACTTGAAATTTATGTGTCGAATTCAAATGATCGTGTGAGTGTATGTTCGGTAATGCCTCATACCCGTGTCCGGTGATGGTTAAGGTAAGCGGTGTTACAAGTGTTGTCAGCACCCATACCTTCTTTGTATCAACCGTTAGCGGACTTATCTGTTAACTTAACTATCAGTGTACTCTTCCAAGTAACCCTTTTCTAGGATTTAACCTTGTCTGGCTCCACCTAGACTTCCATTTCACCTTTGTAGCTCAACTCATGAAAAAGTACCATACAAGCGAATATACAAATTATTGACTACTACTTGTGGCAGACTATCAATTTTCCTTTCCACAACAACGATTCCTTACCCTGATCCACTTATTCTACACTAAGCTCAACATATGTTTACCATATTACCCCATCGCATACCTTATTTTAACTTAGCCCTTGCATAGACCCTCCTTTAAGGAGGAACCACTTTAACATCCTCATTTGCAGTCTCGAATGTAAGATATGGCTAATTGATAAACACCCCTCTTTCTTTGCAGACTCGTACTTACAAAATAGTCTCATAGGACTTTTCCACTTCAAATCGTTCTATTGAAATACTCCCAGTAGCAAATAGTTCTTTACGAAATACCTCTTTCTTAGATTTCCCTGGCAGACCTTCACATTTAACAGTCCCAAATAGACATTTCCTGCTCTATGTAGTCCTACAGGACTTTCATTTCTCCCTTTATTTCTCAACAAACTTCCTAACCAAAATAGTCCTTGGCAAATTATCTTCTTAAATGAGTCCTCAGTGGACTTTCCTCTTTTTTAGGCAACCTCTTTATCCATGAATTCATAGGGCTAATATTTGCATAATCATCTAGATTTATTACAGCTAAAGCTAGTTTGCTCACCAACTTTGACAAACTCTTATGACGGATATTTATTTGCCTACAGTTTGAAGGAATTACTCCCTTCTCTCACATGTAGTCTCGTTACAACGCCTCTAGTAGTTCCACTTACCTTATAAATTTCGTGGAGCCACAAATCAGCATGCTTTCTTGCATTCACAAATATGCCTCGCTCATTTTGTCAAACTACTTGTCGTACGATTCATTGAATGATTTCCTTTTTTGTGCCTTGAAAGGTGTCCTACTTACCATCCCAGTGGACTATCCCATGTTTACTTTCTTTAAGAGTCTTTAAACCTTTTTCGAGGTGTCACTCTGTAGAGCCTGTATACCATTATCATGGTGTCGCCTATAGAGCCTACAGATCTCATCACAGTGTTGCTCTATGGAATGTATAAACCATCCTCATGGAGCCATTCTAGCAAGCCAATAGATAACCATTCCATGGTGTCCCCCAACTCCCTTGAGTCCTAACACAATCTGCACATTCCTCTATTACGCCATCTTTCCCTATCTTCGTCACCTTGTCAAGGTTATTCCCTCTATACTCCACATACAATAAAAACATGCTTTACACACATAACAATGCACTTTTTCTATAACATAAAGTATGCCACATATTAATATGATAGTACAAATCACATCTTACATGCTAGGAGCATATTTGCAGGTGTTTATATTTTCCATAGTATAAGGCATGCTTAGCCTACTCATTCATTATAATCACACACAACCATGGAATTTAGATTGAAATCACAATAGGAATACGAGCAAAACATTCTAGCACAACAACAAACACCCAAGGTGGGGTGTAGTATCTCACCTAAACTCCATCCTAGCGGCTAAACATGATCATCATAATACAAATTAAACCAAAAATTATTCATTCTTTAAAAACCAATATCTAGTAATATGCATAAACTTTTCAGAGTTTTTTCAGAAATCATTAACTTCCTTCTCTTTCCTCAAATCCATAAAGGTAGAAAGGTTCAGAAAGGTATGAAATTCTCAAGTTGAAAACATCAAACTCCAGTTCCAACTTTCCATGCAGAGCTTTTCCTTAACCCCTTTCTTTATTGGGGTAGACTTAAGAATAAGATGAAATAGAAATAGGATGTAACACCTCAAATTTGGCAGATTTGAGAAGAAGGTGAGAAGTCATGAATGATACTTGTTTTGGTGTACTATGGTAGCATAGTCTGCCATTTACAGGCTTCTTACAAACTAAAGTGGGCACATAAGGTATCTGACCGTATAAGCATCTAAGGATTTCGGCTAAGGGTTTTCTTTAATCGGAAAAGAGTACGAAATATGAAGGTTGTGCCTCAAAGTTTTGGCTAAACATAAAACGCCTACTAAGTATATAAGAAAGCTGTGAGTGACTAAAGTGTCTTACTAGAACTATATAAAATAAAAATAAAAATGCATTCAATCAACTCAAAAGCAATGCAACTAATTAATAAGATAATATTCTCATAAGCAATTAAGTTAAAACATTTTACATAAATAATACAATACCTAGTTCATAGCATATTCACATATCTATCGTTACTTCTATTATTCTATAGCATATCCACCTTCTAAAATGTCATTACATATAATCTATGATCAATAGACTAAAGCCAAAACACAACAAAAAATTAGGTGAATATACATGAAATATCATATCCAACAAAAAATTAGGTGAATATACATTAAATATCATATCACTGATTCTCTTCTTCTAGCAATCCTCTAACCTACATCTCTTTCTATTCAGTTGGGATAGTGAAGAAAATAAGCATATTGATTGGATTACTAGGAATCTTCCTTGAAGCAGCAAGTTTTTCAACTTTAGATAGTATTATTATTTTCATCAACTCATCCCATAACTGCATAGACTTATGAGCAATTAAGTGATTTTCCCCTAAACTCTTTGTTAATTCCATTGTGAATTCAACCATTTTGCTTCCCAAAACCTCAGCAAATCCTAAAAAATCAGCCCCATTATTAGAATTCAAACCTATCTTACTCTTTCCAACTCTTCAACCTTTCTAATTTGTACTCTGTTAAAAGATAGGGACCTTGATTAGCCATTATCTTCAAGATCCATTTCATACGTAGCCTTTTAAGTTCTAGTCATGTCAGCTTCTCCTACACTAGTACCATTTGCACTATTCTCTATTCCATCATTATCATCTTCATCCTCTTCTAACTCTTCAATTATGCTAGTTGTTGTTTGAGCATCTTTTTCAGTTGCACGATTTTTTACCATATATCATACCAAAATATTCAAAATATGGAAATATTCTATTCTTGAATGGGTTCATATTCTTATGACTCTATATACATATTCATATAAAAATTATTAAATGTGTTCAAATATAAACAAAAAATCCATATATAATAATAATAATTTATAAATTCATCTTAAGGAATTCATCTCAAACTGCTTGCTTAGCTGTCATCACTTTCCTTGTGCTATCCCATCCAAAGTTGTTGGTGTGCTTTCTATAGATCATGTCATGTACAATTCACCACTCTTTCCTAAGTTTCCTAAGCCTATTGTCAATGTGAGGCTTGGTCTTGACACCAGAATGTGAGAGTTTTGATTGTAACATTCTCAAAAGTATAGATAGATACCCTTGTATAAAGCCACAATTAGCATTGTGGTTTCCTATATGGTACAATTCAACAAGAAATTGCACCAAAATTCTATCCTTTTCATCTTTCTAGTGTCTCCTAATAGACTTGTTACTTGAATTCTCACTTTCGAAATTCACCTCTTGTCTTGACATTCTTTTCATATATGCCAAATTGGATTAGCATAATAGATCATAATTATTATTTAATCAATTTTAGCTAAAAATGAAAAATATATAAACATAAAGATATCTCATACAAATAAATACACGTATTACAAGAAAGTACAAATAAAATATTTATAAAAATATAGTTTATGCATAGACAACCAAGCTTAGTTCATATATAAAAAACCTTATTTCTACATTTATTGAACATTCATAACACCAAATTCAACTTATTTTTTTATTATTTCACCTCCTTGATCGAATAGTCCTTTACTCATTAAACATCTCTATAGCAAGTTGTTGTCTCCACATGGTCCAGTTATTTGTAGGCTCAAATCTAAAAATTAATGCTATGAAGCATTAGATGAAGCGAGAGCTAGCTTTTTAGCTGAATCTAAGGCAGAGGGTTTAGTTTCTTTTTTACCAAATCCAAAAGATTCAGCTATTGAGAATGAAAACATAAGGTTTGACACCTTACCTAGTCCAAAGAAGCACTATTGGCTCTATTCTATAGTCTAGGGGCAAGTTGCCCACTTTCGCGCACTATCACAAATCTGAAGCGTAGAAACCAACTTTACCCTCTTCTATTTTATGACCCTCATTACTTGAGGCTTCATCACTACATTCCAAAGGTTCATAAGACTTTTCCTTTCAAATATAATGGTGTAACGTGCAACATGTAAGGATAATTTGATTATGTGTCCTAATGGGATAGAAAGATGGGCTCCTAAGTATACTCTATTACATCTTTAAAAGACCAAAGGACCTTTCTATTACATTTCGTGTAGAAGCATGCTTTACCTTAAACAACTCTTCAAGCATGGCAGGTTGATACCCACACCTCCATTCATTTAAGTGATATTGTTGCCCTCTAAAAGGGGCCAAGAACCCCTCTAAGTGTGTGTAACTTGTTTCAACAAGGTACTAACAACCTAAATGAATTTATAAGACAATATTTCTAAAAGTTACATTTTGAATAAAAAATCTGCTTAAAGTTCAAAGTTCCTTATATGAAGTTTTATTATCATCATAACCTAATTAATACATACCAATAGGCACTTTTAGACCATTTCTCCTACTTAAATCATATTGTAGAACTCTACCATCAACAGTCGGCCCTTCCCAACGAGGTAACATGCTATAAATTGCATGTTAGGGTCACATGAACATTAGTAGATATCTCATTTTTCCTTGTATGATCCCTAGGTATCTCCTCAAGTGGCACTTTTACTTTGATGTGGGTTCCATCAAAATGCCCCAACACAATTCTAATATATTATATCCACAAAGAGTTTTCAAATTTACTAAACTAATGTGAGTAATATGTATATCAAAACAATATTATTTTTAATTAATTACCTTAAACCATTTCACCCGTAATCAGTTGAATCATTAGAAATAGGTTTGGGTTTTCTAAGTAGCATGTGTTCGAGTTTAATGACAATAACAAAGACTCTATTGAAATACTTACTCACTGTTTCACCTGACATTTGAAACATGTCACTAGAAGTTTTATTCTTAATGTGATGAGAAAGTATGAAAAGCAAAGTCACTACTTGCTCATCAATCAACAAGTTTTTTGTGTCCCTCAACCCTCCTTTTCTTTTTAGTAACTCACAAAACTTAAAACAATCCAGTTAACCTTCTTAATTCATCACTACAAGTTTTCTCATCACCATGGACAAAAGCTTTAATCTTCTTTTTCTTCTCGAAAAAATCCTAAGTGTAGGATGTAATTTTAGGCCTTTAAGAAGTTAAAGCATTTTTTTTTCATTATGAAATTAACAAAGTAAAAATTTATTAATGTTATTGATATGCTCGCGATATTAAGTAATAAAATTTATAAAAACTGATCACACCAAAACTAACTAATATCACGATATTAAAGGCAAGTGCACCTATCGAACAATAGTATAGTTTAGTGGCAAGACCGAGTTATCGTACCCAAGGGAACCAAAAGTACTAATACTTACTTCCTTTCTAGTTTCTAGCCTGAAAATGAAAGAGGTTTGGTTGAAACTAATTCAAAAACTAACTAAAAGTGCACAAAAAGTAAATTGGGGAAAAACTTTTAGGGAAAAGCTGATTGATATAAGCAATACTTAAGGGAGAATCCACCTAGACTTTACTTGTTATTGGTTCTTGAGTTAGACGATTTATTCACTTGACTCGATCCGTAGAGATCCCTAATTTATACTAAACCCTCTGTCGAGGTGAAGAGCAACTAGGCCTAGGTTGTTAACTAAAGTTCCTTTATTAATTAACACCCTAGGTTGCATTAATTTGATCTATGGTTCCTTATATTAGGTTTGACCCTAATCCGGCAGATTTATGTCGCCCTCTGTCTAGGGTTGCATGCAACTCTACTTAATTATGGTAGATCTACTTTTATCACAGGGACTTTTGCTCCTCTGCTTTAAGCACATCCGTTTCTTGAATCAATACCTAGGCTTATTAACACAAGAATTAAGCACACATAATTAAGAACAACTCAAGTATTTATCATATAACTCAAGAATAAATAATAACAAGATTCGTCTTAGGTTTCATCCCCCTCAAGTATTTGAGGGATTTAGTTCATAATAAAGAAAGAAAACATCTCAGAAGAATTAAGATAACAAAACATAAAGAACCCGAAAGCCCCTGAAGGAATTTAGGGAGATCCTCTGTCTTGATGTAGAATTCTGGCTTCTGGGATGAATCAATCGGCTTCCCTTGGAGTAATTCCTTACTTTCACTCCTTGTGTAGGTAGAACTATGGCGCTCTTCCTTGAGAGAAAAAAGTATTCCCTTAGCGGGAAATAAGCCCCCCTTGAAGTTGCCTCCTAGGGTCTTTATATAGAGTTTTAAAATGGCTTTTTTAGCCCCTAAGTATCCTTTTTCGAGTAGAATTGAACTTCCTCACGATAGGGACACGCCCGTGTGGTTTCTACAAGAGGCCGTGTGATTCTATCAATGGAAGCACGACCGTGTGGCCTGGCCATGCTTGTCGAGGGCTGGACCATGTAATCTTCATGCGGCACGGTCGTGTGCTACGGCCGTGTGGTGATTCCTTGTGTCGTGTCATTTTCACCTTTTGACCTATTTTCCTCATTTTTAGTCCATTTTTTGTTCTTTTCTCTTCCCTATGCTCTCCTGAGTATAAGATATGAAAAAGAAAGATTAAGAGCACCAATTTTCGCAAAATTGATAATAATTCATCCAGAATATAGGCTAAACATGAGGTAAAAATATGTATAATTTATCGTTTATCAAATACCCCCACACTTAAACCTTTGCTTGTCCTCAAGCAAAATCTCAATCCCTAATGAAGAATCATTCTTCTCAATTTACAATTTTTATCAATAATGTTTCAAACTAATCCACAGGTAATCATAGAATTAAAATTCAATTAGAAGAACATTAAAGATTCAATCACTCTAAGTTGAGAATTTTATCATTGAAACATAAGTTTCTTCCCTTCTTCTAAGTAATCATCTCTCAATTGAAATCAACAGGTTTTGACATCCTCACAAGGGGTTCACTCTATCCACTCAAACTGTTTAGGGTTCAAGAATTTAAGCACTCTCTAGTTAATCTGAAAAGTTATTACCATAGGCTTGCAAGAAAATCAAATCTCCACCACTATAGATTGATACGACACATCGATCAAAAGGTCTTTCAATGGTTGTAATGGGGTTTTGGTTAGGGGTGTTGTCACAAGCTGAAAAAGAGGGTTAAAATCGAGATTGAATTGAAAAATCATCTAGCTAGAGAAATCTCTATCACTGGAACATATTCCTAAAGTTAAGCCTTATGATGACAACGTTCTGGATTTGGAAACTTGTAGAAATATGCAAAAACTATTGAACTATTACAGATTACAACTGAATTAACTGTATATACATTTTTTTAAGAACAATTCAAGTACAATACTTTGAATATTGATAAACTTTACAACTGAAAAAGAGAACAAAGCTAGATAATAATTTTAACTCAAATCTCGACAAAAATAGGGATCAAAATAATTGAATAGAATTCAACAAAAATGGGTTATGGGTTAATATTAGAGGTAAGTCAAAGAATGAGTTGTTAGGCTCAATGGGGTTTACTAGGGGTTAATTTATAGAGGTAGGCTTTTTATGGAGTAAGTGGGTTAAATCCTAAGTGCCTTTATCATCTCAATATATCAAATCAATGATGTGGTCTTGACATGTATAATCGAAGCAAGTTCTAGAATAACAAATCAGTATTGACTCACTCAAAGCAATAATAAAAGTGAGCATGAAAGAATGTATGCTCAAAAGGCTCAAAAATCTTACTAGAATTATGGCTTTTGATGTCAATCCTGTGAATTTCAAATCTTAAGATAACACTTAAAATTCAGGAAAATAACTTATGAAAAAATTGGGTTCTCAAAATTTTCAACTTATCATGCTTGATTCCCTAATGTTTTAAAGTTTGAATAATCAAAGCATAAACACCTATGTCTTAATTCTCAACATATCAATAAAAATCATAAATCAATCAGAATTAATTCCTAACAAGAGATTTGAAGATAATGTAGAGAATTCAAAATTTGAGAGCAATTTTTAGGGATTTCAAAGATAATACAAAGAATGAAAGTGAGTTTCCCCCCACACTTAAGATGTACATTGCCCTCAATGTACAAAGATAACATTAATAGCAATAGAAACACAAGATCATAAGTTACGGAGAGAAGTAAAACTCCCTGAATATTGGATGGAACCTTTGAATTGTGAAAGTTGTCTTGGAGGAAGAAATACTTGAAGTTCATGGTTTTGAAACTGTGATAGCACTTAAAGGATTTTAGGTATTTTAGGATTAGAACAATTACTCGTTAGGAAATAACCGATATAAAATAATTGAAATAACATAAACTAGTTCTGAGAATACTGAAATTCAAATAAAGAAAAAGATAAAATAAAATAAAATGGAAAAAACAAAAATCTCAGGGATTTTAGTGCGCCTGGCTCGAGACACACGCCTGTGTTGCGAGGGCGTGTTGAGGCACACGGTCGTGTAGCACGTTCGTGTCCTTCGATGTTCGCTTCTCCCACGGCCGTGTATGGGATCACACACCCATGTTGGAATTGACAGTGTTGGCCACGGCCATATCGCATGGCCGTGGCTATTTACCGTAGCCCATGCTTTAGGGAAAATTTTACCCTGCTTGTACACAGCCAAGTTGCACGATCGTGTCTCTACTCAAAGTGTACACACAGCCTGAGGAACGCCCGTGGACGTGGCCGTATGGTCCTAAATTTCTGCATTAAAAAGGGTTAGTTGATGCATAAAAATACTAAAATCAAAAATAAAAGAAAAGCTACTAAGTTAGTGCTCGGGTTGCCTCCCGAGAAGCGCTTATTTATAGTTTAAGCTGGACTTTGCTTGAGCTTGTATGTTCACGATGGTTTGACGAGTTGATACTCTTCTATCCTGCCTACAATTTCATTATCAACGTAAGATTTGAGTCGAGTGTGATTTACCTTGAAAGTGCCAAGTGACTCATGTTTTATCTCGACTGTACCATAGGGAAAGATTTTCATTACCATGAAGTAAGGTGTATCACTTGTATGCTCTTTTGAATTCAAGATTCGAGGATCGTCTTCCCCTAAGATTACCTTATCCCCTACATTAAGTTGATTCGTTTGTATCTGAGGGTCGTCTTGATGTTGCTCTGGGTTGGTTTGGTATACTTTGGGCTTTTCATGATAGTTCAGCCACTCTAGTTCCTCGATCTGAAGCATTCGCTTTTCAGGTGCATCTCCCTTGGATGGACTTGTCTGTGATTGGGTTGCCTTTATGTAGAATGTATCCTGCACAGAAGGTTGGGTGGTGAGTTTAGTGTTTTTACAAGGACTCGTGACTATATTATTATCAATAGTGTTAATCAAGTTTCGAGCTTGTAAAGTAACTTTGTCATCACCTACACGTAGTGTAAGTTCACTGTTCCTAAATCAGTTATTGTTCTGGCAGTTGCTAAAAAGGGTCGCCCTAGAATTAAGGGTACATTGCTATCCTCATCAATGTCTAAAACAACAAAGTCAACTGGGAATATAAATTTATCAATTTTGACAAGCACATCTTCAATTATTCCCTTAGGAGACCTAATAGTTTTATCAGCCAGTTGAATGCTCATCTTAGTTTGCTTAGGTTTTCTAAGACCTAGTTGTTTAAACAGTTTATAAGGCATGACATTTATACTAGCCCCTAAATCAGCTAAAGCATTTTTGGTGTCTAGGCTACCAAATAAACAAGGAATAGTAAAACTCCCTGGATCTTTTAGTTTGGTTGGCAGTTTATTTTGGAGAATAGCTGAGCATTCCTCGTTGAGTTCCACTGTGGACAGTTCTTCCAACTTCCTTTTATTTGTGAGAAGTTCCTCTAAAAATTTTGTGTACTTCGGCATCTGCAAAATTGCTTCAACAAATGGTAAGTTGATATGTAATTTCTTTAAGAGTTTAAGAAACTTACCGAATTGCTCATCTGTGCGGTCCTTCTTTAGCGCGGTTGGGTATGGGAGACAAGGTTTAAATTCTTTGGTAATTTCATCTTTGTAACTTACCTTATTCTTTCCTTTACTTACCATAGGCTCCTTGCATGGCTCTGGGTTGGTTTTGGTTAACCAGTCATTATCTATCTTATCGACTGCATTAAGTTGCTCTTTGGGGTTAGTCTCAGTATTGCTTGATAACCCACCTTGCGGTCGTTTAGAGATTAGCTTGGCGAGCTAGCCTATTTGAGTTTCAAGTCCTTGAATGGATGCCTGCTGGTTCTTTACTGCCGTTTCGGTATTTTGGAAATGATTTTCTAACATGGCCATAAATTTGGTGAACATCTCTTCTAGGTTCAGCTTTTTCTCCTGTTGTGGTGGTGGCTACTGAAATCCCGGAGGAGGCGGTTGTCTTTAATTTCCTTGTCCTTCCCATGAAAAATTGGGGTGACTCCGCCAACCTGCATTATAAGTATTTCTATAAGGGTTATTTTGAGGTCTAGAATTGTTACCCATATAGTTGGTTTGCTCAGTTTCCATGCCATGTTCATAATAGGAGTAATATGGATTGAACATATTTCCTTGGATTGCGTCACACTGCATCACTGGATGTGCCTGCGTAGAACCAACAAAATTATCAAACTTTTTATTTAAAAGTTCTACCTGGTTAGTAAGCATGGTGACAGCATCAATATTATAAACTTCTGCAGCTTTTGTCGACTTTGTCCTCATGACTTGCCACTGATAGTTATTTAGTGACATCTCTTCTATAAACTCATAAGCTGCTTCTGGTGTTTTATTGTTGATTGTTCCTCCGGCGGCCGCATCGATCATCTGCCTTGTTGATGGATTCAAACTGCTGTGAAAGGTTTGAACTTGTAACCACAAAGGCAACCCATGGTGAGGGCACCTTCTGAAAAGATCTTTGTATCTCTCCCAGGCATCGTAAAGTGTCTTTAGATCCATCTGCACAAAAGAAGAGATATCATTTCGCAATTTAGTTATTTTAGCTGGAGGAAAATATTTAAGTAAAAATTTTTCGGTCATCTATTCCCATGTAGTGATTGAGCCTCGTGGTCGTGGTAGAGAATTTAACCACTGTTTAGCCTTGTTTCTCAAAGAGAATGGGAATAGCCTGAGACAAATGGCATCATCAGAAACGCCATTTATTTTGAATGTATTGCATATTTCCAAGAAATTGGCTAGATGTGGGTTAGGATCCTCATCCTGCAAACCATCAAACTGAACAAATTGCTACATCATTTAAATAGTGTTAGGTTTCAGTTCAAAATTATTTGCAGCAATAATAGGCCTAACAATGCTAGATTCAGTGCCTGCTAAATTAGGTCTAACATAATCATACATAGTACGCGGAGCAGGATTTTGCTCAACAGGATTTGCGTCTACTACAGGAAGTAGCTGATTATCCTGATTTGCTTCCATCTCTTTAGTAGGTTCTAGCCTTTGTTCTTGTCCCTGTTCTGGATAATGTAGGCTTTTTCTGATCTCTCTACAAGTTCTGCAAACTGTCGCTTCTAAATCTTCGTCAAAAAACAATGGTCCTGCTGGGTTGTTTCTAGTCAAAAACTAAAAATACCTAGAAGGAAAAAGCAAAGAAAAATAGAATAAAATAAAAATAAATAATAAAATAAAAAATAAAAGAAAAATAAATAAAAACTGAAAATAAATAAATATAGTAATGGCTAAATTAATAGAAATCGAGTTTTCTTAATATTTTAGTTCCCCGGCAACGGCGCCAAAAACTTGATATGCTCACGATATTAAGTAATAAAATTTATAAAAACTGGTCACACCAAAACTAACTAATATCACGATATTAAAGGCAAGCGCACCTATCGAACAGTAGTATAGTTTAGCGACAAGACCGAGTTATCGTACCCAAGGGAACCAAAAGTACTAATACTTACTTCCTTTCTATTATCTAGCCTGAAAATAAAAGAGGTTTGGTTGAAACTAATTCTAAAACTAACTAAAAGTGCACAAAAAGTAAATTGGGGAAAAACTTTTAGGGAAAAGTTGATTGATATAAGCAATACTTAAGGGAGAATCCACCTAGACTTCACTTGTTATTGGTTCTTGAGTTAGATAATTTATTCACTTGACTCGACCCGTAGAGATCCCTAATTTATGCTAAACCCTCTGTCGAGGCGAAGAGCAACTAGGCTTAGGTTGTTAACTAAAGTTCCTTTATTAATTAACACCCTAGGTTGCATTAATTCGATCTATGGTTCCCCATATTAGGTTTGACCCTAATTCGGCAGATTTATGTCGCCCTATGTCTAGGGTTGCATGCAACTCAGCTTAATTATGGTAGATCTGCTCTTACCACAGGGACTTTTGCTCCTCTGCTTTAAGCACCTCCGTTTCTTAAATTAATACATAGGCTTATTAACACAAGAATTAAGCATACATAATTAAGAACAACTCAAGTATTTATCATATAACTCAAGAATAAATAATAACAAGATTCGTCTTAGGTTTCATCCCCCTCAAGTATTTGAGGGATTTAGTTCATAATAAAGAAAGAAAACATCTCAGAAGAATTAAGATAACAAAACATAAAGAACCCGAAAACCCCTGAAGGAATTTAGGGAGATCCTCTGTCTTGATGTAGAATTTTGGCTTCTAGGATGAATCAATTGGCTTCCCTTGGAGTAATTCATTGCTTTCACTCCTTGTATAGGTAGAACTATGGCGCTCTTCCTTGAAAGAAAAGAGTATTCCTTTAACGGGAAATAAGCCCCCTTGAAGTTGCCTCCTAGGGTCTTTATATAGAGTTTTAGAATGGCTTTCTTAGCCCCTAAGTATCCTTTTTCGAGTAGAATTGAACTTCTTCACGATAGGGACACGCCCATATGCCACGCCCGTGTGGTTTCGACAAGAGGCCGTGTGATTCTATTGATGGAGGCATGACCGTGTGGCCTGGCCGTGCTTGTCGGGGGCTGGACCGTGTGATCTTTATGTGGCACGGCCATGTGCCACGACCGTGTGGTGATTCCTTGAGCCGTGTCATTTTCACCTTTTGGCCCATTTTCCTCATTTTTGGTCCATTTTCCGTTCTTTTCTCTTCCCTATGCTCTCCTGAGTATAAGATATGAAAAAGAAAGATTAAGAGCACCAATTCTCACAAAATTGATAATAATTCATCCAGAATATAGGCTAAACATGAGGTAAAAATATGTATAATTTATCTTTTATCAGTTATCATATTAATCCAATGACTTAAAACATCTATTCTTACTTCTTCAAAAATTAATACCCAAAAGAAGCATTCTTTATGAAATACTACAATTGTTTAACAACATGCAAAAATTGTTTATCAAGAAATTGGGAGATTAGATAGATTCATAACAATTTACAACTTAATGAGATGCTAATATTCCAACCAAGGAAACAATTATATAAGTAGCATGCTAAGAATGACAATAATTAGACTATCATCTATGAAGCTTGTACATGTGGAAATTTCTTTTATAAAACATAGATTTAAAATATATACTCCAAATTTATTTATTTTAAAAAAAAAAACATAGCATTCATGTAGAAATAATTAACTTGGTTTTCAACTAAATCAAGAATTTGTTATAGAATACATACCAATAATTTAAAATTGAATATCTTAATTATTGTTTATAGAGGAAATCTGAAAAGATAAAGAAGAAGAAATGGATAACAAGTCATGAATGATGAAATTTTTTTATTACAAACTCTAGGTATTCATAAATATATCTAATATTTCCTCGCAAATGATGAAATTTGAACAATTTTTTTACCTTTGTTTGACAACAATGGCATTAGAAGGAAATAGAGAAAATATAGAAGATGAGGTCTTTAGAATAATTTTTAATAATCAATAATAATAAAAATGTGTAAGTTTTAGTTTTAGATGATGGTATTGTTGGAAAAATAAAAACATAAAAAAGTGTTTAACACGGTGACATTTAAATACCGCCTCAATGTTTGCTTTATTTATCCCCCATCTTGAAACAAAAAGTCACGTGAGTTTGTAAAATTTCAAGCTTACCAAACAACTTGTTATTTCAAAATTAGATGATACACTAGTATCAATTAATATATTATGCTAGTTTTATCTTTACCAAACAAACCGTGAATTTTTAGGCTAGTATTAATCAAAATTGTTTGGTAAATTAGTAAATATAAGTACTAAATATAATTATGTTGTTTGATAAAAGTAAATACTAATCTTTAAAAATTATGAATTTCTTAGTTTTAATTTTATTAATATATTATTTTAGATAGTTTTGGATAAAAAATAAATTTGGGAATTTGAACATCTAATTTAAAAAAAAAGATAATTTATTTATTTTTAATAAAGTAAAATCAACTTAATATTTTCTACATTAGGTGGTAAGTAGTTGTCTATCTACTTATCTTATTCAACATCTTTTTAAATTTTATACTACTTAAAAAATTATCAAGCACATTTAAAATATTAAATTTTAAAAATTTTCTCCTTCAATGATATGCAAATTTTCAATAATTTAATTAGTGTTCGATGCTTTTCCATCTTATGATACCAATGGAATGTAATTCCTTGGAATGTAATTGTTGAGAATCTGATTGCCAGGAAAGTTATTGTACAAGGTTTGGCATACAATGGAAGGTATTGATTAAAATCCTAGGAAAATTAAATTATCACATTTGGTTCACTAAGTAGAATGTAATGATAATTTATGAATTTACTTGTAACACTTTGAAACCAATCTAGACGTTATGATTGAATCTTGAGGGATTGCATACGTTTGTTTTAAAACTAGAGATTAAAATTAGAAACGTAGCATGAAACAAAACTTAGTAGTGATATTTTCCATTTTTTTAGGAAAGGACACCTTTTTAAGTTAATTCATTTCAATTATAGAAAAGCACTTAAGATCACTTAGTTTTGCAGTGGAATTCTTTGGGTTATACCAAGTTTTGAAAACCGTGATTTGATTTGGAATTCAATGAATTGCAATTGGAATAAAGTAGTTTAAATGCAATAAATCAATTCAAAAACGACAAATAAAACCCAAAATGAATAACAGTCCCCAAGAGCCCAAAATAGTCCAATTAGAAATAAAACCTTAACCAAATTATAAAAAAAAATTTAATACAAGCTTCCACTATGCCAACTCATCCTAAGTTTGCTTGTTACCTGAGAGGAAATAAAACAAAAAGTAAGCTTATGAGCTCATTGTGTAATAAATCTAAGCAAAAGATTAAATACACATAAATTCATATTTATGTTTCCAGATACACTATCAGATACAGAATCAAATGTATTTTCATAATCAGATACATATTCAGATGCAGATTCAGATCCTACCCCCATCCGCTAAACACCATCCCTACACACCTAATAGGGTATTCAATACTCATCTAACCCTACACACCTATAAGTGAGCATATGTCACTTTTCAGAGTAGTGCAGTCAAGCTGCCACATATAATACGTGGTAAACTGCTAGATTCAAATTTACATGTTCAAGCCACCAGATAAGGCAGATTATTAAACTGCCATCACTTCCTTCGTCAAACATATTCCCACCCTAATGCTAATGCATGTACTAACAGATAAGAAATGCTCATATTTCATGCATGCTGCTTACATATGACATGCTATTAAAATTATTAGAAAACAGATCATATATAAATTTCACATATCATATCCACAATACATACATTAGCATACTATCAAATGTCATGTTTTCAAGTCCTATTTATATAGTGTGAACCCTAAGGAATGGCTAAATACGAATCACACTACAATATCGGCCTAAGCAAATTTTTTAGGAAATCGGCCAACACACCCCAACACATGCCCTTGTGGTCCACACGGCCTGTCACACAGCCATGTGGCCGACACATGTAACAGCCTGATTTTGGGCCTAGTCAGAATAGTGGTTGCGGGGCCACAAATTCGAAGGGGAAAATTTTAATATTCTTATATTTTTATGATCTAAAATTTTACAGAATGATTTTGTGAAAATTTTGTTCAAAAATTTTGACGTTTGGGCACTCAATTTAGTCAAAAGGACTAAATTGTAAAAAGTGCAAAACTTTAGTTTTAGAAGCTAGACGTCTCTAATTGCTATGAAGTTTTAAATTGGAGGTCCTTAAAAGGAAATTAGACCATTGGTTAATTTTTTGGACAAAAATGGACATAAAATAGGTGAAATAGAATATTTTTAAGTTAAGGGCATTTTAGTAATTTGGTGATTAAATGAATTATAAAGCCAAATTAAAAGCCAATTTTTGCTCATCTTCAACCCCTTGGCCGAATTTCACATGAGGAAGGCATAGCTAGGGTTTTTCAAGCTTTCAAGCTCAATTGTAAGTCCGTTTTAGCCCCGTTTTTAATGTTATTTACATTTTTAAGATCTCGTAGCTCGGTTTAGCTATTTCTACCATTATTTTGAGCTAAGGTTTGTGTATAAAAATTTACCCATTGATGACATGCATGTGTTATGATGTTTAATGATAGAATATGAATGTTCAGAATGTAATAAACGACTTTTACTAAGCAATTTTTGATGAAATCTCACAAAAGGACTTATTTGTAAAAAGTTGTAAAATGTGTGTAAGTGTGTGAATAAATGCAAAATTTGGGCTGCTATAGTTATCAAAATGGTTTGGCTAGGCCTAAAATATAAGGAAATTAAATAAAAATCATTTTACGAGCCTAGGGGAAGAAGTGTAAATATGACAAAGTTTAGGGGCAAAAATGTAATTTTTTCCATAATGTGAATTTTGGTTAATTTGAGTAGCATGTTGAATAAATAAGTGAAATGTGTTGTTATAGATCAAGAAAAACGAGATTCAGACATAGAACGAGAGTAAAACAAAGAATATGATGAATAAGTCCTTTTCACCGATTGTGCTACCGAGGTAAGTTTGTATGTAAATAATGCATCATTTTTACTTACGTTATCATATTTTATTATTTTTTGAAATGTGGCTGAATATTGAATAAAATTGACAAGTATCGGAAAGTGAGAAATTTCCCGATTGAACATTAGGAATAAAATAGGATACAAGTGACATGTCACTAGTGACTCAAGTGTGGTATTATGTGAAGGCCACTTTGAGTAGAGATAGCTTGATCACAAATGTGGTACTATGTAAAGGCCACTTTGTAAAGAAAGATAGCTTTGGTCACAAGTGTGGTACTATGTGAAGGCCACTTTGTGAAGAAGGTAGCTTTGGCTATAAGGGTGGTATTATGTGCAGGCCACCGAGTACCCTTCATTATTCAAATTTGTTCAACGGGAAATGACTAAGTGTAAACGAATATGACTATGTGATGAATAAGTGCAGGTATGTGTGTATAAACTTATGAGCAATGTGCTCGATATGTGATCGGACTTTGGTAAGGTTATTATAGAGTACAATAAGTGCAGGTATGTGTGTACAAACTTATGAGCAATTGCAATAAGTGCAAAATGTGTGTTCTAGATGATAAGAGATGTAATTGTGATGGGTTTTCAAAGTGGAAGTCCTTATGTAGAAATTAGCCCATTAATAAGTTAGTGGAAGATATTTCTTTGGTATTATTGAAATTAGTTTGAAAGTAAAAGTTAAATTGGTAATTAAATCAATAAAGGCATAATAAGACAAAAGTGCAAATGCTACCATCTTTATTTTCTTCTTTCTTCCACTGATTTGGAAAAACAAAAATGGCAGCCATGGGAGAAGCTTCATTCGACCATCTTTGCTTGGCTTGTGTGTGAATATTTTTCGTCCCGTTTTTAATAATTTTTATGTTTTCAGAGTCGTGGCAGCTTAATCTAGTTACCCCATATCTTCAATTTCAAAATTGTGTATTTTGATAATTGAAGATAGAAAATATATCCTTATTGTTAGATAAACAACATTTGTAAAGTCATTTTTAATAGAAATGTTGATTAGGGACTAAATTGAGAAATATGATAAATTGTGTGGTAAAAGTGTGAATATGTGAAAAATGTGGGCTGCTGTAAGCATGATAAATATTCGACTAGGCATGGGTAGTAAAGAAATTGAATGAATTTCATTTTATGAGCCTAGGGGTAAAAGTGTAAATATAACAAAGTTTAGGGGTAAAAATATAATTTTACCAAAAATGTGAAATTCGGCTAATTTGAGTAGCATGATGAATAAATAAATTAAATGTGTTGTTATAGATCAAGGAAGACGAGAATTGGATCTAGAATGGGGAAAAGCCAAAAATCAGATTTAGTCAACATAATTCGCCGTTACAGCGAACGAGGTAAGTTGTACGTAAATAATACGACTTTACTGTTATTATGTATTGAATGATTGATTTTGCATAATATGTTTGAATATGCTTATAAGCTATGCATGATGAAATTTAATGTGGTAAACTCCCCGTTGAACCATAGGAATAGACCGGATATTCATGGCATGATACTAGGGTCATACGAGAGCTAGTGTAAGACCATGTTTGGGACATGGCATCGACCTCGTTATGTGTCAGTGTAAAACCATGTCCGAGACATGGCATTGACACTGATATGTGCGAGCCAGTGTAAGACCATGTTTGGGACATGGCATCGGCGTTGATACGAGTGCTAGTGTAAGACCATGTCTGGGACATGGCATCGGCCTTGATATGTGAGCCAATGTAGGACCATGTTTGGGACATGGCATCGACTTTGATATGTGTCAGTGTAAGACCGTGTCTGGGACATGGCATCGGCATGTATAGAGGAGAGCCAGTGTAAGACCATGTCTGGGACATGGCATCGGCCTCGATATATGAGAGTCAGTGTAAGACCATGTCTAGAACATGGCATCGACTTGACATGTGAGCCAGTGTAAGACCATGTCTGGGACATGGCATTGTCATCTTACCCTATGTTTGAGGCTTATCGAATATCCTTTAGTATTCCAAATGGTTCAACGGGAAATTCATAGTTTATGTTAAAATGAGAGAAGTTATGACTACGTTGTGAGTGGTACAGGTATGTGCATGGTGCTCATGAGAAATGAGTTCGGTTTATGATGCTTTATTGGTAAGGATGTAATTAAGTAAGTCATACCTATGAAAATGATCTTGTAATGACCTTGTGATTTTAAGTCTATACTTATGATGTATAAATAGGTGGTAAACTTGATTGATGATCATGTGTGAGGCTTTTAGGCCAAATTAAATTAAGACATGATAAGTTTAAGTTTTGTTGTTGATGAATAGGTTAAATTGGCCAATGAATGGCATATAAATATTTGATAATAACTAGCTATGGGAATGGCTAGTTTAGGATATGCTTTGGTGTTATGTTTGATTGAATGGATGTTAATACAAAGAAATCCTGAAAGAGTAAAGTTAGCAATAAAACAATTCTGGAAAACAAAAGTTGTATAACTTTATAACAAATCACCAAAAATTGTGGAAATTGAAGAAGTTGAATAAGATATGAAATTAAAGATTATTGAGTCTATTTTCACATAGAAGAAATAGTGTAAACAAAAAAAATTCATATTATGAGATATTAAATTTTTCGTGGGACAGGGTTAGGATGGTTTCAGAATCCCCTATTCTAAATTTGAAAAATCATTAAAAATTATATAAAAATAATTATGAGTTATAATTTATATGTTTGAAATTCTTAATTAATATATTTTCAAGAGAATCAAACGGGAACATCATACGAGTCCCGTACAAGGAGATAATTAATTTTTAGTGAAGAATGGTTGAAACTATTAGATGGAAAAATAGGGACGATTTTAAAGAATAAACGGTACTTATTAGCTAAACCAAAAATTCTGGAAATTTTATGGTAAGGATATATGTGAGTCTAGTTTTAGGGAAAATTAGCGGAACTTAATTTTGAGTTTTGTAGCTCATGATACAAATAATTTAGTGACTATGACTTGCGTTGACAGCTTGATATGAACATAAGTAAATAGTGGAATTATGTGCAATTATGATTGTATTATCTTGAGAATGTATTGTGAGGATTGGTAAAAGCATGTTAATGAATTGCTTATTATTTACATACCAACTTACTAAGCTATATAGCTTACCTCTTTTCCTTTCCCATGTCTTGTAGGAACTTTTAAGCTAGCTCGAGTTGGAGATTGTTGGAGATACTATCACACTATCAAGTGATCCTATTGGGTATAAATAAATTCGAGTACTTTAAGTTTATGGCATGTATAGGAATTCAGTCATTTGTTATAAGTGTCATGATTAGTTTGGCCACATAGGTTGGCTTGTAATCGTTAATGTTGCTTCTTATATATATAAACATATAGCCATAAGAATGGCTTGTGCTGACTATAAGTTTTTTTATATGTTAATGCCCTCTTGTGAATGTGTGATTAGTATGCTTTCAATGGGCTAAGTATGAAGTTTTAAGCATTTTAGTTGATGGCATGAGAATGACATGTATTTGACTTAGTTGTGAGTGTTTGGTTTCCAAAGTACAATATGTTCGTACCATTGAATTGCAGGAAGTGCATGTGTGGTTAAGGGTGACAAATGGCTTGGAAGACAACCTTATTATTGAGCACACGGGCAGAGACATAGGGATGTGTCTTAGCAATATGTGCTATATGGCCTAGCACACATGTGTGTGCTACATGGCCTAGCACACATGTGTGTGAGTTGGCCGTGTGACTCAAATTTGATGACGATGTCATAAACAGAGAGTTACATGGGTGGAGGACACGGGTATGTCCTGATCCACACGGACGTGTATGACCACAAGGCTTACCTACACGGGCGTGTGACTCTCCAAAACAAGAAAATTTTCTAAATGTTTCAAAAGTTCCAAAAGTTCTTAGTTTAGTCTCAAACTGCTCCCAAAGCATGTTTTGGGCCTCGTAGGCCCATAATAGGGACATTATGAGTATGTATGAAAAGTTTTAAATTGAGATGGAAGTGCATGACTTGGTTTTGCATGTTTATGTAAGTTTAAGTCCAGTAACACCTTGTACCCTATTCCGGCGTCGAATACAGGTAAAGGATGTTACACTTTTTCTAGAAGGCGCTCTGAAAGAAAGCCTAAGTCACTCACTCAGGCTGGATGCTTTGCTCAACCAATTGTTACCACTGATACGCTTCATCACGAAGTAAAGATACTGAATCTTTCAGTTTCTACTCGGAAGTGCAGTCCAAATCATTCATTATTCTCTCGGTGGCCTCCAACCAGTACACAATCACTGTCGGGTTAGTCCTAGCGACACCCCTAAACAACTTAACCCCATTCGATCGGAGTCGCTTAGTTACCGACCCTCAACTCTCAAATCTAGTTCGGGCCCCAGTTACCCTCTCAAGCACCCTCAACATAGCTTGGGACACTGCTCACCCCTAACAATTTGAGCCTGAGACTCAGTCTCAACAGTAGGTGTCCAAATAATCTCACTCATATCTAAATTAAGCATGCTACCCATCGAAGATGGCTCAGCTCGAACCTTTCTTTTGGCATCCTCCGCTCCTACGGGTACCACGTACACGGGTTCCAGGTGTACTCATTTACTAAGTTATCTACAATTTAGAATTTTATGCATTAGCTTAGGTTTATTATTGAAAGCCCTAAGTCTATAATTTTATCAAAAGTTTTTACAGAGTTATCACAATCTTTGGCTACAGCAGAGTAATTCTAACACTACAGTGTTTTACTAGACCATCAAGTATAGCTAAGGTAGAAGTACTTACACGATCGGCGCCGGAGACTCGGATTCACTTTTTACAGACTCAATTATCAAAATTAATAAAAAAAATACAAGTTATTCAAAGAAATTTTCGTAAAAATTTTGAACCCAAAAATCACAACCCGAGTTTTAAACCTGGCTCTAATACCACTAAATGAAACACCCCAAACTCAGCCTAAACGTTATGGTTAAATCTTGAGGGATTATATCTGTTCATTTCAAACTAGAGATTAAAATTGGAAATGTAACATGAAACAAAACTTAGTAATGATATTTTCTAGTTTTTGAGGAAAGGACACATTTTTAAGTTAATTCATTTTAATTACCGAAAAACACTTAAGATCACTGAGTTTTGCAATACAATTCTTTAAGTTATATTGTGTTTTGAAAATCATGATTTTATTTGGAATTCAACAAATTCTAGTTGAAATAAAATAGTTTGAATGCAATAAATTAGTTTAAAAACGACAAATAAAACCCAAAATGAATAACAATCCCCAAGAGTCCAAAATAATCCAATTAGAAATAATACTTTACTTAACTAAATTATAAAAAATAAATTTCAACCTGAGCTCCTGCTACACCAACCCGTCCTAAGTTTGTTGGTTACTGAAGAGGAAAACAAACAAAAAGTGAGCTTACGAGCTTAATGTGTAATAATTCCTAAGCAATAGATCAAATACACTTAAATTGACGTATATGTTTTCAGATACACGATTAGATACAAAATCAAATATATTTTCATAATCAGATACATTTTTAGGTCCTACCTCCATTCGCTATACACCATCTCCGTCTATCCCTACACACCTAATAGGGTATTAAATACCTATCCAACCCCACACACCTATAAGTGAGCGTATGTCACTTTTTAGAGTAATGCGGTCAAGCTGTCAGATATAATACGCGGTAAACTGCCAAATTTAGATATATGTAGTCCAACCACTAGATAAGATAGATTATTAAACTGCCATCACTTCATTCATCAAACATATTCCCACCCCAATGCTCATGCAGATACTAACAGATAACAAATGCTCATATTTCATGCATGCTTCTTACATATGACCCTACAGAGCGGCTAAATACGAACCACACTACAATACGAGCCTAAGTAAAATTATCAGAAAATGGGCCCAACTGACCTAGCCCATGTGGCCCACATGACCCAACGTACGCTCGTGTCACCCACATAACCCAATTAACCCAGACAATGTGGCTTCGACAATCCATTTTTCGGCATCATGTTGTTCACTTTTTTTTGGGTTTTTCGTTACGCACCTGGTCGTTTCTAAACCTCGACTCAACATCACACTTTCAAAACCCTAAATAGTAATGATTGTCCTACAAATCTTCTAAATCATTGGAAAAATGTCGTTCACTCACCAACTTCTCTGAACCACTACACGCATTAAGAACAACACCACGGAACATAAGTAACAATGAAGAATCAAAAGAAAACTCAATCGATTAAGAAAGTTTTGCGAAAAATGCAAGGCAAAAACGGCAGCAAGTTATTTACTGTAACCAAGAGAAAGAGATAAGAAAGAAATTTGAGAACGTTTCCTAAAAGCAATTAACATGAAAAGCAAAATGAGAGTTTTGGGGAAAAGTGGAGAAGTGGTGGTTGAGTGGGAGAAATTTTTGGGATAATTTTTCAAAAATAAAATTCCACTAGCTAATCATCCATCAGGCTTCCAAAATCTGAATTCAATTCAAACTCCACTACATGGGCGGCACACTAGGGAATTAGCAAAATTTATTTCCATTTGCACACACAAAGATTCAAACACAAAACCAAAGGGTAAGTTAACACCCTACCATTGAACCAATAGGCTCACTTTATCATTAATTGCGTGAAAATAATATTTAAGCCCAATGTACAAAGATAAGGGCTTGGACAAAAATTAACAAAATTCAAAGGGAAAGGATTCAAATATAACCTCACACACTCAAGCACATCACTTAACCACTAAACTAGATTAATCACTTTGACACATTCTAATAATTCAAATACCAAAATTTTTGGACGTTACGTCACTCTTATTAAATAAAAGATAATATTCATATATTTAAATTTTTTTAAAGAAAAAGCATTTTCATTAAAAACCGAAAATATTGGAAAGAAAAATCGAAGTGAAAACAAATAAGGGTATAACTATACCCAAGTCTACAGATTTAATTTTTATAATAAATTTTATTCTTAATAAATATTTGATAATAAATTTTAATTGAAATTTTTAAATTTTTTTCTTGCATATATTTTGTAAATATAATAACGCGCATATAAAATCATGTATATATGAATTTTTTTAAAATAAATTAAAAAAATATATATGTATATATAATACTTGCGAATAATTTGTTGAAATAAAAAAATTAAGTAGTAGGACCAAGGAAGAAGACAATATCTTCTTTTTCTGTTTTTTTAAGTCTGTTTATAAGTTAGTACCTTAAACCAATATAAAATATGGTTAATTTTGTCTTAATATTCTTTTTAATTTTTGAATTTACATGAGAAAGTAACTTACCCACATTTTATCATGAGAATGACATTGTTATATTCATGAGAATGTAACTCTCAAGGGAAAGTTAAATTCCAAAGAAAGTAAATAAAATTTGACAATAAACATTAGAGTTACTTTCTAACTGATTAAATTTCTAAGAAAGTGACTATTTTCCATTAAAACAAACGCTACGTTAGAGCAGTTAAGTGAATAATCTAAGTTTAAATTTAATTTATTATTTTAAATTAAATTAAACAAAAATTAAAATAAATTATTTAATAGAGGCATTGGACTGAAAAAATTAAATACTTTTTTTAAAATAAAGGCAAACATGGCAATTTGTATGCTTTGAATAAAAGTTAACTGCTTATATAAATAACAAAAAAAAAGTTCTTAATTTAACTAAACTAAAATATTTTGACTTAATGTTTCATTTTATGTTGATTCACTACATTAATTTAAATCGAATATTAGAATATCATCTCAAATTTTTGTTTATATAATAGAGAATTTTCAATTTCAGACATTAATTTTTCTTAAGTCAATCCAACATCAGCAAATTAATTAGTTAGGGTCATTTTGCCTAGAAAGAAATACCATTCTATTAAAAGGAATATAGGGAAATCTATTACTATCCATAAAAGTTATCCCTAACCAACAAGATCTCCTAATAACTCTCAATTTTAATGGCAATTTTTTATTTCTTTGTTTTTGTCATTTAAATTTATTATAAAATATCATCATGTCCGATATATTTATATGTAGCTGGGCAGTGCATTGAGTGTATCATGATTGAAAGGGCCATGCAGAATACAATTTGGCCAGCATCAAAGTAAATGATATTGAAATCCTGACATGGCTCATTTAATAAAGAGTTACTCAACTTTCATAACTTTTTAATTTGGGTATCCTAAAATAAAAAAATTATTATATATTGGGCACTATTATTAATTACTGTTTTCATTTTAGTTACTCAACTTTAATAAAATTTAATTTTAGTCGTATCGTTACATTCATTTTAATTATTTAACTTTAGTAAATTTTTATTTTGATGGCTCATTTTATTTTTTAAAATGTTTTAAAATATTAAAATAATATTAGATTATTACATACTCACAATGTTAGTGAAAGCGTTTATGTAATAAATTTATTAAAAATTAATATAAAAAGTAAATGCGATTGAAATGATAAAATTGAGATGATGAAATTTATTTTATAAGATCAAATCTTATAATGTATATATTTTTCTAGATTTAATAAAATATAAAAATACATAAATATCCTCAAAATAATAGTTGTTCTTTTGTTAAAAGAATATAGTTTTGGTAATTTCATAGTTAAGATCCGATTAATGGATGACACTAACTCAATTAATCTCTGAATATATAACTAGATCTTATCACACTCACAATATATGTGAATAAAAATATTTTATATTAAAAACATATTTATAAAATATATCAATAACTGATTATTAGTAAGGACAGCGATAATTTTTTTATATAAATTTATTAGTTTTGTATAAGATTCCAAAATATTTTTTTTTAAGGTGTAACACCAAATTAGTCAGTCACTTTAACTATAGTATAGATATAGCTAATGGAAGTAATAGGTGTCATACTTATATTCAAAATTTTACCCCGTTTGATAATATATTATTTTTATCAAAAAAAATTTTATTTTGTATGAGCTTATTCGGTATTCGATAATTATTTTGAATTTTGATTAAATTTAGATTAAAATAAAGTTAAACTTATAAGTTAAAAGTGTACAAAGAGTAAGTAAGTGTTTTGACCCTTCTTAATTAATGAAAAAAATTATAATTATCATCTCTTTAGAAAATAATAACTTCATTTGAATTCTTTTATCTTTGTAATTATTTTTAAATTATTTTTAATCTTCTAAAATATTTAACAAATCAATTTAAGACTTTTAAACATTAGAACTTTAGTATTTTTAAAAAATTTATAATTTTATCTCTGACTTTCAATTTAACATTACTAGTTTCTCTATTTATTTAAGATCAAAATTTTTTTATTGTTATTTCTTTATCTACAAGATTCAAATTCAGGATCTTACTTAAAAAAAATCAAAATTTTTATCACTCAATTCAAGAGAAATAAATAAAATCCAGAAAATTTATTGTTGATTAACAAAAAAAAAAAAGGCAATCCAACAAAGTGATAGAGATAAACGAAGCAGGCAACGTGGCTATAGGTTTTGGTCATTCCATTGCAGCAGAAACATGAAAGAAAAGGGTAGGCCGTGCCAGGTATGAAGAAAATCCTCAATGAAACTGTTTCGTCCATTGTCGTTGCTATTAAATGAGGGCAATAAAGGATGGTGGACTACTTTCAAAGAAGCTCAAGTTGGAGGGACATGGACACAGTTGGGGGTTGAGATTTCAAATTAATATATAGTTATCAAAAGAAAGAGTAGGTTGCATACCCAATCTCAATGGCAAAGTTAATTGTCATTTGTTATTCTAAGTTTGTTTTTGTAAGTGGAGTCGTGCACGAAGACATCAATCATAAATGTAGAAAATATGATAAGATATGTTTAATTGTCTTTTTCATGTTTACTTGTTCAAAGTTCAACCCAATTCTGATTTATGGTTGAACTCGAACATCTTTTACAACTATACGTGTCCTTTTCTTGGTGCCTCTGATTGCATATCGTTAGCTTAAACAGTTACTGAGACATAAGTAAATTGTACTAAGGAAGTAAGTACTTTAAGCATAGTGATAATATGAATTAAATAGGGGATACAAAAATTATTTATGTAGTTCGGTTTCCCTACATCTTCAGTTAAATTTAGTGAGAAATATTTACTATCTTCAATGCTTCCAACAAGTGATCTTAAATCTATCACACACCCATGACAATTTCCTCAGATTTGCACCTTGAAGACGAATACTTTCACCACTAAATTCACCCCCTATATAGTTAGCAAGTAACATCGTAATACAAAAAGCTTTACTATCGTAATGTACTCATAAAATAAAGTTTCTCACTTGAATAGATTAAGTGATCTAAGCCTCTCAATTATTTTGAATATTTTGAGACTTGCTAGCATAAAGAAGATCTATCATAATCCTAATCTCTATTAAAAAACAACTAAGTAAACTAAATACAATATAATACTAACAAATAATGTAAATAAAGATTGTTGGAAGTTAAATATTCAACAATCCAATCCAATTCAACTTCCTTGATTCAAGGGATTAGATAAGCATGATCTGATCCAATTTGATCCTCCATATATGTTTCCTCAAGTGACATGATCTTCATTGATGAGCTAGATACATTCCACAATATTAGTACAACCCAAAAAAAAATCTGATTCAATAAATTACCAATAATGCAAATATGAAAACAACCCAGATAGGTGCAATTGGACAAGGAGTGGGCACTTTCGTGAACACTACTTTAGTCTTTCCATAGTTTTCAGCAATCTCTCATTTTGGCAATTATTGAACAAAACTAGTACAAATCAGGAAGCTATATCAACAGTTAACCTTAGCTCCCCCTTAGCTTCAATGTTTTTAAAATCAAACCGATGGTCAAACTGGTAAGGCCATCAGTTTGCTGTTTCGACCAGTACAATAGGTTCGATTAAAAAATTATTAAAAGTTCAAAAAACTTAAAAAAATAGAACTTGGTTTTATCGGTTCATACCGATTCCCAATCTAACTAGTTCAAAGCCACTTTCCAGATTGGCCTCTGGTTGGATCCTGGTTCAACCGGTCTAGTTCGGTGCAAATAATACTACTAAGCATATTCCCTTTAATTCCAAAAACTTAGATAATAATTAAGCAAATCAACCATCAATGTTAAGTTTGAATTGTGCATCAATAATCAATCAACCATAATTACCCAATAAGCTAATGAAACAAGGAAAATAAAGCAAAAATAGCAATAAAAATCCATTCAAAAACATCATAGGTCGTATCAACTAAAATGATAGAATCAAGAGAAGAAATTAGGATTACACTCATCTTGAAAGAAATTCCAAAAGAACAATTTCAAAACCATCATAAAATTTATCATCAAAAGAGAAAGACTCCCCTTAACAACTCATCTCCCCTTCAATGGCAACTTCCAGCTACATTATCATTTCTTCCTTTTTTTGATCTATAAGCTTGCCAAACTACTCATTATCAGAGAGTGCAAGAAGATTAATTGGTAGAGTTCTTTATCAATCAATTTCTTCTTAGATTTTGCTTTTGCTCTCTGTTACAATGTCTCTAATGGAATTCAATGGATGAGTTTAGCTCAACAATTATCCTTTGTCTCATGCTTGAAAGGATAGACTTGGTGCCTGCAGTAGTGGGCACTTCTTGAAACTAAGCATCTTTCTTTTCTGCATTGCCCAATATAGAATCTGAGGCCTTTTCTGTTGGTTCATTTACAATGTGTTTTCCTTTTATCCATGTATGAAGGAATTTCAACTTAGACACGGCCTTTTCATATTGCTTAGTTGCATGAACAATTCTTGGACCCTGATTGTGCAATATTTGAAAGATGAAGGACGGAAAGGGTAGATGTAACACCACATACCTGGCCTAGAAGTTAAACCCGAGTCCGGCGTGTCACATTGAAGTATTTTTCGAAAACTATGTTTTCAATGAAACCCTTCTTATTTAAAACTTGTTGCCAACTAAAACTTGTGTTTGTCTATTTTCAAAACGTGGTCAACTAAAAGTTAATCCCTTTTAAAAAAAAAACATTATTACCTTTAAAACCTTCTTTGTTGCGGAAGCTTAATTTAATTAGTTGCGGAAGACGCAATGTTCGAAAATAGTTAACATTTTAGAAAACCTCGATTCACCTCTAGCAGATATAATTCAAAGTAAATAAAAACCTTAAAATAAAAATCCAGAAATTATAAAAGGCCTTATTACAAGCCAAACCCAAAATAAAGTACTTGAGAGTAAATAATCAAAACAGAAAGCATAAGCAATGTGTGGCCTTCTCCGAGTCCCTCACAGCTCCAATCCGTCTAAGACTGAGGATTACCTGTACAGTTAGTAAACGGGGTGAGTTTTATGAAAACTCAGTGTGTAAACCCCTACTACAAATATGAACAGTCAGTCATGTAAAAGAATTAAAAAGTTTGCCCTACCACAGTTCCAGTATCAATTGGGCCTTAGCCCATTATAAAAGGCAGTACCAGATGGGCCTTAGCCCATTATAAAATCAGAGACATTATCTGAACCAGAATCAGTATCAGTATCAGTATCAGAATCAGAGTCAGTATCAGTATCAGAATCAGAATCAAAATGTGAATGCAATGCCCATACCCAGTCCAGCCCTACACACCACATGTACCAGCCCTACACACCATGTGGGGAATAACTCAACCCACCCAGCCCTACACACCACAGACGCAGTAGAGCTGCTAATACAGAAATCGTGGCAGAGCCACTAGAGCAGAAATACGAGGCAGAGCCTCTAAGCAGATTACATGGCAGAGCCACTTTATAGCACTTCCTCCATATCAAACCAAACCCCATGTACTATGTCGTGCATGCCATGCTTAATCATCAAACGTGTATGCAAAATGGTCATGCTCATTATCAGTCATTTAAACATATACTAAAACCTACCAGTCACACAACCAGAGTCACGTCAGTCAAAATACTGTCATACGAACACAGTCAATTCAATCAAATACACTAACCAAGTCAGTCACTTGCCCACAAGGGCGAAACTGTTATTGTACACCCTAGGGGCAAAACAGTCATTTTACCCTATAGGGGTATTTCGGTAATTTTACCCTATAGGGGTATTTCGGTAATTCTACCCTACATGGGTATTTCGGTAATTCTACCCTACAGGGGTATTTCGGTAATTCTACCCTACAAGGGTATTTCGGTAATTCTACCCTACAGGGGTATTTCGGTAATTCTACCCTACAGGGGTATTTCGGTAACCCACCCTACAGGGGTATTTCGGTAATTCTACCCTACAGGGGTATTTCGGTAATTCTACTTTACAGGGGTATTTTAATAATTCTACCCTACAGGGGTATTTCGGTAATTCTACCCTACAGGGGTATTTCGATAATTCCACCCTGCAGGGGTATTTCGGTAATTCTACCCTACAGGGGTATTTCGATAATTTCACCCTGCAGGGGTATTTCGGTAATTCTACCCTACAAGGGTATTTCGGTAATTCTACCCTATAGGGGTATTTCAGTAATTCTACCCTATAGGGGTATTTCGGTAATTCTACCCTACAGGGGTATTTCGGTAATTCTACCCTATAGGGGTATTTCAGTAATTCTACCCTATAGGGGTATTTCGGTAATTCTACCCTAAATGGTTATTTCGGTAATTCTGTAAATTGGGGTTACTTTGGTAATTTTACAAGTCAAGGGTATTGCAATAATTTGGTAAACTAAAGTATTCTAAACAGAGATAACAATGCGAGTGGGCCTAGGGCCCATTCTCGGCCCAAATGAGCCCACATACTTGTGTGGCCCTTTTAGCCCAAATCTAGCCACAGATATGATATTCACCTAGTCTAGTCCAAGATTTACTACACAATCAAACAACTTATCCAATTGGGCCCGTAGGCCCATTGGGCCCACATGGCCCCTTTCGGCCCATTGTGGCCCGAAGTAGCCGTCGTACAGCTAGAGTAGTTAAAAATACACACCTGATAGGAATCTAAAGTTAATCCGCGCTCCGAACACTCCTGTGCCCAAACGCCAACCAAGGTATGCTTACTCTCCTCATAGATCGCTCTATTTAAAGCCAGCTTCTCGCCTACTCCCATGCTAGCTTCCCGATATGGGATCCCTACATCAATCCTCCAAAATAAACTCATTAGCAAAATAACCAACCTTTGTGTGCGAAGGGATTCGAACCATAGTCCTCTGAATAACCATGCCACGCCACCACCACTAGGACACAAGCTCCTTTGTGTCATAAGTGCAACATATTTAACTTCAAAGCCCACCTACTTGCTTCCAGATTTATTTAAAAGAAAAACCAAAATAAATTGCAAGAGCCAAGATTTGAACCTTGGACCCCTTGCGTCTTTTATGGCGTCACTTCTTTGTCCCCTAAGTGGCGCCACTTTGCCACGACACCACACTCCTTTTTGTGTCTTATATTACCCTGATTTATTTATGAGTCATACCACATGAGATCAGGGTTCTACTAAGGTTAAAAATCAAAATTTTTCCTATGGCCTAACTTGAACCTGAGACTTCATAGTACCCTCCAAACACTTCAAAATTACACATTTGAATTATTTAAGCCACCTTTTAACCGATCCAAAACTCAAGGCCCAATACTTCTAGGCCCAAAATTCAGGGTGTTACAATTCTACCCCTTAAAGAAATTTCATCCTCGAAATTTTCATCTAACTATCAGCTGTTTAACACTGACTACACCACTACGCTTCTGCTGCGCACTCTAATACATCTAAAATATTCGTCTATCAGAGCAAATAGATTACAACTTTCACATCCAAACAATTCCAAACACGCAGAATAAATACCAAACCTAAATATAGTCTAATATTTAAAGCATTTCAATTTCTAAATAGAGAAAAGTATTTAGAAAACTTACAGATTCGGTGCCGGAGACTGGGTGTGCCACACTCTCAGGAAAATATTTAAAAAACGGTTCAAATATTTCAACTATATGAAATAGCCCTTCCAAAAAATTAAAACTCAAACCACAGCCGAGTTTTGCAACTTGACTCTGATACCACTAAATGTAACACCCCATACCCGCCCTAGAAGTTAGACCCAAGTCCGGCGTGTCACATTGAAATGTTTTTCAAAAACCATGTTTTTAATGAAACCCTTCTTATTTAAAACTTGTTGCCAACTAAAACTTGTGTTTGTTTATTTTCAAAACGTGGTCAACTAAAAGTTAATCCCTTTTAAAACAAACATTATTACCTTTAAAACCTTCTTTGTTACGGAAGCTTAATTTAATTAGTTGTGGAAGACGTAGTGTTCGAAAACAGTTAACATTTTAGAAAACCACGATTCACCTCTAGCAGATATAATTCAAAGTAAATAAAAACCTTAAAATAAAAATCCAGAAATTAAAAAAAGCCTAATTACAAACCAAACCCAAAATAAAGTACTTGAGAGTAAATAATCAAAATAGAAAGCATAAACAGTGTGTGGCCTTCTCCAAGTCCCTCGCAGCTCTGATCCGTCTAAGGCTGGGGATTACCTACACAGTTAGTAAACGGGGTGAGTTTTATGAAAACTCAATGCGTAAACCCCTACTACAAATACGAACAGTCAGTCATGTAAAAGAATTAAAAAGTTTGCCCTACCACAGTTCCAGTATTAATTGGGCCTTAGCCCATTATAAAAGGTAGTACCAGATGGGTCTTAGCCCATTACAAAATTAGAGACATTATCTGAACCAGAATCAGTATCAGTATCAGAATTAGAATCAGAGTCAATATCAGTATCAGTCTCAGAATCAGAATCAAAATGTGAATGCAATGTCCAAGCCCAGTCCAGCCCTACACACCACCCGTCCAGCCCTATACACCATGTGGGGAATAACTCAACCCACCCAGCCCTACACACCATAGACGCAGTAGAGCTACTAATACAGAAATAGTGGCAGAGCCACCAGAGCAGAAATATGAGGCAGAGCCTCTAAGCAAATTACGTGGTAGTGCCACTTTATAGCACTTCCTCCATATCAAACCCAACCCTAAGTAATATGTTGTGTATGCTATGCTCAATCATCAAACGTGTATGCAGAATGGCCATGCTCATTATCAGTCATTTAAACATATACTAAAACCTACCAGTCACACAACCATAGTCACGTTAGTCAAAACACAGTCAATTTAATCAAATACACCAACTAAGTCAGTCACTTGCCCACAAGGGCGAAATAGTCATTGTACACCCTAGGGGCAAAACAGTCATTTTACCCTACAGGGGGATTTCGGTAATTCCACCCTACAGGAGTATTTTGGTAATTCTACCCTATAGGGGTATTTCAATAATTCTACCTACAGGGTATTTCGGTAATTCTACCCTACAGGGGTATTTCGATAATTCTATCCTACAAGGGTATTTCAGTAATTATACCCTACAGGGGTATTTCAGTAATTCTACCCTATAAGGGTATTTTGGTAATTCTACCTAAAGGGGTATTTCGGTAATTCTGTAAATCGGGTTACTTTGGTAATTTTACAAGTCGAGGGTATTTAGTAATTTGGTAAACTAAAGTATTCTAAACAGAGATAACAATGCGAATGGGCCTAGGGCACATTCTCGGCCCAAATGGGCCCACACGCTCGTGTGGTCCTTTTAGCCCAAATCTAGCCACAGATATGAGATTCACTTAGTCTAGTCCAATATTTACTACACAATCAAACAACTTATCCAATTGGGCTCGTAGGTCCATTAGGCTCACATGGCCCCTTTCGGCCTATCGCGGCCCGAAGTAGCCGTCGTACAGCTAGAATAGTGAGAAAAAGACACCTGATAGGAATCTAGAGTTAATCTGTGCTCCGAACACTCCTATGTCTAAACGCCAACCAAGGTATGCTTACTCTCCTCATAGATCGCTCTATTTAAAGCCAGCTTCTCGCCTACTCCCATGCTAGCTTCCCGATATGGGATCCCTCCATCAATCCTCCAAAATAAACTCATTAGCAAAATAATCAACCTTTGTGTGTAAAGGGATTCGAACCATAGTCCTCTGAATAACCATGCCACGCCACCACCCCTAGAACACAAGCTCCTTTATGTCATAAGTCCAACACATTTAACTTCAAAGCCCACCTACTTGCTTCCAAATTTATTTAAAAGAAAAACCAAAATAAATTGCAAGAGCCAAGATTTGAACCTTGGACCCCTTGCTTCCTTTATGGCGTCACTTCCTTGTCCCCTAAGTGGCGTCACTTTGCCACTATGCCACACTCCTTTTTGTGCCTTATTTTACCCTGATTTATTTATGAGTCATACTACATGAGATCATGGTTCCACTAAGGCTAAAAATCAAAATTTTTCCTATGGTCTAACTTGAACCCGGGACTTCATAGTACCCTCCAAACACTTCAAAATTACACATTTGAATTATATAAGCCGCCTTTTAACCGATCCAAAACTTAAGGCCCAATACTTCTAGGCCCAAAATTCAGGGCGTTACAGTAGAAATAAGGATGATAATTCTTGCCAAGATTGAATTCAATCATCTTTACCACTTTTCTCAGTAACATAATCATTCTCTTACTGAAAGAGTCCCTTTGGTTGTTGGGAAGCCAACTTCTAGTGGTTATAGAAAACAAAGCTACATAAAGAGGGGAGAGAGAGGAGGCGTGAAGAGTACCTTTTTTTTCAACTAAGTAAAATGAAAATTGTTTGTCAAGGTTGTTGCTATTTGGTCAAAAGATTTATCGAAGTTCATCATGTTCAAAGTAATGCAATTTAAAATATTTTTTATTCTAAGAGGACCAAATTTGTACCTATCACCATGAATAAATACTTTGAGGTAAAACTTATTATCCTTAACAGTTATGCTTTTGTTCAAGTTGGCATAAAATTCAAATACGACATTCTCAACATATGGATTGACATAACTTACTGAGCCCAAAAGACATGCATTTTGTAGGATCACATCAATGACATGATCAACAAAGCAATTCTCATCAATGTTTTGCTCATCGATGAAGTGCTTTAAAATCAAGACAGTATATTTTTAGAATACTCAACATCCCAGAATACTCTCTTCTTAGTTTCTAGAATTCTTTCTTCTTACTTTTTGGCAACTTTAGTTGCTTTAAATAAGAGTTTAAGAACTCTTGCTTTCTTAAGTTTCTTGGTTTAATAAGGGGAACGATGTCAAATTTGGTTCCCTAAGTGTAGTATATTTGTTTTGTAAATTTTTATTTTTTGAAAAAATTAGTTTAATAATAATATTCATTAATTACATTAATACCTTTTGCATATTGTACTCAATGGTTTTTGCATGCAAAGGAAAATGAAAGAAAATATTGTCTTATTGGTTATCTAACATTTAACTAATACTAAGCGATATTATGTAGTTAGATGGTAATACAGAAAGACAACTTGTATTAGTAGATGAATCTAAACATGCCTTCAGTCTAATCATAAATGAGCAAATTGATTGAAAGACTATATGTCGTTTATCAAGTCTAATTGGGGAGATGCTTTGTCTTGAGTATCAAAGCGGATGACTCCCAAAAGATAGAGACATAGATGTGACTGACTAGACTGATAGTACATCGAATAGGACCCAAGTAGAATAGATCCTAGATACATTTATTGATTTATTCACTTTTGACATTCAAAGTGTGGTATACATTAATCTTGAGTGGATGATGGACTATGTATGCATGACTCGTATACTTTTATGTAAGTAAAAAACCTGAGTTCAAATAGATAAGAAACTGAAAGCAAAAATCATTCAAAATAGTAGAATTCATAGCCCAATTAATGGGTAAACGATATCCTCTCATTGGCATTATATGATAGATGAAAAGTAAACATGACCATGGGTCATTTGTCTTTGTGATAAACGACTTGGTTACTTTTTTATAGTAATTGATATTTCATGAAGAAAAATTCATTGGTTACCATGAGATAAAATAGTATCATATTGAGAGAATGGATTTATCCCAAAAAGATTAAGGATATCCTATGAGGGTAACACACCGATGACAAGGTCATTAGATAAGCACTGAGTGCGTAACTTTCATAATGGTATGTAATAAGGGAGTGCTCAATCACGATGCCATTGTGGAATGACTTCGCGACTAAATAAGTTTATAATTAAGATGTGAAAATCTAAAACATACTTATAAATTATTTTAGCCCTAATTACATATGTCCGATCAGTCCCTCTACTAGTGTAACACCCATAACTTGTCTCTGTCATCGAATTTGGGTTACAAAGTATTACAGCACATAACAAAACAATTTACATCATTAAACCATTCATTTATTAAATTAAATAACAACATTTGAATCTACATTCTATTCATAGTATAATCACCATTACGAGCTTTAAAACGAGTATATAGAACTCAAAAATGACTTTGAAAACATCTAGGGACCATCTAGAATTAAAATAGAAAATATGAAAAATATTTGAAAACAAGGATCACACAGCCATGTGACCAGGCCATGTGACAAACCCCAAGCCATACAGCTCAAGGACATGGCCATGTGGCCGAATCATGTACAATTCAAAATATGGGTCACACAGCCGTGTCACAGCCTATGTGCCCGCTCATGTAAGTGTTCGAAATATGGTCACACGGTTGTGTTGGAGACCATGTGCTAGCCATGTCAATATTGCATCTAAAATTAACAAGACACACGACGATGTGACAGCCTATGTCCTAGGCCGTGTGCACCCAAAATAACTTCCAAAATAAGCAATTTCAAGAACCATTAACCAAATCAAACCATTCCCAACTCTTTTCACCTATTCAAAACACATCTAAACATGCCAAAAACATACCAAAAACATGCAACATGTGTGCCTAACCAATATGCCCACATTGGCACCACAATTTAAATATTATTCCAAATTCACAGTCAATATACAAATGTTCTTATTTTGTAAGCCAATAAACATATTTATTCATATATTTCTTTTACATCTAATGAACCAAGCATCAAACCACTTTCATGATGCATATAGAGTTGGAGAGCAATGATTCATCATATTCCAAGATTTCATAATCGATCATATAGCGACATGTTCTACTTCTGGAATTTCAAGTTTGCAAATGTACGACAATCCCCCAAATACAATGAAAAGTTTCGCTTTATGTTGTTATTTTCTACCAAAAAAATTTAAGGATAAATCATAATCTGATAATAATACCTTGATTAACTGTCATGTTCTACTTAATTGATTAACCTCAAGGTGTTAGAAAATTTGTGCGTTAAGTTTGTAATTGGTCATCTTTTTATAAACTTCAAAATTGATTATCAATGAGAATAAATACATGGTTATTCATTTTCTTAATGATATTCTGTCCTTATCTATTTTGCAAGTTAAAAGCAAATTTTAAGTAAATATAATATACTAATTATCTCAAAATTGCACTCAATAGTCTTTTGTATAGAATGACAATTTTTGTCATATCTCAACAATCGAGTTAGTAGAATACAGTTAGTAAATTGAGGGTTAAAGAACCAGATATCGTAATTAGGTTAGATAATTAGGAATAATTAAATAAAATATTAAAATAATTAGAATTAAAAATTTTATGTTAAGAATTTAAATTTAAGTGTTTAGGAATTAATTTGGTTAAAATAGATTTTAAAAACAAGGTTTGATTTGAAAATAATTTTGAAATTAACTTTAATTGAAAACGAAGGACCAATTTGGAAAAAGGAAGAAAACTTTATATGGTCGAAGGGAAAATACCCAATTTTTAAAATCTGGCTAGCTATTTGAAACCACCCACTTTTTTTCCATCTCATTCTTCATCTCTTTAAAAAAATTTTCCAAATATCAATTTTTGTTTTTCTCCCGAAATTGGTTCATCCTTTTTTATTTCTAAGCTCTCCAAACACAAAATCTTTGTTCAATTTCAAAGAATACTTATGATTTTATCCTCAATTTCTCTAAAGTTCTTCACATGTTCAAACTCAAATTAGCTTCGTAGCTCGTCAATTTTGCAAAATTGAGGTAACATTCTAATTTTTCATGATTAAATTAAGTGTGTTAGCTTTTTAAATTGAGTTTTAATCAATTAATTCACGATTTCAATATATCCTTTTATTTTAAGTTGATTTCAAGCTTGAAAATGGTGGATCTCATTTTATTGAGTTAAAGTACTACTTCAAAGCTCTTTTGAACTTATTTTGATCCCATTAGAAGGTTTTTAATCCTAATTTAACAAATCTATAAGTAAGTTTGAAAGATTTGAATGATCTCTTCAGTTTAAAGCTCTTTTAGCTTAATTTTTCCAGAAAAATGAGATCCATAAAAATTTAAGAAATTTAATGTTTAAATATGTAATTAGATGATATTTAGGAATATTAGGATAGAAATTAAGGTCTAGAAACAATATCTGAGAGGTGAAATCGTATTTTTAGGAAAATTAGCTAAGTTTTCGGTATAGATATCTAGAGACTTTGATCTGTGATTTTACAATGATTTAATCTTGTTTGTTGTTGTCTGTAATGCCTTTGTATTGCGTTTGATGTGTATGTAAAGTTTCAACTCATTTGGAAGCCTCAATAAGCAAGCACAAAGGCAAACAAAAGCTTACTTGAGCTTTGTTGTGGAAGCCAATTATTAAGGTGAGTGATCTTGTGTGCTATAGTTAATGCATGAAACAATGACTGAAAGGGGGCTTAGGTGATCAAATCATCTAATTTGAGTCCTTGAAGTAAGTGTTCCTACTTAATCTTTGTTATTCTATAAACACGCTTAATTGTGTTATAATATCCTAAAGTGTGTGATGTGCATATATGTATTGGATATAACTGAATATGCCTTGTGGATAGCTGGTATTATGCACATATCTCTTATATGAAAGTAAGTTTGGCTCAAGAGCAAAGTGTTAGCACTTATAGTGTAATATGTGAACATATGTAAGTGTTTAGCCATGATAAAGCATGATATGTGTAGTATGCATAAACTAGAAAATAAATGTGTGAAATGGATATATTGGCCCTGTGAACCTTTGAAAATATTGGATATGGTTGGCATGTCATAGGATTTGAGTACTCATTTATATGTTTTTTTCATTAGACATGTGGAGGGAAAAGGGAATGTAGAGTATTGCTCCATTCATGGGACATGTTGGTGTGTTGGAGAGTGTTAGTTTCATGCTACACTTACTTGAGATATGTAGACTCTTTTGAGTCATGGTGTGATGGAGTCTGTGTATCCAATGAGAGCCTTTGATTTGCATTTTCATCCTCACAAGTTGCTAATATATCATTATGATATGGTATTTTTTTTATGCTATGTGATAAGTGCATTTAGCATGCTTGTTTTTAACAATTGTGTTTGTGATTTATTGTAGCATCTTGAATACTCACTGAGCTTGGTTAAGCTCAAACTCTTTTGTGACTATTTTTGCAGAGACATAGCCTGTGTGGAGTGGTAAAGTGAGAAAGTCGGGGACCTAAAGGTAAAGGTACATTGATTGTGCATGTGAAATGGTTTTTACTTCATAAGGGGTGGCAATGTGGGTTTAAATTTGAGCGACTAGACTTTACTTTTGTTTTCGACTTATAAATGGACTTTCTATGAACTGTTTAAGTATTTTATAACTAATCCATAAATGATTTAATTGTTTGGTTAATTGCATGATGTATGCTAGATGAATGCTTAATTAATTATTGAGTAGCATGCATGTGATTTATTGATTTATGGTTAAAATGGTTTAAATGATGTGTTGAAGGCTTGGAAAAATGCAAAATGACCAAATGGCAAGGTATGTACCTTTATTTCACTTTAAATTGCCTTATATGCAAATTTGTTATGTTGAGTTGACTAGTTTAAGACTTAGAAAAGCATGTTAGCTTAAGAGATTGTTTTGGATGTCAAAGTATGTTCATATATGACCTTATGTTAGAATAGGGAAAATGGCATGAAACCGCCAATTGGTATATGCATTTGAGTATCAAAGTGTAAAATGGTATGTCACAAAAAGGGCTTGATTTCACGATGTGAAAATCACGTGGTTGCGACAAGATTTTCAGAGTGTTCTGGGCATATTTTGAAATTGTTGCTAATAAGTCTTGATTTTAACACACAAAAACTTGGAGGCCTTAAACACTACGAAATATTTTGAAATTTTACGTAACATGGATTTAAACATTAAATTTCAATATGGTAACTTCAATTTCTTAAAATGGTATTTTAGATATTTTGTAAAATTTATGATTTAGTCCTTAAACTTCATTTTGAAATTAAATGAGTTTTTAAAGTCATTTAAGTTGAATTTTTCACAAATGGTTTAAAATAAAATACCCAAAACACTAAATCAACCAAATTTCATGAATTACAAGTTTTACTTTCGATGTGTAAAATGATAGTTTTACCCTTATTTATAATTTGTTGTTTTGTGTTAGACGAAGCATGATTTAAGCTTGTATGTTTAAGATTAATTGTTTAAGCATGTGTGTTGGGTGTGATGATTGGCTTTATGGTGTGTTTGGATGACCGGTAAGGAGAGTCACATAAATGGCTAATGTGATGTTCCAGATTCGGGTCGGCCCGTTCCGGTCAAGTTTGAGGTGCTATAATTTTCAATTATTTTTAGTTTAAATATATTCTTAATCGACAATATTGTATTGTTTAAACTCCTACTAAGAGATAACATGTCTTGATTATTTGAGCTTATTTGACTTTAAAGTTCTTGGCTTTAGTAGTATATTAGACTAAACTTAAGTTAAATTAGTTTTAAAATCGTGTATAGATTAACTCATTTATGACATTCATTCTATATTTACCTTAATTCTAAGTAAGTACATGATTGCACGTGTATGACTCACATAATTTGATGTTCAAATGTTAAAACATCTAGAAGTAGTAAGTTATTAAATCAGTTGATGGGTATATGACTTATGCATGAGTTTATCTTTACTTAAAGATGTAGAATCATAGATACAATGAATTAAAGGATATCATTTTAAATGCATTATGCAGTTGATGAAAATGGAATGTGGCAACGTGTCAACTTGATTTTCATTAAAGTCCTGAAGTTAAGGGAGAGTTAGAGTTAATTGAATAAAATAATAATTCGATGGGCTTTACTGGAAAACTTGGGAATTTTTGTGGCTAATTGATAATTAGTTGAGTTTTAATTTTGGTTCAATTAAGATGGAATCGGCCGGTTCCTTAGTGGGACCCAAAATGGTTATCGATGGATGACTTATTTAAGGCTTTGGTGACTGTGCGAGAAAGGTTATATACATGTGAGAAGCATTATTCAGCAAAGGAAATTCTTCTTAGTTATGTTTATATTTTCTTCTCATCTACACCGTGTTTTTCGATTGCTCCGAACAAGACAACATTAAGGAAAGTCCTACATGGCGTGGTGATTGTAATGTTTAAGTCTGGAATTTGGTAAGCTTCTTAACCTTACTATATTTGTGAAGTTGAGGAAAAGAGAAGGGATTTATGAAATCTTTGGAATTTTTTGCATGAAATTTTATTCGGGTATTTAAACCTTGAATGCCTCCGATTTAACCAGTATATTTAGTTGTTATGCTTAGTTGCCACAATGAAGGAGGCTCTAACATTCAGGCAAGCTAACCTGGTGAGGATAAAGGATAGTAGGTGAATTCCTATACTCCACTTTGGGTGTTTTTTGCTTGAATGTTCTGTTCATATGTCTGTTCTGAGTTCAGTCCAAATTTCATGGTTGAGTGTGATTATGATGAATGAGTATGACATGCATGCATAAAATTGGGTAAATATATAGATGCTTGCAAGTATGTTCTTTGGATGCAAATGTGGTAGTGTATTGACGTATTGATAAATGGCGTACTATATGTTATAGTAATAAATGTAACGATAAGTGTGAAATGTATATTTATAAAATGCAGAGTATGAAGGGAGTTACTTTGGCAGATTAGTTGAAGATAGGAAAAATTGGCGTAATAGAGGAATGAATGGATTGAAAGGGGATTCAAGGGAGTTTGGCGGCATCGCAAAATGGTAATCTCTAGGTCCTTTGAGGCAACACCATGTAAACAATATACATGTCCTTCGAGGTGACACCATGTAAACGGTATACAGGTTCTTTGGTGCGACACCGTGTAAATGGTATACATGCTATTTAGAGTGACCTCGAAAGAGATTTACTGATTCCTAGGAATCAAAAGTCAATGGTTAGTCATGGCATGACCCAATGGTGAATAGGTACATTTTATGACAAAAAGAAAAGCCTGACAGGGTATAAAAAGGGAAGTCATTGTAGGACTCGCATGGCAAGCAGTCTATCATGATGATCATAGGGCGTCCAAGAATGTTGGCAGGCTTGCTAATAAGAGAATCTACCAAAAGTAAAGGTAGGAGGAATTGGTAGAAGTTTCTTGTATGCAAGTATATGTGGAGGAAAAGGATATTTCCTTTCAAAATAATTGCGAATAAGTATCCGCTATTAAGAGTCTTTCAGAGAAGACAGACAAGCCAACATGGGTTATAGAAGACAGACAAGCCAACATGGGTTATAAGGAAGCAAGATGATTCCCAAATCCTATATCCAGGTGTTTATTAGAAAAGAGGTCGTCAGGAAAGTCGAAAATCCGCCAAGGACCAACTTAAGAGGAAAGTCAACCAAGAACGGCCTCAAGTGAATTATCTGCCAGAGAATACCAAGGGGATGGGATGTCCACTAGGACTATCTAACATGGATAAGTCCTCCAAGGACCAACTCATAAAAGGGAAGTTGGCCTTACCTAATCTAGCGAGATGGTAGTTTGTTAAGAACTATTGGTAACTAGGAAGTCCATCAAAACTATCTTATTAAGGAATTATCTATTCAAACCATCTTACAAGTATAAGTACGCGAAAAAAGTGTGGTGCTTAATCTATCCGTCAATACTTGATTCAAAGGTCGCAAATTAGGATGTTAGTAAATGGGTCTCCCTAAAGAAGGGTTTATGCACAAGATAAGTCAAAAGAAAGGAATGGGGAGATGATACGATAAGTTTGTTTTTAGTACATAATAAAATGAAGGGATTATGGTAAGAATCCGCCATGGTGGTAGGATACTAGCAAGTCTTGTAAATGGGTGCCAAAAAGAGACACTTAAACCCAAACCCGTACTGATATATCCGTCAGTGATATGTTTAAGAAGAATGCACGGACGTAGACTACGCTAGTTGAATTGCAGGATCTTCCACGTTACTCAAAGAGTTTAATTATTGGCACTAACTCTGTTACCCAAAAATTTGATAATCTTTTCAATTATTGATGCGTAGAATCTCACTAAGTTCATTTGGACTTATGAGTCTTTTACGTTTGATGTAGAGTCAAGAATAATTTGAGGATTATATGGAAGGACCAAGCCAAACATCACCAAGTCCACGTGAATGGCGTTGTTGTATCATGTATATAGAGGAGCACCCTTAGAGGCTATGTCTCATGGTTCAAATGAGTGCAACTTAATCAAAATCTTAAGTTTTAGGTCTATGTAATTATAAATGTACAGGCCCAGTAAAGCAAAATGTTTATAAAAATTCTAGTATTTGTATAATGGAAAACTTAATTGAAGTTGAAACTTTTGAAATATATTGTTATCTATCAAGTTAGAATTGATGTTAAGAAACTCGAGTTAATTATGATACTTGATACCTGGACTTGGCAATCAGGTCGGGTATGAGTGTTACACAATAAATCATCTATTTTAGAGTGATTTTATCATTCACGAGGTGGATGATCATTTTCATAATGAGAATATAATGAAACTTTAATATAAAATGATCAAATTCGATGAAATATACAATTTTAAGAGATCTTGGTGACCAAATAAGGGTATCCACAAATTATATAGCAAACTATTTTAAGGAACTACCAAATTGTGAGACTTGATTCTCCCAACGAGTTTCAAATGTTAAGATATGCAGTTAAGAGAAGTAAAATAAATGCGTAGAAGAGCAAATATTGAGATAAAGTTGGATTCAACAATTTATATTTGTGAGGACTTAATCAAAAATAAATGCATTATGCAAACTTGAAGAGTACAATCTTTAATAACCAACTTAATTTGTCGATTAAGTCTTAACTCGATTGGTATGTGTATTGTTGCTAATACAAGAAGATGTGGGTTCGAGCACGCTGAAGCGTATTATCCTCCTATTTTAAAATTGGGAAAGAATTATAAATAATGCTAAATATTATATCAAAAAGAATAAATATAATAAAAATATATAATAAAATTATTAAAAAATAATAAACTTAATTTACTTAAACTCACTAAAGTTAATTACAACCTCAAAATTACATAGTTTGTATACCTTCACTCTCTGCTCAACCCTTCATGTAGTAGGGTACTAGACAACACACTCCTAGAATGTGAAAACATTTCTCAACGAAGTGCGCTAAGAACAGACACTCGAAACTGACAAGTTTCATGCTCAATAACCATCCTTTGGATAATTCATCCTTGATGATGGGATAGGATCATTGTCTCAATCCCTAAAATATTTCTTTTTATCTCTTCATGTTAACTAATAAAGTTGTCCGTATTTTTTAAAAATTTAAAATTTAATCTTTATATTTTAATTTTAAAATATTAAATTTTTATATTTTTATTTAATTTTTTGTCAATTTGATAATTACCCTTTAAATAAAAATAACTTTAAAAATATAAAAAATTAAAAATTCAATGTTATTTAAATTAGACCGGATTGATCAGTTGAACTGGTTAGATCAGGAACTAATTGGGGTATCAATCTAATTAGAGATAAAAAATTTGATTTACTCGTGAACTGGTATAGACTGGTTGAATCGAGCTAAAAAAACCCACTTGAACAAACAGTTGAACCAATTTCGAACATGTTTCACTAATTGATTTCCAGAACAATCGGTCAAACTGATTCAAAGCAAATAAATTATTAAAAATTAAAAAATTAAAAAAATCGTTCAACTGCCGATTCAACTAGTTTTTTAGCCCAATTCAACTAATCTATATTGGGTCGTGGGTCAACCAATTTTTTACCTCTCATTGGACCGATATCCCAACTGGTTCCTAATCTAATTGGTCTTGTTTGATTAAGATAACATTAAATTTTTGAATTTTTATATTTTAAATTTTAAATTTTAAATTTTTTTAAAAGAAATATTTTTGAATTTTAAAGTGTTTTTATTTTTTTCATATCTTTTATTTTTATAAAATTATAATTTTTTTATGTTTTTTGGTTTAAAATATGAACAAAGAATAATGTTTAATTTTTTTAAAAAAAATTTACTTACTTTTAAAAAGTATGGAACAAATTAAAAAAAAAATAAGACTAAAAGAGTTTTAAAAAATTAAAAATTAATTGACTTGCGACAAGTACGAAATTGTAGTGAAATTCATTTGTATAAGTTTTATTTTTTATTTTTAATAATTTATTTTCTTTGAACCAATCGGACCTGTTGTACTGCAACCAACTAATCAGACTAGTTTGAAGTAGGTTCAATTGTCAATTCAATTAAATTTTTAGCTTGGTTCAACCAATTCGTATCAGTTCATGGGTCAACTGGTGTTTTACCTCTCACTAGATCGATAACCAAACCTATTCCTAGTCCAACCGATTCGACTAGCTAGTCCCGTCCGATATAAATAACATTGAATGTTGGGTTTTTATTTTAAAATCACTTTTTATATTTTTAATTTTAAAAGAGTCTTAATTTCTTTCATAATTTTTTCAGTTTTTTTATAAAAATATATATTTTTAATTTATTTTATTTTATTTAAAATATAAAAAATTAATTTTTAATTTTTAATATACTTTTAAATGGTAAGAATCAAAGTGACAAAAAATTGTAAATGTTGAGGGTTAAAAAATTATTTTATCTCTTATATCATTAACTTTAATAGCAAAATTAGACGGACAAACCAAGATTTTTAAATAAATAAAAAAAGTATAAAGACTCAATTTTCAAAATTAAAGTATAGTAACTAAATTTTAAATTTTAAGAGCATACACAAAGCTTTGACGAATTTAAACCCTATTGATAATCTATATATATAAGTGATAAAAAATATCATGATTTAAGGACTCTAAGGATGGTTTAGATGAGTGGTGGAAGTAAGATTAAATATTGTAGCGGTATTATAGCGTAAGACAAAAAATAAGCTAAACGTACAGTACTGCACCTCACCTCCTATCTAAACTCATCCTAAGAATTATCTAATTTTCTCCTACAAAATAATCCGAATTTGGTGCCTATTTTTGAAATATAAAACAGATAATAAAAATTACATGTCATAGATGGCCAAACATAAAATTGTTAAAACAAAATTCAACATTATCGAATTTTAGTGTTTACACAAGTGTTACAACACCAACTGGGACCAGATGATCTAACAAAAGATATTTTAACAATCTCTTTTTAGCATTATTGACAAAATCCTATAACAAAAAAGTCATACATCCAACACAACAAACATCTACTCCCTAGGATGCATCATAAGCATAACACGTGTTATATATTCGAGTAGAGTTAAGACTTAAAGAGTATGTAGGCAAGTTAAGGATTTAAAATTCACCAATTTATTGCCACCTTACTTACCGCGCTAGTTGCTGCCCTTGAAATCATACAGGAAACTTAAACGTACTACATTCTTATTTATTGCCACCGGTTTTTGAATATCAACATTAATTGTCTCAAATGGGTAATGATGTTTGCCTTCTACTTCTAGGAGTAAATGCTTTGTTGCTTAAGATGTGGTAATATTTGATTTGTCAGCAACACCAACAAGAGTAGGTTCTTCCATAACATCTACAGGGGTTTGTTAGGTATTCTAATTTTATAATTGATTGAGTAAAAAAATTATTTTTCACATTATCATTTAATATTATTTATATAGTATGTTTAATGGTTTTTACATTTAAAGCAAATTGTATAAATAAATATTGTTTTATTTATTAAAATTTAACTAATATTAAGTTACATTACATGGTCAGATGTAATACGATAATACAACTTATATTAATAGGTAATCTAAATTGTGACGATTCATGATAGAACAATAATGCAGTCTATAAATCTTTGGAGAGAGAGTTTGTTTGGGATATTAGGGTAAGCTTGAAGCATAGAAATAAAAAAGATAGATATTATTTGGGTTGATTCGTTTATAAATTAATTCATTTGTGATGTTTATAGCATAATTTATCTAAATCATTAGTAAGAGGATACATATAAGTGTAATAGGGCAATTTTGCCCGGCCCAAATAAATACAAAAATAAACAGTCCATTAGTCTCTTTACAAACCCAAAAACAAACAGCCCAAAACCAATACAATTACAGGCCCTAACTAAAACCCAATTACCCTATCAGACCTAACCCATACCCATTTACAACAACCCTAAACCCAGTGGCCCGCTTACCCTTTAGCCCAATACCCATCAACCCGGTAGCCTAACTAAACCCTAGCTACCCCTTTCTCTTCCGCGCGCCGCGCACCTAGGTCGACGCGCATCGTCCCGAGGCTAGCCATCGGTCACTTCCATCACGTCCCACCTGCTCCCGTCGACTCCAGTACCTGCAAGAAGCATGATGAAAACAGCAACAGTAAACAGGACAAGAGGACAGTAGCAAAAATTGATATCGGTTTCGGCTATTAAAGCCTAAGAACCAGGGGTTATCGAAGGGGCTTCTCTTTTTTCTTTTTTCAAAAAATCCGAATGTAAACAAAAAAAAAAGAGAAGAAACAAAAAAAGATTGTAACAGAAACACGAAAGAAATCAAAAAACCAAGTTTGAAGGTGATTCAACCTTCCTTCTTTCGATTCGCTTTCCCATTTTTCATTTACCCATTTTCTATCTTTTTTGTGGATTTGTCTATAGTATGTACGTATGTATATATATACATATATATGTATATAAAAACAATAAACATGAGAGGACAGAGGCTTACCTCTGAATCAGATTGTCGAGTACTCTTTCCTTCACAGCAGTCGAGAGTAATAGGGGTCTCGGAGCGTGAGGACGCCTATATCTCTGGGGCCCGTTCACGAAGGAGAGCCTGGCTTGACCTTCACGCTGCTTGGCCGCCGATTGGGAGACCGAACGGTGGTCCTTTGTTCCTCTCTGTTTCGGCAGAAGAGGGGAGAACGGCTAGGGTTCTTTTTTTTCTTTTTTGCAAAATGGCCTGGTATCGGTTATTTAGGGTCTTATGATGGCTGTTAAGTGATGCGAAACGGCACCGTTTATGGCCTTTCTTAGTGGCTTTGAAACGGTGTCGTATTAATAAACCCGAATTGACCCGTTTTGACCTGATTCGGGTACCCCTAGGACCCGCGCGTTTATGCGCTGAGGGGATATTTCGGTGTTTGCTCCCCCGCGTTCACGATGGCTTTTAATCAGGCCCTTTATACGTTTCATGTTTTTGTTAAATTTGCCCCTAAGGTTTGAGCATAATTGCAGCGTGGTCCCTGCTTAAACGTAGCACTCTGAACAATCGGTCTATTTACAATTTTGGTCCCTGTCCTTTGTGCCCGTGTTCGCCTGGGTCCATTGACTGCTTTTATTTTTTTTATTTTGACCCTAAATTGCTATTCCGTTTTCAATCTGATCCTTATTTCATCCTTTTTCATCTTAATTCTCTAATACTTCATTATTATGTTATTATTATTACTATATATGTGATATATGTACCTTGTATATATTATTTTACTATATATATTGCGTACGCATTGTATTCATATACGTTTTCTTTATATTATAGGTACATATATATATATTCTCTTATGTTATTCAATGTATATATTTTCAATACTATGGTCATGTATTTATTTTTGTATGTTATTTTATACACATATTTTCAAATACTACCATATATGTTTTATATACATTATATTCCTATATTTTAAAATTGTATTTTGAGTACACTACACCCGTATATATCTTTTGTATATATGCTTTCATATTATTTTACATATTTTTTTCTTTTTACTATTATATGTTGTATAATACATCTATTTTAAAGTTGTATCTTGTATATGTATGCTATATTCAATTACATATTCTATATACATTTTTCATTCTAATAGTACATGTATTTTATACTATTTCACGTATATATTTCTAATGTTATACTTTGTGTATTTCTAATTATTTTAATACTATTATTATCTCTATATGTACGTGTTTATATATTGTATTAATAATTATTTTTGTACGTCATTTCTACTCCTTAATAGATGAATTATGTATACATTTTTATATCATACTATTTATTTTGTTATTTCACGTATATACTGTAATATTATTATGTATAGGTATTTTCGTGTATTATATATGTATATTCGAATATTTTATGTATGTTATATTTTTACATTATGTATTTGTCTTTTTTTATATCACATTATGTAAATATTTTAAATATTATATTATGTATATACATATTTTTTTTAAGTACATGATTTATTTACTTTAAAGACTTCACCTTTTTATATAATATATGACTTGTTCAAAACTTTTATTTGAATTCTTGATCCCAAACTTTTTATAATCCTTCATTTTTAATAATCTTTCAACTCTCATTTATTTTGATTTGTCTCATACTTCCTTTAAATTAGGTTTTAGCCTTCTAATATTACTATCTACGTAGGATGGCATGCTACATAATTGTTGTTATTATGTGCCCTAATTCATATTCATTGGTCGTTATGATTCATTAATGAAATGCACTGTTTATAAATTATTTCTTTGCTTTGTATTTCATAAATTCCATGCTTGTATTTTTATAAAAGCTATGCGTGATATCACTTTAATAAATTCCTTTTCATTCAAAGATATTTCCCAAAAGCATAACTCGTGTTTGGATACTTCGAGGAAATCGAGCCTTAACTTACTAGGTTCTGATTTTTCTCATTCAACCCAAACTATCGAGTATCACTTTTAAAATCAAAACATGTAAATTTTCAAATAAAACCTATTCTCGAAACCTCGAAATACTGCATCCTAACTTACTGAATGTGGTGTTCAGTGTCTCGAGATAGAAATTTCAAAATTAAGGTAATATTTCATGTTTTGGAACTTCGATAAATCGAGCCCTAACTTATTGGGTTTTGGTTTTTCGTTCGACCCGAAATAATTAAATATTCCTTTTTGATTTGAATACAAAAGCTTTTTAAACCAAAAAAGCAAACCTAATCTCAAGAAATTGATATGTTGCACCCTAACTTACTGGGTGTGGCATTCTCATTTCTTTGAGGTGAGTGAGCCTCGGTTTTCACCTCATTTAAATGCCCTTTTTAAACAAAGGATCGTATTTTTTAAAATCTTTTTAATCATTCGACGATAGGACATTAATTAATCAACGAGGTACCAATTTTGGGCGTATCGAGGGTGCTAATCCTTCCTCGTGCGTAATCGACTCCCGAACCTGTTTTCTGAATTTCGTAGACCAAAATTAGTTATTTTAATAATTCAAAATGTTTTATTAAAATAATTTAAGATGATCCGATCGTACCTCGAAAAAAGGTCGGTGGCGACTCCCATTTTAAAATTTTAAAGTCAATTCCCCATATTTCAAAAAAATGGTTTCGACAATAAGGGTGAGCAAAATTCGATTCGACTAGAAAAAATCGAAAAAAGTTTGAATTTCGAGTTAAACGAATCGAGTTATTTGAGTTAACTCGAAATTTTTTTCGAATTTCGAATTCGAATCGAGTTAAATTTTCAAATTCGAATAACTCGAATAATTCGAATATCAAACTATAATATTTTACATTTTTACCCCAAACTCTCAAACATTTTTACTTTTCCCTCAAAACTTTTACTCCTTCCCACTTTTTCCCCAAAATTTTTACTCTCCTTCTATCCCAACCCCCCATCCACTCAAAATCCATTTTCCATCAAAATTTTACTCTCCCATTTACTTTTCCTCAAAATTTTACTTCCAAAAACCCTCAAAACTTTTTATTTTGCCCCCAAATTTTTATTCCCTCCCACTTTTCCCCTAAAACTTTTACTCTCTTCCCATCCCACCCCCCATCTACCCCAAACCCATCCGCCCCCCCCCAAATTTTTTTTTCATATTTTCCCTCCAAAATTTTACTCTCCTTATTTACTTTCCCTCAAACTTTTACTCCCCAAAACTTTTTATTTTCCCCTTAAACTTTTACTTCTCACCATTTACTCCCAAATAAAAAATCAAAATTATCCCCAAAAAAATCCCTAAACATAAATAGTAATAAATTTATTTATATCTACTATTTATTTTATTATATTAAATTTCACTTTTTATATTATTTATATTATTGAATTGTTTAGTCATATTGAATATTTATATTAAAATTGAATTATTTATAATGCCATAAAATATTCGTGTTAAAATTTTATACTAGTATCAATTTCACATTTTATCTTTAAAATAACTTTTATTGAAAAGTCACATTTTTACATTTAATATATTTTTTAATTCCAAAATACATGGTGACAAGAATTTAAAGATAACTGAAACAACTAAGCAAGTAAAGAAGCTAACCCGTATATAAAACATTAATAAAAAAATTATAAGGTGATGAAAGTTAATAAAAAAAATTGATTACGATGGACAAATTTTATGACGGTGAGTGACAGTGGTTATAAAGACCCAAAATTATTTTTTAAAATTTAACTCGAGCAAATATATTCGTTTTAATTCGATTCGAATTCCATTTCACTCGACTCTATTCGAGAAAATTTTAAATCAAATAAGGATGATAAAATATGATTCGTTAACTCGAAATTTTTTCATTCGATTCGATTTGATCGAATGCTCACCCCTAGATACTTATGTGTATGTGATTCATGTACTATGATATATTGAAAACATGTATTTTCAAGATAGTAAGCTAAAAGTTAGTATGTTAGGGACATGACTTATGCATGAGATGACTTCCCTCACAATAATGGAATCATAATTCAATAAAAAATAAATAAATAAATAATTGTGTAAAGTAAAATTTAAATTATGTGATTATCATAGTTTAATTTCATAATTACATATGTTTGCATATAAATTTCATAATTATAACTTTAATCAAATTAGAATTAAGTTCGGTAAATTATTCAATTAAAATTGATTAATTAATTTTTAAAATTAAATTAAAAATTATTTAATTAATTGAATATATGAGCAAGTGAGGTATACTCAAAAAATTGAACTAGCAAGAACCAACCGAACTTCCTTATTAACCCAATTTCCTTTCACTCCATTTTCTAAATCAAAGTTTTCCTTTGTTTCTATCTTGCTCTTGAGAGAAAGATATTTTTTCCCATCTCCAGTTTTCACATTCATTTCATTCATCATTTTTCATGTACACAAACATGATTCTTCAAGAATCAAAAAATTGATTATCAGATTTGGCGTAGTACTACATAACATCATTTCATGAAAGCATGTTTCACCACTTTGCATAGACTTTTTTTTTTTTTATATAATTCACACCATTCATTCCATCGCTTTGACTTGTGCCTATTTGTTCATAAGAACCCCCATTCAATTCCACATGACTTACAGAGTCAATTGGCCCATCACTATTTCCAATTCTCTGATATTTGGCATGGTTACACAGGCACCCTCCTGCCCCTATACCGATCCAATAACTGCAGCATTAAGAAAAAGGGACCAAAATTAGTTCAACATAAAAGAAACTACCTTGAAGAAAGTTTATTAGCTTAGTAAGTCGAGCATTAAAATTATAGGGTGTCAGTAATATTGTCACACAACATATAAAAGTCCATCAATCAGTCCCACAAACACACAATTTTTAAGCCTATTCACAGGGAGGAAAGAAAAGAGGGAGAGGGTATTTGTCTACAACGAAAAAGTACTTTCTTGAATAGTTTACAAAGAGATAATACTTTCAAAGTCAATGCCCATCAAATTGACATTCTAAACATATGTCTGAAGAGATCTTCAGTTTACTTCTCAGATCATATCATTTGGAATTCGCACAATCAGAAAACCAGATTTAACTTTTATGATTTTTCAGTTCAATGCTCTTATAATCATGCATGTACGCGTGTTCTATATCTGAACAAAAGCCAAAAGTCAAACAAAGAAAGGGATAAATTTGGGTTGAAACCCTAATCTAAACCATATTTTTTTGTGACTATCCCTACAAGGACACCAAGGTAATGAAAAGAGTAGACATGTTCATAACATGATCCCTAGGGCAAACCAAGCAAAGGGAGGTGACTTATAAAAAATTCTACTAACTTCTACTAATAAAGTCAAGATACAGCTATGATTAAAAAAGGAGTTACCTTGTTGATTGCAAATAATTTCAAAGCGGAAAAGAGGAAAGTGAAAAGGGGACGGCTTTACTTATAGAGCAAACTTCCATTTGCTTTGCGTTTGCCAAAAATGTGATAGTACAATGAAATAAATCAGATTGAAGGGGGCCCCCCCGGGGGGGGGGGGGAGTTTATACATAGTGCAGCTTTCTTTAACAATATGTTTCCCACCATTGTGGGATTTCATTAAAAAAAGGTGAACTTAGGAAAAAAAAAAAGGCTTATTTATGAATGGAGCTTTCCCTTTGCATTATAGTTCCAACCGATGCATGAATGAGAATTTGGAGGGGAAAAGTTCCCTTCATTTCAGAATATAGCATAACTTTAAATGCATTTTTAGGCTACCATATTCATACTTTTAGACATTCAATCATTTAATTTTAATTTTCCCAAAAACTGAAAATGAAATAAATATGAGTATCGGCCCATAAGCAATTATTAGACCTGTCCATTGTGACTCGAGCCATATTGTGTCAAGCCTAGAGGATTTTCCAAATTCAAACCAGCCTAGCCTGAATTGCTTTTTATTAATAAAAAATTGTTTAGATTTAACATAAAATTATTTAGATATTAATACAAAAAATATTTTTAATATATTTTTAACATTGAAACAGGCTGCCCGGCTGAGCTTGGGTAAGAGGTACAAAAAAAGTTTCAGGCAGCACCTAGCCCTTTGACAAACTCTAAGAAATAAGCAAAAGGGGAGGAGTTTATTCATAGAGGCTACCCTCCCTTTGCATTGTATCTTCCTCTGATGTAGGATTAAATTAAAGCTTGAAATGCAAAAGGAAGAAAGGAAAGGCTTATTTATAAGTCCAACTTCTCCTCCCACCAATGTGAGATTAAAATAGAAGTGTCATGAATAAAACTATTCATTTTCCTTTTGATCCTAAACTTATCAAAACTCCAATTCTAAGAACATAGAAGATTATTACAAAATCATCATAATAGAAACATATGGAGCATGCATAGTCTACGTTGTACATACTTAACAATGATAAAATCTTAAATTCTGATTTGATTAGAAGATATAATTGTTGGGAGTACTGATAACCATGTCTCAAATACCAATTATAAAAGAATTAAAAAGTATTAAACATAACTAGTTAATTTAAAGAGTAAACTACACCATTAGTTATAAAACTATGGGTAAGTTTTCATTTTGATCACTTAACTAAAAGAAGTTACAATCTTATCACTGAATTATTCAAAAGTTTTCATTTAAGTTACTGGGCTATCAAATCGGTGTTATATGGCTTTTTATGTTCGCATTACCTACACCAATCAAAAGCTCTCTTTTCTTTTTTCTTCTACAATTCAATTTTTTTTTTCATGAACATCCAAATCTGCAAACCAACATTCAAATAATTATTTTCTCCAATCTTCGACACTAAAAGTCATATCAACTTAGATCTAAGGTATGTTATTTTACTCATCGACGGGCATTGGTCAACCGTACCGACCGTTGAATTGTCGCTTGGAGCTCACTGGTAGAACTTTTCTTTTTAAAAAAAAAAAATTAATAGCCCAGTGACTAAAATAAAAACTTCTGAATAGTTAAATGACCAAATTGTAACAATTTCTAGTTAAGTGACCAAAACAAAAATTTACTCAGTTTAAGTGACTAATAATGTAATTTACCCCAATTTAAATTTACAATTAATTTATTATTATATTTCATTTTGGGCAAGCATTTTTAAAATGTATATTTCATTACAAATATAATTTAGTTTTATTAGCATGTTATTATCAAAGTCAAGATCTAGCTCACTTGATAAAGTGTATTTTACCTTGTAAGACAAGGTTCAATTTTTACCATGAGCATAACTTTTTGTATTTAGAGGATTCGGTTATCCAAATCTGCAATGCCATTGCCATGGAATGGTTGCTTTTGACAACAGCCATGTTTGACAAAATTTTCAGTTGATTTAGAAGGGACGAAAAAGCAATAGACAATTATACCCTTTATACCTCAATGAAAGGCTGCATGAATAAGGTAATGCATTTTTTATATATGAAGATAGTCTACCTAGGTGTTTGCCTCAAGGCACTTTGGCTTCAGCTGAGCCACTAGGCCAGGTTCTAAAGTTAATCACCTATTTACAGCCTGACCAGAGCACCTAAACGTGCACCAAGCAATATTAAGAAGATATTCACAAGCTCTCATTTTCTTAGGTTTCCTCTCTTGCTATATCAGAGGGGGAGAAAGTAAACAAGAGTTTATATTAACTAAATATTTTTGGATGAAATTATCAAAATAAATGAACAAACAATTGAAAACAAAGATTCCCTGGTGGTTAAATAAAGTCAGTAACTTAACCAATCAAATATCAGCTCTGTTTCTATAGTTTAGCCTTTCCAATAATCCCATTCTAATTTGTGTTGAAATAGATAACTATTTACCCCCTCCTTGCAGCAAGGAGAAGGAACGCTAATTCAGTTACTCACATATTGATGGCACAAAAATGACTTCAAATTTCACTTCTTTGATGTAGAGATAAATATCAACGAGTTCTAGAATTAGATGATTTGCTGGCTTTCTTTCATACTCTAAGATCAGTAGAGACATTGATTACTGGTTTTCCAAATTTTGGAATGGTTCCAGGATACTTTTACGCTTCTACACTAACCAACCGAGAACTAACAAAATAATATATTGCAAGCATGCATGCCCAAAAGACAGTTTGTGATTTAAAAAGAAAATTTACTTGACTTCGAAACTGAACATACCGATCTGACGTATGGTTGCTGGAATAGCCAACCAAGAATTGGTATCCTCTGCAGAAACACTGCCAGTGTTGGCCAAAAACCACTGCAAAAATGGTGGATGTTAAATGAGTACATAAAAATGTTAAGCATTTGTATTAAATCAAGGTAATGAAAATTTCATATAAACCTGAAGAGTACAACGAATCCATATGTCTCCAATATCATGCCAAATATGGGCCATCCAACGACAACAAAAAAGAAGCCAACACCAAAAGAAATTGTTCCCTGTATTTAGCATCAACATATAATAAAGAAAACAAAAGATGCATTTATAATGTCAGCGTTTAGGTATGTGAGTTTTTGTGTGAGTGAGCGTGGAGAATAAATAAAACCTTAAAATTTTGAGGTTTCATAAAAAATTGCATGGTGGACTTCAGACCAATGGTTAAGGTCACTCCTGATATGAAAAGGATCTGATTAACAGAAAAAAAGAAGGTAGTGTTAATCAAGTATGATTCAACAGGGAAAATGAAAATAATTGTGCAAAGAGGACAAAAAGATAATAAAAGGTAGCTTACATTTCCCATGGCAAGCAATCCCTTATCGAAAAAGAAGATAATTCCCAGAAATGAGAAAAATATGCCAAATCCCGTTAATCCCAGCCCAATTTCTGTTTTTCATAATGTCAGATATTAGTAAATATGAAATAATAAGTGCATATAAGGTTTCCCTTTTTTCGTCAAAATAGTGATGACAAACGAAGTCATATGTCCCCAATAGCTAAGTTCATGTGAATCAAATGCTAGAGAGTAGCAACGCACTCCTACTCACCTCCAATCAATATCAATGACAACAATCCATGTAACAGAACAAATAATTGGCTCAGATCACAGGTTTAGACCTAAACTAAAAAGATTAGATTCTAGCGAAAATAAGAGTTAACAAAATTGTCCATATCACATATAGCTAAGGTGTTGGTAAAAGTCTTATCACCAAATAATCTAATAAATTATTTACATATTGTAAGATATTCTGCAATACTCCTATGAAATTGCAATAACCCTAAACTGTTTCAATTAGCATTTGTATACAAAATCCACATGCAAGAGGGTTCGTCATTTTGTTCAACTTAAACAACACCATCAGAAGCAACTCCAAGAAGGTATGGTGCACACGCTTCACCAAGCATAAATGCATGCATAAATAAATTTAACAATGAGAACTACATCCTATTGAACTACCCTATATATTTGAACTTTGAATAATAAGAGGTGTACATATCAATTAGAAATCCTTCACCATCTACGCACATCAAATGTGATCAACGGAGCTCCACTAGTAAATCATTTTTGGAGTTTGACTAACATCAATTTATTAGAATTACCAGTTAATATATGTTTCTTAATAAAGCAGCATAACTTACCAAACAACCCCGAATAGCTTACTGAAATATTTGTTTGGATAATAAATAATAAAAAAATATTCTTTCTAAGGAAATATATTCGACTGACTTTGCCAAACATAATTTAACTTCTGATATAAATTAGCACATCAAATCATTCCCAAATTGCCTCAACGTAAAACAACATGGACACGTCAAAGACTTTCCTAACTTAGCAGCAGTTACAAAAATTTTACCAACATGCATAATAATAAATAAAAATCCCAAGATAAACGAAGAACCAAGTCCAGAGATCTAAATTTCACAAAAATTTCTAGGGATTGCACAATGCATATTTCAACCATCAAACCTCCATCGAAAAAAAACAAAGAGTATCACACCGAAGAGAAGTTTCACAGAATCACCGATTCATAGATGCGTTAATTGAATGAAAAGAAGCAAAGAAAGCACAGAAAATGGAACATAAAAGCTCACTTTTTCGATCGTTCATTTCAAAGGAAACCATTTTGCTGATTCTTCAGATACCTGTTACTCTCAAAAAGCAAAACAAATAAGAAACGGAATCATGTGAGAGAATCAGGGAAAAAAAAAGGAGAAAACAGAATCTAATATTTAAATACAGATCTAATAGAGTATAGACTCTACATAAAAAAGAAGAAAAACAAATCTTAAATCCAAAATCCCGTTTGTTTACAGAGAGGGAAAAAAAAAAGTAATTTCTCGGTAATCAAACAGAGAAAGAAAAGAAACAACTACCTGAGAGTGATTGAGGAATTCAGAAATGGGAAGCGAGCGAGCGAAAGAGGGGACCGCGAGGTAATGTAAATAAAACGAAGTTGAAAAAAAACTTGAGATCAAAAAATATATAAAATTTTAAAATTTTTTATTTAACATCTGTGTTGACATGAGATGTAACTGAAATGACATAAAACTCCTCATCATCAACTTATATTTTCCAAAAGCAGTCCATCAAAAGAGACAGTGTAAAGTTTATGTCACCACTTGTAGTAGCAGAAGCAGAAGCTTTTCCATTGCTGCATTGCTAAAAAATGCACATTCTGGTTTTAAAATATTGTAACTGAATATTATATATTATATTTATGAATTGAGTTAATTGAAATTATATAATATATTAATTTCATTAATTGACAACCAGAATCCGAATTAACCTTAATAATCAAGATAATGAAAACTTAGAAAAAGCGTGGATTAATTCAGATTGGACCGACTTTGGGTAATTCCATTAAAAGAGAACCACAAACTGTTGTTGACGTGAGTGCTTCTCCCACAGCACAACACCAGAGTTAAGTTCAGCATAAGCAGCTGGCTTATTGCATTTATCAGTTTGTACTTGGGGAAGTGGTAGTTAGGGAGATTCTAAGATATTGGCCAGTTACCAATTGTCAAAAAGAAATTATAGTTATAGGAGAACTGGATGAGGTGGGGGAGAATATGGATCCAGATCAGGCCCTTCTGCACCCAAATAACAAGGTGTTCCAACAGTTAACACAAAATGTGAAGGCCATGGATCCAACTCTATACTACAGGTGCCTTACAGAAATGGGTCATCGGGAATCAGAAGAAATCAAGAGGAAACAGAAATAGTGACAATTTATGCACATCAATAATAAGCTCTTCCATTCAACAATATATGCATGTCTTGTTCTCATTGAACTGAAGTATAAGGCGTCGTATTTTGTGCTGCCACTAACTTCAGCAAATAGAAAACATGAAACCTTAGTGACGACAACTAAGAAAGTGGATATGAATTATGAGACTCGTGACTTTGATGGAATAGAATGCCAAGATTCTGGGAGTGTTCAAATTTCAAAAGTTAAAAAGGAAAATGAGGGGACTGTCGGGTTTGTTGTGATGGGGCAAAAAACCAAACAATTCTATGGCCAGTCCACTAACGAGCACTTTTCTTTGGGCTCACAAAAGTCGTGTTGGGTCGCCAATTGTCTGTTTCTAAATCCAAAATTGACTTTAATACAAGACATGTTTGATGTTTTGGGATATTTGGGTATATCTAAGCGCCCATGTTTGTGTGGAGTGGACGAGGCTGCTACTAGCAAGAGGGAGGTTAGCAGCCCCTTTATATGAATCTTGGACTGATGAGAAGGTGGAGGCTTAGAGTGGCTCTCAGCCTCACCAGGATTACCATTGTTGTGGGTTTGGGAATCCATACACCATTTATAATCTTTCTTTGTCAGGAACAAATTTTCTGTTATGGATTTTCTGATGATACGAAAGCTATTAGTGTATGTCTCTGGTTTGATCGATTACTTTATCATTCATTCGGTGGGTAGAGCTGGGGTCTCTCGGCACTTTGCAATAATTTTTTAAAGCGTAATAGGTACCTAAATTTGTATTTACTTAGATATCAAATTTTTTTTCACTTAATTGTTACTTAAAAATAATAAATTAAGTTGATATTTTTCTACCTACACGATGACTAATAGCACAATGACAAAAGGCAACATAACATTTTGACACGTGGCAAAAAAATATTCTAAGATATAAAATTCATAAAAAAAATTATAATTTTTTACATAGAGAATGAATTTGACAACCATTTGCTCAAGTTCATTCTAACATTTTTTTTTAGTATTTTTATATTTTTTTTAATTTTTTATAACATGACATATTTTTATTATTGTTTTTAAATTTATAATAATATTAAAAATATTATTTGACACTAGAATGAACTTGAACAACCATATATTCAGATACATTTGACATTGGACAATTATTTGTCTAGATGCATTCCAGACATAGTTTTTTGAGTAATTCTATATATTTTATGTCTTCATAAATTATCATTTTTTATATTATTATTAAATTAAAAATACATAAAATTTGATATTTTATAAAATATAATGTCTTATAATTTTTTGTATATTTTTGATTTTATATATTCGGATAAATATATTTTATAGAATTTGATATTTTATATTTTTTTTATAAAATTTGATGTGAAATGAAATCATGGGCCGATTAAATATTCTTTTTAACCCATGAACAACTACATCAGTGAGACATCAATCATCATATGTATATATTATTAAAATTAATAATAGTGTACTTTAATTATAACACCCCACATCTGACTCAATTCCTGGGTCTGAGCTATAGATTGTCAAATTTGTTGTCGGAGCAATTACGATAAAAAATAATCAATTTATACCAATGTAGATTTAATAACGAGCAATTCATGAATATGATATGATTTACAAACCTTTCTGAGTCTTATACGAGCTTACGAAAGCTCTAATGCTAACTCGAGGTTGAATTAGGACCAAATTGTAAAGATTTCAAAATCTCAAATTAATGTCGTGACTTTAAGGGTTCCTCGTCACGATGTAACATACTAACTTGGTCTCATTGTAATGTTAAGAGACCAACATCATGATGTGACCACTGTTTTCTAATAGTATCCAATTTGGTACTTATTCAAACCTTTCAAAATACCTAACATATACATAATTGTTGGTTTTAACACCTCAATTCACCCAACTACACATTGACATGTTCAATATACAATTCCTAAACCATTAACTATTTCATTATAATTACAACATTATAAACCAAATTGATCGTTTGCAAACCTTATACAAAATAAACCTAGATACATGTCATATATTAAACGAAAGAAAACTTCAAATGTTGTTGAGTTAAGAGTCACTGCTTGGATACTGAAATCACTTCTCGAGGTTTTGAAATGTACCTATACCTGCACACGGAGAAACAAACAGTACATCGAGCAATTACACTTAATGGTAATTTCATAATTCAAGTTAAAAAATAAGCTTATTCAATATAAGAATTCAATCCAAAAATGCTATAATCCAACCAAATAAATTTGCATATTTAATATATAAAAATATCATTCTCATACAACATTCCATTTGATAACCAAACTAACATTTATATCATCCATTCCATTAACAAGATATAACATATCTAATTCAATTACTTACATATACATATATGTACCAATATGATGTTTAATCTCATTTTTCATTCATATTTTATACAACTTAATTAATTCACATTGTCATCTATAGGCACATATGCTTATTCATTTACTATTAACAACATTTCCTATCAACATTTCTACCATTTTCGAGCCTATAAACTCATTTAACACAATCGGGCCCCAGGGCTCGTTTTTAGCCAATCGCATAGCCTTTCACATGTTATCGAATATCACATTTCATTTCAATCAACCATATAACCAAATCATGTTTATATAACCCTATTAATCTGACTCAGATTTCAAGATAAATACACGGATTAGTCAACCTGCATCTCAATCTGGCATCGTAGTGCATCATTGAAAGATACTAACGCACACAGTGCATCATTAGGCAAGTTGAGAAATTGTACAACACATGAGGTGCATCATTGGACAAAATGGAGCAATTATACTGGTACACATAATGTATCACTAGATAAATCAAAGTAATCATCCTAGCACATAAGTGCATTATTGGATGTATCAAAGAAAATATACTAGTACATAAGTGCATCATTGGATAACTGAAGTAAATATACTGACACGTAAGTGCATCACCAGATAAACCGAAGTAATCATACTGTAACAGCTAGTTTTTAGTCAAATCAAAATAGTGGTTTCGGAACCACAAATTTGATGTCAAAAATTTTATTTTATTATTATTTTAATGTCTACAGCATGATAGCATGATTGTATGAAATTTTCGTGAAGAAATTTTATCATTTGTGTGCTTAATTTGATAAAAAGGACTAAATCGCATAAATTGTAAAACTTGAGTTCTATTAGCTAAAAGTACCCAATAGCTATAGAACCTTAAAATGGAGGTCCCTATGTGGTAATTACACCATTTTTAATGTTAGTGGACAAAGATGGACATGTATTAAGTGTTTTAAGTGATTAATTAATAAAGGTTAAAATGGTAATTTAGTATTAAGGTTAAATTAAATAAAACAAAACCAAATTTTCCTATTCATTCATCTTTTACAATCAAAAATAGAAAAGGAATATAGGTTTTGGGAGCTTGAATATTTTGGCAAGAAGATTCCTTGATTAGGTATGCAATTTTGCTCGGTTTTTAATGATTTCTATGTTTTTGATATCGTTGCAACTAGGTCTAGCTAGCACAGGGACTATTTTGTAAAACTATTAAAGGTCTCGAGTTTTCCATTGATGAATGTTGATGTATTTTGATTTTTGATGATAGAAAATGCATGCTTGTTGTTAGATTAACAAGTTTTATAAAGTGATTTTTAGTGAAAATACAAATTAGGGATTAAATTGTGAAATGTAGAAATTTTGTGGTTAAAATGTGAAATAAATGAAAATATGGGCTGCTAGGGACCAAATTGAAATTCGACTAGCATGGGTTTTGGTTGAATTACATAAATTTGTGATTTTATGAAATAAGGACTAAATTGTAAAAATGTTAAAATATTAGGGGCAAAAGTATAAATTTGCCTAAATATGTATGTTGGACTAAATTGAATAGAGCGATGATTAAATAACTTAATTTTGATTAAATATAGATCAAGAAAAGCGAACTACGGACTTAGATTGGGGAAAGAATAAGATTTTGGATTAATCGACTCGTTTCATCGTTTTTGCATCTGAGGCAAGTTCATATGTTAATAAGCATTGTTATATGGTATTTTAAATGCTTTACTATTGAATTAAATTGTGAATAGGATTGGATATGATCTTATGGACATGATCAACAAAAATTCGAAAATGTGAAGTTCCGTTTGAACCCTAGGAATAGATTAGGATACGAATGTCATGACATTAGGGATTACCGTGATTATGTGATTAAGGTACTGGTCTCGTGCGTCCTACCGGTAGCTGGATTTTCGGCATGTGTTGCGATACCTGACAGTTTGTGTGAGTAGCACTGTGTAGCTACATCTTGACTGACAGCTTGTGTGAGCAGACCCTATGATAGCTCGAAAGTGAGCATATAGGTGATATGTGATTGAGATAGCTTTGGCTATGTATGTGGCACTTAGGTGCGATGTATTCCCAGGTATCTTTTAGTATTCCAAATGGTTCAACGGGTATATCAGAGAAGTGAATGAATACGAGATTGTTATGAGATGGCATAGGTACGTACACGAGCTGTGTGAGCAATGAATCAAAGAAATTTGAGATCTTCATGTTTAATCTTGTGAACAACAAGTAAAGGTTTGTGAATTGATATAATTTATGTTATAACTTGTTATATGTTGAAGTTATGTATATTTGGTATGTGCTATTTTATGCATATGAGCTTACTATGCTATAAAGCTTACTTTGTTTTATTTTTCATGTTTTATAGTGATTTCAAGGCTACCTCGGATTCAGGGATCGTCAGAGTCTCCATCACACTATCGATCTTCTACTTTGGTACTTTTGAGCTTGTATATATGGTAATATAGCATGTATAAGCTATGTGCTCATTTTGGTATATGTTAGTTATGGATTTTAGCCGTTTGAATTGGCTCGTAATTGATAAGTATTTGGTTTGGTATATAGCCAAGTGAGTTGGCCTATTTTGGTTGTGTAAATCTTTATGCAAATGATCATATTGATATGTGGTGCATAATTGTTTTGGAAATGCTTGGTTGTGGATTGGTATGTAGATAACTAATGTTGAATTATGAGACACATTATGCATGTGTTTTATGGCCAAATAAAGTATGTGAAATTGGTATGTGTTTGAATAGGCAAATTGTAGTGATTTGAGCATTGAAGTTGTTTGAATTGGAATAGCATGGTTTGTGCTTGGTTGAGAATGTTTTGGCTGCCTATTTATGTCTTGAGGTTGTACCAAATGAGTTGGTGTAGGTATATGCAAATTGGGTGAGAAATGTTGCTAGTAAACTAGTCTATTTTCGTCCACACGGGCAAAGACACGGGCGTGTGTCTCAGTCATGTGTGACACACGGTCAGGTTATACAGGCATGTGTCCCCTGTAGCATTTAATAGATGCAAGTCAGTGAGTTACACAGCCTGGTCACACTGGTGTGTGGTTGGCCGTGTGACACAAGTCAGAGAGTTACACGAGGTAGGACACGGGCTAGGACATGGGCTGGGACACGGCCATGTGTTCCCATTTCGAATATCCACACGGCCTGTTCACACAAGCGTGTGTCCCCTATTTTGTGAAAAATTTTCTATGTATCCTAATGTAACACCCTTATCCCGTAACCATTGCCAGAATAGGTAAGGGGCATTACCGGACTTATAATTGAGTTCGGAACTATAAAACTTTGAACTTTTATCAAACATCATTTTAGTTCAATCAAGATCTTTCAATCATACTCATAACATACTTAAATCAATCGTTCATAACTTAAACCATGCAATCAAGACTAAATCGATAACATTTAAAAGCTTTAAGAAACCTTAGAAAAATTTTCGTTTAAGGGTCACACGCCCGTGTGAACAAGCCGTATGCCTCACACGGGCACTAGACATGTCCATGTGTTCAGGCCGTGTGAAAACAGGGCTTACCCACTGACTTGCACCACACAATTGAGGACACGCCTGTGTGCCAGGCCGTGTGAAAATTAAGGAGGCTACTGACTTGTGTCACACGGCCGACCACACGCCTGTGTGCCACACGCGGCCAATAGACACGCCCGTGTGTCTAGGCTGTACTAATCCTGTAGGGTATACTGACTTAATTAACTAAGGTGCAAAGGTCATACGGTCGAGACACACACCCGTGTGCTCAGGCCGTGTGGCATGAAAATAGGCTTGGCTTAAGCCACATTTCCCACACATTTCTCATATACCTACAAGTACAAAATTGCAACAATTTCATATACCAAAAGAGCAACCAATTCAGCCAAAACAAACACATTTATACCAATCATAATCAACCAAATTTCATGCCAATTTGTATCATCAAAACATGTACCAATATGAGCCAATTCAATACCTATTTCAACTTACCAACTTATCCACAATTAAAACCAATTAATTTAGCCACATTCACCATCATAAACACCATGTATCATTCATCTCAATTCTACCATATCAAAACATATCATAATAAACTTTCATAATAAGCCAACTATTACCATTTCAAGCTATATCACATAGCTTGAACAAATACCAAAATTCATACCATATTTACTAGCATAAGTAACCAATGATTCAACTTAAAAACTAGCCTATACATGCCATATTTACATCATTTACAATAGTTCCAAAAGTACCAAAAGTTTGCTTGGATAGTGTAATAGCAAATCTCCGACCTCGTCCAAAATCGAGCTAGCTTCCGAAATCTATAAAACAAGAGACACAAAACGGAGTAAGCTTTAAAAGCTTAGTAAGCCCATAAAATATAGAATTAAACTTACTGATTCAACATTTAAAGCATTAAAAACATTATTAAACCAAGTCATATATCCTCAATGCCTATTCAAAACATCATTCACATGTTATTTGTATAACAAACATGTATTCATCCATTAAAGAGGATGAAAATAAACATATAACATTCATATAACATTTCAATACAACTCTCAATTCATGTAATACAAATATCATTATAATCATACCAATCATAGGTCTCATGTATCATGTCATGTATATAATTCATGTACTCTTATACTCATAATCCATATGAGTTTTATATTTCATATAACATATAACTCATGTAATATAAGTATAATACATATAACTCATATATCATGTAAATACATAGTTCTTGTACCATGTAATTCATGTAACATATATCATGTAATTCATCATATAAACTTTGTAATTCTTATAAACCATGTAATGTTTATAACAAATTATCTTTATGATTCATATCAGTATACTGCCCATTGAACCTTCGGAAACATCGAGGGATACTCGGGTGATACACACTAAGTGTATAATAGGTAATTCGTCAATTCATCATGTATGCTCTTTCGAGCCAGAATCGGTATGCTCCTTTTGAGCCTGTAAACCGTAAGCTCAAACGAGCTGAACGGTAAGCTCCATAGGGCTGAAACGGTAAGTCTTTAAGGACTAAAATGGTAAGCTCTGAAGAGCTGAACGGTAAGCTCATACGAGCTGTGGTGAGTCTGCAACAAATGGCGGAGCTTGACCAAATGGTAACCCTAGTGACATGTCTATTGTATCCTATGACTTTCTACGGTTCAAACGGGACTCAGTATTTAATCCAAGCACATGTTTAATAGGCAATTTAATTTAACATTAAATTACACAATCATATCAATAGCAAATTCAACAATCTCAAATAAAAATATAAGTTCAATTCTAATTATACGAACTTACCTCGTATTAGCTCGTATATTCGATATCTACTCATCTACCTTTCGTTTCCCTCGATCAAGTTCCGGTATTTGTTTGTCTTGATATATATGAATTCAAATTCAACCCATTTATTTATCAAATCATTCAATTAAATCCATATACATGTATTTTAGCCCTTTTTTACAAAATAGCCCTTATACTTTCACATGTTAACACTTTAGTCCCTAATTCAAAAATACACAAAATATACAAAATTTCCCTTTTCACATACTTGGCCAAATATTCATGTACTCTATATAAGCCTATATTTTCAATTATTTCACATTTCTAATCACAATATTTCTATCTTTTTCAATTAAATCCCTAATACTCATTTTTATCAAAAATTACTCTATAAAACTTGTATATCTATTAACAACTATCAATAATCTATCAAGAAACATCAAAATATACATGTATTCAACAATGGCATAACTCAAAATCATCAACAATTTCATAAATTGAGGTATGGGCTTGATAGATTACTCAGCAACAATATCAAAAACGTGAAAATCATCATAAATCGAAGCAAAACATACATTTAATCAAGCTTAAAAGTGCCGAACTTTAAAGGAAGAAAATGTTTCCTTTTTCTCTTCAATAATCGGCCATGGATGATGAAAATAAAGAAGGAATTTGATTTGTTTTTAATTAATATACATTAATACATGTTGTACTAATTTACCCTTAGTAAAATAACTAATAAATCATCAAACATAAGGTCATTAATGACCACTACCATTTAAAATGGTCTAATTACCTTTTAAGGCTACTATATTCAAAAGTCAAAGCAATTTAATACATCTAACATATAGTATGTCATTTTTATTTTTTATGCGATTTAGTCCTTTTTACCAAATTAACTATTTAAACAGTAAAATTTCTTTACAAAATTTTCACACGGTAATTCTATCATGCTGTAAACATTATTAAAATAATAAAATAAATATTTTGACTCAGTTAAGTGGTCCCGAACCCACCTGTTCTGATCTGACTCGAAAATGGGCTGTTACAACTCTCCCCCCTTTAGGGATTTTCGTCTCCGAAAATCTTACCAGTAAACAGGTTAGGGTACTGTTTTCGCATAGCTTCCTTGGGTTCCCACGTAGCTTCCTCTATTCCATGTTTACACTAGAGAACTTTCACAACTGCTATATGTTTATTTCTCAATTCTTTGATTTCTCGGGCCAGAATCCTAATTAGTTTTTCGTTGTACGATAAATCAGGCTGTATTTCTACATCAACAAGAAAGATCACATGTGACGGATCAGATCGGTATCGACGTAGTATCAAAACATGAAAAACAGTATGTATCTTTTCAAGTTCAGTCGGTAATGATAATTGATATGCTACCGGCCCTATTCTTCCGACAGTTTCATAAGGCCCAATGAATCACGGACTTAATTTTCCTTTATGGCCAAAATGGAGAATTTTCATCCACGGCGATACTTTCAAGAATACCCGATCTCTGACCTGAAACTCAATTTCTTTACGTTTCAAATCCCCGTATGATTTCTGTCTATCTGAAGCTATTTTAAGGCTGTTTTGAATCATTTTCACTTTTTCTTCTGTTTCTTTGATCAATTCAACCTCATAAATCTTTTTCTCAGTCAATTCAGTCCAGTATAACGGTGTTCGACATTTATAACCGTATAAAGCTTCGTACGAAGCCATTTTCAAACTCGTCTGGAAACTGTTATTATATGCAAAATCAATCAGAGGAAAGTGTTTCTCCCAGCTACCTTCAAATTCAAGAACACAACAACGCAACATATCTTCCAATATCTGTATAACCCTTTCAGACTGATCGTCAATCTGGGGATGAAAAGCTATACTGAAATTCAATTTTGTTCCCAAAGCTTCTTGCAATTTCTTCCAAAATCTCGACGTAAATCTTGGGTCTCAGTTAGAGATAATAGATAGTGGTACACCATGTAATCGTACAATTTCAGACAAGTACAATTCAACTAGTCTATCCAGAGAATAATTTGTACGTACCAGTATAAAATGAGCAAATTTTGTCAATCGATCAATGATAAACCAGATTGCATCTTTCTTTTTTCAGAGTTAGGGGAAATCCCGATACGAAATCCATTGTAACTCTATCCCATTTCCATTCCGGAATCATTACTAGCTGTAATAAACCTGATGGTTCTTGATGTTCAGCTTTTAATTGCTGACAGATCAAACATCTCGATACGAACTCTGATATATCTCGTTTCATTCACGGCCACCAGTACAACTATTTCAGATCATTATACATTTTAGTGCTACCCGGATGAACAGAAAAATGACTACTGTGTGCTTCATGTAAGATCTTCTGAATAAGTTTTCTATCTTTCGGTATACAAATTCTATTTTGGAACATTAAACAATCATCAGTTCCAGTATTAAATTCAAAATCAGAATTAGACTCACATTAAAGTCGTTTAGCTTGTAATTCTCTATCATTTTTTTAGCCTCGCAGATTTGTTGCAGAAATATCGGTTTAACTTTTAACTCAGCTAAAATTGATCTGTCATCACATAACATCATCTGAGTGTTCATAGCTCGCAAAGCAAACAGGGACTTCCGGCTCAAAGCATCAGTTACAACATTAGCTTTTCTCGAATGATAATCAATTACAAACTCATAATCTTTTAGTAGTTCAAGCCATCTCCGTTGTCGTAGATTCAAATCTCTTTGTGACATCAAATACTTCAGGCTTTTATGATCTGTAAATATTCAGCATTTTTCACCGTGTAGATAGTGACGCCAAATCTTTAATACAAAGACTATAGCGGCTAACTCAAGATCATATGTCGAGTAATTCTTCTCGTGTGGTTTCAACTGTCGGGAAGCATAAGCTATAACTTTTCCATCTTGCGTCAATACACATCCGAGTCCGTTTAACGGTGAATCGCTAAAAATCACAAACTCTTTACTCAATTCAGGTTGAACTAAAACTGGTGCCTCTATTAACAATGCTTTCAACTGTTCGAAACTCTGTTGACACTTCTCAGTCCACTCGAATTTCACATCTTTTTGAAGTACTGGAGGAACTACAATCATCGAGAATCCTTTCACGAATCTTCGGTAACAACCCGCTAAACCCAAGAAACTTCTAATTTCAGATACATTCTTCGGTGGTTTCTAGTCTAAAATTGCAAATATTTTGCTCGAATTGGCTCTGATGCCTTCCGCTGAAACAATATGACCCAGAAATCTAACTTCCCGAAGCCAGAATTCACATTTGCTGAATTTAGCATATAACTACTTATCTCTCAAAGTCTATAACATGATTCTAAAATGTTCAATATGTTTTGTCTCATCATGAGAATAGATCAGAATGTCATTAATGAATACAACAAAAATCTATCTAAATACGATCTAAAAATACGATTCATCAAATCCATGAACACCGCAGGAGCGTTAGTCAAACCAAAAGGCATAACTAAGAATTCATAGTGACCGTATCGTGTTCTGAAAGCAGTCTTCAGTATATCTGAGTCTTTAACTCGCAACTGATAGTAGCCTGATCTCAAATCAATCTTTAAAAATATTGTAGCCCCTTTCAATTGATCAAATAAGTCATCAATTTGTGGTAAAGGATACTTATTCTTTACAGTTACTTTATTCCACTGCCTATAGTCAATACATATTCTGATTGACCCGTCTTTCTTTTTCACGAATGACACCGAAGCACCCCAAGGTGAGAAGCTCGGTCGTGCAAAACCTCTGGCAGTTAATTCTTGTAACTATGCTTTTAGCTCTTTTAATTCATTCAGTGCCATTCTGTACGGAGTTATTGATATCGGTGTTGTGCTCGGTAACAATTTGATGTCAAAATCAACTTCTCTAATCGGCGGTAATCCCGGTAAATTTTCTGGAAAAACATCTAGAAATTCACAAACAACTAGTTCAGATTCAATCTTCAATTCCGGCACCTTAGTATCCAATACATATGCTAAGTACGCATCACAGCCCTTTTTCACGCATTTCTGAGCTTGCATAGTAGATTTCACAATCGGTAATTCATTCGAATCATTAGATTCAATCCGAAGAATTTCACCGTTTTGACATTTCAATTCTATACTCTTCCATCTATAATTCACAACCACATCATGCACATTCAGCCAATCTATACCCAGTATCATATCGAACTTATCAAACGGTAGGAGCATTAAGTCAGCTAGAAAATAGTATCCCCGGGTCATCAATGGACATTTCTTACAACTTTTATTAACTAATACTGACTTGCCTAACGGATTCGATACTTTAACTACAAATTCTGTAGACTCGACATGTAAACTCTTTTTAAACACTAGTTCCATACAGATATACGAATGAGTTGATCCAGGATCTATCAACGCAACTATATCAGTGTTATAAAGAGAAAATGTACCGGTAATAACATCAGGCAACGAGGCTTCCTCGCATGCACGTATAACATAAGATCGAGCCGGTGAGCGTGTGTCAAGTCTAACATTTGAATCCCAAGTAGCACTGCTGTTTCTACTCTGGTTCCTAGCATTTCGGGGCGGTCTACCTCTGGTAACAGTATTGTTCACCTTAGCTGTTTGTTCTTTATTAGCTGTATATCTCTCAGTACAATCTCATAAATAGTGATCTAGTGACCTACATCTAAAACATGCTCCACTTTTCAATTGGCACTCACCATAGTGCTTTCAGTTACAAAGTTTACAATCAGGTCCCGTATTTTCTCACACTACCCGCACTAGCAACAGATGTCGTCTGGGGCTTCCGATGGAATAATCTAACATCTCTATCTCTGATGGATATGCCTGCAGAAGCAGTGGAACGGGGATGGAAATCTTTAGATATCTTCGATCCAGACTGATGTGACTTACTCGTAAATCTCTTTTTAGACTCTCTTGTTTCAAAATCAGCTTTTCATTTTTCTTTAGCAAGTTCATCGGCTTTACAAGCCCTATCAACCAATACAACGAATTGTTTCAATTCGAGAATTCTGACTAACAATCAGATATCATTTAAACCATCCTCGAATCTTTTACACATAAGAGCTTCGGAAGGAATGCATTCACGAGCATACTTACTGAGTTGTACGAATTCTCTTTCATATTTAGTTACCATCATACGACCCTGTTTTAGATCAAGGAATTCTTTTCTTTTTTGGTCGACGAACCACTGACTAATATACTTCTTTCGGAATTCAGTCTGAAGGAAATCCCATGTAACCCATCCTCGCGGAGCAACCGATATTAAAGTATTCCACAACTGGTATGCCGAATCTCGTAATAATGAAAGAGCACATTTCAAACATTCATCCGATGTACATGCTAATTCATCGAAGACCTTGATCGTATTTTCAAGCCAGAATTCAACACTCTCAGCATCATCACTAGCTGTAGCTTGAAATTCTTCGGCCTAGTATTTACATATCTTATCAACAAAAGGTTTATTCAACCTCAAAGGATCCGTTCCTCGTATAATTTCAGGGTTTGGTTGGGGAACTGGAGGGGTTGGAGGTTGTTGAGCAGCCGGGTTTGTTTGCATAAACTCAGAAAACTATTTAGACATCATTTGGGAGAAAGCTTGTTTAGCTTCTCCCTAACTACCTGTAGCAGGGCTCGATTCGGTAGGCACAGTCCCTTGAGCAGGAGCTGGCACATTACTTTGAACATCATCGACTATTGCTCGATTTGGATCTATTTACTATATAAAACATAATTCAGAAGCTGTCAGGAGATGTCACACTATTGCAGTTTATATATGGCATGTATAGCTAGACTCGTGTACACTACCGTAGTCCTAGAATCGACTAAATCGTAGCTCTGATACCAATAAGATGTAACACCCCTATCCCGTAACCGTTGCCAGAATAGGTACGGGGCATTACCAAACTTATAACTCAATTTGGAACTGTAAAACTTTGAACTTTTATCAAACATCATTTCATTTCAATCAAGATCTTTCAATCATACTCATAACATACTTAAATCAATCATTTATAACTTAAAACATGCAATCAGGACTAAATCGATAACAATTAAAAACTTTAAGAAAACTTAGAAAAATTTATGTTTAAGGGTCACACGCCCGTGTGAACAGGCTATGTGCCTCATACGGGGACCAAACACGTCCATGTGTCTAGACCATGTGAAAACAGGGCATAAATATTGACTTGCACCACACGGCCGAGGACACGCCCATTTGCCAAGTCGTATGAAAATTAAGGAGGCTACTGACTTGGGTCATACGACCGACCATACGCCCATGTGCCACACACGGCTAATAGACACGCCCATGTGTCTAGGCCGTGCCAATCCTGTAGGGTATACTGACTTAATTAACTAAGGTGCAGGGGTCACACGGTTGAGACACGCAAGTGTGCTCAGGCCGTGTGGCATGAACATAGGCTTGGTTTAAGCCACATTTTCCACACATTTCTTATATACCTACAAGTACCAAATTGCAACAATTTTATATACCAAAAGAGCAACCAATTCAGCCAAAACAAACACATTTATACCAATTCATAATCAACCAAATTTCTTGTCAATTTGTATCATCAAAACATGTACCAATATGAGCCAATCCAATACCTATTTTAACTTACCAACTTATCCATAATTAAAACCAATTAATTTAGCCAAATTCACCATCATAAACTCCAAGTACCATTCATCTCAATTCTACCATATCAAAACATATCATAATAAACTTTCATAATAAGCCAACCATTACCATTTCAAGCAATATCACATAGCTCGAATAAGTACCAAAATTCATACCATATTTACTAGCATAAGTGACCAATGATTCAACTTAAAAACTAGCTTATACATGCCATATTTACATCATTTACAATAGTTCCAAAAGTATGAAAAGTTTGTTTGGATGGTGCGAAAGCGAATCTCTGACCTAGTCTGAAATCGAGATAGCTTCCGAAATCTATAAAACACAAGAAAAAGAACAGAGTAAGCTTTAAAAGCTTAGTAGCCTGTATAATATAGAATTAAACTTATCGATTCAACATTTAATTCATTAAAAACATTATTAAAACAAGTCATATATCCTCAATGCCTATTCAAAACATCATTCACATGTTAGTTATATAACAACCATGTGTTCATCCATTAAAGAGGATGAAAATAAACATATAACATTCATATAACATTTCAATACAACTCTTAATTCATGAAATACAAATATCATTATAACCATACCAATCATAGGTCTCATATATCATGTCATGTATATAATTTGTGTACTCTTATACTCATAATCCATATGAGTTTTGTATTTCATATAACATATAACTCATGTAATATAAGTATAATACATGTAACTCATATATCATGTAAATACATAGTTCTTGTACCATGTAATTCTTATAACATATATTATGTAATTCATCATATAAACTTTGTAATTCTTATAAACCATGTCACATTTATAACAAAGTATCTTTATGATTCATATCGGTAGAGTGCCTGTTGAACCTTCGAAAACATCGAAGGATACTCGGGTGATACACACTAAGTGTATAATTTGTAATCTGTCAATTCATCATGTATGCTCTTTCGAGGTAAAATCAGTATGCTCCTCCTAAGCCAGTAAACAGTAAGTTCAAACGAGCTGAATGGTGAGCTTCGTATGGCTGAAACAGTATGCCTCGACGGACTGAAACGGTAAGCTTCGAAGAGCTGAACTGTAAGGTCATAAGAGCTGAAACGGTAAGCTCATACGAGCTGTGGTGAGTCCACAACAAATGCTGGAGCTCGACCAAACGGTATCCCTAGTAACATGTCACTTGTATCCTACGACTTTCTACATTTCTAATAGGATTCAGTATTTAATCAAAGCACATGTTCAATAGGCAATTTAATTTAACATTAAATTACACAATCATATCCATCACCAATTCAACAATCTTAAATAAAAATATAAGTTTGATTCTAATTATACGAACTTACCTCGTATTAGCTCGTATATCCGATATCTACTCGTCTACCTTTCATTTCCCCCGATCAAGTTCCGGTATTTGTTTATCTTGATCTATGTGAATTCAAATTCAACCCATTTATTTACCAAATTATTCAATTAAAGCCATACACATGTATTTTAGCCCTTTTTACAAAATAGCCCTTATACTTTCACATGTTAACACTTTAGTACCTAATTCAAAAATACACAAATATACAAAATTTCCTTTTTCACATACTTGGCCAAATATTCATGTAATCTAATAAGCCCATATTTTCAATTATTTCACATTTGTAACCATAATATTTCTATCTTTTTCAATTAAATCCCTAATAATCATTTTTATCAAAAATAATTTATAAAACTTGTATATCTATTAACAACTATCAATAATCTATCAAAAAACATCAAAATATACATGTATTCAACAATGGCATAACTTAAAATCATCAACAATTTTAGAAATTAAGGTATATACTTGATAGATTACTAAGCAACGATATCAAAAACGTGAAAATCATCAAAATCCAAAGTAAAACATACCTTTAATCAAGCTTAAAAGTGCCAAACTTTAAAGGAAGCAAATGTTTCCTTTTTCTCTTCAATAATCAGCCATGGATGATGAAAATAAATAAGGAATTTGATTTGTTTTTAATTAATATACATTAATACATGTTGTACTAATTTACCCTTAGTAAAATAACTAATAAATCATCAAACATAAGGCCATTAATGACCACTACCATTTTAAATGATCTAATTACCTTTTAAGGCTACTATATTCAAAAGCCAAAGCAATTTAATACATCTAACATATAGTTTATCACTTTTATCTTTTATGCGATTTAGTCTTTTTTACCGAATTAACTATTTAAACAGTAAAATTTCTTTATGAAATTTTCACACGTTAATTCTATTATGCTATAAACATTATTAAAATAATAAAAATAAATATTTTAACTTGGTTAAGTGATCCCAAAACCACGTGTTTCGATCTGACTCGAAAACGGGCTGTTACACCTAAAAGATTCTTGTGCTTTCAGTTTAGTCCCGAACTACTTCTAAAGTATGTTTTGGGCCTCGTAGGCTCATGATAGGGACGATATGGATGATTGTGAATGATGTTTACTTAAATGTGATAATTGCATGTGAAATGTATGTGTATAAGTGTTATAAGTCTGGTAATGCTCCGTAACCCTATTTCGGCGACGGATACGGGTTAGGGGTATTACCTATATTGGCACGTAAGTGCATCATTAGATAAACCTAAGTATAACCTATACAGTTAATAAGGTAACCAAATTCCAATTTTATTGCATAGTTCAATTCACATTCTATCATTCTCAATTCACCATTCCAATACAACATATAACATGTTTTAACTCAATTTCATACTAGGTACCACATATCAATTAAATCATGCTATTTTCTATTTTATTCAATTTAGTCTTCTATTTCAATTTAATATATCAATCACCATAATTTAACTCATATAAGCATTATATACTCACCTTATTACTAAATTATGCAATTAACATGAATATGAAATATTCAAGTTGATCTCATGTCATAGAAATAGAAACCAAAAACTGATGTCATTCATCGTCAACTCTCGCCTTTCCTTTCCCTTTCAATGGTCTTGGGTCCATTTTAGCTACGAATAATAATTTAACAATAACACAATATCAAATTTCATATCAAATCAAATTCAAATTTCACTTTCAATTTAAAGCTTTGATTGAAATTAGATTTCACATATATTTATTAGGTGTGATCGGATCACCTCGTAATTTGATTGTTTTAATAAAATGTTTTGCTTTATTAAAACAATGATTTTGGTCTACGAAATTTGAGAAAACGAGTTCTGGAGTCGGTTACGCACGAGGAAGGATTAGTATCCTCGTAACGCCCAAAATTGGTACCTAATTGATTAACTAATTTCTTAATGTCGAAAACTTGAAAAGATTTTAAAATACGATCCTCTTTTTTTATTAATGCTTTAATGAATTGAAACGAGCATTAAAGGCCTTCTCGTCTCGAGATTACAAGATACCGCATCCCGTAAGTTAGGACATGACATTTGAATTCTCGAAATTAAGCTTGCCTTTTAAATGTTTTATTTAAAAAAAAAAGTATTTGGATTTCCAAGAGGATATTCGGTTATTTAGATCCAATGAGAAAACCAAAACCCCGTAAGTTAGGGTTTGAATTTCTCGAGTATCTAAATACAAAATATTGCCTCAATTTTTGTTTAAAAATTCATGTGTTTAAAAATTTGAAATGTTATTTAGCTATTTTGAGTTAACAAGAAAATCGGCACTCCGTAAGTTAGGGTACGATTTATCAAATTCTCAAAACGCGAAATATTACCTTATTCTTAAAAAAAAAAATCTTTTTTACGAACTTAGGTGAAAATCGATGAAATATACATAAAAAGATATACATTTTAAAAAGGAATTGTTTAATACGTAAAAAAAGTTATATGTGGCTAAAATAATAATGCGATGTATACTCGAAGTGCAATATCATATTATATGATACATCGTAATCATAACAAGAATACAATCGAATCATAATATCAACATGCACGAACACTAATAATATCAAGGCCAATGATAACATAAAAAACAAAAAACATAATAGTAATATTATAAACAATAATCATAACAATAACAACAATAATAATAATAACAAAAATAAATTTAAATTTCGAAATGTATTTAAGAATAAAAGTAAATAAAAAAACGAGAATTTGGTCTTTTTTTAAAAAAAACTATACAAATAAATAATTGAATAACAAAATAATAAAAGAAATTAAAAATGAAGAAAATGAAATTTAATAGGCCTAGTATTGATTTGAAATTGAACTAAGACTGTAGGGCTGAATAAAAATAAAAATAAAAAGGAATTGAGGGGCCAAATAAAATGTACGCAAAGAATAAGGGACTTAATGGCAAATTAATCCATGTTTCCCCAAACGTCGCGTTTTAACATGGGCTAAAGTGAAGTATTGCAAATTTTTTGGGCCAAATTAGAAAGTGGAGAAAACGCAATAGAACTTAATTGAATAGCGCAACAAAGAAAGAAGGGCTAAAGGTGCAAATTGCCCCTTTTAAGTGAAAATGCATGGACTTAACCGGCGGGTCAGGTCAACACACGGATCTCACCCTTATTCAAATAGCGGTGATTCCATTATGCATAAAAAATCAAAGAACTTCCCAAAATCATTTGTTCCGAAATCTAAAAAGAAATAAAGGACTTTTTCCTTTTTTCCTCTGCTAGGGCAAAAATGGGTTAGCCCTAATCTTGCTATTGGTACGTCGTGTATTCACCAAGGATGGCAGCCGGAGGTACAAAATCAGGTACTCTTCTCGACCTTAAAAAAAATTTAAATCCTGTTTGTATTTTAGAGAATAAAAAGAAATATTTGCAAAAAGAAAGGGATTCTAACGCCCTTTGATCCCTCATCCAAGCCTCACATTTTCAAGGTGCTCAAACATTCCTTGGCGACTACACCAATCTTAGGTAACCCCTTTATTTGATTTTTTTATTTTTCGAAACTCAAAGCAGAGCAACACAAAAACTGATTTTGAAAACCAAGAGTATAAACGAACGAAAATGAAAGAAATAGGCAATAAAATGCAACCTTTTCTTTGCCAAATTGATTATGATTTCTTTGTATTCAACTTTTTTTTTGGTATTCCAGAGAGTCCCTACATTCGGATTTTGAGTGGCTTTTATAGCCGAAATGGAAATAAAATACAAAAAATCCCCCAATTCTTTTTTTTTTCTTTGATTTTATCACTGTATATTCTATTATTGGTACTGTTATTATTTGCTGTCAAATTTCATCTTCTTTTGCAAGTACAATCTTTGTGTGAGTTGCAGACATAGCTGTACGAAAAAAGAGGCCGTTTGTAGGAGCTGCAACGCAAGGGTAACCGAGGGTTTCCAGAAGCTTCAATCTGCTTGGGGCCATTTGGGCATGTTTTGTTGGGTTACGGTTAAAATGTAATTTGGGCTCAATTTTGGTTTTTAAATTTTTGGGTTTTAGGTGTAATTTGGGCTTTAAATTTGTAATGGACATGGACTGTTAATTTTATTTTTTGGTTTTTGCTTTTGTATGGGCTCAAGCAGAAATGGGCCATTGCAGCTACCCCTCTTTGCTCATTGTCGTGTAACGAGAATAGAACAAAGACTATAAAAGGGTCAATTTTGCCTGGACCTGCTGAGTCCCGGCACTTATTCTGCAAGTAACCTCGTTCTATCCCACTACATCTTCAAGGGTATAGGCATTGGTGCTTTGATTCACTCCAAGAAAATTTCTGGGGGAAGAGATTTGTAGTTTTAATCTACTCCGCTGGAACTTCAAGGAGATAAGAATTGGTAGCTTCAATCTACTTCACTGCAACTTTGGGAACATAATATTCACTGTCTTTAATTTGCTCCTCTTGCTACTTTAGGGAGATAAGATCTACAATCTTCAGTCTACTCCACTTGCTACTTCAGGGAGATAAGACTGGTGGCTTCAATCTGCTCCACTTGCTACTTCAGGGAGATAAGATTCGCCGTCTTCGATCTGTTCGACTTACTATTTTAGGGAGATAAGATCTACAATCTTCAGTCTACTCTGCTTGCTACTTCAGAGAGATAAGGCTGGTGGCTTCAATCTGTTCCACTTGCTACTTCAGAGAGATAAAGCTGGTGGCTTTAATTTGCTCCACTTGCTACTTCAGGAAGATAAGGCTGATGGCTTCAATCTGCTCCACTTGCTACTTCAGGGAGATAAGATTCACCTTCTTTAATCTGCTCCACTTGCTACTTTAGGGAGATAAGATCTTTGGATTCACCGATATTACTGCACCGTCCTCTGGGGACATGACCTATAGAATTGGTTTCATGGGCATATGCTTGTGCCTAATGATTAGGATGCTATGATTAGAATGAATCAAATGCACCTAACTAAATGTGTTATGAATGATAAATAAATGCAGAAATGTCATGAGAATGATCCCTTTTTAATGCTTAGGGTGTCATCACTCGTTATTCATCAGGGCTTCATCACTGATGTATTACGCTACTATCTTGTTCGGCAGAAAACCTGAGGAAACAATCACATTTTACTCCACTAGTTTGTCCTACTATAACTTAAGGGTCTATTCCAATGTATCTCTAGGACATAAGATTTGTATCATCTTCAAACCATCCCACTGCAACTCAAGGGTATAGGATCTGAATCTTTTTTAATCCATTCCCACAGCAATTCAAGGGTATAGGATTTGTACCTTCTTCCATCAATTTGGTCTATTACACCCTTCCCTGGGTGTCACGACCAGATGTGTATGCATACTACTTGCATGGATGCAAAATATCATTTTTTCCCTCGAGAGTGATCCCTTTTAATGCTTGGGTTAACATTGCTCGTTATTCGTCGAGATTGTATCATCGACGTAATGTCATGTCTTTTTGTTCAACTAATATTGTAACGTCTCGAATTTGGGCTTAAGAGAAATAGGCCTCATGTATCGGAGAAATTCAAATTTTTGTGTTCAAGAAAAAAAATTTCGCAATTTCATGTTTGGTTTGTTAATTAAGTGATTTGGAGCGTTTGAGGATGTCCAGGAAGTCCTGGATTAAAAAGGGGACTTTAAGAAAAAAATTAATTTTTGCCTTTAAGCGGACAATGGTGTTTGCGGACAATGGCGTTTCAAGAAAGGGTTCAAAAATACTTTTGGTTAAGGCTTGACACATGGAAGCTTGTGATATGGTGGCTAGGAGTGTTGGTAGTATGTAGGAAGCCCAAGGTTTGAATCCTAGCCATTGTATAAATCTTTTAATTTTCGCTTTTGGGCATAGAAGCTAACATGTAAACTTTAAATTTAGTTGAAGGTGATATTCAACACAAAAGAAACTGTAGAAGAATAGCAATGAGGCAAGTATAGGGTGCTATAGGGGAAAAATGTTTTTTTTTTAGTGCAGTACGGCATTCTAGACGGAATGTTTATAATTAATTGCATGGGGTTATTGGCATGAAAGTTGATTCGGTATAGTGGTAAGGCATATGTGTATAAGGGGCGTGTTTTGGAGGTCGTAGGTTTGAGTTGCATAGCAGGCAGAATTTTCTTTTTATTCACGAATTAAACCGTGGCTCCAGCAGGTAAGGTTTATATTTAATCGTGACCCTATTATAGTGTAAAGAGAAATGCGGTGCAGTGGCCAGCAGCATGCTTGTGGGGCCCAATGTCAGTGGTGAGGGCTGGAGTTCGAGCCTCACCCTGCGCATGAAGTTAATTTTTGCTGCTCACATGGGAAAGACGCTGATGGATGCTGAATTTAACTGAAACTCTCCTTAGCTACAGGATGAATCGGTCAAGCGGTGGATTAGTGAAGGAAGGCTGTTGTCAGTAGATTAAAATCAAGCGGTGGGAGTGTTATTATTTGTTTTGGAAATTTCAACTGATGAAGCCTGACTACACGCAGCTATTAAAGGATTATATTTGGGACATTTTGATCAAATCTGGGAGCTTAATTGCTGCCATTCGGTCATTGTGATTTTGGCAATTCAAGGCTTATGTTTTGCTTTCTTTTTTGGATGCTTTGACCAAATGAGAGGGGAGGTTTTAGTTGCCAATTGGTGATTTTGTTGCCAAATTAGGAAGGCTAGGCTGAAGATTTTCGGCTTTTGATTGAGCATTTTCTTTGATTTGTTTTCCTTTTGTTTTCTAGCTTTGACCAAAGACACATTTTTCTTGCTCAACACAAAAAGCTTTCTGCCAACTTTGTTTTCTTTCCTCTTGGAATTTTGCTTCCATTCTTTTGACTCTCAATCAAATGTTTCTCGACTCCATTCGTATGAACTAAAGTTTACACATTTTGCTTATACCTTTCAAGCACATTTCTCTTTTCTTTTGATTTTGGCAATACCGAATGCACATTGGTCACTTCTCTTCTCTTTTGGCTTTGCCTTAGCCTATTGCAATTTGCTTCATAGCTAGTGTCATGGCCAACTTCTCTTAAACCAAACATTTCGACTCTTGTTTGACCAACCGATACTTTATTTCTCCTATCTATTCTTGTTGTTCTCTTTGGTTAAATACCCTTACTTTTCATTCACTCTCTCTTTTTCCCCTTGTGCAATAGTAGCTGAATGTACTTTAGCCAATTTGTTCCTTCTCCTTCTTTTTGAACGATTGTACCTTTCTCCATCTCATTTCTTGTTTTTATTATTGATCAATCGGTGGAATCTAAATCTTTGGTGATAGGACCCGGACTCGAATCTCTTTCCTTTGCGAACGATCTCTAATTTTGGGTAAGTATCTTAATCGCAACTGTTGCTTATGTTATTTGGAAAATTACGTGTACCCTTATGTGATTAATTGTTTTTTTCTAAGCGAGGGTCTTATGGCATTGTATTTTGATCGATTGTGATTAGTGGATCGATTTGTTTAAAGGGAGTATGGGCCGGATATAGGAAAAACCCCTAACAATCTTGTACCTACCGAATCTTTTAGTGGTTTATCGATCGAACCGTAGCTAAGTGTTGTTGGCCGAATACTCTATAGGTTTATATATTGGGATTGTAAGACATGTTTTCTTAAGTGATGGGGGTTTAATAAGATATATGTGGTTTCAGGTATTCAACCAAATAGTGATATTGATTGTAGTCGATTGATTCAAGAGATTCAAGATCATTCATGCGTATACGGTGGGGTGGTGTGTATTTTAGATTAAGGGTTGGAAATGTTTAACCCTTGTGGCTATTGATTAATAAGGCATTGATGGATTTGCAGGTTCTGTACGAATGAGTTAATTGCACAGCACGTATTCAGGTGTGTTAACCCCACTTTAAATCGCAATGACAAAATGCCAAAATAGCAAATGCCGAAAAGCCAACGAATCGTATGTTGGCCACATAGGCGTGCGAACACTCATGTGATTGATTGAAGCCATGAACTGTGGCCTTACATCAGAAATCGATTTTCATGAGCGATTTCATGAGTTGGCCGAAACAGCCCGAATGGGCCGAATGGGCCTGAAGGCCCGCTAGATGGGTTTAAAACCCGTTATCGAATCTTTGGACTATTTGGCTGCATGTGTCGCTAGACGACCATGGGCTTACTGATAAGCTTTCACTCTCAAAGGGCCACACTGACAAATGATTGAAATGCCCCTATGGGCAAAATGACCAAAATACCCCTCGTGGGTAAATTAACCATTTTGACCATTTATAATGTTTGAATTATTATGTATGCTCTGATATATATATATATGTATATGTATGTGTGTATATTCTGTAATTTGACATTACATGATATTGAGTATGTTGCATTGCATGGGGTCAGATATATGATTATGGAGGAAGTGTACTGTTCTAGCAGCTTCGCTGTATTATTTTGTTGGCTTATAGCCTATTATACTAGCAGCACTGCTGCATTTTATCGATAGTGTCGCATCAGTACTACACTGTGGAGTGTAGGCTTGGGTGAGTTGATTATATCCCCACATGGAGTGTAGGGTTGGAAGGAGATGGGGTGTAACGGATGGATGGGTAGGATTCTGATTGCATGCCATACTAATACTGTATTTGATTTTGATTGCATGCCATACTGATACTATATTTAGATTCTGATTGTATGCTATACTGCGTACTGTAATGCGCTTAGGCCCACTGATTGTGACATGCTACTGTTATGGGCTTTAGCCCATTCTGATTCTGTTATATTGTTATTGCTGGGATTACACACTAAGTATTCGCATACTCACCCAATTATTTTAACTATCAGGTAATTCCGAGGCATAGGCGATTCGGTGCTACGTGGACTTGGAGGCGGCCACACTCGGATTTTATATTGTTTTTCTTTTTTATTTATTTTAATTATGGTTTTATTTTGGGTTTGTAATAAGGCCATTATTTAATTTCTTTTTAATATTGAGTTTATTTATCACATGTTTATAATCTGTTAGCTTTAGAACGCGTTTTACAAAATGATATCTATTTTTCAAAAACCACGTTTTCGCATCAAACGAGAATTTAAACAAAACTTTTGCACTCATTATGTTTTTCCAAAGTAAACTACTTTTCATAATCTGATTAATCAAAGATAGACGAAATTGTGATTTCTTTAAAATTTCTTTAAGAAGGTTTTTCAATGAAAACACGATTTTCTAAAAACACTTCAATGTGACACACGGACTCAGGCCTAACTTTTAGGATGGGTTTAGGGTGTTACATTTAGTGGTATCAGAGTCGGTTTGCAAAAACTCGGCTGTGGAATGGGATTTAGAAAATTTTTGAATTTCTGTAAGATGTTTTCAAAAGTTAGAAATGCTTCGAAATTTAATGATTCTACAAACTGTTTTCAAATGATTTGGGAAAAATTTTAATTCTACTACTGTAAGTATGGTCTCTAAGTTTCTGGCGCTGAATCTGTAAGTGTTTTAATCACTGTTATCTATTTACTTATTGAATATTGAGATTGTTATGCTATGACACTATAGGTAGGATAGACTAAGACTGTAGGAAACTAAAGACTGTAGTGTGATCTCGATTTGCGAAAACAACTTTAAACTCCTATTTTCATAAGACATTGTTAATAATTATTGAAACTCTAAGTTATTTAATAAAATTTCTAATAAGTCACAACACGAATAGAGGATGAGTTCAAAGGTACACTCGGACGAGATTCAAGAGGCCGAAGTAGAGGCCGTGGAGGTGCATGAGTTGGGCCTTTGCCAACGGGCTATAAATTTGGCCTGGAGTTAGAGTGCACAGCTGAAGCATAGTGGTATGACTTGAGTAGCGCAGTTAGATAAAAATTGGAAATTTCGAGGATGAAATTTCTTTAAGGGGAGTGGAGTTGTAACGTCTCAAATTTGGGCTTAGGAGAAATGGGCCTCGTGTACGGAGAAATTCAAATTTTTGTGTTCAAGAAAATTTTTTTTCACAATTTCATGTTTGGTTTGTTAATTAAGTGATTTAGAGCATTTGGGGATGTTTGGGAAGTCCTGGATTAAAAAGGGGACTTTAAGAAAAAAAATTAATTTTTGCCTTTAAGTGGACATTGGCGTTTTAAGGAAGGGTTCAAAAACATTTTTGGTTAAGGCTTGACACATGAAAGCTTGTGGTCTGGTGGCTAGGAGTGTTGATAGCATGTAAAAAGCCCAAGGTTCGAATCCTGGCCATTGCATAAATCTTTTAATTTTCACTTTTGGGCATGGAAGCTGACGTGTAAACTTTAAATTTAGTTTGGGGTGATATTCAACACAAAAGGAACTGTAGAAGAGTGGCAAGGAGTCAAGCATAGGGTGTTGAGGTCAGGGGTTCAAAACTGCATAGGGGAAAATGTTTTTATTTTTTTAGTGCAGCACGGCATTCTGGACAGAATTTTTATAATTAATTGCATGAGGTTATTGGCATGAAAGTCGATTCGGTACAGTGGCAAGGCATGTGTGTGTAAGGGGCATGTTTTGGAGGTCGTAGGTTCGGGTTGCATAGCAAGCAGAATTTTCTTTTTATTCACCAATTAAACTGTGGCTCCAGCAGGTAAAGTTTATATTTAATCGTAACCCTATTATAGTGTAAAGAGAAATGTGGTGAAGTGGTGGTGGTGAGGGCTGGAGTTCGAGCCTCACCCTACGCATGAAGTTTAATGTTTGCTGCTCACGTTGGATGGATGCTGATGGATGATAAATTTAACCGAAACTCTCCTTAGCTGTAGGATAAATCGATCAAGCGGTGGATTAGTTAAGGAAGGCTGCTGTTGGTGGATTAAAATCAAGCGGTGGGAGTGTTATTATTTGTTTTGGAAATTTCGACTGATGAAGGCTAATTACACGCAGCTATTAAAGGATTATATTTGGGACATTTTGATCGAATGTGAGAGCTTAATTGTTGCCATTCGGTCATTGTGATTTTGGCAATTCAAGGCTTATGTTTTTCTTTCTTTTTTGGATGTTTTGACCAAATGGGAAGGGAGGTTTTGGTTGCCAATTGGTGATTTTGTTGCCGAATTAGGGAGGCTAGGCTGAAGATTTTCGGCTTTTGATTGAGCATTTTCTTTGATTTGTTTTCCTTTTGCTTTCTAGCTTTGACCAAAGACACATTTTTCTTGCTCAACACAAAAAGCTTTGTGCCAATTTTGTTTTCTTTCCTCTTGGAATTTTGCTTCCATTCTTTTGATTCTCAATCAAATGTTTCTCGACTCTATTCGTATGAACTAAAGTTTACACATTTTGCTTATACCTTTCAAGCACCTTTCTCTTTTCTTTTGATTTTTGCAATACCGAATGCACATTGGTCACCTCTCTTCTCTTTTGGCTTTGCCTTAGCCGATTGCAATTTGCTTCATAGCTAGTGTCATGGCCGACTTCTCTTAAACCAAACATTTCGTCTCTTGTTTGACCAATTGATACTTTATTTCTCCTATCTCTTCTTTTTATTCTCTTTGGCCAAATACCCCTACTTGTCATTCACTCTCTCTTTTTCCCCTTGTGCAATAGTAGCCGAATGTACTTTAGCCAATTTGTTCATTCTCCTTCTTTTTGAATTATTGTACATTTCTCCATCTCGTTTCTTTTTTTTGTTATTAATCAATCGATCGAATCTAAATCTTTGGTGATAGGACCCAGACTCGAATCCTTTTCCTTTGCGAATGATCTCTAGTTTTGGGTAAGTATCTTAATCGCAAGGGTTGCTTATGTTATTTGGAAAATTACATGTACCCTTATGTGATTTATTGCTTTCTTCTAAGCGAGGGTCTTATGGCATTGTATTTTGATCGATTGTGATTAGTGGATCGATTTGTTTAAAGGGAGCATGGGCCGGATATAAGAGAAACCCCTAACAATCTTGTACCTACCGAATCTTGTTAGTGGTTTATCGATCGAACCGTAGGTAAGTATTGTTGGCCTAATACTCTATAGGTTTATATATTGGGATTGTAAGACATGTTTTTTTAAGTGATGGGGTCTAATAAGATGTATGTGGTTTCATGTATTCGACCAAATAGTGATATTGATTGTAGTCGATTGATTTAAAATATTCAAGATCATTCGTGCGCATAAGGTGAGGTGGTGTGTATTTTGGATTAAGGGATGGAAATGTTTAACCCTTGTGGCGTTGACTAATAAGGCATTGATGGATTTGTAGGTTTTGTACGAAGGAGTTAATTGCACAGCACGTATTCAGGTGTGTTAACCACACTTTAGATCTCGATGGCAAAATGTCAGAATGGCAAATGCCGAAAATCCAACGAATCGTATGTTGGCCACATGGGCGTGAGAACACTCATGTGATTGATTGAGGCCACGAATTGTGGCCTTACATTAGAAATCAATTTTCATGAGCTATTTCATGAGTTGGGTAGAAACGGGCCGAATGAGCCCAATGGGCCCATGGGCCTGCTAGATGGGTTTAAAACCCGTTATCGAATCTTTGGACTGTTTTACTGCATGTGTCATTAGACGACCATGGGCTTACTGATAGGCCTTCAGTATTGAAGGACCACATTGACAAATGACTGAAATGCCCCTATGGGTAAAATGACCAAAATACCCCTCGTGGGTAAATTAACCATTTTGACCCTTTATAATGTTTGAATTATTATGTATGCTCTGAGATATATATATATGTGTGTGTGTGTGTGTATATTCTGTAATTTGATATTATGTGACATTGAGTATGTTGCATTGCATGGGGTCGGGTATATGATTATGGACGAAGTGTACTGTTCTAGCAGCTTCGCTGCATTATTCTGTTGGCTTATAGCTTATTATACTGGCAGCACTGCTGCATTTTATCGATAGTGCCACATCGGTACTCCACTGTGGCGTGTAGGGTTGGGTGGGTTGATTATATCCCCACATAGAGTGTAAGGTTGGAGGGAGATGGAGTGTAGTAGATGGATGGGTAGGATTCTGATTGCATGCCATACTGATACTGTATTTGATTTTGATTGCATACCATACTGATATTATATTTGGATTCTGATTGTATGCTATATTGCTTACTGTAATGGGCACATGCTACTATTATAGACTTTAGCCCATTCTGATTCTGTTATATTGTTGTTGCCGGGATTACACACTAAGTATTCGTATACTCACCCAATTATTTTAACTGTACAGATAATTCCGAGGCATAGGCAATTCGATGCTACATGGACTTGGAGGCGGCCACACTCTACTTTTATATTGTTTTTCTTTTTTATTTATTTTAATAATGGTTTTATTTTGGGTTTGTAATAAGGCCGTTATTTAATTTCTTTTTAATATTGGGTTTATTTATCTGCATGTTTATAATCTGTTAGCTTTAGAGTGCGTTTTACAAAATGATATCTGTTTTTCAAAAGCCACGTTTTCTATCAAACGAGAATTTAAACAAAGCTTCCGCAATCATTATGTTTTTCCAAAGTAAACTACTTTTCATAATATGATTAATCAAAGATAGACGAAATGGTGATTTCTTTAAAATTTATTTAAGAAGGGTTTTCAATGAAAACACGATTTTCTAAAAATACTTCAATGTAACACACCAGACTCGGGCCTAACTTCTAGGCCGGGTTTGGGGTATTACAAATATCTTTGACAAGAAATCCAAATAGATCATCTCAATTTAGATTCAAATATTTCAAACCCTTAAGCTTGGTGAATTCTAAACAATAGTCCTATTTCAGGTTCTTATACTATTTAGAAGCTTCCAGAGTAATATGCGAAACTCCTTTTATGAAAGTATTATTAGTCCATTAACCGTTATTTCAATACAAAATGCTTGAAAAAGATCATAACAATGGACAAGAATGGAATTGATTTAGAGCATAGCTCGAAATGAATAAATTATCAAAGATAGCAAAAATAAAAAGAAAATTGATCGGGAACGCATCTTGAAAAGAATAAGGTAATTAAAGATAGCAAATTCAAAATGGGTAAGATGGAAAACTAGGTGCCCCAGATATCGTAGCCTGAGCTTCTCTGTACAAACTTCTCGAGGACTATTTTGAGTTCAATATGTGTTTCGAGGATCTGGAGTACTTTTTTTATGCCCCAAGATGTAGCATACTTCCTCATTGTTAATTCAAGCATAGAAAGACTACCGTATGCCCCATTTTTATCAAAATTTGAGCCGCCCTTTGTGGGTTTTTGCCTTGGCCTTTCCTTTTTCTTTCTTCTTTTTTCAATTTTCTTTATTATTTTTTATTTTTTATTATTTTTTTGATATTTTGATTTTTTTGATATTTTGATTTGATTTTTTTGGTCTCAAGGCGCCCTTTGCGAGTTTTCACCTTGGCCTCTCCCCTTTTATGTAAAATACTTCTTGACTGAATCTAAATTCACCAGATTGGACAAGTCTTTGCCATCCATCTTGGTTAATATCAATGCTCCTCCAGAACAGGCCTTCTTTACTACATAAGGTCCTTCCTAGTTTGGCATTCACTTTCTTTTGAAGTTCTTTTGTATAAGAAGGATCTTCTTTAATATCAGGTCCCCCTCGTGAAATTCTTTAGAATAAACCTCTTTTTTGTAAGCTCATATCATCTGATCGTGACAGATAAATTTTAATTTTTTTATTCGATTGGGTTCAATTGGCAAAACCCCTTCCGTTCCATGAACCAATGAGAAAGGTGTTTCCCGGCAAAGGTCCTGGCAGACGTTCAATAAGCATAGAGGGTAAATGGTAACTTTTTATGCCAACCTTTACAAGTCTCGGTCATCTTCCCAACGATCCTTGTCTTTTTTTTACATTTTTATTTTTTTACTGCCTTTGCACTGTTCATTTTGAGGTGATATGACATCTGATCTTGAACAGACTACAAGCTTTTGACATTGTGCGATTGGATATGATCTTTTCCGGCATTTCTTTTTGGCACATGATCTTTTTTTTAAATTAATGACTGATGACTCTATAACATTGGCATATGAAGCTACTACCATCCTCTTAGTGAAGTAATTAACGATCACAAAGATGATTCAATATCAACTAGAAGCTTTTGACGAGATTGTTCCCAAACATCCATGCCCCATATAGAAAATCTGTGAAAAAATGAAGGTGGCACATAAGTCTTGTCTTCCAAAATTTAGCATTTACGGCATAATTGATGAAATCCCCTTCCATGGTGGACCAGCAGTACCCAAACCTCATGATTAGCCTGGCCATCATAAAACCATTAGCATGTTTCTTTAGACACCCTTATGGATCTCTTCTAAGATTTTCTTAGCTTTAACAGTATCCACACGTCTTAGAAGCCCAGGCATATCTCAATACGATCATGCAAAAGCATCTTTGAATTCTTGGAATAACTCAATGACTTCTCGCTTCGTCTCTGAGGTGATACAGGCTCCGATCCTCACCTCTTTCTCTTCTCCTAGGTTCGTGATGTTCATTGACCCTTTGTAAGGTAAGATCTATTTTTCATCTTGTTCTACCATCCTTAACAAATCAAGAGATAGGTTACATTCTCTATCATCTTCAAAGTCCTGAGATCCTTCTAGACACATATCTTGCTCCAAATGAGATTTTGAGTCAGCAGCAGCGTCAATTATGTCGTTGATATCTGGAGACCTATTATAGGTATTAAGGCAGATTTCAAAGAATAAATGAATCTAAAAATGATTATTTGTATGGTATAATCATGAATGAAGAATAAAATAATATTTGAAAGAAAGTCCAAAGAACAAAAGAATCAATAAATGGAAAGAATAAAAGAATATTTGCTCAAAAATATGTATTTTATTGAAATAAAGATATTGGACACAAGCCTATTTTACAAAAGGATTCTTGTTGCTTCTAGGCTTAAAGCAACAAACGTGTTTTGAATAATACTCTAGATTAGCTTTAAAAACACATGGATCTCTTCCACAGTCCCATTGTTCAAAACACTCCCAAGTATGTAAGGGCAGATTCCCCAATATTCCTTCTAGGCCTTGGGTCTCTTCAATTTCTTTATTACTCATCAAGTCTAGCACTAAAGCCCTGAAATCGATGCATCCTTAGATCTCATGCCCCTTTCCATCACGGAACTCATAATATTTACCTCTTTATCTGAATGGTTGGGTAACAGATTTTCTACACTAGAGGGATCATCGAATTTGACAATACCCATTTTGATGAGTCTTTCGATCATCTTTTTGAAAGCGGTGCAGTTCTCGATCAAGTGTCCCGAGATTCCTACATGGTATTCGCATTGGGCGTTTGTGTCATACCATTTAAGGTATGGGGGTTGTATAAGTTTTAGGTAGAAAGAGGATACTACATGTGCATCAAACAAAATTTGGTACAGCTTCCTATACGTGATTGAGATGGGCACAAACCGGGGTTTTTCTAAGTTCGATCCTAGATTGCGTTCTTACCTTGGGGGACGTGATGGCTAGTAGTTGCTGTCCTTGGCTGGCTTATGGTAATCTGCTTTGAATAAGCCCTGTTATACATACTCATATGATTTGCCTCATTTTCTTTCTTCTTCGTGGCCCTTGAAGTACTAATTTGGGAGCTCCACTCTCGTTTTTCCATTTGTAGCGATCTTCACATTGTTTCGGGAACTCCTCCCTTACCTTCTTTGTCTCTACTAGACCATTCAGATCAATGACAATGGGATTGGTCAGATTGCCCCTCGGATTGGAACCTGAGCCTATCGAGTAGTTCATTGGTGTCGATATACCAACCTGATATTTTTGGTGTCTAATAGTGATGGGTACCCCTTGTGGATGCGCATTTGCTTAGGTCTAGACACTTATTGGAGTAAAACTTGGGGGATAGACAAGGTCTTCATTATCATCCTCACTGTTGACCATTGGGCCTTTCCTTTTTCCAAGCCTTCCGGCTAGTAACTGAGTTAATTGGTCCATCACATTTTTTTGGAATTCTAACATTTGATCCTGTATATCCTGTTGAATTTTGGTTAATTGCTCTTGCATCTGTATTTGCATTTACTCTATTCTCTCTAACCTTTGGTCCATATTTTTAACACGAATATCGTAACAATGCTTAGTTGGTAGGCTTTTGTCAGTTTCCAGATTAACTGAAATAATTTTACTTAATTAGGGTCTTTCTATGGATTTTAGTGCATATGATGCAATGTAATGTGAATGTATAAGATGAATGCAAAAAAGGCGTCGATTCTGATTCAATTCCATTTAGAAAACTTTACTAGAAAACAAAATTCTTTACATAAAATATGTTACAAATATGGCTTTGCCTTAATGCTCAAAGTTTTAACTTTTTTAAGCAGCGAAGCTAGCTCTTGACCCCGGTCTGATTCTAGCTCATATTTCACGCTTAACACGTCGGCCTGAACTGCCAAAGTCTGTAAATGATCGGCTACCTCCTGAATCTGGGCTACGGCTTCACCTATAATGTAATCTCTATTTCTAACTTGATTCTAAGAATGGTGAAGTTTTTCCTTCCAACGCACCTCGCTTGCTTCAAGGATTCAACCCGGAGCTTGCAGTTTTGTAATGCAGCCTCTAGTTCTTCTATATTTCTTTTCATTTCTTCAATCTTGTTTAAACTTGCCCTCAGCTCAATCGTGGAGTTACGACCCTTATACTGATGAAGTGACTTTCAAGTTCTGCCATTCTAGCCTTTAATCTACTTTTTTCACTTCGACTTTCTGACAAACTCTTTTCTAGGGCCTCTTTCTTGCCTGAACCTCTTGGAATTTTCTCTCCTATAGGTGGGCTTTAACCTTTTCTTCTCGAATCTCTTGTCGCCATTTCTCTGATGTTTTCCCTAATCCAGCAGTTCTCATTGATAGACGCAACTTTTTATAATCTGTCTTCAAACTATCCAAGTCTTCATCGGCCTTATTCTTTCCTTTCATTAATTTCTCGGCTTCTAACTTCTAAACATCAACATCTAATTTCAAATGCATTTTTTCCTCTTCCAGTTGCTCTATCTTCTTTCCAAGCTCCGAATTCCTCTTTTCGAAATCCTGCTTTATAATTTCTAGCTCTGATGGGCACTTGCAAGTAATCCTCCATCGATCGAGTGTTTTCTAAGCTCAGCCCAAGGATGTTATCATTGATCCTTTTACTCCACCACCCATTTTATTTAGGGGTCGTCATTGATCCCATAGCCAATCTTTTCATCCGGCGAGTCTGATTCCAAGCGTTAGAAATCTCTCGAACCTTTTTCTTATAGTTGTCCCCTTTATACGAGAACTCACATTGAGCTAGCCCGTGCATCACTTGTATGAACTGTTTTGATCTATATTGCCTTAATACAAGCAAAAGAGCATACCCGATGGCTCCCCAAATCCCAAGCAAAGGAACCCAGTCAAAATTTCCACACCGGTAAAGAATCTCATCGGGAACCATCCAAGGGGCTCTCCACTCAACATCCTCTTCTTGGAGATTTTGGCAAATTGCCATCCATTTTTCTTCTGATATATCGTCCCTTTTTGGTGTGGTCGCTACTTCCTTTAATGAGGAGTAATTATCAGAGAAAACTCGATAAGAAACTTTGTCCACTTTCCAGAAATGACTGTGGAACCAAACTAACAAAAGTTGCGTGCATCCTATGAATCTGCCCTCGCCTGCTCTCTGGCATACATTTAAAGATCTAAATGTCTCAGCCAAGATTGCAGGAACAGGTGTGACCCGTTTATCAAATCAATCAAAGAGATTTGAGACTGCCTCATCTACGTGCCCTAATGCCTCAGGGAAGACCATCAACCCGTAAATACTTATAGCAAAAACATCAACCCTTTTCTTCGTATCTAGGTGTGACAAAATCAGATCTCGTAGACTTTTCCAGAGAATGCATTTGTTTTCTCTTTTTTGCTTAATTTATGCCATGACCCATTGCTCACTTATTCCAGTGATATTCATTAACTTCTTCACAAAAGTTGGGACATTAACGGCCCTGGAATATGCTTTGTCAACTTGAACCCTTGGACAACGAAGCAAGGCTATATATTCTTCCACAGTAGGCACCAAATCCATATTCCCGAAGGTAAAACAACTGTAGGCAGGGTTCCAATACTGGGCCATAGCCCGAAACAAGTGCTTGTCTACCTTGATGTCGAGTAGATAGGGTAAATCACCATAATTATAACAAAACAGCTATCTGATCTCATCATCCCAATGGGCCCATATTTCTTTCAATTCCTAGAGATCATTTTGCGTCACACAATATGGTTGAAATCCCATAATTTTGACGTGTAACCCTCGGCTAGACTATCCCCTTTCTCTAATTGCGTTTTCTCTGCCCATATACGGACAGCCGCATTATACCCCACTTTATCAAGAAATTCGTTATCCATGACAAGCTCTCTAATTTAGTAATCGAATGTGCATCGACACCTTTTAAATATGAAATGACATGCAATCATAGCCAAAACAAAACACAACAAGTCAGTATCATATACAAAAAATAAAACTCAAAGCAAATAGAAAATGATCAAGCACCAATTCGGGTGACCGCTAGGGTTTGGCGTAGTTTTACCTAGGGCGGGATCTTAGGGCTCACTATATGTGGTTTGGTTCTAAAGCAAGGGTACCTGAACTGGCAGATTCCTCGATCCTCACCCATTATAGGCTCATATAGACCGAGTTCAGTTTAGGGGAATATATTTCCCTATGGCCATGCGGAGATGAAAATCTCACGAAAACATAGGTACAGATGTATCCCGGAAGCGGTCCACTAGCCCATGCGGAGGTGAAAACCTCACGAAGGCGTAGTTTCTCACTCCCGCTTAAAAGGGGTAAAGTCGACCAACTTATGTAATGCAAAATGCAAAGGCACCTCAACAAATTTAAGCCAACAAAGCAAGCATTTTATGATGAAAACCAAAGAAATAATAGATAAAACGCAATGGAGGAATTGTAAATTTAAAACAGATTTTTTCGATTTTTCAAAAAAAAGACAAAAATTAACCACTTTGTAGCTCGACTCTCTGACAGTCCCCAGTGGAGTCTCCAATCTGTCGAAACATTTTTTTTGAAAACGGGTCGACTTTTAAAACGAGAATGGAGTCGCCACCAATCTTTTTTGTTTAGGTGTGATCGGATCACCTTATAATTTGATTGTTTTAATGAAATGTTTTGTTTTATTAAAACAACAATTTTGGTCTACGAAATTCGAGAAAACGGTTCTAGAGTCGGTTACGCACGAGGAAGGATTAGCATCCTCGTAACGCCCAAAATTGGTACCTAATTGATTAACTAATTTCTTAATGTCGAAAACTTGAAAAGATTTTAAAATACGATCCTCTTTTTTATTAATGCTTTAATGAATTGAAACGAACGTTAAAGGCCTTCTCATCTCGAGATTACAAGATACCGCATCCTGTAAGTTAGGACACGACATTTGAATTCTCGAAATTAAGCTTGCCTTTTAAATGTTTTATTTAAAAAAAAAGGTACTTGGATTTCCAAGAGGATATTCGGTTATTTAGATCCAATGAGAAAACCAAAACCTCGTAAGTTAGGGTTCAAATTTCTCGAGTATCTAAATACAAAATATTGCCTCAATTTTTGTTTAAAAATTCATGCGTTTAAAAATTTGAAAGGTTATTTAGCTATTTTGAGTTAACAAGAAAATCGGCACCCCGTAAGTTAGGGTACGATTTATTAAATTCCCAAAACGCGAAATATTACCTTATTCTTAAAAAAAATCTTTTTTACGAACTTAGGTGAAAATCAATGAAATATACATAAAAAGATATACATTTTAAAAAGGAATTGTTTAATACGTAAAAAAAAAGGTTATATGTGGCTAAAATAATAATGCGATGTATACTCGAAGCGCAATATCATAATATATGATACATCGTACTCATAACAAGAATACAATCGAATCATAATATCAACATGCACGAACACTAATAATATCAAGGCCAATGATAACATAAAAAACAATAAACATAATAGTAATATTATAAACAATAATCATAACAACAACAACAATAATAATAATAACAAAAATAAATTTAAATTTCAAAATGTATTTAAAAATAAAAGTAAATAAAAAAACAAGAATTATTAAAAAGAATGAAAACAAAATATAAGTCATTTGGTCTTTTTAAAAAAAAAAAACTATACAAATAACTAATTGAATAACAAAATAATAAAATAAATTAAAAATGAAGAAAATGAAATTTAATACGCCTAGTATTGATTTGAAATTGAAATAAGACTCTAAGGCCGAATAAAAATAAAAATAAAAAGGAATTGAGGGGCCAAATAAAATGTACGCAAAGAAAAAGGGACCTAATGGCAAATTAATCCATGTTTCCCCAAACGTCGCGTTTTAACACGGGCTAGAGTGAAGTATTGCAGAAATTTCTGGGCCAAATTAGAAAATGGAGAAAACGCAATAGAACTTAATTGAATAGCGCAACAAAGAAAGAAGGGCTAAAGGTGTAAATTGCCCCTTTTAAGTGAAAACACGTGGACCCGACCTGCGGGTCGGGTCAACGCACGGATCTCACCCTTATTCAAACGGCGCCGTTTCCATTATACCTAAAAAACCAAAAAACTTCCCAAAATCATTTGTTCCGAAATCTAAAAAGAAATAAAGGACTTTCTCTTTTTTTTTTCCTCTACTAGGGCAAAAATGGGCCCAGGCAAAAATGGACATGGACTGTTAATTTTATTTAATTTTATTTTTTGGTTTTTGTTTTTGTATGGGCCCGGGCAAAAATGGGCTATTACATTCTTAATTAAGTTGGTGACCGGGTTAAGGGTGACACCAACTCAGCCAATGGTTTTATTAATAAAATAAATAAATAGTACAAATATATACCTGATGAAGGTAATAAAGTATGCACAATGAAATTAAAATGTATAAAAATGTCAAAATGAATATTTAACTAAGTGGCAAATTAAAGGTTTTACCGGAGTAATTGACACGAGTTCAAATTCTACTATATGCATATTTTTTGTAACACCTCAGACCCTGCCCAGACGTTATGGCCGAATCTGGCGATGTCACATTGAAAGGACTATTTTTTTCAAAACGACTTTATTCATTTAAAAACATGTTCGGTAGAAAATTTACTTGTTTTTACAAACTTAAGTTTGAGATTTAGAAATTCAAGTTCATGTTAAGTCCAAAAATGAAAGCCCATATTTAAACGAAAACGCCCACATAATAATGTTATTTCAATCCACGTTTAATTTGAGAAATTTATCCAAGTAAATATAAAACTGGGTAGTCGAAACATTAATAAACCCTAAATACAGTCGTATCAGAGACACAATGCCTTATTACATCAATTGAAAATATAATAATAAAACTAAGTAATTAAAAGGAAACAATTCATTTAAATCTATATTGAAAATTCCTAAGTAACTTGTAGTGTGGCTATCTCCGAGTCTTCTCCCGCGTCGAGTCGTTTATTGTGGATCACATGAAATATTAATAATAAGGGTGTGAGTTTTGAAACTCAGTGTGTACGACCCTTGTCAATCAAATCAATTCAATATACACATATCACATTGCGCCTAAGCCCTAACAATATCGGTGGTCTGGGCCTTAGCCCACAATGACCTCATATCATATCAGAATTTCATGAATGCAAATGTTCCTATCCCAAATCCAGCCCTGCACTCCACTCGTACCAACCCTACACTCCTGTGGGGATGTCTACATCAACCCACCCATCCTCTTCACTCCAAAGGTAGCACCGGCTGTGGCACTACTCACGTTGTAGCAAGGCTGCTATATATATGCGGTGTAGCAAAGCTACTCGGTGGCTTGAAAGACTACGGTGGATCCACGGTCATCAAGCGACTATGCAATCCTCAAAACACCTTCTCCGTATCATCAAACCCACCCAAGTGCAACATACAATTCATGAATGCAACATATACATTTTCACACATTTTCACATATTAAGCACTTAGGGGTATTTTGGTCATTTCACTACCTAGGGATATTTTCGTAAACCTACCCTACGGGGGTATTTCGGTATTCCCACCCTACGAGGGTGTTTTAGTAGCTCTACCTTACAGGGCATTTTCGTAATTCTACCTTAGAAGGGTATTTTTGTAATTTTATCCTAGAAGGGTATTTTCGTAATTTCCTAAATGATACAGATTTTAATTATGGATTTTGGCCCATCAACAAGTCTTCGCGGCTAAGATGAACGGACACTATGCACCAGGTAGGATTCAAGAGAAGAAGAGGTGGATCACTCGAACCGCTTAAGTACCAGGCTCTTACATGATCCAATCCTAGATATGCATATGTCGGTTGCCACACCTTAGTCTATTGACTTGTTCACAGACATGTTTATTACTTAGTTAAGCTTTATGAAAATTTGAGAGTCCATTTAACTAGGCCTAAAGTCCATTAAACCCTAGCGTGCATTCCTACAACCCCACAAAGTCCAAACATGCTTATAAAGCCCATTAAACCCAATCATGCTTATAAAGCCCATTAAGCTCAAACATACTTATGTAACCCATTAGGCCCATTCATAATTCAATCATACAATCATACATGTCAATTCAACACAATATCTCATATCACAATTTTGCCAATTTGGGCCCACAAATTCGGTAAGCCCATTCGGGATTTCAGGATTTTCAGCTTTTACCGTTTTAACATGTGTGTAGTGTATGTACATACCTGATTGACGACCCGCACTACACTATCCTCAGCCTCGACCTACAATCAAAACCACTTTCGAGTCAATTCTATACCTTAAACTACAACTTTATCAAATCTCGAAGCCTTACCTTAACCTTACCGTGTACCCTCGGCTTTTCTAGCCTTCCTTAGCAAATAGTCTCAAATATTCTTAGATCTGCATCAACACACATATTTTATCAACATTAGGTGACTTGTCTTCCACACGAGTCACCCTTATGGCTACACATATATTCGGCCACCCCCTTAAGAAACCGAAATTGAGAATGAGACACTTACCGAAACTCGCCTTCAAACTAACGGCCTAGATATCTGCTATTTAAGCAATTGGCTTTGCAACACTAACTTAAGTATGGTAACCAAAGACGAGAAATGATGAAGGAAAAGAAATTGACAAGGGAGATATGAGTATTCGACTTTCAAGAAATCAACGATGATATCCGGCTTTTTGAGAAACAAAGAAAGTTAATGGAATTTGGTAAAAGAATGAAAAGGGAGAAGAGAGGTTGGCAATAGAATGAATTCGGCAAAATAAACCAAAACCCTCATGCACATTCGGCATTCCTTTAAATAGGCACAAGCTGATTCAAGCCTCCCTTGCAGTCCCATTCGGCACCAACTCCCTCTCTCTCTCAATCTTCTATTTTCTCTCCATTATCTACACCTTAAAAATCTCTCCTGAACACTCCCCTTAGAGTCCATCTTCATGCCACTTCCAACCTTCTAGAAGGCCAAAATTAAACTACTAAAAATACTAAGCTAGGATCCAAAACTTAACCAAGGCCCAATACTTCTAGGCCCAAAATTCGGGGTGTTACATTTTTAATTGTTTTTTTAAGTGAAAAGATTGAAATACCCTCAAATAATATTATTTATTTTAATTATGGAATGACATTCTCATAATTTCCTAACCAAATTGGTGGCTTGGTTAAAAGTTACAGATACTCAATAAAAAATTTTATCAATAAGTAAAGATATGAGTTAGAAGGTGGAAGTTGGTAAAATTAAATTTTAGATAAAATTCTATCTAAAACTAATTGTGAATGGATGAAGTGTTTTATATTTTATTTACTTTTCACATCATCCTTAAAATGAATTAATATGAGATTACTCTATAGCGGCAAAAGCCATAATTGGGAATTAACAAATTTTGGTTAAATTAATCTACAAAATTTGGTGTAGTCAATTCAATTAATGATATTTGATAAATTGAAAATTTAAGTGCTGAAAATTTAAGTGTCAAATTTATATTAGAAAATTGTTTGGTAAATCAGTAAATATAAGTACTGAATATAATTATATTGTTTAATAAAAGTAAATATTATTTTTTGAAAGGTTATTTATCTTTTAATTTTTAATCTTATTAATATAATATTTTATATTATTTTAGATAGTTTTGGATAAAAGATAAATATGGTAATTTAAATATCTCATTTTTTATAAAAATATTTTAGAAAAATAAAATCAACTTAATATTTTCTACATTTAAGTGATAGGTAGCTATCTATCTAGTTATCTTATTCAACAATTTTTTTGTTGAAAATTTTATATTAAGTAAAAAAAATTAAAATGATTATCCAACACATTTAACATATTAAATGTTGACAATTTCATTTCATTTTCAATGATTTATCAAACATACCCTAATTTAATTTTGGTTGATGTTATTTAAAAGAGGTGATTTAAATATATTAATTCGATATGTGATTCAATATATTTTATAAAATTTTATATTATATATTAATATACTATTTCACATTCAATTTTATAAAAATAAAATAAAATATCAAATTTTATAAAATATATTTGTCCAAATATATAAAATCTAAAATATAAAAAATGTATGAAACATAATATTTTATAAAATATTAAATTTGATGTATTTTTAATTTAAATAATAATATAAAATCATGGTAACTTATGAAAAATAAAAATATATAAAATTCCTTAAAAACCATGTTTGGAATGCATTTGTACAAACGGTTTTCACTGTATCTAGAAAATCATTATCCTAATTGATTCTAGTGTAAAATAATATTTTTAACATTTTTATAAATTTATAAATTTTAATTTTTTAGATTTTATTTAATTTTAAGTTTCATATTAATGTAAAAATATGATGTTATAAAAAATTAAAATATATAAAAATACCAAAAAAAGTATATCTAGAATGAACCTAGACATCATATTGTCTAGATTTAGATGAATATGGACAACCTTTTGTCTAAGTTATTTATTTGTGTAAAAATCATAATTTTTTTTATAAATTTTAAATTTTTTATTTTTTATCATGTATCAAAATTGAAGTTGTCATGTGTCATTATGCTATTGATTATTAATACGTGTCAGTGTATACTTAAAAGAAATATCAAATTGATTTATAATATTTTAAATTTAAATATTAATTAAGTAAAATAAATACCAAGTAAATATAAATTACTAAATTTAGATACTTTCGTATATATTTCTCATTTGAATGTCTTGACCATATTGATGTGATGGTTATAGCTATAAGTACTTCCAAATTGTGGTAGTTTATTGGTTTCTAATGAATCCAAATACAACTCATAGGTTAGATTTGGAGTTTTGGAATGGGTTAGGGCGGGTGATATGTTTATTTGAGATTAGTGTAAAAATAGATGTAGCAATGAGATTAAATACTGTAATAATATTATAGCATAAGACAAAAAGTAAACTAAAAGCACCGTACCGCACTCCACCGTACATCCACACTCACCCTTGGATTAAGATAATTACTCTCATCTATAAACAAGTTTAAATTCACGTAAGTTATAACTATAAATCTATTAATTTAAATTTACGTAAAGATAAAATCTAAATTTATATAAAAATAAAATCTCAAAGTTTTTAAAAATTTATTGCTGTTATTTAATAAATATAACTACCATCAATAAATAATGTTATATATACAGTTGAGTGTTTTATTATCAAAATTAGAAATAAAATTGTCAAACAAAAAAAAAAAAGAAGAAAAAAGCCTTTTATTCATGAAATTTAAAACATGCATGGAAATTGAAAACTAATGACTAGCAATATGGATAGACGCATTTAATAGGTGAATTTTTCAAAACTTTTTCGCAGAAAATAAATATAACAAGTATGAATACGTCAAATATATTCATGTCCCCAACGTTGAAGCTTAAATGTGCAGAAGTAAAAATAAGCAACACAAAAATTTAAAAGGTGAAGGAGAATAAATAATATTATCCCTTTGAGATGATGTGTTTAGCCAACAGCTAATAATGTGGATGTCATGCATTATTTTTTAGTTCATATGTACTTCCATTCTAAAAAACTAAAATATGTCGCTAATTTTAAATTTATTTTCCATCTTTATTTAGTTGAGTAGGTCATGAAATATAAAAATAAACATATGATAAAAAGCAACTTACAGATTTACTAAAAGAAATTGTTGTCTCCTTCTTTATCTTCTTTTTAAATTTGTAAAATCCCACAAACCTTATAATGAATTTATTATCTTAAAAAAAGTATAATTAGAAATAAAAATATTATAACAAAAATTTACAAACATCAACTTCAATAGCAACGTTCTTCAGAATCTTTACCCCAAAAAAAAAAGGCTTGAAAAGGAAGAAAAAAAGTGACCGAAATTTTTCATGAAGCCTGTTAAGAGTTTTATGTTACATGTTTGTAACTTAAATTCCATCACAAAACAATTAAATTATAGATAAAATTATAAATTTATTTTTATGAGTATTCTATTTTAATATATAAAGTACAATTTTTATTTAGGGGCAATTTGATTAATTTAACATATAAATAAACATAGTAATTAAAAATTTTTAAAATGGGCCCTTACCCCCATCCTCTGTGGCGAAATTGATGATGTAGATATGGTGAAGGTTGAGAAAGTAGTCTGGAAGGTATGACATTGTTGTGGAAAAGGTAACTAAATGAAGTTAGGGCGATGTTGTGCAATATGGGCATTGATGGTGCTGAGATAATCCAATAGCTAAATCCTTATCACTGTTGAAATGAGGGTGGGGTATCAAACGGTGGAGTATTGGTCCAAATGGTCCTATGCTTGGAAATGTCAAAACTCCCAACAGTATTGCAGAGATATGGGGAGGCGATCTCATTGACTGTGTTAAGAAGAAATGGGATTCTTCCGATTACTACAAAATTAATTTGGAGGAGAGCAATATTCGATTTAATAAGTGGTGTTCTGGAAAGTCCACGAACAACAAATAAGACTGGTCATGGGTAGAAAAAGCAACGCAGTTAAAAAACCTTTAATGTTTATAATTTTTTGTAAATTTTAATTTTTTAGTTAAATTTTATCCCCAATCTTTTAAAAAAAAAGTCAAATAATTTTTTTAACAAAAATACAGATCAAAGCATTAATTTTTTAACAATGTTGGAGTGACTTGCGTGGTAGTCCATGTGTACTTCGTGCTAGGGGCGAATCTAAGAGGGCATAAAATGTAAAATTGTTATTTAGGCCCTTAAGATTTTTTTTAAAAAATTTAAATTAGTAAAGGCAAAATTATACTTTGGCCCCCTAAAATTATAAAAATTCAATTTAATCATTTAAAAATTATAAAGATATAGACTATAAAAAATTAAAATTTCATCCGTCTCCTACAAAATTATTCTAGCTTTGCCCCTGTTTCATGTTGATATGACACTATTTATCTTATATGCTATATCAACTAATAGTTTAAAATTTATAAAAAATTATTTAAAAATTCAAAAAGAAAATATAAAAAGTTCATAAAATTTTAAAAAATTAGCATAAAATACATGTGAATTGTTATGCAGGCTATTATATTTAAAAAATTTAATATTTTAGTTAGTATTTCCATTAAAACAACATCATTCGACTCTTTTTGAAAGTTGATGGTCAAATATGACTTCTTTTGAAATGTTGAGGGCCAAATTTAGCTCAAAAAAGAGTAAGGGTCAAATTGATAAAAGATATAAATGTTAAGGTCTAAATTTAGTATTATGTCTATTGAAATCGGGGAGAAGCCCTTGGACAACATTTGGGGTGTGGGAGGTCCTGCGAAATAGAAGGCGTTATTGAAACAAATTGTGGTGATTAGAATCAATATTATATTTATTCAAGAGACCATTACAAAGTCCATTGACGTATTTTGTGTTCAAGCTTTTTGGTCGAATGATGAGTTCGATCTTGTTTTTCTACCTTGAGAGATAAATCAAGAGGAATTTTTAATAGTGTGGGATAAGATGGAATAATATGCTTTTTTTTGTGTGTGTGTGTGATGTTGAGGCTAGAATTGGGGAACTAGAACAACGAATAAATGAGATTAGGAGAATTAATGATAATATGCATTTTCAAACAATGAGCTACCAGAAAGAAATAAGACTATGAAAGATTTATGAAAGCTATGAAGTCTTAGGAGTCAATTTAGAGGCAAAAATAAAGAACCAAATAGTTGTGTAAAGGTGGAAACTTATTAGGTTAAAATATGCTATTGTTTTTGTACTCTTTATAAATTTGGAATTTAGTCCTTCTATCTGTTGTAGAAATGGAGGTTAGGAACAAGTAGATGTTGCTTGAGACGTGGCTAGCACTGTCCTTAAGGATATTTTGTAGATTCATGTATCACTTAGGATTCAACAAACATTTCTGTTAACCAAAGGTAAACAAGGAACATGAACTTATTAGAATATTTTGCGGATTTGCGTATCCTTAGGATTCAACATTCATTTCTGTTAACTGACAGTAAACAGGGAACGTGAAAAACTTATAAATTAAATACTCAACTATAATAGAGGAAAAAAAGATTTGAAAAGGCAAAAACTGTAAAAAGAGGAAAGCAAAGTTCACAACTTGAGCGATTTTGAAAGTGCAGTCGTGCATGGTATTTATAAGTATCATGCATAACTAAAATAGAAAAATAAAGAAAATCTGAACTTAAGCCTAGCATTCAGGGAGGAAATCGACCCATTTGAATTGAATTGAGCTTTCAGTCTTAACTTCCGTACGCATGTGCCTATCCTTCTATTTTGGTTCTTATAGGCACAATGTAAAGTGATGCTATATAAACATAATCTCAAGAGTTTTCTTTAAAGGATGTGAAATTGTGGAATTCTATGAAATATGTAAAAACTCCCAACAACCCCCTACATATTTCATGCAATTATGAAAAGAATTTGAGTTGAGTATTTTTATTTATGATTTGCTAAACTTAGAGATTTAGGGTTTTCTCGAGTCAAGTTTCCACATTTGTAACACCCCTAACCCAGATCGACAATAATCCTTGACAAGCGACGTCAGATTTGATGCTCAAATGCACCTCTATGTAATGTAAACTTTAATTCAACCTTTCAAGCCATCTAAGCTTTATTAAAGATACATTAGACATATTTATGCTTATCTTAATCAGTATATAATAAAAATTTTAATCCAATGATCTCATTTCACATGTATTCCTTCATTTTGGGAGCAATGTCTTATCTCATATACTTATAACATATTAATTAAGCATACCATTTAAACATAGGAGCCAAATGCTTTCAACTAATGTTTTTATCCAAAAGAACTTATCTCTAATTTGCCTATCTACATATCATACTAGAGCTATTCATATAGTATAAAATAAAATAGTTAAGTCATAGATAATATTTACAACAAAAGAGTGTGGCTCTATCTTTGATGCAACTCGGAGGACTTTGTCTCAAATCAACTGTAACCTGCACAAGGAAACATAAATCACACACATTAAGCAAAACTATATGATTACTAGTGCTAAAGAGAATTCTACATTACCCTATATATGTATTTAAAACTGTAACACCCAAAAGACGTTATGGCCGAATCTAGCGATGTCACATAGAATGGAATTTGAAAACGAGATGACGAGTTTAAAACTGTTCCATTTAATTAAATTTTTATTTTAATTTGGAGTAAAATGCATATGCTTTGTTAAATCAAAATCATTTCGTTCTAACAGAAGCTTTGATAACTATTTATTCTAAGAAAATCGTTTCCATTTAATGCAATCTTGGTTTTACAAATTTAGAAGAAAAAAAACCATATTTTGTTGAAATTAAAGTTGTAAACCAGAAAAGCTATTAAAATCCCAAAATTAAAAACAAACAGTCCTTGAAGTCTGGGTTACATAAAAATACCAAATAAGTAATAATTCTAAAACAAACAGAAAATGGTTTAAATAGTTACGTGTGGCCACCATCAAGTCCTCCGCTGCAGCGACCCATCAAGTCTGGGGATTACCTGTGCAGATTAAATAGAAAAGGGTGAGTTTTCATAAACTCAGTGTGTAATCCCCACAGAAAGTATGCGCAGTATCTAATATCAGAAATTAATCATACACTGTTTGGGGCTTGAGCCTATCACATATTCAGCTAGGGCCTTAGCCCATTCAGAAGCAGTCTCAGATATACATTAGGGCCTTGGCCCATCTCAGATATAGCATGCAATAACAGAATCAGAGTTTTACCCACCAGCCCTTACACCATCTCCAACCATCCCTGTACACCATATGGGGTTCATAACACCCACCCATCCCTGTACACCATATGGGCTGTAGAGCACTCATCCATCCCTACATACCATACTGTACTGAAATACGACATATAATAAAAAATACAGCTTAGCTGTCAGATAATAGGCTTTAAAAGCCTTTCAGATACTTCTTTCGAACTTCATTAACCCATCCCAATGCAATGCAACATACCATAAATGTCATGCCAATATGCAAATAATAGTCCACACATACAGATCATTATTCATGCTTAGTACAGAAATCAGACAGACAGATCATACATATAGGGGTCTAGGTAGTGCTTACTGACCTTACAGTAGGTCTATAGTCGACTTGAGCGACCCGTGTAACCTTATAGAATTTTCTAGAAAAATGGACTCACACGCCCATGTGGCCTGCCCGTGTGGGCCCACACGGCCCAAATTGGCCTTGTCCTTGTGGATCACACGGCCTGGCCCAGAATCCCACACGTCCGTGTAGACTACTCGTGTGGACCCACACGCTTATGTGGCCTACACGGCCCAATTCAAATTAGCCCATGTGTCACACACAGCCTATCCAGCCATCACACGGTCATGTCCTTCGCGCACGACTTGGCCTCGTCGATCACATGGTGTGTCCCCTCACATGGCCTACCACACGCCTGTGTGGCATCGACAGAAAGTTTTTTGGCTTTTTTCTGAATCTCAATTTCTGCATTTCGGGTACACACCTGGTATCAATTCCAAGCAAAGACCTTCCCGAGCACTTCAGTACCTATCATTGATCAATATTTTTCCCAATTAAGTCACTTGAATCATTATTTGATCAAAAACTTGACAAGGTATTTCAACTTAAAATCGTTAAATCCCTTACCTTGAATGAACGCCGGCGAATTCGCTCTTTTACAACACCAATCGAAATCCTACAACCGCTTAAAAGTCTCTTAGTCACGAAAATTACAGCAAACCGAATCAAATTCTTGCTCATTCAATTAATCAACTACGAAAAAACCATAACGGAACGCTTGTCGACCGCACCAGTGTTAACAACGTTGCAACCCCAAATGAAAATAAAAGAATGGCTTAAGAAACGAAGGAACAAAGGAGACGAGGAATTCAAGCACAATTTTGGCAGTCAAAATGGAAGAGCAAATGTCAAAAAAAAAAGGAGGGTTTTGGGAGAAAATTGAAAATATTCTGCTAATTTCCCATTCCCCCAAATCACTCCACTCATCCCACTATCACCCAACCACTCAGAAACCTAATTAATTCAATTCCTACCACCTGCCGACAGCAAAATAAATCCCTTGCCTAAGCAGAGACTCGAGTATAGGACCTCTATCACACCAACACTCCACTTAACCACCAGACCAGTAGGCCCATTCTATTATAAACTTACCAACAATTAAACTTAAGCCTACTAGGCATGGTTTAGGATTTATTCAGAAAAAAGACAAAAATTTTCCCAAGACAAGGCTTGAACTTAGGACCTCTTACACACACCCAAAACACTTAACCACTGAAGCAAACAGGCAGTTGTGTCATATTTTAGTAGAACATAAATATTCATTTTTAGGGCGTTACAAAAACATTAGTTATATATATGTGTTCATAAGTAAAATGTTATTGGTCCTTGTATATTTTGCTTCCTTAGTTATTTTAGTGTACATTTAGATCATTTACTAATACTTTATACTGCATACAATTCAAGTTCTCTATTCAATTCTAATGTTTATTTTAATTACTCTAATATTACTATTAGATACATTAGCTTAAACATCATTACAAGCTATTATAAGTTACTAACTTTTAAGTCAAGCAACATTTACTTATATTCCAAGCCATTTACAAAATTTAAGCAAACTCTTGTACTTCTTTATAAGTGATGTTCTTCTATTATTTTCATTATCAATTCTTAATGCCAACTGCCACATCTTCCTTTCTAAATATGTCTGGAAGTCTTTATACTCAAACTTAGCATTAAATCATCTTTCAATCATCTTTTAACAATTACTTATTATACAATGCACTTTATGATATCATTGTTTTGTTATCTGTTTTACAAAGATATCCACTTTTGTTATGCATTACTTTACCTTTCATTTATTAACACAATATGTTACCAATTTAGATATTCAACTTTCCAAATACTTAATGAATCAAAAATTCAATTTTCCACCTAATAATCAATTCATTATTTAGTTAATGACTATTTATTTCTATATAAAACTCATTCATAGTTCTTTCTTTCTTTCTTTTTCTTATAAGTCTAAATCATCAATCCATGATAAGATCAAATAATTATATTCATATTTTAATGCCAAATTTGAATCATTCATTATATTCTATTTATTGTTAATGATTTCATATTCAAATACGATTTTCGATAGTCTACCTTTAGTAAATTATAGTGGAATTCAAGGGATGAATATTCGGTATTAACACAATATATACCAATATACACACTTGACATTTTTCAAATACTTAATGAATCAAAAATTCAATTTTCCACCTAATAATCAATCCATCATTTAGTTAATGACTATTTATTTCTATATAAAATTCATTCATAGTTCTTTCTTTCTTTCTTTTTCTTATAAGTCTAAATCATCAATCCATGATCAGACCAAATAATTATATTCATATTTTAATGCCAAATTTGAATCATTCATTATATTCTATTTGTTGTTAATGATTTCATATTCAAATACGATTTTCGATAGTCTACCTTTAGTAAATTATAGTGGAATTCAAGGGATGAATATTCGGTATTAACACAATATATACCAATATACACACCTGACATTTTTCACAAGGCTCTCGGTCGGTGACTCATTTTATCATGGCATTGCCACAAGGCTTTTAGTCAAAACTCTCAACTAGTACTATCTACAAGATTATTTGATTAGTGAGTAAATCGATATTCAAAATAGTATTGCTACTCCCTATTGGCATGCCAACTATATACAAACCTAGTTCTTACTAATTTACTAGGGCATTTAATCACATTCTCATATTTCCCATACAACAAGCACGTTCATGTTTGCAATCTTCCTTGCATAGCATATCCAAATTAAATTATTAGGGAATTTTGGTTTGAAGGAAAGTTTTAACATTCTAAGGAATTTAAATAGTTGGAAAGTTCCAACATTTGGAATGCAAAAAATGATTTAAAATGTAAAATTGATTTAGTTTTGGTTTGAAGGAGAATTGGACCGCACGGGTGGACCACACAACCCCCCACACGACCATGTACCCTAAAAACCTTAGGCTAGTTCTTGAACCAAACGGCCAAGACCCTTTTACACGGTCGTGTCTCCCTTATAGGTTAATTTTTGCATTTGCCGCATGGCCACAGTCTGTTATACAGCCTGGCCACATGGCCGTGTAACCCCTCCACACGGTCTATAGCATCTCACACGGTCTGACCACACAACTATGTGACCTTTATTTTATATTTTTACCCAAAATTTTATGAATTGTTCAGTTTAGTCCCTAAATAGACCCCGAGCTATTTTTAGTACATTATTTCATTCAATTGAGTCCTTGATAATATGAACAATGGAATTAATGAATTTGATTAATTGGATTATTACTGTATATACATGATATGAAAACATTACATGTTCACTGTCACTGTAATTCTGATGGTCTAACAATGTTTTTCATACCATAGTGTTACTAATTATTTGACATACATGCCTACTACTACTATTAAACCAAGTACATGTTAAGCAAGTTATTGCTTCTGCCATGATTCATTATAAGCATGATAATTGCTACTGTATATATATTTGTTATAAGCATGTTATTGCTACCTATTGATCTATTATAGCATGCTATGTTGCATTGTATGGGGTGAGATAATTTGAACGAAGGACGTAGTCGGTAATTTGTCTGCTCAACCAGTGGTTTTTTCACAACGTATTTTAGTCGGCAATCATCAGCTCGATTAGTGATTCATCCACAACATATTAATCAACTTTTATCTGCACTTATGGATGGTTTATCCACCAATAATTTTAGTCATCAATTTATTTGCATGATCAGTGGTTCATTCACAATGTATTTGCAACTTTTATTTGCATAGACAGATGGTTCATCCACCAATACTCTTATCGTTAGCAATTCATCTGCAACAATTAGTGGTTTATCCACAACATGGTGTAAAGGTAAAGGAGCTCTGGGAACTCCTACTGTAGTGTGTATCGGTGGGGTAGGAACCTTTTCTAATAAAATGAAATGGATTGCATTCATGAGACGTATACATGACTATGAACACTGAGATATTATGTTGATTAGTTGATTTAAATTATCGATATTTTGTATTGCTAATTAATTGTGATTTATTCTATGAGTTGATATTCAGCATGATTTGTCTACTGGTTGCACTGGTTTCCTTGTGACTGAGCTCACATTGAGCTCCATAATCTCAATCCCCCATGATTTCCATCTTTACAAATAACCCACCAAAATAGGATGTAGACTCGGCATAAGAGGGCTCGGCAGATATTAATTTTTTATTATGAAGTATTTTAGATTTTCTACTTAAAATTTTTATTAATTTGGGAATTGTATGGTTTTATTTCAATTTGTGGCATGTGACTTTCATTTTGGGTTATGTAGCATGCATGATATTTAACTCAATTTTAAGATGGTGAACTATAGATTTAGATTATGCATGAAATATGATTTTATTAAAACCAATGTCGAAACCATTTTTTAGGGGTTTTAGAAAACGGGGGCAACTTTAAGAAAAATGAAAACGGGAGTCGCCACCAATCTTTTAGGTGTGATTGGATCACCTTAAAACATTTTGGTCTACGAACTTAGAAAACAGGTTCGGGAGTCGGTTACGTACGAGGAAGAATTAGCACCCTCGTAATGCCCAAATTTGGTACCAATTGATTAATTTTCTGTCCTCATGTTGAAACCTTGAAAAGATTTAAAAGTATGATCTCTTTTGTGAAATATGAACAATTTGAACAAAAACTCAAGATTCCTTTGTTCCGAAAGAATACAAACATCACATCCATCACGTTAGGACACGATGTTTTTAATTCTCGTAACCAAAATCATCTTGCAATTTTCAAAACTTATTTTAAAAGGGTATTTCAGGTATTCAGACAAAAAGGAAATCGCACCTAGCACGTTAGGGCACTATTTCCTAAATTTCTAAATACTAAAAACATTGCCTTATTTTAAAAACGCTTTTGGTTTGAATGAAATATAAAATTTAAAAAATGTTTATGCATTGCAAGATATTAATAATATCATAAGCTATATAATATATTTTTATGAAAATATAATAGAAAATAACATAAATGTACATACATTAACACTTCATGCGAATACGACATATCAAATAAAAATACAACCTAAATATACATATTTATAAGTCATATGAGTAAACATAAAATAAATGGCACATACGCATATTTCATACAAGTGTAATTTGAAAACAATCATATAAATAACCAATTTCATGCAAATATATAACAATAGATATCATAAAAATAACAAGTAATTTAAAAGATAAGATTAACATGCTAGAACAATATTAAATAAAGGTAAAAAAGATATGAAAAAATGAATTAACCAATTTTAATAATAAGGAAAAAATTAAAATAAAAGAGGAGTATATAAAAAAGGGTTTAAAACAACACATAAATAAAGGCAAAATTTTTTTAAAAACATATTATATAACACAATAACTGAATATATATATTTTTAAGAAAATTAATTAATAATTAAAAAAAGAAAATAATATATGGTAAAATATAAAATAATATAATATAATAAAGTATTAAAGATAATATAGTGGTATAAAATTGTCGAAACTATTTTTGAACGAGGTTTAGAAAACTAGGGTTTCGATTTAAAAATTGAAAACGGGAGTCGCCACCAATCAGTTTAAGTGTGATTGAACCACTTTCAAACCATTTTTGTTTGAAATCGTTTGTTTTGGTCTACAAAATCAAGAAAACGGGTTCGGGAGTCGGTTACGTACGAGGAAGGGTTAGCACCCTCGTAACGCCCAAAAATTGGTACCAAATTGAATAACTTTCTATCTTTAATGCTAAAATTTTGAAAATATTTAAAAGTATGATCCCTTTTGAGATTAGAATAGTTTGAGTTTAAACCGAGATTCCTTTGTTCAAAAGAAATATGAATGTCACATTCAGCATGATAGGACAGGATATTCTAAAACTTTTGTGACTAAAATCATCTCATAATTTATAAAATAATTTAGAAGGATATTTTAGGCATTTAGACAAACGGGAAATCGCAACCCAGCATGTTAGGGCACTATTTCCCAAATTCCTAAATACGAAAAACATTGCCTTTGTTTTAAAACATTTTTTATATTTATCTTACTTTAATATGATGCAATTAAAATGATATATTACAGGATAACAAAATTTATTTATAACACATGCTTTAACACAAATATAATATAACGACATTTCATACACTAATATTTCATGCCAACATAACATATATCAAATGATCAAATATAACCTACACTATGTACACTTACATGTCATACAAATGAGTATAAAACATAAAACCTCAAGGCATATACAATCACATTTTATGCAAAATAAAAAAACAACGAATATAAATTTCTTAATACATATTCAACAACATTACATACAGATATAACTAAAAATATTAACATAAAGAATCAGCCTCCATGCAGATATACAAACAATCAATGATAAAAATAAGGTAAATTTAACATATTGCAAATACATTCACAAATAAATCAACAAGTTTGAAAAAAGGTTGTAAAGATAAAAAATAGAATAAAATGAAGTATTAAAAATAATATTTGGAACGATATATAGGTAAAAATAAGGAAAAAGATAAGAATAAAAAAGGGAACAAAAACTTTATGATAAATAATATAATATAATATAAGAAACCAATTTTTATTTTCATAATAAAATATTTTAGAATATAATATAATATACATAATAACAATAATAATAATATACAAAATCAATACATAACTTTAGATGATAATGAAAATTTTAAAAATATATGACATTAAATAATAAAAATTCAAGATAACATGAATAATCAAATTTTTAAAAATAATATATATATATATACCATAATATATGAAAATAATAATATAAAAATAATAAAAATAATTTTATACATTTGAGAATAAATTAAACATTAGAACATAATAGATAAAATAAAACAATTTAACATAAATAAAAATAAAAACAGTTTTATATAATACATTTTAAAGTATATAATAAAATATAAAAAATAATATAATATTAAGTGATAAAATATTTATATAAATGATAAAATAATATATAATTTATAATCTTTATAGTAAAGTAAAAATATGTTATAAAAAAAGATTAAAATTAAAACAAAATAAAACCTTTAGGGTTAATTTAAAAATAAAACATGAATTTTGGGCCTTGTGGAACGCGCGTTAAAAGTCCAGGGACTCACTGGGTAATTAACCCTAATCCCAAAACGACGTCGCTCCAAAAACAAACCTTAAAACAGATTTAGGGACCAAATTAAATTTTAAAGAAAAATAGTGGGCAAAATTAAAAGACTAAACAAATTTAATTTTAAACCTTAAAAAATACAGGAGGGTCAAATGAATAAATAACCCAATTTTACGGTAAAACACGCGGATCTTTTAGGGTTCGGGTCAGGCAACCGGGTTCTATATAAGTTAAAAAACAGAGAAAAAAATCATTTTTAGGCTTGGTTTAAAAAAAACCTTCGAAAAAGCTCTGAAGGTCCTCAGGGCTCTGACCATAGGTTGTCCTGGCCCCGGTTATCGGACTTCCGTACGCGCCGTCACATGCGCCACCTCACACGGTGGTCGGAAGCGAAAAAGCTTTAAACTCAGGTACTCTCTCTTCCTCTTCTTATTTATTTAAAAAAAACTAACTGTTTGATATGCATTCGAATAAAACAGTAAGGAAACAAAACCAAAACGAAAGAATAGACTAAAAATCACCTTTCAAAAGAAAACTGTCTGTATTTGCTTTTTCTCTTAATGTATCTGTGTGTTTCAAAGAGAAGATCCCCCTTTATGGGTTACAAACGATGGCTTTATAGCCAGTGTGCTATTACATATTCTGGAAAGAAACCTTTGATTTCTTTCCATTTATTGTCTACTGTATCTTTGACCGTGATTTGCTGGGATTCTCTTTGCTTTAGTTTCTTTTTTCTTGCTTTATTTTTCGTATCTGCTATTATCTTTGTTTCCTTTTCTGTTTTTCCTTGTGTCTGCTGCGTGCTTTTCATTTTGCAGGTGACACCGAAGATTTTGGTGGTCCAAGGCACGATCGGTAGTCGCGGTGCGTTGATCGGGCCACTATATTGGAACGGTCATGGTGTCTGATGAGGCCGATAGAATCACTGACTGGCCCTGTTCAGATGGGGCTTGAGACAGCGTATTGATGGCGTGTCAGCTGGCCCCGCATTGATGGCCTCGATTCGGGGACTGGACAGACACTCCCCGATGCTTCCAGAAGGTGTTGCGGTGCAAGGAACTGAGCTAGGGTTGGAAACCCTAGCTGGATACTTTAGGTTCTGGGCCATTTGGGCCTCTGTGAATTTCGGGTTAGGTGGGTCTATTAACGTGTTGGGTTAAGGGTCTAACAGGTTTTGGGGATTGGGTTTCTGTATTGGACTTAGATTTGGGTAGTGGGTCACGGGTATTGTTGATTTTGGGCTTTGTAACCTGGACATTTAATGGACTGTTAAATAAAATAATATTTACTTATTCATTTTCTTTTATTTAAGCCCAGTAAAATTTGGGCTATTACAGCTGCCCCTCTTTGCTCATTACTGTGTAACGGGAATCGAGCAAAGATTTAAAAGGACCAAATTTGATCGATCCTATCATGGTCTTCGATCTGCCCCTTCATGTTGATATCTTCAATCTGCTCTCCGCCAAACACAGAGATGCCAAGTCTGCTTTTTTAATACAGAGATGTCAAATCATCTTAGATTTGCTTCAGCGTGATCGCGCGAAAACCAAATTATCTATGTCTTTGATTTGCTCCTTGCCAATACAGGGATGCCAAATCATCTTGGATCTGCTTTAGTATAAACACCTGAATGCCAGATCTGCTATGTGTCTGCCCCCCGTCAAATATGGAGATACCAGACTTCGATTTACTCTCTGCCAATACAGAGATGCCAAACCATCTTAGATTTGCTTTAGCGTACGCGCGCTAAAGTCAAATCAGCTATGTCTTCGATTTGCTCCCTACCAATACAGGGATGCCAAACCATCTTAGATCTGCTTCAGTATGAACATCTGAATGCCAGATCTGTTATGTGTCTGCCCTCCACCGAATATGGAGACGCCAAACTTCGATTTGCTCTCTGCCAATACAGAGATGCCAAACCATCTTAGATTTGCTTTAGCATACGCGCGCTAAAGTCAAATCAGCTATTTCTTCGATTTGCTCCCTGCCAATACAGGGATGCCAAACCATCTTGGATCTGCTTCAGTATGAACATCTGAATGCCAGATCTGCTATGTGTCTGCCCTCCACCGAATATGGAGACGCCAAACTTTGATTTGCTCTCTGCCAATACAGAAATGCCAAATCATCTTAGATTTGCTTCAGCGTACGCGCGCTAAAGTCAAATCAGCTATGTCTTCGATTTGCTCCCTGCCAATACAGGGATGCCAAACCATCTTGGATCTGCTTCAGTATGAACATCTGAATGCCAGATCTGCTATGTGTCTACCCTCTACCGAATATGGAGATGCTAAACTTCGATTTGCTCTCTGCCAATACAAAAATGCCAAATCATCTTAGATTTGCTTCAGCGTGAACATGCGAAAGTCAAATCAACTATGTCTTCGATTTGCTCCCTGCCAATACAGGGACGCCAAACCATCTTGGATCTGCTTCAGTATGAACATCTGAATGCCAGATCTGCTATGCTGTGGCCTGCTACCCTACTACTTAGGGGGTTAAGGTGCATCGTCTTCGATAACCTGTAGATTGTGTACGTGATTATGCCCGATGATTAGGATGCTATGATCGAAGTGAGTTGAATGCTCCTAATTAGACATGTTATAATGCAAAATGAATATGACCCCTATCCTAGACGTCACCATTCATTCCCTTATTTATCTTTTCTCACAGTATTGTTCCTGCTCAGCCTGTAGGCCTATACCATTCTTTAAATGTTACAATCTACTGGGGACGACTGTAAGATAATCATTCCTTAGAATTGAATCGTTGGTTTTGTCCATTTATCCCTTTGGACTGGAAGGGAGAAATTCCTCGAATTCTTTCAACCCTTACTTATGTGAATTTCTCGAACAATTGTCCTGTTTTAGTTTCTTGTATTATCTAGAAATTTCCAGAGTAATATGCAAAACTTCATTTGTGAAGATATTTTAGTTCATCAATCATTATTTCAATGCAACATGCTTTATGAATAATGGACAATCAATAAATTGATCTTGAGGATAATTATATTTGAAAAAGTAATCAAGAATACAATAGGAAATCAATCTGATTGGCATATCTTTGAGAAGAAAAAGAATCCAAAGATAGCCAACAGGACAAAAAAATCACATGCCCTAGATATCGCCGCTTGGGCTTCTATATACAGGCTCTATGAAAACTGCTTTGAGTTTAACATGTGTTTAGAAGACCCAAAGTACTTTGTTGATGCCCTAGCATGTAACATACTTCGCTTCTTGTTGAATCAGGTATAGCAAGGTTGCTGCATGCCTTTCAAAATTTGAGCCACCCTTTCGGGTTTTCAACTCAAAACCCCTTTGGTCTCGAGATGCCCTTTGCGGGTTTTCACCTTGGCCTCTCCATTTTTCTTTTTCCTTCTTTTTTTTTAAATAGAAGTCTCAAAGCGCCCTTTGCGGGTTTTCACCTTGGCTTCTGTGAGAAATTCCTGTGGACGAACCCTCCTCGTCTGTGTCATCCATTAAGATGAATATTTTCCAATTAAGCTCACTAGAAGTATTCAATCTTTAACTCCATTGAAGCTTGGAGGAAAAAAGAATCTCAATTCGTAAACCTATGAGAAAGAGATTGCCCCAGCAGCAGTCCTGGCTATCACATGGCTCGATGATGTCTCTGAAGTATCCACAAACTTCATAAATTACCCCAGTTGTAAAGCTGCCAAATGAATGTAGCAAATAGGGGCTACAACAAATATGGTTGTGGTGCTCCTTTGATACACGTAGGATAGAGAGTGAACAAGCTCCTGTAGATCATTAGCTGAAAACCCAATCTAGTCTAAAAGAACATGATAGTGGGTCAGCCTTATGGTTCCTATGAACACAAAGGTAAAAATCATTGTTCCTCGGATGGCATACTTTGTTGCCAATGATAGTACCAGGTAGCACTTTGTTAGGAGATCCTTGCTGAAAAACTTGGTATGATAGTTTTTTTGTGCAACAATAACCATAAACTTAGGGTTTCAATTCTCATCAAGGAGCTTGCAAGCCTCAATAACTTGATCAAGTCCTTTGTTCATCATTCGACTGATCTGAGACTCGCTATCTCCATCATTGGAAATAATGACCTGATCAGGCTTCCTCTTCCCTGAACTTGTATAGAAGTCTAAAAGAGCTTCTCTCGTGATCTACTTATCCACTTTGTCAGAACCTGGTTTGAAAAGAGAATCTATCATTTCAAGCTTTGGAGACTGTGTATAGTCTGATGCTCTATAGCGAGAAATTGGTAACTATTACTTGAAGCTATCCAATGCAGCTATTGACAACACATCAGACTTCCTAGGAGATCCATGCACTGCATTCATTCTAAAGATGATAGTTGGGACCCTTGAAAGCGTTTGCCCCAGTGTAAACATAAAGAGTAAGTAGTAGCTTTTTATGCCAATTTTTACAAAGTCTCGGTCATTTTTTGTTGATTTTTCCTTTTGGCCACCTTTGATGTACTGTGATGGGGTGCCTAATCTTTGAACGAACTGTAAACCTTTGACATTGTGCAGTTGAAAATGATATTTTCTTTTCCCTTTTCTTTTCTTTTTTTTTGTGTTTCTTCTTCTTTTTTTTTTTTTGAATCGATGACTATTGACTTTGTAATATTGGCATATGAAGCTACTCTATCCCTCTTAATAGAGTAGTCAACAGCCACAAAGATGATCCATTGTCAGCTTGAAACTTTTGACGAGAACAGACCCATAACATACATGCCCCATAAGTCTTGACTCCTTAAATTTGGCATTTATAGTATAACTGACGTAGTCCCCTTCCATGGTAGACCAACAGTACCCAGACCTCATACTCGTCCTGGCCACTATGAATCCTCTTGCATGCGTTCTTCTGTTATTCCTTTGGACTTTTTTTAACCTTGACAATGTCTTTGAATTCCCATAATAGCCTCCACAAGGTCTTGTTTTGGCTCTCTGGCTATGCCTGTTCTAATTTCACAACCTTTCCTTACTCTAAGGCTGTATTCTCTATCACCTTTTCATGGGGTAAAATTTGTTTCTCTCTTTACCATTTCCAACAAATTTAGAAACAAGTTACACTTTCTGTCAAATCTTTAAAGTACTGAGGTTCCTTTAAACACATGTCGGGTTCAAAAATGAACTCTGAATCTGTAGTATCGTTACCCACGTCATTGATATCTAGGAGTAAATGAACTCAAGAATGACTATTTACATGGTATGAAAAATAAAGAATGAGGGAATATTGGCTCGAATTAATCATGAAAGATGTGTTTTATTAAAACAATGATGTCCGAACATGAGCCTATTTCACAAAAGAAATCTCATTGCTCCTAGGCATTAGAGCAATAAGAGTGTTCTGAATATTATTCCGTAAAATTCTTAAATATTACAGGAAGTTCTTTTGCAATCTAATTGTTTAAAGAGCTTCCCGGTTCGTAAGGGCGAATGCCCTCAAGGTTTCTTTGTTTAGTCCCTTCCTCGTGTATGACATTGATGGGATGATTTTCATTTCCAAACACCCTTTCTCCGGGCAAGCTATCCCTCCTGACACAAAAGTTAGGAATATGTAAAGGAAACATCGTTAATTCCCATTCAACTTCTTTTTCGCTTAGTCATAACCCTCTTCTCTTTCTCTTTCTTTCTCTCTCTTTTTAATAACTTTAACTAATTAGGGTCTTTTTATGGATTTAAATGCATGTGATATGATGCAATGCAAATGCAAAAATGCAAAAGAAAAGGAGATGTTGATCTTGAACTCAATTCCATTAGAATAACTTTTCTAGAAAACAGATTTCTTTACATGAAAATAGATTACATATGCGATCTTGCCCTTCATAGTCCAAGTAACCGCTGATCTTTTCTTCATGGTCGAATCCTGTAAATTCTCCAAAAGATGCTTGATCTGAGCCTCGATCTCTTGCTCGCTTATCTCCATGATACTCATTAAAAAATGCCGACTCTTGGATAATCTTTGTTGGCTTGAATCAAGTTATGTATTCCTTCGTGGACTTCCGTCTTTCTCTTGTCATGCTCTTGGATAATCATGTATTCCTTCGTGGACTACCAGCTTTCTCTCGTTGTGTTTACTTAGACTATATTCAGACGACCGCACTATAATCTACTTTATCAAGAAATTCGTTTCCTTATAACAAACTATTCTATTTAGGAATCGAATTTTGAATCAACACCTTCTTTTCTTTGATGTAATGCAAATGCATGAATGCAAAAAGGATATCGATTCTGATTCAGTTTCATTTTAGAAAACTTTGTTTAAAGAACAAAAGTCTTTTCATAAAACGGATTACAAATATGCTTTCGCTCATAGGCCCAGAGTCTTAACCCTCTAATAACAAAGCTAATTCTCGACCCCTATCTGATACTAGCTCATATTTTACACTTAATACATTAGCTTGCACTGCCAATTCTTGCAGGTGATCAGCAACCTCTTGAATCTGAACTATGGCTTTTCTCATGAGGTGACCTCTACAGCCTAGGACATCTCCTCCAATGTCTTGTGGAGTTGTTATGACTATCTTGAAAGAAAGGTTGGCGAACAAGTAGGCATTCCTGCTTCGCAGCATGCTGCCTTAAAATGATATCCAACATCCTCAGTACTTCTTGAGAGTCTTCAGATTTCTGCCCCCGGCAGAGCATTTGAATTGCTTACATGGCTATCTTCGCAGCATGGGTAATCTCTACTTTAAAGGTCTTTGAATGATACGATCTTCTTTAACCTCAGTCCTTCACACCTATCTGAGCTATCCCGGCCATCTGAGCTTGCATTTCCATTATGCCTGATAGGTGTAACATCCTAAAGTACAACAATAAACTCAAGCTTGTTGTTTGGTAGTTTTCCTATAGTAAATGAACCTTTCTATAGGCAAAATTCTTTCCATTCAGTTCAAATTTGTAGGTCTTATGCATTCTGTCAATCACCTTTCCTTCAATACCCTTACCATCCACAGGGCGACCATCTTCATATGAAAGGGAAATGCTGTAATGGTAGAAGTGTCCATCAATACTTCCACACTTCACTTTGAATTGTCCATTTATCTTCCCGTCAAGAAAATACTGTAAGTTCTCATAGCTGAACAACTGCTTGGCTTCATTATCCTAATGGGCCTAAATGTCCTTCAACTCCTTCCACTCAATCTGTGTCGAACTGATACGAGTGAAGTCCCACAACTCCGATGTATATCACTAGGTGACACTATCTCTTTTGTCTAACTGAGTTTTCTCTGACCATACACAGACGAAAGAGTTGTCCCCCACTTTATTAAGATATTCGTCCCCTATTACAAAACTTTCTAACTTAGAAATTGAACCTTGAATCGATACCTTTTAATGATGAATGATATGCAATGACAACAAAAATAAGAAGAATATGTCAGTGCCATATATAAAAAATATAATAAACAAATATTTTAAAAGGGTAGGTACTAAAAGTTATCACCCTACTACCTAAGGAAAGCACTTAAAGCTCACTACATGAAGTTCGGTTCTAAAGTAAAGGGTACCCAAACCAGCAGATTCCTCGATCCTCACCCATTATAGGCTCATATGGACCAAGTTCGGTTTAGGGGGATTCATTTCCCTACGACCATACGGAGTTGAAAATCTCACGAAGTCTATAGGTACAGATGTTTCCTGGAAGTAATCCACTAACTCATATGAAGGTGAAAACCTCACGAAAGCTTAGTTTCTTACTCCCACTTAAAGGTGTGACCAACGGTCATTCAAATGCAATGTGTGCAGATAAAGTAACAAACATATGCAACAAACATATGAAAAGGGATCATAATTTTTAAATCGAGTTTTCAAATTTTAACAAAAGGACAGAAAACTAATCAATTTTACGGCTTGACTCTCTTACTGGTCCCCAGTGGAGTCGCCAAGCTGTCGAAACCATTTTTGAACGAGGTTTAGAAAACTGGGGTTTCGATTTAAAAATTGAAAACGGGAGTCGCCACCAATCAGTTTAAGTGTGATTGAACCACTTTCAAACCATTTTTGTTTGAAATCGTTTGTTTTGGTCTACGAAATCAAGAAAACAGGTTCGGGAGTCGGTTACGTACGAGGAAGGGTTAGCACCCTCGTAACGCCCAAAAATTGGTACCAAATTGAATAACTTTCTGTCTTTAATGCTAAAATTTTGAAAATATTTAAAAGTATGATCCCTTTTGAGATTAGAATAGTTTGAGTTTAAACCGAGATTCTTTTGTTCGAAAGAAATACGAATGTCACATCCAGCATGATAGGACAGGATATTTTAAAAATTTTGTGACTAAAATCATCTCATAATTTATAAAATCATTTAGACGGATATTTTAGGCATTTAGACAAACAGGAAATCGCAACCCAGCATGTTAGGGCACTATTTCCCAAATTCCTAAATACGAAAAACATTGCCTTTGTTTTAAAACATTTTTATATTTATCTTACTTTAATATGATGCAATTAAAATGATATATTACAGGATAACAAAATTTATTTATAACACATGCTTTAACACAAATATAATATAACGACATTTCATACACTAATATTTCATGCCAACATAACATATATCAAATGATCAAATATAACCTACACTATGTACACTTACATGTCATACAAATGAGTATAAAACATAAAACCACAAGGCATATACAATCACATTTTATGCAAAATAAAAAAACAACGAATATAAATTTCTTAATACATATTCAACAACATTACATACAGATATAACTAAAAATATTAACATAAAGAATCAGCCTCCATGCAGGTATACAAACAATCAATGATAAAAATAAGGTAAATTTAACATATTGCAAATACATTCACAAATAAATCAACAAGTTTGAAAAAAGGTTGTAAAGATAAAAAATAGAATAAAATGAAGTATTAAAAATAATATTTGGAACGATATATAGGTAAAAATAAGGAAAAAGATAAGAATAAAAAAGGGAACAAAAACTTTATGATAAATAATATAATATAATATAAGAAACCAATTTTTATTTTCATAATAAAATATTTTAGAATATAATATAATATACATAATAACAATAATAATAATATAAAAAATCAATACATAACTTTAGATGATAATGAAAATTTTAAAAATATATGACATTAAATAATAAAAATTCAAGATAACATGAATAATCAAATTTTTAAAAATAATATATATATATATATATATACCATAATATATGAAAATAATAATATAACAATAATAAAAATAATTTTATACATTTGAGAATAAATTAAACATTAGAACATAATAGATAAAATAAAACAATTTAACATAAATAAAAACAAAAACAGTTTTATATAATACATTTTAAAGTATATAATAAAATATAAAAAATAATAAAATATTAAGTGATAAAATATTTATATAAATGATAAAATAATATATAATTTATAATCTTTATAGTAAAGTAAAAATATGTTATAAAAAAAAGGGATTAAAATTAAAACAAAATAAAACCTTTAGGGTTAATTTAAAAATAAAACACGAATTTTGGGCCTTGTGGAACGCGCGTTAAAAGTCCAGGGATTCACTGGGTAATTAACCCTAATCCCAAAACGACGTCGCTCCAGAAACAAACCTTAAAACAGATTTAGGGACCAAATTAAATTTTAAAGAAAAATAGTGGGCAAAATTAAAAGACTAAACAAATTTAATTTTAAACCTTAAAAAATACAGGAGGGTCAAATGAATAAATAACCCAATTTTATGGTAAAACACGCAGATCTTTTAGGGTTCGGGTCAGGCAACCGGGTTCTATATAAGTTAAAAAATAGAGAAAAAAATCATTTTTAGGCTTGGTTTAAAAAAAACCTTCGAAAATGCTCTGAAGGTCCTCAGGGCTCCGACCATCGGTCGTCCTGGCCCTGGTCATCGCACTTCCGTATGTGCCTTCACACGCGCCATCGCACATGGTGGTCGGAAGCGGAAAAGCTTTAAATCTCAGGTACTTTCTCTTCCTCTCCTTATTTATTTAAAAAAAAAAACTAACTGTTTGATATGCATTCGAATAAAACAGTAAGGAAACAAAACCAAAACGACAGAATAGACTAAAAATCACCTTTCAAAAGAAAACTGTCTGTATTTGCTTTTTCTCTTAATGTATCTATGTGCTTCAAAGAGAAGATCCCCCTTTATGGGTTACAAACAATGGCTTTATAGCCAGTGTGCTATTACATATTCTGGAAAGAAATCTTGATTTCTTTCCATTTATTGTCTACTGTATCTTTGACCGTGATCTGCTAGGATTCTCTTTGCTTTAGTTTCCTTTTTCTTGCTTTATTTTTCGCATCTGCTATTATCTTTGTTTCCTTTTCTGTTTTTCCTTGTGTCTGCTGCGTGCTTTTCATTTTGCAGGTGACCCCGAAGATCTTGGTGGTCAAAGGCACGATCAGTAGTCGCGGTGCATTGATCGGGCCACTACATTGAAACGGTCATGGTGTCTGACGAGGCCGACCGAGTCACTGACTGGCCCTGTTCGGAGGCTGAACTATCGAGAGGCTCGCGAGGCACTGATGGGACTTGAGACAGCGCATTGATGGCGTGTCAGCTGGCCCCGCATTGATGGCCTCGATTCGGGGATTGGACAGACGCTCCCCGATGCTTCCAGAAGGTGTTGCGGTGCAAGGAACTGAGCTAGGGTTGGAAACCCTAGTTGGATACTTTAGGTTCTGGGCCATTTGGGCCTCTGTGAATTTCGGGTTAGGTGGGTCTGTTAACGTGTTGGGTTAAGGGTCTAACAGGTTTTGGGGATTGGGTTTCTGTATTGGGCTTAGATTTGGGTAGTGGGTCACGGGTATTGTTTGGATTTTGGGCTTTGTAACCTGGACATTTAATGGACTGTTAAATAAAATAATATTTACTTATTCATTTTCTTTTATTTAAGCCCGGTCAAATTTGGGCTATTACAAAAATAATATGATAATAAATGAATTTCAAAGATTTAATAATATTTCTTATAAAACACAATATTTAATAATAATTTATAAATTTTAAAATTATACATCATAATATAAAAATACAAATAAAATAAAATATAATAATAATATAATGTAATAAAGCATAAAATAATACTATATTAAATAAAGAGAAACTAATATATTAATAAAAGAATATAAGATAAAATATATAGTTTTATGATGAAATAATAATATATAAATTTTAAATAAAATAAATTAAAAAAAAGGATCAATATTAAAATTGAATTGAATCTTGGGGCTAATAAAAAATGAATTTGGGCCTATTTGGTACGCGCATTAAAACGGAGGGACTCACTGGGCAATTAGCCCTAATCCCCAAAATGGTACCGTTTCCGAGATAGACCCTTTTCATGGCGATGAGGACTAAATTGGGATCAAATCAAAATATTAGGGATAAATTATAAATAAATAAAAATGAAATTGTAAATTTTTAAAAAAATTAGAAGGGCCAATTGGGCAATTAGCCCATTAATCAAAAACACGCGGATCCTTCCCGGGTCACGGGTTAACACGCGGATCCTCAGTCCCTAAACAGCGTCGTTTTGGGCTTATTAAATTAAACCAAAACGGCACTGCTTCAGAAGGCTATATAAGCCTAATTTCAATGAAAAAAAAACATTCTTAACCCTGTTTTAAAAAAACTTTCGAAACCCCTTAAAACAACTTTCTAAGCTCTGGCCCTGGGTTCGGCTACTCTCCGTTCATCGAGTATTCCGCGCGCCCACGCGCCCACGCACCACCACTGGTACCGCCGCATATGGCGGCCAGAAATCGAAAGGCTTCTCTTTTTCGCGCGAATCGCAAGGTAAGTTTCCCTTTACCCTTTATTCTATTATTATTTGCAAAAAAAAAAAGAAGAAGAAACTCGTATAAAAAAACAATAAACAAAAGAAATAAGAAATTCACCTTAAAAACTTGATTTGTATTTTCTCTCTGTGCTTTTTTTTATTTGTATATGTGTCCCTTTTTACAGATTACAAAAAGGCTTTTATAGCCTCTGTTCACTACATATTTTGGAAAGAAATCCTTGATTTCTTTCCATATTTATTTAATCTGTATGTTTGGTCATTTCTTTCCATATTTGTTCTTTGTTTATCGCGATTTCTTTCTTTCGTTTGCAGGTGAGCGCGAGGATCTCGGTGGTGATGGATAAGTACGTTGACTGCGGCACGATACGGGGCCAGAGTTACAGTATGTAGACAGAGGCGACGGTGGGGTGCTGAAACGATGCGAGATGAAAGGGCGCTTGTGGCGCCTAGGGTTTCAGAAACCCTAGGCCTTCTGTATTCTGCTAACCTGTTTGGGCCTTTTGGGCACCGTGTAGTTTGGGTCATTGGGTGTAAATGGGTTGGTTGGGTAGTGTTTTAGGTTAATCGGGTTTAGGCTAATAATGGGCTACGGGTTTTAAGTTTGTTTATTTTAGGTTGTGTATTGGGTTTGTACTGGACTGTGTAAATGGACTTTTATTTTATTTTGGTTTATTTATTTTAAGGCCCGAGCAAAATATGGGCTCTACAGCTGCCCCTCTTTGCTTATTACTGTGTAACATGATTAGAGCAAAGACTAGAAAAGAACCAATTTTGCCCGGGCTTACCGAGTCTTAAGTTCTTCGATCTGCTCTTCGTCAAATACAGAGACGCCAAATCATCTTAGATCTGCTCTCCGTCCAATACAGAGAGATCAGATCTCCTATACTTTCAATTTGCTCCCCGTCCATTACAGAGATGCCAAATCATCTTGGATCTGTTCTCCGTCCAATACAGAGAGATAAGACCTGCTATACTTTCGATTTGCTCCCCGTCGAATACGAAGATGCCAAACCATCTTGGATCTACTCCCCGTTGAATACGGAGATGCCAAATTTGCTTCTTGGATTTGCTCCTCGTTGAATACGAAGATGCCAAACCATCTTAGATCTGCTCCCTGTCGAATACGGAGATGCCAAATCTACTTCTTGGATTTGCTCCTCGTCGAATACGAAGATGCCAAACCATCTTGGATCTACTCCCCGTTGAATACGGAGATGCCAAATCTGCTTCTTGGATTTGCTTCTCGTCGAATACGAAGATGCCAAACCATCTTAGATCTACTCCTTGTCGAATATAGAGATGCCAAATCTGCTTCTTGAATTTGCTGCTCGTCGAATACGAAGATGCCAAACCATCTTGTTGGATTTACTCCTCGTCAAATATGAAGATGCCAAATCATCTTGTTGGATTTGCTCCTCGTCAAATACGAAGATGCCAAATCTTCTTGGATCTGCTCCCCGTCGAATATGGAGATGCCAAATCTTCTTGGATCTGCTCCCCGTCGAATACGGAGATGCCAAATCATCTTATTGGATTTGCTCCTCGTCAAATACGAAGATGCCAAATCATCTTGTTGGATTTGCTCCTCGTCAAATATGAAGATGCCAAATCTTCTTGGATCTGCTCCCCATTGAATACGAAGATGCCAAATCTTCTTGGATCTACTCCCTGTCGAATACGGAGATGCAAAATCATCTTCTTGGATTTACATTGTCTTTTAAAGGACATATCCTGTAGAATGCGTATGAGTTTATGCCTAATGATTAGGATGCCATGATCAAAATGAGTCAAATGCTCCTAAAATAGACATATTATAATACAAAATGTTATGAAAATGACTCCTATTTCAGACGCCATCTCTCCTTCTCAAAGATTTATCTCGAAGTATCATTCCTATTCAATTTGTGTGCTTGATTCAAATGGGTCTCTTGTATCATTTCCAAATACTACGTCCCACTGGAGATTTTTGTAAAATGATCCTTTCTTAGGACCGAACCATTTAACTTGTCCAACCATCATTGTGGACTAAAGAAGAAATTTTCTCGAGTTCTTTCAATCCTCACTTACGTGAATTCTTCAAACAATTGTTCTGTTTTAGTTTTCTTGTATTATCCAGAGATTTTTAGAGTAATATGCAAAACTTCGTTTGTGAAACATTTTAGTTCATCTATCATTATTTCAATACAACACACTTTAAGAATAATAGAAAATGAATGAATTAATCTTGAGAATAGCTATATCAAAAATACAATATAAAATCAATCTGATGACATATCTTTAAGAAGAAAAAGAATCCAAAGATAGCCAACAAGACAAAATTAGATGTCCTAGATATCGCCGCTTGAGCACCTATATACAAACTTCATGTAGACTTTCTTGAGTTCAACATGTGTTTAGAAGATCCAAAGTACTTTGTTGATGCCTCGGTATGCAACATACTTTACTTCTTATCGAATCAGATATAGCAAAGCCATTATGTGCCTTTCAAAATTTTGAGCCGCCCTTTTGAGTTTTCAACTCAAATCCCCTTTGGTCTCAAGGTGCCCTTTGCGGGTTTTCACCTTGGCCTCTCTATTTTTTTTTTTGAAATAGAAGTCTCAAAGCGCCCTTTGCGGGTTTTCACTTTGGCTTCCCTTCTCCCTAGACAAAGTACTTCTTGACTGAGTCTGAATTCACTGGATTGGGTAAGCTCTTTCCATCCATTTCTGTCAAAATCAATGCACCACCAGAGAAAGCCTTCTTTCCGACATATGGCCCTTCCCAATTCGGCATCCATTTTCTTCTAAAATCTTTTTGTATGGGAAGAATCTTTTTCAATACAAGATCTCCCTCGCGAAATTCTCTTGGACAAACCTTTTTATCATAAGCTCGCATCATTCGCTTCTGATACATCTAGCCGTGACAAATAGCCCTTAGCCTCTTTTCCTCAATCAAGTTCAATTGATTATAACGTGATTGAACCCATTCTGCTTCGTCTAATTTTATCTCTGATAGAATCCGAAGAGAAGGAATTTCCGCTTCTATTGGTAGAACGGCCTCTATCCCATATATTAATGAAAAAGGAGTTGCCCTAGTAGAGGTTCTAATAGACGTTCGACAGGCTAAAAGTGCAAACGGTAGCTTCTCATGCCAATCTCTATACGTCTCGGTCATTTTCCCTACTATCCTCTTGATGTTTTTGTTGACGGCTTCCACTGCCCCATTTATTTTTGGGCGATAGGGAGAAGAATTATGATGCTTGATCTTGAACTGGTCGCAAACCTCTGCTATCGTTCTGTTGTTCAAGTTTAATACATTGTTAGATATGATCCTCTCAGGCATCCCACATCAGCAGATGATCTTCTTTTTCAAGAATCGACTCACAGCTGACTTAGTAACATTCGAATAAAAAGTGGCCTCTACCCATTTTGTGAAGTAATCAATGACCACGAAGATAAACTGATGTCCATTCGAAGCTTTCGGTGATATTGGCCTAATGACATCCATGCCCCACATGGAAAAGGGTCATGGAGAAGTCATAACATGCAGAGCTGAAGGTGGTACATGAATTTTATCCCCATAAATCTGACATTTATGGCATTTCTTGGCATAGTTGATACAGTCCCCTTCCATAGTGGACCAATAATAGCCAAACCTCATGATTTGCCTTGCCATTGTGAAGCCATTAGCATGTGTCCCACAAACACCTTCATGTACTTCCTCTAAAATTAGCTTAGCTTCCACAGCATCAACACATCTCAAGAGTACCTGATCTTTCCTTTTTTTGTACAGGATGTCCCCATCCAAAACATAATCGCAGGCTAACCTCCTCAATGTCCTTTTGTCATTTTCAGTTGCTTGCTCAGGGTATTTACGATCTCTCACATATCGTAGTATATCCCGATACCAGGGATTTTCATCTTTTTCCTCTTCCTGAATGTTATAACAATGAGCTGGAGCTTCAAAGATACTCATCTGAATTGGTCTCATCTCCTCTTTTTGGTTTACTTTAATCATGGAGGCCAAAGTTGCTAAAGCATCAGCCATTTGGTTTTCCTCTCGTGGTAGGTAATTAAAGGTAATGTCATCAAACTCTTCGAGTAACCCCAAAGCTACCTTTTGATAATTAACCAATTTAGGATCCCTTGTCTCCCATTCACCCTTAAGCTGATAAATCACTAATGCAGAGTCTCCATACACCTTTAGGGTCCTAATTCTTTGCTCTATGGCTGCTCGAAGCCCCATGATGCATGCTTCATACTCGGCCATATTATTTGTGCAGTCAAAATCCAACTTACATGTGAATGGATAATGATCTCCATTTGGGGATACCAAAGCTGCCCCAATTCCATTTTCTACCGCATTAGATGCTCTATCAAAGTTTAACCTCTAAGGATATTCTTCAGTAGCTGCTACACATATCACATCCTCATTAGGGAAATCAAAGTTCAATGGTTTATAGTCTTCTAGAGCTCTACTGGCCAAAAATTCTGCTATCGTGCTTCCCTTTATAGCCTTCTGACTTACATAGACTATATCAAACTCTGAAAGCAAAATTTTCCACCTCGTCATTCTCCCATTTAAGGCTATTGACTCCATCATATACTTTAAAGGATCAAGTTTTGAAATAAGCCAACTGGTATGGTATAACATATACTGTCTCAACCTCCGAGTTGTCCAAATCAAAGCGCAACACAACTTTTCAATAGGCGAGTATCTCATTTCCCCTTTAGTGAATATCTTACTGAGGTAATATATCGCCTTCTCCTTTCTTCCTGACTCGCCATGCTGACCAAGCACACATCCCATAGAATTACTGAACACTGACAAGTACAGCATTAACAGTCTATCTGGGCTAGGTGGAGATAGCACTGGAGCATTCAACAAATACTGCTTGACCTTTTCAAAAGCATTATGGCATTCCTTATCCTAAGTACCTTGATTGTGCTTTCTAAGGAGGTGAAAGATAGGATCACATTTTTCAGTTAGTTGTGAAATAAACCGACCAATTTAATTTAGCCTCCCTAGAAATCCTCGAACTTCTTTCTGAGTTTGCGGTAGAGGTAATTCTCGTATGGCCCTGACCTTGTCTGAGTCAACTTCAATTCCCTTTTCACTGACCACGAAGCCTAATAACTTTCCTGATCTAGTTCCAAAGGTACACTTTGCTGGATTGAACTTCAACTGAAACTTCCTCAATCTCAAGAATAATCTTCTCAAGACCTCAATGTGTTCTTTTTCTGTAAAAGACTTGGCGATCATATCATCAACATAAACCTCTATATCCTTATGCATCATGTCGTGAAACAAGCTCACCATGGCCCGTTGGTATGTTGCCCCCGCATTCTTCAACCCAAACGGCATCACTTTGTAGCAAAAGGTACCCTATAAGGTTATGAAGGTAGTTTCATCCCTGTCCTCTGGATGCATCTTTATCTGATTGTACCCCAAGAAACCATCCATGAAAGAGAACAACGAATATCCTGCTGTGTTGTCTACCAAAGTGTCGATGTGTGGTAAAGGAAAATTGTCCTTTGGGCTAGCTTTGTTCAAATCTCTATAATCAACGCACATTCGTACCTTCCCATCCTTCTTAGGAACAGGCACAATGTTAGCTACCCATTCCGAGTACTTTACCTCTTGTAAGAAACCCGCATCGAACTGCTTCTTAACTTCGTCCTTTATTTTCAGAACAATATCTGGCCTCAGTCCTGTCTTATGGGTAGACGATGCACTACAATGTCAGTACTTAACCCCGACATATCTTGGTATGACCATGCAAAGATATCCTTGAATTCTTGGAGCAACTCAACCAGACCTTGCCTTGTGTCCTTGGCAATAAGCATCTCAATTTTCACCTCTTTCCCTTCCTCAAGGGTTACCTTCTCTATTGCCTCTTTCTCATGGGGCCTAATTTGTTTCTCTTCCTTTTTTACCATTCTCAACAAATCTGGAGACACATCACAATCCTGGACATCTTTAAAATCCTGAGATTCTTCTAAACACACGTCTTGCTCACAAGAGAAATCAAGATTTGAAATATCAGTGCTCATGTCATTGATATCTAAGGACCTGTAGGGTATGAAAGAATATACAAAGAATGAATGGATTTAAAAATGAACGTTTATGTGCTATGAATGAAAGAATTGAAAAAATTTTAAAGGGTAAACAGAATATTAATCGATATAAAAGATTGAAAGAATATTTACTCAAATTGGTGACAAAAGTTATGTTTTATTGAAAGAATAATATTTGAACATAAGCCAATTTCCCAAATAAAATCTTATTACTCCTAGGATCTAGAATAACAAGAGTGTTCTGAAAATTACTCTGAAAAATCTCTACAAACTACAGAAAGTTCCTCTGCAGTCCAATTACTTAAAGAGCTTCCCGGTTTGTAAGGGCGAATGCCCTCAAGGTTTCCACGTTTCGACCCTTCGTTATGTACAACACATACATGATGACTTTCTTTTCCAAGTGACCCTTTCTCAGGGTGAATTATTCCTTCCGATATGAAAGTTTGGGATATATGTGGGAATGTCATCGATTCCCATTCCACTTCTCTCCCATTTAGATGCGCCTTTCTTCTCTCTTGGCGCTTTTCAATCTATTTTCTCTTTTACTTATGGTCTGGCTTGAAGCCCAAACCAAAGTGGTCTTTCTTCTCAATCAACTTTGGGATTTGAATCCTTCCTTGCAAATATTTCCCTAGTCTTCTTCCTGGCAATGCTCCCTTCCCCATCATCATTTGTAGGGCCATCCTTGTGGCTCTAGATATCTTGGGCACCGACACCTCACTTCTTTCCGAAATGAAGTTTGCATTGATGATTTCTAAAGAGCGGAAAGAACACTCAATAGCTTCTTCATTCGTTTCGACATAAGGGGCCTTGCTAGTGACTGCTGCTATAATGTCCTCCTCAGCGTTGATGGTTATTAGCCGTCCATCCGTCACTAACTTTAATTTTTAGTGCAATGATGAGGGCACCGCTCCTGTCGAGTGTATCCATGGTCTCCCCAATAAACAACTGTAGGAGGGCTTGATATCCATTACCAAGAAATCAACTTTATATGTATTTGGCCCAATCTCTAATGGGATGTCAATTCTTCCCATTACCTTCCGTTCTGTGCCGTCAAAGGCTCTTACCACATTATGACACGTCTTCATGTGAGAACTGTCAATGGGTAATCTGGTCAGTGTGGACAATAGAAGGACATTCAAAGCTGATCCGTTATCAATGAGTACGCTTGGAAGTGTGTACCCCTTGCACCGAGTAGTGATTTGTAAGGCCCTAGTCGACCCAGTGCCTCCTGATGGGATTTCATCATCATTAAAATAAATGAAATTATCCGTACTTATGTTGTTCACCAAACGGTCCAACTTGTTAACAGATATGCCATTGGTGACATAGGTTTCATTAAGTACCTTCATTAACGCATCCCGATGCACTTCAGAACTCAAAAGTAAAGCCAACACTGATATACGAGCTGTCTGCCTTTGTAACTGCTCCACCACACTATACTTACTATGCTTGAGGTACTTTAAAAATTCCCTAGCATTCTCCTCCTTTACTGGCTCATTGACGGGTACTTCAACCTCCTTCTCCTTCTCATTATTGACATCTTCTGTTTTTGTGAGCCCCACTCTGCTGCCCTCCATATCATACCGCCTCCCACTCCGTGTATGGGAACCTTCGACTTGTACATCCTTGGACATGCTAGTTATACTCCTTTCCTCCGGTATTTTCATTCCGCAATCATAGCTCCATGGTACTCTCTTACTATCCTTATAAGGGAAAGGAGTGGGCTTATGAATAATGACCTTGGGCACCATTTGGACCCCCACTTCATTACTCCTTGGTAAGGAAATGATAATTCTTGGCTGGTTGGCTCCGTTTTGTCCATCTTCTAGCACCCATATTTGTCTCTCACAAGAGCTACCTTCAAAAACTTGTAGCTCCTTGTTATCTATAAAGCCTTGTACCAAGGCCTTGAATTCTTCACAACTTTGGATCTCATGACCCTCTTCTCTATGGAACTCACAATAGTTCCTCGTTTCTTTTTTACCTTTTTTGGAAATCACCATTCCTCTCTTTAGCAATTCCCTCAAAATTTCCTTCATCGGCACTCTTACCTCAGCAATGCTTTCCTTGATCTTTCTTGTACCGACCTCCCCAATCATATTCACCTCTTGATCACCATGATTGGGCAATGGATTCTCTGTATTAGGGGTGCTGTCAAACTTCACGACCCCTGCTTTGATAAGCCTTTCTACTGCCTTCTTGAAACCTGTGCAATTCTCTATCAAGTGCCCCGATACTCCCGCATGGTACTCACATTTGGCGTTTACATCATACCACTTAGGATATGGGGGTTGCAATGGCTTTAAGTGAAAATGAGCAATAGCATGTGCATCATATAAGCTTTGATAAAGCTCACGATACGTCACAGGGATAGGTGTGAATTGCATCCTCTTGGTATTCTGTCTTGTACCTGACTCCTGCCTTTGAGAACTTTGATGCCCAACCGTAGCTGTTTTAGGCTGATCAACTGTGATTGCCTTCGAATTGTAACTACTTGCGTTATTTACTTCGTTATCCTTTCTTCTAAGGGACGATCTCTTGACAACCTCTCCTTCTATTTTGCCACCTCTTATGGCATTCTCAATTATCTCCCCTGCCATAACTATATCAGCAAAACTTTTAGTAGTACTCCCAATCATGTGAGTAATGAACGGGGCTTTCAAAGTGCTGATGAACAGCATAGTAGTTTCCTTCTCCAAAAGTGGTGGTTGCACTTGCATGGCTACCTCCCTCCATCTTTGAGCATATTGCCTAAAGCTCTCATTAGGCTTCTTTTCCATATTCTGTAACATGATCCTATCAGGAGTTATGTCAGTCACATCATTGTACTGCTGCATGAAGGCCTATGCAAGATCTCTCCATGAACTAATTCTAGAACAGCTCAACTGATTGTACCACCTAGCCGCTGCCCCAACCAAACTATCTTAGAAACAATGGATCAACAGTTGTTCATTATTTATATAGCCCGTCATCCTTCTACAGAACATAGTGATATGGGCCTCCAGGCAAGTGGTCCCATTGTACTTCTCAAACTCTGGCATCTTGAATTTGTGAGGAAGCACCAAATTTGGGACCAAGCTCAAATCTTTGGCATCAACTCCATGATGCCTGTCAGTATTCTCCAAAGCCTTGAATTTTTCCTCTAACCAATTGCAATGTTCCTCCAATTGTTTTGTAACTTCGGCTCTTGTATCCTCCTTTTCAATCACATTTAGGTCAGGAATATTAACAGGATTAGCCGAGTTGTCACCCAAATTAAATCTTGAACTAATTGGGATTCCAGCATTGACCGACCCCAGTTAAGGCATTATATTGACAGACGGCCTTCTAGGGGGTGCCTCAGTTTGTGCTTGGACATGAGGTGGGGTAAAACCTGGAGTCCTCATTGCCTTCACCAGTAATGGACATAGGAGCTTTTCCTTTATCAGTGGCCCTCAGCAGCTGGGCCATTTCAGCCATCATATTCCTTTGGGACTCTAACATCTGTTCCCTCATGTCCTTCTGCATCTTCGACAACTGCTCTTGCAACTGGTCTTGCATTTCTTTCTGAAGTTGCTCAAACCTTTGATCCATATTCTTAGTCTTAGTACGGGTACCGTAAGGATGTGTAGATTCCAGATTTTCTCTCTACTCTCACTGTAGTAATCTTAACTAATTAGGGTCTTTTTATAACTTTGAAAGCATATAATGCAATGAAATGTAACGCAAATGCATGGATGCAAAAGAAAAGAAAACATCAGTTATGAATTCAGTTCCATTAGAATAACTTTTCTAGAAAACAGATCTCTTTACATGAAAACGGATTACTTGTACAGCCTTTGCCCTTTCATAGTCCAAATAGAAACACTAATCTTCTCCTCTTGTAAATCTTCCAAAATATGCTTTAGCCAGCTCCTTGTTGCTCACTTGTTTCCATGACACTCCTCAAAGAAAGTGATAGCTCTCTTCATTGTAGACTTCTGGCTTTCTTTCATTGTGTTTATTTGGACTATATTCAGACGACCGTACTATAATCCACTTTATCAAGAAATTCGTTTCCTTATGACAAACTATTCTATTTAGGAATCGAATTTCGAACCAACACTTTCTTTTCTTTGATGTAATGTAATGCAAATGTATGAATGCAAAAGATATCGATTCTGATTCAATTTCATTTAGAAAACTTTATTTAGAAAACAAAAATCTTTACACAAAGCAGATTACAAGTACGCTTTTGCCCTTAGGCCTAAAATCTTAATCTTATCAAACAAGAAAGCCAACTCACGTCCTTTTTCTGATATTAACTCATATTTTATACTCAATACATTTGCTTGTATAGCTAAGACTTGCAGATGATTAGCAACTTCTCTAATTTGGACTATGGCTTCCTCTATGAGATGGTCCCTATCTCTAACCTGCTCTTGAGAATGGTGAAGTTCTCCCTTCCAATGTCCTTCTCTTACTTCAAGCTGCTCAATCCGGAGTTCGCAATTATGTACAGCTGACTCTAACCTTTCAACCTTGCTGTTCAATTCTTCAATCTTGCTTAAACTTGCTTTTAGTTTGACTGCAGTGTTACGGCTTCGGTAGTGATGAAGAGACCGTCCAAGTTCAACTACTTTAGTCTTTAATCCATGCTTCTCTTTCTGACTTTCTGCCAAACTCTTTTCCAAGGCTTGATTCTGTGCTTGCATCTCTTGAAACTTCTTTTCCCAATGATCAGCTCTAGTTCTTTCTTCCTGAATCTCCTGCTGCCACTGCTCTGAAGTTTTCCCCAATCCGGCTCTCCTCATTGATGACTGTGCCTTCTTATAACTCTCTTTCAGATTATCTCGGTCTTCTTCAATTTTTCTCTTTTCCTTTCTTATTTTCTCGACCTCTAGTTTCTGAACGTCAATGTTTAGGCCCAAGTACATCTTTTCCTCCTCTAGCTTTTCTATCCTCTTTCCAAGCTCCAAACTCTTTCTCTCAAATTCCTGCTTTATGATTTCGATTTCTGAGGAACAACTCGTAAACATTCCTCTAAAGATCAATCCCCTTCCAAATTTGGCCTAGGAATGTTATCATTTGTCCTTTGGCCGAACCAACCCTTATAATTCGAGGAAACCATTGGGCCCTCACTAACACCTTCACACAACAAGTCTTTTTCCAAGCTTCAGAAATTTCTTGGATCCTCTTCTTATAATTATCTCCCTTATACAAGAAATCGCACTGAGCTAACCCATGTGTTGCTGGTATACACTGCTTTGCATTATACTACCTTAGCACAAGTATCGGCGCATATCCCACGGCTCCCAAACTCCAAGAAGAGGTACCCAGTCAAAACTCCCACATCGATACAAGATTGTACCCAGAATCATCTAAGGGGCTTTCCATTCAACATCTTTTTCTCGAAGGTTTTGCAGAATTTCTATCCATCCTTCCTCTAAAACATCATCTCTCCTAAACATAACTGATGTATCCTTTAAAGGGGAGAAATCTTCAAAGAACATTCGGCCAGGAACCTTGTTGACTTTCTAAAAGTGGTTGTGGAACCAAACCATCAATAACTGAGCACAACCAATAAATCTACCCTCTCCAGTCCTTCGGCACGCACTCATGGATCTGAATGTCTCAGCAAGAATTGCAGGTACAGGTGTTACCTGTTTTCCAAGTCGGTTGAATAAATCAGTAACTGCATCATCAATGTGCCTCAATGCTTTGGGGAAGACCACCAGGCCGTATATACTTAAAGCCAAGACATCAACCCTCCTATTCATATCTGGGTGCGTTAATACCAAATCCTTCAAACTTTCCCAGGGGACGCATCTACCATCCCCTTTCTGCTGGATCCGAGATGTGACCCACTGCTCACTCATACATGTAATACTCATTAACTTCCTTACGAAGGTGGGGACATTGGCAGGCCTAAAATAGGCCTTATTACCTCAAATTTTTGGGCAACTAAGTAAGGCCGTATACTCCTCTATAGTAGGTACTAAATCCACCTCCCCAAAAGTAAAACAAACATAAGCAGGGTCCAGAATTGTACCATGGCTCGGAAGAGATACTTATCCACCTTGACATCAAGCAAGTAGGGCAAATCACCATAACTCTGGTAGAACAGCTGTCTTGTCCCCTCATCCCAATGAGTCTAAATATCTTTCAATTCCTGAAGTTCATTCTGTGCCACGCTGATACGAGTAAAATCCCATAACTCTGACACATATCCCTCAGCAATACTATCTCCCCTCTCTGACTGGGCTTTCTCTGACCAGGCATAGACAAAAGCATTGTCCTTTACTTTGTCAAAATATTTGTTCTCCATAACAAAACTTTCTAAGCTAGAAATCGAATCGTGAATCGACACCTTCTAATGCTGAATGATATGCAATGATGACAAAACAAAAATTGGTTAGTAACATGTATAAAAAATAATTTCAAAGAGAAAGTCAAGCAAGTACTCATATAGGTAATCTTTAAGGACTAACATAGTTCTATCTAGGGCAAGCTCCTAAGGTTTACTATATGTGGTTTCGGTTTTAAAGGAAATAGGTACCTGAACCAGCAGATTCCCTGATCCTCACCCATTATAGGCTCATATAGAACAAGTTCAGTTCAAGCGGATACATTTTACCTATGGCCATGCGGAGATGAAAGTCTCACGGAGACATAGGTATATATGTATCTTGAAAGTTATCTACTAGCCCATGCGGAAGTGAAAACCTCACGAAGGCAATAGCTTCTCACTCCCACTTAAGGGTGTGACCACAACGGTCATGCAATACAATGTTTGCGAAAAAAATAACAATCATATGCAACAAACACGTGTAAAAGGATCATAATTTTCAAATCACATTTTCAAGTTTCGACGAAAGGATAGAAAATAATCAATTTTAACGGCTTGACTCTCAAAAATCCCTAGTGGAGTCGCCAAGCTGTCGAAACCATTTTTTAGGGGTTTTGGAAAACGGGGGCAACTTTAAGAAAAATGAAACCGGGAGTCGCCACCAATCTTTTAGGTGTGATTGGATCACCTTAAAACATTTTGGTCTACGAACTTAGAAAACATGTTCGGGAGTCGGTTACGTACGAGGAAGGATTGGCACCCTCGTAATGCGTAGATGAAAATCTCACGGAGACATAGGTATATATGTATCCCGAAAGTGATCCACTAGCCCATGCGGAGGTGAAAACCTCACGAAGGTGATAGCTTTTCACTCCCACTTAAGGGTGTGACCACAACGGTCACGTAATGCAATGTTTGCGAAAAAAATAACAATCATATGCAACAAACACGTGTAAAAGGATCATAATTTTCAAATCACATTTTCAAGTTTCGACGAAAGGATAGAAAATAATCAATTTTAACGGCTTGACTCTAAAAAATCCCCAGCGGAGTCGCCAAGCTGTCGAAACCATTTTTTAGGGGTTTTGGAAAACGGGGCCAACTTTAAGAAAAATGAAAACGGGAGTCGCTACCAATCTTTTAGGTGTGATTGGATCACCTTAAAACATTTTGGTCTACGAACTTAGAAAACGGGTTCGAGAATCGGTTACGTACGAGGAAGGATTAGCACCCTCGTAACGCCCAAAATTGGTACCAATTGATTAATTTTCTGTCCTCATGTCGAAACCTTGAAAAGATTTAAAAGTATGATCTCTTTTGTGAAATATGAACAATTTGAACAAAAACTCAAGATTCCTTTGTTCCGAAAGAATACAAACATCACATCCAGCACGTTAGGACACGATGTTTTTAATTCTCGTAACCAAAATCATCTTGCAATTTTCAAAACTTATTTTAAAATGGTATTTCAGGTATTCAGACAAAAAGGAAATCGCACCCAGCACGTTAGGGCACTATTTCCTAAATTTCTAAATACTAAAAACATTGCCTTATTTTTTAAAAATGCTTTTGGTTTGAATGAAATATAAAATTTAAAAAATGATGATGCATTGCAAGATATTAATAATATCATAAGCTATATAATATATTTTTATGAAAATATAATAGAAAATAACATAAATGTACATACATTAACACTTCATGCAAATACGACATATCAAATAAAAATACAACCTAAATATACATGTTTATAAGTCATATGAGTAAACATAAAATAAATGGCACATACACATATTTCATACAAGTGTAATTTGAAAACAATCATATAAATAACCAATTTCATGCAAATATATAACAATAGATATCATAAAAATAACAAGTAATTTAAAAGATAAGATTAGCATGCTAGAACAATATTAAATAAAGGTAAAAAAGATATGACAAAATGAATTAACCAATTTTAATAATAAGGAAAAAAAAATTAAAATAAAAGAGGAGTATATAAAAAGGGTTTAAAACAACACATAAATAAAGGCAAAATTTTTTTAAAAACATATTATATAACACAATAACTGAATATATATATTTAAAAAATTAATTAATAATTAAAAAAATAAAATAATATATGGTAAAATATAATATAATATAATATAATAAAGTATTAAAGATAATATAGTGGTATAAAATAATATGATAATAAATGAATTTCAAAGATTTAATAATAATTCTTATAAAACACAATATTTAATAAGAATTTATAAATTTTAAAATTATACATCATAATATAAAAATACAAATAAAATAAAATAAAATAATAATATAATGTAATAAAGCATAAAATAATATTATATTAAATAAAGAGAAACTAATATATTAATAAAAGAATATAAGATAAAATATATAGCTTTACGATGAAATAATAATATATAAATTTTAAGTAAAATAAATTTAAAAAAAGGATCAAAATTAAAATTGAATTGAATCTTGGGGCTAATAAAAAATGAATTTGGGCCTATTTGGTACGCGCATTAAAACGGAGGGACTCACTGGGCAATTAGCCCTAATCCTCAAAGCGGTACCGTTTTCGAGATAGACCCTTTTCATGGCCATTAGGACTAAATTGGGATCAAATCAAAATATTAGGGATAAATTATAAATAAATAAAAATGAAATTGTAAATTTTTAAAAAAATCAGAGGGGCCAATTGGGCAATTAGCCCATTAATCAAAAACACGCGGATCCTTCCCGGGTCACGGGTCAACACGCGGATCCTCAGTCCCTAAACAGCGTCGTTTTGGGCTTATTAAATTAAGCCAAAATGGCACTGCTTCAGAAGGCTATATAAGCCTAATTTCAATGAAAAAAAAACATTCTTAACCCTATTTTAAAAAAACTTTCGAAACCCCTTAAAACAACTTTCTAAGCTCTGGCCCCAGGTTCGGCCACGCTCCGTTCATCGGGAATTCCACGCGCCCACGCGCCCACGCGCCACCACCGGTACCGCCGCATATGGCGGCCAGAAGCCGAAAGGCTTCTCTTTTTCGCGTGAATCGCAAGATAAGTTTCCCTTTACCCTTTATTCTTTTATTATTTGCAAAAAAAAGAAGAAGAAACTCGTATAAAAAAACAGTAAACAAAAGAAATAAGAAATTCACCTTAAAAACTTGATTTGTATTTTCTCTCTGTGCTTTTTTTTATTTGTATATGTGTCCCTTTTTACATATTACAAAAGGGCTTTTATAGCCTCTGTTCACTACATATTTTGGAAAGAAATCTTTCCATATTTATTTAATCCGTATGTTTTGTCCTTTCTTTCCATATTTGTTCTTTGTTTGTCGCGATTTCTTTCCTTCATTTGTAGGTGAGCGCGAGGATCTCGGTGGTGACTAATGAGTGCATTGACTGTGGCGCGATACGGGGTCGGAGTTACGGTGCGTGGACAGAGGCGGCGGTGGGGTGCTGAAACGATGCAAGATGAAAGGGCGCTTGCGGCGCCTAGGGTTTCAGAAACCCTAGGCCTTCTGTATTCTGCTAACCTGTTTGGGCCTTTTAGGCCCCGTGTAGTTTGGGTCATTGGGTGTAAATGGGTTGGTTGGGTAGTGCTTTAGGTTAATCGGGTTTAGGCTGATAGTGGGCTACGGGTTTTAAGTCTGTTTATTTTGGGTTGTGTATTGGGTTTGTAATGGACTGTGTAAATGGACTTTTATTTTATTTTGGTTTATTTATTTTAAGGCCTAGGCAAAATATGGGCTCTACAACCAAGTTAGATATCATTTTTTCTGCTATTAGATTATAAATCAATTTTGAGTAATAGATAAATTAGAAATAAATTGAGTTTTCAAAGCAAATCACCGTTACAAGAAGAATGTAAAATTTAATCGGATTTTAAAAAATGGTAGTGTTTAAAAAATAAATTAAAATAATGTAAAATTTAAAAAAACTAGAATTTTATAAGTTACAAGTTTGTTAACAAAATATATTTTAATGCAAAAAAATATTAGTAAAAGTTGAAAACATATGCAAATATTTATGTAATTGACATTATCTATTTTAAAAATAAATTTAAATATATTGTTAAATTTAATTAAATATGTTATAAAAAACCATAAAGAAATTAAAATATATATAATTTATAAGAAATTCTAAAATATCATTAAATTTATAAATTAACGTCTTTCAAAAAATTATAAATTAACATAATCTATAAAACTATTAAATTTCAAATTAAATAATGCTATAAACAAATATAAAATACATTTGAAAATGAAAAATAAATATAAAAAACAACTTCGAAAATTGAAAATTTTAAAATATTTTTCAACAACCAAATTTAAAAACACATTAGAACATTTAAAAAAAAATTAAAACATTTGTTTACATAACAGAATTTTAAATCAATAAAAAAATTGTTAAAAATTTTAAAGTATAATAATATTTTAAATAATCATAAAATTTATTAAAAAATAAAATAATATATTTTAATTGATACAAAACTATTTAGGATAGCAATAGAAACTTAATACGTTGAACACACGGTGATGATGGAGTTTTTTGTTTGAAGGAGGATGGGTAGTGTTAATGTGTCGTGACATTTATGTTTGTCTACTTATTGGCTGAAACAGGCTCCAGCAGCAGTGCTACATCATATTGAAGTGATGGCTAAAAAATAAGTGGAGAAGGGAGATGGCGAGGATTTTGGTGCGATGACGATGAACTATATTATTATTTTGGCTTTGGAAAGAGTTGAAAAGTCTTTGTTTCTAGCAATTTCTTTTGATTTTTCTTTTTGTTTGTCGTTTCAGACTATTTTATTTTGTTTACAGTAAAACATATTTTTAACGGTATTTTTTTTTGCCTATAGCGGCGTGTATAAGCGCCTCTAAAATTATTTGCGGCATTTTGATAAACATCGCAAAAAATATTGCTATAGATAACGCTGCTAAAATTTGCAGCATTTATACGAAAAAATGCCGTTATAGAATATGACCCTTAGCTGCACTTTTCCCACAAACGCCACTATAGAATATGATCTTTACCGGTGTTTTTCCCACAAATGTCATTATAGAACATGACTTTTAGCGGCGCTTTTATCACAAATGCCGCTATAAAATATGACCTTTAGTGGCGCTTTTACCATAAACGCCGCTATAGAACATGACCTTTAGTGGCGCTTTCCCTACAAACGCCGCTAAAGAACATGACTTTTAGCGGCGCTTTTACTACAAACGCCACTAGCTTTAGCAGATTTTTAACATCCCATTTTCATTCATATAGAACACGAATTGTCAACATAATTTCTTGTAACATCAAATCCAACCAAAAACTGTAAATTTAAATGATACTTCAAATCCAACAAAAGAAATATGTATATGGTCTAAATTAATAAATGAGATAACAAAAATTATTATATTCAAAAGTTATAATGTTAAAATATTCTTACAATAAGAAAACAAATGTCTAATATGGCGATTTCTACGGTTGTTGAAACATCGTCATCAAATTTTGAAGCTGTAGCTGGAGTTCGTCATATTTTCTACTTGCCTCTGCTTCCCTCGCTGCTGCCTCCGCTTTAAGTTGTAGTTGGAGTTCTTCATATTTTCTTTGAGCCTCTGCTTCTCTCAATGCGGCCTTCGCTTTAAGTTGAGGCGTAATTTGTTGAATTGTGCTCGCTTGCATTTGAGCCATGTGGTCTCTTAACCTCTAAACTTTAGCTTGAGCCTGATTCCTTGAAGGCATGTATTTCTGCGACTTGTATCCAAAATATTGGGTTGGATTAACAAAAGATCCTTGAAATCGAACCCGACCATACCTTTCAAGACCCAAAACTTCAGTAATAATTTGGTTATTAATGTCGTCAAGATTAACAGAGCTATCACTCGAAGCGATCGCTCGAAGTGATCGCTTCATACTCTCCCCTTTTATCCTTTAGTTTCTCCTAATAAATCAATCAACGAGTTAGAAACAAAATATATAATAAAAAAATACAACATAACTTAACATTTTTTGCATTACAAACGACGAATTAAGCCATTATAATTAAATATGATAAATATTTAAAATAATTCAAATTTTATTAAGTAAATATATCATAATTTCTGCAGCTTTAGTAGTCATAGGAGATTCATCTTTCTTTCTATGTGTAATGTCAAAAAGCTGAAGGCGTCCAACTTTTTGACTAGACAATAGTTCCTGCAATATAGTAGGGAAAATATTATTTAGTAGAAAGTAATTAATATTTAACACAATTAATAAATTTAAAATACCTCGTCATCACTACACGAGCAAAACTTTTTGACCCAGTTGTGTGCGTGAATTTTTGTTTTTGCTTACTTGTAGTTCCAACTCGCTCACGATCCTACATTATGAAATTATTATTACGTATATAGTAAATACTATAAACTGAAATAATTATAAGAGTTTGGAAGTACATAATACCTCTCCTTTCTTTGAATTCCAAAATCTAACACATCTTCCTATTGGTACCTCAGCATTCCTGGCGGGACATTTCGCAATTTCTCTTCGAGGCTTATATTTTTTTAAAATATTCCTTCTTTAAAGCACTTTTATGGTCTCTCTATTTTTTTTTCCTAATGCCTTCTTCACATAATTATCCGAGACCTCTAAAGTAAATCTCTCTTGCAAATAACACAACTTTAGAAAGTAAATATAAATGAAACTTAAACCAAAGTATTATAAATTACATTTACGTTATTACCTTAATATTATTGAGAGCTTGATTTTTGTTACTATCAAGCATATGATGCCATGACTCATAGTTGATAGGCAACAAATTAGCATTTCATGCTATAATGCCCAAGTATCCTGCTAAAAGTCAAGCTTCTGATCTAATAGGCTGACCAAGACTATTTCTAGCTACTTTGACACGCTCGACAGAATTTAACTCGTATAAATATTTTAATAGCGTACGTCATCGAGTTCTGCGTGTCCCACCACTTTCAGCTAAAAAATGGTATATTATAATATAAGAATTTGAAACAGAAATCAATAATAAAAGTCAACATGCATGTAAATTAAAGTTAACATTACTTTGAATTTCTATAGGTTCGTCAGCTGTGTCCAAAACATTCGAAGATCCAATAGCAGTTTGTTGTTCACTATTTGTTTCTTCTGAATTTAGAGGATTTTGAATAATACTGAGATCTCGCAATCTTCTTCTAGGCATTTTATCTGCAATACACATAAAATAGTTGAAATATTAGTAACTAATTACAACAATAATAGTACATATAAAATAGTTAAAATATTTAACAAGATCAAGATTTAAATTATAATATTACATATAATTAAAAAATCGTAAAATCTTACTACATCATGATTCATAAATATCTTCATCCACATCCTGGCGAACCCATTGAAATTGTGTACTAGTACTAGGGATAGTTTCATTTAAGTTTTGTTATAGAAAAGGAAAAGTTTCTGATCTTTCATCGATGTCATCTCTACTTCCATTGCCCATTCAAACAAGTTTCTAAGGGTGTTACAGAGTACAACGTACCAACCCTCATCAGTTGGATCTTTCGAGTCAAAAACTTGTTTGACTTGAGAAGAAAATACATACGGCTTGTCTATCAATTGTTGTTTAGTGTGAATTAATCGAGAGAAGTTCACCATTGTAAAACCAAATTGATCTTTTTTAATTCCACGAGTAGTATTAACATCAGCCCAATCACATCAAAATAAGACAATCTTCCATTTATCATAGTAATCCAACTCAATAATGTTAGTAAGAAATCCGTAACACTTCACATTTTCCACAACAGGATTACTGTCCCTAGCATAAGTATAACTTGTAATTGAAGAATTAACAACTATTCCACAATTTTGAATATTACAAGTGCAAAACGGCGCCGTTTTGTTAAAAATAAAATGATTTTTTTACAGCTACTATTGCTTACTTTTGGCGCCGTTTTTCTCATAAATGCCGCTAATGCTTGACTTTTTTAATGATTTTTATATTGAAATATTATATCTTTCATATCAATTGTAAATAAATAAATTTTAAAAATTTAAGTAATATTTAAAAGAATTAGATAAAATTTGAAATTTTTATATAATTTCTTATGTAAGAAAACAAAAACAAAAAATTTCAAAATATGAAATAAAAAAAAACAAAAAAGCTTTAAATTTTTTTTTCTCTTTTGTAATTATATATTCTTTCAATATTTTAGGAAATTTAAATAACTTTTTCAGTTTACTAATTAATTTTGTTTTTCTAGAGATGCATGGGTTAGCAGTTTTTTTAATTTTAATATATATAAAATTTATCTATTATCTCTTAAATAATTTAAACTATAATGATAATTTTAATATATTAAAATTAATATTATCTTTTTTACAATTATATGAGAAATTAATTAATATATAAATTAAAAAAATCAGTCATATACCCAAAAAATTTTAATTTAAATAATATATTTTAATTTTTTTCATTTTTAACATGTATTTTTCTATATTTTTACTTTCAAAAATTTTTCTATGTATCATTATTTTTTTTTGAAGATTGTAAATATTAAATTAAAAATAAATTGTATTTTAATTAATATAAAGAAACTAGTTAAATAATAAATAGGAGAGGATGAAAGAGTGCATGAATTATCGAAAAGAATACATGATGGGCACTTGTATGATGGGTGAGAATACAGGGAGCAAAACGACGCCATTTAGTTTAAAATAAAATGATTTTTTCCACGTTTTTATCAAAAACCATGAACCCTAAATCATAAACACGAAACTCTAAAACCCTAAACTTTAAACTCTAAACCCTAAAATAAAATAAGTTTTTAAAGCGTTTTTGTCAAAAATGCCGCTATTGCTTACCTTTTGCGGCGTTTTTCGCATAAACGCTGCTACTGCTTGACCTTTTGCGGCGTTTTTTTCATAAATGCTGCTACTGCTTTACCTATTGCAGCGTTTTTTCGTTAGTGCCACTAATATATAATATTTGTGGTGTTTTCTGACCAAACGCCACTAAAAATACCGCTAAAACTATAGTGTTGTCTTTCTTTTTTTCCATTTAAATAAGTTTTGATAGCATATAATGGCTCACATTTTCTTTGTTCCGTTTAGTCGTCTCATATGAGTAATAAATCCTACTAGTATTATCTTAAAAAAGAATGAAACGAACCAAGGGCCATTGAAAAAAATGGCAGTGGAGTTCTTCCTCCAATATTTGAACCAAATTTAAAATTTGGAATTATTATTATTAGGAAATTTTAACAAAATATCACCTGATAATGGATGAAAACACCATAGTTATATCCAAAAAACATTACCTAAAAATAGAAAAAGACTACGTAAACCTTTCAAACATGATAAACCAAACAAAAAAGTAACCAGTTTGTTGACGGTGCATAATAGAAAGTGAAATGAAATTTGATATCCAAAATCTTATATGAATCGAGCTAACTAGAAATAGAAAGGATATAATGAGCTTCATTTTGATAAAATGTAACGGACCACAAAAATAATGAAAATTATAAGAACAAAAGTCAAACATTTAAATTTAATTCCAAACAAATATATAAGAATTAAATGCCAATAAATGATAGAATTAATGGCTGGGAAAAAGAAACATGACAATTAATAGCTAAATAAATGAGAAAGGAAAGGAGATGAGCAAAATTGGAGGAAGTGATAAGATATGTGAAACGTCTAAAATTAGGATAAAATATTTTCTTTTTTGTTAATAAAGGATAAAAGAATTAAATGCCCTTTTTTATATCCTAAATTTTAAAAAGCATTTATATCCTTTTTTTTTTTAAGAAATATATATTTTGAAATTACTTATATCCTAAAATTAAATGAGAAGTAATAGGTAAATCTTTTCGGTTTAATTTACAAATTCACCTCTGAAATGTTTTTCTTTTATCACTTTGGCCTCTATCATTTAGCTCATTTGTTATAGTTTTTAGTTCAAAATTTCACTGATGTTTGAAAAAATTCTCCAACCAATTAAATCATGCCACATGTTTTAATTTGTAGTTTTATAAAATAATTTAATTAAAATTTATTTTATAAAAATCATTTTATTAAAAATTATTAAATTGTTTATTAATTTTCAGTTTGTTATGTTCCAATTGCAAGGTATGAGACTTAGATCCCACATAAGGAAGTAAGAGATTTCCTAGTGGGGTTTAATATGGATCCTATGCTCTCCAACCTCAGTAGCTAGCTTTTAGGGTATGGTTCTTTAAAGGTCCGTATCAATTGGTATTAGACTTAGCCATCATGGTGTCAGTTGCAATTGTGCAGCGCAGGTGGTGACGCTGGCATTGCAGTGTTCACTGAAAGCTAGATTAAGCTAGTGCAAAACTAGCCCGCGTAGGCACCAGGGCTGCGGAGCGTGGTGGATTGTTATGTTTGAATATCAAAGTATGAGATTTGAATCCCACATAAGGAAGTCAGAGATTTCATAGTGGGATTTAATATGAATCCTATGCTCTCTTACCTCAATAGCTAGCTTTTGGGGTATAGTTCTCCAAAGGTCCGTATCACATTTTTATTGTCCTTCATCTTCCCCAATCGTTAGGGTTTTTAAACCCATTTCAAATCATTCATTTCTTTTCTACTCAATTCATGCACTTTTTCTTCCAAAGAAAAACTGTGTTTCAAAAATTAATAATAAAAGAAACGAAAAAAAATGAACAAAAAGGAAAGGAAAAAGAAGGGAAGAAAGGCAAAAAAAAAAAAAAATCCTATTTGAGTAGCTAAAATTAATAAAATAAAGGAAATAAAAATAATTTTCAATTGGTTAAGACATAGAAAGGAAATAATTTGCTTAAATAAATTTTATAGTTATAATCCTATTTAAATAATATATAGTAAAAAAATTGAATTAAAGTTCTTGTTAGACACTTAATTTGACACGAGTTCAAATTGTGTGATTTCTATTCTCTACCCGAATATAAAAAAAATTAAATTAAACATTATAAAAAAATGAATGTTCTTAAAATAATAAGTATAAGTGTTAACAAAAAAATATAAATTAATTTGATAAAATTGTTAATTTGCTAGAAATTTTTTTAAAAAATAGTCTCAATAATTCTAGAATGTAGAATTCAATTTGGTGGTTTATTAATTTGATACAAAATTAAAAGTAAAATGAGTTGTAATATTCTTAAAGAGTTATAATTATTCAAAAATAAAAAATAATTTAAAAAATAATAGAAACATTTACAATAAATTAATAAGATATTAAAAAAGAGAAAATTTCTAATGTGTTAATAGGAAAAATTTCAAAGTAAAAAAGTCATTAAAATAAATAAAAGATAAAATCAACATTTTTAAAAAATAAAATATTATTATATTTTCTTTTCTCACTTTCCCCGAAACTGGGGTATGAAAAAAAGAGAAAAAAGTAAGGAAAGTGACAATTCTCAACTCCTCTCATGTAAAAATCACGTTATCCGAACAATAGAAAATTGTTTTTGCCTTGAGTTCTTAACTTTCCTTACTCTTACCCGAATCCAAATATAGTGTAAAATCCTCCGATACACATTGTTTTCCAAACACTCGCTCATTCTCTCTCGCACACACAAATTACTAGTCTTCTTAAAACCTATGCTTGTGCCCCCTTCCACTGAATGCAAGGTCTGTCTAAGATTCATGTTTCTTAAAAAATGGAAGGACTAAAATCCTCTTTATCTTCTTAGAAGAAGTGTCAAAATTAAAGTCTTTTACCTGTTTGGATACTATTAAAATTTGTATTAAATGGTTTCAAAATTATTGAAAACAAAAAGAAAATGTAGAATAAGAAACAAAGCGAGAAAAAAAAAGGGATAATAGAAAGTGAAAAAAAATCAAATCTAAAACAGAACAACTAAAAAGAATGCATGTTGATTGACTTGCTTAAAACGTACTTTTCAAAAATGTATTTAAATAAATTAAAAGCATAAGTACTTCACAAGCATACTAGTCAAGTAATAATATAGTTTTGTTTAAAATAAATATGCAAATATTTCAAAGATAGTGTCTGTAGGGAAAAGTAACAATTGCCAAATTTACCGAAAATTATTGATTCACCAATGAAATGAGAACCAATCGAATTATCAACACAAATAATAAGGCCAATTCTATTCAAGACTACTTAAGCAAAGTAAAATTCTACTTAAACGAAAATCAACTCCTTTTGGTTGAATTATCAAATGCAAGGAATCACGGTTTGTTATTCCGTTGAACATCAATCGAATGGCACTTGCAAGTAAGATGGAATCTCTTCTTGATCTCAAACTTAAGAACTACCTCCAAGGTCCCTATCGATCTCACCTAGCATATATCTATTGTCGAAACCATTTTTTAAGGGGTTTTGAAAAAATGGGGTCGACTTAAGAAAATGAAAATGGGAGTCGCCACTAACCTTTTTAGGTGTAATTGGATCACCATATAAAAACGTTTTGGTCTACGAATTTTAGAAAATAGGTTCGGGAGTCGGTTACGTACGAGGAATGATTAGCACCCTCGCAACGCCCAAAATTGGTACCAAATTAAATAATTTTTTGTCTTTAATGCTAAAATTTGAAAATATTTGAAAATATGATCCCTTTTGAAATTAGAATGGTTCGAGTTTAAAACCGAGATTCCTTCGTTCAAAAGAGTATGAATATCACATCCAGCATGATAGGACATGATATTCTAAAACTTTTGTAACTAAAATCATCTCGTAATTTATAAAATAATTTAGAAGGGTATTTTAGGCATTTAGACAAACGGGAAATTGCAACCCAGCATGTTAGGGCATTATTTTCTGAATTTCTAAATACAAAAACATTGCCTTTGTTTTAAAACATTTTTTTGTTTATATTTTATTTTAATATGATGCAATTAAGATGGTACATTACAGGATAAAAACAATCATAACACATGCTTTAATACAAATATAATATAACGACATTTCATGCTTTAGTATTTCATGCAAAAATAACATATATCAAATAATCAAATATAATCTACACTATGTACACCTACATGTCATACAAATAAGTATAAAACATAAAATTTCAAGGCCTATATAATCACATTTCATGCAAAATATAAAAACAATGAATACCAAATATAAATTACATAATATATATATAACAATATTACATACGAATATAACTTAAAATATTAACATAAAGAATCAACTTCCACGCAAATAGATAAACAATAAACGATAAAAATTAAGGTAAATTTAACATATTCAAAATATATACACAAATAAATCAATAAATTTTGAATATATAGAAAATGTCGAAAAGATAAAAATAAAAAATGAAGCATTAAAAAGATTCTTTGAAACAACATACAAATAATAAAAGAAAAAAGATCAATTAATAAAAGTATATCATATAGTATAATAACTTAATATATTAAAAAAATTTATAATAAGTATGAACAAAGCTTTATAATAAATTTTATAAAGACAAATTAAATATTTAAAATATAATATTTGAATAATAATTTGTAAATTTACAAATTATACATAATAATGTATAATATGAATAATATAATAAAATATAAGATAATATAATGAAAATAATATATAATGAAATATAATATAATAATATAAATAGATAGTAAATAATAATAACCAATATAATATAAAACTAATATGTATATGAAATTAATAAAATAATATAAGATAAAAACATATATAAAGTTTTTATAATAAAACGAATAATATAATACAAAATATTTTAGATAAATAAATTATATAAAAAAGGGTTAAAATTAAAATTAAATTGAATCACGGGACTAATTTTAAAATAATAAAAATAGCTTTGGGCTTAATAGAAACGCGCGTTAAAATTCGAGGGACTCCCTGGGTAATTAGCCCTAATCCCAAAAACAACATCATTCCTGAAATAAGTTTTAAAATGACCGTAGGGACTAAATTGAAATGAAAATGAAATACTAGGGCCAAATCTTTAAAAGAAATAAAACGAAATTGTTAATCCAGAAAACATGGAAGGACCAATGGGGCAATTAGCCCAATAAATAAAAACGCGCGGATCCTCCTCGGGTTATCGGGTCAACGCGCGGATCCTATGAGTGAAACGATGCCATTTTAATACTTATCAGATTAAGCAAAACGACGTCGTTCTATTGGGGTTATATAAGTTACAACGTGCCCCAAAAATCATTTTTGCAGCTATCCTTTTAAAAAAAGAAAGAAAATTAAGAGAATTCTACGAAAGGGGGAAACAGGAAAGAGAGGCCCTCTGGGTTCTGGCCTCGTCCGACCAAACCCGATCATCGGGCTCTCACGTGCCCACGCGCCACCATGGACGGCGGAGGGAGACCAACAGGCGTGGCTTTTTAGCGCGGATCCGAGGGTAATTTCTTAACCCTTTTCTTTTAAACCGCTTTTCCTTTGATTTTCATACACATGCATGCTATTAAACACTGAAAGAAACTACATAATAATAAGAAGTCACCTTTCAATAATCTACTTTGAATATTTTCCTTTTTATTTTTGTATTTTTGTATCCCTCCCTTTACAATGGCTGAAAGAAGGCTTTTATAGCCTTTAGATTACAGGTTTTAGGAAAGAAATCGAAGATTTCTTTCCTTGAAAGAAATCAAATATTTCTTTCCTTTTTTGTTTCTGTTTACTTTTCTTGCTTTGTTCTGGTGTTTGTTTCCATTTCTTGCAGGTAAATCGCGGGGATCTCGCTCAGTGGGACACTGATGGCACGAATCTGCCAGTGGTAGGATTAGTGCGCCGATTGCGGCGCAAGTTAGGGCTGAGATGAGGGGAAACAAACAGTAAGGCACTGATGGGGCACCGATGAGTCTCTGGAATGGCTCGCTGACGAGGCCTCGATTGGGAGTGGAAACGTCGAGAGGCAGATGGCCTGACCAGCATTGATGGAGCCTGTCGTCTGATCTGTCTGAAGCTTCTAGAATTCCCTGCAGTGATGAGTCCCCTCAGAAACCCTTAGGGTTTCTTGCTGTGTTTAAGTCATTGGGCCCCTTTGGGTCTGCCTATTGGGTCCTGGGGGTTAGGTTTAGAAACGGGTCCAGTATAGGGATTTGGGTGTAATTGGGTTTGCTGAGTAAGTACAGTTTTTGGGCTTTGAGGTTTGGGCTTGGTAAATTGGGTTGTACAAGGACTGTTAAAGACAATTAATTTATTTCGGGCTTCCAACAGGCCCTGGCAGAATTAGGGTATTACAGCTGCCCCTCTTTGCACATTGCTATGTAACAGGAATAGAGCAAAGACTAGAAAAAGTCCTAATTTTGCTCGAGCTTGCCGAGTCTTGTGTTCTTAGTCCTTAGGATCGTCATGTTGATATCTTTGATCTGCTCTCCGTCGAACATAGAGATGCCAGATTTGCTTCTTCAATCTGTTCTTTGACCATACAGAGATGCCTAATCATCTTAGATCTGCTCCAGCGTAAACACCTAAAGGTCAAATCTGCTATGCCTTTGATTTGCTCATTGTAAACACAAGGATACCAAATCATCTTGGATCTGCTTCAGTATAAACATCTAAATGCCAGATCTGCTATGTGTCTGCTCTCCGTTGAACATGGAGATGCCAAACTTCGATTTGTTCTCTGACAATACAGAGATGCCAAATCGTCTTAGATTTGCTTTAGCGTAAGCACGTGAAAGCCAAATCAGCTATGTCTTCGATTTGCTCCTTGTAAGTACAAGGATGCCAAACCATCTTGGATCTGCTTCAGTATAAACATCTGAATGCCAAATCTGCTATGTGTCTGCCCTCCGTTGAATATGGAGACGCCAAACTTCGATTTGTTCTCTGACAATACAGAGACGCCAAATCATCTTAGATTTGCTTCAGCGTAAACACGTGAAAGACAAATCAGCTATGTCTTCGATTTGCCCCTTGTAAGTACAAGGATGCCAAACCATCTTGGATCTACTTCAGTATAAACATCTGAATGCCAGATCTGCTATGTTGTGGCCTGTTACCCTACTGCTTAGAGGGTTAAGGCGCATCGTCTTTGATAACCTGTAGAATGTATATGTGATTATGCCCGATGATTAGGATGCTATGATCGAAGTGAGTCAAATGTTCCTAATTAAGCACATTATGATGCAAAGAAATGTTATGAGAATGATTCCTATTCTAGACATCACCACTCATTCCTTCATTTACCCCTTTCTCACAGTATTGTTCTTGCTCAGCCTGTAGGCCTATACCATTCTTCAAATGCTACGGTCCACTGAGGATGCCTGTAAGATAATCTTTCTTTAGAATTGAATCGTTGGTTTTGTATCCCTTTGGACTGGAAGAAAGAAATTCCTCGAGTTCTTTCAACCCTTAGTTATGTGAATTTCTCGAACAATTGTTCTGTTTTAGTTTCTTGTATTATCCAGAAATTCCAGAGTAATGCGCAAAACTTTATTTGTGAGAATATTTAGTTCATTTATCATTATTTCAATGCGACATACTTAAAGCACAATGGAAGATGAATAAATCTTTAAGAATAATTGGATTTGAATGAATCATCAAAAAGATACAAAGGAAATTAATCTGATAGCTTATCTTTGAAGAGAAAGAAAAAAAATCTAAAGATAACAGCTCAAAAGTTAGATGCTCTAGATATTGCCGCTTGAGTGCTTATACATCAACTTCATGAAGACATGTGTTTAGAGGATTCAAAGTACTTTGTCGATGCCCCAGTATGCAACGCACTTCTTTATTTGTTGAGCAAGATTACCGGATGCTTTACAATTTGAGTCACCCTTTCGTGTTTTCAACTCAAAACCCCTTTGGTCACAAGGCGCCCTTTGTGGGTTTTCACCTTGGCCTCTCTATTTTTCTTCTTTTTTTTTTTTGGAACCTCAAGGCGCCCTTTGCGGGTTTTCACCTTAGACTCTCCTCTCCTTTAGACAAACTATTTTTTAACTGCGTCTGAGTTCACTGGATTGGGTAAACTTTTCCCATCCATTTCTGCTAAGATCAATGCACCGCCTGAGAAAGCCTTTTTTACCACATACGGCCTTTCCCAATTCGGTATCCATTTCCCCCTAAAGTCTTTCTGAATAGGAAGGATCTTTTTCAGTACAAGGTCTCCCTCATGGAACTCTCTTGGGTGAACTTTCTTGTCATAAGCTCGTATCATTCGTTTCTGATACATCTGACCATGACGAATGGCTCTCAGCCTCTTTTCCTCAATCAAGTTCAACTGATCATATCGGGACTGAACCCATTTAGCTTCATCTAACTTTACCTCCGTCAAGATTCGAAGAGAAGGTATTTCCACTTCAATAGGTAACACTGCTTCCATCCCATAAACTAATGAGAATGGGGTTGCCCCAGTAAAGGTTCTGACAGATGTTCGATAAGCCAGGAGTGCAAACAGTAATTTCTCGTGCCAATCTCTGTAAGTCTTAGTTATTTTCCCCACTATTTTGTTAATATTCTTATTGGTGGCTTCCACTGCCCCATTCATTTTTTGGCAATAAGGAGAAAAATTGTGGTGCTTGATCTTAAACTGGTCACAAACCTCTGCTATCGTTTTGTTGTTCAAGTTCAATGCATTGTCAGATATGATCCTCTCAGGCATTTCATACCGACAAATGATCTCCTTTTTCAAGAATCAACTCACAGCTGACTTAGTAACATTCGCATAAGAGGCGGCCTCTACCCATTTCGTAAAGTAGTCAATGACCATGAAGATAAACCTATGTCCATTCGAAGCCTTCGGTAATATTGGCCCAATGACATCCATGCCCCACATGGAAAAGGGCCATGGAGAAGTCATAACATGTAAGGGTGAAGGTGGTACATGAATTTTGTCCACATAAATCTGACACTTATGGCATTTCTTGGCATAATTGATACAGTTCCCTTCCATAGTGGCCTAATAATAGCCAAACCTCATGATTTACCTTACCATCGTGAACCCATTTGCATGCGTTCCACAAACACCTTCATGCACTTCTTCTAAGATTAGTTTAGCTTCTGCAGCATCGACACATCTCAAAAGTACTTGGTCTTTCCTTCTCTTGTACAGAACATTCCTCCTCAATGTTCGTTTGTCATTTTCATTGGCCTGTTCAGGATATTTACGATCTCTCACATATCATAATATATCTTGATACCACGGGTTATCATCTTTTCCTTCTTCCTCAATATTACAACACTGAGCTGGTGCTTCATAGACACTCATTTGGATTGGTCTCATTTCCTCCTCTTTATTCATCTTAATCATTGAGGCTAAGGTGGCCAAAGCATCTGCCATTTGGTTCTCGTCTCGTGGAAGATAATTGAAGGTGATATCTTCAAATTCCTCAAGTAATCCCAAAACTATCTTCCGATAATTGAGTAATTTTGGGTCCCTTGTCTCCCATTCACCCCCAAGTTGGTAGATTACCAATGCAGAGTCTCCATATACATCTAGAATTCTTATTCCCCGTTCTATAGCTGCTCGAAGTCCCATGATGCACGCTTCATACTCGACCATATTGTTTGTGCAGTCAAAATCCAACTTGTATGTGAACGGATAATGATCGCCATTTAGGGATACCAAGACTGCCCCAATTCCATTTCCGATTGCATTAGACGCCCCATCAAAATTGACCTTCTAAGGAAATCTTCGATTGCTACTATACACATTAACTCCTCATTTGGAAAATCAAAGTTTAATGGCTCATAGACCTCTAGAGCCCTACTGGCCAAAAAATCTGCTACCGCACTTCCTTTTATAGCTTTCTGACTTACATAGACTATATCAAACTCTGAAAGTAATACTTGCCATCTCGCCATTCTCCCATTTAAAGCTGTCGATTCCATCATGTATTTCAATGGATCTAGCTTTGAAATGAGCCAGGTGGTATGGTATAACATATACTGTCTTAATCTCCGGGTCGTCTAAATCAGCGCACAACACAACTTTTCAATTGGCGAGTATCTCATTTCACAGTCAGTGAATTTCTTACTGAGATAATAAATTGCCTTTTCTTTTCTTCCTGACTCGTCATGCTGACCCAACACATACCCCATAGAATTACTGAACACTAACAAGTACAGTATTAACAGTCTATCTAGGCTGGGTGGAGATAATACCGGAGCATTCAACAAATACTGCTTGACCTTTTCAAAAGCATTCTGGCATTCCTCATCCCAAGTACCTTGGTTGTGTTTTCTAAGGAGGCGAAAGATTGGATTACATTTTTCGGTTAGTTGTGAAATGAACCGAGCGATGTAATTCAACCTTCCTAGGAATCTTTGAACTTCTTTCTGAGTTTGTGGGGGAGGCAATTCTCGTATGGCTTTGACTTTGTCTGAGTCAACTTCTATCCCCTTTTCACTGACTACGAAACCCAATAGCTTTCCCGATCTAGCTCCGAAGGTGCACTTTGTCAGATTGAGCTTCAGCTGAAATTTCCTCAACCTCAAGAATAGTCTCCTCAAGACTTCAATATGCTCTTTCTCCATTCGAGACTTAGCGATCATGTCATCAACATATACTTCAATGTCCCTATGCATCATGTCGTGGAACAAATTCACCATGGCCCGCTGGTATGTTGCCCCCGTATTCTTCAGCCCAAACGGCATTACTTTGTAGCAAAAAGTTCCTCACAAGGTTATGAATGTGGTTTTATCCATGTCCTCTAGATGCATCTTTATCTGATTGTACCCTGAGAAACCATCCATGAAGGAAAACAACGAATATCCTGACGTGTTGTCTACTAAAGTGTCGATGTATGGCAAAGAAAAGTTGTCTTTCGGGCTAGCTTTGTTCAGATCTCTGTAATCAACACATATTCGTACCTTCCCATCCTTCTTAGGTACTGGCACAATATTAGCTACCCATTCAGAATACTTGACCTCTTGCAAGAATCCGGCATCGAACTGCTTTTTAACCTCGTCCTTTATTTTCAGGCATTCTTCGCAATTTCTGCTGGACTGGCTTGCAATCCTGTCTTATCGAAAGATGATGCACTACAATGTCAGTGCTTAACCCCGGTATATCCTGATACGACCATGCGAAAATATCCTTAAATTCTTGAAGTAACTTAACCAGACCCTGCCTGGTGTCCTTGGCAATCAGGGTTCCAATTTTTAGCTCATTCCCTTCCTCTAGGGCTATATTCTCTATTGCCTCTTTCTCATGGGGCATAATTTGCTTTTCCTCCTATTTTACCATTCTTAACAGATCAAGAAACACATCACAATCTTGGACATCTTCAAAATCCTGAGATTCCTCTAAACACATGTCTTGCTCGTAAGGGAAATCAGGGCTCCTAGTATCAGTGCTCATATCATTGATATCTTGGGACCTGTGGAGGTATGAAAGAATATACAAAGAATGAATGAATTAAGAATGATTACTTATGTGCTATGAATGAAAGAATAAGAATTGCAAAGGTTTAACAAAACATTGGTTGATAAAAACAATACTCGTCCAAACTGATAACAAAGTTATATTTTATTGAAAGAATAATAGATGATCATAAGCCTATTTCACAAATGTAATCTCATTATTCCTAGGCTCTAGAAAAATAGACATGTTTCGAGAATTACTCTGAAAAATTCTTAAAGACTACAGGAAGTTCCTTCGCAGTCCAATTGTTCAAAGAGCTTCCTGGTTCGTAAGAGGAATACCCTCAAGGTTTCCTTGCTTCAATCCTTCTTCATGTACAACATTAATATGATGACTTCCTTTCACAAGTAACCCTCCCGATCTGAAGGTTTTGGATATTGGAGGGAATGTCATCGGCTTCCACTCCACTTCTCTTCCACTCAAACGCGCCTTTCTTCTCTCTTGGCGCTTCTCAATTTCCTTCACCTTTTGCTTATGGTCTACCTTGAAACCCAAACCAAAGCGGTCTTTCTTTTCAATCACCTTTAGGATTTGAATCCTTCCTTGCAAATACTTCCCTAGTCCATTTTCTGGCAATGCTCCCTTCCCCACCATCATTTACAGGGCCATCCTTGTGGCTCTAGACATCTTGGGCACTGGCACTTCGCTTCCTTCTGAAATGAAGGTTGCATTGATGATCTCTAAAGAGCGGAACGAACACTCAATAGCTTCTTCATTTGCCTCAACATAAGGGGCCTTGCTAGTGACCGCCGCTATGATGTATTCCTCAACGTTGATGGTTATTAACCGTCCATTTGTCACTAACTTTAATTTTTGGTGCAACGAGGAAGGCACCGCCCCTGCCGAGTGTATCCATGGTCTCCCTAACAAGCAATTGTAGGAAGGCTTGATATCCATCACCAAGAAATCAACCTCATATGTATTTGGCCCAATCTCCAAAGGGATGTTAATTCGTCCCATAACCTTCCTCTCGGTTCCATCGAAGGCTCTTACCACATTGTGACATGTTTTCATGTGCGAACTATCAATAGGCAATCTGTTAAGTATGGATAATGGAAGGATGTTCAAAGCCGACCCGTTATCCACGAGCACACTTGGAAGTGTATATCCCTTGCACCGAGTCGTGATGTGCAAGGCTTTAGTCGACCCCATGCCTCATTACAGGATTTCATCATCATTGAAGTATATGAAATTGTCTGCACTAATGTTATTTACCAACCGGTCCAGCTTATTGACGGATATGTCATGGTGACATATGTTTCGTTAAGCACCTTTAATAGTGCATCTCGATGCACCTCGAAACTTAGAACTAAGGCCAACACTGATATACGGGCTGGCTGCCTACGCAACTGCTCGACCACACTGTACTCACTATGCTTAAGGAACTTCAGAAATTCCTTAGCTTCTTCCTCCTTTACTGGCCCCTTGACGGGCACTTCAATCTTCTCATCCTCGACGTCTTTTGTTTTTGTGGGTTCCACTCTGATGCCCCTAATATCATAGTGTTTCCCACTCCGTGTATGGGAACCTTCATTTTGCACGCCTTTAGACACACTGGCCATACTCTCATCCTCAGGTATTGTCACACTGCAGTCGTAGCTCCATGGCACCCTCTTGTCATTCTTGTAAGGGAAAGGAGTAGGTTTATGGATGACAACTTTAGGCGCCGTTTGTGCCCCTACTTCATTATTCCCCGGTAAGGAAATAATAATTTTTGGTCGGCTGGTTCCTTGTTGTTCATTTTTCAGCGCGCATATTTGTTTTTCAGAAGAACTATCTTTAGAAATCTGTAGTTCTTTGTTATCCATAAAGCCTTGCACCAAGGCCTTGAATTCTTTGCAATTTTGGATCACATAACCCACCTCTCCATGGAACTCACAACAGTTCCCTATTCTTTCTCTACCTTTTCCAGAGGTCAACAAACCTCTCTTTACCATCTCCTCCCATATTACCTTCATGGGCATCCTTACCTTAGTAACATCTTCCTTGATTCCTTCTTCACTAGCTTCACCAATGGCATTCACTCCTTGATTGTTATGATCTGGTAACGGATTTTCAGCATTAGAGGTACTATCAAATTTCACCACCCTCATTTTGATAAGCCTTTCTACGGCCTTCTTGAATCCGGTGTAGTTTTCAATCGAATGCCCCGGTATTCCCACATGGTATTCGCATTTAGCATTTGTATCATACCATTTAGGATATGGGGGCTGCAACGGTTTTAGATGAAATGGAGCAATAACATGTGCATCGTATAGGCTTTGATAAAGTTTACGATACGTCACAGGGATAGGTGTGAACTATATCATTTTCGAGTTCTGTCTCGTGCCCGATTCCTGTCTTTGAGAATTCTGTTGCCCAACTATAATCGTTTTAGACTGGCTAACTGTAATTGTATTCGAGTTGAAACTGCTTGTGTTGTTCACCTCGTTATCTTTTCTCTTTGGGGCCGATCTTTTGACAGCCTCTCCCTCTATTTTGCCACCTCTTATGGCGTTTTCAATCATTTCTCCAGCCATAACAATATCAGCAAAACTTTTGGTAGAGCTTCCAATCATGTGAGTGATGAATGGAGCTTTCAGAGTATTGATGAACAATATAGTGGTCTCCTTTTTGAAAAGCGGTGGTTGAACCTGCATGGCCACCTCCCTCCATCTTTAGGCATATTGCCTAAAATTTTCATTAGGCTTCTTCTTCATGTTTTGAAGCGTAATCCTATCTGGAGTCATATCAGTCATATGATTATATTGCTGCATGAAGGCCTGTGCAAGATCTCTCCATGAACTAATTCTGGAACGGCTCAACTGATTGTACCACCTAGCCGCTGCCCCGACCAAACTATCTTGGAAACAATGAATCAACAGTTAATCATTGTTTATATAGCCCGTCATCCTTCTACAGAACATAGTGATATAGGCCTCCGGGCAAGTGGTTCCATTATACTTCTCAAACTCCAGCATCTTAAATTTGTGAGGAAGCACCAAATTTAGGACCAAGCTCAAATCTTTGGCATCAACTCCACGATGCCCATCAGCATTCTCCAAAGCCTTGAATTTTTCCTCAAGCCATTTGCAGCGTTCCTCCAACTGTTTCATGACTTCGGCCCTCGAGTCTTCCTTTTCGGTCACATCTAAGTCAGGAATATTGACCGGATTAGCAGAGTTATCATCCAAATCGAGTCTTGAACCAATTGGAATTCCAGCATTGATCGACCTCTGTTGAGGTCTTATGGTGACAGACGGTCTTATAGGGGGTGCCTCAGTTTGTGCTTGGACATGAGGTGGGGTAAAACCTGGAGGATAGTCCTCATTGTCCTCACTAGTAATGGCCATAGGAGCTTTTCCTTTATCCGCGGCCCTCAACAGCTAGGCCATTTCAGCCATCATATTCCTTTGAGACTCTAGCATCTTTTCTCTCATGTCATTCTGCATCTTTACCAACTACTCTTGCAATTGGTCTTGCATTTCCTTCTGAAGCTGCTCAAATATTTGATCCATATTCTTTGTTTTGGTGCGAGTACCGTAAGGATGTGTGATTTCAAGATTTCTTTTTCTCTACTTTCTGTAGTAATTTTAACTAATTAGGGTCTTTCTACAACTTTGAATGCATATGATGCAATGAGATGCTATGAGATGCAAATGCATGAATACAAAAGAATATCGATTCTGAATCAATTTCATTTTAGAAAACGTTATTTAAGGAACAAAAGTCTTTTCATAAAACGGATTACAAATACGCTTTTGCCCGTAGGCCTAAAGTTTTAACCCTATCTAACAACGGTGCTAATTCTCGTCCTCTATCTGACACTGACTCATACATTACACTCAACACATTAGCCCGTACAGCCAAGTCCTGCAAGTGTTCAGCAACCTCTCGAATCTGGGCTATGGCTTCTCCCATGACATAATCTCTATCTCTGACTTGTCCTTGAGACTGATGAAGCTCTTCCTTCCAATGTGCTTCTCGTACCTCAAGCTGCTCAATTCGGAGTTCACTACTATGCAAAGCTGATTCTAATCTCTCAACCTTGTTCCTTAATTCCTTTAACTCGACTATAGAACTACGATTCCGTTGAAGATGAAGAGACCGTCCCAATTCAGTCACCTTGGTTTTTAGCCCTTGGTTTTCCTCCCCTAGGGCTTGATTCTGTGCCTGCATCTCTCGGAACTTCTTCTCCCAAAATTCAGCTTTGGCCTTTTCATCTTAGATCTCTTGTTGCCACTGCTCTGCAGATTTTCCCAATCCGGCCTTTTTTAATGATGACTGTGCCTTTTTGTAATGCATCTTTAAATCATCTCGATCCTCCTCTATTTTCCTCTTTTCCTTTCTTACTTTCTCAGTCTCCATCTTTTAGACATCGACGTCTAAGTTCAAATGCATCTTCTCCTCCTCGAGCTTCTCGATCTTCTTCTCAAGCTCCAAATTCTTTCTCTCGAACTCTTGCTTCATAAGTTCCAACTCTGATGGAATCACTCGCAGGCTTTCCTTCAACGATCTAGCAGCCCCTAAAATTGGCCTAGGGATGTTATCATTAACTCTCCGACTAAACCATCTTTTATACTCAGGGGTTGACATCGAACCTTCAGCCAAAACCTTCATACAACAAGGCTTCTTCCAAGCCTCAGAGACCTCTCGCATCCTTTTCTTATAGTGATCTCCCTTGTAGGAGAAATCACTCTGAGCTAAACCTTGTGTAACCGGTATGAATTGCCTTGCTTGATATTGTCTTAAAACAAGCAATGGCGTATATCTAACAACTTCCCAAATCCCAGGAAGAGGTACCCAATCAAAGCTGTCACAACGATAAAGGATTTCACTAGGAGTCATCCAAGGTGCCTTCCACATAATATCCTCCTCTCGAAGATTCTAAAAAATGTCAATCCACCTTTCTTCTGAAATGTCGTCTCTCCTAGGCATAGTGGCTGCCTCCTTCAAGGGAGAATAACCCTCAAAGAATACTCGACAAGGAGGTTTATCGAGTTTCCAAAAATGGCTGTGGAACCAAACTAGTAACAACTGCGCACATCCAATGAATCTACCCTCACCAGCTCTCTGGCATACGCTCAAAGATCTAAAAGTCTCCGCTAAGATGGCCAGTACGGGTGTGTTCTGCTTACCAACGCAATCAAACAAATCTGCGACTGCCTCATCTATGTGCCCCAACGCCTTTGGGAAAATCACCAAGCCGTAAATACTCAAAGTGAAGACGTTAACCTTTTTCTTCACATCTGGATGCGTCAATATCAAATCTCTCAAAACGGCCCATGGAACACACTTACTATCACCCTTTTGCTGCACACGAGCTACAACCCACTGCTCACTCATCCTAGTAATCATCACCAACTTCTTCGCAAAAGTTGGAAGACTAGCAGGCCTAACATAAGCCTTATGACCCTGAATCCTCAGACAACGCAATAAAGTCGTATACTCCTCCAAAGTAGGTACAAGATCAACATCACCAAACGTAAAGCAACTATAAGCAGGGTTCCAGAACTGTACCATAGCTCGAAATAAGTGTCTATCTACTTTGATGTCTAGCAAGTAAGGAAGATCTCCATAAGTCTGGAAGAAAAGCTACCTAGCCTCATCATCTAACTGGGTCCAAATGCCTCTCAACTCCTGAAGATCAAACTGTGTCGAACTAACACGAGTAAAGTCCCACAACTCCGATGTGTATCCCTTAGTGACGCTATCCCCTTTCTCTAACTGGGTTTTCTCTGACCACGCACAAACGGAAGAGTTGTCCTCCACTTTATTAAGATATTCGTTCCTCATTATAAAACTTCCTAACTCAGAAATCGAACCTTGAATCGACACCTTTTAATGATGAATGACATGCAATGACAATAAAAATAAGAAGAATATGTCAGTGCCATATATAAAAAATATAATAAACAAATACTTTAAAAGGGTAGGTACTAAAAGTTATCACCTTACTACCTAAGGCAAGCACTTAAAGCTCACTACATGAAGTTCGGTTCTAAAGTAAAGGGTACCTAAACCAGTAGATTCCTCAATCCTCACCTATTATAGGCTCATATGGACCAAGTTTAGTTTAGGGGAATTCATTTCCCTACGACCATATGGAGATGAAAATCTCACGAAGTCTATAGGTACAGATGTTTCCCGGAAGCAACCTACTAACTCATATGAAGGTGAAAACCTCACGAAAGCTTAGTTTCTTACTCCCACTTAAAGGTCTAACCAACGGTCATGCAAATGCAATGTGTGCAGATAAAATAACAAACATATGCAACAAACACATGAAAAAGGATCTTTATTTTTACATCTTTTCAAATTTAGCATTAAGACAGAAAGTAATCAATTTTTGGCTTGATTCTCTTATTGGTCCCCAGTGGAGTCACCAAGCTGTCGAAACCATTTTTTAAAGGGTTTTGAAAAAACGGGGTCGACTTAAAAAAATGAAAATGGGAGTCGCCACCAACCTTTTTAGGTGTGATTGGATCACCATATAAAAACGTTTTGGTCTACGAATTTTAGATAACAGGTTCGGGAGTCGGTTACGTACGAGGAAGGATTAGCACCCTCGCAACGCCCAAAATTGGTACCAAATTGAATAATTTTTTGTCTTTAATGCTAAAATTTGAAAATATTTGAAAATATGTTCCCTTTTGAAATTAGAATGGTTTGAGTTTAAAACCGAGATTCCTTCGTTCAAAAGAGTATGAATATCACATCCAGCATGATAGGACATGATATCCTAAAGCTTTTGTAACTAAAATCATCTCGTAATTTATAAAATCATTTAGAAGGGTATTTTAGGCATTTAGACAAACAGAAAATTGCAACCCAGCATGTTAGGGCACTATTTTCCGAATTTCTAAATAAAAAAACATTGCCTTTGTTTTAAAACATTTGTTTGTTTATATTTTATTTTAATATGATGCAATTAAGATGGTACATTACAGGATAAAAACAATCATAACACATGCTTTAATACAAATATAATATAACGACATTTCATGCTTTAGTCTTTCATGCAAAAATAACATATATCAGATAATCAAATATAATCTACACTATGTACACCTACATGTCATACAAATAAGTATAAAACATAAAATTTCAAGGCCTATATAACCACATTTCATGCAAAATATAAAAACAATGAATACCAAATATAAATTACATAATATATATATAACAATATTACATACGAATATAACTTAAAATATTAACATAAAGAATCAACTTCCACGCAAATAGATAAACAATAAACGATAAAAAATAAGGTAAATTTAACATATTCAAAATATATACACAAATAAATCAATAAATTTTGAATATATAGAAAATGTCGAAAAGATAAAAATAAAAAATGAAGCATTAAAAAGATTCTTTGAAACAACATACAAATAATAAAAGAAAAAAGATCAATTAATAAAAGTATATCATATAGTATAATAACTTAATATATTAAAAAAATTTATAATAAGTATGAACAAAGCTTTATAATAAATTTTATAAAGACAAATTAAATATTTAAAATATAATATTTGAATAATAATTTACAAATTTACAAATTATACATAATAATGTATAATATGAATAATGTAATAAAATATAAGATAATATAATGAAAATAATATATAATGAAGTATAATATAATAATATAAATAGATAGTAAATAATAATAACCAATATAATATAAAACTAATATGTATATGAAATTAATAAAATAATATAAGATAAAAACATATATAAAGTTTTTATAATAAAACGAATAATATAATACAAAATATTTTAGATAAATAAATTATATAAAAAAGGGTTAAAATTAAAGTTAAATTGAATCACGGGACTAATTTTAAAATAATAAAAATAGCTTTGGGCTTAATAGAAACGAGCGTTAAAATTTGAGGGACTCCTTGGGTAATTAGCCCTAATCCCAAAAACAACATCGTTCCTGGAATAAGTTTTAAAATGACCGTAGGGACTAAATTGAAATGAAAATGAAATACTAGGGCCAAATCTTTAAAAGAAATAAAACGAAATTGTTAATCCAGAAAACATGGAAGGACCAATGGGGCAATTAGCCCAATAAATAAAAATGCGCAGATCCTCCTCGGGTTATCGGGTCAACGGGCGGATCCTATGAGTGAAACGACGCCGTTTTAATACTTATCAGATTAAGCAAAACGACGTCATTCTATTGGGGTTATATAAGTTACAACGTGCCCCAAAAATCATTTTTGCAGCTATCCTTTTAAAAAAAGAAAGAAAATTAAGAGAATTCTACGAAAGGGGGAAACAGGAAAGGGAGGCCCTCTGGGTTCTGGCCTCGTCCGACCAAACCCGATCATCGGGCTCTCACGCGCCCACGCGCCACCATGGATGGCGGAGGGAGACCAACAGGCGCTACCTTTTAGCGCGGATCCGAGGGTAATTTCTTAACCATGTTCTTTTAAACCGCTTTTCCTTTGATTTTCATACACATGCATGCTATTAAACACTGAAAGAAACTACATAATAACAAGAAGTCACCTTTCAATAATCTGCTTTGACTATTTTCCTTTTTATTTCTGTATTTTTGTATCCCTCCCTTTACAATAGCTGAAGAAAGGCTTTTATAGCCTTTAGATTACAGGTTTTAGGAAAGAAATCAAATATTTATTTCCTTTTTTGTTTCTGTTTACTTTTCTTGCTTTGTTCTGGTGTTTCTTTCCATTTCTTGCAGGTAAATCGCGGGGATCTCGCTCAGTGGGACGCTGATGGCACGAATCTGCCAGTGGTAGGATTAGTGCGCCGATTGCGGCGCGAGTTAGGGCCCAGATGAGGGGAAACAAACAGTGAGGCACTGATGGGGCGCCGATGAGTCTCTGGAATGGCTCACTGACGAGGCCTCGATTGGGAGTGGAAACGTCGAGAGGCAGATGGCCTGACCAGCATTGATGGAGCCTGTCGTCTGATCTGTCCGAAGCTTCTAGAATTCCCTGCGGCGATGAGTCCCCTCGGAAGCCCTTAGGGTTTCTTGCTGTATTTAAGTCATTGGGCCCCTTTGGGTCTTCCTATTGGGTCCTGGGGGTTAGGTTTAGAAACGGGTCCAGTATAGGGATTTGGGTGTAATTGGGTTTGCTGAGTAAGTATAATTTTTGGGCTTTGAGGTTTGGGCTTGGTAAATTGGGTTGTACAAGGACTGTTAAAGACAATTAATTTATTTCGGGCTTCTAACGGGCCCGGACGAAATTAGGGTATTACATCTATCATTTCGATCTCAACGCTTGATAAGATAGAATTGATTTCTACACAACAAAACTACCTTTCAGTCACATTTGTCTAGATCTTCAATCAGAGTCGTCAATCTAACTTAATGAGTTCATTGATTCAATCAGGCAATACAGTCACTCTTTACTTACATATGTAAATCATCTCAATTTAACATTCAACTTCATAACAAGCCACCACACAGTTTAGCTCATCATAGGATTAACAAATACAACATCCATAATTCTAATCATCATCTCAAATAATTTGCAAAAAATTAAAAAGGTATGAGTTTAAAAATTCTTATTCATGGGCAAAGAAATGTAACCTCCTCGACTTGGCCTAGACGTTAGACCTAAATTCAGAAGATTACATTAGCCACCGAGATGGCCTAACAATGTTATCAGAGTTTTCTGAAAAGAGTTGATTTAAAATATTTATTTAATTTTAGTAGAAAACTTAGTTTAGATGTTGATTTGTTCCTTAATGTTTTAATTATCTTCTAGCAGCAAAAAAGATGGTATTCTCTTAAGTTTTTAATAAAAATAAGGTTCATGCATAACTAATCAATAGTGAAAATTTAATGTCCTAATTAAGTTCATAATTTAATGTCATGCAACAATAAAAACATATTAAGTCCTAAATCTCATGCCACAGTTCAAATAAAACATTATGGATCTCAAATAATAAAATAAATCAAAAGAATACATTTTAATAAATTGAAAATAAGTTGGATTGTGCCAAAACCCTCCGAATGTTGTGCCCACGTCCTAACCTAGTGGGTTATCTGTAAGGATGAAATTAAATGGGGAGTGAGCTTTGACGCTTAGTATGAGTCCATTTAAAAAAACAATGCGACACTCATTAGGACACATTTATTAACATTGCATAGAATAATCAAAGATAACAATTCAGTTTATAATATTGTTTTTTTCAAATGCAACCATCACTGATATATTAGAAATCACAATAATAGTTTTCAGGATAATCCAATCATCAGAATTGCCACAGTAATCATATTCCATGCATGTATAAACATATGTATATAGATTCACACATATGTATTATAACATAATTTTCAAATTTGTATCCACATGGTTTAAATGATACCATACAGTTTTGGGTTTTAAGCAGAATAATTCCTATCTCAATGCTACACACCATAGTAGGAGTTCTCCAAAACTCTTATTCCTTTATGCCACGTTGTGGATAAACCACTACTAGCTTGCAGATAACAACTGCCATATTGGCTGTGGCTTCACAGCAAAAGTCCTGCAAAATAAAACATGCTTTTTGGCTGTAGATTCTACAACATAAACCTGCTGTTGGAATTGCTTTTGGCTGTGGATTCACAACAGTACCCGTAGATGGAATCTGCCATTTGGTTGTGAATACACAATGATTTGCAGATAAGAATTGCCACATGGCTATGCTCTGCAGTTGCCATTTTTCTTGCAGATATAATGCTTGATCTTCTTTCATTCATAACAACCCAACCCATGCAATACATTAAAGCATATTAAATAATCTAAATCATGGTCAATCAGTAGCAATTCAAGCTTTTCATGTGTTCAGTATGATAATAATAATATTGGGCATGCCGTTCATACAATCGCGGGTATAAAGATTCAATGGTAACATATACTATTCATAATTCATGCAAATATTCATAAATATAAATAAATACCACATAAAATCGATCATTCATGGATTCTAGCATATCTCATACCATTAAGGACCTATTTGCATAATTTAATTAACTAAAAATAGTTTGGAACCTATTCAATGACTAATTTGATCAAAACATAAAATTCTGGGATAAAATTGTAATTTCTAAGTTATAGGGGACTTATGACCATGTGACCGGACCTGGTCCATATGGAAGGGGTACATGGTTGTTTGGCTAGATTGTGTGAGAAGCTGTGTGTAACGCCCCTAACTCGTAATCATCGTCGAAGCAGGGTTACGGAGCATTACCGGACATATATCATAAACAAACATACTTTTACATATATTCTTTATTTCCAAATAAAAATCATTCACAATAGATCATATAGTTCCTAATACGAGCCTACGAGGCCTAAATCAAGCATTAGAAATAACTCGAGACTAAACCGATAACTCAGGAAAGTTTTTGAAAACTTAGAAATTTTTTCAAAATACAGGGGACACACACTCATGTAGCCCGACCATGTGTCTCACACGACCAAAAGACACACCCTTGTCACAGGTCATGTAGACATTCGAAATGGGATCACATGGCCGTGTCCCAGACCGTGTCCTACCCCGTGTAACTCTCTAACTTGTGTCACACGACCAACCATACGCCCATGTGATAGCTCATGTAACTCATTGACTTGTTTCTATTAGAAACTACAGGGGACACATGGCCGTATCACTTGATCGTGTGTCACACATGGCTGAGACACACGCCCGTGTCTCTGCCCATGTAGACGAAAATAGGCTAGGTTACAAGCCACATTTCTCACCCATTTTTGGTGCCAACCTACACACTTCAAAAGCATATAACCATTATCTAACTAAGCCTTTAACCAACCAAAATCAAGCCTAAAACATGCCATTTCAATACCATTAACTCAAGTGCTAACAAGTATCACAATTGACCATTCAAAATATACCAACATCACCTTCAATAATTCATCTAATTGGACATTTTCAAACATGAATCAGTTACCTATTACTGGCTTGCTATTTCTTTCTCAAATTCAACCATTTGCTACTTTCATTATCAATTCACATCAAGCATTTATGAAGCAATTATAAACCATTTAATAAAAAGGCCATTTGCACATATAAACACATAACCAAGAAACCAAAATAAGCCAAATCACATGGCTATACACATAACCAAAACATATATTATTTACAAGCCAAATTAATTGGCCAAAATACATTACTAACATATAGGCCATAATGGCACAACTCCTATACATGCCATAAAAATAAAATACATAAGTTCAAAGTACCAAAACGATAGCTGGATAGTGTGATGTGATCTCTGATGACTTCTAAATCGAGTAAGCTTTTGAAACACTATAAAACATAGAAAAGAAAATAGAGTAAGCTATAAAGCTTAGTAAGTTCGTATAGTAATAAACTTAACTTACCATATATACATAATTTGAGCAATTAAACATATCATAATATAACTCATATTGATCCACAAACCTATCATATATTCATTCACAAGGTTAGATATGAATTTCATAAGTTTCTTCGATTCAATGCTCGTATGATTCATGTACATACCTGTACCAACTCATATCAATCTCATACTCATTCATATCCTTGATATACCCGTTAAACCGTTTGGAATAATATCGGATACTCGAGAATCTTACACCCTAAGTGCCAAATAAACAGTCAAAGCTATCTCAATCTCGTATCTCATATAATGCTCACGCTCGAGCTATCAACGAGTCTGCTCACACAAGCTGATGATCATGACATAGCTGCACGGTATTGCTCACACAAGCTGACGAGAATCTGCAACACATGCTAGATAACTCAATTACCGGTAAGACATATGGACCAACACCTAAACACATAACCCCTATGACATGTCATTCGTATCCTAATCCATTCCTAAGGTTCAATCGGGATTTCACATTGTCGAATCTTTGTTGAACATGTAACACCCCTAACCCGTATCCGTCGTCGAAATAGGGTTACGATGTATTACCAAAACTATAACATATTTCAATACACATTTCACATATAACTTCCATACATCAACAATATCAATCACACACAAACATTATGTCCCTTAGAAAGGCCTACAAGGCTTTAAACATGCTTTAGAAATGGTTCGGGACTAAACCAATAACTCAAAACAATTTAAGGAACTTAGAAAATTTTCATTGAAACAGGAAACACACTCCCGTGTGTACAGGCCGTGTGGACATTCGAAATGGGACCATATGGCCATGTCCCAGCCTGTGTCCTACCCCGTGTAACTCTTTGAATTAGATCACATAGCCGATCACACACCCATGTGTCTAGCCCGTGTGCCTATTTGAAATGGCCTCACACGCCCGTGTGCCAGGCCATATGCTAGGTTATGTCAAACCTGTAGGGTATACTGACTTATGCCACACAGCTAATCACACGCCCGTGTGTGAGGCCGTGTGGTGCATATTGACTTATTTTGAAATGCAAGACCAGGGGACACACAGGCGTGTGATCAGCTGTGTGACCGGCCGTGTGACCTAAGGCTTGGAAATGGCCTTATTTTGTCCATATGGGCAGAGACACAAGCGTGTGTCTCAGCCATGTGTGACACACAGCTTGGCATATGGGCATGTGTTCTGGCCGTATGTCCTACTCAAAATTAACTACACGGTCTGACACACGGACGTGTGGCTTAGCCGTGTGACCCCTGCACCTTAATGCTTTGTAAGTCAGAGAGTTACATGGACTGGGGACACAGCCGTGTGACCTACTTCATATACCACATGACCTGAGACATGGGATTGTCACCTATCCATGTGAGCCACATGGATTGACCACACGGGCGTGTGACCCCTGTACTTAGGAAAAATTTTGAAATTTCATGAAAAATTTTCTGAGTTTTCGATCTAGTCCTGACTTGTTTCTAATGTATGTTTTGGGCCTCGAGGGCACATAGAAGAGGCAATATGGTTAAATTATAATTAATTTCTGATGTGATTGTAAAAATAACATAAAATATCTGAATATGATCTGTAAACTCCTATAATGTTCTTAGACCCTATTCTGGCAACGATACGGGTTAGGGGTGTTACATTTGTTGGTATCAGAGCTACGGTCTAGCTAATTCTCAGACTAATATAGTGAAATACGAGTCTAGCTATACATGCCATTGTATAATTTGTGATAGCGTGATATCTTCTGACCATTTTAAACATGTTTTTTGTATAGTAAAGTCGCCCAACCAAGCTGAATTTGAGGAAGCTAAAAGCAATGCTCAAGCTTCAGTTCAAATAGCAGCATCTATTAGTAGGAGGCCTGTATTTGAGGGCCGAGGTAAGGAGGCAAAAGAAGCATTCTTTTAAATTATGAATGAATGGTTCACTGAATATTTAAGAACAAATCCGAATGTATAGCAACCTTCCCCTCCTGTTCCTCAACTGGTTCCTGATATGCCATAAGGTATAGAACTTGTTAGAACTGGTAAGCCTTCTATTGATAAAATTCGTAAATATGGGGCAGAAGAATTTAGGACTACTGCTGAGGATGATCCGGAAAAAGCTGAATTTTGGTTAGAAAAATACCATTAGGGTTTTAGATGAATTATCTTGCACACCTACTGAATGTTTAAAATGTGCAGTACCTCTGTTAAAAGGCTTAGCCTATTAATGGTGGAATACCTTAATATCTGTTGTACTGAAGGAAAATGTTAGATGGGAATTTTTTTCAAACAGAATTAAAAAAGAAGTACATTAGCCAAAGATTTCTTGATAAAAAAAGAATGAATTTTTAGAGCTTAAACAGGGTAATATGACAGTATCTGAACATGAGTAGGAATTTGTCAGATTAAGTAAATATGCCAAAGAGTGTATCCCAGCTCAAGTTATCATGTGCAAATGATTTGAAGAGGGTTTAAATGAAGATATCAAGTTGTTAGTTGGGATTTTAGAATTAAGAGAATTTGTGGTATTGGCTGATTGAGAATACAAAGCTGGAGAATTAAATAAAGAAAAGAGGCAGATAGAGATGGAAGCCCGAACATCAAGTAAAACATTTATGGGAAAATCACAACTGTCGGCTTCAAAGAAGTCAAAGAAAGATCATGATCGTTTTGTTACTTCTGCGGGATATTCTGGGAGAGACAGACATATTCAACATTCTAATCTGAGATCCCGGGCCACATCTGTAGCAAATGCAGGTAGTGTTGGAAATCCTAAACCCCGATGCAGACATTATAATAAATTTCATTTTGGTGATTGCCGTATGAGAAGAAGGGCATGTTTTAGATGCAGTTAATTTGACCATTTTCTTAAAAACTACCCAGAAAAGCTCGAGAAGGATACTATTCAGACTTCAAGGCCAAGCAACCCTGTTACAAGAGGTAGACCACCTCGTAACCCTAGTAATGTGAGTGTTAGTTAGGGTACTGCAAAAGATCCAACTACCAAATTTGAAGCATGAGCACCGACAAGGATGTATACTATTCGTGCACATGAGGATGCCTCTGCACTTGAGGTGATTACTGGTACTTTTTCTCTTTTTGATGTTGATATTATTGCTTTGATTGATCCTGGTTCAACAAATTCATACATATGCATGAACTTAGTGTTTGTTAAAAATTTACCTATTGACTTCACTAAATTTATGGTTAAGGTTTCTAAAACCTAGGCTAGTATGTAATGGTGAATAAAATTTTTAAGAATTGTTTTTTAATGATACGGGGTTACTGTTTTCTTGCTGATTTGATGTTATTGCCATTGGAAGAATTTGATGTAATTCTGGGTATGGACTAGTTAACTCAATATGATGTAGTGGTAAATTGTAAACAAAAGTACATTGTGTTAAAATATCTGAATGGTGAATTGCTACGTGTTGAATCTGATAAACTAGATGGATTGTCTAATGTGATCTTAGCTATATCAGCATAAAAATATATCAAAAAAAGGGTATGATGCCTATCTTGCATATATGTTGGACACTAAAGTATCTGAATCAAAGATTAAGTCAGTGTTAGTTGTTTGTGAGTTTCCTGATGTATTTCCAGAGGAATTACCCTGATTACCACCAATGAGAGAGGTGGAATTTTCTATAGATCTTGTTCTGGGGACAACTTCTATATCTATAGCACCCTACAGAATGGCTCCGACATAATTAAAAAAGCTAAAAGTACAGTTATAAAAACTGACTGATTGGGGTTTTGCACAACCTAGTTCATCACCTTGGGGTGCACTGATTTTGTTTGTAAAGAAAAAAGATGGATGATAAACCATAAATTATACATATTTTTACCTCATGCTTAGCACATTTATGGATGAATTGTTCATTGATTTGTGGAATTTGATGCTTCTAAACCTTTAATTTCATGTTTTATACTCAAGTGAGCTTAGGGCAGTGAAAAGAGCAAGAAACGGGCTGAAAACAGAGAAAATGGGCCAAAGCAAGGAATCAACACGGCCTGGAGTTCACCAAACGGGCATGTCACACGGTCATGCCACATTAATAGGCTCGAGCATGGCCTAGACTTGATTCACACGGCCGTGCCACATTAACAAGCATGAACACGACCTAGCATCGACTCACACGGGCGTGGCACACGGGCGTGCCCCTGTCGTGATGAAGTTCAATTTCACGAAGAAAAAGCTACTTAGTGGCTAAGAAAGACATTCCAAACTCTATATAAAGACCCTAGGAGGCAACTACAAGGGTGTGAAATCTTCCCACCAAGACGGAGAGCTAAAGGCAGGGAATTACTCGAAGTAAAGCCGATTGATCCATCTCAAAAGCCAGGGTCTACATTAAGACAAAGGATCTCCCTTCATTCCTTTAGGAGTTTTTGGGTTTTTTTATGTTTTGTTATTTTCTTTATTCTAAGATGTTTCTTTTTATAAACATGAACTAAAACCCGAAATATCTAAGGGGGATGAAACCTAAGACGAATCTTGTTATTGTTATCTGAACTATATGATAAATATTTGACTTATTCTTAATTGTGTTTTTAATTCTTGAATTGATATTTTTGGGATATTAATTTAAGTCAAATATGCTTAGGTAGAGGAGAAAAAATCCCTGTTTAATAGTAGATCCAACACAATTAAGCGGAGTTGATCGCAATCCTAGACATAGGACGACGAAAATCTGTCGGATTAGAGTCAAATCTGATATGAGGATCCATCGATCGAGTTAATGCAAGAGTAGGGGGTTTTAATTAGAAAGAGATTTCAATTAATCAACCTAGGATTAGTTGTTCTTATTCTCGACGGAGATATTAACATAATTTAGGGATCTCTACGGATCAAGTCGAATAAAGAAATCATCTAGTTCAGAGTTAGATAACAAGTGAAGTCTAGGTGGATTCTTTCTTAGGTATTGTCCTTATCAATCAGTTTTCCCAAAGTAATTTTCCCAGTTTACTCTTTGTCGTGTCTTTAGCTTAATTTAGATAGTTTACAATCAAACCCCCTTTTATTCTTAGGCTAGATAATAGGAAGAAAGTCATTACTAGTACTTTTAATTCCTTGGATTTGATATTCAGGTCTTGCCACTAGCTATACTACTATTCAATAGGTGCGCTTGCCTTTTATCATGATAATAGTTAGTTTTTAGGTACGATCAATTTATTACTTCATCACAATCACGAGATCAATTTTTTTGGCGCCTTTGCCGGGGAACTGAAATATTAGGAACACTCTATTTCTATTACTTTAGCCATTACTACTTTTAATTATTTTCAGTTTTTTTATATTAGGTTTTATTTACTAAAATTTTCTTTTTTCTCTTCCAGGTGTCTCCAGTTTATGACTAGAAGAAACCCAAGAGGACCATTATTGTTTGACGATGATTTAGAAGCCACAGTTCGTAGTACTCGTAGAGAAATAAGAAGAAGCTTGTGATACCCAAAAAAAGGACAAGAAGCAGAACATGAACCTACTGAAGAGATAGAGGCAAATCAAGATAATCAGCTACCTCCTGTAGTAGCCGCAAATCCTGTCGAGCAAAATCCTATTCCTCGGACTATGTATGATTATGCTAAACCTAATTTGGCTGGTACTGAATCTAGTATTGTTAGGCCTACTATTGCTGCAAATAATTTTAAACTGAAACCTAACACTATTCAGATGATACAACATTTTCTTCACTTTGATGGTTTGCAGGATGAAGATCCTAACGCTTATTTAGCCAACTTTTTTGGAATTATGCAACACATTTAAAATAAACGGTGTTTCTGATGATGCCATTCGTCTTCGGCTATTCCCATTTTCCTTGAGGAATAAAGCTAAACAGTGGTTGAATTCTCTACCACGAGGGTCTATCATTACACGGGAACAAATGACCGAAAAATTCTTACTCAAATATTTTTCGCCAGCCAAAATGGCTAAATTAAGGAATGATATCTCTTCTTTTTTACAGATGGATTTAGAAACACTTTACAATGCTTGGGAGAGATACAAGGATTTATTGAGAAGGTGCCCTCACCATGGGTTACCCCTATGGCTATAAGTTCAAACTTTTCACAATGGTTTGAACCCCTCAATGAGACAAATGATCGATGCAGCCGCCGGTGGAACAATCAATAACAAAATACTAGAAGCAGCTTACGAGTTTATAGAGGAAATGTCACCGAACAATTATCAGTGGCAAGTCATGAGAACAAAGCCAAAAAAACCTGCAGGGGTTTTTAATGTTGATGCGGTCACCATGCTTTCTAATCAAGTAGAACTTTTAAATAAAAAGATTGACAGTTTAGTTGGTTCTACGCAGGTACACCCAGTGATGCAGTGTGACATGAGCAATTCTGAGTACCCCACCTGTGGATATGGCATGGAAAACGAGCAAGCCAACTGTATGGGTAATAATCCTAGATCTCAAAATAACCCTCATAGTAACACTTACAATGCATGTTGGAGGAATCACCCCAATTTTTCATGGGGAGGACAAGGTAACCAAGGAAATCAGAGACCACCACCTCATTCGGGATTTTAGCAACCACCGTACCAGTAAGAGAAAAAGCCAAACCTTGAGGAGATGCTCACGAAATTTATCTCCATGCCAGAAACCCATTTCCAGAATATCGAGACAGCACTTAGGAACCAGCAAGCATCCATCTAAGGACTCATGACTCAAAAATGCCAGCTCGCTAAGCTAATCTCTAAAAGACCACTGAGCAACACAGAGATCAAATCTAAGGAGCATGTTAAAGCAGTTACACTAAGGAGTGGGAAAACACTAGCCGAACCTGAAAAGAAGGTAGTACAAGAACATGACAAGGAAAACATTAAGGAAGCCGAGCCCAAAGAAAACACCCCACTAGTACTCAAAGAATACAAATCACCCATTCCATACCCAGCAAAATTGAAGAAAGACCGCATGGATGCTCAATTTGGTAAATTTCTTGAACTTTTTAAACAATTGCATATTAACTTACCTTTTGTTGAAGCTATTTCACAGATGTCCACATATGCAAAATTTTTGAAAGAACTTCTAACAAACAAAAGGAAGTTCGAAGAGCTATTTACAGTGGAACTTAACGAAGAGTGTTCAACAATCCTCCAGAATAAACTCCTAACAAAATTGAAAGATCTGGGAAGTTTTACTATTCCCTGTCTAATTGGTAATTTAAATATTGAAAAGGCATTAGCAGATTTAGGTGCTAGCATTAATTTAATGCCCTATAAAATGTTCAAGCAACTAGGTCTAGGGGAACCAAAACCTACTAGGATGAGTATTTAATTAGCCAATAGGTCTATTAAATATCCTAGGGATATAATTGACGATATATTAGTTAAGGTGGATAAATTCATATTTCCTGATGACTTTGTTGTTTTAGACATGGACGAGGATGTTGAGGTATCTTTAATCCTAGGACAACCATTTTTAGCTACTGCCAGGGCTGTTATTGATGTGGGAGATGGAAAACTTATGCCTAGGGTAGGGGATGAAGAAATTGTGTTTAAAATTTATGATGCCATGCGATTCTTTAGGGAATAAGATGATTCCTGTTATTTTATTGATTCCATTGATCATTCAGTTTAAGATTCCTTTCAGGAAATCACTCTTAAAGACACGTTGGAACTGTGTCTCGTTTAAAATGAGAGAGAAGAGGAAGTTAACATTGAGATGAAAAAGGTAATAACCGAGTTAAACTCCAATGAACCCTCCCTAAGATTATGAGGGCATTGAGATTAAAGATGAACTAAGACAAAAACCCTCTACCGACGAACCTCCTAAATTAGATCTCAAACAATTACCCAAACACTTAGAATATGGATTTTTAGGATGCAATTCTACACTACCAGTCATTATTGCTTTAAACTTGCAACCCAAAGAGAAGGATGAATTAATTCAAGTGTTAAGAAAACATAAAAGGGCCATAGCTTGGAAAATTTCTGACGTCAAAGGAATCGGTCCTTCTTTTTGCACCCACAAAATTTTGATGGAAGATGAATATAAACCATGTGTGCAAGCTCAAAGAGGACTAAGCCCCAACATGAAGGAAGTGGTCAAAACTGAGGTAATTAAACTTCTAGATGCTGGAATTATTTATCCTATTTCTAATAGTGCTTGGGTGAGTCCTGTTCAGGTTGTTCGTAAGAAACGTGGCATGACTGTTGTTGCCAATGAAAAGAATGAATTAATTCCTACAAGAACTGTCATAGGTTGGAGAGTTTGTATTGATTACAGGAAATTGAGCGACGCCACCAGAAATGATCACTTCCCCTTACCCTTCATCGATCAAATGTTAGAAAGATTATCAGGACATATGTACTACTGCCTTTTGGATGGATTTTCTAGCTATTTACAAATCTCGATAGCTCCCGAAGATGAAGAGAAGACGATATTCACGTGTCCATACGATACGTTTGCTTATCGTAGAATGCCTTTTGGATTGTGTAGTGCCCCTGCTACTTTTCAATGTTGCATGTTAGCAATTTTCAACGAACTTGTAGAGGATATCATGGAGGTATTCATGGATGACTTCTCGGTATTCGGTAACTCTTTCTAACTTTGTCTCAAAAATTGAGAATGAGTCTTGATAAGATGTGAAGAAGCAAATCTTGTTCTTAATTGGGAAAAAAGCCACTTTATGGTACAAGAAGGTATTGTGTTAGGACACAAAATTTTTAGTAAAGGGATAGAAGTAGATAAAGCAAAAGTTGAAACCATTGAACAACTACCTCCCCCTAGTTCAGTCAAAGCGATTAAAAGTTTTTTAGGACATGCCAGTTTTTATAGAAGATTCATTAAAGACTTTTCTAAAATAACTAAGCCGTTAACGAAATTACTAGAAAAAGGCGTACCCTTCAATTTTAATCAGGAATGTTTAGAGGCATTTAACACTCTCAAAGAGAAACTCACTAATGCTCCAATTATAATTGCACCTGATTGGAATTTACCTTTTGAGCTAATGTGTGATGCGAGTGATTTTACAGTAGGTGCAGTTCTTGGACAACGAAGAGACAAGCATTTTCAGCAAATTTACTATGCTAGCAAAACTCTAACAGCAACATAAGAGAACTACACTACCATAGAAAAATAATTGCTAGCTATGGTTTTTGCATTTGACAAATTTAGACCATATCTAATATTGTCTAAAGTCATAATTTATACTGATCATTCTACTCTTCGTTACCTTTAACTAAGTCCGATGCAAAGACTCGACTAATAAGATGGATTTTATTATTGTAGGAATTTGATTTGGAAATACAAGACAAAAGAGGAGCTAAAAACTTAGTAGTAGATCACCTTTCAAGGCTTGAGAATCCACATCGCAAAGAACTGGATGAAGCTGAAATAAACGACTCGTTTCTTAAAGAACAATTATTAGTCATATCTGATTTTGAGGTACCTTGGTTTGCTGACATTGCAAATTACTTAGCTACTAACATAACCCCAAAAGGGTTGACACATCAGCAAAAGAAGCGATTATTTACTAATGTGACAAACTATTTTTAGGAAGACCCTTTTCTTTTTCGTATTTGTGCAGACCAAGTCATTCGAAGATATGTTACAACAACTGAAGCAACCAAGATTTTGGAACACTGCCATTTAGGACCAACAGAAGGACATTACAATGGAACCAAGACTGCCCATAAAATACTTGAATCAGGTTTTTATTGGCCCATATTATTTAAAGACGCCAGCAGGTATGCTACTTCTTGTGATAAATGTCAACGAACAGGTAATATCTCTAAATGTGATGAAATGCCTAAGACATATATGCTTGAATATGAAATATTCTATGTGTGGGGCATCGATTTCATGGGTCCATTCCCTAGCTCATTCAAAAACAAAAACATTTTAGTAGTAGTCGATTACGTGTCTAAATGGGTAGAAGCCCAAGCCTTACCTACTAATGATGCTAGAATGGTAGTGAGATTCCTTATAAACCTTTTTTCTCGATTTGGAACACCAAGAGCAATTATTAGTGATAGGGGAACTCATTTCTGCAATACTCAGTTCGAGAAAGTTTTACAGAAATATGGAGTGTACCATAGAACAACTACCCCTTACCACCCTCAAACTAGTGGACAAGTTGAAGTAGTTAATAGAGAGCTAAAATGCATATTAGAGAAAACGATACAAGAAAATAGAAAATATTGGGAAATAAGAGTAGATGACACTTTATGGGCTTATAGAACTGTCTTCAAAACTTCCACAGGAACATCTCCCTAGAGACTCGTTTTTGGGAAAAGTTGTCATTTACCCTTTGAACTAGAACATAAACCGTTTTGGGCCATCAAATTTCTAAACCTCGACCCTAATCTTGCAAGTGAAAAGAGACTCATGCAGCTAAATGGTTGGACGAATGGTGTTACAATGCATATGAAAAATCACGCTTGTACAAGGAGGCCACAAAGCGATGCCATGATGCTCGTCTAAAGCAACATAAACAGTTCAAACCTGGCGATCTTGTTTTACTTTACAACTCAAGATTTAAATTATTCCCTGGAAAGCTAAAATCGAGATGGTTAGGCCCATTAATAGTTCAAAGTGTTCTTCCCTACGGCATAATTGAGGTAACACATCCAACTCAAGGCACTTTCAAGGTAAACGACCATCGACTCAAACTATATTATGGTGATGACTTTAAGAATGATAGAGAGGAGCTTAGGCTCTACAATCCCTCATAAAGGTGTAGGTAAGGTAAGTCAAGCTTAGACTCTAAAATAAGCACTTCTCGAGAGGCAACCCAAGCACTAATAATTTTGATTTTCTTAAATTCATAACTAACTCCTTAACATGCAGATTTCCCAGAACCACATGACTAGGAACATAGGTGTGTCTAAGGCCGTGGACACCCCACGGTGAGAAACACGACCGTGCACCACGACCGTGTAAAAACAGAACAAAATTTTCCCCAAAACACGGGGTTCGATAAATCGCCACGGCCGTGGCCAAACCTGTCAATTCAACATGGGCGTGTGACCCTAACACGGTCGTGGGAGAAGCGAATAGCAAAAGACACGGTCGTATTATATGGCCGTGTGACCTAACATGCTTGTCCCATTAAGCAGTGGGTGAAACTGAGAAATCAACACGGGCGTGTGACACGGCCGTGCCAACCACCCGTGGCCACATCAAAAGCCCACGAAACACACGGGCCAACCCAAGGGGCATACGGGCGTGCGCCACGACCGTGGGGCCAAATCCCTATTACCTAATTTTAATTTTCACTTTATATTTTTCCTCTTCCTTTTATTTTGCACTTCAATTCTTATTGAGTAATACTTGAATTTTACACACAGTTGTGCTTATTCTCTTCAGTCACCCAGAATCATGAACTTCAAGCAGTCCTTTCTCCAAATCAGCTTTCACTACTCAACGAATTCATCCAATATTCAGGAAGTCTCACTTCTCTCCCTATCTTATGATTTTATGCTTCTATTTTCACTAACTTTATCTTTGTACATTGAGGGCAATGTACATCTTAAGTGTGTGAGGGAGTTCACTTTCATTTTTTGCATTATCCTCGAACCCCTAAAAATTTTTGGCCACTAACTTGTTGCATTGTTCTCAAATCCCAAATTCTCACTTTCACTATCTGCATTATTCTTAATTCCCTATTAAAATGAATTCTGATTGATTTATGATTTTTATTGATATGTTGAGAATTAAGACATAGGTACTTATGCTTTGATTATTCAAACTTTAAGACATTAGAGAATCAAGCATGATAACTTGAAATTTTTGAGAATTTAAAATTTTCTAGGTTGTTTTCCTCAATTTTAAGTGTTATCTTGAAATTTGAAATTCGTATGATTGACATCAAAAGCCATAATTCTAGTGAGATTTTTGAGCCTTTTGAGCATACATCCTTTTGTGCTCACTTTTATTATTGCTTTGAGTGAGTCAATGTTGATCTCTTATTCTAGAACTTGCTTCGATTATACATGTCGAGACCATATCATTGATTTGATATACTGAAATGATAAAGACACTTAGGTTTTAACCTACTTACTCCATAAAAACCTACCTTCATAAATTAACCCCTAGTGAACCCCATTGAGCCTAACAAACCATTCATTGACTTACCTTCAATATTAACCTATAACCCATTTTTTGTTAAATTCCCTTCAATTATTTTGATCCCTATTTTTGTCGAGATTTGAGTTGAATAATTATCTAGCTTTGTTCTCCTATTCAGCTTGTAAAGTTTATAAATATTTGATTTGTTCTTAAAAAAAACATATCTATATTTCAATTGTAATTCAATGTTTTGCATATTTCCGTGTAATTTTTGAGCTTCTGTTCTTAGACGATGTTATCCAAAAGAGAAAGGATTTACTCTAGGAATATGTTTCAGTGATAGAGATTTTTCTAGTTAGATGATTTTTCAATTCAATCTCAATTCTAACCATCTTTTCAGCTTGTGACCACACCCCTAACCAAGGCCACGTTACAACCCTTGAAAGACCTTTTGATCGATGTATCATGTCAATACATAGTGGTGGAGATTTGATTTTCCTGCAAGCTGATGGTATAACTTTTCAGGTTGACTAATGAGTGCTTAATTTCTGAACCCTAAACACTTCAAGTGGATAGAGTGAATCTTTAGTGAGGATATCAACTCTTGTTGAATTTGAGTTCAAGGTAATTACCTAAAAGAAGGGAGGAAACCCATGTTTCTGTGATAAAATTCTCAACTTAGATTGTTTGAGACTTTGATTTTCTTTTGGTTGAATTTTCAATGTATGATTACTTGTATATTAGTTTGAAGCACTATTGATAAGGATTATAAGTTGAGAGGAATGATTTTTTAATTATGAGTTGAAATTTTACTTGAGGACAAGCAAAGGCTTAAGTGTGGGCGTATTTGATAAACCGTAAATTATATATACTTTTACCTTATTCTTAGCACATTTATGGATAGGTTATACCTTGATTTGTGGAATTTGATGCTCCTAACCCTTTAATTTCATGTTTTATACTCAGGTGAGCTTAGGGGAGTGAAAAGAACAAGAAACGGGCTGAAAACGGAGAAAATGGGCCAAAGTAAGGAATCAACATGGCCTGGAGTTCACCATATGGGCGTGTCACACGGTAGTGCCATATTAACAAGCTCGAGCACAGCCTAGACTTGATTCACATGGCCGTGCCATATTAACAGGCATGAACACGACCTAGCATTGATTCACATGGGCATGGCACACGGGCGTGCCCTTGTCGTGATGAAGTTCAATTTCATGAAGAAAAAGCTACTTAGGGGCTAAGAAAGACATTCCAAACTCCATATAAGGACCCTAGGAGGCAACTACAAGGGTGTACAGTCTTCCTGCCAAGATGGAAAGCTAAAGGCAAGGAATTACTTGAAGGAAAGTCGATTAATCCATCTCAAAAGCCAGGGTTTACATCAAGGCAGAGGATCTCCCTTCATTCCTTGCAGGAGTTTTTGGGTTTTCTTATGTTTTATTATTTTCTTTATTTCGAGATGTTTCTTTTTATAAACATGAACTAAAACTCCAAATATCTAAAGGGGATGAAACCTAAGACGAATCTTGTTATTGTTATCTGAACTATATGATAAATATTTGACTTGTTCTGAATTGTGTTTTTAATTCTTGAATTGATATTTTTGGGATATTAATTTAAGTCAAATGTGTTTAGGCAGAGGAGCAAAAGTCCCTGTTTAATAGTAGATCCAACACAATTAAGCGGAGTTGATCACAATCCTAGACATAGGATGACAAAAATCTGCCGGATTAGAGTCAAATCTAATATGGGGATCCATAGATCGAGTTAATGCAAGACTAGGGGTTTTAATTAGAAAGAGATTTCAATTAATCAACCTAGGATTAGTTGTTCTTATTCTCGACGGAGATATTAACATAATTTAGGGATCTCTAGGGATCAAGTATAATGAAGAAATCGTCTAGTTCAGAGTTAGATAACAAGTGAAGTCTAGGTGGATTCTTCCTTAGGTATTGTCCTTATCAATCAGTTTTCCTAAAGTAATTTTCCCAGTTTACTCTTTGTTATGTCTTTAGTTTAATTTAAGTAGTTTACAACCAAACCCCCTTTTATTCTTAGGCTAGATAATAGGCAGAAAGTCATTACTAGTACTTTTAGTTCCTTGAATTTGATATTCTGGTCTTGCCATTAGCTATACTACTATATGATAGGTGCGCTTGCCTTTTATCGTAATAATAGTTAGTTTTTAGGTACGATCAATTTCTTACTTCATCACAATCACGAGATCAATGGATCCCTGAGGTTATGTATAGATTACCGACAGTTGAACAAGGTCACAATCAAGAATAAAAATCCATTACCTCGTATTGATGATCTGTTCGATCAGTTGAAAGATGCTACAGTATTCTCAAAGATTGATCTTTATTTTGGTTACTATCAGCTATGGGTAAAAGAATTAAATATTCTGAAAGCAGCCTTCAGAACCAGGTATAGGCACTATGAGTTTCTTGTGAAGCTATTTGGCTTGACTAATACCCCTGCGGTTGGGTAATTGTTGACCGTTAGGCAAAGTCTGTACATTTTATTCTGGTACGTATAGATTTTTCTTTAGATTAGCTGAATTATATGTTTCTGAGATTGTCAGACTGCACGAAGTGCCGGTCTCCATTATTTCAGATAGGGATCCTCTATTTGCATCTTGATTTTAGAGCAAGTTGCAAGAAGCTTTGGGTACTCAATTACACTTTAGTACCATATTTCATCCTCAAACCGATAGTCAATCAGAATGTGTGATTCAGATTCTTGAAGATATGTTTTGTTGTTGTATTCTAGAATTCGAAGGTAATTGGGAAAAATATTTACCTTTAGTCGAATTCGTATAAAATAATAGCTATTAGTAAAGTATTAAAATGGTAGCATACGAGGCTCTATGTGGTCGTAAATGTAGAGCTCTATTGTATTGGACTAAGCTCAGTGAGAAAAAGATACATTGAGTTGATTTAATTCGAGAAACTGAAGAAAAAGTGAAAGTGATTCGAGATAGTTTGAAATCGGCCTCTGATTGTCAAAAGTTAAAAGAGATAGAATTTTAGGTCAGCGATAAGGTATTCTTGAAGTATCACCTTGGAAGAAAGTTCTCCGATTTGGCTGTAAAGGAAAACTGAGTCCACAGTTTATCAGGCCATATGAAATCACTGAGAGAATTGGACTCGTTGTATATCGATTGGCACTACCACCAGAACTCGAAAGAATTCATAATGTTTTTCATGTGTCGATGTTACGACAGTATCGGTCAGATCTTTCACATGTTATTTCTCTGATAGAAGTTGCGATTTAGCCTGACATGATATATAGTGAGGAACCTATCAAAATTTTAGCATGTGAAACCTAATAGTTAAGAAATGAAAAGGTAGCTCTGGTAAAAGTTCTTTGGCAATGACATGGAATAGAAGAAGCCACCTGGGAACCAGAAGAAACAATGAGGAAGCAATGCCCAAACCTCTTTACTAGTAAGATTTTCGAGGATGAAAATTCTTAAGGGGTAGAGTTGTGACAGCCTATTTTTAGTGAAGTTGGAACAGTGGTTTCGGGACCACAAATTTGAGTAAAAAAGAAAATTATTTTGTCATAATAGGAAAGATGTATAAATTTTTGATAAGAAAATTTTACCGATTTCATGTTTAATTACATAAAGGACTAAATTGCATAAAATGAAAAAGTTGAATTCTAGTAGCTATAAGTATTAAATAGTTATGGAATTCAAAACTTGAGGTCCTTATATGGTAATTAGACCATTAAGAGAAATTAGTAGATATTTTGGGTGATACATCCATGGAAATTCAACAAAAGAAAAGGACTAAATTGGAAAAGGGGAAAAGTAAAAGATGATATTTTAATTAAATAGAAAATATCATCATTTCATATCATCTTGCCCAAATTTTTCTATGGAAACCCTAGTTGAGAGAAAAGGGTTCAAGCAAACTTTCTTGGCTTAATTGGGTAAGTAACCAAGCAAACTTTCTTGGCTTAATTAGGTAAGTAACCTTGTCCTATTTTTAGTAATTTTTACATTTCTGAGATTGGAATAACTCAGGCTATCTATTTTGGGGATCAATTTGTAAAGTTATCAAAGTATTAAAATTTTTCATGGATGAATATGCTAAAACTTTTGAAAAGGGAATTTTGATGAAATTGCGATTTAAGGACTAAATTATAAAGTTGTAAAATTCATGAAAAAATTTTGATTTTTGTGAAATTTTTGGACTATTATTGTTATATATGAAAGTCGTCTAGGCTTGGAATAAGGGATAAATTGTATGAATTTCTTTTTCTAAGCCTAGGGACGAAATCATCATTAATTAAAAGTTTAGGGGCAAAATGGTACTTTTGCCTAAGATGTGAATTAGTTTAATTTGAATGTGAAATGTAATAGCCCAATTTAGCCCGGGCCCATTAAATTTACCCAAAATTAAATTAAATAGTTCATAAAGTCAGGAGTCCAAATTTTGGCCCAAATTTTACAGTCCAATAAATAAACCCTAGCCCGAATTTTCATTGGTCCGAAGTCAAATATGAGTTTAATTCTATTGACCCAAATCTTATAAATTAAATCAAGTTTAAAATAAAACAATAATGTCCATTTACAAATATTTAAAGCCCAAACAATTAGAGCCCAAATCTTTTTCAGTAAAAATAGACCCAAATTTTAATAACAGTATACCACAAAAATAAGCCCAATTCTAGCCTAGACCTAAATTGGGCGTGACCCGGGCTAATTGCAGAGGCCCAATGACTCGGAAACAGGCTCAATAGCACGAGTGGCCCAGTGGTAGGCATCTGGAGGTTCCCAGAATATTTTGGATTTGTTGAACGTCGCTGCTTGCACGAGCGGCTCGCCCGTGCAGCCTCATCTCTACCCACGAGGGATTTTCTCACGTTGCGCACACCTGCGAAAGAAGCACAGTCAGCAGTAATAGAATAGCAATAGGAATATTGTAGAAGAAAAGAAATGTGTATTTCATTTCATTCCTTTCGATTTGGCTATAAAAAGCCAAGCATTTCATCTGTAAATTTTTACACACTCACGAATGCAAGCAAGAGCAAATAGAATCAATAGAAAAGTTAAAAGTCCGAAAGGTGATTTTGAGTTTTTTTCCCTTTTCAGTTTCTATTCTCTGTTTTTTTTCTTTGCATTTTTTGCATGTAATCACAAATAAGAGGGAGGGTGAGGCACTTATCTCAGTAGGCACCGTCGGGGCTTGTCCTCTTCGTTGAAATCGAAGGATGGATGAGATCTGAGGTTGGGAATCGACGCCTCTCGTCTTCGTCACAATCAAAGTTAGAAGGGTCGAAGGCCTCAAGACTTTTAGGTTCGGCTCCAGGAAACCAAGATTTCAAAATTGATTCGCCGATTTCAGTGACGAATCTTGGTTTGGCCGAGAAGAGGAATCGGTGAGAGGGGAGAAGGAGAGTTTGTTTTTAATTTTTTAAAAAAAAAGGGAATTAATGATCTATTTTGAAAAGTTAAACCAAGTTTAATTAAGCTTTTTGGAAAGAAACGGCACCATTTTAGAAAGTTTAAATCGGTTTCAAAATGCTATCGCATAGGGTGACCCGATGACCCGACACAAATGCGGTTAGACCCGCGTGTTTTGGTCTCTGAGGGTACATTTGCGTAATTGATCCTTCCCTTTCACGCTACTGTTTGATTGAATCCCATTCCTCTTTCTTCTGTTTTCTCGTAATTTGGCCAAGGAATTTTGTGCTGATTTCATTTTAGTCCACGATCTAACCCAGCGTTTTGATACTTGGAATATATGTATTTTTAGTCCTTTATTACTTGTATGTATTTTATTTTAATCCTTATTACTATTGAATAGTTTTATTTATTTATAAATTATATATGTATTAGGCATTTTATTATTTTATACATGTATTTTATTTTGGATTTACCTATGTATATACATCTACTTTATTTCTTATAAAAACCTTATTTTAGATTATACTTCATTTATTTCAATTATTTTCTATTATTTATATGTATATATTTCATTTATATTTAAATTTTTGCTTTATATATCATTATTTCTATTATTCTTGCATTATTTTGTACATTATTAATTTATATCATATATATTTCATTATTCACGTATAAGTATTTCTTTCTTTGGTATTTTAAAAAAAATACTTTTTGTATATATTTATGTATTATTTTGCATTGTGATTAAAATTACCTTTATTCTTCAAAGAAAATACCAGTATGTTATATATATATATATATATATATATATTGTATTTTAAACGCTTTGCATGTATTATTATTATATTGTACATATTTTTTTTAGATCTTCATTGTTTATAAATTGGTTTCAAATATAACATTTTTTTGTAGAGTATTTATTTCAAGATTCCTATATATCATTATTTAAATGTAGATATATATTTTTGTTAAACTCTTATGCTTAGTTTTAAGTTAAATTTTATGTATTTTATTAATTGTGCGTTAACAATTTCAAACTCTTTTCTCTCTATTTGTTTTAGGGTTTAGTACCTCACATTTATGGAAGTTTGTTTAGTATTAACTGTAACTTATGTTTTTTTATTGTTAATATGGGTGTTCATGTGGTGAGATATTATATCTTTGTGTGATCATTACTCGTTTTTTGTAGAAGTAATCTTGTTATATAGTTTTATTCCATGATTATTGGTTGTGACTTTGCTTTAGGTTTTAGCATCATGATTTTACTCTAATTTTCATCCAATTTCAAACCAAATACTCTGAATCATTTTTAAAATCGCCAATTTATGCATTCTTTTAAAATTAGGCAATATTTAGTATTTGGAAACTCGGGAAATTGTGCCCTAACGTGTTGGGTTGCGATTTTTCGTTTGGCCAAATAATTAAGTAACCTTTAAATTGCATATTTTAAAAAAAGATGAACTCGGTTAAAGGCTTAAGATGGCATCTCCTAATGTGCTGGAGGTGGTATTTTGCTCCTTTAAAATGAGGGAATCTTAAAGCTCAATTCAAGCCAAATTTCCTTTGAAAGGAATCACAATTTAAATCTTTTCAAATTTTCAATATTAGGACAACTATTAATTAAAATGGTACCAATTTTGGGCGTACGAGAATTTCCGCGTACTTAATTGACTTCCGAACCTTATTTTTTTTCTGTAGACCAAAATTTTTAAAAAAGAAGGTGATCCAATCGTACCGAAGCAAAAAAGGTTGGTGGCGACTCCACGATTTAAAAGTCGATTCCTGTTTTCCAAAATTTTAAATTTTAAAAAGGGTTTCGACAGGAAATGTAATAAATTGATGATTAAGTTCATTTATATAGATCCAGAAAGACCAAATACAGAATTGGATCGAGGAAAACAAAAAGTATTAGATTAGTAGATTCTTGTATACGAACAAGTATTGAGGTAAGTTTGTGTAACTTAATTGTGTATATTTATATGCTTATATTGAATGTTGAATATGTAAATTGGGTAAATGTCATATATATAAATTGGTCATGTGTATGAAATATGCTTGCATATTCGAAAAATATACGATAAAAGTTAAATCTCGTTTAAATGATTGAAATTCGATTGGATATAGGGTTCTGTTTCCCAAAACAGTAGTAGTCCAGCATTTGTTGTGGACATACCATAGCTCAAAAGAGCATCCCGATACAAGCTCTCTCAAGCTTCCCGTTACAGTGTTCTTGTGAGCTTCCGATTTATAGCTCTTTGAAGCCACTTGATCGGTTGTGATCCTGCATATGTTGTGGACACAAACGTAGCTCTTTGTGAGTGTCTTGTTATGCGATCGGTTATGATCCTGCATATGTTGTAGACACAAATGTAGCTCTACATAAGCGTCTGGTTAGTGCTCGCTTGAGCTTCCTGTTATGTAGCTATCCAGTGCTTTCTGTTAAAGTGCTCTTCAAAGCTTCTCGTTAAGTGCTCTCTAGAGCTACACGATATAGGCTCTTTGTGAGCTTCTCGTTACCAAGCTTGGGTAATCTTCCCATTACATGACTTCATGAGCTTCCCATTATGGTGCTTGAGAGAGAGCTTTCTGATTTAGTGATCTAATAAGTACTCCTGGATATGAATTGACAGATTTCTGATCTGTACAAATGATGTGTAGTACCCTTGTATCCATCGAGATTTCAAATGATTCAATGGATGAAATTCTGACATGAAGACAAGTGAAAATCAAAATGAAATCAATATCTAAAAAATACATGAAATGCATGGAACTTGGTATTTGATGAGGTCATCTTTGTTATTGATATTTATATGAAATGAATAACTAACGTGTTTGATGAGATTGTGTGCTTAGGCTATGGCCAAATTGTTTGGATTGCATGTGTATGTTTGCTTACTGTACAAATGCATGGTAAGTTAATTTCCTATTTTACAGACTTACTAAGCACTAAGTGCTTACTCTATTTTATTTCATCTACTTTATATCTCGTTGGATTGGACACTTGGCAAAGATCAATCACACTATCCACCGTACGTTTTGGAATAAATATGATACGAATTATAGATATAATGGCATGTATAGGTTTTGGTTAGCCAATGTTGGCATACAAATATTTTGATTGTAAATAGACATTGGAATGACTTGTGATGAATGTGTCTTGGTATATTAACATATGAATTTATTTCATGTTTGATATCAGTGCTTAATTTGGTTTATGAATATTAGTATGATATTAAGTAAATATGGCCAAATAGATAAATTCATAAACATGGATTATGAAGTGATATGGTATGTATGAGACTCGAGTTTTGCATGATTTAAATGTTTGGATTAGCTTTTGGATGTGTTAAAATGTTGGTGTAGGTGGAAGACCAAATGTGTGAGAAATAAGGCTTGGAAATGGCCTTATGTTGTCCACACGGGCAGAGACAGGGCATGTGTTTCAGCCGTGTGTGACACAGGGCCTGGTACGCGGGCATGTGTTCTAGCCGTGTGTCCCTTGCATCTTAAAATTGAGAAACAAAATGCTCAAAATTAACCATACGGTCTGGCACATGGACGTGTGGCTTTGCCTTTGACCCCTGTACCTTAATGCTTTGCAAGTCAGAGAATTATATGGGCTAAGGACATGGCCGTGTGACCTACTTCATATACAACACGGCTTGAGACATGGGCATGTCACCTGACCGTGTGAGCCACATGGCCTGACCACATGGGCTTGTGACCTCTGTACTTAGGAAAAATTTTGAAATTTCACGAAAAAGTTTTAAGTTCCTGATCTAGTTTTGACTTGCTTCTAATGTATGTTTTAGGCCTCGAGGGCCTATAGAAGGGACGATATGGTTAAATTATAATTAATATTTGATACAATTGTAACGTAACATAACATATCTGAATATGATCTGTAAACTCCAGCAATGCTCCTAGACCTTATTCCGGTGATAGATACGGGTTAGGGGTGTTACATGGGGACAAGGGAATGAGACACAACTGTGTGAGGCACATGGCCTGGCCACACAGCTGTGTGACCCCTGTTTTGCAATTTTTGCATGTTTTTCCTAAACTTCCTGTTTTGTTTCAAATTAGTTCTGAATTGCTCCTAAGCTATTTTTAAGGCCTCAAGGGCTAAATTTAGGGATAATATGCATGTCTATAAATGGTTTATGATAGTAATAACATGTTGAAGGATATAATGTTTGAATGTTGTTGATTGTTTGGTAATGCTTTGTAACCCTAATTTGGCTATGGATATGGGTTAGGGATGTTACATTTAGTGGTATCAAAGTTACGATTTTGTCGATTTTAGGACTAACATAGAGGAGTAGAGTTTAGTATATAGATGCCATATATACCCTGTGATAGTGTGATGCTTTTGATCTGCTCTAATATTGTATTTTCTTATAGATTCAAGATATCAGCTGAATTGAATTGGGCTATAGTTAATGAAGCTAAAAGTAATGTTCAAGCTTTGAACCCTGAAGCAAGTAATAGTGCGTCAATTCCACAGTCCTTTGGTGATGAAATGAAAAATGTGTTCCTCGAAATTATGATCTAGTGGTTCAATGAATTCAAGCAAGCAAATCTTGCAAATCTGCCACTTTCATCCCCTATTGTGCCTCCTTGGGCAACCCTGGGTCCTCAAAATTTTGTACATATAACAATTGCTTGAGTATTCGTAGATGAAATCTGAAAATGTGGAGTGGAATAATTTAGAGGCAAGGTGGATGATGATTTTACAAAAACCGAGTGCTGGCTAATGAACACAAAGAGAGTTTTCGCAGAATTAATGTGTACTCCTGAGGATTGTTTGAGATGTGCTATGTCGTTACTAAAAGATGAAGCATATTTATGGTGGGACACTTTGAGCACGATGTGTAACGCCCTGAATTTGGGCCTAATAGGAATGGGCCTTGTGCATGGGAGCCGCTAGGAGGCTGCATGTAAAAGTTTATGTGTGCAAGAATTATCGTAAATGAAGGCTTGTTTTAGTGGATTAAGGGTCCTGAGAAGTGTTGGAGAAGTCCTAGGTTCAAACTTGGGCTTTGGCAAAAATTTTGGTTTTAAGTGAATAAAACCTTGGATGCTTAGAAGTAGGCCTTTTAAATTATTGTGTTAAAGAAATGACACAAGAAAGCATGTGGTCTAGTGGTTGTGGCGTCATTAGGGTTGCAAGGGAGCAAGGGTTCAAGTCTTGGCTCTTGCAATTTATTTTGGTTTTTCTTTTAAAAGAATTTGGACACTGGGACATAAGTCTTTTGAGTATTAGTGGTTGCTTTAAGGCACAAAGGAGCTTGCGTTGTGGTGGCAAGTGGCGTGTGTGCATGTGAGAAGGGCAAGGGTTCGAATCCCCTTGCAAGTAAAATATAGTTATTTTGCTACATAGAGGCTGCAAGAGTTTGAAAGGGGTTCAAATACTGGAGGTTGTTGTGGAATTGGTAAAAGGTGAAGTTTGAATTGGTAAAGGTTGTTAAATTGAGTTTGAATTTGAATTGGGAGTTGGAGTAAATCAAGAAGAGAAATCAGTGGAGATTTTCAAGGAGTTTGAAATGGGAGAAGTGTTGGCTGAATTTGAGTTGCTTTAGGGTGTGCATTCGGCTATGTGGGAATTTTTGGGGGGTATCTTTTGCTGGTTGTGCCATTTTTGGTATAGGATTTTAGCTCTGGGAAACCGAATTTTAGCATTTTCATTTTAGTTTCCTCTGAGTTGAACTCTTTTATGTTTCTCTTCTCCTGTACTTTTTGACATTGCCGAAACCTATCTCTCTTCTCTACCCTAGTATTCTCCAATTTTCTCCTTAACCCAAACCTTTCTCTGTTCTACTCTCCATTGATTCGTGCTACCTTATTTGACTTGGCTGAATTCAGCACCACTTCATTTCTTCGCAAAACTTAACCGATTGTATTCTTCTTCATTGTCTTCTCTTTGCTTTCTATTTTTCTTAATCTAAGCCGAATTCGTTCTCTTTTTCTCTTCTTTCATTCATTTTCCCCTTTACTATCAATCAAATGGTTTAACCTACAGACGTTCTGACGAATCAGTAAGTATACCATTTGGTGGTCTGTCAACCCTATTTTTTTATTATTTTTTTAAAATTGAATACCCTCTTGTCTTAATTCTCTATGTTTGCCGAATGGTGACTCCCTTTTTCCATGATGTATGTTCGTAGATTCCAAATATTACTGAGGAGTGAAAGGCACAGAACATTCTCGATCTATTGAAACCCAGTTTTCCAATATTTGATCAAGGTATTTCCACTACGTTGTTGTTTTGGGTATAAGCCGATTACCCTTAGTTCTTTAAGTATTATCTTTATGAATCTTAGGCTACTTCTTAATGGGTTTTATATATTAATCTTTTATGTGTGCAATTAAGTATTAGGTTACGTGTGATCGGCTCTGACCAATCTAGGTGTAGTTAGCCACACTCCTTTCAGTCAAAGTAAGCGGAGGTGTTGTTTTAGAGGTTAGATAATGATGATTGATTAAAGGTGGAGACTAACTAAATGTTGGATTGAATGTAGGCTCTAGGCGTGAGCGGTTCTCTCGTCTTCGCGGAAAGGTGTGTAACTATACACCGAAATCTTTTACTTTCGAAAACGCAGAAAGGTATGTATACACCCTGACCTGACTGTAGATTAGTAAAAGCTGAAAAGCCAAAAAGCTGGAGTTACGGCTTCTTAGGCCTCACGAGCGTGCGAACGCTCATGCGATAAACTGAGCCACAAATCATGGGCGATAAATTGTAAAGGCCACTACGAGCGTTCTTGTGGTCTTGGACTATTGTGGGCGCAGTGGGCTCGTGGGCCCCACATGAACGAAATTCGAGATAAGTGGCAAGTATTGTGATGGGCCTTGTAAATCACATAGCTATGGTTGAATTTGGGCTAAATGGGCCACACGAGCGTGTGGGCCCACTTGGGCGGAGTAATGGGCCTTAGGCCCATTTACACCGGTATGTCTGTTTTGATTACTAAAGTTGCGTAAGCTGACGGTGGACCATCTGTTGGGTCGTTGAGACCCCGAACTATAAAATTACCGAAATACCCCTGTAGTGTAAAATTATCGTTTTACCCTTAGCTGACGAAATGACCGTTACACCCCTAGTGGTAGGTTGATTGATGGATGTACGACTCTATATAATTGATTTCGAGCATGACATTCTGCATTCACGTATGTTACTATGACATGTCATTCTGCATGGGGTTGTGTAACACCTCAAACCCATCCTAGAAGTTAGGCCCGAATTTGGCGTGTCATATTGAAGTGTTTTTTGAAAGCAATGTTCTCATTGAAACCCTTCTTCATATTTAAGAACTTGTGTAAAGGCTTAATTTGTGTTCGTTGAATTTCAAAACGCGGTTCATTAAAAAGTTAATAATCTTTTTTAAAACGTTATTGATCTCGTTGAAAATCTTTTGTAGATGCGGAAGGTAATTTGAAGTAAGGAAGTTTAAAACGTATGTTTTTGAAAACAGTAAACATTTTGAAAAACCCCGATTTACCTTTAACAGACCTAAATCAAAATAAGTAAAAACCTAAAATTAAAATCTAGAAACCTTAAGAGGCCTTATTATAAACAAAACCCAAATTAAAGTACTTATGAATAATTTAATAGAAAAACAGAAGCAGATGTGTGGCCATCTTCGAGTCCCTCGTAGCACCGATCCTCCTAAGGCTGGGGATTACCTGAGAAAAATTAATAGATGGGGTGAGTTTATGAAAACTCTGTGTGTATTCCCCTTACTAAAGAAATAGTCAATATACAAAAATAGATACAAAAGCAGTCTAGGCCAGAGCCCTTAAACAGTAACAGTACAGTCCAATTCAGAGCATACGTGGGTTAAAGCCCACTAAAAAATCATTGTGGGTCACAGCCCATAACAGAATCAATTGAGCCTAGCCTAAACCAATAACAGAATAAGTGGACCTAAGCCCAAAACAGAATCAGAACAGATCTCATAAGCAGATATGCAATAGGGAGAATATGCACCCTAACCCAATCCAACCAGCACACCATGTGAGGAATGTAACACCCCTATCCCGTAACTGTCACCGGAATAGGTAAGGGGTATTACCAGACTTGTAACTCAGATCATATCCGTAAAATTTCGAACTTTACAACCATAATATAGTTCTATAATCATTCACCCAATCATGCTTTAAAGCTCATATAATCATAGACACACTCATTTAGGATCAAATTGAAAACATGTGAAAGATAGGGAGGACATTGAGAAAATTTTCAAGTTAGGGACACACGGCCGTGTCCCTAGCCCGTGCACACCAACACGGTCGTGCACTACTAGACACACCCATGCATTCAAACTGTGGGCAACACTGCCAAACCACACACGATCACTAGACACGCCCGTGTGTCTAGTCCGTGTGCAACACTGTCAAATACCACACGACAACTAGACACGCCCGTGGGTCTAGGCCGTGTGCAAGACTGCCTAAAATCTATTAGGTGCAAGGGTTACACGGCTGAGTCACACGCCCTTGTGCTCTGACCATGTGGCACAATGTGGGCTTTGTTTAAGCCATTTTGCCACCCAAATGGGTTATCCCTACAAGCATCACATAGCCATACCATTTCATAGACAATTTGGTAACCAAAGCAACACCATATATGCATATACCAAATACATAACATTCCATAACAAAACATTTTCACAACTTATTAGCTAACAGTACTAATCAAACCACATCATTTCACTTACCATTTAAACATATTATCTAAGGCAACTAAAATAACTTAAACATTTACAAAACAAGCCATATCTCATAGCTTGAATTAGTACCAAAACATATTAATTTCATTAACAAGCTAACTACAAACATTCACTTAGCAACTAGCCTATACATGCCATGACCATTTCAAAACAAAGTTCCAAAAGTACCAAAAAGCTAGATGGATAGTGTGATGGCAATCTCTGACACGTCCGAATATCGAGCTAGCTTCCGAATCTATAAAACAAGGAATAAATAAACAGAGTAAGCTTCAAAAGCTTAGTAAGCCAATATAATATAGAATTTAAACTTACCAAATCAATAAGTTAACACATAACTAATGCCAAGTTAATTCATATGTTCAAGTTGCCTATCTCACAAGCATACATTTCTTAGTACATGTAATTTCATAAACCATTCATGTACAAGATACAACATTCATGTATCATAAGCATAACCTCAATACTTATAACATGTAATTCATATAAAACAATTCATATAGTCCATGTAAATCTTGTATAACATGTAATTCATATATCTCTGGAACTTCATGTAACTTGTATCGGTAATTGCCCGTTGAACCTTTAAGAACATCGAGGGATACTCGGGTGATACACACACAGTGTATGTACATATAACCTGTAATCCGTTAATGCATCATGTATGCTCTTTCGAGCCTTATCGGTAAGCCCGAAGGCTGAACATGTGATCTCGAAGGATGAACGGTAAGCCCGTAGGCTGAACGGTAAGTCCAAAGATTGAACATGTAATCTCAAAGGATGAACATATAGCTCATGAGCTGTGGTGAGTCCGCAACAAATGCAGGCGCTCAAACCACCCTATAACCCTAATGAAATGTCACTTGTATCTTACGACTTCTACTGTTCTAACGGGACTCGGTAATCATATTGAACTTGTAATCTTTAAACATTTACATTTCAATTCTAATTTTACGAACTTACCTCGATTTAGTCGAATCTCGAGTCTATTCATCTACTTTTCTTTTTCCCCGATCAAGTTCCGGGATTTGATTATCTTGATCTATATTTATACAAATTTAGCTATTTAATCAACAATACACTCAATTTAATCCAAAAACATGTATTTTAGCATATTTGCAAATTAGCCCTATATTTTCAACTGCTTTACAAATTAGTTCTTTAAACATAAAATAGCAAATTGCACAATAATACTCTCAATTTACCATAGCCGAATATTCATAATGCTCATACAAGTACATAACTTTCATTTAATCGCATTTCTAACCACACAAATTCTATTTATTTTCAATTAAATCCTTAAAACTCATTTTCATCAAAAATTACTTTGTAAAACTTGTATATTTCAAAACATCTATCAATAATTCATCAAAAACTATCAAAATAACATGGATTCATCAATGGCATTTTTCAAAGACACAACCAACTTTAGAAATTGAGGTACGGGTCAGCTAGAATACAAAGCAATGATCTCAAAACGTAAAAAATCATTAAAAACCGAAGCCAAAACATACCTCAATTGATGGATTAAGCTTGACGAAAGTTGAAAGCTTAAAAACCCTATGTTTTTACTTGAAGAATCGGTGGAGAATAATGAAAATTAAAGCCATTTTGTATTTTAATTAACTAATATAACATATAATAACCAAATGACAACTTTAACCTTTATAAAACCATTATAAAACCATATAAAATATGGACATGAATGTCCACCAACAATTAAAATGGTAAAATAACCATTTAAGGCCTTTCATTTAGAAAACCAAAGCCATTTAATCCCTTTACGCAATAGAACTCCTATTTATCGCTTTATGCGATTTAATCCTTTTTACCGAATTAACTATTTAAACGATAAAATTTCTGTATGAAACTTTCACACCATATATCTATCATGCTGCAAAACTTATTAAAGCAATGAAAATAATATTTTGATTCGGTTAAGTGGTCCCAAAACCACTCGTTCCGATTAGGGTTAAAAGTGGGCTGTTACAATGAATAACTCGACCCACCCAGCCTACAAACCAAACGCAGCCATGCTACTAATAATAGATAATGTGGTAGTGCCACCAGAATTAGAATACCTGGCAAAGCCACTAATAACAGAACTTCCTCCATAACAGAATCCCAACCCTCATGCAGTATGTCGTATATGCAAAATGTCATACTCACACGTATAGGCAAAATGGCCATGCTCGGTAACAATCATCTCAACATATATTAAAAGCATATCAGTCATACAACCACTGTCAATTCAGTTAAAACATAGCCATACAATCACAGTCAAATCAGTCAAAACTCCTAGTCCAAGTCAGTCACTTGCCCACAAGGGCAAAATAGTCATTTTACACTTTAGGGCAAAACAGTCATTTTACCCTATAGAGGTATTTCGGTAATTCTACCCTACAGGGGTATTTTGATAGTCCTACCCTATATGGGTATTTCAGTAATTTTACCAAACGAGGGTATTTCAGTAGTTTTGCAATCTAGGGGGTAGTTTCACTAATCGGGGTATCTTGGTAATTTCACAAATCAGAGGTATTTTGGTAATTTCAAAAATCAGGGGTGTTTCAGTAATTTCACAAATTAGGGTATTTTGGTAATTTCACAAATCGAGGGCATTTCGATAATTTTACAAATCGAGGTCATTTTTGTAATTTTACAAACTAAGGGTATTTCTATAATTTTGTAAACTGAGGGTAATTTTGTAATTTTATAAATTGAGGGTAATTCTGTAATTTTATAAATCGAGGGTAATTCTGTAGAGGTCACAAATCATGGACGATAGACTATAGAGGCCACTACGAGCGTTCTCATGGTCTTGGGCCATTGTGGGCCTAGTGGGCTCGTGGGCCCACACGGATGAAATCCGAGATAAGTGGCAAGTATTGAGATGGGCCTTGTAAATCACATAGCCGTGGTTGAATTTGGGTTAAATGTGGCCCCACTTGGGTCGAGTAATGGGCCTTATGCCCATTTACACCATTATGTCTGTTTAGATTACTAAAGTCACGTGAGGCGACGGTGGACCATCTGTTGGGTCGTTAAGACCCCAGACTGTAAAATTACCGAAATACCCCCGTAGTGTAAAATTACCGTTTTACGCCTAACTGACGAAATGGCCGTTACACCCCTAGTGGTAGGTTGATTGATGGATGTACGACTATATATGATTGATTTCGAGCATGACATTCTGCATTCACATATGTTACTATGACATGTCATTCTGTATGGGGTTGGGTTAATATTGACGGAGGAAATGTATGGCTTATAGCCATTCTGTTCAAGGCTTACAACCTTTTTGCTTATGGCTCTTAGCCATTTTGTTATTTGGTAGCACAGCTGTGATACATACAACTTTTAGCTATTCCGACTACAGCTTTGAGCCGTTCTGTTAACTTAGTACTGCAACCAGCGCTAAGCTTAGTGTGTTGACTGGGTGGGTCGATTTAATCCCTACATAGTGTGTTGGTTGGTATGAGCGGTGTATTGGTTGGATTGGGCTGCATTTCTATCTGCATATCTGTATCTGGTACTGATTCTGTATTGGGCTTAGGCCCGCCTGATTCTCAAATGGGCTAAAGGCCACCTGATACTGTTCTTGTGATGGGCTCAAGCCCAGTCTGTTTTTGCATACTATATATCTGATTGTTTATATTATAAGGGATTACACACTGAGTTTTCGCAAACTCACCCTTCTGTCTAACTGTACAGGTAATCCTCAGCCGTAGCCGATTTGGAGCTACAAGGGACTCGGAGATGGCCACACATTTGTTTCTATTTTTCTATTAAAATATTCATAAGTACTATAGTTTGGGTTTTGTTTGTAACAAGGCCTCTTAAGGTTTATGGATTTTCATTTTAACTTTTTACTTATTTTGATTTATAACTGTTAGAGGTAAATCGAGGTTTTATAAAATGACTACTATTTTAAAAAACATACGTTTTAAACTTTTTTACTTCAAATTAGTTTCCGCAACTAAAAGAGATTTTCAACAAAATTAATAATGTTTTTAAAAAGTGATTAACATTTCAATGTACCGCATTTGAAATTTAACGAACACAAACTAATTTTTTACTCAAGTTTTAAATAAGAAGGGTTTTCAATGAAAACATGGTTTTCGAAAAACACTTCCATATGACACGCCAAATTTGGGCCTAACTTCTAGGCCGAGTTTGGGGTGTTACACGATGACATCAAATGATCATATTAATTGTGATTTCTTTCAGATCGAATTCAAGAAGAAGTATGTTAGTTGAATGTTTATTGATAAGAAAAGGAAAAAATTTCTTGAGTTAAAATAAGGGAATCAGACTGTAGCTGAGTATGAATGAGAATTTGTGTAGTTAAGCTAGTATGCTCATAATATAGTGTCAGATGAGGAAGAAATGTGTATTAGATTTGAGGACAGGTTGAATGATGATATCCATATATCTGTGGTAGCACTAAAGTTACGGGAATTTGTAGAACTTTCAGAATGGACTCAAAAAGTTGAAGAAATTTGCAAAAGAAAATGATAGTTAGATTTGAAAATTTGAGATTTTAACAAAAAATAGGTCGTTCAAGCCTGCTCAAACATCTCCATCGAAGAAATTTAGTAATGGCACAAGTTGATCAGCTACACATTCAGAGTTCACTGGTAGAGAGAAACTGAGGCAAAGCAATTTCTAGTGTATTAATTCTCCAATGGCTAGTGCTGGAAGTGTAAGAAATGTTGAGAGAATCATTCCTATTTGTGATGATTGCAAGAAAAGACATTTTGGTGAGTGTCAATATAAGTCGAGAGTTTGCTTCCATTGTTGATCTACTGACCATTTCCTTTGTGATTGTCAAAAAAGGCAGAATGATTTTGGCAATCAATCAAACAAGCCTGAAGCAACCTCATAGAGAGGTAGATGATTTGGAAATGCTAGAAACACTACTCCTCGTCGAGTGATGAATAGCGAGATAAATGAACGATCTAAATCGAGAACACCAGCTAGAGCCTATGCAATCAAAGCTCGTGAGTAAACTACTACCCCAAATGTTATTGTGGGTACCTTTTCTCTCTTTTACATTAATGTATATGCATTAACTGATCCTGGACCAACTCACTTGCATATATGCATTGCATTAGTAGACAAAAAGAAATTACTTGTTTAATGTTTACAAATATAGGTTAGTGTGTTATAGTTAATCAAGTATGTAAACCGTGTCCACTGAAAGTTAAGGGTTACGATTTTCCTGCTAGTTTAATGTTTTTATCTTTTGATGATTTTGATATCATTCTGGGAATGGATTGGTTGTTTAAGCATGATGTTATAGTGAGTTGCCAAAGGAAGTAGGATAGTTTGAAGCACCTAAATGGTGAATTTATTTGTGTTAGGGTAGATGGAGTCGATTGTATTACAAATATAGTTTCAGCACTATCAGCTCTAAAATTGATCAAAAATGTATATGAAGTTTATTTAGCCTATGTTCTTGATTCAAAAGTGGCTGAATAAAAAATGAGCAATTACCGATAGTCAAAGAGTGTGCTGATGTTTACTCCTAAAGAATGGCCTGGGTTGCCACCAACTCGAGAAGTAGAATTTGTGATCGAACTTTTGCTTGGAACAACTTCAGTTTTGATAAGACCTTACAGGATGACCCCTATAGAATTGAAAGAGTTAAAAGTGAAATTACAAGAATTGTTAAATCACGGATTTATTTGATCAAGTGTGTCACCTTCGGGTGCTCCTATTTTGTTCGTCAAGAAGAAAGATGGGTCAATGAGACTATGCATATATCATCAACAGCTGAATATAGCCACCATTAAGAATAAATACTCATTACCTCGTATCAATGATTTTTTTATCAATTAAAATGAGCTACAGTGTTTTCAAAGATCAACTTGAGATTCGGATATTATCAGCTACGAGTTAAAGAGCTAGATGTGCCAAAAACTACATTCAGAACTAGATATGGTCATTATGAATTTCTAGTGATGCCCTTTGGATTTACTAATGTTCTTGCGACATTCATGGACTTGACAAATTGCATATTTCAGCCATATTTAGTTTGGTTTGTTGTGGTATTCTTGATGACATACTGATTTATTCACTGAACGAGTCAGGTCATGTTGAACATTTAAGAGTTGTGATACAAACCTTACGTGAAAAAAACTTTACGTGAAATTCAGTAAATGTGAATTTTGGCTATGAGAAGTTGATTTTTTGGGACATGTTATATTTTCCGATGGAATCAGGGTTGATCTGAATAAAGTATCTACGATTGTTGATTGGAAAATTCTGAAGAATGTTTTTAAAGTGTGAAGTTTCTTGGGTCTAGTCTAATACTATTGACGATTCATTAAAAACTTCTTGATTATTGCTTTACCTATGACCAGGTTACTATAGAAAAACATTAAATTTGTTTGGTTTAATAAATGTCAACTAAGTTTTGATCAATTTAAAAACATGTTAACAGAAGCTCCAGTGTTAACTCAGCCTGAATCTGGAATGACATATATTGTTCATAGTGATGCATCTCTCAATGGTTTAGCTTGCGTGTTGATATAGTTAGGGATAGTGGGAGCTTATGCTTCTTGATAGTTGAAGCCGCTTGAAAAGAATTATCCTACTCATGATCTTGAGCTGGCAATGATTATCTTAGCTTTGAAGATATGGAGGCATTATTTATACGACGAGAAATGTCACATGTATACTAATAAAAAAAGCTTAAAATTTTTTATGACCCAGAAGGAACTGAATCTGAAACAACGATGTTGGTTACAACTATTAAAATATTATGATTTAGTTATTTATCATCATCCGAGAAATGCTAATGTGGTTGCAGATGCACTCAGCAGAAAGTCATCATTGTTTGCACTTTAAGCATTGAATGCTCATTTGGCTTTGAATGCTGATGGTTTTATATTGACAGAATTGAAGACTAAACCCTAATTTTTCCAACAAATTCGAAAGTTGCAAAATGATGATCCAAAGTTGATAATGAAATGAAATTTGGTTTGGGATAATTCGACTACTGGATACAGTATTGGTGATGATGGCACATTGCATTACCGCAATAAAATTTGTGTTCCAAATAGTTTAAATTTGAAACGTGATATTCTATCAGAAGCTCAAAGTAGTACATATTCCATTCATCCGGGTAGTACGAAGATGTATTGTAATTTGAAATAGATGTATTGATGGCCGGGTATGAAACGTGAGATTTGTGAGTTCATAGCCAAATGTTTGATTTGTCGTAGGAGGAAAACAGAGCATCAGTCCTGTTAGGATTGTTATAGCTTGTTATGATTTTTGAGTGGAAGTGGGAGCGAGTCACGATGGATTTCATATCTGGTTTACCTATAACTCTGAAAAAGAAATATTTGGTCTAGGTGATTGTTGACAGGTTGACTAAGTCAGCCTATTTTATTCCTATCATGACAGATTACTCACTTGGGAGGTTAGCAGAATTATATGTGTCTGAGATTGTGAGATTACATGGAGTTCCAACATCTATAATTTATGATCGTGATCTATGGTTTGCATTGAGATTTTGGAGTAAACTAGACGAGGCTGTAGGCACTAAACTCAATTTTAGTAGAGCGTTTCATCCTCAGACGAACAAGCAATCAGAACGAGTAATTCATATTTTAGAAGACATGCTGCGATGTTGTATTGTCGAGTTCGAGGGTAGTTGGGAAAAATATCTACCCTTAGCTGAGTTTGCTTATAATTACAGTTATCAATCTAGTATCAAAATGGCACCATTTGAAGCTTTATACGGAAGAAAATGTAAAATGTTGTTGTATTGGTTCGAGCTGATCGAATCCAAAATGGTAAGGATTGATTTGATTTGAGAAACTGGAGACAAAGTTCAAGTTATTTGAGCTTGTTTGAAAGTTGCATTTGATCATTAGAAGTCATACACAGATTTAAAAAGAAAAGATATAAAATTTACTGTTGGCGATCAGGTATTTTTAAAAGTTTCTCCATGGGAGAAAGTGCTACAGTTCGAAAAAGAAGGAAAGTTGAGTCCGAGATTTATCGGGTCGTACGAGATTACCGAAAGAATCGGTCACATAGCTTACAAATTAGCTTTACCTCCTAAACTAGTGAAAATTCATAATAAGTTCCATGTTTCAATGATAAAACCATATATATATGATCTTTCACATGTGATTCCTCATAGTGAAATTGAATTATAGCCAGATTTGACGTATTCTGAAGAACCAAAGAAAATTTTGGCTCGGGAAGTCAAATAACTACAGAATAAATGAGTACCTTTAGTGAAAGTGTAGTGGCATCGGCATTGGCATGGTACTAAGGGGCTTGTAACAGCTCGTTTTTGAGTCAAATTAGAACAATGGTTTCGGGACCACAAATTCAAAGTCAAAATACTTATTTTATTATTTTATTAAGGTTTACAGCATGATAGAATAATAGTATAAAAAATTCGTTAAGAAATTTTACCATTTGAATAATTAATTTGCTAAAAAGACTAAATTGCATAAAATACAAAAGTTGCATTCTATTTGTTTAAAGTGCTTGTAACACCCCTAACCCGTATCCGTCACCGGAATGGGTTACAAGGAATTACCAAACCAAACACATCTTTCAGACATTACTTATTAACACATGTCATAATTTCATAAATAAAACATATCGCTGATTATAACATTAAACTAATCTTTAAAATAAAATTTCTAAATTCATAAAATATATATATATATATATATATATATACCCAAAATTACAATATATTAAACATGCCTCAAGTCACACTAAATAAGTCATATTTCAAATTTATAATTAATCACATGTGCGGCATTAACCATATTACTAAAATGAACAATCATTTAAATAAAATTTCATGAACACAATATACAAATATTTCATTCTTCCATTTGGTCAGCAAATGTCATTTAATTCACATCCAAATTATGCATTATTCAATCACTATAATTTATCACCAAATCAATCATGTCATGTATATACATATCTATACTTTTGATTTACGAAACCATAAGTATACATTGCCTTCTAATCAAACTTCTAGTAATCTAACATTTATCACATGTAATTTATACTCAATTCAAGTATTGATTGAATAACTATTATTAACCAAATCCAATCAATAACCAAAATGCTATACATGCATACATATATATTTATTTAATTAATATCCAAAATTTACAAGACATATTTTCCTTAGTAAAATTACCATTTCAAATCGACACAAAATCCCATTTCTTAATCCAATTTTTCTTAATCTAACTTGGTTCACAAATGCATCCAATATTACCAATTCAATAAGAACAAAAAAGTTAAACATTTGTTAAACATCACGTCCAAATTAAAAAAAAAAAAGTTTTTAATTATCATCAATATTTCATTACAAAAGCTGAAATACTCAAATATCATATATGAAACGTTCAACTCCATTTATGATACAATTTATACCTTTCTATATTAGGACATTAACAATTCGTAACCTAGATACATTTCATAAACTACATAAATTAAACTTACCGAATCAATAGCCATAAGCTTAACATGGCATTATTTGAAATCATAAGTATTTTCTAAACACATCTCACGCACATAACATGCATTTTATCAAACACATCATTCATTTATATACATATATTATAATCGAAAACTACTAAGCTTAAAATCTCATTCTTAGCCATTTCATTATATACATATTAAACATTTAACTTACATATAATGTACGTTTTAGTTAACTATATTAAACATTTTACTTACATATAATGTACGTTTTAGTTAGCTAACACATGAATTAATCTAATTCAACTAACATCCAAACTTACCTTATTACCAAAACACATCAAGTAATCTCATCAAATCACATCAAGCATCATTCACATATCTATAATAGTCATTGCCAAATAACCAAAGTCAAACATATGTATCATTTGATCAAAAGCATAAAACCAAGCTTATCATAAATAAACAAGCCATTTTTGCATGGCTCATATATACATATCCCAAAATCAAACAAAATCACAAACTAGCCTATACATGCCATAAGTATAAGTTCAACTTTGTAAAAGTACCGAAATAGTCGATAGTGTCATAGACTTCTTTGATGATCCCCAAGCCCGTAACTAGCTTCCAAAATCTATAAAACAGAGAACAAGCATTCACATACAGTAAGTTATCATAGCTTAGTAAGTCATAAGCAAATAAAAGAATCAATGTCATTATTAACTCAATTTAACCAAACCAATTCATGCTTTCATAATCACATATAATCTCAAACCTACAAAATCATATACAACATATACATTCATGTATCAACTTTAACTTGGCTGAAATACACACATATATCCATTATCAAAGTTATCATTTACTTCTAAGGTCAAAATATCATCATATAACTGAATATATATATACACTTTCATATATGTATACACATGTTTCACACTTTAATATCACATATTTATATCATTTGGCCGAATACAGATTTACATTCAATATACAATTAACCAACTTTAGAACATGATTCATATCATAACTTCAAATACCAAAGCTTACCTTAGTTTTAGTACATTAGCTAGCACATACCTAAACCTTTTATTTCAATTTTGCATTCGGACCTTACTTAACATTGCTCGTTGAACCATTCGGAATTGAAAAGGATACGCAGATAATCAGATAACTTATACAATGCCAATGTCCTAGACGTGGTCTTACATGCATATCACATATCGATGCCACTGTCCCAGATAGGGTCTTACTCGTAAACACATATCAGGGTCACATATCGATGCCAACGTCCCAGACGTGGTCTTTCTCATAAACACATATCAGAGTCACATATCGATGCTAACGTCCTAGACGTGGTCTTACTCGTAAACACTTATCAGAGTCACATATCGATGCCAACGTCCCAGACGTGGTCTTACTCGTAAACACATATCAGAGTCACATATCGATGCCATGGTCTTACTCATAAACACATATCAGAATCCTATGTCATGACATATGTATCCTATCTATTCCTAAGGTTCATACGGGGCTTATGTACGTCGTATCTCGGTCAAATCGAACTTATAAACATTTCTCCCAATCATAATACCTTTCGGCCAACACATATATAATCTCATAAAATTCAATTCAGCATTACAATTCATATATAATTAAAATTAAAGACATATATTTACTTATAAACTTACCTTGGACAACGCTAATTAGAACGGGGACAACTATTCAATAACTTTAGTTTTCCCCCTATCTAAATCTGATTTCTTTGGTTCTTGATCTAAACATATTCAAATTAAACTTATTCAAACACAATTTCATTCATTTAATCCAAAAACACATAAATGGAAAAATTATCATTTTGCCCCTAACATTTTACACATTTCACAATTTAGTCCCTTTTGCACAAAACACAAAATATGCAAAATCTCACAACAACATAGCTAGGCCGAATCTTCATTATGTTCATACAAGTCCATACATTTCATTAAATTCACATTTTAGTCCCTCAATTTACTATTTTTACAAAATAGCTCTAATTACTCAAATTCATCAAAATTCAAATACAAAACATGTTAATTTATCACATATCCTTTATTTTGTAGCATTAAACAACAAAATTCACAAGCTTTCAACAATGGCAAAATACAAAATCATCACCAAATTCAAAAATTGAGACATGGGCTTGATGGATAACATAGCAACGATATCAAAAATGTAAAAATTATAAAAAAATATAGCTCAAATCGCTTGCCTAATTAACCACGCAATTGCCGAACCATTTAAACAACCTTAGCTCTTTTTATTTTTCTTATTTCGGTTGATGAACACTAAAAATAAGCTTAATTTTGACTTTATTTTATTTTATCCACCATTAATAATAAAATTCCAACTTTACCCTTAATGAATTAACAAATAAAACCATTTAAAACAAACCCATTACCGTCCATACATATAAAACATAGTTTAATTGCATCTTAAATACCTCCAATTATAAAGACAACAACAATTCGGCCATTACAAGATTAACCATCAAATTTTCATTTTACTCGATTAAGCCCTTTTTATTAAATCGACATCTAAACGGTAAAATTGAAACATGAAAATTTAACACATGTAAATTCACACGTAATAAACACAGAAAATAATTTTTAAATATTTTTTGACTCAGATTCGTGGCCCCAAAACCACCATTCTAAATAGGGTCAAAATCAGGCTGTTGCAATGCTTATTAGTAATGGTTTATTAAATCAAAGGTCCTTATCTTGATAATAGACCATTTGATTAATGGATGGACATTTATGTACATAGTTAGTGGAATTTTAATGTTTTAATTAAAGGATATTAAGGCATATTATTAATTTAAGTTAATTAATAAAACAAAACTAAAGTTATCATCTTTATTTGGCTATCTCCACCGAAAATGAAACAAAAGAAAAGCCATGGGAGAAGCTTAAGGTTTAGCCAATCTTCCATTGTCAATTAAGGTATAGTTTTTGCTCGATTTTTAATGATTTCTATGTTTTTGAGCTCGTTGCGGCTTAATCTAGATAGCTCGTACCTCTGATTTCAAAACTGTTAAAATTTTTCATGATGCAATTATTGAATGCTTGAGTGTTTAAATGTTTAATGATATATTATGAAGGTTTAATGATAGATTATGAAGGTTTAATGATAGATATACAAGTTTTGTTAAGTGATTTTTGACAAAAATGTCCAGAAGGGGTTAATTTGTAAAAATGTAAAATTTTGTGGTATAAAGTGTGAATAAAATGAAAATATGGGCTGCTAGTAGCATGCATTAAATTCAGATAGGCTTGGGTTTCATTAAAATTAAATAAATTTCATTTTCGAGCTTAGGGACTAAATTGTAAAAAATGTAAAACATTAGGGACAAATGTGTAATTTGCAAAAATTATGAATTATGGGTTAAATTGAATAAAATGATTACTGAATGTATTGAATTTGATATATTATAGATCAAGATAAGCAAATACCGGAATTGAATCAGGAAAAATGAAAAGTGGACGAATAGCCAATAGTTTTATTCGAGCGATACCAGGTAAGTTCGTATAGCTAGAACTGAACTATTAAATACTTGTAATTGTTTAAAATGAATGTGTATAAGTTGAATGAATAGTTCACTTGAAATTCAAATTACCGGTTATATGATTGTATTACTATTTATATGAATGAAAGTGAAATTGTTATACAGGTTACTTGGATTTGTTATGATAATATGTATTGAGTATGCAAATTGAGTATTTAAATGTATATACTTAATTGAATTGAATGTATGTGATTTGAGAAATTGAATTATTGACCATTGAATGCTTAAATGATGAAGTTGGATAATACCGAGCCCCGTTCGAACTTTAGAAAATCATAGGATGCAAGTGACATGTCACTAGGGTTACTGTTCTGGTTGAGATCCTGCATGTGTTGTGGACTCGCCACAGCTCGTATGAGCTTACCGACATATTAGCTCGTATAAGCTTACTGTTCTCAGCTCGTTAGAGCTTACCATTTTAGCTCGATAGAGCTTATCATACTTCAGCTCAAGAGGAGCTTACTGATCATGCCTCGAAAGAGCAGAAATGATAATGAATTGATAGGTTACTGATTAATACACTTATAGTGTATCACCCGAGTATCCCTCGATGTTCTAATATGTTCAATGGGCATAATTACTATTACTGATCATATGAATAAGCTATGTGTTTATACTGATGAATTACTGGTTATTTTGATGAATTATTGTTCATACTGAAGATTACTATTTATACAGATAAATTACTGGTCATACGGATGAATTATTGATTATATGAATGAATTACAGTTTACAGAAATAGAAATGAATTTCTATAATGTTATGTGAATGACATGGTATTGATTTTATTTGATAAACTAAAGTATGAAATGAAAGTTATAGGTACTTGAGCTTGAATGCTTATTGTTTTCACCTATGATGATTTGATGAAATATGGACATTGTGGTTCTAAGTTGTTGATGGACTTATATGCTTATACATTTGCAAAATTGGTTAGATTATATTGAAATGGTATTACATGTTATATTGCAATATAGAATGAATGACATATGTGATATGAGATACAGGTGGTTAAGCCACATATATGGCAATTAGTGTGTGAGATATCGAGTATACGATATTTTTCTCAATGGTTTATTGAGAAATGATGACAATACGAGGATATAAGCAATGATACGGATTAATTCAGGTACTTGTGAATGAGTTCGACAAGTAAGTGATGATTTGAGACATATGATTTATAAGTAAGTGAAAAGTTATGAATTTATACGTGATTCACACAGTTATGTTAATGAGTAAATTATTGGATATAATTAAGCTCATCTCTAATTATTTATGTTTCTTTGATTTGTGAAAGAATTGATAAATTGCACATTTTAGTCATACGAGCTTACTAAGCTTTACAGCTTACTGAAGATTACTGTTTATACGGATAAATTACTGGTCATACGGATGAATTATTGATTATATGAATGAATTACAGTTTATACAAATAGAAATGAATTTCTATAATGTTATGTGAATGACATGGTATTGATTTTATTTGATGAACTAAAGTATGAAATGAAAGTTATAGGTACTTGAGCTTGAATGCTTATTGTTTTCACCTATGATGATTTGATGAAATATGGACATTGTGGTACTAAGTTGTTGATGGACTTATATGCTTAGACATTTGCAAAATTGCTTGGATTATATTGAAATGGTATTACATGTTATATTGCAATATAGAATGAACGATATATGTGATATGAGATACAGGAAGTTAAGCCACATATATGGCACTTAGTGTGTGAGATATCGAGTATACGATATTTTTCTCAATGGTTTATTGAGAAATGATGACAATACGAGGATATAAGCAATGATACGGATTAATTCAGGTACTTGTGAATGAGTTCGACAGGTAAGTGATGATTTGAGACATGATTTACAAGTAAGTGAAAAGTTATGAATTTATACGTGATTCACACAGTTATGCTAATGAGTAAATTGTTGGATTTAATTAAGCTCATCTCTAATTATTTATGTTTCTTTGATTTGTGAAAGAATTGATAAATTGCACTTTTTAGTCATACGAGTTTACTAAGCTTTATAGCTTACTCTGTTTACTTTTCCATGTTATATAGTGATTTGGAAGCTCGCTCAAGTTGGAAGTTGTTGGAGATCACATCACACTATCCAGCTAATGTTTCAGTACTTTAGAACTTATTAAATATTTGGTTATATGGCATGTATAGGCTAGTTATATGAATGTTGTTTTGGTACATGTTTTGAGTGTATAAAATAAGTCATGAGATGTGGCTTAATATAACACCCCTTACCCGTATTCGACGCTAGAATAGGATACGAGGCATTATCGGAACACATACACTTGTAAATGTATTAATCCTAGTTATAAAATTTTCATTCAAATTAAAACTTTTCAAAATTTTATCTTTGAGTCCCTAAATAGGGCCTACGAGGCCCAATACATACTTTGGAAGTGGTCAGGGACTAAGCTGAGAACTTTTTGAAGCACAGAAAAATTTCTTGAAAAACAGGGGCACATGCCCGTGTCCAAGGCCGTGTCCTTCACATAGTCAAGACACACGCTCGTGTGGCCACAAGTAAGGTTATTTACGAAGCCCTTTGCCACCCCAAAACACTTATACACTTAACCATTCACATCATACAACTTTCACAACCAATCACATTTACCACTCATAATTATCACCCATTTACTCATCCAACACATGCAAGCATACACATCCTTGAAATGCATCATCATAGACTTATAACATAACAATTATTAGCCATATTAAATGGCCTTATACAACAATAACCTTCTAATAGCATAGGCCAATATTCTAGGCCAACTCATAATAACATATACACACATAATCAAGTCCCTATACATGCCATAGACTTAAAAATACTTGAAAATAGTTGATACAATACCAATCAATAACTTGTTACTGTGATAGAATCTCCTACGACCTCTAACTGAAACTAGCATCTGTAACACTATAGGAAAAAGGAAAGGAAGGGGGTAAGCATTTTAGCTTAGTAATTAGGTATTTAAATAATGAGTAATTTATTAACATGCTTTTATAAATCTTCACAATATGTTCTCAAGATAATACAATCATAATTGCACATAGTTTCACTATTTACTCATGTTCATCTCAAGCTGTCTTCTCGAGTCATAGTTACTAAATTATTTATATCTTAAATTATGGAACTCCAAATTAAGATCCACAAATTTTCCCTATAACTAGACTCATATATCTTCTTACCATAAATTTTTTAGAATTTTTGGTTTAGCTAATAAGTACAATTTATTCATTAAAATCTCCCATGTTCTACTATCTAATAGCTTCGACCCTTCTTCACTAAAAATTAATTATCTCCTCGTACGGGATCCAGATGATGTTTTTGTTTGCTTATTTTGAAAATAGACTCATTAAGGATTTTAGGAATATAAAGTATAACCCATAATTATCGTAATAAATTTTTTAATGATTTTCCTAAGTCAAAATAGGGGATTTTGAAATCATTCTGACCCTGTCTCACTAAAATTCAAATATCTCATAATATGAAATTCTTTTGCTTACACCGTTTCTTTTATATGAAAATAGACTAAATATGATTTTAGTTCGTATCTTATTCAACCTCTAATTCAATTTTCACCATTTTTGGTGATTTTTCAAAGTCACACAGCTGCTGCTGTCCAAAACTATTTTATTTCTAAATTTCACTTTTTCATGTTTTCTTTATAGTAACTTTCATTGTAACACTTACTCCATATCAAGCTTACCAAAGTTTGATCATATATCGAGCACATTGCTCATAAGTTTACACACACATACTTGCACTTGTTCATCACATAGTCATATTCGTTTACACTTAGTCATTTCCCGTTGAACACATCGGAATAATAACGGATACCTGGTGGCTTGCACATAGCACCACCCTTGTTGCCAAAGCTACCTTCTTCAAAAAGTGGCCTTCACATAGTACCACACTTGTGACCAAAGCTATATTTCTTCACAAAGTGACCAAAACTATCTTTCTTCACAAAGTGGTCTTCACATAGTACCCCACACTTGTGACAAAAGCTATCTCTTCTCAAAGTGGCCTTCATATAGTACCACACTTGAGTCACTAGTGACATGTTACTTGTATCCTATTCTATTCCTAATGTTCAATCGGTAAATTTTTCACTTTTCGATACTTGTCAATTTCTTTCAATATTCAGCCACATTTCGTAAAATATATCAAAACATAAAAAATGTAAGTAAAAATGATACATTATTTACATAAAAACTTACCTCAGTAGCACGATCGGTGAAAAAGACTTATTCGTCAATTTTTCGTTTTTCCTTCGTTCTAGTTCTAAACCTCGTTTTCCTTAATAATAGAGCTTGGAAGCTTGAAAAACCCTAGCCATGGTTTCCCGTTGTGAAATTCAGCCATGGGGTTGAAGATGGACAAAAATTGGCTTTTAATTTTGTTTATTTAATCATTTAATCACTAAATGACCAAAAATGCCCCTAACTTAAAAATATTCTATTTCACCTATTTCATGTCCATTTTTGTCCAAAAAATTAATCAATATTCTAATTACCATTTAAGGACCTCCAATTTAAAATTTCATAACAATTGGACACCTCAAACATGTAGAACTCGACTTTTGTACTTTTTATAATTTAGTCCTTTTGACTAAATTGAGTGCCAAATGTTGAAATTTGCGAACGAAATTTTCACGAAATCATTTCGTGAAATTGTAGACCATAAAAATATAATAAAAATAAATATATCCTCGTCGAATTTGTGGTGCCAAAACCACTATTCCGACTAGGCCCAAGTTCAGGCTGTTACACTTAATTTGGTGTTAGTTATGATGGTATATAAGTGTTTATATTTAGTATGTTTTTGGACAAATGGAAACATGAAATGTGCTTGCTTTCAAGATTTGATATATGATGATTTTATAAGATGAAATTGTTTGAATGATGGTTGGTATTTGGATGGTCAAATGATTGAATTAAGGTGTTGGCTATATGTGTATATTGGCTTATGAATCATATTGGTTTAGCATGTGTTATAATGTAAGAAATGGTATGAATTTGGTATTTGAAATGGTCATATTGGAAATAGAATGAAATGTGCTTTGAAATGTTGATGTTTGGCTGCTAAATTGGTCTGAAATTGGTGTTATTAATTGACTTGTAGGGTATGCCCTTTAAGGGTGGAAATCTGGCCTTACAAATGGCCTATTTTTGTTCACATGGGTAGGGACACAAGGGTGTGTCTTAGCTGTGTCCTTTGATGGTTCAATTCGAATTGAGCCAGGATGCTCCACACGGCTTCACACACGGGCGTGTGACTGGCCGTGTGGCATAAGTTAGTATACCCTCAAATTTTCACAAGGCCTAGCACACAGGCGTGTCCTCGACCGTGTAATGCAAGTTAACATGTGTGCCCTGTTTTCACATGGCCTACAACACAGGCGTGTCTGGTGATCGTGTGAGGCACACGGCCTGTTCACACGGGTGTGTGATCGTTAAAATGAAATTTTCCTAAGTTATCCTTAAGCATTCGAATGTTATTGGTTTGGTCTCGATTATACCTTTTAAGGATTATATGTCTGTTTTAAGTATGCTATGGATGCAAATTAATGATATTGATTGATGTTGATGAATGTATTATAAATAAATGTTTTGAACTAAGTTACTGGTTCGGTAATGCCTTTTAACCTATTCTGGTGATGGATACGAGTTAGGGGTGTTATAGGGCTACTTGGGAAACTAAGGAATCAATGAAATTACAACATCTGAACTTGTTTTCAGGTAACAATTTCGGGGACAAAATTTCTAAAGGGGGAGAGTTGTAACAGTTTGTTTTTTAGTGGGGATGGAATAATGGTTTTGGGAACACAAATTTTTATTTTTTCAACTTGTAAAGGTTATTTATAGAATATTTATGGAGTCATTTGAGTGGTATTAAACTTTGGTAAAGAAATTTTATCGTTTACTTAGTTAAGTTGAGAAAAGGACTAAATCACAAAAGATAGAAAAATGTAGATATAATTGAATTATAGGAGATAGATGGATTAATTAATAATGGAGGGAGGACTTATGTGGTAACTAGACCTTAGTAAGGTCAAATGGAAGGTTTTACATGTTGAATTATTTAGTTGTATGTTAAATAAAAAGGGGTATAATTGTAAATTAAAAACAAAAGTAAAATAATAAGAGAATAACATTGTCATTTCCACAAGTGAAGGAACCAAATATTTAAGGTGAGATAACACCATTTCTATCAAGCTTGGTTTGGCCATTCTCATTGCTTGTATGTAAGCTTATTCTAGTTCCGTTTCTTGTAATTTTTATGTTTTTGATATCGTTGTTTTTGAATCTGTTAAAAATTTTGGAAGTTTCCATTAATGAATCTCGAATGTTTTTTATGATAGCGATGTGTTTGAAGCTTTAATTTTACTATTTGGTTGTTTTGTGAAGTGATTTTTGTTAGATTTTGATTTAAGGATTAAATTGTTAAAATATCAAAATTTTAAGGTTTGATAGTGAATTTGAGGTATGATAGGGACTGTTAAAGAGCTTAGAATATTTGACTGTAATTTGGTTCTTAGGAAATGGTCAATTTGATGAATATCGGGTTAGAGGACTAAATTGCAAAAGTTATAAAAGTTTAGGAAAAATATGTAATTAAATAAAATTTAACTGTCATATACATTGAATGGAATGTGAAATATGTATGAGATTAATATATTGTGTTTAATTATTATATAGATCAAGATTTGAATCAGAGAGACAATAATCGTGAAAAATGGAAAATAATGGAAATCCTTGCATATTAACCAGAAATCAAATCATAGGTAAGTTCATAGTATTTCAATATGTAAATGAAATTCTATTTGTAATCTTATATTATCATTCTTTAGATAAAATTTTTATATATAACTATTGTTTGATTGCACATTTGTGCCCCTGTTTGTACTTTGGCACCCCTGATTGCACATAACTGCCCTTTTTGTACTTCAATACCCTTGATTGCACATTCGTGCCCCTGTTTGTACTTTGGTACCCTTGATTGCACATACATGCCACTATATGTACTTCGTTACCTCTGATTGCACATACGTGCCCCTGCTCGTGCTTTAGTACTCTGAATGCCCTTTTGTGCCCCTGTTTATACCCGGTAACTTTGAAACAAAACTGAATTTATTTTTATTAGATTAAATTTTATACTATGTTCTTACTAAGCTTTGTAATCTTTGTAACAACCTGTTTTTGGTCAAATCAGAATAGTGGTTTTGAGACCACAAGTCCAACATTGAAAAAAATATTTTATCATTATTTTAATGTTTATAGTACGATATTAGAATTGTGTCAAATTTTCATAGAGAAATTTTATCGTTTGAGTGCTCAATTCGGGAAAAAGGACTAAATTGCGTAAAGCATAAAAGTTGTGTTCTATTAGCTAAAGGTGTCTAATAGCTATAGAACTTAAAAGTGAAGGTCCGTATGTGGCAAATATCCCATTTATGAGATAGTTGATGATAGTGGAGTGGCATTTGGTGTAATTACTAATGTTTTTAAAGGTTAAATAAATAAATAGTTAAGAAAGGTTAAAAATAATAAAACCAAAGTAAAGCTATCTTCATTATTTTTTCTTCAACTGAAAATGGAAAATTATATGGCCATGGAAGAAGCTTGTTTCGGTCAACCTTAATTTGTCAATAGGTAAGTGATTGTGATTTCGATGAAGTAATAATAATGATCGTACTTGGAAACTAAGTATTATCACGATAAAAGGCAAGTGTACCTATCGAATAGTAGTATAGTTAGTGGCAAGACCATAATATCGAATCCAAGGAACCAAAAGTACTAGTAATGACTTTCTTCCTATTATCTAGCCTAAAAATAAAGGAGGATTTGGTTGTAAACTAATTAACTCTAAACTAAAGACGCAACAAAGAGTAAATTGGGAAATTACTTTGGGAAAATTGAATGATAAAGGCAATACCTAAGGAAGAATCCACCTAGTCTTCATTTGTTATCTAACTCTGAACTAGACGATTTCTTCATTCAACTTGATTCGTAGAGATCCCCAAATTATGCTAATATCTCCGTCAAGAATAAGAACAATTAATCCTAGGTTGATTAATTGAAATCTCTTTCTAATTAAAACCCTTAGTATTGCATTAACTCGATCTATGGATCCCCTATTAGATTTGACTCTAATATGGTAGATTTTCATCATCCTATGTCTAGGATTACGATCAACTCCACTTAATTGTGTTGGATCTACTCTTAAACAGGGACTTTTGCTCCTCTGCATAAGCACATTCGATTTAAATTAATATCCCGGACATATCAATTCAAGAATTAAAAACACAAGTAAGAACAAATCAAATATTTATCATATAGTTCAGATAACAATAACAAGATTCGTCTTAGGTTTCATTCCCCTCAGGTATTTACGGGTTTAGTTCATGTTTATAAAAGAAAACATCTCAGAGTAAAGAAAATAACAAAACATAAAGGAAACCCAAAACTCCTGAAAGGATTTGAAGGGAGATCTTCAGGCTTGATGTAGATCCTGGCTTCTGAGATGGATCAATCGGCTTTCTTCGAGTAACTCATTGTCTTCTACTCTCCGTCTTGGCGAGGACACTGTACTTCCCCTATTATAGTCACCTCCTAAGGTCTTTATATAGAGTTTGGAATGTCTTTCTTAGCCCCTAAGTAGCTTTTTCTGCGTGAAATTAAAACTCGTTATGACAGGGACACGCCCGTGTGAATTGAGCCCAGGCCGTGTTCAAGCCAGTTAATGTGGCACAACCATGTGGGTTACCCATGTGATGAACTCCAGGTCGTGTTGATTTCTTACTTTTGCCCGTTTTCTCTGTTTTGGCCCGTTTCTCGTTCTTTTCACTCTCCTATGCTCACCTAAGTATAAAACATGAATTTAAAGGATTAGGAGCATCAAATTCCACAAATTCAATGATAATTCATCCACAAATGTGCTAAATGTGGGATAGAAATATGTATAATTTATAGTTTATCAAATACCCCCACACTTAAGCCTTTGCTTGTCCTCAAGCAAAATCCTCAACCCACAATTAAAAACTCATTCTTCCCAACTTATAATTCTTATCAATAATGTTTCGAACTAATCCACAAGTAATCATACATTGAGAATTCAACTGAAAGAACATTAAAGTCTCAAACAATCTAAGTTGAGAATTTTATCATAGAAACATAGGCATTCTCCCTTCTTCTAAGTAATTACCTTGAATACAAAATCAACAAGTGTTGACATCCTCATAAAGATTCACTCTATTCATTCAAAGTGTTTAGGGTTCAGAACTTAAGCACTCATTAGTCAACATGAAAAGTTATTACCATATGCTTGCATGAAAATCAAATCTCCACCACTATGTATTGACATGATACATCAATCAAAAGGTCTTTAAAGGGTTGTAACAGGGCTTTGGTTAGGGGTGTGGTCACAAGCTGAAAAAGAGGGTTAGAATCAAGATTGAATTGAAAAAAAATCATCTAACTAGAAAAATCTCTATCACTAAAATAAATTCATATATTTGAGCTTTTTCCTCATAAATAACATCGTTTAAGACCCATAATACATAATTACATAACAATATGCTAAACATTAAATTACAACTGGTTTTTTTTAGAACAAATTGAATATTTTACAACTTAACTAACTGAAACAGAAAACATAGCTAGATGATTATACAATTCAAATCTCGACAAAAATAAGGATCAAAATAGTTAGGGGGATTTCAACAATAATGGGTTGTTGGTTAATATTGAGGGTAAGTCAATGAATGGCTTGTTAGGCTCAAGGGGGTTCACTAGGGGTTAATTATGAAGGTAGGCTTTTATAGAGTAAGTGGGTTAAAACCTAGGTGCCTTTATCATCTCGGTATATCAAATCAATGGTGTGGTCTTGACATGTATAATCGAAGTAAGTTCTAGAATAACAAATCAATATTGACTCACTCAAAGCAACAATAAAAGTGAGCACGAAAGGATGTATGCTCAAAAGGCTCAAAGATCTCACTAGAATTATGGCTTTTGACGTCAATCCTGTGAATTTCAAATCTCAAGATAATACCTAAATTTGGGGAAATAACCTAGAAAAATTTTAAATTCAAAAATTTCAACTTATCAAGCTTGATTCTCTAATGTCTTAAAGTTTGAATAATCAAAGCACAAATACCTATGTCTTAATCCTAAACATATCAATAAAAATCATAAATCAATCAGAATTCATTCTAATTGTTAAGGCTAAGATTCAGGGATTTGAGAACAATGCAAAAAGTGAAAGTGAGTAAATTTAGGGATTTTTTAAGAGTGAACTTAACACTTAATATGTAACACCTCCAACTCTCCTCCCTTCCTCAATCCCTAAATTTTCTCCCCTTATCACTCCCTAATCCAATCCCCTGAACACTTCAAACTCCTCCCAACAGAGTTTCACTTGGAGTCCACCACATGCCTTGCACATGCGTTAAAAATAAAACAACACCTTGCTTACCACGGGAATTGAACCTTAGCTCTTACATAACCTTTACGCGCCTCCTCCTTAGGCCCTAAGTGGCGCTACATTACCACCTTACCACAGGTCATCCTGTGTCTTAAATTACCAACATTTATTTAAAAGCCCACTTAGTCAAGGCCCCTTCTCCCTTAGGTCTAAAATTTTAAAATTCTATCGGGTTTTAACTTAAGCTTAGGCCTTCTAAAGACCCACTAACACACTCAAAGCATAATTTAGCACATCCAGAAAAGCAAAAAATTAAATTCAAGCAAAAACCCTAAATCCCAAAAATTAGGGCGTTACAACTCTACCCCTTTAAAGAAATTTCGGCCTCGAAATTTACCTGGTCCAAATAGGTGAGGGTATTGCTGATGTATCACCTTTTCTAGCTCCCACGTAGCTTCTTCTCTACCACGATTGCGCCAAAGCACTTTCACCAAAAGGACTGACTTCTTTCTTAATACCTTGACATCACGGTCCAAAATTTGCACAGGTTCTTCTTCGAAAGTCAAGTCAACTTTCACCTCAATCTCTTCTACCGGTACTATATGAGAAGGATTAGATTGATACCGTATTAACATGGAGACATGAAAGACATCATGAATCCTATCTAGCTCCAGAGGTAGTTCTAGTTGGTAAGCTACCAGACCCACCCGTTTAAGAACTCGATAAGGCCTGATAAACCGCGGACTCAACTTGCCCTTCTTACCAAACCTTAATATCTTCTTCCATGGCGAGACCTTTAAGAAAACCATATCTTCCACTGAGTACTCAATTTCCTTATGCTTTAAGTTAGCATAAGATTTCTGCCTATCAGATGCTTCCTTTAACTGATCCCTAATTAGCTTAACCTTATCTTCGGTATCTGCCACCAGCTCTGGCCCAAGAACCTAACGTTCTCTCAACTCTGTCCAACAGGTAGGTGTACGACATCTTCGTCCATACAGCGCCTCATATGGAGCCATTCGAATACTCGTCTGATAGCTGTTATTGTAAGCAAACTTCGCTAACAGCAAGTAATCTTCCCAACTTCCTTGAAAGTCAATAACACATCCTCTCAACATGTCCTCCAGAACTTGAATCACCCTTTTCGATTATCCATCCATCTGGGGTGAAAAGTAATGCTGAAATCTAACCGTGTACCCAATGCCTCATGCAACTTCTGTCAGAATCGAGATGTAAACCTTGGATCCCGATCAGAAATAATCGAAACTGGCACCCCATGAAGTCGCATTATCTCTGCCACATACAATTTGGCCAACTTTTGAAGTGAGTAGTCAGTTTGGATAGGTATGAAATGAGCAGATTTAGTTAACCTATCCACAATCACCCAAACTGAGTCTTTCTTGGTAGGCGTCAAGGGTAGCCCACTCACAAAGTCCATGGTTACCCTCTCCCACTTCCAAAGTGCAATCCTCACCGGTTGCAGAAGTCTAGAAGGCAATTGATGCTCAGCTTTCACTTGCTGGCATGTCAGACACATACCCACAAATTCTGTTACTTCACGCTTAATTCCAGGCTACCAGTACAACTCTCGTAAATCCCGATACAACTTACTCCCTTCAGGATGCATGGACAAGGTCCGCCATAAGCCTCCCTCAAGATTGACTACCTCAAATCAGAGTCCTTCGGAATACAAAATCTTCCTCAAAAGCACAGAATTCCTTTACTGTTCAATCCAAAATCAAAAGTCTCATCATTCTCAACTTGTTGGAATTGAGAAACTAGTGACTCATCCTCTAACTGCTTTTCCTTAATCTGCTCTATCCAGGTTGGTATTACTTGCAATTCTACTAACAAGCTACCATCGTTATATAGACTCAGATGAGCAAACATTACTCTCAACTTAGTTACAGCTCTCCGACTCAGTACATCAGCCACCACATTCGCTTTGCCTGGGTGATACTCAAGAGAACAGTCGTAATCCTTAAGCAACTCTACCCATCTTCGTTGCCTAAGGTTCAACTCCTTTTGAGTCAACAAATACTTAAGGCTCTTATGGTCCGTGTATATAATACACTTTTCTCCATACAAGTAGTGTCTCCAAATCTTTAACGCAAAAATCACTGCTGCCAACTACAGATCATGCGTAGGGTAGTTCGCTTTGTGAGGCTTAAGCTGTCGTGATGCATAAGCAACCACCTTACCCTCTTGCATTAGCACACAGCCCAAACCAACATGCGATGCATCACTGTAGATAGTGAAATCCTTCCCAAACTCCGGCTGAATCAAAACCGGTGCCTCAGTCAGCACTTTCTTTAACCTCTTGAAAGCCTCTTGCTGTTTCTCAGTCTATACAAACGGTGCTCCTTTCCTCAAAATTTTCGTTAACGGTGCAACAATCAAAGAGAATCCTTCCACAAACCTTCTGTAGTACCTTGCTAAACCCAGAAAACTTCGAACTTCCAATATAGATTTCGGTGGCTTCCATTGCAAAACTGCCTCAATTTTTCAAGGATCCACCCTAATCCCCTCAGCAGAAACAACGTGACCTAGAAACATCACCTTTCGCAGCCAAAATTCACACTTGTTGAATTTCGCATAGAGTTGCTTCTCCCTCAACACTTGCAGAACAATACGGAGATGCTCATCATGCTTCTCCTTAGTTTCTGACTACACCAGAATATCGTCTATGAAGACGACCACGAATCGGTCCAAGTAGGGTTGGAATACCCGATTCATTAGATCCATGAAAGCCGCAGGTGCATTCGTCAATCTAAACGGTATTACCTAAAACTCGTAATGACCATACCGAGTTTTGAATGCTGTTTTATGAATATCCACCTCTTTAACCCTTAACTGATGATATCCAGATCGAAGATCGATCTTGAAAAATACCGAAGCTCCTCTTAACTGGTCAAACAAGTTGTCGATCCTTGGCAGAGGGTATGTATTCTTAATCATTAGTTTGTTCAACTGACGATAATCGATGCACATCTGCATTATCCTATACTTCTTCTTCACGAACAGCACCGGTGCTCCCCACAGAGACACACTTAGCCTAATAAAACCTCTGTCCAATAGCTCTCAGATTTGTGCTTTCAACTCCACTAACTCATTTGGTGCCATCCTGTAAGGTGCGATGGACACTGAAGCCATTCCAGGCAACAAGTAGATTCCAAATTCGATTTCACGATTCGGAGGCAACCCAGGAAGCTCATTAGGAAAGACATCTTGGAATTCCTTGACGGTTCTAACTTCTCCTACAGTCAAACCCTTAGCATCAGACTGACTCACATATGCCAGATACGCCTCGCAACCCTTGCGAATCAGCTTATCAACTCTCAAAGCTGAGACAACATTGGACAAGTAATCTCTTCGCTCCCCTATAACCATCACCTCATCATCCTCCGTAGTCTTTAACACCATCTGCTTAGTAGTGCAATCCAAAGTCACCCTATGCTTAGCAAGCCAGTCCATTCCTAAGATGAGATCGAACTCTCCAAATGGTAGCTCAATTAAATCCGCAAAGAAGATCCTACCTTGAGTCTCTAAAGGCATATCTCTAAAGAGTTTGTCTACCCTAACCGAATGACCTAGTGGACTTATCACGGTTACTCCACTCACAGTTTCCTCAGAGTGTACACCCAATGCCCTAGACACATCACATGCAACATATGAATGGGTAGAACCAATATCTATCAAGGCAGTGTATGGCATGATAGAAATAAAAAACATACCGGTTATAACGTCAGGTGCGTCACCCTCCTCTCGGCAACGAGTAGCATAAACCAACGCTGGTTGACGAGCCTCAGTATTTCTAGCACCCTGCCCGGTGCTCTACATCCACGACCATTTCCATTGCTGCCTCTACATTGACCACGGCCTCTTGGCGGTTGTGGTCCACCTCACACTGGTTGAGCAACCCTCTGTTCAGCAACTTGCGTCTAAGCTGGCCTCTGAGGATAGTCTTTGACTCTATGCTCCTTGGACCCATACCAGAAACATGCCCCAGTACATTTCCAACACTCTCCTAGATGCACTCTACCATAATCCCTGCAAGTCTAACCACATTTATCGGAACTGCTAGAATCAGGTCGTCCACTCGAGCCCCTTTTAGTATTCCTGCTCGCAGCACCCAACGGTCCAGAATCCCTCCTAAATCAATTTCGGTCCTTCTCATGGTTCTGCCGCTCCGTACGTTTCACCTCCTCGGCCATCTTAGCCTTTTCCACTAAAGACGTGAAGTTGCGCTCCCTCTGTGGAGCTATCAGCACCCTTAATTCATCTCTGAGACCATCCTCGAACCGTACGCTACGTTCATATTCTGTAGCGACTATCCCACTAGCGTACCGGCTAAACCTTAAGAACTCAGCCTCGTACTTCGTAACAGACTTATTACCCTGGCTCAGGTTCAGGAATTCCTTCCTTCGGGCATCCACATAGCTTGCCCCGACGTACTTCCCTTTGAAGGTCGTCTTAAACAGCTCCCAAGTTACCCGCTCAGCTGGGGTACTATCCCTCACAGTGATCCACCACTGATAGGCCTCATCTCGCAGCAGAGATACCGTTCCTTTTAGTTTTTGCTCTACTGAGCAATCCAAGTCATCCATGATTTGCTCTGTGGCCTCCAACCAGTATTCGGCCACATTTGGGGCTACACCAGATAAGCCCCTGAAAATCTCTGCTCAGAAATAGATCCCTAATTCACAATCCCCGTACTCGCTCCAGCGACCCTTTCCAGAACCTGTAGCATCGCCTGGGACAAAGCATCATCCCCTGTATCCTGATCATACGACCCAGTCTCAGTTGCCAGTGGCACTCGTGCCTCCTTAGCTGGCATATGTCCCGAAGATGATGACCCAGCTTGCGCACTACCTCGGCCACGTCCACGGCCTCTTCCACGAGCTGCCCTCGGACTCATATCGAATTATTTGATTACAAATTTTATGAATTAGTTCAGTGTTTCGGTATTTATTACAGATGTCTTATGTACAGATAGTATTTCAGAGTTTTATTTTCATAGAATCGTAACCTTGCTACAGTCTCAATCTTCTAGGGTTTTCAGTTCCCTACTATCTCAATCTCTACAGTTTTAGTGTTGCCCTAACTATGTAATCTTAGTAGAGTCTTAGTACTATCTACAGTAATGTAACAGTATTGCAGTAAAAGTACAGTATAGTAGAGATACTTACAGACTTGGTACCGGAGATTCTGTGTGCCACTCTTCAAAACCAGATTTCAGAACACCAAATTTTAGTAAGAATAAACTTTGTTTTTACAGTAGAACCTTAAGCTTGTAGTAAAATATGTATGTCTTGAAGAAAATCAATTGAAAAAGGGTTTTCTTAAGGAATTTCTCAAAAATCAATTTTTAAAATACCTTTTTAGGGATGAATTTAAATTTTAGTAAAACTTTTTAGACCCGATCCACAGCCGAGTTGTTGCAACTGGGCTCTGATACCACTCAATGTAACACCCCAAACCTGGCCCAGATGTTATGGCCAGATCTGGTGTGTCACATAGACAGTTAACTATGCCTCGTTCCTTTATTAATAAATTTAGGGTGACTTAGCAAAACCATTTTATGTTTTGAGAAAAAGAAGGTTACTTAATTTACAAAAACCTATCCACTATCAATTTGAAGTTCACTTTTTAAGAGATCTAGTTAGTGTGTCGTTATTATTAAGTTATTTAATTGTCACGTAAGGAATGTTTTAAAAACGTTTGTTAATTTTAAAATAAAAACCCGCGCATCCTTAGTCTATCAATTTTTAGACAAGTATAAATATATAATTAAAAACCAAATAAAAATAAAATAATTATTGAGCGGCCTTATTACAGATTAAAAAAACCCGAAAACTACAGAATACTAAAATAAGTAACTTAAGAAATAATAAAACCAGAAAGTATTCCACGTGGCCACTCCGAATCCCTCTAGCTCCAAGTCCTCTAAGGTTGGGGTTCACCTGCATGGATGAAAAGGAAAGAGGGTGAGTTTGTGAAAACTCAGTGTGTAACCTCACCCTACTAGAGTCCAGATCAGCTCAAGCTCAAGCTGGGCCGAAGCCCTATTTAGGTACAGTGTTAACTGGGCCTTAACCCTATTCAGAACAGTGTGGGCCTTAGGCCCATTACAGTAACAGTTCAGTATATTATGCATGTATGCAAAGCCCAAGCCCAATCTAGCCCTACACACCACCCGTATCAGTCCTACAAACCATGTGGGGAATAACTCAACCCACTTAACCCTACACACCATCGTCGCAGCTTAGTTGCTTAATCAGATAACGTGGCCAAGCCACTAGAACAGTAATACGAGGTAGAGCCTCTAACAGTATACGTGGCATTACCACTTAGCACTTCCTCCATCAAAACCCAATCCCATGCAACAGAGTATACTATGACATAGCATACAGAGAACAGATATAATTTAGCATGCAAATCAATGAACTTAACCCTAGGGGTAAAATGGTCATTTAGCACCTAGGGGTAAAACAATAATTTCCACCCTTAAGGGGAATTTCAGTAAATTATCCAGATTTTAGGGTTCTATACTCTTTACAGTATACTAACAGCCCCATTGTTGTCCATTTAGTTAGTAAGCCCATTTAATTATTCTCGAGCCATCGGGCCCTAAAACCCCTAATGGGCCCGACGGAGTCCACTAGCTATTACGGCCCACTAAGCCCAAATTTTACACTCGTTTAAATAGATTTAACAGTTAGATTACTAGAATATACTTACCGCCCAATTTCACCCATATGGGCCCATAAGCCATTGGGCCCAAATTCAGCCATCCGAGGCCCAAAACCACCAACGTGCACGAAATCACGCACACAACCGTCTTACCATTTGTGATTACCAAATTTACTATTTCAACTGACCCACGAGTGCTCGCATGCTCTTAAGCCCTCAAAATGCCAAAATTTTGGCATTTCGGCTTTTACGGATCTAGTCTACTAGAGGGGTCGATTATACACCTGTTTGCGTACTATGTCGAGATCCATACCAAATTAACCTACAATCATTTTAACCGTACTGTTAAACTATAAACCAACAAAAACAACGAAATTAACATCCTACCATATTCAGCCAACACCATCCAAAGCCTTTAATCACTTACCTTTGCTGACTCTACCACTAGATCTAGATCTAGATTACATCAGTGCGCCAAGTCTCGAACTGCTCCTCGCTAGATCGCCCTTTTCCACACCAACATACGAGATCCAAAAGAAAAGGCTCAATTAAGTTTTAATCCCGAAAAAAGTCAAAACCGACAACCACCATGGGCAATGGGTTTTCTACTTTTCTTAATTCGTAAGAAAGAATAGGGTAGGAAGGCTACTTACCCAACAGTTTGCTTGATAGCCTCGCTACACGAAATAACCACCAATCACTAGCTTAACCTAGAACTATTGTCGGTCTAATCAAAATCGTAAGAAGAAAAGAGGTCCAAAGGGATTCGGCTTTCAATACCAAACTAGAAGGTAGGGAGGTTTCGGTTTCTGAGTGAAAGGTGAAAGAAGGTGAAAGTAAAAGAGAAGCGATTGTTAGGTGGTTTCGATTTTTCAAAATAAGGATGAGTGAGGTTTGATTTAAGAAGAAAACGGTATGGGGGATTCAAGGTTTCAGAATTTTAGCTTTTATTGTAATCGGCTAGGTGAGGTTTCAAATGATTTTAGACAGGCTTTGAAGTGAAGAAAAGAGGGAAGAAAGAAGAGATGAATTCGACTTGAGAAGAAAAAAAAGAAAAGAGAAGAGTTTGGCCAAGAGAAAGAAACCGGCAGAGGACAAGATGTGCACAAGGTTTTCGGCTTTTCTGAACAGAGAGAAGAGGAGAAAAAGATGGAATGAAGGAGCCCAAAAGAACCTATACCTATTCGGCAATAGAAAGAATGACCCCAAAATCAAATCCCGAAGAGTAGGCCATAAGCAATCGGTACACACTCAAAGCTAAAAATGCAGAAAATGATACTCTAAGCTCCCCTAGCCGAATATGCAACTCCACACTCCCCTAATTAGCTAACTCTCCTTTCTTCCTCAATCCCTAAATTTTCTCCCCTTATTAGTCCCTAATCCAATCCCTTGAACACTTCAAACTCCTCCCAATAGAGTTTCACTTGGAGTCCACCATATGCCTTGCACATGTATTAAAAATAAAACAACACCTTGCTTACCATGGGAATTGAACCTTAGCTCTTACATAGCCTCTACACGCCTCCTCCTTAGGCCCTAGGTGGCACTACATTATCACCTTACCACAGGTCATCTTGTGTCTTAAATTACCAATATTTATTTAAAAGCCCACTTAGTCAAAGCCCCTTCTCCCTTAAGTCTAAAATTTTAAAATTCTACTGGGTTTTAACTTAAGCTTAGGCCTTCTAAAGGCCCACTAACACACTCAAAGCATAATTTAGCACATCCAGACAAGCAAAAAATTAAATTCAAGCGAAAACCCTAAATCCCAAAAATTAGGGCATTACATAATAACCCCCCACACTGAAGATGTACAATCCCTCAATGTACAAAGTTAAATTTACTGACAATATAAGCATAAATCTTAAGATAGGGAGAGAAGTGAAACTCCCTGAATATTGGATGAATTCCTTGAGTTGGAAGTGTGGAAACTTGTAGGAAGGGTGTCGATCCACAATCTCTGTGCCAAAAGAATATTATAATTGGTATCATAGTGGCTATGATTGTGGTCGAGAAAAACCCAGCTGTTATGGCAGGGTTGTCCCATTAGAGTTGGATTTGAGCTTTTAGGCTCTTTGGAACTGCGATAGTAATAATAAAATTTTAAGGAATGTAGATTAGCATAATTTCCTCCTTAGGAAATAGCTGATATGAAATGTTTAAAATAAATTAAGCTAAGTTCTTAGAATACTGAAATTCAAATAATGAAAAAGATAAAGCTTAAGTAAAATAAAAGGAAGAATAAAAAGAAAGAAGAAAATAAAAAGGAAAATAAATAAAAGATAAGAGGACTCGAAAGTCCTAATCCTCAGATGGTTCGTGAAGTGGGGGCGGTGATGAAATGTGGGGATGCTGGCATATCTGCTGTAGAGTAGTGTCAATGTGATCAAAGTGTTAGAAGCACTGCTACTTGAATCGTGTAAGGCACTCAGATATGTCAGCATATGAAGTAGCCACATGAACTGGACGATGAATGGGTGGTGGCTGAGACGGTGGCTCCTCGTGAGATGGAGGGACATCATCAGTAATGTCCTCTGGGTCCTCTTGCTTGGTAAACTAAGCTAAACAGTACTGAGGAGGATCAGTCCCACGTCGATGCTCTATCATCCTCATGTGTAGCATGTTTTAGATGCCCTGTGGGGACATCTAGCCTATAAGAGTGGAGAGGATGATTATGTCTGCATCTTTAGGAGATCGAAATGGCGAGCTAGTCGAGTCACATATGGACTCATTGAAATCACTACCCTATGATGCCACTCCGTCTGATGCTGAATGGTGAGGGCGATGAAATAGGAAAGGTCAAACACATGCCCGTGCACCATACTCCACAAGAAATAGGCATCGTGGGTGTTGACGACATTGGTGCTCTCGCATCTACCCGTCAATGTATGTACGAGTAGGGCATGAAGGTACCTCAGTGATGGGGCGAGAGTTGTCACCTTGGAGCAACTGAGATCGTAGGTGGCTGAAACAGGGACGAGAGCCCGCCAACACTTCGAAGGAGAGAATTGGATATGGCGGTGAAGCTCGGAGAGGTTTTCCTCTCCCATGAATTGTTCAGTATATAGGCCCAAAACTACTCCGAACTCAGGTACGCTTAATTGGCGTACCAGACCACCGAGGCGGAACTGGACTGTTCCTGGGTCGTCATATTGAGACATGACCGTCTGTAGATGGAAAGTGGAACAGAGCTCAAGAGTGAGCTCGAGGTATGTTGGCTCGACGATCTCAAAAAATTGATCCTATGGGTCCGTCGTCAATAGTGCCCGAATCGCATCTGCCAGTTGGACCTGTTCTAGTGCGGCCCAATCAATACATCTACCCACTCCGAGGGGCCTCGCCCTGAGTATCTGAAACAGTTCCTCTTGGGAACCTTGTGAGAATTGGAGGAATGGATGTCAAATCTCTACAGTGGCACTGGAAGATGTACCGCTGGGTCCCTTTCACTTCTTGGAAGAGGGAACAGTAGTCTTTTTCCCACGTGGAGGGGTCATTGTTCCTAAAAGAGCAAGAGTAACAGTTGTTAATGAAATGGAAAAAAATGAACATATACTACCAGTATTCATAAGTTAATAAACTAAATGACGAATAAAGCATTGAATCGAATACTTGTGAAATTCATGACATACTATGTTATTGAATATGTGATAGAATAGTAAAATCATATGAGTTACATTAAGATATGTATAATTGCTTATATGTGTTTATTTGGTGAGATGAGTTTATTATCATACGAGCTTACTAAGCTTTATAGCTTACTTTGCTTCCTTTTTTATGTTTCATAGAGTTTCAGATGCTTGCTTGGATTGGAAGTCGTCTGAGATTGCATCACACTATCCAGCTATTGGTTTGGTACTTATAAGCTTTGTAACTTTGGTTTATATGGCATGTATAGGCTTTGTGATTATATGATAAGTGTAAGAAAGTTTGGCTAAGGAAGTTTATGTATTTTGATATGAAATTTGCCATGTGATATGGCTTAAATGTTAATTATGTGGTATTGCGTAACTAAAAGAGCATATGACTTATAAGGTTGGGTTTAAGATTGTTATGCGATTGTCTTGATTATGAAATGGTGAATGAGATTGGCTTGTAATTGATGTATACTTGATTATAAGTATGGCCATGAAATCGACCTATTTTGGCATGCTTATGACGTATGTATGTGCATGTGCAAATGACCTTTTGATGAGATGGATATAGTTTTTATTGATGGTCTATTTGAGAATATGTATTGAAGATAGAAATTGATTGAGAAATGAGATTAGTATGCCTAAGATTTTATGCTAGTTAATGCACAATTGGAAGGGACTATATTAATGTTTTATGTTTGGAGTTTTGGTATGAAATTTGAATGGTATAAAATGGTATTGGTGAGATTTGTATTTTTTGGTTTTGAAATGGTATAATTCATACTTGGTTGAGGCTAAATAAATGATTATTCATGCTATGTTTTAGTTCCATTTGATTTGGTATAGGTATATGAAATTTGGGTGAGAAATGTGGCTTGTAACTAGCTTACTTTTGTCTACACGGGCAGAGACACGAACATGTGTCTTAGCCGTGTGTGACACATGGTTAGGTGACACGGCTGTGTGTCCCCTATAGTATTTAATGAAAATAAGTCAGTGAGTTACACGGCCTGGACACATGGGTGTGTAGTTAGCCGTGTGACCCAAGTAAGAGAGTTATACGGGGTAGGACACGGGCTGAGACATAGCCATGTGATCCCATTTCGAATGTCCATACAGCCTGTGACATGGGTGTGTCATGTGGCCGTGTGAGACACACGGCTGGGAAAAACGGGCGTGTGTCCCCTATTCTTTGGAAAAATTGTTATGTTTTCTCAAAGTTTTCCAAAGTTATCGGTTTAGTCCCAAGCCACTTCTAAAGCATGATTTGAGCTTTGGGAGCTCGTATTAGGGACTGTATGAATGTATATGAATGATGTAAGTTTACAAATGAGAAATGTATGTGAATAGTATGTTAGTTGATGTGATATGTTCGATAATGCTCTGTAACCCTAATCTGATAACTGTAACACCCTAAATCTGGCTTAGAAGTTAGGCCCAAATCTGGCGTGTCACATTGAAATGTTTTTCAAAAACCATGTCTTTATTAAAAACTCTTCTTACTATTTAAAACTTGTGTAAAGTCACAGTTTGTGTTCGTTTAATTTCAAAACATGGTTCATTGACAAGTTAATCACCTTTAAAAACATTATTAATCTCCTTGAAAATCCTTTATAGTTGCGGAAGCTAATTTGAGGCCAAGAAGTTTAAAATGTATTTTTTTGAAAACAAAAATTGGTTTGAAAACTCGTCTACATCTAACAGATATAAAGTGTAATAAAATCCCAGACTTAAAACAAAATCCAGAGAGGCCTAATTACATAAGTTAAAACATATATAAAATCCAACATAATAACTGCAGTCGTGTGGCCACATCTGAGTCCCTCACAGCACTGATCCTCCTAACATTGGGGATTACCTGCACAATTAATAAACGGGGTGAGTTTATGAAAACTCAGTGTGTAATCCCATTGCTAGAGTAACAGTCAGTATACAGAAGTAGAAACAGAAACAGTCTGGGCCAGAGCCCTTTAGCAGTTACAGTACACTTCAAATCAGAGCATACATGGGCCAAAGCCCACTACAATATCATTTGGGTCACAGCCCATAACAAAATCAATTGGGCCCAGCCCAAAACCAATAACAGAACAAGTGGGCCTAAGCCCAAGAAAGAATCAAAACAGAGCAGATATGAAACCCAACCCAATCCAACCAACACACCACCCGTACCAGCCAACACACCATGTGGGGATTAGATCGACCCACCCAGCCAACACACTAATAACGTAGCAAGGCTGCTAATAACAGAAAACGAGGTGGAGCCACTAGAATAAGATTACGTGGCAAAGCCACTAGCATAGAACTTCCTCCAAATCAAGCCCCACCCCATGCAAAATATCGTGTATGTCATGCTCAATCATCACACGTGTAAGCATAATGGCCATGCTCAGTAACAATCATTTAAACACATGTTAAAAGCATATCAGTCATACAACCATAGTCAAATCAGTTAAAACACAGTCATACAATCACAGTCAAATTAGTTAAAACACAGTCATACCATCACAGTCAAATTAGTCGAATTCGTAATCCAAGTCTGTCACTTGCCCGCCAAGGCAAACCAATCATTTTACACTCTAGGGGCAAAACGATCATTTTACCTTACCGAGGTATTTTGGTAATTCTATCCTACAGAGGTATTTCGGTAATTCTACCCTACAGGGGTATTTTAGTAGTTTTACAAATCGAGGGTATTTTGGTAATTTCACAAACTGGGGGTATTTCGGTAATTTTACAAATCGAGGGTATTTTAGTAATTTTACAAACCAATGGTATTTTAGTAATTTTACAAACCAGGGGTATTTCAATATTTTACAAATCGAGGGTATTTTGATAATTTTACAAACTGAGGGCATTTCAGTAATTTTACAAACTGGGGTATTTTGGTAATTTTATAAATCAAGGGCATTTCGGTAATTTTACAAACTGAGGGCATTTCGGTAATTTTACAAACCGGGGTATTTCGATAATTTTACAAATCAATGTCTTAATGATCCGACAGAAGGTCCATCGTTGCCTCGAGCGACTAAGGTAACCTAAATATACATAACAATGCAAATGGGCCTAAGGCCCATTAATCAGCCCAAGTGGCCTCATACACTCGTGTGGCCCAATTAGCCCAGAAGTCGCCTCAACCATACGAACTACACCGTCCAAACCAACATAAGCCATATAACATACATTTCATCTGTGTGGGCCCACAAGCCTGTTGGGCCCATTTGGCCCAAGCCCACGAGAACACTCGTGGTAACCTCTACAATCTGCCGCCCATGATTAGTGGGCTCGGTTTACCCCGTGAGTATTCGCATACTCACGAAATCGCAAATGCCCAACCTTCAGCATTTCGACTTTTGCCGAAACACAATAATTTAGGGTGTGAATACACACCTTTATCCAGCCATTCAATAATAACAAAATAAGGTGTACGATTACACACCTAATTACGAATCGAGTGGTTAAAACACTCGTACCGAACCTTGCACGAATGAAGTCCTTAGATCTCCTAAAGCCACTGATTACAGCTGACTACCCTTCTTAGTCAAATATCTATAATAGCACACACTTTATTAGATAGAATCGTCTATGAGAAAATGACTTAAAGTCCCAACACACAGTTATAGAGCATTCGACCATATAACACTTACCCTGAAACCAAATGATTGTTGATGATGGGGTTTCTAAATCCTCAGATAACTCCTTACCCCTCGTGGACTTGAACCCAATCACACATATTCGTAACCAAAAGAGCAAAGAATCAACATACAAAGACTGAACATTTGGTTTTAACCCATGAAGAAGATCAAGAAATAAGAACACAACATCATAGCCGGATCAATAATTACCTAAAATCGATTGGTAAAGAAGGGAAAAGTTGAAGGAATCAACTATAACAGATTACTATATTCGGCCCAGCACCAAAATAAGAGAAAGTAGTAAGGAGCAAGTTCATAGAAGAGGCCCTAAGAAGCAATTCAGCAGAACAATAAGAGAAAAGAAACAGAAGATGAAAGAGGAAAGGGAAAGAGAATTTGGCAATGATTGAGAAAGGAAGAAAGAAGAAAAATGATCGATAGGAACTCCAAAAATGAAACAGGGGTTCAGCTAAGTGAGAATAGGACAAAGAAAGAAGAGGGGTTGTATTCGGTTTTGTAGAGGGATAGAAAAGAGAGGAATTGGAGAAAAATATTCGACCTACGCAGAAGCAGAGACGAGAAAGAAAAGAGGGCAAGTTCGGCTAAACACTTAGAAAAGGAAAAGAGAATAAAGGATAATATGGTTTCGCAAAAATGGAAGAGAGAAGCTGAGAAAAGGGTTTCAGCACAAGAATTTCCAATTAACAAAACCCGAGATACAAGAGGGGAAACTCGGCACCTACTCTCTCACAAATTGCCGCAAAATGCACACTCAAACTCCCAATACCGAAATTCTCAATAATCCCCACTCAAATTCGGTACAAATAATCGAATATGCACCCCAAGGAGTTCCAAATTCGGCCAAACCTCCCCCTTAATAACTCCACAATTTTCTCCCCACATCTCTCCTTCATACACTCCAACTCCCTCAACTCAAATTCAATTCAACAACATTGACCAGTTCAAACGTCACCTTTTACCAAGTCCACATCAACCTTCCAGTATTTGAATCAACACAACCACTTGCCGCCCCCATGTAGCAAAATAGAAGTCCATTGCCTGTAGTGGGATTCGAACCCTTGCCCTCTCATATGCTCCGCACACCACTTTGCCACCAAGCCACAAGCTCCCTTTGTGTTCCATTTTGTCCACAATTACTTATAAAGTCTTTAGACCAAAGTCCAGGTTCCTCTAAAAGAAAAATAAAATTAATTGCAAGAGCCAAGACTTGAACCCTTGCTCCATTACAATCTTAATGACAACACAACCACTAGACCACATGCTTCCTTGTGTCATAAATCCACTAAAAATATTAATAAGGCCTTCAACCTAACGCCAAGTTCACTTAAGGGAAAAATTAAAATTTTTGCTAAAGCCCTGGTTTGAACCCAGGACTTCTCAGATACCCCAAACTACTCCTAAATCACTTAGCCACTAAATTAACACACAATTTGTGATATTTTTCGCACACATAAACTTTCATGTGCTCCCACTATAACTCCCCCTTACTTGAGACCGTCGTCGAAGTCGAGTTTGAGGAGTTAGCAAACTTAATTTATCACTTAAACAATTTTAAACCATTTATTTCAACATTCGTAATAAACTATCCATCTGCGTCATGGCCGTTAAAAAAATCATATCTTGAGTTACGAAACTCAAAATTCAAATCCGTAAATTTTCCCTTAAACTAAACTCATATATCTATTTGCTAATTTTTTTCCATAATTTTTGGTCAGGCCAATTAGTACAGTTTATTAGTTAATGTTTCCCCTGTTTCAGTGTTTGACTACTTTGACCTCTGTTCACTACGAATCACTTTTCTCTCTGTATAGAATTCAGATGTCTATGATGTTTGTTTCCTTAGACTCAATAAAGAATCTGTAGATATATAGCATGACTCCTAATTATTTTTGTACAATTTTTAGTGAATTTCTAAAGTCAGAATAGGGGATTCAGAAATCGCTCTGACCCTGTTCCACTAAAACTCAAATATCTTATAAAATACAACTCCTTTATCTGTTTTGTTTCTTCTATATAAAAATAGGCACAATAAGATTAAATTTCATATTTTATTCACCATCTAATTCTATCTCTACTATTTTTAGTGATTTTTCAAACTCACATCATTGCTGCTGTATGATACTATTTTATAACAAATTTCACCATTTTGTGAACTTCCATAGATTAAGTGGCACATTAAACATACATATCACCAAATATGATCTTGATCGGCCATTCCAATGGCTAATCATTACCAAGCATTTCCTAATCACTCAATAACCATATCATAAGATCATATACACAAAATGATCATAATGCTATACATGCCATACTCAAAATACACAAGCCATTATACCAAATTGGTCCCCGGATAGTGTGAACGATCCTTCGACCTTTCCTGATTTCCCAGCTGGCTTGTCAAAACTACAATGAATGAAAAGAAGGGAGTAAGCATAAATGCTTAGTAAATTCACATGCAAATAACAAGTAACATAATCATGTAATTCAACATTAACATCAATTACATTAATATCACTAAGACATTCATGTTACAAATATACTTGCTATCTTACCACAATCTTGTCTTACCAAGTTCTCAACCCAAGGTTTAAGCTCATACCTGTCCAATTTCCTCTTTCACCACACTTACCACCATGTCACTTTTGTTTTAGATATTCTCCTTATTCGCTTAAAATTCACCCGTTGAACACATCGGAATATAATTCGGATACACGGATTGCATATACATAAGTGTCATATCCGTAGCTAGACAAACTCAATAGCCTACGAAATTTATGTAGCAAGCTACCATGTAAGCCGCCCATAAGTGAACTCGGACTCAACTCAACGAGCTCGGGCTTTCGCATCCATAAGTGAACTCGGATTCAACTCAACGAGCTCGGATGCCTAGATACATCTCACGAACTCAGACTCAACTCAACAAGTTTGGAACTTAACCATTCTAGTGACATGTCACTTGTACCCTAATCTATTCCCAAGGTTCAAACGGGATTCACCTCAATTAAACATCTTTGTCGTCTTCCTCAGAATGTCGGAACCGATACGTGGTAGTATTTCGCATTTATCAAATGGCTCACATAACTTGCATATTAGTAAATAATTATTTTCAAAGCATAATATTTCATAATAATAAACATTATGTCATATAAATGACATTAAATTTCTTAAAATAACAATTATGTTACCTTATTTACACATGAACTTACCTCAGTACAAAATATAGAAATTTTGCAATTTAGTCCACAATCTTTTCTTTTCCTCGATCAAGGTCGATTCCATGTCTTTCTTGATCTAAAATAACACATTTAGCTTATTTAATACTCACATTTATCAAAATGGTCCTTAACTCTAACTTTGGAAAAATTATGATTTTGCCCCTAAAATTTTGCATATTTACACTTTTTCCCCAAAGCTCGGAAATTAAAAATTTTCCCTAATTCTTATGTTTTAAAACATGCTAATCATTTATTTACCAACAACAACATCATATTCCCACTCTAACATGTACTTATGAACAATAGGTAATTTTATCGATTAAGCCATTTTACTTGTTTTTACTTAAAACCGAGTAGCACAAGTTGTTTAGCATAATTTAAAACCTCATATTCTATCATAAAACATCAAAATAAACACTTTTCACCTATGGGTATTTTTCCAAATATGAACCCTAGATTAAATTATTGCTAGAATAAGCTTAATCAAGTTACCGGGACTCCGAAAACGTAAAGAACATTAAAAACAGGGATTGGAATCACTTACTATGGAGCTTGGAAGCTTGAAACAAACCCTAGCTATGGAGAGCCCTTGAAATTTTGTCCTAATGAAGAATATGGACATATTTTTCCATCTTTTTCCCTTTTTTAATCTTTTAATTACCAAATGACTAAAATACCCTTCATTAAAAACTTTGGTTATTTCTACCTATGTATGTCTATTTTTGTCCAAAATTTTAGAAATTGGTCAAATTTCTATTCAAGACCTCCTAATTAATATTCCAAAGCAATTTCATACTAAAAGCTTCTAGAATGCAAGTTTTGCAACTTATTCGATTTTGTCCCTAATTTCAAATTAAGCACTTTATGCATAGAATTTCTTCACGAAATTTTCACACAATAATGCAGTCATATCATAAACCTCAAAATAATTATAAAATAATTATTTCTATCTCAGATTTATGGTCACAAAACCACTATTCCGATTAGGCCCTAATTCGGGATATTACACCCACGCTCAAGGCCCAATCCTTCTAAGCCCTATTTTGGGGTGTTACAATGACGGATACGGGTTAGAGGTGTTATAATCTTATCGGTTCTTATAGATTGTTTTGTAGATAATCATTGGTGATATTTTGGTGGATCATTTAACCAGCTTACACTACCCATCTAAGTTGGTATTTTTGGTATCTCTCTGGGTAGTGGAATGTATATATTTATTTAGATGAATCAGTTGTTGAAATGTATAGGATGTTATGTAATGGTGATTTTGAAGTTTATGTTGTTTTGGTAATTGCAATGTCTTACCAAAGTATGTAATTTTGGTCACTTATAAGTGCATGTATATAAGGTTACTTTGGTATGTTTGAAATGGCTTGATAATGTTCATTTGCTTTTTGTTTTGGCACTTAGTTGAACTAGGTTTTTATACAAGAAATGAGGTAAGGTTGACTTGATTTGGTAAATGATGTTTGATGCAATTGTGGTGCCTTTGAATGACACATTGGTTAGGTAATTTAGGATGATTGAAATGGCATGTTTATATATGATTGAATGATGTTTGAATCCTTTGAATGTGTGCTTACATGGTTTAGGTGATTAGGTATGAAATGGACATGTAATAGTTTGATTTTAGGTACATTTTGGGTTCACACGGCTTGGGGCATAGGCATGTGACAAAGCCATGTGAGGGACACGGCCTGGGAACACAATCGTGTGACATCTGAGAGTTTCTTAGTGTACAAGTCAGTGAGTTACATGGCCTAGCACACGGGCGTGTGGGGCTACTTAGAGAGTTACACGGCCTGGCACAGAGGCGTGTGATATGGCTGTGTGACCCACTTAGTGTGTTATATGAGTAAGGACGCAAGCTAGGATACTTTCGTGTGTCTCTAGTTCGAAAGTTAAACGGTTGGGGACATGTGTAACACCCCAAGACCCGTACACGTCGCCAGAGGGTCAAGAGGCATTACCTGACATTCACACAAGCTAACAAGGCATCACTCGTACAAGCATATATAAACGCTTATGGATAATGGTTTAAGGTATATCAGATTTCATATCTAAGTTATACGAATAAGATCAAAACCATATGTGCGTCATCTATTGCAAAACATCTAGCTTCATGGATAAAATCTATTCATGCAGTTCAGAAGCTTAAACCGAATCTATTCATGTCTTCAGGTTCATGTTGCAAATTCACATCTAGCTACCTTTTGAACAAACATCCAATCCACTCATATATATATATATATAAATAAACATACCGAATGATAACATCGAACTCTAAAGTTTCATCATTTAGATTTTCACGTTCCCATTCAAGCAATGCATATAACTCAGAATACATATCATCATCTTAAAGACCACATGTAGATGTAAAGCATCTTGAAAAGCCATTTTCGCATGGCTATGCTTAATTACAACATCAAAATAAAAGTTTCTTAATTAACAACCACAAAATGCATCCTATACATGCCATTCACAAAAGTTTAGCTAATTAAATACCAAACAGGGCTTTGATAGTAGAGATGACTTCGAAAGCAAGATTCCCGAGACCGTAGCTAACGAACGAGATCTATAAAACATAAAATTTAAAAGCAACAGAGTAAGCAATTATATGCTTAGTAAGTCTTTAAGTAACAAAAATCATTTGAAAGAGTAGCATAGCAATATCTAAGCTTGTTTATTTTATCCTTTGGCCGAATAAGATAATACTATGATAACACTTTTATCATTCATATCGCAAAGGAAATTTCAAGGTATCCGACTAAATTCAACTTATAACCGAACACGTTCATTTCAAGTATCAAGCTAAACTCATGCCTATAACATACATTCCATATCCGAAGAGTTAAACTCTTTTAATTCAGAACAAATACGTCATAATCAAGTCATAGGCATTTGAGTAACCTTTAATAATAGTCAAAGCATTCCCACCGAATTCTAAATTCATAATTCATAAGTAACAAAATTCTCGAACAAGAGTAAGATGCATACCTGGCTATCTTACGGTAGGTAACACATTTAATAGGACTGTCTCGACATTTATTTTATAATGCCGACACGGATGCCCTTCGGGACCAAGCCCGGTTTCAATACTAGCTCAAAGCCCTTTGGAACTAAGTCCGGTTATATTACTGGCTTGAAAGCCCTTCGAGGCTAAGCTCGGATCGTATCACTGGATCGAAAGCCCTTCGAGACTAAGCTCGGATCATTAACATTCATACTCATAGATATATATATATATATATATATATCATATCATCTTTAGATATCATTCCTGATATTCAAATACAATTACAGCATGATTACCATCCACACATCATTCGGTTCACTAACTATAATCAAAGGACAAAATTTTGTTTCAAGACACAACAAAGTTAAATGCTAACATTCGGCTTCTAACAATTTCACAAATATTCTTTTCTTCCATGACATTCAAGCATAACCTTTAAGTTTAAGTTTATAATTTATACAATTGTACTATGACTTCATCATGTCATGAGTTGAAATTTGTTACTCAAGAACTTACCTCGTATCTTTCTGAACAAATCCTGGGTTAGTTATTCTGTGGCTCTAGCCTTTCCCTTATCCAATGTTTCACCTCTAAGCTCTTGAGCTAAATCAAACAATTCAAGTATATAAATTTTCATACCCGTCACTAGATCAAAACAAAGAATGTAACTATCCTCTCTAAGCCACCCACACATATTCGGTCAAATGTATAAACATGTATGTGTATTCATTATAACTCTCAACTAATTCATTAATTTTACCAAATATGCATGGTCTCAACTTAAACCATTCGGTACGCACATATATATATAACTAAAAGTCATTTCTAACGACTATCATTTTCGATACTTTAAGCAATGACATTAACATAAATAATAATCCTTAAACCAAATGTAGTTTCCTTAGAAATTCATCTATACGGCATCTTCATGAGTTCAATTAAACTATCATGAAATTTCTAACACCTTGGCCCACATATGTTCTTCCATAAAGTTAGCATTTTATTCAACAAGTATGACATAAGCTCAACCAAATGTTTATACATATGTATATATACAAGGTACATGCATATGGCATATACATATAACCACCATAGAAATACCACTCTTTTAAAACATTTAATACATATAAGTACATGATAGGCATCATGACCGAATGCTTCACAAATGATCTCATACACATTTCAAATTTCAATTCTAAGCTACTCAAAGCCGAAACTTCCAACTTAATTAACAAGAGTTTTACACCAATTAATCTTTCACGCACAAACTCAATCCCTTTTATTTATCACATAATTTACTATCAATTTAAGCATTTTCTCAAATTTAACTTAATTCCATAATTCCCCTCATCTAAAAGCCACATTCATATTCGGCAATTTCACCATTGCCCTAATAACCCACAATCAATTACTAAATTTTTTTCCAAGGACCTCAAAACAATTCATTTCACTATCTAATAGCTCCATTTGCACTTAATAGTATCAACCATCATAATTTCATATCACAACAACCATAACCGAATGAATTTCTCCCAAATTCAACTAGATACAAGCCATGGGCTACATAGAATACTAGCTAACAACCAACATGCACCTAAAATTTTCAAAGAAAACAATTAAACATACCTCAATCTAGCCTTAGTTAATGCCGATTGCAAGGAGTTATTTCTTCCCCCTTTTCTCTTCAAATTCGGCAAAGATGGACAACTAAGAACAACTTTGTTCTTTTCACCCATTTCTTTTATTAATTAATTATCTAATATATTAACCACCAATCACATTTTACTTAATAACACAAAATACAAAAATAATCATTAAAAAGGTTTGCATGGCCGGCCACTAATGTGAAAATATGCATATTTGACATGCAAGTCCAATTATTTCAAAGCTTTCCTTATTTTAGTCATTTTAATTTGTCCACTAAAGTTTCTAAGTTTCTCAACTAAGCCCTTATTATTAAATTCACATTTAATTTGTCTAATTCAAACATTAAAGATTCACACATACATTTAGCACATAAATTAGACATACAAAATTAAAATCAACTATTTCAATGACTCGGTTTAGTGGTCCCGAACCACTTCCCGACTAGGGTCAAAATAGGGCTGTCACAACATGGGCATCTGACACAGTCGTGTGAGGCACGTGGCCTGGCCACACGGTGGTATGACCCTTATTTTGTAATTTTTGCATGTTTTTCCTAAACTTCCTGTTTTGTTTTAAATTAGTCTTGAATTGCTTCTAAGCTATTTTTAGGGCCTTGAGGGCTTGATTTAGGGGCAATAAGCACGTGTATAAAGGTTTTATGATATTAATAACATGTTAAAGGATATAATACTTGAATGTTTCTGATTGTACGATAATGCTCCGTAAGCTTAATTTGGCAATTGAGACAGGTTAAGGGTTTTAAAGAACCCTTTTTATAATGTGTGATGCTAGTGATTATCTTGTAAGAGCAGTGTTCGGACAAGAGAGAAACAATGTATTAGGCACTATTCATTATGCATGTAAGACACTCAGCTTAGCACATTGCAATTATACTACCACTGAAAAAGAAATGCTTACTATTGTGTGTGCTTGTGAAAAGTTTCGCCCTTATTTAATGGAAAATAAAGTTTATGTTTACACTGTTTATTTTGCATTAAAATATATTCTTTAAAAGAAAGAAAGAAAATCTAGATTAATGAGATGGGTGTTATTGCTTCAACAATTTGTCCAAAATAGGAAATTAATTGGAGGAGAAAAGTTCTGAAGAAATGAAAGAAACCTTCATTGATGAGCAGCTTTTCTAGGTAGACATATATAAGGTTGGGTACAAAAATAATAAAGCACCATGGTTTTCAAATTATGTGAACTACATTGCCAAAGGGTTTTTCCAACAAAAACATCATGGCAAGAAAAGAAGAGGGTCATACATGAATCAAAAAGTTACATTTGGGAATATTCGTATGTATTCCAGTAATGCGTAAATCAATTAGTTTGAAAATGTGTAGTAGAAGAAGAAATAAAAGATATTTTGCAAGGATGCCATATATCACCATGTGGGGGACATGTCAGCGAAAAAAGAACGGCTAAAAAAATATTCAATCAATATTTTATTAGCCAACTATGAACAAAGATGCTTATGAATTCATACAAGAATACGATAGATGTCAAAGAACTGGAAGTATATCAAAAAGAGATGAAATGCCACAAAAAAGGATACTTCAAGTAGAGTATTTGATGTTTGGGGTATTGGATTCATGGGATCCTATCCAAATTCTTTCGGGAATCAATACATCTTGCTGACTGTTGATTATGTCTCTAAAGGGGTGGAAGCAGTGGCATTACCTACAAACGACACAAAAGTAGTAGTTAGATTCCTGAGAAAAAAACATTTTCGCTAGATTTGGAATAGTATACTGGTAAGTGATGAAGGATTCCGTTTTTGCAGTAAATAGTTTGAAGCTACTCTAGCAAAATATAGTGTGAGACACCGAATGATAACAACATATCATCCACAAGCTAATGGCCAAGCAGATGTCACCAATAAATCAAAGTAGGAAAAATTGGGCAACAAGATTAGATGATGCACTGTGGGCTTACAACAAAACTCCTTTAGGCATGTCCCCTTGCAAACTAGTTTAAGGGAAAATTTATCATTTTCCAAGAAAGAGTTGAACTTAGACTGCAACAATTAGAGGAATTCCATTTTATGGCTTATGAGAACACTAAATTGTATAAAGAGGGAAGTAGGCTTCAACATGATGCTAAAATATGAAAGCGAGAGTTTCTTCCCAGACAAAAGGTTCGCTTGTTTAATTCGAGGCTGAAATTATTTCCTATAAAGTAGAAATCAAGATGGATCGTCCCATACACTATAAATCAAGTGACACCTCATGGCGCAATAGAACTTAGCAAAAATGGAAGGTAACATTTTCTCATAAATGGATAGTAAGTAAAAGATTACGTAATTGACACCCAAACCTTACAATTCAAGGCTTTACGTAGTCAATTTGGAAGTGAAGAAATTATGGGAAAGGGTTAGGAAATGGATGAAGAAAGTGTAACAAAAAAGGATCTTAAGCCCGAAAGAAAGGTACGAAAAAAACTGCTCCTCATGTTATGACAGTAGCTCCGTATGTCATGAAATTGAGCAAAATTTAGCACAGGTAAACTCCCTTCAATGTCGTGACAACCAAGGGGGATGTCGTGACACTCCTACATAACTTGTAGTCAGAATTTACTAACTTCAACGTATCTATAATAGAATTTTACTAGATTTAGAATTAATTAGTTCATCACTGACTATAAATAACATACCTAACATAATTTTAGTAGGTCAAGTCGGGAGCTAAAGATTCATAATCAGGTCGAAACTGATGCCTATGTCGCGACACCAAGACACTGATGTCTCGACATCGAAGACAGAAGCCAAAAATAAGTTCTGGAGTGAAACTACCCTCAACGTCATGACAAGCTCCCTTGCTGTGTTGCAGCACCGGATTTGACGTTGCAACATTGCATGCTTGTGTTGTAACATCGCCCCCGCGCTGCCCCAAAACTCCCTGCACTGGAAAATTGTGTTTTTGAGGGAAATTAGGAGTATTTGTCCTAGTCAAACTCTAAACACTTCAAGGATAATTTTGGCACTTCAATATTCTGAGTTTAGCCTGTAACATCTCGTTTTTCACTAATGTCGAAAATAGTGGTTTTGGGCCCACCAACTTTGACGAGTAAGTTCATAAATATTATTTTAGTATTTATGAGTCAAAAATGGTTTTAAAAGGTTTTTGATTGGATAATTTATGTTGTTTAAGCGATTTATGAAGTTCAAGTGGTAAGACCCTAAGGTCAAGTGGTTTTGGAAAATGAGGTATTAGGACCTCGTTTCTATAAACCAAGCCGTAAATTTTTATAAATTTTTACGATTAAAGTGATATTAAAGTTTCATTGAAAAATTTTAACATTTCGATAGTTAATTAATTGAACAGGACTAAATTATAAAAGATGTAAAATTTGATCACTATTTGATTTGAGTGATTAAATGGTTTATTGAATAAAGGAAAAGGGACTTAAATGGTAATTAAACCATTTAAAAATTTAGTGGACAATTATGGGCATGGATTTGGTGTTTTATATAATTATTAACCAAGGTTAAAATGGTAATTTGATAATTAAATTCAATAAAATAAACCAAAAGCCATTATCATCTTTTAAAACCTTTCTTCATAGAATTTTAATGGAGGAAGAAGCCATTTTTTAGATGAAGCTTTCAGCCATGGTGAAATTCTTGCATGGCATGTGATTTTGGCCCCATTTTTAATAATTTTGATGTTTTTGAGATCATTGCAACTAAGTCCAGCTAGTTTGCACCTTTGATATGAAACTGTTAAAGATTATAAATGTTGCCATTGATGAATCTATGTCATTTTAGTTATTAAAGGATGAATATGAAATGTTGGTTGAGATTTAAAAGTATTTTGTTATGTAATTTTGATGAATTTTTCGATTAGGGGCTAAATTGTTGAACTAGTAAAAGTACAAGGATTTAATGTGAAATTGTTGCAAATATAGGTTGTATTGGAAGTTAAAAATATTTTCCTATTTTGAAATTTCAATAAAGATGGTTAATTTGCATGTTTTAGGCTCAGGGACTAAATTGAATAAAAGTACAATTTTAGGGACAATTTCTATAAAAATGTCAAAAGTGACTAAATTGCATAAAGTACATTGTTTTACTGTCTAAATTATTAAATTGAATAAAATTATTAATTTAGATCAATATCGAGTGAAAAATCGAGGAGAATAAAAAATTACAAAAATGCCCTTATACTTTGTCATTTCTGCAATTTAGCCAGGTAAGTTTCCTACGTTTAAATAGTGTTTCCTACATTCAAATAGTGTTTTAAATTATTTTTTTAAATGCTATCATGTTATATTATCATATTATGCCTCAACAGAAAAATCTAATGACGTATCGACGAGCATCAATTAAAGAAAAGGGATGGTTTTAACCATCAAATATGAAAAGGGATGGTGACGGCCATCAAATATGAAAAATGATGGTGACAACAATCAAATATGGAAAGGGATGGTGACAACCATTGAATATGAAAAGGGATGGTGACGACCATCAAATATGGAACGTGATGGTGACTATTGTCAAATATGAAAAGGGATTGTTTCGACCATCGATTAAAGAAAGGGGATAGTTATGACCATTGTTTAGCACACTTTGTGTAAGCTTTGGTAAGGGTTCCGATTGACTTCACTACAACAAATATGGAAAGCTATGCTGTACCAATGATCAAAGTATGAATATTCATGGTTATGAAAGGTATGATTTAAGTGATGCTATGTTTGTGTACCATATCTTACGATGTGATGATATTGCTAAGTTATGTGTTTAATCACTAGCTTGTGGCTATGGTAAATGTTATGTTTATGTCTTTTATGTTATGCAAATGAAATGGTAAGTGTTCAATATGAACCAAGACATGTGTGTATGAAACTTATTGAAATGGTGATACATGAAAAACATGATATGTTATGAAGGATGATAAATCCAATTAGATCATGCTCAAGTATAATGGTTATCTATGTTAAGTTCACATGAATTATATTCAATTATACTAACATGTGTTGCTTTTGGTGCTTAGGCTTGTACCAAGTTTATGATTGAATTATATCATGTTTAATCTTAATGAAATACACTTAAACAATAAGTGATCAATTGGTAATGTACCTATGTTCATGAAAAGGTGGAATAAATCAAAGTATGTAATTTCTTATGACATGGTCTATCATGTAGTTGATTTCAAAAGAGCAATGTTTAAATGCACTAGCTTGTAGTCATGGTTGATGTTATGCTTATAACTTGCGTGTTATGCATATGGAATGGGCAAGGAAAGGTAATGAAATGGTAAACTCATAGTTGAAATGAAATTTGATGAAAAGGGAATGATAAGTTTGAATGATGTACTATATGTGAGAAATTTACATATACTACGGATGAATATACCTATATCATGTATAAATACACTAAGTTGAGAATTGATAATTTTGTTTAGGCTTATGATAAGCATTAAGAATAGAATGAAAATAGAGTAAATTGAAAAATGTATAATCTTATAGAAAGGTTGAGGATTATTTATTAAGTCCCATAAAATCCTATCATGTTATGAATGATAAATATATGTGACATTAATGAACTTACTCATTTGTGAGTTGATGATTATATCGATTTATGAATCTTATGGCATTGGCATAGATTTATATTTATTCTATAAAGTTTATATTGAAATGGAATGTTATGTTTAAAGTTTATATGAGCTTAATAGGCATACATTGCTTATGTAGTTATTTTCCTTTATTTTATAGATTATTGGAAGCTTGATCGGGTTGGAATCTAGCCGGAGATCCATTACACTATCCATCGATTTTGTCGGTAGACTTTGATGCTTTGGTCGTGGTTATAATGGCATGTATAGTTGGACTATGTCTAATGTTTAGATAATGATATTAGCATGTAATGTCGCTTTGAATTCATGAAACTTATGTTTTTTTGATGGCTTGATGGTTGGTGTGCTTTTGGCACTTTGATGCATAATGGTTGGTGTTTATATGATCAAACTGATGCATGGTTTTATGGCCAAAGTGGTATATGTTGGGATGTTTGCAAAGTGATCATTTAGGGCATGTTTTGATATGAAATTTAAAAAAGTATGTTTGGTTGAATTATGACAATTTGGACCTAAAGTTGGTATATATATAAATGGGATGCTTGAACCATTTGGTAATGGCTAGTCTTGTGCCATTTATATGTTTGATACATGAGAGAAGTGGTCCGAATGGTAAATTTAATTTTCTATTGCATGAACCTAGTACGGTAAGGTTAGTATGTGTCAATTGTGGTATGTTTTGGTTTGGAAACAAGTTAATTGATAAATTATTAAATATGCTCAAGTTTAGGTTTGTTTAATATATGTGTTTGTGGTGTCTTTATGGTATATTGGTTGAATGGAATTTAGTAAAATGAAATTGGTCATTTTATGAATGGTTAAACATGTTTTGATACCTTGGTCATATGTGCAAATGACTTGTTTAGGTGTGCTTGAATTGGGAGAAAGAAATGGCTTGGATTTGGTCTATTTCTTGTCCATACGGCCTAAGACACGGGCATGTGTCTCAGCCATGTGTGATACATGGCCATGTGACACGGCCGTGTGTCCTCTGTAGGTTTTTAAAGGTTGCATTTCAAAAGTTACACGGCCTAGCACACGGGTGTGTGAACCAAGTTAGAGAGTTACATGAGCACAAACATGGACTGGGACATGATTGTGTGTCCATACTTTGAATGTCCACACGGCCTATGACACAAGCGTGTGTCTCAGTTGTGTGAGTGACACAGCCTAGCCACACGACCATGTGACTCCTGTAGTATGAATTTTTCCATTTTTCCATAAAGTTTTAAATGTTTCTGGTTTAGTCCCAAATCATTTCTAAAATGTTTCTAAGGCCTCAAGGGCCCGAATTGGGATGTTATGCATGTGTTTGATTAGATTTTGCAACGATTATGAAGTGTTGGAAATGAATGAATTGAGTTATATTTTTACAGTAATGCTCCGTAACCCTATTTCGATGATAGATATGGGTTAGGGGTGTTAAATAACCTATATAAAGGCCATTTTAATCAGTTTAAAGAGACAATTTTAGGGAGACAAAATATTCTTAGGGTTTTTTTATTTCCTTCTTAGTTTTTACTTAGGTTATTATATGTTCTTGTAATTACAATATCTTATCCCAAAGTGAGACTTTTGTGAGTGCAATTTGTTCCAGAGTGATGATTTCATTGTAAATCTATGGGTATCTCTTTCCTTTATTCTATTGTTTATATCTCTTTCTTAACATTGCTAATTGAATGTTTGTGTAAAGATTAGAATTAGTTTATACTTTATATGTATTTTACATGTTTCAATTGTACTAATCTTATTAATTGATTGAAAGGTAGAGTTTTCTTAGCGGGTCAACTGTTTGGGGGAGGAAGAACTTAAACCCTAGGCTTAACGACCTTAGGAAGTCATTTAGTTGGGAATTAACCTAAAATTGGTACGGCTTATTAGTGAACACCGTAGCCTTGAATCGGTTTAGAATTTGAGGTTGAGAGATAAGTAGTTCTTGTTGACTGATTAGGTTAGTTGAATGTCAAGAGGTGCAACTAAATTGATGGCTAGCTGGTCGAATAGAGCCTGACATCAATAATTAATTAGGTAAAACAATCAGATCTCGACTAATGGAACTCGCGTAGTCGAAACAAGGGATAGGAGAAACTGATACATCAATAATTCAATTTATTTAGTTTATTAATATTATCATCATCTTGCTTTCATATTAACACTACTAATTCATGACTTCAGTAGATTAGTAATTATTTTCAGTAATTCGCTTCATAGTAATTTTCCCCAAACTACAATCCCTTTGGTACGATCCTAGGAGTACTTACCTACTTCGTTGTAACTATATTACAACTAGACCCTTATATTTGCAGACACCACCTCAATTCCATATATTTTGTAGCAGTATTCACACTCTGGACATTAGTACGTCCAGAGGCGGGTAACTTGTTGATGCCATTTCTGGGGATTATGACGGTGATATTTGTTATTGAATCAATTACTTACAAATAATATTAGTTGAAAGAAAAACAAGCTAGATAGTGTACTAATTTTTATCTGCATTAACTGTATTATTTTTATTCTCAAATTTTTTTATTTACCTTGTCGACTAGAAGATTTAATTATGGAAAATTTTGATTATATGTGGTTTAACGATGAAAGGTCTTTTTGGGATGATGAATAGAACTACATAATAGGTTGGTCTAATGGAGCCTTGACAAACCAATGGAACTATGATACTGAGTGTGAGGACAATGAGTAATCATACGAGCCTCTTTATGAGTCGTGCGACAAAGTCAATAACATGCCCAAACATTCAGATGACCCTCCTTGTGATTTGCATAATATGCCCTAATGAGAAACTATTGAGCCATCTAACTCTGAAAGATTATCAAACATGTCAGACATGATGGAGCAAATGAGGAAATTCTGCAAGAAATATTTGAGGCACTACCACCAAGGGAAAAGGTCTTGCATGATGTTCCCAACCTTGATCCTAAGGATCCTCGTACTATAGTTAATCACCTTTAATTTGACAATATTAGTCAACAAGAGTTTGGAACTAGAGATCATGGGGATAAATTGAATATGGATAAAGCGGTCTCTAATCCAATTGACATAGAATCAGACATAATAGTATATGTAGTTGCTGATGTAAAATTAGAAGTAACCACTAACAGAGAGGTCAAATCGAATCTAGACTAAAGGAACTCGTGTAGTCGAAACAATGGATAGGAGAAACTGATACATCAATAATTCAATTTATTTAGTTTATTAATATTATCACCATCTTGCTTTCATATTAACACTACTAACTCATGACTTAAGTATATTAGTAATTATTTTCAGTAATTGGCTTCATAGTAATTTTCCCCAAACTGTAATCCCTTTGGTACGATCCTAGGAGTACTTATCCTCATCTAAAAAAGTGTTTCAGTTTTTACATCAGCAACTACATATACTAACAAAAAGTGTAGAAAAGCCAATAAACTTTCTAGCCATAGTAGAGATGGTACCAGCCGAAGGACTGATGAGTTCAACTCATTCTCATCTGAAAAAGGCAACAAAGCTCGAGTGACCAAAAACTTCAAGGGATATAGAAGGGAGAGAGCTTGAGGCAATAATATGCCCGAAAACAATTTGAGGTTGGCTCGAATTTTGTACCAAATGGCTTTTAATATGGATGTCGCATCGGTCCACAATAAGACAACACCATTGGAATTGACTAAAGGGGCTGGTTCATATACATCGACAGAGGAAGAAACGTTAGATACAAGTGTTGAGAACTAATTAAAAGTTCTTCTATGGTGGCGACACGAGTTGTCCCGATTTTTAAAGAAATATTTCATTCTTTAAAATTATTTATTTTATTTTTATTCATTTGATTTGTTAACCATAGTTGTGTTTAGTTTTTTTTCCCATGGCAGGTATAGATACCATAGAGTGATAGAATAAAATAAATCGAAGAAGCTAGAAACTAGGTTCAATGTCGTGACATCGCACCCTAATGTCGTGGCATCTTAGACAGAACACAACTTTGCAACAATGAAAGGTCAAGTTCATATAAGACGTTCTATCATCCATTATCGACACTTCTTATTTTTCCTCTTATTTTTATTTTTATTTTATTTACATTATATTTCATATTTTTTTGTTGTAGTTTTTTTAGGTACTTTTTCATCCACTTGGAGCACCCAAACCCTGAGATTACTATAACAACAAGGATTCAAACTACTCAAGGAAGTTTTCTTGTATGCACTTTAATTATTTTACACTAAGGGTAATGTGTGTTCTAAAGTGCGTGTGGGGGGGAGTAGATAGTATCAATTTGTGTGTGTTTTTGTTTGTGTGCTTACTTTGATTTAGTTTATTAATTATTGAAAAAAGTACTATTGTTTTTGTTACATGGTGCTTGGTTTATATTAATACTATGAATAATGGTTAAAAATAATAAACCATGTATGATTCTTGCCAAGCATGAAATTTTTTATTGATATGAGATAATTTGATTAGTTTGAAGGGAAATTGATTAGGTTACTTAGTTAAATTGCATAACAGATTAGAAGCAACTAGGTAAGAATGTTTGATGATGCTATATGAGATATAAGTCTTATAGATAGTCATAGAGACATCAATGCTTCAATTGATTATTATTCATTCGATTTTATCTGAAGCATGAAAAAAATTGTGTACAGTGGGATTCTTAGGGATAACCTAAGGCATTGTTTGAATAGCCAGTTTTGAAATGACCATACCTTAATGCTATGGATCCCTAGTCTCCTTATTTGAGCCTAAAAACTCCTTTTTGATAAACCAACATAATTGAAACCCAAAGACCACACATAAAACTTGAACTCTTTCCTATCCTTTGTCCTTTAATACATTACAAAATAGACGTTAGGCCATAGATATTGAGGATTTAGGTAGATAAGTCAAAGTGATTTAAAAAAAGAAAGAAATTGAAAATGGAAGAAACAATGTGATATAATGATTATAAGTTAGACAGAATTGTGCGAAAAAGTAAATTTAGAAAAAGTCAAAAGTGAAAACGAGAAGAAAAAGTATAGAACGGAAACAAAAGCATTGTTGCTGAGAAAAAAAGTAAAATGTCAAGTGACAAAAAAAAGTCAAAAAGTGAGAGAAAACTCAGTCATCAGTGCACCAAAACTCATTAAACTGACCATAGTTGCTAGTATTATAATGTATGTTCTTACATGGAGATATAAGATAGGTGAGAAAGGGAGACAAATGGTGGTGAGAATGGATGGGAGGTTCATGGTGAAAAGAGGGAACAATGTCATGTGCCTAACTATTTCTAGTTTTTGAACCATTTTGAGCCATATCTTCTTTAAACTCAAACTATCCTAAGCCTCAGAATATTACAAGCCTAGAAGACCAATGCGACTTAAGTGATCTCTGTGCATAAAATTCCAGAATTGTTAAAAATTTTATTTAATGAATGTTTTTAATTCACATGATTGTGTCTACTGCATATCTATTTGATTTATGTTAATGGTGATATTGTTAAACATTTGGTCATGGGAATTACTTCTAACTTGTATGTAATGTAACTTTGTAAACTAATCCTAATTTACTTTAAAAGTTTTCAATGCATCAAACTATCAAGATTAAGTTACATATGCTATAAGAATTGTTATACCTTTAATATTTAACAACCATGTTCTTAATAGTAATAAAATCCAACGGATGTCTTCTTATTGCATGCTATGTGTCTAAACTTAGTTTGCTTGAGGACAAACAAAAAGTCAAGTGTGGGGGAGTTTAAGTGTGAGGTTCTTGTTTACATCCGTTGTAACAACCTGATTTGGACCCTATTCGGAACAATAGTTTCGGGATCACAAATTCGAGTCAGAAAAATATTTAAATATTATTTTCTATGTTTATGATGTGTTAATTTATGTGTGTGAAATTTTTGTGTTTTAATTTTATCGTTTGAGTGTCCGATTAGTAAAAAAGGACTTAATCTCATTAAATGAAAAATAAGCATGCTATTTATTAAAATGCCTAATTGCTATGTTCTTCTAATGTAGAGGCTTTATATTGCAATTTTACCTATGTAAAAATGCATGGACGGTTTTAGTTGTATGTTATAATGGTTTTATATTTAATTAGTAAGGTTAGTTTTGTAATTAAACAAATAACATAAATTATAATAAATAAAGCATAAAATAAACATGCAAAAGTGTTCATCTAGGACCAAAATAAGAAAAGAAAAAAGAAAGAAAAGGGCTAGCTACATTCAGCCATAACCAATCTTGATTCAAGGTTAGTTTTTGTTCGGTTTTTGATAATTTTTACGTTTTTGAGACCGTTGCTATATTATCTATCAAGCCCATGTCTCAATTTTTGAATTTGATGATGACTTTGTATTTTTCCATTATTGAAAGCTTGTGATTTTTGTTGTTTGATGCTGGAAAATAAAAGATATGTGATAGATTAACATGTTTTGTATTTGAATTTTTGATGAATTTGAGTAATTAGAGCTAATTTGTAAAAATAATAAATTGAGGGACTAAAATGTGAAATAAATGAAATGTGTGGACTTGTATAAGGAAGATCAATATTTAGCCTAAGCATGGTATATTGAAATTTTGCATATTTTGTGTTTTGTGCAATAGGGATTAATTTGTAAAAATTGTGAAATGTTAGGGGCAAAATGGTAATTTTCCCATTTATGAGTCTTTGGACTAAATTGAATGAGTTTTATTTGAATATGTTTGGATCAAAAACCAAAGAAATCGGACTTGGACCGGGGAAAAAAAGTAATTGAATAAACGTTCTATTCCATTCGTCGATATCCGAGGTAAGTCTATAAGCAAATAGATGTTGTAAAATTTAAATGAACATATTTAATTATGTTGAATGAAATATTTACATGTATATGTGTATATAGCCGAATGTGTATAATTGTGGAAGAAATATTTACGAGCCTGAATTGATTGAGATTCGACGTTCGAAAGCCCTGTATAAGCGTTAGGAATAAATAGGATACATATGTCATGACATAGGATTCCGATATGCGTTTGCGAGTAAGACCACATCGATGACATTGGCATCAAAATATGTGTGCGAGTAAGACCACATCTATGACATTGGCATCGAAATATGTGTGCGAGTAAGACCACGTTTAATACGATGGCATCGATATGTGATTCCGATATGTATTTACGAGTAACACCTTATCTGGGACAGTGGCATCAATATGTGATTACATGTAAGACCACACATGGGACGTTGTCATTGTACGAGCTTTCCGATTATCTGAGTATCCTTTTAAATTTCGAATGGTTCATCGGGCAATGTTAAGTAAAGACCAAATGTGAAATCGAATTATAAGGTCCAGGTATGTGTTAGCTAATGTATTGAAAATAAGGTAAGTTTTGGTATTTGAAGTAATGATATGAATTATACATGTTATAATGTTGGTTATATGTAAATTGAATGCAAATCTATGTTCGGCCAAACGATATATGTATGTGATATTAAAGTGTGAATTATGTGTATACATATATGAATGTATATATATTCGACCATATGAGGAGAATATGACTTTGAGAGTAAATGATAGCTTGGTGATTAAATATATGTGTACTCGGCCAAGTTGGTATTTATACCTAGATGAAAGATTTGTTATATGAAATTGCAAGCTTGAAATTATATGTCATTACAATAGCATGAATTGGTTTAGTTAAATTGAGCTATGTTGTGAAAGCTTACTGTGTGTATGTTTGCTCTCTGTTTTATAGATTTTGGAAGCTAGTTACGGGCTTGGGGATTTTTAGAGAAATCTATCACATTATCGACTATTTTCGGTATTTTTGTAAGTTTAAATTTGAACCTATGGCATGTATAAGCTAGTTAAGAGGTTTGATTTTGTGGCATGTATATATGAGCCATGTGAAAATGGCTTGCTTATTATGTTAAATTTGGTTCCTATGCTTTTGCTGAAATTATGGACATATTTGGTTTTGTTGTCGTCCATGGTATGTAAATATGTGTGAATTATGTTTGATATGTTTTGGTTAAGGTTTAATAATGTGTTTTGATGTATAATAAGATGGATGTGTTGAGTATGAAATGTTTTGGCCTGATTCATGATATATGTTAATGGCTTTTTTATTCAACTATAGTGTTTATATAGAGATTTATGTTAGTTAAATTGAGTAATATGTAAATTACTTGAGTGAAAAGGTAATTCAATTTATGTAATATTCGAATAGGAAATAGATATGAATTACTTTATGTTTCAGCATTGATAATGAAACCGTGTGGTTAAGTATTTAGTTATAAGTATATGATTATTTGATTTTAATAACTATGTTTTGATTTTTGCTAGTTTATGAGTAATTGAATAGTTGACATAATGGTTTTGTAATGGTTTGTAATGAAACATGCATATGGTTATAAGATATATGAATGCCATGCTAAAGTTACTTGGTAGAAATGATGCAAAAGTCTTATTGATTATGTGTTAAATGATTTGATTGCATATATGGAAGTTGACACCTCATAAAGCTTATAAATTTGGTATGTATAAATTCGGCTAATGCATTGGATTTTGACCATATGAATAGTAAGTCATGCAATAATAAAATAATATGGTTATATGCGAATTTAGTAAGTTGGCTTTGTTATTTATGCTTTAATTATTAAGTACACTATGGAAGTATAATGATACTCATGATGATTTCGGCAAAGAAATTTTAGGTAAATTGAAATGTATTTATATACATACTGAAGTCATGATTGTTAATATTTGAATTGGATTTAGATTCCGTGGTTTATTTTGTTAGTCAAATTGATGATAGGAAGCAATAATGTACGTACAAGCTTTAACTTGATTAGTTAATCTTTTAGGTCGTAAACCAATTTGATCATAGTATTTAAATGTTTGTTGGTGTTGAATAAGTTATGGATAAAATGATATGTGTTTTTGATTTGTTTAATTTATAAGATTTATGTATTAAGATAAAACAATGAAATGAAACGATTCAGTTAGTTTGTATATGTACACATGCTTATATGTTAAAATGATACATTTGATAATTGGCTTATGAATTATGTGATTAGATATATGTTTGTTATATGATATGAAATGAGTTCTAAAGAGTTTATGTTGGCTATATGGTTTAAAATTCTATTGGTTTGAGAGACTTGATCTTGTGTATGTATATAATTGTTCGGATGTTGTGCGGTGTTTGGTAATGCCTTGTAACCCCATTCCAGCAACGGATACGGGTTAGGGGTGTTACATCCATCTTTACTAGCTCTAGCTTGTTTAAAGAAAGAAATCAAGTCATTTTCATATTAAATTTTTTTATTTTCTCTTTTTCCAATATATGTGTTTTAGTTTCTTGAGGACAAGCAACAAGTGTGGGGCAGTGATCTACCATGAATTACACAATTATTTACATCATTTTTACACATAACTTTAGCTTATTTAATCGTTATATCAAAGTATCTTAGTATATATTTAGGTTTTCATACTTAAAGTAGTAATTTATTCTTTCTAATAGTTTTTATTACATTTTATATATCTAAATAATGTTACATGGTCTTGTATGTCAAGTTAGGAGCTAAATATGCATATTCAAGGTGAAACAGATGCCTGCGACACCAAGACACATATATCTCAACATCAAAGACAGTAGCCAAAAACAAGTTCTAAAGTGACACTGCCCTTGATGTCACAACATGCTCCCTACTGTGGTGCAACATTAAATTCGATGTTGCAACACTACAAGCCTATGTTGCAACACCGCCCCTACACAACCCAGAAACTCCCTACACAAGATAATTGTGTTTTTAAGGAAAATTAGGAGTATTTATCTTAGTCAAACTCTAAGGACTTCTAGGATAAATTAGACACTTTAATATCCCTAGTTTAGCCTATATAAAGGCCATTGTGATTAGTTTAATGAGACAATTTTAGAGAGAAAGAAAATATATTTAGGCTTTCTTATTTCGTTCTTAGTTTTTACTTAGGTTGTTTTATGTTCTTGGAATCAAAAGATCCTATTCCAAAGTGCGAATTTTGCGAGTGGAGATTGTTCCAGAGCCACGCTTTCATTAATAAATCCATGAGCATATATTTTCTTCATTCTATTATTTATATCTCTTTCTTAACATTGTTAATTGAATGTTTTTGTAAAGATTAGAATCAGTTTATACTTTATATATATTTCACATGTTTCAATTGTATTAATCTTATTAATTGATTGAAAGGTAAAATTTTCTTAGCGGATCAACTATTTGGGAGAGAAAGAACTGAAACCCTAGGCTTGACGACCCTAGGAAGTCATTTAGGTGGGAATTAACCCAAAATTGGTATAGCCTATTTGTGAATACCGCAGCCCCAAATTGGTCTGGACCATGAGGTCGAGAGATAAGTAGTTCTTACCGGTTCATTAAGTTAGTTGAACGTCAAAAGGCACAACTAGGTTGATGACTAGCTAGTTAAATAGAGCCCTACATCAATAATTAATTAGATAAAACAATCAGATCTTGGCTAAAGGAACTCGGGTAGTCGAAATAAGTGGTAAGAGAAATTGACATATGAACTTAGGAGTAGATTTAGGTTTAATTCAAATTTTTTTAGTTTATTAATATTATCATCATCTTGCTTCCATATTAACACTACAAATTCGTGACTCAAGTAGATTAGTAATTATATCTAGTAATTGTCTTTATATCAATTTTCTCCAAACTACAATCCCTTGGGTATGATCCTCAGAGTAATTACCTACTTTGTTGTAACTATATTACAACCTGACCCGTATACTTGTGGAAACCTCCTCAATTCCATATATTCTGGAGTAGTAATCACACTCTGGACGTTAGTACATTTAAAGGCAGTCAGTTTTTAATTGTAGGGAAAGAATAATGGACGTATCAAACAAGGGCAAACATATCTGAGACATTCAATCAAGCACTAATGATTGCAAGAGAAAAATTATGGATGAAGTTCGTATGTTCAAGAATTTGGCCCACAACAGGCATCTCCAATATCAACCCGATGCAGGACATTTTAGTATATGCGATCTTAAAAAAGAAGTAGATATTTATTGGTACTTGGACCAATCAGAATATGATTGAGTGCATTAGGAATCAATCGAAAGGAACATTCTATTCATATCTAGTAACAAAATTATGTAAAAGAGCGGGAGTACCTATGGATTGACTAGATAAAGAGATGAACCCTTCAAAGAAATTACTAGGAGACGACTTATACAAACAATTTGTAATACTCTATAGAAGACAAGAGGAAGAGAGGAGAATACGAGGACTTCAGGAGGGGGACAAATGAAAAAAAAGTTCATGCATTTATAATTTTTTGTGAAATCCCCACATGAAAGGAAGACTAGAAATTTGAGAGTTCAATAAAGCATGGAAGGAAACACCCACCAATAGAAGTACAACACTGTCACGATTAATTAAGTAACTTCTTTCCTTATCTTTTTCGGGCTACACATTGAGGGATAATGTGTTATCTAAAGTGTGGGGAGTAACATAATTTTTTTTTATTTTTATGTTTTTCTTTAATTTTTATTGTCAATTGTGGGCTTGAGCTGGTAGAAATACAAATGATTGGTTAAGAGCATGCATATAGGTTGATTGTATTTACTATAAAATTTGCATGATACTAGATAACTTTAAATTTTTTATTATTAGACTACTAAGTTCTATATATTACATTGTAAATAGGTATTGAGCAATTGAATGTACCAAATTATATATAGAAGATAGGGAAACGAGCATGCTAGTATGTATGATAGATTATTGAATTTATGATTGTTTGATTGATTAAATTTGTAAATATTGAGATACCTAGGGATGACCAAAGACATTGTTTGGTATATACCCAGAGCCACAAAGCTAACCCTGTTTATTCATCCTTAGGACCTATATTTAAGCTAGAAAGCACTTATTGATGAACCTTCATATTTAAGCAAAAAAAAATGTTAATTTGTATTTACCCTTTTTTCTGGTCTTGAACTGCATGACTATAGACATCTGGCTATACTTATTAAGGGTTAAGTAGATACATCAAGGTGGATTTTGTAAAAACAAATTGAAATAGGAAGAAACAGGGTGATATAGTAATTATAGGTTAGCCAATATGTAAAGTACAAAAAGTGACAAGGTGACAAGTAGAAAAGTACTTGTAAAGTAAAAGCATTTGTAATTGAGATGTATTGAAAAAAATGTGACAAGGTCTCAAAATTTGAAAAAAAAAATATTCATTAGTGCACAAGCACTTGTGAGCTAGCCATAATTTTTATATTATGCTGTGACTTCCTATGTGGAGAAATAAGAAAGGTAAGAGAAGGAAAAATAAGGCGGTGAGCAGGCAAGGGCTACTAACGTAACGCCCCTAAAAATTTAAGTCTTTAATTTTTGCATGTTTTCTTTATTGGCTAAGTGATTCGGGTGTGTTTGGGAGTGTCTGAGAAGCCTGGGTTCGAGTCTTGGCCTTTGCAAAATTTTTAGTTTTTCTCCTAAGTGAATCTTGACATTAGCATTCAGGCCTTATAAATAATTGTGATTGAATTATGTCACAAGGGAGCCTGTGGTCCAGTGGTGGGTGGCATGACAGTGTGTCTAGGGAGTCTTGTGTTCGAGTCACGCCATGCACAAGAGAGTATTCATTTTGCAATGTGCGTGGTAAGTGTCCTTGTTTGATCAAAATTGAGGAATTTGATGGTAATTTAGTTTAAGGTGTTGGGGGAGTTGAGGAGTAATTGGTGGAGAGATTATAGGAGGGATTTAGGGAGAAAAATTTAGGGACGAGTTGTTGGTAGGAGGTGGTAGCCGAATGGAACTCTATTTCCTTTGGTTTTCACTTTTGGGAAAAGCTGAGACTTTTTGGTGGTATTGGGGAAGTTGCCAAATTCTCTTAGTCTAACTTCGACACTTTTGTTTCGGGTTTGTGTCCTCTTGTGCTATTGTATTCTTTTGATCAATTCTGTGCCTTCCTTTCTTGCTTAGTCGAATAGGTAATTTTATTCTTTGTGTCTCATTTATTTCTTTCTCCACCGAACAATGTTATTTCTCTTTTCCTCAACTCTCTCTGCATTACCGAATACCCTTTCTACTTCTCTTGCTCTAGTAATCATTTTTCTTTTGGCCGAACCTATCACCTTACCTCTCTTTTCCTTTTTAGGCATTTCATCAGTGATGACCGGATTTCCATTTGTTAATCCTTGGTAGCCGAATTCACCTCCCTCTTTGTTTTCATCTCTTTTCCTTCCCTCCTCAAATCAATTTTTCACTATTCTCTAGGTGTCCATACTGTGACCGAATCTCAGCACTCTTCTTCTCTATTTTGATTTCTACAGGAGTTCCTGTCAAAAGTTAGGTGTTTTTATATCTTCTTTTAGTTCAGTCTGTTTTCCCTTATTCTGTTTCTTAAAGCTGAATACCCCTTCTCCTTGTGCTTAGACTACTGATTGTTGTTTCCTTATGTGGATCGTTGGGTTTCTAGGTTCTTACGAGGAGTGGTGGAGTGCAAGTATTTTGGAGGCAATCAAAACCTTTTTCCTCACTATTCTATAAAGGTAATACGATACTTTGTTTTTGGGATTAGGCCAATTGTCCTTGGTAAGATGATGTTCATGGATCTAAGCTACATCTCTAATCAGTTCTATCGAACAAGATCCTTCATTTGTGCAGATAATAAACAAGGAACGTTCGTTCGATTCTAATCAAGCGATCTTAAGGCAATAGGTTGTATTGCTATCGATCAAGGTTTTTAGTATTTGACGGTTTAGGAATTTCATGTTTGTGAATCTTAACGATTGGAAGGCTAACAATATGCCTTATTAAGATGTAGGTTTTGGGCTCGTGAGCAGTTCGCTCGACTTCGCTAACAGGTGAGTAATCACACACTCTCAATTGTAAATCAACAAAAGCCAAAAAGCCGAAAAGTACGACGTTTGAGGCCACATGGGCGTGCGATCACTTGTGTGGTAAGCTAAGCCCATGAATCGTGGGCGTAAGGCTGTAGAGGCCACCATGAGTGTTCTCATGGGCTTAGGCTATTTTGGGCTGGCCCAATGGGCTCGTGGGCCCCACACGGATTAAATCCACGATACGTGGTAAATATTGGACTGGGCTGTGTAGTTCACATAGCCATGGCTAAATCTAGGTTAAATGGGCCATACGAGCATACGGGCCCACTAGGGCTGAGTAATGGGCCTTGGGCCCATTTACACTGTTATGACTGTTTCGGTTACATAAATCACTCGAGGCGACTGTAGACCCTCTAACAGGTCGGTATGTGTACCAAGACCCCAAAATAGGTGAATGACCAAAATACCCCCAAAAGGTAAAAGGACCGTTATACCCCTAGAGGTAGATTGACTGATGTATTTATGATATAAACATGACTGTTACTGAGCATGACATTCCGCATACGCGTATGATTTATGACATGACATACTGCATGGGATTGGGATACTGTTATGCAGGAAGTATACTGTACTAGTGGCTTTGCCACAAATACTGTCACTAGCAACTTTTCTGCGATACTGTTACTGGCAACTTTGCTGTGATACTATTATTGACGGCTCTGTTGCGATATTGGTGTGTTGGTTGGGTGGGTCGATTTTATCCCCACATGGTGTGATGGTGGTATGGAGTGGTGTGTCTGGCTAGATTAGGGTGGGTTGCACTGTTGCATTATTGTACTATACTATTACTATATTGGGCTAAGGCCCACACTGATACTGTAATGGGCGAAGGCCCATGCTATACTGTTTCTGAATAGTGCTCAGGCCAAGACTATTGCTGCATGCTATTTACCGATTGACTGATAGGGGATTACACACTGAGTTTTCATAAACTCACCCTTTTTTTTTACTGTATAGGTAATCCTCAGCCTTAGACGAATTGAAGCGACGAGGGACTCGGAGGTGGCCACACGACCGCAGTTATTTTGCATTAGACGCTAATTATGATTAAATTTGGTTTTGGGTTTTTTTAACTATGTAATAAGGCCATTCATGGGATTTAATTTTTAAATTTGGCTTTGTCTACTTACTTTAAATTGTTAGTTTAGGAGAAGATGAGTTTTCAAAATAATAACTGTTTTAAAGACAGGCAATTCAAAACCTCAAAGTTTTCAAAAGCTTCCACGACCTAAATTAGTGTAATATACCAATGGAAAACGTTTTGACAAGATGATTTGATAATAGTAAATAACTTAACTCACTAAAGTTGTCTATAAAATCACAAAGGGGTTTTTAACTGGCGACTAGTTTTGATTCACAAATTTTGATTTTTCGAAAGGCACTATGATGAAACCCGCCAGATTCAGCCATAATGTTTGGGCCAGGTTTGGGGTGTTACAACTAATGGGGAGAATAGGAAAAAGTACAATGTGTCAAACTATTTTCATGCTTGAAACTATTTTGATGCTTCCTCTTCTTGAATTCCACACTTGTCCTAAGCCTTAGAACGTTACAAGCTGAAAAACCCTATATGATCTAGGTAGACTTATTCATGAATTAATATCATATTAAGTAATTAGATTTATGACCGTTTGTGTTCTGCTAGGATAATGAAATTACCTATATACCTTTTGGATGAATCAATACATTTGAAAACCTTAATGCTTTTATACTTTGTAATAGATTGAACGTAGGTGTTTGATGTCAAAAGTGGTAAGTTAGTTATATATCATGTCAAGCTTATGTGTAGATACGTAATGCCTAGCTATTTACTCCAAAGCCGATGCTTGGACTATACTCATTCAAAGGTCATATTTTATGTTTCTGTTTTTATTTAACTTTGCTTGAGGATAAGCAATGACTTAACTATGGGGGAGTTTGATCTACCATAATTCGGTGTAGCAGATTAAACTAGTTTTCGTACTTGAGGAGATTGAATACAATCACTTTTATTATGTTTTAACCGAGTTTTTATAAGTTTAGTTTACATTCAATAAAAAGTGTATTTTCAGTCTTTTATTGACCTTAGGGACCGAATGAGGCCTAAAGGCAAACTAACATGTTTAGTGAATGTGTAGGAGACCATACAAGGGCATAGGAACTCAATACTTTTCATTGTGTTGCAACATTGGGGATTAGAGTTCACAACATAGGAAGTAGAATGCAAGAATTGTCATTCTACCTTTGGTGTCGTGACACAGCCATGGGATGTCATGACACACCCTGAAGCTACCCTGAACATGAGCATACTACATTCGATGTCATGACATAGGTACTAGGGTGTTGCGACATCGAACTTATATGAAAATTGTAACCTCCCAAACCCATCCTAGATGTTATAGCTGGATTGAGAAGGCTACATTAGCCATAGAAATGGCTAAGCTAACTTATGTTACCTTTTAAGACTTTAAATAAACTCGTTTTAGAGAATACTGTAGTTGTACTTTGAGTTAGCTTAAAAGTATTCATTCATTAGGTTGTGTATGCTTAGGATTCATTTTATTATTAATGGTGTTATTTTAGAAAAACCATTTACTTATCGCTCTTTTTTAAAAAAAAAACTCAAAGTTAAACTAATGCAGTAGAAAAACCATTTTTCAAGTCATATTGGAAAATTAGTAGCCTTATCAATTTGTTTTTCAAAAACAATTCATTTGCAATGTAGTGGAAACGAGGGAACAATGTCCAATTTAGCCCGATATCTTACATTATCCGGTTATTATGCTTGAGTAATCCATGCATGAAAAAATCCCCAAAAGAAAAGTTATCAAGCTATAGACTAGAAATAATTAAAAATTACGAGCCAAAACCAATAAAGACTTAATAATACTTAATTAAATAATAATCTGAGGTCCAAGTTGACTCTCCGAACATTGAGTTCGGTCCTAATTTTGAGGTTTATCTGAAAAGTTAAACACTATTGGGGGTGAGCTTAAGAAAAGCTCAGTGTGAGTTGAATAATTATTTAAATAGAAAAAACATTAAATACAGGGAAACATTTTAGCATTAAGAGAAGAATACAGAACCATAACTGGAACTTCATATCATTACATAGCCATTATCAATATCGTTGCCAAACGGTGTATGAGCATGGGTCATAATTCATTTGAGTAACAATCATTAATTTCGACACCATTCAATAAAACAAAATGCAATAGTAGCATAAATCAATAACATTCAAATATGTCATGCACATGATGCAATGCAAAAAGGTTCCTACCCATACCATCTGCTACACACCATGAGTTTCCTAGAACCCGTCTGCCAAACTCCAAAACATTATAAGCATAGCTCGATGTAGTAAAACCACCGAATAATCATTAATGCAGAAAATTTTTCAAATATCAAATAGTGCAATGCAAGTGCCAGTAACATATAATATGCGATAAAATCGCCAATCCCCTCGATACTCCAGGTGTAGTGCACTAACTACAAATAATGCGGACTTAATATGCTGCTAATACTCCATGGAACTCCTCTGTCAACCACAAAATCCCAACCTAAGGCATATGCAATATGTCACACAATCTCATACATAATCATATCTCAATACGTTTCACACTCATTTGACATGCTCAGCGTGTACTCAGTAATCACATACTTTACAGATTTTCATTGTGCATAAAGAGCACCTTTTTCAGTACTTAATATAACAAATATCTCATGCATTTAAATCATACATAAGCTTAATATCTAAACACATTATATCATTTAGTCAAACATTCTCATATCTCATAACTCAAATATGCAATTACAAACTCAATCAAACATCTATACTATCAAACTAGAAATTTTACCAACATGTCAATCTATTAAGGCTCAAAACATACGTGGTTCGGCCACTCTTAAAATCAATAATTTGGCTATTAAGCCAATCCAATCAACAATATAATTTATCATATAACATGATATTTAATATTTTCAAACAATTTTATGAGTTTAGGACCCATACCTTATTTTTTGCTTCCTCGCAACATACTAGCGAATGTTCCAATTTTCCTTAATAATTCCTTAAACGGACCTAAACCAAAATTCAGTATAAATTCAATAAATTTACCATTAAAACATCCTCCAAAAACCCACTTATGAGTTCAAACCAATCGTTGAAATTATAACTATTTTATGAATCCAAACTAGTTAGATTCCTTACACTGTATCGATGCAAACCGTACGTACAATCGTTCTTTGCCTTTATGGATGATTTGGGGAATTTTGGGTAGCACATAATCCAAAAATATACTGGAAAATAATTATCTAATTTAATGATTAAATTCCTTTATTTAATCAAATCATAACCTTTACCCAACAACTATGTCAAAATAACAAACTAGTTACCCTTAATTACACTTACACTTCACGATTTGTGGGATCTGAATGGCCAATAGATCAAGAAATTTTTTTCCCTAATTGAAATGGGTTTAAAATCTGATTAGTAGGGTTCAAGAACTCAAATTAATGCTGGACAAATATATGCAAGAACCAAGAAACAAAATAGCCCCCTTTCTTGCACATAGGCGCACGCACCACCACCTATGGTGGCCAAAATTGGGGCTGAATTTTAAAACGGTTTGAGATCTCATTAAATTCAAGAAAAATAACTTTTAAATCATTTAAAATCCCCCAAATTCTAGATCTAGAAATTTAGGTTTTGAATGGACAAGATTAATTAAGAAATTGAAGAGAGAAGAGACCTTACCCAAGGTAGTCGAGAGAAGAAGCAATGGCACTTTTGTGGCACTGTTTGGGATCAATATTTGAGTTCAAGATTTCATATTTGGGGATGATTTTAATGAGAAAAAATGACAGAAATATGGTGGAGAATATGTTAACAAATCTTGTGGCAAAAAGAAAAAGAAGAAAGATATGGTAAAACTAGGTGTAGGTGATGACAACAATGGGAGAAAGAAAGAAAATTGAAGAGAAATGAGGAGAGGAAGGGGGTGAACGGCTTGGGTAGGTAAAATTTGAATTAAAGGCTGAAAAATAAAATAATAATTTATATTTATACTTAGGGTTCAAGGGTATGGATGGCACATACATTAAAAAAATAAGGGATTTTGCAAAATTTAATTATTTCGCAAGGGGAGGGATTCAAACTTGGGACCTTATTTAATTTCCATGCTTTTTCATATTTCTTTTAACTATTAGGCTTTTTTCTCATTCTTGAAATAATTTTGCAATATTTATTTTAAAAACAAGGCATGTTGCATACTAGGGTTTGGGGAAAATTTTGCAAAATAATAAAAATGGTGAGAGAGAAGGGATTTGAACTTGGGTTTCAAGGAAGGTTTTACTAACACTTAACCAACAAACCAATACCTCATTTATTTCCTAAAAATGCATAAATAATCTTAAAAATTAAGGCATGACGACTCTCTTTCGGTTCCCTAACCTGATTCTACTAACCCCAGGTTTTTAGGATGTTACAAAAACTACTTACTAGCTAGGGGCATTTTGGTCTGCACAATCAGAACTTAAACACAAAAGCTTCAGCAAACCTAAGGTTAAGGACGATGACAACCCAACTCTATAATCTTAAACACTTGTTAAAGGAAAAAAATTGATATTCTAAATTTTTCTTTGTAAATTTAGTCTTTAGTTTTAACTTTCTTTTAGGCTTTAGGTTTATTTCAATTCTTTTCTATTTTTTATTACTCGGATAAGTTGATTTGTTGATTTAATCAAATCTTGTGGATTCTACGCTTACATCAATCAATACAATTTAAGATTCTCTAAAACTTACTTTTGATTTATTCTTTATGCATGTCTTATTTGTCATGTTGGTTGTGTTTATGAGATCTATGAGGAACTAATTCTCTTATAAGGGATTAGCGAGTGGATGTGTGATTAAGTGATTACCATGTAGGGCTTTCTTAATAAATTAGCCGTTTGGGAGAGGAAGAATTTAAAGCCTAGGCTTAATGACTATAGGAAGTCATTTAGGTTGGAATTAACCCAAAATTGGTATGGCCTATCTGTGAACAACTTAGCCCCAAATCGGTCTGGACTGTGAGGTCGAGAGATAAGTAGTTCTAGGTGACTCATTAGTTTAGTGGAAGATTGAGAGATCCTACTAGGTTAATAACTAGTTGATTGATTAGAAACCTAAAATAGGAATTAGTTATAACCTGTAACACCCCAAACCTGGCCTAGACGTTATGGTCGGATCTGGCGATGTCACTTGAAATGGAATTCGAAATCAAATTTGGCGAGTTAAATCCGTTCCGGTTAATTAGCTCTTAATAGTTCGAAAAAACCGTGTGCCAGTTGATTTGCTTTAAAACATTTCGTTTACACTGAAGCTTTAGAAACCAAATAACTTTTGAATTTGTTTTTGTTTACGAAAAATCTTAGCTTATTTTAGGAAAATAGTACTTTGTTGCATTGCAGTTTACAAATCCATAATTAATAGTTCAAATGCCAAATTAAACCAAACAGTCCCAAAATCCAACATTACATGAAATACCAAAATAGAGATAGCGATGTAAAAGAAAAAATCGCAAATAGGTAGTTTAGTAGTGGTGGTCATAGTTGAGCCCTCCGTTGCACCGATCCATCAATTGTTGGGGATTACTTGAACAGATTAAACAAAAAGAGGATTAGTTTTCACAACTCAGTGTGTAATCCCCACAGAAGACATACATACAGTCATACATTAGAACACATTCGTAATCAGTTTGGGCTTGTAATAGCCTGGTTTGGGCCCTTGTTGGAATAGTGGTTTTGGGACCACATATTCGAGTCTAAAAAATATTTTAATTTTATTTTCTGTGCTTATTTTATGTGAATTAGCTTGTGTGAAAGTTTCATATGAAAATTTGTCCGTTTGAGTGCTTAATTTGCAAAAAGAAGTAAATTGCATAAAAAGTAAAATTTGCTAATTATTTGATTATATGCTGAATTGAGTGTGGCTTTTAATTATGAGGGCCTTAAATGGTTATTAAACCATTTGATTTAGTGCTGGACAATAATGGCCTTAATATGATATGTTTTATATTTTATTAATCATGGGCATTTTGGTAAATGGTTTATTATTATGAATTAAAATAAAACCAAAACATGAATTAATGGTCATATTATGTCCACCTTTGCCAAAAATCAAAAGAAAAAGAAAATAAAAAGGTTAGCTAGGGTTCGGCCATAAGTTTGCTTGATTAAGGTATGTGTTTTGGTTCATTTTTGATAATTTCTACGTTTCTGTGATCATTGCTTCGTGTTCTACAATGCACCATGTCACAATTTCTATTTCTGTTAAAGATTTCATGAGATGCCATTGTTGATTTTAAGAGCTTTAAAGTGTTAATGGATGAATTATGAAAGCTTGTCGTGAAATTTATATGTTTTGCCATGAATTTTTGATAATTATAAGATATTGGGCTAAATTGTGAAATATGAAATTTTGGAGGACTAATTTATGAAATAAATGAAATGTGAGAGCTTGTATTAGCATGGCAAGAATTCGACTAAATATATGTGTAGTGGGATTTTGTGAATTTGGTGATTTTATGAATTAAGGACTAAATTGTTAAAATGTGCAAATGTGAGGGCTAAATTGTAGAATGCTCTAATTATATGTTTTTGGATTAAATTGAATTAGTTAGTGAATAAAAGAGCTTAATTTGAATTTATATAGATCAAGAACTAAAGAAAACGGAATTAGATCGGGGAAAGTCGAAAGTTGTTGATTAGCATTCGTAATCGTCCAAATCTGTATGAGGTAAGTCGATATACAAATAAATGTATTAAATTGAATTATAATCGCTAATATGTTGATTGAATTGTATTATATGGCTATGAGAGCTGAATTTATGAAATCAAAATTAAATTGCGAGCATGTGATCAAGTTCGAAAAGCCTCGTTCGAACCTTAGGAATAGTTAGGATACATATGTCATGACATAGGATCCGATATGTGTTTTCGTGTAAGACCACGTCTGGGACATTGGCATCGATATGATATTAACGTGTAAGACTATGTCCGGGACATTAGCATCGTATTGATTCGAGTAAGACCCTATCTGGGACAGTGGTATTGATATCCGATTGCATGTAAGACCACGTCTGGGACGTCGGTATTGTATGAGTTATCTGAGCTATCCACGTATCCTAGTTAATTGTGATTGGTTCAACGAGCACTCTGAGAAAGTGAAGGAGAATACGAATGCGCATCTGAACTTCGGTACCTATGAATGTATAAGAAATTGGAGAATAATAGGTATGTATGTATATGATCATTTGATGTGTGAGTTATATGAATATGATATGTGAATTTGAGTAACTGAATTTGATTAGTTGTATAACACCCCAAACCCGGCCCAGACATTATAGCTAAATCGAGTGATATCACATTGCAGGGTAACTCGTACAAATTCGATACAGTAAAATACTTAAGCTATCGCTCGTTTGTGGTTCAAATCAATGGTTATTTTCAAATCGGCTTCACTAGAAAAACATTTAAAGAGAAAATTCATTTAAACCTTTGCTTGTTTTAAAAGTTCAGGTGAGTTAGATAAAAGCTTTGATTTTGGGAGAAAAAGCCCACGTTTAAGAAAAATAATAATTTAATTATGTTGATTTTGAGAACATGTTTAAATTTTTAAGAAAAACCAATAATTCAACAGTAATCATAATAATAAAGCAATCCCAATGTAAATTCATACCGGAGATGATATGCCTTATTACATCCCATTAAGAAAAAAAAATGATCAAAGATAAAGTAATTTGAAACTATTAAAAATTTTAATTAACTTGCAGCGTGGCCACCTCTGAGTCTCCTCCTACGTCGAGCCGCCTACTGTGGGTCACCTAAAAAAATAAAAGAGGGTGTGAGCTTTTGAAAAATCAGTGTGTACAACCCTCAGCAATCATATCAACATGCAATCGATACTTTGGGCCTTAGCCCACAATGGCCTCTGTAACGCCTTGAATTTTGGGCCTAGATGAATTGGGCATTAGGCTTTACGTCTCATAATTTTTTTAAGCAAGAAAATGACAAATAACATGTTGGCTTTAAGCGTTTAATAAATTTGGAGTGTCTAGGGGTGTTGGAGAAGTTCTAGGTTCGAACTTTGAGGAGAAGCAATTTTTAATTAATTATTAAAGGAATTAGGGCGGTGAGTAGTTGGGCTTTTAAATAAAAATAGGGACAAATGGCATCAAAGAGCTTTGTGGTGGAGTGGCTAAGTGACACCACTTAGGGTATAGGAAGGTGGCGTTATGGGCTAACAAGGAGATCTTAGGTTCGAATCTTAGCTTAGTATTTTTTTAAGAGTTTAATTTTGTCCTTCTAGAAGGTTGGAAGTGGTGTGATGATGGACTCTAAGGAGAGTGATCAGAAGAGAAAATTTAGGAAAATGATTGGGGAGTTATCGGGGAGAAAAACGAGGAGATGAGATGGGGAAGAGTTGGAGCCGATTGGGACTTTAGGGGTAGGAAGAGTTTCGATTTTGTGTATAAATAGGGGGTGTCGAATTCCTTTGAAAGGTTCTTTGGTTTTCTATTACTTTTCTTCTTCTCCCCCTCATTCTGTTTCTTCCATTGCCGAATAACCATCATTCCTTTTTGCTGAAATCCCTATTGGTGTTGTGTTCTTATTCTTTCTTTAAAAGCCGAATACTCCCTTATAATCGAATAGTCCTATCTTTTTGCCAATTCCTTGTTGTTTCCCTCCATCACAAATTAGTTGCTGTTATCTACTCTTAATCAAGTTTTAAAAGCCAGATATAATTCAATAGCTACCTAGGCCACAGGATCAAACGTTAGACTCGGTAAGTACTTAGTCAAACATCCTTAGTGTGTTTTGGTAAGAGCCGGAGGGCTATCTAACTCTCTTTTGTCGTTAACCCTGTATTAACAAGGGTAGGGTTCAAATATCGCAAACGTTATAGGGATCTATAAGTCTCTACCGAAAAACTATCCATTCGTAAGTGTTCTTGATTTTGGGATATGTTGGCTGAATAGTCTATAGTAAGAGAAAGGGTGACTTAAGTGGAAACAAGTCATCTATGATTTTGTCTTTAACGACTAAGATTAATGCAGATCTAAGGATATTTATGAATAGTAGCTAAGGAGGGGCTATAAAAGCTGGTGGCACACGGTAAGGTTATGGTAAGGCTTCGATTTTTGGTAAATGTTGTGGTTAAGTGTGGGATTGATTTGAGGACTGGTATTGGTTGTAGGTTCAAGGCTGAGGATAGTGTAACATGTCTCATTAACTAGGTGTGTACATACACTTCACACACGACAAATCAGCAGAAGCTGAATCCCGAAAAGCCAGAATACCGAAAAGCCGAAAAGCCAAAAGGTTGGCGCCAGAAACCACACGAGCGTGCAAACATTCATGTGGAAACACTAATATGACTATCGAGGCCAAGAGAACGATCTCATGGTCTTGGGCCACTATTGGCCAACCGGGCCAGAAGGGGGCTAAGTGGACCCGACGGGCTCGTAGGCCCAAATCGGTAAAAGTTGATAAGTGATATTAAATGATGAGTTGGTATTGATGGTTGAATGATTTGAACAAGATCCGGCCTGGTGGGCCATATATTTGTGAATGGGCCTAATAGGCCATATGGCATGATTGGGTTTGATGGGCCATATGTGATTTTAGAGAAGCATGTAGACTGCTAGGGTTTTATGGTGGACTCTAGGCCTAGATTTAATGTACTCTCAAGCAACGTAAAACTTAATTAATTAATCAAACATGTCTGTGGACAAGTCGCAAGGTTAGAGTGTGGCAATGGATGTATGCATGTCTAGGATTGGATCTAGGAAGAGCTTAATACTTAAGCGGTCCTAGTGACCCACCTCCTCTTCTCTTGAATCCTACCTGGTGCATAGTGTCTGTTCACTTTAGCCGCGAGGACTTGTTGATGGGCCAAAGTTCGTAATTAAAACCTGTACTATTAAGAAATTACGAAAATACCCATGTAGGATGGAAATTACGAAAATACCCCTGTAGGGTAGAATTACGAAAATACCCCTGTGGGGTAGAACTACTAAAACACCCTTGTAGGGTAGAATTACTGAAATACCCTTGTAAGGTAGAATTACCAAAAGACCCCTAGGTAGTGAAATGACTACCATACCCCTAGGTGCTTAATGTGTGGAAATGTGTATGTTGCATTCATGAGATGTATGTTGCATATGGATGGGATTGATGAAACAGAGGAAGAATTTAAGGATCGCATGGTTGCTTGACGACCATAGATCCACCGATGGCTTTTTAAGCCCAATGTATGATTAGCAGCTTTACTGCAACGATAAGTAGTACCGCAACTGGCGCTACCATTGGTGTGTATAGGATGGGTGGGTCGATATTTATATCCCCACATGGTGTGTAGGGTTGGACGGAGATGATGTGTAGAGGCTGGATGGGTAGGATTTTTGCACTTGATTGCTTTAATACTGTTCTGCTTTTGGATTGGGCTCAAGCCTAAGATGACTTGTGTTGCATGATATATATATATAATTATTGAGGGTTGTACACACTGAGTTTTCAAAAACTCACCCCCTCCTTTATTTTCCTCAGGTAACCCTTAGTAGGTTGTTCAATGGATGGAGGGACTCAGAGGTTGCCAACTAGCAAGACGATTTGGACTTGTTTTTCTCATGAATTTCTAGTTTTTTTATTTTATTATTTTACTTTATTTCAGTTCGGATTGTAATTAGGCCTTTTCACTGGTTATTACTTATTATTATGCTTAGGGATGGAACATGGATTTATTCCTTTTAAATACTTTTCAAGTTATTTTAAAACCACTTGTTGCTTTTAAAATTAAGCTTCCGCAATTAAAGAAAAATTTTCCAAAGTGACTTTCAACATGTAATAATTAAAAAAAGGATTTTTAATACACCTCGTTCTAAAGGCAAGTACTGCTTGGGTTTTTACATGAAATTTCTTTAGATGGGTTTTTCAATGAAAATGTGGTTTTCGATAAAACACTTCAATATGACATCGCCAGATTCGGCCATAACGTCTGGGCCGGGTCTGGGTCTTACAGCCTAAGTTGTGCTTGAGCCCATAACACAGTATACAGTGGTCTTCGGGACTAAGCCCTTAGTGGCCTCAGTTGGGCCTTAGCCCATATCACATCAATATCACATGTATGCAATGCTCCCATCCCATTCCAACCTTGCACTCCATTTTCCCTTCCAACCCTACACTCCTATGGGGATATAAATATCAACCCACCCAAGTGCAACATACATCACATGAATACAACACACACATTTCCACATATTAAGCACCTAGGGGTATTTTAGTCTTTTATACAATGAGGGCATTTTAGTCATTTCGTTGGTAATTTTGCCTTACAGGAGTATTTCAGTAATTCTACCCTACAGGGGTATTTCAGTAATTCTACCCTACAGGGGTATTTCAGTAATTCTACCCTGCAGGGTATTTTAGTAATTTCTTAATAGTGTAGGTCTTAATGACGAACTTTGGTCCATCAACAAGTCCTCGTTGGCTAAAGTGAATAGACACTATGCACCTGGTAGGATTCCAGAGAAGAGGAGGTGGGTCATTAAGACCATTTAAGTACCAAGCTCTCCCTAGATCCAATCCTAGACATGCATATGCCCATTGCCACACTCTAACCTTACGACTTGTCCACAGACATGCTTAATTAATTAATTAAGCTTTATACGCTTGAGGAATCATTAGAAACTAGGCCCAAAAGTCCATGAAAAAATCCTAACAAGTTCACATACTTTCCTAAATTCACATATGGCCCATCAGCCCAATCATATTTATATGGCCCATTAGGCCCAATCACAAATGTACGGCTCATTAGGCCCAATCCATTTATACATTCACCCAACTTCATCAGCTCATCACTTACTATCACTTAAGTACTTTTGCCGATTTGAGCCCACGAGCCCGTCGGGCCCATCTAGCCCATTCTAGCTTGGTTGGCCAAAAAGTGGCCTGAGATCGTGACATCGCTCCCTTGGCCCCGGTTGTCGTATCGATATCTCCACACGAGTGTTTGCACCCTCACATGGTTGCTGGTGCCAACCTTTCGACTTTTCAACTTTTCAACATTCTGGCTTTTTGAGATATCGGCTTTTGCCGATTCGTCGTGTGTGCTATGTATGTACACATCTTTTTGAGACACTGCACTCAAGTCCACGAGTCACAACCCTATAACTAGTCAAGAGTCAACGTAAGCCATCAATAACGTCCCTAAAACTTATTCCAAATCACTAATCAATACCTACCTTGACTAATTCAGTTTATCCTTTGTAAGTCGTAGATTATGACAAACCCTCATCTCCTTGCGAAAGATCTGGATCACAAATGTAATCTCTCAGTTGTTAATATCGAATAACTACCGTTAATCAAGGATTATAATAACAAAACTTAAGCCCTACGCCAAGATCCAATATCCGGCCTTACCAATACACCTTGGTCGACTCCTTACCTTCAACCGATCAATGGGCGAAGGATCCTATCCAACACTCCCAGCCTTGCTAACGCCACCCTATCAAAGAGTAAATGGAATCGAAAACCTCGAAAGATATCAAACAGAATAGAAAGAGATCTAGTTCACTTACCAACTGTGCAATCATTTTCCACAAGAAATCGAATCAGGAAGGGTATGGTTTAAAGGAGCAAAATTTAGTTTTGCTTTCCTGATGGAGAAGAAAACCTATTCGGCTAGGGCCCTAGGTGAATTCGGTAAAGGTCATGAACAACGAAGAAGTAACAGAGAAAAAGAAAGGTTTAGGAGAAAGAGGAATGAGGGAAATCGACTACCAAAAGACCTAAGTAGATTCGGCACATAAGGAAATTTCAGGAAAAAAAAGTGAAATAAATCGACTTTTAGAAACAGAGAAAACCTAGGCATTAAAAACACACAATGCCCAAAAGTGAAATCGGTACACACTCTAAAGTGACTAAAATCGGCTCCAATCTCCCACCATAGTCGAATTTACCTTCAACACTTACCACTTTAGCTCAAACTCATCCACACACCTCAATCCCTAAATTTTCTCCCTTTATCAAGCTTTAATCTACTCCCCAACACCCAACCAAACTCTTCATACCTGAGTTTAAAACCATCACCACCACTTGCATGGCATAAGTGCAAAATAATACTCTTAATACCTAAGTCGACACTTGAACCTTGGACCTCCCTGCTCCACATATGGCGTCACCCTCTACTCCCCAAAGTGGTGCCATTATGCCACTAGGCCACCAGCCCACCAGCCCATTTGCGACTTAATTCCTCTTCATTTAATTAAGAGCCCTAGTTCCTAAAGTCAAGGTTCTGTAAAGCCAAAAATTAAATTTTCCCTATGGTCTACCCTGAACCTGAGACTTCATAAAAACCCTATAATACTCAAAATCCACACCCTACTAGCTCTAGCCATGCAATCAAAGCTTCATCACAAGAATAATAAGTTTCAGGATTTTTGAGGCGTTACAACTCTACCCCCTAAAAGAAATTTTGGCCTCAAAATTTACCTGATTGAAACAGCTATGGGTATTGTCATCACATTGCATCCTCAGGTTCCCATGTAGCCTCCTTGTCATTGTGGTTACGCCAAAGCACTTTGACCAATAGAACAGACTTCTTTCTTCGCACCTTAACATCTTGATCAATTACTTGAACTGGTTCTTCCTCGAAAGTTGGGCCTGGCCTGACCTCGATCTCCTCGATCGACACGATGTGAGAAGGGTCTAAGCAATAACACCTTAGCATAGATACATGGAACACATCGTGTATTTGATTTAGCTCCAAAGGTAATTCTAGTTGATAGGCAACTGGCCCAATTTGCTTTAGTACTCGGTATGGCCCAATGAATCTAGGGCTTAACTTGCCCTTTCGTCCAAACCTTAATACCTTTTTCCAAGGGGAAACCTTGAGAAAAATCAAGTCTCCCTCCACATTTTCAATCTCTCACCGTTTAAGGTCAGCATAGGACTTTTGCCTATCTGATGCCTCTTTCAACCGATCCCGAATTAGCTTCACCTTATCTTCAGTGTTTGCTACCAACTCCGGACCCAACACTCGCTGTTCACCCAACTCAGTCCAACAAGTCGGAGTACAACATCTTCGCCCATATAGTGCTTCATACGGTGCCATTCCAATACTTCTCTGATAACTGTTATTATATGCAAATTCAGCTAACGGCAAGTAATCCTCCCAACTGCCCCGAAACTCAATTACACACCCTCTCAACATATCCTCCAAAACTTGAATTACCGTCTCTGACTAACCATCAATCAGAGGCTGAAATGCTGTACTAAAATCTATTCTCGTGCCCAATACCTCTTGCAGCTTCTTCCAAAAGCGAGACGTAAATCGTAGATCCCTATCAGATATAATAAAGGCCAGTACCCTATGCAATCTCACAATCTCCGCCACAAACAACCTTGCCAACTTCTGTAATGAGTAGTCAGTGCGAACTGGTATAAAATGGGCAGACTTAGTTAACCGATCCATAATAACCCACACAGAGTCCTTCTTAGTAGGCATTAGGGGAAACCCACTAACAACGTCTATAGTAACCCTTTCCTACTTTCAGAGTCGGATCTTAATCGGCTAGAGTAACCCCGATGGTAACTAATGCTTCGCTTTCACTTGTTGACATACTAAGCATTTGCCCACACACTCCGTAACCTCTCGTTTAAGCCTCAGCCACCAATAAAGCTCTTACAAAACCCAATACATCTTGTTACCTCTGGGATGCATAGCAAAGGGACTATTATGCACTTCCCATAGTATAGACTTCCTTAGCTCATCATCTTGTGGCATGCAAATTCTACCACGGAAACACAGTAATCCATCACCATTTAACCCAAAATCCGTTGTTTCCTCCTTCTTAACTTGCTTGAAACTTCCCATCTAATGGCTACTTAACTTTGATCTGCTCAACCCACAGTGGCTTCACTTGTAACTCGGCTAACAAACCGCCATTGTTATGCAAACTTAACCGAGCAAACATAGCCCTCAAATCTAACATAGCCCTACGGCTTAGTGCATCGGCCACCACATTTTCTTTGCCCAGGTGATATTCGATCGTGCAATCATAATCCTTTAGTAGCTCAATCCATCTGTGCTACCTCAAATTCAATTCCTTTTAAGTTAGGAGGTATTTCAGACTCTTTTGATCCGTATAAATGGTGCACTTTTCTCCATACAAGTAATGTCTCCAAATCTTAAGCGCAAATACCACCGCTGCCAACTCCAAATCATGGGTTGGGTAATTTACCTCGTGAGCCTTAAGCTGGCGAGACGCATATGCAACCACCTTCCCTTCTTGTATCAAGACACAGCCCAAGCCCATGTGTGACGCATCGCTATAAGTCGTAAACTCCTTCCCAGGCTCTAGCTGAATCAAAACATAGGCCTTCATTAAAACCTTCTTAAGCTTCTCAAAGCTTTCTTGCTACTTATCAGTCCATACAAACGGCACCCCCTTCTGTAGCAGCTTGGTTAAGGGTGCAACAATTAATGAGAACCCTTCAACAAACCGCCTATAGTACCTCGCTAGGCCTAAAAAACTCTGAATTTTTGACATCGTCTTAGGTGGTTTCTAGTCCAACACTGCTTCAATTTTCTGAAGATCAACCCTAATTCCCTCAACTGAGACTACATACCTTAAGAAAGTAACTTCCTTTAACCAGAACTCATACTTGCTAAACTTAGCATATAGTTGCTTCTCTCTTAAAATCTACAACACAATCCTTAAGTGCGCATCATGATCATCTTCAGTTCCCAAATATTCTAGGATGTCATCTATGAAAACTACTACGAACTAGTCTAGATAGTTGAAAAACCCTGTTCATAAGGTCCATGAAAGTAGCAGGTGTGTTCATTAACCCAAAAGGCATGGTGTTTTAATTTTGTCAATTGGATGTTAATTTATTAAGTAAGGATTTGATTGCATAAAAGAACAATTTATAAGACTATATTGTAAGTGTTGAATTGTTGATGTTCTTTTAATGTTAAGGACTTAAGATGCAATTAGACCATGCATAAATTGCATGGACAAATTCGACCTTTTGTTAGTGGAGGAGTAATGATAATAAAAGGGTAAGGTTGGTAAATTAATAATTCATATCCATGCATGTAATAGTAAAATTGAAAATCCATGCTCATTCTCCTTTATGTTTGCCAAATTCTTCAAAAGAAAAAAAAAAGAGATAGGGAAGGAACAAGGGCATTTAGCCATATTAGTGTCAAATTAAGGAACGAGTGTAAGCATTATGGTAAATGGCATTCGGGGAGCTACAGATTTCATGACCGCTCCTGTTTCAAGTGTGGGTCAGCCGATCATTTTATCCGAAATTGTTTGAAATTAGCCGAGCAGAATACCGATCTGAGTGGGAGACCTAGTAATACCGCAGCACGAGGTAGACCACCTAGACATGCGGGTAATGCTAGTGGCAGTCAGAGAGGGACCAAAGATACTGCTGTTTAATCTGAGGCTCGTGCGCCTGCCAGAGCTTATGCTATACGCGCTCATGAGGAGGCTTCTTCTCCTGATGTTATTACCGGTACTTTCACACTTTTTGATACTGATGTTATTGCTTTAATTGACCCCGGTTCAACTCATTCCTATGTGTGTGAAACTTTGGCATCCAGTAAGACTCTACCTATTGAGTCTACTGAATTTGTGATTCGAGTGTCGAACCCTTTGGGCCGGTGTGTGTTAGTAGACAAAGTGTGCAAGAATTGTCCCCTAATGATTCGAAATTCTTGTGTCCGGGCTGATTTGATGCTATTGCCATTTGACAAGTTCGATATTATCCTTGGTATGGATTGGTTAACTGTGCACGATGCTGTGGTGAATTGTAAAAGAAAATCCATTGACTTGCGATGTACGAGTGGTGAAATAATTCGAGTTGAGTCCACTGATTTGAACGGACTACCAGCAGTGATATCTTCGATGTTGGCTCAGAAATATGTGAAAGAGGGTTGTGAAGCTTATCTGGCGTATGTTTTGGATAGTAAAGTATCTGAATGAAAGCTTGAAACTGTACCTGTGGTTTGTGAACCAGATGTGTTTCCCGAGGAGTTACCTGGGTTGCCACCTATTCGAGAAGTTGAGTTCGACATAGAGCTAGCACTAGGAACGACTTTGATTTTGATAGCTCCGTATCGTATGGCACCGACTGAATTAAAAGAATTGAAATCTCAGTTGCAAGAATTGATAGATAGAGGTTTCGCTCGACCGAGTTTCTCTCCCTGGGGTGCACCAGTGTTGTTCGTGAAAAAGAAAGACGAAACTATGAGAATGTGCATCGATTATTGTTAACTTAATAAAGTTACGATAAAGAATAAATATCCGTTGCCACGAATTGACAATTTATTTGATTAGCTAAAGGGAGCTTCAGTATTTTCAAAGATAGACTTGAGATCGGGCTATTATTAGTTGCGAGTTAAAGACTCCGATGTGCCTAAAACTGCTTTCAGAACGAGGTACGGACACTACGAGTTCTTAGTGATGCCGTTTGGGCTCACTAATGCCCCTACGGTTTTCATGGATTTAATGAACCCGATTTTTCGACAGTACTTAGATCAGTTTGTAGTTGTGATTATAGATGACATTTTAATCTATTCACGTGATGAAACTGAGCATGCCGAACACTTGAGATTGGTATTACAGATTTTGCGAGACAAACAGCTTTACGTGAAGTTCAGTAAATGTGAGTTCTAGTTACGTGAGGTTAGCTTTTTGGGACATGTTGTATCTGCATCGGGTATCTGGGTTGATCCGAGTAAAATTTTGGCTATACTTGATTGGAAACCTCCGAAGAATGTTTCAGAAGTTCAGAGCTTTCTGGGACTTGCCGGGTATTATAGACGGTTCGTGAAAGGCTTGTCAATGATAGCAATACCGTTAACAAAGTTGCTTCAAAAAGATGTCAAATTTGAGTGGTTAGAAAAGTGTCAGAAAAGTTTTGATTAGTTAAAAGCTCTTTTGACCGAAGCTCCCGTGTTAGTTCAGCCAGAATCGGGTAAAGAATTTGTGATCTATAGTGATGCTTCTTTGAACGGTTTAGGCTGTGTTTTGATGCAAGAGGGTAGAGTGGTGGCTTATGCCTCGAGACAATTAAAGCCTCACGAGAAAAATTATCAGACGCATGATCTCGAGTTAGCTGCCATTATTTCCGCTTTGAAAATTTGGTGTCATTACTTATTTGGAGAGAAAAGCCATGTTATTTCGATCATAAAAGCCTCAAATATTTGATGACTCAGAAAGACTTGAATTTGAGACAACGACGATGGTTAGAATTATTGAAAGATTACGAGCTTGTCACTGATTATCATCCGGGAAAGGCTAATGTAGTCGCGCATGCTCTAAGTTGAAAATCTCTGTTTACTTTACGAGCAATGAATGTACATTTATCTGTGTCCGCTGATAATGTGTTAGTAGCGGAATTAAAAGCAAGACCAATATTGATGCAACAAATCTGTGAAGCTCAGAAAATTGATGCTGATTTGATTGTTAAACAGACTCAATGTGAATTGAAAGAGGATTCAGAGTATTCGATTGATGAAGATTATTGTTTGAGGTTCAAAAACGAACTGTGTGTTCCAAGAAATTTTGAGATTATCTCGATGGTTTTGAACGAAGCTCATACTAGCCGAATGTCAGTTCATCCGGGTAGCACGAAAATGTACAATGATTTGAAACGTCAATATTGGTGGCATGGTATGAAACGAGACATTTCTGACTTTGCTTTGAAGTGTTTAATATGCCAACAAGTGAAAGCGGAACATCAAGTGCCTTCAGGATTGCTTCAGCCGATTATGATACCGGAGTGGAAATGGGATCGTGTTATGACAGATTTTGTGTCCGGGTTGCCATTGTCACCAAGCAAGAAAGATGCAATCTGGGTTGTGGTTGATAGATTAACAAAGTCGGCTCATTTTATATCTGTTCGTACGGATTATTCACTTGATAAGCTAGCCGAATTATACATTTCTCTGATTGTGAGATTGCACGCGGTGCCCACTTCTATTGTTTCTAATAGAGATCCGAGATTCACCTTACAATTTTGGAAGAAATTACAAGAAGCATTGGGTACCAAGTTGCATTTTAGCACCGCTTTTCATCCCCAGACCGATGGTCAATCTGAGCGAATTATTCAGATACTCGAGGATATGTTGAGATGTTGCATCCTTGAGTTTAGTGGCTCGTGGGAATGATACCTACCTTTAATTGAATTTGCATACAATAATAGTTTTTAGTCGAGTATCAAGATGGCACCCTACGAGGCTTTGTACGGTCGTAAATGCCGTACACCATTGTTTTGGACTGAGCTCAGTGAGAATAAAGATTTACGAAGTTGACTTGATTAAAAAGGCCGAACAGAAAGTAAAAGTGATCCGTGATAGTCTTAAAGCAGCATCAGATCGTCAGAAATCGTATCCGTGATAGTCTTAAAGCAGCATCAGATCGTCAGAAATCGTATTCAGACTTGAAAAGGAAAGATATAGAGTATCAAGTCAGAGACAAAGTGTTTCTTAAAGTTTCACCGTGGAAAAAGGTGCTCAGATTTGGCCGGAAAGGCAAATTGAGTTCGAGATTTATCGGACCGTATGAGATTTCAGAACGAATTGGGCCGGTTGCGTACAGATTAATATTGCCACCCGAGCTTGAAAAGATTCACAATGAATTTCATGTTTCGATGCTCCTTCAATATAGATCTGATCCCTCACATGTGATTTGTCCGTCAGAGGTTGAAATTCAGCCTGATTTGAGATATGAAGAAGAACCAGTTCGTATTTTGGCTCACGAAATAAAAGAACTACGGAATAAGAAAATTTCGTTAGTAAAAGTGTTGTGGTTCAAACACGGGGTCGAAGAAGCAACTTGGGAGCTTGAGGATTCAATGAAAGAACGATACCCTAACCTATTTGCCGGTAAGATTTTTGAGGACGAAAATTCCTAAGGGGGAGAGTTGTGACAGCCCTATTTAGGCCCTAATTAGAAAAGTGGTTTCGGAACCACTAAACCGAGTCTAAAAATTTCTAAAATTTTATTTTCTATGTTTTTATTATGTGATTGGTTATATGTGAAAATTTGGTGTTTTAATTTTGTCAATTGGATGTTAATTTATTAAGTAAGGATTTGATTGCATAAAAGAACAATTTAGAAGACTATATTGTAAGTGTCGAATTGTTGATGTTCTTTTAATGTTAAGGACTTAAGATACAATTAGACCATGCATAAATTGCATGGACAAATTCGGCCTTGTGTTAGTGGAGGAGTAATGATAATAAAAGGGTTAGGTTGGTAAATGAATAATTCATATCCATGCATGTAATAGTAAAATTGAAAATCCATGCTCATTCTCCTTTATCTTTGTCGAATTCTTCAAAAGAAAAAAAAAAAGAGATAGGGAAGGAACAAGGGCATTTGGCCATATTAGTGTCAAATTAAGGTAAGATTTCAAGTGATTTCCTTTAAATTTTGTGAATTTAAGTTGATTGTTGAATGCTTATCATAACCCATGAAAGTATTTTTTAGTTTGTGGTTAATTAAGCATTCGATCATGGTAGAAAAACTATGAATTTTGAAATGTGATGTTAGAAATTGATAAATGAGTGTTAGAAGGATCCTTTGATGTTGAAATTCATGAAGTTTTGAGTTTATAAGTTTAAATTGTGAAATTTGAGCTTTGTGTGGCTCAATTGCTAAAATGAGCATTCGGCTATGGTAGAAAATACATGGAAATTTGGTATTGGATGTTTTAAATGAGGTAGATAGTTATAAATTTAGTTTGAAGCTTGGAAATTGTGTTAAAGATGAATTCAATAGCTATATGATATTCGGCCATCATAAGTAAATGAGTATAAACTAATTAAATTTTACTATAAGTGGGAAAAGTGAGTAAGTTACAATCGGCTATTGTGGAAATGTGAAACTTGTGTTTAATCTTTGAGAATTTATAATTAAATGGTTAATATGTGTTTATATGTGGCCGAATGTGAACCAAAGTGAGTAATGAATAGAAGGATGGGTTTGAGATTTGTAAATTAATGTATGTGACTTAATTGACAATCGACTAAAGTGATTAAAATGCATTTTGGATATTTGTAACATGATGGCCGAATGTGGACATGGTTCATGATAAGAACAATTGTTGTTAATCAGGTTGTCGTATGTGTGATAGTAGGAAAGGAGATTGTTTTGCTTGAAATTAATCAAATGTATGTCAGAAAAAGCTTAAATGAAGATGAGGTTTGAACTGTTAGTGAATTGATAAGAATGGAATGAAAATGCCGATTCTGATTTAAAGCAAGATGAGGTATCTTGTTGTATAATGAATTGACCGATAGAAGATTAGTGAATTAAGTTAATTGTTGGATGCATGAATTGAGTAGAAAGTGGCCAAATGATGTGAATGATTCGGTTTTGAAGTGTATATGATTTTTGAATGTACTAATAAGTAAATAATTGTATTTCTTGTTTTTGAGTGAATTATGTTATAACCGAATAAGGTGCATAAGAAAATGGATTAGTGATAAATTGAATTTTATTTAATTTAGCTCAAGAGCTTAAAGAGCCAAGTTCGGATAGGGGAAACGCGAAAGTAGTCAAATAGCTGATCCGTAGTGTTCGACGACAATCGAGGTAAGTTTTAAGTAATTTAACATGCTATGTATCTTGAGCAATTGATGCTATTTGTATGAATGTTCATACCGAATATGAAAATTGAGATGAAAGAGATTTAAGTAGAAATGTTTTATAAGCTAATAGTATGCATGAGATTAAGGTAAAAGCTTAATAAGAGTTAATGTGTATCAAAGCCGAATGGTTAAATTGTGTGACAAAGATGAGAGTATGATATGTGCTAATGCCGAATGGTAAGTGTGAAATGCAATTGGTTGCTCGCTATGTACAATGCTTGAATGATGCAACAATTTTTATGAGATGTTTATATCATGTGGGAATTAGAAGTATATGCTCTAAGTTATGTGAAAATTAATGCATTAGCTAGTGTGCTGTGACATTCGGGTCTATAACCTAGCAAGCTATAAGCTGGTGTTTAATATCGGGCTTCTAGCCTAGCAGGCATAATGCCGGTGAAATAATATCGGGCCTTGAGCCTAGCAGGCATAATGCCGATGAAATAATATCGGGCCTTGAGCCTAGCAGGCGTAATGCCGGTGAAATAATATCGGGCCTTAAGCCTAGCAGGTGTAATGCCGGTGAAATGATATCGGGCCTTGAACCTAGCAGGCGTAATGCCGGTGAAGTAAATTCAGACTTAAAAAGTCTAGCAGGCTTTGAGCCAGTGATGAAACTCGGGTTTTATACCTAGCAGGCCAAGTGCAGGTGAATTTAATAAAGTATATGACAACGAGATCCTATGTTAAGATGATAAATTGAATTCGTATTACGTATTAAGTGGCCCAGGTATGTGATACTTATCTATTTATGTGGGAATGATTCGAAGTGGATTTTGAATATGTTCATTTGTGAACATTTGGTTCATGTGAAATTATTCATGGAAGTATATTAACTATGTATGTGGTTATGAATAAAGAAGAAATGTTTAGATGTGGAAATGGTATTATATTAGAGCTAAATTTGGGTGAATTAAAGTTGGCATTGAGAACTTGAATTGTTCATGTCTATATGCGAATTTGAAGCTAATCGAATGACTTGATATTAGTGCATGTAAGTGATTATGCATATTCGGCCTTGTGGAATTAAATGTTGATATGATGCCTTAAATTAACTCTATTGAGTTGAATTATTGGATGACCTTGTAGTATATGATGATACGATTATGTGACTCTAAATTTTTAGTAAATGAGATGTCAATGTAAATGTGTACAGTTGTGGTTAGGCCTATTCGGCCAAATGATATTATACTTAGATCTTGAATACTTGATTTATGTGTTTAATTATGTTAAGATGATTAATTTACTTAAGACTTACTAAGCTAATTAGCTTACTCCTAGTGTCTTTGTTACTCTGTTTTATAGATCTCGTTTGAAAGCTACGGACTTGGAAATTCAAGCTCAAAGTCATCTACACTATCGTCACTATTTTGGTACTTTTAAAAGTCGATATTTTTGAAAGATGGCATGTATAGGCTAAGCTCTCTTTTGAATCAAATTACATTTTGATTTGTAAATATTTTAGCCATGCGAAAATGGCTTGCTTAGTTCCTAAATATGAATGCATGATTTGATGAAGTTATATGACTTGTTATTTTGGTAATTATGTCAAGTGGTTAAATTGGTAAAAAGAATCATATTATTCCCGTAAGGTTGAATGAAGTATCATAAGTTTTCAATGTTGATAAATGTGTTTTATAACTTGATAGTAGTTTATTTTGTTACCAAGAGATTTGGTCATGTCATTGATAATTAATCATTTTTGAAATGTGGTAAGTGCTCTTTTGGTAAATCAATGAGATACGTTTACATGGAATGAAACTTATTAGTAAGTTGGTATATTTGACTATGAACAGGATTAAATTAGATTATTATTTGAAATTGTTGTACAATTGAATCTATGCTTAGTATGTATCTATGAACATCTAGAAACTTTGTTAGTTAGTTAATACCTTGTGACCTTATTCTGGCGATGGATGAGGGTTATAGGGTGTTACAGCAGGCCTCTGTCCAACCCCCATAGCCTCTACATTCCATTTGTTTTTGCCTTTTTCCTTTTCTCGGTTGAGGCACTCTGTGCGCTTTACTTCCTCCGCTATCTTTGATTTTTCCACTAAGGCCACATAGTCCTGCTCCCTCTGTGGAGCTATCAGCACCCTAAGGTTGTCTCTCAAGCTGTCCTTAAATCGCACGCAGCGCTCATACCCTGTTGCAACTATTCTCCTTGCGTAACGACTAAGGCGCAGAAACTCAGCCTCATACTCTGCCACCGATCTGTCCCCCTGGGTTAGGTTCAAGAACTCTTTCTTTCGGGCATCCATATAACCCGCTCCAATGTATTTCCCCTGGAACGCACATTTGAAGAATTCCCAAGTGATCTGTTCCGATTGGTTGCCCTCCTTCACAGTCAACCACCATTGATAGGCTTCCTCTCTAAGCAGTGACACTGCCCCTTTCAGCTTTTATTCACCTGTGCAATCCAGGTTGTCCATTATTCTCTCTGTGGTTTCCAACCAGTATTCAGCCACATTTGGGGCCACCCCAGCTACACCTTTGAAGATCTCTACCCCATTAGATTGTAGTCACTTCGAGATCGACCCACGACTTCCTGTACCATTATTGGGCCTAGTGACCCTTTCCAAAATCCTTAACATAGCTTGTGATAACACATCATCTGTAGCGGCAACTTGTTCGTATGGTCCCATTTCAGCTACTAGTGAGGCCGGAGCCTCCTCTACTCCAACGTTGGGCATATGGCCCGACGCCGACGACCCAGCCCTAACGCTTCAACGGCCTCTACCGCGGCCTCTAGCACCTCTTCTAGCGCTCATTATTGCTTGTGTATTTTTGAATTAGAAATTTTATAAGATTAGATCATAGTTCCACTGTTTAAAGCAAGTGTCTTATGTAAGTAGCAATTTTAGGAGCAATTTTCGCAGTCGTCAGTCCACTACAGGCTTAAGTTTCCTATGGGCTTTAGTCTCTTCTTCCTAAGAGTCAATTGTCTAAAGTAGCCCAATCTATCTACAATAAAGTAACATAAAACAAGTTTAGTAATAAAAGAACTTACTTGGCTTGACGTCGAAGGCTCGGTGTACCACACCTCAAAATCCTACAAAACTTTTTTATTAACTTGTTTTTAAAACCCAAAATCTAAGGCCCAATTCACAGCCCGAGCTTTGTAATCGGGCTCTGATACCACTAAACGGAACACCCCAAACCTGGCTCAGATGTTATGGTCGAATCGGGTGATGTCACATTGCAGGATAACTCGTATAAATCTGATACATTTAAAGATAAACTTCATTTAAACCTTTGCTTGTTTTAAAATTTCAGGTGAGTTAGATAAAAGCTTTGGTTTTGGGAGAAAAAGCCCACGTTTAAGAAAAATAATAATTTAATTATGCTGATTTTGAGAACATGTTTAAATTTTTAAGAAAAACCAATAATTCAATAGTAATCATAATAATAAAGCAATCCCAATGTAAATTCGTACCGGAGATGATAGGCCTTATTACATCCCATTAAGAAACAAATAATCAAAAACAAATAATTCAATAGTAATCATAATAATAAAGCAATCCCAATGTAAATTCGTACCGGAGGAGACTCGACAACTCAGTATGTACAACCCTCGGCAATCATATCAACATGCAATCAACACTTTGGGCCTAAGGCCTATCAATAGTGGTGGCTTTTGGGCCTTAGCCCACAATGGCCTCAGTTGGGCCCGAGCCCATAACACAATATACAATTGTCTTCAGGCCTAAGCCCTTAGTGGCCTCGGTTGGGCCTTAGCCCATATCACATCAATATCACATGTATGCAATGCTCCCATCCCATTCTAACCCTGCACTCCATTTTCCCTTCCAACCTTACACTCCTGTGGGGATATAAATACCAACCCACCTATCCCTACACTCCAATGGTAGCACCGATTGCGGCCCTACTCAACTGTTGCAGCAAGGCTGCTAAACATATAATGGGCTTAAAACCACCAATGGATCCACAGTTGTCAAGCGACTATGCGATCCTCACATATTTTCCTCTGTACCATTAAACCCATCCAAGTGCAACATAGATCACATGAATACAACATACACATTTCCACATATTAAGCACCTAGTGGTATTTTAGTCCTTTATACAATGAGGGCATTTTAATTATTTCGTTTGTAATTCTACCTACAGGGGTATTTCAGTAATTCTACCCTACAAGGGTATTACGAAAATTCTACCCTACAAGGGTATTTCAATAATTCTACCCTACAGGGGTATTTCAGTAATTCTACCCTACAGGGGTATTTTAGTAATTTTTTAATAGTGTGGGTCTTAATTACGAACTTTGGCCCGTCAACAAGTCCTCATTAGCTAAAGTGAATAGACACTATGCACCAGGTAGGATTCTAGAGAAGAGGAGGTGGGTCATTAAGATTGCTTAAGTACCAAGCTCTCCTTAGATCCAATCCTAGACATGCATATGCCCATTGCCACATTCTAACCTTGCGACTTGTCCACAAACATGCTTGATTAATTAATTAAGTTTTATGCGCTTGAGGAATCATTAGAAACTAGGCCTAAAAGTCCATGATAAAACCTTAACAAGTTCACATACTTTCCTAAATTCACTTATGGCCCATCAGCCCAATCATATTTATATGCCCCATTAGGCCCAATCACAAATGCACGGCCCAACAGGCCCAATCCATTTAAACATTCACCCAACTTCATCAGCTCAACACTTACTATCACTTAACAACTTTTGCCGATTTGGGCCCACGAGCCCATCGGGCCCATCTAGCTGATTCTGGCCTGGTTGGCCAAAAAGTGGCCCGAGACCATGAGATTGCTCCCTTGGCCCCAGTTGTGGTATCGATATCTCCATACGAGTGTTCACACCCTCGTGTGGTTGCTGGCACCAACCTTTCGGCTTTTCGGCATTCTGACTTTTTGGGATTTCAGCTTTTGCCGATTCGTCATGTGTGCTGTATATGTACACACCTTTTTGACCTACCTTGACCAATTCGATTTATCCTTCGTAAGTTGTAGATTACAACAAACCCCAACTCATTGCGAAAGATCTAGATCACAAATGTAATCTCTCAGTTGTTAATATCGAATAACTACCATTAATGAAGGATTATAGTAACGAAACTTAAGCCCCACGCCAAGATCCAGTATTCGGCCTTACCAATACACCATGGCCGACTCCTTACCTTCAACTGATCAATGGACAAAAGATCCTATCCAACACTCCCAGCCTTGCTAACGCCACCCTATCAAAGAGTAAACGGAATTGGCAACCTCAAAAAAGATCAAAAAGAACAGAAAGAGATCTAGTTCACTTACCAATTGTGCAATCATTTGTCACAGGAAATCAAATTGGGAAGGGTATGGTTTGAAGGAGCAAAATTCAGTTTTGCTCCCTTGATGGAGAAGAAAATGTATTCGACTAGGGCCCTAGGTGAATTCGGCAAGGGTCATGAACAACGAAGAAGTAACAGAGAAAAAGAAAGGTTTAGGAGAAAGAGGAATGAGGGAAATCGGCTACCAAAAGACCTAAGTTGATTCGGTACATAAGGAATTTTCGAGAAAAAGAAAGTGAAATAAATCAGCTTTTAGAAACAGAGAAAACCTAGGCGTTAAAAACACACAATGCCCAAAAGTGAAATCGGCACACACCTTAAAGTGACTAAAATCGGCTCCAATCTCCCACCATAGCTGAATTTACCTTCAACACTTACCACTTTAGCTCCAACTCATCCACACACCTCAATCCCTAAATTTTTTCCCATTATTAAGCTTTAATCTACTCCCCAACACCTATCCAAAACTCTTCATACTAGGGTTTAAAACCATAACCACCACTTGCACGGCACAAGTGCAAAATAATACTCTTAATGCCCAAGCCGACACTTGAACCTTGGACCTCCCTATTGTACATATGGTGTCACCCTCTACTCCCCAAAGTGGCGCCATTATGCCACTAGGCCACCAGCCCATTTGCGACTTAATTCCTCTTCATTTAATTAAAAGCCCTCGCTCCTAAAGTCAAAGTTCCCTAAGACCAAAAATTAAATTTTCCCTATGGTCTACCCTGAACCTGAGACTTCATAAAAACCCTATAATACTCAAAATCCACACCCTACAAGCTCTAGCCATGCAATCAAAGCTTCATCACAAGAATAATAAGTTTCAGGATTTTTGGGGCGTTACAAGTTGAGATCAATGTGAATTTTATTTTGTGCTTATGTTATGTCATAGATCATCTGGTTCTAATGGTTAAAAATTTTTCTTTGTTATGGATTTATTTGTCTATGTCTTACTAAGCTTTTTATAGCTTACTTCATGTTTATTTACTCTATTTTATAGTTATCGAAGCTACTGAAAGCTCGGGGATTATCAAGGATCATCACCACACTATCAGTCTTTATTTGGTATATTTTGTAAGTAAATATGTTGAATTACAGCATGTATAGGTTAGATGTCTTTATGTTATGCTTTGATATGTTTACAAGTTATGCCATGAGATGTGGCTAACAAATGGCTATGAATATGCTTGTTTTGGTAAGTTGTATGTGATGCAATTATGGCCTTGAGTAATGGTCATTTTGGTTTGAAATATATTTTGATTTTAGCAAGTTTAATAAATGATTGAATATGATGCTAATAGGTGAAGGTAAGTGTACATTGGCATGTTATTGTGTTTGAGATTTTGGTATGATTTGGTTTGGATGATAAGTATAAATTGGTTAATAATGAATTGAGCTATATTTTGGTTTGGTAATTGGCTGAAATGATTGATTATTGTTACATCTTGAAATGTATATAAGTTGTGTTATAGGTGTTTGGAAATTGAATGTGAAAATGTGGATTAAACCAAGCCTATTTTGTGCCACACGGCCAAAGCACACGGGCATGCCTTGTGGCCGTGTGTGCAAGTCAATAGCCTTTTTAATTTTCACACGACTGAGCACACGAGCGTGTCTTGTGGCCATGTGAACAAGTTAGTATGTATGCCCTGTTTTGCCATGGCCTAGACACATGGGCATGTCTAGTAGCCGTGTGAGGCACACTGTCTAGTAACACGGGCGTGTGACTTATATAGTAATGAAAAAAGTTAAAGTTTTGAAAAATTTTCTAAGTGTTCGGTTTAGTCCCGACCTACTTCTAATGCATGTTTAAGGTCTCCAAGATTTTCATAAGGGACTGTATGATTATGTTTGATTATGTTTTGTGATGAATGATTGTATAATGTCTGTAAAAGTTCAAATCAATCTGGTAATGCCTTTAACCCTAGTCCAGCAATGGATATGGGTTAGGGGTGTTACAGGGCCGAAGCCCACATAGAAATCAGCATGTGCCTTAGCCCACTCAAAAGCAGAGTCAGAAATATACTAGGGCCTTAGCCCAATCAGATACAGAATTGGAAATAATTTAGGGCCTTAGCCCATTTTAGATATAGTATGCAAAACAAAACAAATTAATAGAGTCCCACCCACCAGCCCTGCACACCAACTCCGTCCAACCCAACACACTATGTGGGGATAAAATTGACCCACCCATCCCAACACACCACGCTGTACTGAATGTTGCACACAATCAGATAATTGTAGCTATGCTGCCAAATATCAGGCTTAGGAGCCTTTTAGAATACTTCCTCCAACATAACATCAACCCAACCCTGATGCAATGCAACATACATAAATGTCATGCTAAAATGCAGTCTATTAGACTATTCAAATAGCTCAGATTACATGCCAAGTATCACATGCTTAAATCATACATCATAAAATTAGATCACACAATTAAGGGTGTAAGTAATGCTTACCGACCCTATGACAGGTCACAGTCGACTCGGGCCACCCGTGCAACCTTACAGCGTTTTCCAGAAAAATGGGGTCACACATCCGTGTGGCCCACACGACCTAATTGGCCGAGCCCTACCTCGCACATGGCCTCGCCAGCCATCACATAGCCATGTCATGCACCTGTGTCATGCGCGCACGGCTTGGTTCGTCATTCACACGGCCATGTTCCACCTCACGGCCTACTACACGAGTGAGCACACGCCTGTGTGGCATCGACAAAATCATTTTTTGACTTTTGCCGCTTCACATTTTCTGTGTTTTCGAGTACACACTTGGTTTTGTTTCGAAGCTAACGTAACCCTAAGCATTTCAGAACCTAAAATCGACAATTTCGACTCTAAGATCAGTAATACTAACGATAAATAATCAAATTAATAATAAGCCCAAAACTTACAACCAACACACCCTTATTGTTAACGAAAAGACAGTGATTCTTTACTGCCTAAGTGTCGATCAGCAGTCCACTGCTCCTTGATTGGCCCCTAATCATCAAATAAATCGTTAGCACCCCATTGATTTAATAATCAAATGAAAAGGAAACACTTTGACTTACCGAAAGCATGAAAACAATCGTTGACGCAGGAAAGCGAATAAAACAAGTCGAAGAACGAAGGGAAAACAGCAGCAAGAGTGGTGGGAATTTCAGCAATAGGCAAGAAAAGAAAATAAAAGATGGAGATGAGAAACGGCAGAGATTTTTCAGCAAGAAGGAAGAGAGTAATTGGGTAACTCCCAAATCCCCTATTTTGTTCCCACTAATCCACTAACAACTCAACCACCTCAGTGTTTCAGTTTACCTCAAATACCCACTCGGCACTAGCAACAAAAATAATGCCCAAGTTCTGACTCGAACACAAGACTTCCCTTACTTCAGCACTTCTCTTAACCACCAGACCAGCAGGCCCATTTTTGACATGAACTTACCAACCTTTAATTTTAAGCCTATTAACTAGGGATAGGGCTTTACTTAAAAATGCCAAAATTTTCCTCAAGTTGAGGCTTGAACTTGGGACCTCTCACACACACCCAGAACACATAACTAATGAAGCAGACAGATATTTGTGCCACAAAATTACAGAAACTTATTTAAAAACTTGGGGCGTTATAATTCTACCCCTTAAAAGAAAATTTCGGCCTCAAAATTTTACCTAATCAGAAAAGGTGAGGATACTGCCGATGCATCAAATCCTCCGTCTCCCAAGTGGCCTCCTTAGTACTATGATTCCTCCACATCACCTTCACTAAGGGGATAGACTTTCTTCACAGAACCTTAATGTCGTGATCTAGAATCTAAACCAGCTCCTCCTCAAACGTCAAATCTGGCCTAACTTCAATTTCCTTCTCAGGAACAATGTGCGTGGGATCAGAGCGGTAGCGTTTCAACATCGAGACATGGAAAACATCATGAATGTGATCTAACTCTGGGGGAGCTCCAACTAATATGTGACTAGCCCCACTCATTTTAGAATCTGGTACGGCCTTATAAAATGAAGGCTTAGCTTACCCTTGCAGCAAAACCTCAGAACCTTTTTCCATGGCGAGGCCTTGAGAAAAACTAAGTCCCCCACGGAATACTTGATTTCCTTCCTCTTCAAATCTGCATAGGACTTCTGTCTATCAGAAGCCGCTTTCAGTCTCTCTCGAATCAAACAGACGTTATCCTCAGTCTTAGTAACTAATTTCGGACCCAGAATACGTTGCTCACCCAACTCAGCCTAGTATAAGGGAGTGCAACACTTACGACTATACAGTGCCTCGTAAAGTTCCATATGTATACTAGACTAGTAGTTGTTATGGTAAGCGAACTCTACTAATGGCAAGTACTCCTCCCAACTACTTTGGAAATCTATGATACAACCCCTCAGCATGTCCTCCAGTATCTAAATCACCCTCTCTGACTGACCATCTGTCTTAGGATGGAAAGCAGTACTGAAGTTTCACCTTAAACTGAGAACCTATTGAAGCTTCTTCCAGAATCGAGACATGAAATTAGGATCCCTATCAGAAATAATCGAGACAGGTACCCCATGCAGTCTTAGTATTTCAAATATGTAGAGCTTAGCCAGTTTTTGCAGAGAAAAGTCTGTCCTGACCAGAATAAAGTGAGCAGACTTGGTCAATCGGTCCACAATGACACCGACAGAGTCCTTCTTAGTGGGCGTTAGAGGCAACCCACCAACGAAGTCCATTGTTACTCACTCCTATTTCCATATCAGTATCTTTACCGGCTGCAACAACCCTGAAGGCAACTGATGCTCAGAATTAACCTGTAACAAGTTAAACAGCGAGCAATGAAGTCGGTAACCTCACGTTTCAATCCTGACCACCAATATAACTCTCGAAGACCTTGGTACATTTTGTTTCTGCTAGGATGCATAACATAAAGGCTACTATATGCTTCCCTCAGAATCAACTGTCTTAAATCTTCATCATTCGGTACACAAATCCGACTGCGAACACACAGTACCCCATCATTATTAATCCCAAAATCAGTAGTAGCACTGCTCTCAACTTGACGGAACCGCAACTCAAGAGACTTATCCCCCATCTGTTTGTCTCTAATCTAATCAATCCATGTGGGTTTCACTTGTAGCTCAGCCAATAGACTCCCATCATTGAATAGACTAAGTCGAGCGAACATTACTCTCAGATCGGTTATAGCCCTACGGCTTAATGCATCAGCCACCACATTGGCCTTACCAAGATGAACCCATCTACTCTGCCTAAGGTTTAACTCTTTTTGAGTGAGGAGATATTTGAGGCACTTGTGATTAGTGTAGATAGTACACTTCTCACTGTACAGATAGTGCCACCAAATTTTTAAAGCAAGGACTACTACTGCCCACTCCAAATTGTGCGTCTCGTATTTAGTTTCATGAGTCTTGAGTTGACGGGACTTATAAGCAACCACTTTACCATCTTGCGTCAGAACGCAACCCAAACCCATATGTGATGCATCACTGTATACCATGAAGCCTTTACCGGGTTCAGGCTGTATCAAAACAGGAGCCTGTGTCAGAATAGTCTTAAGCCTATCAAAACTCTCTTGCTATGCATCAGTCCAAACAAAAGGAACTCCCTTTCATAGAAGCTTAGTCATTGGAGCTGCGATTAAAGAGAACCTTTCTACGAAGCATCGATAATACCCTACTAGCCCCAAAAAGCTATAGATTTTAGACACATTCTTCCACTGTTTCATTCTAACACAGCCTCAATCTTACTAGGATCAACACAAATCCCCTCAGTAGAAACCATGTGTTCCAAAAAGGTTACTTCCCGAAGCCAGAACTCACACTATTTGAACTTCGCATACAACTGTTTTTCACAGAGAGCCTGTAATACCACTCTAAGATGCTCATCATGCTCATCCTCTATCTTAGAACACGCCAAGATGTCATCGATGAATACCACCACAAACTAGTCCAAATAAGGCTGGAATACACGGTTCATCAAGTCCATAAATGCCGCTGGTGCATTAGTCAACCCAAAAGGCATAACTAGAAACTCATAATGCCCATATTGAGTCCTAAATGTTGTCTTATGCACATCAGCCTCCTTAACTCTCAATTAATGGTAACCCGATTGCAGATCTATCTTAGAAAACACTGAAGCCCCTCTGAACTGATCGAATAAGTCATCTATCGTCGAAAGTGGGTACTTATTCTCGATTGTTAACTTGTACTTATTATACACCCCTATCCAGTAACTGTCACCGGAATAGGTAAGGGGCATTACAAGACTTGTAACACAGTTCAAAATAGTAAAGTTTTAAACTTTTATCAAATTATAACTCAATTTAGTAAAGATCATTCAATCACATTCAAAACATGCTTAATTCAAGCATACAAAGTACTATACATGTATTCAGGACTGAATTGATAACATATGAAAAATTAGAAAAACTTAGAAAATTTTTGAAAGAGAGTCACAAGCCTATGTGAACAGGCCGTGTGCCTCACACGGTCACCAGACACACCCATATGTCCAAGCCGTGTGAAAACATGGCATACATACTAACTTGGCCACACAGCTACCAGACACGCTCGTGTGTTTAGACCGTGTGTCATCCTGACTTGGCTATACGGGTACCAGACACGCTCGTGTGTCCAACTTTGGTGTCAAACTATCCAATTTCATCAGGGTACAGGGGTGTACATGGCTGAGACACACGCCCGTGTGCTCAGGCCGTGTAACACAAAAATGGGCTTGGTTTAAACCATATTTTCTCCACAAATCTCTTGTACCTATAAGCATCATTTTGCACCAATTCCATATACCAAAAGAACAACAATTTTAGCCCAAGAAAACACATAAGTATACCAATTCATAGACAATCAAATTCATGCTAATTTGTATCATCAAGAAATGTACCAATATGAACCAATTCAATACCTATCTCAACTTATCCACAATTGAAACCTAACAACTCAACCACATTCACCATCATATAAGTAATATACCATTCAACAAATTTGCCACAAACATGAGTATATCATATGAAACTTTCAAGCCAAAATAATCATTCTCAAACTAAGCCATATCACATAGCTTGAACATATACCAAAATTCATACCATAATCACTAGCATAAGTGACCAAAAGATTCAACTTAAAAACTAGCCTATACATGCCATATTTACATCATTTATAAGTTCCAAAAGTACCAAAATTTGCTTGGATAGTGTGATAGCAATCTTTGACCTCATCCAAATCGTGCTAGCTTTTGAAATCTATAAAACACGAGAAAATAAATAGAGTAAGCTTTTAAAGCTTAGTAAGCCCGTATAATATAGAATCAAACTTACCAAATTGTCAATAAGCATTTTAAACAATTAAAAACCAACTCATTTGTTCACATTGCCTATTCACATTATTTAACCACATGTTAGTCACTTATAAATCATATAATCATCCATCCAAAGGATGAAACAAAGCATATAACATCTATGTAACGTTCACATACTGTTTTCTATCACAAATCAACTTTCATTACCAAAATTCACACATAACATGTAACCTTTCATTTATACATATCATATATCTCAATAAGCATATAAAACATGTAAATCATATAATTCATGTAACATATACCATGTAACCATGTAATTTCTTATATCATATTAGTCATGTAACTTGTAATTCAAAAACACATAATTCATATACATCTTACATCTTTTGTAACATATATTCATTATATTTCATATCAGTATAATGTCCGTTGAACCTTTGGAAAACATCGAGGGATACTTAGGTGATACACACTAAGTGTATATATATCTGTAATCCGTCAATTCATCATATATGATCTTTCGAGCCATGTACGGTATGCTCCTCCTGAGCCGGTAACAGTAAGCTTAAATGAGCTGAAACGGTAAGCCCGAAGGCTAAACAGTAAGCCCAAAGGCTGAACGGTAAACCCGAAGGCTGAACGGTATGCTCATGAGCTGTGGTGAGTTCGCAACAAATGCAAGAGCTCAACCAAACGGTAGCCTTAGTGACATGTCACTTGTATCCTTGACTTTCTACGGTTCAAACAGGACTCGGTACTTAATCAAATCATTATACATTTTAGTGCTACTAGGATGAACAGAAAAATGACTATCATGTGCTTCGTGTAAAACTTTCTGAATAAGCTCAGGATCTTTTGGTATACAAATTCTATTCCAGAACATTACACAATCATCAGTTCCAATAGTAAATTTAGAATCAAAATTAGACTCACATTGAAGTTGTTTAGCCTGTAGCTCGCTATCATTTTTCTGAGCCTCGCAGATTTGTTACTGAAATACCGATTTAGCTTTTAACTCAGCTAATATAGATCCGTCATTACATAACATCATCTGTGTATTCAAAACCCACAAAGCAAATAGAGATTTTTGGCTCAAAGCATCAGCTACAATGTTAGCTTTTCCCAGATGATAGTCAATTACAAACTCATAATCTTTCAGTAATTCTAGCCATCTTCGTTGTCACAGATTCAAATCTCTTTGTGACATCAAGTATTTCAGAATTTTATGATATGTGAATTTTCAGCATTTTTCACCGTATAGATAATGATGCCAAATTTTTAATGCAAAGACTATAGCAGCTAATTCAAGATCATGTGTCGGGTAATTCTTCATATGTGGTTTCAACTATCAAGAGGCATAAGCTATGACTTTTCAGTCTTGCATCAATACATAGCCCAGTCCATTTAACAATGCATTGCTATAAATCACGAACTCTTTATCCGATTCAGGTTGAACTAAAACAGGAGCCTCTGTTAATAATGCTTTCAACTGTTCGAAGCTCTGTTGACACTTCTCAGTCCACTCAAATTTCACATCTTTTTGAAGTAATCGAATTAACGGTACTACAATCATCGAGAATCCTTTCACAAATCTTCAATAATATCTTGTTAATCCTAGGAAACTTCTAATCTCAGATACATTTTTCAGTGGTTTCCAGTCTACTATTGCAGATATTTTGCTCGGATCAACTCTGATGCCTTCCACTGAAATAATATGGCCCAAAAATCCAACTTCCCGAAGCCAGAATTCACATTCGCTGAATTTAGCATATAACTACTTATCTCTCAGAGTCTATAACATGATCCTCAAATGTTCAGTATGCTTCATCTCATCACGAGAATAGATCAGAATGTCGTTGGAACGGTGGAAATGTGCAAGTGTACACAATCGTCACAAGTAATAAAGTGACAAGTAAATATCGAGTTATCGTACCCACAGGGACTGTAAAAAGCAATATTTATGAAATTAATTAAAACACTTTGGTGAGGTAAAAGATAATTTTGGTTTGAAAAGAGTGATTTATAAACTAAGATTTTAAAACTAAGTCAGCAATTTAAATAAAAGAAGAGAGTTCTGGTGCACGATTTCAAATAAGATTTAATCAAGATGATATAATTGTGTTGGATTAATTATACCTTTTTAACTCAGAATTATTAGATTCATGCTTATGCTGTTACGAATAAATTCACGGCAACCCAGTAATTTGCTAACTTATGAACATATTTACTAAGTAAAAATCCATTCATCTCTTGGAACATATCCCTATGCCAATTCAACCGATTAAATAGATTTATAAAGGTAAACATGCTATTGCACATACATACTTATTAAATTAAATTATCTCTCGCATATTCCTATGTCGATTCAACCGATTAATTCAACTTAATAAACATGTAAAAGATTATGTGAAGTAACAAAGTAGCCATACCTTGAAACAATTTAATCACAACAATCTTGCAAGTTATGCAAGGCATATGTATTGCCAAATACAATGCTAATTTAATTTTTAGCTACCTTAGAAGAATTAAACATGCACTAACTAAGTACTTAGTCCATTAATTGTAATTTCAATCCGTTTAAACAATTAATTCTTTAATTATCTAAACAATTATAATGCCAGATAACCTAGACATGATCTTACTTAATCAAGCATTTTACTGAGGCCTATAACAGCATAAACACTATTTTAATAATTCAAGTAGGCAAAATATAATCAACCCAACACGAATTAAATTCAAGCTAAATTGATTAAAATAACCATTTCAACAAAAATAATATTCATAGATATGTTCATCATAAAAATAATAGAAATTAAAAAGATAGGGAACAAGAAGGCAAATGCGGTGTTTCTCTGTGGCTTGACTGATTGCTCCGTTCTTCGTCTCCGTTGTCCTCGCCGGTTAAGGCTTCTATGAACACTCGCTTGTTGCCCAAAATGGCTGGGAAAACACCTCTTTTCCAAGAGGAGAAATCGGCACAAGAGCTATAGGAAAATGAAATGGGAAATGGAGAGAAAAGAGAGTGGAGAGGAGAAGAGAGAATGAGAGAATGTTGTGAAGTGAGGGATGAGTAAAATGATCAGCAAGGCGTGGCTTTTATAGCTGATTGTGGCTGCTAAAAATAGCAAATCCCATCAGCCAAAGAGCCCCCTATGGCCGACCACACACATGGCAAGGTTGAAGCTTTCAACCTTGCTAAAAATAGGCTAGGGCAAATCTACGAAGCCTAAAATAAAGGCAATTTGGAGGCTTTTCAAGGGCCTTTTTGCAAGCATATTTTATCAGCTAATTTGCTTATTTGGGTCAGCCAATGGACGGTTTTGGTCAATCCAATTAGTGGCTGGTTCGGCTCACTCCATTCGGTTCAACCAATGCGGTTCACTAGGCCCTTTCTTCATAATTAATTAAAATTAATTTATTTAACCTAAATTAAATAGGAAATAAATTAAAATTAATTTAATTATGAATTAATACACATTTCTGGACCGTCTTGAGCTGGAAATTAATTGGCCTCGATACTTCAAATAGCTTCTCGTTGTTGTTCTTCTCGCAGTGTCCGCCGGGCCATTTTTCGCCGATTGTGCAATTCTGTCAAAAATAACCAAAATGAATCAAAACTAACTATAAAATTAATTAAAATTCAACATGTTCATATTTTTAACACAATTTAATTATTTTATAATATTTAATTATTTTTTGACAAGAATTTAATCGAAATAGCGTGATTTTAAGCCAAAAAGGGCATGAAAAAGTATATAAATTTGTGTTTCCACACCCCCAAACTTAATTCATTGCTCGTCCCGAGTAATGCACAAATTTTGAAAAGAATTTCTCAGAAACACTTTGAAAACCTTCTTCAGAACAACATTTTTCACAAAATTATGAATTTGATATACTTATGCTCAAAGAATAAGAAATTTGATCATTATGCTACTCAAGTGTTCATATTATTCAAATTAATCTCAAAAATTATTACAATAGCAAAATTAGACTAAATGTTTCCTAATAAAGACATGCTGATTCCTACCAATTCAATTTTTTAATCCTTTATTCAAGATTAAGTTGCAATCATTAAGCTTAAATTATGTCTTCATATGTTGAACAAAGCAATTTCTCTCCACTAATGTAGGTAACTTTGGAACTTCAAATCAATAGGTCTTTAACAAGGTTGTAACGTGGCTGGGCTTAAGGGTAGGTAAAAAAGATAGATAAATTTCGGCTAAAAACCCTAAACTTAGTGTAAATCGAACCTTTAGAAATTTTTACCTTCAATCACCAACTTTCACATGCTCTTTTTCAAATATATGTGCTCTTTCTTTTTCTTTTTTTTTTTTTTTGAGCACTTGCTTTCTACATACAATTTTGAGCATTTGATATTTCTTTTCAACTCCCCCAAGCTTATTTTCAAGCAATATTCTTGAATAGTACTGAGTCTAGTGTTTGGGACAATTTAAAGATAATTAAGAGAAACGTGATGGGCTAAATTTGTATAGGTTCCAAAAATTAGGCCATATAGTCTCAAAGTTGGGTTTCAAAGGATAAAATTTACCATGGTGGGCTTGAAAGGCTCAAATGGTCCAAACAATAGTTGCCTAAATCATTTTCAATGTTCCATGCTTCCTAGGATTTCACCTTAAGAAACTACTAAGTCAATTCTAAAGACTTAAACTTTCATGCAAACCTAACTTTCCTAAAGAGATAAAAAAAAATTGTATGGTATGAAGTTGCATGCTTTATTAAAAATACATTCATGTCATCATTAAACTACATAATAATTTATTGAAAAAAAATAGAACTTTATTCATACTCAAGTTTAGCATACTTAACAAAATTCAAATTTATTGAACAGAAATATGCCCTAATCATAATTAAAAGAAAAATTTTATTCTGGAATTTTATTCTGGATGAAAATAATTTCAAATTTCAGTCCCCCCAACTTAAAATGAACAATGTCCTCATTGTTTAAAGTGAATAGATACTATACACCAGGTAGGAATTCAGAAAAGAGGAGGTGAGTCAATGTGACTGCTTAAGTACGAAGCTCTTTCGAAATCCAATCCTAGACATGTATATATCTATTGTCACATTTTATACTTTATGCCTTGTGATAAACGATAAATTATACATATTTTTACCTCATGTTTAGCCTATATTTTGGATGAATTATTATCAATTTTGTGAGAATTGGTGCTCTTAATCTTTCCTTTTCATATCTTATACTCAGGAGAGCATAGAGAAGAGAAAAGAATGGAAAATGGACCAAAAACGAGGAATATGGGCCAAAATATGAAAATGACACGGCCCAAGGAGTCACCACACGGTCGTGGCACACGGCCATGCCACACAAGGTCCAACACGGCCCAACCCCGACAAGCACAGCCAGGCTACACGGCCGTGCCACCCTCAACAGGCCCACACGGCCTCTTGTCGAAACCACACGGGCGTGGCACATGGGGGTGTCCCTGTCGTGAGGAAGTTCAATTTCACTCGGATTTGGATACTTAGAGGCTAAGAAAGGCATCCCAAAGCTCTATATAAAGACCCTAGAAGGCAACTTAAGGGGACACACTCTTTTCTCCCAAAAAGGAGCGCCATATTTCTGCCAACACAAGGAGTGAAAGCAAGGAATTACTCCAAGGGAAGCTGATTGATTCATCCCAGATGCCAGAATTCTACATCAAGACAGAGGATCTCCCTAAATTCCTTCAGGAATTTTTGGGTTCTTTATGTTTTGTTATTTTATATCTTCTGAGATGTTTTCTTTCCTAATTATGAACTAAACCTCTCAAATACTTGAGGGGGATGAAACCTAAGAAAGATCTTGTTATTATTTATTCTTAAATTATATGATAAATACTTGAATTGTTCTTAATTATGTATTCTTCATTCTTGATTTAATAATTCTAGGTATTAATTCAAGAAACTGATGTGCTTATGCAGAGGAGCAAAGTCCCTATTTTAAGAGTAGATCTACCATAATTAAGCGGAGTTGCATGCAACCCTAGACATAGGGCGACATAAATCTACCGGATTAGGGTCAAACCTAATAAGGGGATCCATAGATCGAATTAATGCAACCTAGGGGTGTTAACTAGAAAGAAACCTTAGTTAAACAACCCTAGGATTAGTTGTTCTTATCCTCGACGGAGGTATTAACATAGGTTAGGGATCTCTACGGATCAAGTCAAGTGAAGAAATCGTCTAGTTCAAGAAGTCAATAACAAGTGAAGTCTAGGTGGATTCTCCCTTGAGTATTGCTTATATCAATTAGCTTTCCCAAAGAGTCTTTCCCCACTTCACTTTTTGTGCACTTTTAGTTAGTTTTAGAATTAGTTTCAAACAACCCTCTTTTATTTTTAGGCTAGATAATAGAAAAGAAGTAAGTACTAGTACTTTTGGTTCCCTTGGGTACGATAACTCGGTCTTGCCGCTAAAATATACTGTTCGATAGGTGCGCTTGCCTTTAAATCGTGATATTAGTTAGTTTTTGGTGTGATCAGTTTTTATAAATTTTATTACTACATATCACATAATAATCAAGTTTTTGGCACCGTTGCTGTGGAACTAAAATATTATGGAAACTCGATTTCTATTATTTTATCCATTACTATATATATATTTATTTATTTATTTTTATTTACTGTTATTTATTTTCTTTTCTTTTTTCTTTTACTAGGTATCTCTAGTTTATGACTAGAAGAAACCCTACAGGACCATTACTTTTTGACAAAGACTTAGAAGCGACAGTTTGTAAAACTCGCAGAAAGATCAGACGAAGCCTACATTATCCAGAACAAGATCAAGAACAAGAGCCAGAACTTATAGAAGAGATGGAAGCAAACCAAAACATTCAACCACCTCCAGCACTACCCGCAGAACAAGATGAAGTTCCTCATACTATGTATGATTATGCCAAACCTAGTTTGGCTGGTACTCAAACTAGCATTATTAGACCTGCCATTGCTGCTAATAATTTTGAACTAAAACCTAACACTATTCAGATGATACAATAATTTGTGCAGTTTGATGGTTTACAGGATGAAGATCCAAATTCACACATAGCCAACTTTTTGGAACTTTGTGATACTTTTAAAATTAATGGCGTTTCTGATGATGCCATTCGTCTAAGGCTATTTCCATTCTCTTTGAGAAATAAAGCCAAATAGTGGTTAAATTCTTTACCACGAGGCTCAATCACTACACGGGAACAGACGATAGAAAAATTTTTACTTAAATATTTTCCTCCAGCTAAAACAGCTAAATTACGAAACGATATCTCTTTTTTTGTGCAGATGGATTTAGAAACACTTTACGATGCTTGGGAGAGATACAAAGATCTTTTAAGAAGATGCCCTTATCATGGCCTACCTTTATGGCTACAAGTTCAAACCTTTCACAATGGTTTGAACCCATCGACGAGACAAATGATTGATGCAGCCGCAGGAGGAACAATTAACAACAAAACATCAGAAGCAGCTTATGAATTTATTGAAGAGATGTCACTAAATAATTATTAGTGGCAGGTCATGAGGACAAAGCCGACAAAAGCTACAGGAGTTTATAATATTGAGGTTGTCGCTATGCTTACTAATCAGGTAGAACTCCTAAATAAAAAGTTTGATAATTTTGTTGGTTCAACGCAGGCACAACAAGTGATGCAATGCGATGCAACCCCAGGAAACATGTTTACTCCAGACTGTTCATCCTACAGCACAGAAACAGAGCAAGCCAACTATATGGGTAACAATTTTAGATCTCAAAATAATCCCTATAGTAACACATATAATGTAGGTTGGCGAAACCATCCCAATTTTTCTTGGGGAGGATAAGGGAATCGAAGACAACAACCCCCTCAGGGATTTCAGCAGCCACCACCGCAATAGGAGAAAAGCTCAACCTTGAAGAGATGTTTACCAAATTCATGGCCATGTTAGAAACCCACTTTTAGAACACTGAAACAGCATTCAAGAACCAACAAGCATCAATCAAAGGCCTTGAGAATCAAATTGATCAACTCACCAAGTTAATATCAGAAAGACCATAAGAAGGACCCCCAAGTAACACTGAGACCAATCCTAAAGAGCAACTACATGCCGTAAATACAACAGATAAGGAGGTATTAACCAAGGACAATCCAAAATTGTACGAGGAACCTGAGGTGAGTAAAGTTAAAGTAGAGGTAAGCAATAACAAACCAGAAATCAAAGAACACAAACCTCGTATCCCATACCCAAACGCACTAAAGAAAGACCGCACAGATGAACAATTCGGTAAGTTTCTTAAACTCTTAAAGAAATTACACATTAACTTACCATTTGTTGAAGCAATTTTGCAGCTGCCAAACACGGTTAAATTCTTAAAGGAACTCTTCACAAACAAGCGAAAGCTAGAGGAGAAATCTTATGTGGAATTAAATGCAGTCTGCTCAGCTATTCTACAAAATAGACTACCGACCAAACTAAAAGATCGGGGAGTTTCACTATCCCTTGTTTACTTGGTAGCTTAGAGGAAAAAAATGCTTTAGCTGATTTATGGGCAAGCATAAATGTCATGCCTTATAAACTATTTAAACAATTAGGTCTTGGAAACCCTAAGAAAACCAAGATGAGCATTCAACTAGCTGACAAAACTATTAGGGCACCTAAGGGAGTAATTGAAGATGTACTCGTCAAAATTGATAAATTTATATTCCCAGTTGACTTTGTTGTTTTAGACATTGATGAGGATAGCAATGTACCCTTAATTCTAGGGCGACCCTTTTTAGCAACTGCTAGAACTAAAATTGATTTAGAAACAGGTGAACTCATATTACGAGTAGGTGATGATACAATCACCTTACGAGCTCACAACTCAATTAAAACTACAGACAAGAATAAAGTTTTGAGTCCCTGTAAAAACACTGAATTCACCATTCAACCTTCTGTGCAGGATACCCTCTACGTGGAGGCAACTGACCAACAGTTGAGTCCATCGAAAGAAGATGCACCTGAAAGGCCAATGCTTCAGATCGAGGAACTTGATGAGTGGCTGAACTATCATGAGAAACCCAAAGTATGCCACACCAACCCAGAGTTTCACCAAGACAACCTTCAGAAACAAATAAATCAGATCATGATAGGGGATGAGGTAACTTTAAGAGACGACGATCCTCGAACCTTAAATTCAAAGGAACACACAAGTGACACACCTTACTTCACAGTAATGAAAAAATTTCCTTACTGAACAGTCGAGATAAATCATGAGTCATTCAGCACCTTCAAGGTAAATCAAACCCGACTCAAACATTATTTTAATATTACAATCGAAAACAGGACGGAAGAGTATCAGCTTCAAGCCACCGTGAAAGCTCAAACAGAGTCGAGCTTAGACTATAAATAAGCACTTCTCGGGAGGCAACCCGAGCACTAACTTAGTAACTTTTCTTTTCTTTTAATTTTAGTCTTTTTATATAGCAGCTAACCTTTTTTAAATGCAAGAATTTAGGACCACACGGCCTAGCACACGGGCGTGCCTAAGGCCATGTGACACTTTAAAACGGAGACACGGTCGTGCACATAGGCCGTGTAAAGATTTTCCCAAAACACGGGTTGTCGATAGAATGCCACGGCCGTGCGACATGGCCGTAGCAACCTTTCAACTTAGATACGGGCTTACACAAAGCCACACGCCTGTGTCCCCAAACTGTGGCCAACACTATTGATTTAGACACGGCCGTATAACTACGTGTGATTAACAAAGCACCGATCGCAAACGGCCGTGTGACCGCTCACACAACCGTGTGAAAAGTGAACACGATCACAAATAACCGTGCGAGATGGCCAATACCGGCATGTGTCTCGAACCAGATGTGCCAAAACCACCAAAATTTGAAAAAAAAGTGCAACATTTGAGTAACACGGGCGTGTGCCATGCCCGTGTGACCCAGAAACTATATATAGGGGGCCACTATTCATTCTCTCCCTCACTCAAAACCTAAAATTTTTCTTCCCCAACCACCATAAACACCGCCACCAACCCTCAAAACACCACCACGCTCGCAAAGGACCATCCCACACCCGTACAAAGCACCCCACGACCGTTCCTAACCTCTCCCATGACCGTACACCTTTCTCATTTGGTTTTATTTCCTCATTTTCTCATTTTTCTTTTGCTTTATTTATTATTTTTAGTTTTTTAGTTTCATTTGATTCTAGATATTGATTGTGCATGGAATTAGTTACACTAGGATGTATACTACATACTATTTAAAATCACATTTGCTAAAATTTATATAAATACATACTCATTAGGATGGATAATTTACGCTAGTCCCTATTGTATGTTTTTAGGAACATTGTCATTGTAATTTCCATTTTATTCCATACATAACTTTTGAATCAATTTAGTTTTGAGAGTTTTTGAGCAAATTTTATTTCAATTTTAGGACTAATGTCTGTTATTTCATTTTTAGATATCATGTCGTCATCACGCGGCAAAAGAGCTGCTGCCCCACCTTCCAAAAAATGAAAGGGGCCCGGTAGTTCATCATCGAGGCCCACCTCCAAAGCTCGCCATCCGTTCATAACATTCACTCAGACCTCCCAAGAGGAATTGTTTCAGATTTTATGGGAACGCACCTTGAGAGTCGGTCGATGCATCGATTAGGACGCGCTAGAGCAAGTCGACCTTGCAGACTCGGTCCGAGCCCTATTGATGACGGATCCGTGGGAGTAGTTCTTCTAAATCATTAAACCCACTTACCTTGAACTCACTCTAGAGTTCTGCTCCACCTTCCATCTTCAGACCGTCATGAGCCAGTTCGATGACCCTGGCACGATCCAATTTCGCCTAAGAGGTCGTGTACACCACCTTAGCATACCAGATTTAGGCTCAGCTCTCAGCCTCTACGGAGCAATTCGTGGAAGAGGAAGACTTCCCTACGCTTTCCCAGCGCATCCACCTCAAACCCATAGACTGTTGGCGCAACATCCCCCTAGTTTTCCCTCCTACTACCCTAGTCGCACAAACGCGACCGCTCTCCCCCTGCCATTGAGGTACCTTCATGCTCTTCTCGCACATACTTTGACAGGTAGATGGGAGAGCACCAGCGTCGTCAACACTCATGACGCTTATTTTTTATGAAGCATGGCGAACGCGCATGCCATTGACCTCGCCTACTTTATCGTGCACGCCATGCAGCACCAGACAGAGAGGCACCACAAAGGCGTCATATCCATGGGTCTGTACATCACACGCCTGGCCCGTCACTTCGGGCTCCTCAATACATCGGCCCAGACATTCTTCTATACACTTATCGGCCAGATGTCCCCTCAGGGCATCCAAATCATGCACCAAATGAGGATGATTGAGCGGAGACCAAGAGGCAACCCCTTTCAGTACCGACTCATCCAGGAAGGTGAGGATCCAGCGGACATTCTTGATAATGTCCCACCACTACCACCGCTGAAGAAGGATGCACCTACCGAGCCGCCACCACCCCCTCGCCGACCAGTTCATGCAACAGCTTCCTATGCTGACTTATCTGAGCGCTTTTCACAGTTCGAGCAGCAATGCTTCCAGCACTTCGATCACATCGAAGCGACTTTACAGTAGATATGCCAGCATCTCCACATCATGCCACCACCACCACCGCGTGATCCATCCAAGGATTAGATATTTGTATTCCTCTTATGTTTATTTCATTTTGATTTTTATTTTTCCTTTATTTCTAACTTTAGTTTCCTTTTTATTTTGAATTTTATTTTTATTTTTATTATGTTTAATCCTTTTTATCATTTGAGTATTAGTATTTTTTAAAACTTAGTTTATTATTTTTCTACTATTTATTTTCTATCTTTCATATAGGCCAATCCCTAACGGATAATCTCTATTAATCCAAAATTACCACGACTAATTAATATTTTCGTAGTTTTGAAAAGGAGCTCTACGAGCTCACATTCATATGGAAATGGGAACATCCTGCCACGACTGCCGACTCTTCCAATATCTTTCTCACAAATTCATCCTAACTTCAGGGAGTTTTCAATTCTCTCCCTATCTTATGATATTATGCTTCTCTTGCTATTTGTGTATCCTTGTACATTGAGGGCAATGTACATCATAAGTGTGGAGGGGGAACTTACTTTAAATTTTTACATTATCTATAAAATCCCTTAAATTTTTCTTTTTGCATTGTTCTCAATTCTGCATTATCTTCAGTCTCTTATTAGGAATTAATTCTGATTGATTTATGATTTTTATTGATATGTTGAGAATTAAGATATAGGTGCTTGTACTTTGATTATTCAAACTTTAAAACATTATGGAATCAAGCATGATAAGTTGAAATTTTGGAGAACCCCATTTTTTGCATAAGTAATTTTCCTTAATTTTAAGTATTATCTTGAGATTTGAAATTCACAGGATTGACATCAAAAGCCATAATTCTGGTGAGATTTTGAGCCTTTTGGGCATACATTCTTTTCTGCTCACTTTTATTGTTGCTTTAAGTGAGTCAACGCTGATTTGTTATTCTAGAACTTGCTTTGATTATACACGTCAAGACCACATCATTGATTTGATATACCGAGATGATAAAGGCACTTATGATTTAACCCACTTACTCCACAAAGGCCTACCTCCATAAATTAACCCCTAGTAAACCCCGTTGAGCCTAACAACCCATTCTTTGACTTACCTTTTAATTATTAACCAATAACCCATTTTTTGTTGAATCTCATTCAATTACTTTGACCTCTATTTTTGTCGAGATTTGAGTCGAATTACTATCTAGCTTTATTCTTTTTCCCAGTTTGTAGAAGTTGTAAATATTCAATTTATTTGATTTGAATTATTCTTAAAAAAATTGTGTGTGTATATATAATTAAATTCAGTTGTAATATGTAATAGTTCAAAATTTTTTGCATATTTTAAGGCTACCAAGGCATAAATGAAGTTATCATAAGGATTAGCCCTAGAAATATGTTCCAAGTGATAGAGTTTTTTTTAGCTAGATAATTTTTTAGTTCAATCTCGATTCTAACCCTCTTTTGCAGCCTATGACAACACCCCTAACCAAGCCCCGTTACAACCATTACAAGACCTTTTGATCGATGTGTCATGTCAATCTATGTGGTGGAGATGTGATTTTCTTGCAAGCCTATGGTAATAGCTTTTTAAGTTGACTAGAGAGTGCTTAATTCTTAAACCCTAAACACTTCGAGTGGATAGAGTGAATCTTTAGTGAGGATGTCAACTCCTGTTAAATAAGATGGAGAGATAATTACTTAGGAGAAGGGAGAAAACTTATGTTTCAATGATAAAATCCTCAACTTAGAGTGATTGAGTCTTTAATGTTCTTTTGATTGAAATTCCATTATATGATTACCTATGGATTAGTTTGAAACATTATTAATAAAGATTATAAGTTGAGAAGAATGATTCTTTATTAGGGATTAAGATTTTGCCTGAGGACAAGCAAAGGCTTAAGTGTGGGGGTATTTGATAAACAATAAATTATACATATTTTTACCTCATTTTTAGCTTATATTTTGGATGAATTATTATCAATTTTGTGAGAATTGGTGCTCTTAATCTTTCTTTTTCATATCTTATACTCAGGAGAGCATAGGGAAGACAAAAAAATGAAAAATGGACAAAATGTGAAAACGACGCGGCCCAAGGAGTCACCATACGGTCGTGGCACACGGCTGTGCCACACAAGGTCCAACACGGCCTAGCCCCGACAAGCACGGCCAGGCTACATAATCGTGCCACCCTCAACAGGCCCATACGGCCTCTTGTCGAAACCACACGGGCGTGGCACATGAGCGTGTCCCTGTCGTGAGGAAGTTCAATTTCACTCGGATTTGGATACTTAGAGGCTAAAAAAGGCATCCCAAAGCTCTATATAAAGACCCTAGGAGGCAACTTTAGGGGACACACTCTTTTCTCCCAAAAAGAAGCACCATATTTCTGCCAACACAAAGAGTGAAAACAATGAATTACTCCAAGGGAAGCCGATTGATTCATCCCAGAAGCCAGAATTCTACATCAAGACAGAGGATCTCCCTAAATTCCTTCAGGGATTTTTGGGTTCTTTATGTTTTGTTATTTTATATCTCCTGAGATGTTTTCTTTCTTAATTATGAACTAAACCTCTCAAATACTTGAGGGGGATGAAACCTAAGACAGATCTTGTTATTATTTATTCTTGAATTATATGATAAATACTTGAATTGTTCTTAATTTTGTGTTCTTCATTCTTGATTTAATAAACCTAGGAATTAATTCAAGAAACTGATGTGCTTAGGCAGAGGAGCAAAAGTCCCTGTTTTAAGAGTAGATCTACCATAATTAAGCAGAGTTGTATGCAACCCTAGACATAAGGCGACATAAATCTACCGGATTAGGGTCAAACCTAATAGGGGGATCTATAGATCGAATTAATGCAACCTAGGGGTGTTAACTAGAAAGAAACCTTTGTTAAACAACCCTAAGATTAGTTGTTCTTATCCTCGACGGAGGTATTAACATAGGTTAGGGATCTCTACGGATCAAGTCAAGTGAAGAAATCGCCTAGTTCAAGAAGTCAATAACAAGTGAAGTCTAGGTGGATTCTCCCTTGAGTATTGCTTATATCAATCAGCTTTCCCAAAAAGTCTTTCCCCACTTTACTTTTATGCACTTTTAGTTAGCTTTAGAATTAGTTTCAAACAACCCTTTTTTATTTTTAGGCTAGATAATAGAAAGGAAGTAAGTACTAGTACTTTTGGTTCCCTTGGGTACGATAACTCGGTCTTGTCGCTAAACTATACTACTGTTCGATAGGTGCGCTTGCCTTTAAATTGTGATATTAGTTAGGTTTTGGTGTGATTAGTTTTTATAAATTTTATTACTACATATCACGTGATATCAACTTGTCCATATTTATTCAGGATTTCCTTCTCTTGTTTTATTATGTAGACATAAAATTTCCTAATTAACCTAATCCTAACTTAACCTAAAAACAAAAATAAAATAAAGTCAAGATCCTTCCCTTTCATTTATTTGCAGATCCTTCCAACTTGGACTCATCTTTTGCTCCATCATTATTGCCTTTGCACGAATCGCTTCGCTCCTTTTTCGAGAGTGGAGTCCATGACTCGAATATGAAATCTAGAAATTCAGGCACAAAAATAAATGGGTCATTGTATATTCTCTAGAAAGTACTTCGAATCGAGTCATCCCTTATTTTTTAGTATCTCTAGTATGCTTGTTGCTACCATTGCATGTGTTGCATTAAGTCCATCAAATTTGACAGCTCATCTCGAAGGTTTGGGCTAGGTGACTGAGCTCTAAACATTGGAGTTCCTGCATCTGATTCATCTTTTGGCTCTACTGGGTCCACCTTATTAGGGACTTCAAATGATTGCATCGTGGGATCTTTTTCTTCATCAGGTTTTTCAGGTTCTTCACTTTCTTCAACTCGTTGTTGGAGAACTGAGTCTCCAGCTACTCAGTAGAGGTCCCAATCTGTAATTGTGCCTTGGGTGTACCTTGTATTCTTAACATTAGCAAGAATTTCTACTTTCAAGCACAGAATAGTTATTGTAAAGGGGAAGTAAGCAGGGCCAGAACGTCTAGCGGCACAGTTTCGAATTTCTTTCAGGATGATCTTCCCCACATCAATGGTCTTACCCTTCAAGATCGACTATAGTAAGACCATTCGTTCCAATGAAATTGTAGTCCCATGTGAGCTAGGCAGAAGGCTGAAACAGATGAAATAGAACCATACCTTCACAATAGGTGTTAAGTATTCTCTTCGACAAGTGTGGGTTCCTTGTTTTAACACAGTCTAACTGGAAACTTCAACTATAAGCTCCTCGAGAATTTCTTGCAGAAATTATGGCTTGATATTGCTCATCAAAGATGAATACTCGTCGTTCTCGAAATCAGGTAACTCAAAGAACTCATTAATAACATTTGAATTTATAGGTACCTTGATTCTGCGAACAAGGACTTCTTTCATCTCGCTTGAAGTTAAATTCGCGTAGAACTCACGAACTAGCTCTTCATCCATACTAGGTCTCTTTTCACAAAATAGTTCCCAATTGAAAGCTTCAGCAATTTGACAAATACGTGCCATGAAGTCTTTGTAGTTGCTCTCCTTCAGTGTGAAGCCTTTCTTAGGATCATCTGTTGTTTTTTGTAGATACTTTCGTATCTCACTTTAGCTTCAACATAATGGAACTTGCTTTGTGTTTTATCAATTTCAGCGGAGGCACGAGTTCTCTTGCGAGGCATAATTAACCTAAACACGATATGGAAAAAACAACATTTATTCTCTCAAAAATTTAAATCATAAAAATTATTAATAATTCAAAGCATTAAAAAAATTAAGTAATTTAAATAAATTAAAATTTAAAAGAGAAATTAAATCTTACCACCTTTTTGTAAAAATATAAGAACTCAAAGAAAATTAATGCAAGAAAAAGATGGCAAATTAAAAGGAAGAGGGTTGAAAATTTTGGCTTAAGGCTTGGTGTGTAAGAGGGTGCCGCACAAGGCTAGAGAACAAGCAGCAGCACGCAAGGGTGTGTAGCAAGAGGCGCGCGGCACTTCATTGAGCAGGCCTGGAGCTTGTGCAGGAGCTAGGACGTGCGTGCAGGAGCCTCGTCGAGCAGACCTGGGCACAGGTGCGGGACGTGGCCTGGGCAGCAGCAGCAAGGGCGCACAGGTGGGGTGCTAGAGCAGCAGGATGCGACCTGGGCAGCTGCTAAACTGAAGCAACAGGCGCACGAGTGGGAGCTGGGTGCTGATCGGGTCGTGCAGCGTGATGCTGCTGGTTGTTTGCCGACTAGGCTACTAGAGCTAGGGGTGTTGCGGTACAGGGATGGGTTGGTGATTTTGGGGTTGAATGATGCATGGATGGGAGATATAAGGTGGTATTTATAGAATAATCAATAGGAATTAGAGTAGAACTCTTACTAAAATTTAATAATTAAAAATAAGAGTTTAATTCTAATCGTACTCAAGTTTAACAACAATTAATAATTAAATATAAGCATACAAAATTATTAATTGCTATTAATTATTAAGACAAACATAAAATAGAAATTGAAATTAAATTAATCCTAATTCTACTCTAAGTTGATAAAAATTAATATATAAATTATAATGAATATAATTATATATTAAAGTTTATCATATTATTAATAAAAATAAAAATATTTCTTCTAGATGCCTTAAAAATATATTTACAAAGAAAGGCACCTAATTTTTATTATTCACAAAAAGAGCAATCAAATTTTTAAAAATAATTCAATTAAGTCCCTAAACTTAATGAAAAATAAATTGAGTTGCAAATTGAAAATTGGATCAAAATTGACCCTGTTATTTGAAAAAGCAAAAATTTATTTTGTTGATTAGGGAATAATTTCTTGGAAAATTATGTTAAAATAAATTCCTAGGAAAGATTGGAGGGGTTACAAATGGTCCCGCTTAAGTTCCAACCTCCTAGACAGAATTTATCTAAACATACTAAACCCGAAAAATAGACCCTAAATTATTTTTTAAACAAAACATGAAAAAAATATTAAATATCTGATAAAATGAATGAGATGTTATCCCGTTCGGCTTTATCCCCCCAATAGTGTTTCAAACGATGAGCATTAACTTAAAATTTACCTTTCTTACCTTGGAGTTCGACAACTCCGTATGGATAGACTCTGTAAATTGTAAATGGACCGGACCAACGTGATTTTAACTTACCTAGAAAGAACTTCAATCTTGAGTTGAACAACAAAACTTGCTGACCTGCTTCAAATTCTCGAACTCGGATGTGTTTGTCATGCCATTTCTTGAGTCTTTCTTTGAGTAGTTTAGCATTTTCATATGAGAACATTCGGAATTCTTCTAACTCGTTGAGTTGGAACATCCGTTTTTCTTTCGTGAGCTTAGGATCCAAGTTAAGCTGTTGAAGAGCCCAGTAAGCTTTGTGCTCTAACTCAAAAGGTAGATGACATGCTTTCCCAAAAACTAGCCTATAGGGTGACATTCCTAGAGGTGTCTTGTCTGCTGTCCTGTAGGCCCATAAAGCATCATCTAGTCTTTTGGACCAATCTCGCCGGTTCGGGCAAACTACCTTCTCGAGTATGCCTTTGATCTCCTTATTTGCCAGTTCAGCTTGCCCATTCGTCTGCAGATGGTAAGCTATTGCAACCTTGTGTTTCACTCTATGCTTGTCTAACAACCATTTCAACCACTTGTTCACAAAATGGGACCTTTCGTCACTGATAATGGCTCGTGGGATTCCAAACCTTGTGAACACATGTTTCTGCAAGAACTTTATAACGACCTTTGTATCGTTTGTTGGATATGCCTCTGCCTCGACCCACTTGGGCACATAGTCTATTGCTACCAATATATACTTATGACCAAAAGAATGAGGGAAAGGCCCAAGAAAATCAATACCCTAAACATCGAACAATTCAACCTCAATGATGTTTGTTCGAGGCATTTCATTCCTGTTGGTGACATTTCCGATCCTTTGGCATCGGTCACAGCTCTTTACATAGGCATATGCATCCTTAAATAGTGTTGGCCAAAAGAATCCGACTTGTAGAACTTTGGCCGTAGTACGAGTACCTCCGAAATGTCCCTCACTGAAAGCTGAGTGACATTGGTATAAGATCTTCAATATTTCTTCTTCTGCCATGCATCTCCTGATCATCTAATCTGCACACTTTTTAAATAGATATGGCTCTTCCCAGAAATAGTACTTCACATCGTGAAGAAACTTTTTCCTTTGTTGATATGTCTTATCAATTGGCATCAAACCACAAGCTAAAAAGTTAGCAATATCAGCAAACCAAGAGGTATTATGGACGTGATTTTCTTAAGTATATGCTCATCTGGAAAGGTCTCATGAATCGGTATAAGTGGAGTATTTCCTTCTTGTGGCTCCAATCTGGACAAGTGATCTGCTACTTGGTTTTCTACTCCTTTACGATCTTGAATTTCCAAATCAAACTCTTGGAGTAGAAGTACCCACCGAATCAACCTTAGCTTAGCATCTTTCTTGGAAAGTAAGTACTTGTTTGCCGAATGGTCCGTATAGACAGTCACTTTGGTACCTACAAGGTAAGATCAAAACTTGTCGAAAGCAAACACGATAGCAAGCAACTCTATTTCTGTTACTGTATAGTTTAATTGAGCTCCTGTAAGAGTCCAGCTTGCATAGTAGATAGGATGAAAAACTTTGTTCCTCTGCTGGCCCATGACAACTCCAATTGTGAAGTCACTTGCGTCACACATCAATTCAAATGGCAAGTCCCGGTCTGGTGTGACGATTATGGGTGCTGTAACTAACCGATTCTTCAAATCCTTGAAAGCTCTTAAGCATTCATCATCGAATTTGAATGTCGTGTCCTTCTCCAATAATTTGCACAACGGTTTTGCAGTTTTAGAGAAGTCTTTGATAAATCATCGATAAAACCCGGTGTGGCCCAAAAAGCTCCTAACACCCTTTACAGATGTTAGATGTGGGAATTTCTCAATAACATCTACTTTTGCTCTGTCTACTTCGATCCCATGTCTCGTTACTCGATGCCCTAAAACAATTTCTTCTCGTACCATGAAATGACACTTTTCCCAATTGAGTACTAGGTTTGTTTCTTCGCATCGCCTTAGTACTTTCGCTAGATTGGCTAAACAATCATCGTACGTATCTCCAAATACTGAAAAGTCATCCATGAAAACTTCCAAAAATTTCTCAACCATGTCAGTGAAAATAGACATCATGCATCTTTGAAATGTAGCAGGTGTATTACATAAACCAAATGGCATGCGTCTAAATGCAAATGTACCGTACGAGCAAGTGAATATGGTCTTGTGTTGGTCTTCCAGTGCTACCGTAATCTGGTTGTACCCCGAGTATCCATCGAGAAAACAGTAGTAATCTTGCCCGCAAGTCTATCTAGTATCTGGTCTAAGAACAGCAAAGGAAAATGATCCTTCCTGGTTGCCTTGTTCAGCTTCCGGTAATTGATGCAGATTCTCCATCCCCTAACTGTTCTAGTTGGTATCAACTTGTTGTTCACATTCTCTATGACTGTGATACCTCCTTTCTTTGGTACGCAGTGGACTGAGCTTACCCATGAACTGTCTGAGATGGGGTAAATGATACCCGCATCTAACCACTTGATAATTTCTTTTTTCACTACGTCCTTTATGATGGGGTTCAGCCTTCGTTGTCCATCGATCATCCCTTTTTTGCTGTCTTCCAAGATCATCTTGTGCATGCATACAGATGGACTAATACTGCGAATATCGGCTATGGTCCATCCGATAGCCTTCTTGAATTGTTTCAGTACTAAGATAAGTTTCTCTTCTTGCTCAGTAGTTAATTCTGCTGAAACAATCACAGGCAGAGTAGAAACGTTACTTAAATAAACATAATTTAAATGAGAAGGTAATACCTTGAGTTCTAATTTAGGTGGCTCTTCGACTGATGCTTTTGGTTGTGTGTAATCTCTCTCCTCTAAATCCAAAGATTCAAAATAGGATTGTGGAGTATATCCCTTTAGATTAGCTTCTAGCAAAGCTAAATCTTCATCCTCCTCTTTATCACTTAGAGGGTCTGATGTCAAAATTCTTTCCAGGGGATCCTCAACAGAGTTGAGTTCCTTCTCTACTACTAAATCCTCTAAGTTGGATACTGCAGAACAATCATCAACTGTGTCAGGAAATCGTATTGACCTAAAAACATTAAATGTTACCTGATCGTCTTGAACATGCATAGTAAGTTCGCCCTTCTGCACATCAATGAGTGTTCTCCCGGTTGTTAAGAACTGTCTTCCTAGGATAATTGGTACTTCTTTGTCTGCTTCAAAATCTAAGATTACAAAGTCAGCAGGAAAGATAAACTTATCTATACGTACCAATACATCCTCGATTTTTCCTTCTAGATGTGTTAAGGATCGATCTGCTAGCTGAAGTGTAACCGTAGTAGGTCTAACTTCACCTATCCACAACTTCTTAAATATTGACATAGGCATTAAGTTGATACTTGTGCCCAAGTTACATAGTGCCTTACCACAGTATGTTGCTCCAATATTGCATGGTATGGTAAAACACCCAGGATCCTTCAGCTTAGGGGGTAATTTGTCTTGAAGATATGCACTGCATTCTTTTGTTAGGGCTACCGTCTCAAATTCTCCAAGTCTTCACTTCTTGGACAAGATATCTTTCATGAATTTAATGTAATTCGGCATTTGCTCGAGTGCTTCAACCAACGGGATGTTGATATGAAGTTGCTTGAGTACGTCAAGGAACTTCTTGAATTGAATCGCCTGCTTCAACTTCTGGAGTCTTTGAGGGTAAGGTGGTGGAGGTTTATATACTGGAACTAGTACTGGTTGATTTGTCTTTGGCGGCAATTCTGCTACTAACAGAGTGGTTGGCTGATCAGAATTGGCTGGTTCTAAGGTTTCCTTATCAGGTCTTACAAGTTCTAGTTTAGGTGGAACTAGAACTTCAACACTTGGTTGAACTTCTTTCGAATCTTGAGCCTCAGCTGGCTTCTTCTCTACTTCGACAGTGTTGGGCTCTACCGTTTTTCCACTCCTCAATGTTAGTGCGTTATAATACTCCTTCCTTGCATTTCTTGGATTCTCCGTATCACTACGTAGAGCACCTTGTGGACGGTTCCTGAGTTCAGTAGCAAGCTAGCCCACTTGATTTCCAAATTCCTTAGAGTGGCGTCATTCTTTGCCATGTATGTTTTCAATAAATTCTCTAAGTTATTGGATGATTCAGCTTGCGCTAGTTTCTGAGCTTACTGTGAAAAACTAGGTGGCTAGGTTGGTCTAGGTTGGGCGTAGTTGTTGTTGCCCCCAGCCCCTTGGTTACTCCAGGAAAGATTGGGGTGATTTCGCCACAATGGGTTGTAAAAATTGGATTGCAATCCTTGCCTCCCTCAGTTCTGGTTCTGATTACCTATGTAGTACATGGATTCTGGGTTTGATGGACATTCTTCAAACACATGTCCTTCCCCACAATAGACACAGGCTATATTCTCAAAGTGATTAGGTGGCTGGGCTACAAGACTAATAGACCCATTAGTGGTAAGATTCTTTAACATCGAAGATATTGATGATACCTGAGATGGGAGTGAAGTGAGAACGTCCACTTCATGGATTCCAGCGACTCATCTTCCTGACGCTGCTCGATTGGCTGGCCACTGATAGTTGTTACTGGTAATCCTCTCGATGATTTCGTAAGCCTCATTGTAAGACTTAGCAAGAAGAGCACCATTAGCGAAAGCGTCCACTACCATCCTTATGTGAGTGTTGTGACCATTATAAAATGTCTCAAGTTGGATGCAGTGTGGGATTCTATGATGAAGGCATTTCCGTAATAATTCTTTGTATCTTTCCCATGCCTCATACAAGGACTCGTCATCCATTTGTTGGAAAGCAGTGATCTCATTCCTCAATTTAGCATTCTTGCTTGGCGGGAAATACTTCATGAGGAATCTCTCAGCTAACTCTTGCCATGTGGAAATTGAGTTCGGTGCCAGTGAGTTTAACCAGGCTCGAGCTCTGTCCCTTAACGAATACGGGAACAGTTTTAATTGTAGTGCATCTTCAGGTACTCCGGCAAGTTTGAAAGAGTTGTTCACCTCCATAAACAATCTTAAGTGAATATGAGAATCTTTAGTAGGCATTCCACTGAACTGGCCTACTGTCTGAAGCATCTGGAACATGACTGGCTTCAGCTCAAATTATTGTGCCTTGATCTCGGGTCTTCTAATACCTAAATTAAGATTATTGAACACGGACATAGCATATTGTCGTAAGGCTCTATCCCTATCATTAGCGAAAAGGATAGGATTTTGAGCAAAGTTTGCTCCATTTCCTTGATTGATATTCTCAAAATTCATCTCTTCGGTCCTTCTTTTGTTCGCTTGTCTTCTTCGTTATCGAAAGGTTCGTTCTATTTCAAGGTCCACAGGGAGTAAGTCGATAATCTGGTCAATGCTCATAAACACTTGAAATAATCAAAGAGAAATTAAGCAAGTAAAATTGAATAGGAAAATAAATGAACCAAAATGTACAAATAAATTCACAAATGATATATTTTTTAAAACAGTCCCCGGCAACGGCGCCAAAAACTTGGAACGGTGGAAATGTGCAAGTGTACACAATCGTAGCAAGTAATAAAGTGACCAGTAAATGTCGAGTTATCATACCCACAGGGACTGTAAAAAGCAATATTTATGAAATTAATTAAAACACTTTGGTGAGGTAAAATATAATTTTGGTTTGAAAAGAGTGATTTATAAACTAAGATTTTAAAACTAAGTCAGCAATTTAAATAAAAGAAAAGAGTTCTAGTGCACGATTTCAAATAAGATTTAATCAAGATGATATAATTGTGTTGGATTAATTATACCTTTTTAACTCAGAATTATTAGATTCATGCTTATGCTGTTACTAATAAATTCACGGCAACCCAGTAATTTGCTAACTTATGAACATATTTACTAAGTAAAAATCCATTCATCTCTTGGAACATATCCTTATGCCAATTCAACCGATTAAACAGATTTATAAAGGTAAATATGCTATTGCACATACATACTTATTAAATTAAATTATCTCTCGCATATTCCTATGTCGATTCAACCAATTAATTCAACTCAATAAACATGTAAAAGATTATGTGAAGTAACAAAGTACCCATACCTTGAAACAATTTAATCACAACAATCTTGCAAGTTATGCAAGGCATATGTATTGCCAAATACAATGCTAATTTAATTTTCAGCTACCTTAGAAGAATTAAACATGCACTGATTAAGTACTGAGTCCATTAATTGCAATTTCAATCCGTTTAAACAATTAATTCTTTAATTATCTTAACAATTATAATGCCAGATAACCTAAACATGATTTTACTTAATCAAGTATTTTACTGAGGCCTATAACAGCATAAACACTATTTTAATAATTCAAGTAGGTAAAATATAATCAACCCAACACGAATTAAATTCAAGCTAAATTGATTAAAATAACCATTTCAACAACAATAATATTCATATATATGTTCATCATTAAAACAACAGAAATTAAAAAGATAGGGAACAAGAAGGCAAATCTGGTGTTTCTCCGTGGCTTGATTGATTGCTCCATTCTTCGTCTCCGTTGTCCTCGCCGGTCAAGCCTTCGATGAACACTCTCTTGCTGCCCAAAATGGCTAGGAAAACACCTCTTTTCCAAGGGGAGAAATTGGCACAAGAGCTATAGGAAAATGAAATGGGAAATGGAGAGAAAAGAGAGTGGAGAGGAGAGGAGAGAATGAGAGAATGTTGTGAAGTGAGGGGTGAGTAAAATGATCAGCAAGGGGTGGCTTTTATAGCTGATTGTGGCTGCTAAAAATAGCAAATCCCATCAGCCAAAGAGTCCCCCTATGGCCGGCCACACACATGGCAAGGTTGAAGCTTTCAACCTTGCTAAAAATAGGCTGGGGCAAATCTACAAAGCCTAAAATAAAGGTGGGGTTTGAACGCAATTTGAAGGTTTTTCAAGGGCCTTTTTGCAAGAATATTTTATCAGCTAATTTGCTGATTTGGGTCAGCCAATGGACGGTTCTGGTCAGCCCAATTAGTGGCTGATTCGGCTCACTCCATTCGGTTCAACCAGTGCGGTTCACTAGGCCCCTTCTTCATAATTAATTAAAATTAATTTATTTAACCTAAATTAAATAGGAAATAAATTAAAATTAATTTAATTATGAATTAATACACATTTCTGGACCGTCTCGGGCTGCAAATTAACTGGCCTCGATACTTCAAATAGCTTCTCGGTGTTGTTCTTCTTGCAGTGTCCGCCGGGCCATTTTTCGCCGATTATGCAATTCTGTAAAAAATAACCAAAATTAATCAAAATTAACTATAAAATTAATTAAAATTCATCATGTTCATATTTTTAACACAATTTAATTATTTTATAATATTTAATTATTTTTCAACAAGAATTTAATCGGAATAGCATGATTTTAAGCCAAAAAGGGCATGAAAAAGTATATAAATTTTTGTGTTTCCAGTCGTCAACGAACACGACAACAAATCTGTCTAAATACTTTCTGAATATATGATTCATCAAGTCCATAAATACTACAGGAGCGTTAGTCAAACCAAAAGGCATAACTAAAAATTCATAGTGACCGTACCGTGTTCTGGAAGCAGTTTTCGGTATATCTAAATATTTCACCCGCAACTGATAGTAGCCTATCTCAGATCGATCTTTGAAAATACTGTAGCCCCTTTTTCACACATTTCTGAGCTCGCATAGAAGATATCACAATCGGTAATTCATTCAAATCATTAGATTCAATCCGAAGAATTTCACTGTTCTGACATTTCAACTCTATATTCTTTCGTCTGCAATTAACAACCACTTCATGCATATTCAGCCAATCCATACCCAGAATCACATCAAACTCATCAAACGGTAGGAGAATCAAATTAGCTAGAAAACAGTATCCCCGTATCATCAATGGACATTTCTTACAAATTTTATCAACTAATACTGACTTGCCTAACTGATTCGATAGTTTAACTACAAATTCTGTAGACTCTACATGTAAACTCTTTTTAAACACTAGTTCCATATAGATATACAAATGAGTTGATTCAGGTTCTACCAATGCAACTACATATCAGTGTTAAAAAGAGAAAAGTACTGGTAATGACATCAGGCGACGAGGCTTCCTCGCGTATGCGTATAGCATAGGCTCAGGCAGGTGTAACACTGCGGTTTCCACTCTAATTCCCAGTATTCTGGGGTGGTCTACCTCTAGTAATAGTATTGCTCACTTTTACGGGTTGTTTTCTATCAGCGGTAGATCTCTCTGGATAGTCTCGTAGGAAGTGATTTAGTGATCCACATTTGAAACATGCCCCACTTTTCAATCGGCACTCCCCATAGTGCTTTCGGTTACAATGCTTACAATCACGTCTTGTATTTCTCACGCTACCCACACTGGCAACGGACGTCATTTGAGGCTTCAAATTGAATGATCTTGCATCTCTATCTTTGATCATTACACCCACAGAAGTAGTGGAACGAGGATGAAATTTTTTAGATTTCTTCTATCCAAATTGATATGACTTACTCGCAAATCTCTTTCTGGTCTCTCTCGATTCAAAATCAGCTTTACATTTCTCTTTAGTAAGTTCCTCGGCTTTACAAGCCCTATCAACAAGAACTACAAACTCTTTCAGCTCGAGAATCCCGAATAACAATCTATATCTTCATTTAGTCCATCTTCGAACCTTTTACACATAATAGCTTCGGTAGAAACATTCATGAGCATATTTACTGAGTCGTACGAATTCTCTTACATATTCAGTTACACCCATTCGACCCTATTTCAGATTAAGGAACTCGTTTCGTTTCTGGTCAACAAACCATTGGCTAATATATTTCTTTCAAAATTCAGTCTGAAAGAAATCCCATGTAACTTCTTCACACGAAACAACTGATATTAGGGTATTCCACCGCTGATACGCTGCATCTCGTGGCAACGAGATAGCACATTTCAAACATTCTTCCGGTGTGCAAGCTAATTCATCGAAAACTCTAATCGTATTTTCAAGCCAAAATTCGGCCCTCTCAGCATCATCAATAGCTGTACCTTGAAATTCTTCAACCCCATATTTGCATATTTTATCAACGGGGGTCCATTCAATTTCAAAGGATCCGTACCTTGTATAATTTTAGGGTTTGATTGGGGAACTGGAGGAGGTAGAGGTTGTTAAGCAGCCGGGTTTGCTCGAAAAAACTCAAAGAACCATTCAGACATCATTTGGAAGAAAGCTTGTTTAGCTTCTCCCTGACTACCAGTAGCAGGGCTCGATTTGGTAGGCATAGCCCCTTCAGCGGGAGCTTGCGCATTACTTTCAATATCGTCGACTATTGCTCGATTTGGATCAATTTGCTATAAAAACCATAATTTAGAAGATGTCAGGAGATATCGCACTATCACAATTACGTATATGGCATGTATAGTTAGACTCGAATACACTATGGTAGTCCTAGAATCGACTAAACTGTAGATCTGATACTAATAAAATGTAACACCCCTATCCCGTAACTGTCGCTGGAATAGGTAAGGGGCATTATCAGACTTGTAACACAGTTCAGAACAGTAAAGTTTTAAACTTTTATCAAATTATAACTCGATTTAGTAAAGATCATTCAATAACATTCAAAACATGCTTAATTCAAGCATACAAAGTACTATACATGTATTCAGGACTGAATTGATAACATATGAAAAGTTAGGAAAACATAGAAAATTTTTTGAAATAGAGTCACATGCCCATGTGAACAGGCCGTGTGCCTCACACGGTCACCAGACACACCCATGTGTCCAAGCTGTGTGAAAATAGGGGATACATACTGACTTGGCCACACGGCTACCAGACATGCCCGTGTGTCATCCTTACTTGGCTATACGGGTACCAGACACGATCGTGTGTCCAACCCGTGTGACAAACTATCTAATTTCATCAAGGTGCAGGGGTTTACACGGCTCAGACACATTCCCATGTGCTCAAGCCGTGTAACACAAAAATGGGCTTGGTTTAAACCACATTTTCCCCACAAATCTCTTGTACCTACAAGCATCATTTTGCGCCAATTCCATATACCAAAAGAACAACAATTTCAGCCCAAGAAAACACATATGTATACCAATTCATAGACAATCAAATTCATGCTAATTTGTATCATCAAGACATGTACCAATATGAGCCAATTCAATATACCAAAAGAACAACAATTTCAGCCCAAGAAAACACATATGTATACCAATTCATAGACAATCAAATTCATGCTAATTTGTATCATCAAGACATGTACCAATATGAGCCAATTGAATACCTATCTCAACTTATCAACTTATCCACAATTGAAACCTAACAACTCAACCACATTCACTATCATATAAGCAATATACCATTCAACAAATTTGCCACAAACATGAGTATATCATATGAAACTTTTAAGCCAAAATAATCATTCTCAAACCAAGCCATATCACCTAGCTTGAACATATACCAAAATTCATACCATAATCACTAGCATAAGTGACCAAAAGATTCAACTTAAAAACTAGCCTATACATGCCATATTTACATCATTTACAAGCTCCAAAAGTACCAAAATTTGCTTGGATAGTGCAATAGCAATCTCCGACCTCGTCTGAATCGAGCTAGCTTTTGAAATCTATAAAGCACTAGAAAATAAATAGAGTAAGCTTTTAAAGCTTAGTAAGCCCGTATAATATAGAATTAAACTTACCAAATTGTCAATAAGCATTTTAAGCAATTAAAAACCAACTCATTTGTTCACATTGCCTATTCACATTATTCAACCACATGTTAGTCACTTATAAATCATATAATCATCCATTCAAAGGATGAAACTAAGCATATAACATACCATATATCTCAATAAGCGTACCACATGTTAATCACTTATAAATCATATAATCTATCACAAATCAACTTTCATTACCAAAATTCACACATACCATGTAACCTTTCATCTATACATATCATATATCTCAATAAGCATATAAAACATGTAAATCATATAATTCATGTAACATATACCGTGTAACCATGTAATTTCTTGTATCATATGAGTCAAGTAACTTGTAATTCAAAAACACATAATTCATATACATCTTACACCGTTTGTAACATATATTCCTTATGTTTCATATCAGTATATTACCCGTTGAACCTTTGGAAACATCGAGGGATACTCGGGTGATACACACTAAGTGTATATATATCTGCATTCCGTCAATTCATCATATATGCTCTTTCGAGCTATGTACGGTATGCTCCTCCTAAGCCGGTAACGGTAAGCTCAAATGAGCTGAAACGGTAAGCCTGAAGGCTAAACGGTAAACCCGAAGGCTAAACGGTAAACCCGAAGGCTAAACGGTAAGCCCAAAGGTTGAACAGTAAGCTCATGAGCTGTAGCAAGTCTGCAACGAATGCAGGAGCTCATCCAAACGGTAGCCCTAGTGACATGTCACTTGTATCCTATGACTTTCTACAGTTCAAACGGGACTCAGTACTTAATCAAAGCATATAACCAATAGGCAATTTGATTCATTATTTCATATACACATTTATACAATATGCATTTCAATCATTTCAATTATAAACTTAAATTAGATTCTAATTATACGAACTTACCTCTTAATAGCTCGTAAATCTGATATCTACTCCTCAACTTTCCTTTTTTCCCGATCAAGTTTCGATATTTGTTTATCTTAATCTATAAGTTAACAAATTCAATGTTTTCAGTATTTATTCAATTCAATCTAGTCTCTATTACATATATATGGCAAGTTACATATTTGCCCCCATACTTTTGACCATTTTGTAATTTAGTCCTTTATATGCAATATAACAAATTACACACTTTTAATCACATATCACCATAGCCGAATATCAAATAGCTTCTACTAAGCCCATATTATCAATTATTTCACATTTCAAACCACAAAATTTCTATCTTTTTCAATTTAATCCTTAATGCACATTTTTGTCAAAAATCACTTTATAAAACTTGTATATCTATTAACAACTATCAATAATCTTGCAAGAAATATCAAAACACATATATATTCAACAATGGCACATTTCAAAATCATCACCAATTTCAGAAATTGAGGTACGGGCTAGCTATACCGAGCTGTAACAAGCTCAAAAACATAAAAATCATTACAAACTAAAAAAAAACTGTACCTTATTCAAGCGAAATAGTGGCCGAATGCAAAAACCCTTCCATGGATATTTTCTTTGTTTGATTTCGGTGGAAGATGAGTGAAAATAAACATATTATGGCTTTGTTATTATTAATAATATCATATTTAACATTTTACAAGTTTATCCTTTAATAAACCATTTGAAAATCATGTCAAATATGGACATAAATGTCCACTAACCTTAACAAAGGTATATTATCCACATAAGGACCATTATCATTAATTCTATAACCATTTAAGCCATCCTACTAATAGAACACATATTTATCGCTTTACGCAATTTAGTCTTTTTTACCGAATTAACCATTTAATCAAAAAAATTTCTTTACAAAACTTGCGTACGGTAATTCTATCATGTAATAAGACTTATTAAAATAATAAAATAATTATTTTGACTCGGTTAAGTGGTCCAGAAACCACTTGTTCCGATCAGACTCAAAATTGGTCTGTTACAGTAACACCCCTAACCCGTATCCGTCGCCAAACTAGGGTTAATAGGTATTATCAGACGTTTCATAACACAATCAAACCTTTTCACATACATTATGCATCAACATCATAATATATCAAAATCAAATTTATCCTTTCCATCAAACTCAAGCCATATCACATGGCGAGATATACACATCTTAAAACATATCACATTATTCCTAGCCTATACATGCCATACACTAATAATCACAACTTCAAAAGTACCAAAATATTGTTTGATAGTGTGATGACAATCCTCGACAATCCCTAAGCTCACGGTAGCTTTGATAATCTATAAAACAATGAAAACACACACAAAGTAAGCTTTCAAAAGCTTAGTAAGCCATATACAAATAATCTTTACACATAAAGCAGTTATAAGTCATATTATCCATGGAATCCATAGCAAAGCACATACACAAACTTCATAATTCACATCTAAATCGCTTGTTCTCAAATCACTTGCATATAACTTCATTCCTTCTCATGCAATTCACATGTCATCTTTTGTAAACATACTCATCTTTTACTCTTAAATAAGATATATGTTTCATACATACCTAAATCAGATACTCATTCACATATTCATTCATTTCTCGATATTTCCTGTTGAACCGTTTGGAATCACTAAGGATACTTGGATAGCTCATAAAGCCCATACAATGCCATATCCTAGATATTGTCTTACATGTTATCAAATATCGATGCCACTGTCCCAGACAGGGTCTTACATGAAATCATACACGATGCCGATGTCCCAAACATGGTCTTACACGTAATCTCTAATTGATGCCAACATCCCAGACCTGGTCCTATACGATATCACATCTTGGAATCCTATGTGATGACATATGTATCCTATACTATTCCTATAGCTCGTACGGGGCTTTCGGATATCTCAACTTTGTCAATACTTCCACATTTCCAAACATTCAACATTGATAGAATTTAAATATCAAATGAACATATATAATTCACATAAAACATATTTATTTGCATATGAACTTACCTCGTACGGAAACGAATGGTTTGAACCGACTATTCGACCACTTTCGACCTTCCTCTATCTAATTTTGTTTTCTTTCGTTCTTGATCTATATAAATTCAAATTTGACTATTTAATTACACATGTCATTCAATTCAATCCACAAACACATAAATTAGCCTTTTTACATAATAGCCCTTATAAATTCACATTTTAACATTTCAGTCCCTATTTCACAAATACACAAAATTCACTAAATTCATTAAAACTATAGCTTAGCCGAATTTTCATATAGCCTCTAGCAACCCATAAATTTCATTTATTTCACATTTTAACCCCACATTTAGCACATTTTACAAATTAGTCCACAATAGGTTTTTTTACTTAAATTCACTTATAAAACATGTTAATCTAACATCCACCACTTATTTTCTATCACCAAAATTTCAAAAACTCATGAATTCATCCATGGAACTTCTCAAAATCATCAAAAAATTCATGAATTAAGACATGGTCTAGCTAGAGCAAGATGCAACAATCTCAGAAACATAGAAATCACTAAAAACTGAGCTCAAAACAACCTTGATTGAACAAAATGAGTGTCGAATGCTTGAACCCTAAAAAAATGGTGTTTATTTCCTTTGAATTTTTGGCAAACACAAAAAGATGAACTAAAAATCATGTTTTAGTTTATTAAACTAACCATTATTTATTTAATTACCTTTATAACCTTATTAATATCATTAAAAATCCACTAACTAATGTCCATTCATGTCAATTCATCAATTCAATAGTCTAATATCATCATAAGGACTTCACTTTCAATGAATCATTACAAATAAGCACTTTAACAATTAGTATGCAACTTTTACAATTTTTGCGATTAAATCCTTTTATCAAATCGAACACGAAACTTTCATAATATCATATTTCACGCTGTAAACACAAAAAATAATATTAAAATATTTTTTTAACTTCGAATTTGTGGTTTCAAAACCACTGTTCAATAAGGCTCAACTGATAATTCTTCTAATCCACTTATGGTTTTATACCTCAAACACCTAAGTATACTCTTTACAATAAAGAGAAGATGAGCAAACTAACAATGAACTTCTAATAGGTGTGTGTTTGCAAATTGAAGCTCTAAATGAGAAGATATGAGAGTATAAAAAAAATATTACAATAAGCTCTCATCAAATATGTACAAGAGAAATGAAGAAATGAAAGATTTTCTATTGAACGTTTTACTCTGATGTTGTTCTCTTGAGTCTTGAAGTGTCTTTGATTTGTATTTAAACCAAGAATAAATTTGTGGAGGTTTATGACCATTGGGACTAATTTGAAGTCGTTGCAAGCATTAATTTTAGGCTAAAAAAGTGTTTCTGCAACTCAAGTCTCAATACTTTCCAAGCGGTATTAATAGCTGGCTTAAAAGTAGCCATTGATGACCATTTTTACACCAATGTATTGATACATATAGCCATATATCGATACCTTGAAGCAAAGTATTGATACATGCGCTTCTTGTTTTATTATTTGGCTATTCACTTTCAATGTATCGATATGTAGATCCTAGGACTAATATTAATCCATCAAAATGCCTTTAAAACATTTTAAACACTTAAAAACACTTTAGTATTGACTTAAAAAACATTTGGATAAGTTAAAATGCATTTGAAACATGTTTTTTTGAGTATTTTGCAAGTCTTTAATTGTTTAAAACATTTGAAACATGTTAATAAAATTTTATCTTAAATGTTATTATATAAAAATTTTGATACATCACTAATAAAATTCAAATACAAAATTAGCTAACATTCAAATTTCTTTTCAAATCTTGCAAAATTAAAATTTTAATTTTCTTATAAAATACCTTAAGTTTCATAGCAAATTATATCAGAGACAATAGAATGTTGATTACTATTACTTTTATAATTATAAATATTGAAATACAAATTTAAATTCAATTAAAAAATAAAGTTAACAAGTTTTAAAATGTATACTACATTTAACCATTTTTAGAAGATGTTTAATTATTTTTTGAAATAATGTTAAAACATAATTAATTTTTAAAAAATATTTTAATATTGTTTGAGATTGTTTTAATATCACATTTTTTAATATATTCTTTGTCAAATACTTTATTTTAATTTTTTTACTTGTATTTTTTTGTAATTTTTTAATTTTTTTAAAAATATATTTTTTAATTATATAAAACAATTATATATCAAATTTTATCAAACATGTAGGGACTAATTTGTTATTTTTTAGTAGAGGGGACAAAATATAATTGTAAATTTCATAAATGGTCGCTAAACTATTGCCCACATTTTAATTTGATCACCGAACTTTTAATTTTTTCTATTTTGGCCATTAAGCTATTTGGAATCAAGTTTTTTGGTTACCAAACATTAACATCTGTTTGAAATTTAACGAAATTACTGATGTGGGCGCTTTTTTATTGGTCTAATAATAAATTTAGCCCTCTAATACTTATACATTTTATCAATTTAATCTTAAATATTATTCTTACAAAAGCTTGAATACCCCTGAATTGCCTATGCTATCTTTTCATTTATTATTTACACTATCATATTACTTTTTGAGGTGAAATGCATTCGTAAGTATCAATATAGTTTTTGCTAGTGCATTATGAATTTGTAATTTAGGAGAATGTCATATCTAGATTGATGCAGCATATATACTTTGCTTGTATATTGCATCCGGTAGTTGCTTAGGCCCTTGCACGAGTTGTCTTTAAATTGCATTGAAGGTTGCGAGTACCTTCCTATCTATGGGTCGAGTGAAGATGTCGCAGTAGTGAGCTTAATGATGTTTGAGGTATTTCTCGATTTACATTATTCCCGGATTTTTTATGCAACTAACCTAGATAATTAATTGTTTACTAAAATGATTTAAATAAAAAATTATGTATGCAAATGACTTATTTTCTACAGTGATTGCCGGTTCCGCTTGATACATTGGCGGTATCACCCCCTCATCATTAGCCAATCATCGACTTTTTAAATAAAATAATTTTTTTGGGTGCTGCCACTATGTCAAGTGGCACTAGTATTTATTTTTCAAAATACTCATGAAAAATATGGGTGTTCAGGGAGGGAAAAAAAGAAAGAAATTTATTTTAATGGGTGTTGCCGGTTTATCAAGCACCATCAAGGAAATTTTAAAAAAAATGGGGTGCCACTAATGTGTTAGGCTACATTGGTCAGGAAATTTAAAAAAAAAAACATATTGTATTTGTGTCGTTGGTGTGTCAAGCAGCACCAGTGGGAATTTTTAAAAAAATAGGTGAAACAAAAATAAAGGCTGAAAAGAAACATTTGAATTAGAAAAAAAACCAAGAAAAATAAAGGGGAAGCCCATGACGATGATTGCTTCATAGGTGGTTCTTTTCTTATTGACTTGATAGTGCCACCATTAGTGGATGAAATATTATTTCAAAAAATTATTCTTAAATGAGATGAGAGTGGAAAAGAAAAAGTTGTAGGAGAAAGATAAAGGGACGAGAGAGAAAAAGATATGGGAAAAAGATAGAGGAAAGAGGCAAAGTCAAAAATGGGAAAAGAAAGAGAATAACATATATGTAAAATAGAGATATGAAAAGGAATTGAATAGTTTATGAAAAATAGAGAATCGAATATGGGAAAGAAATGAGAATAATATATATGGAAAATAGAGATATGAAAGGGAATTGTTACACCCTGAATTGTTAAGTTAAGTTGGAATGGTTGTAACAGCCCGATTTAGACCCTAATCGAAAAGGTGGTTTCGGGACCACAAATCTGAGTCAGAAAAATATTTTAAAATTATTTTCTGTGTTTATTATGTGTGAATTTATATCTATGAAATTTCTGTGGTTTAATTTTGTCGTTTAGGTGTCTGATTAAATAAAAGGACTTAATCGCATAAATTGAAAATGTGATAGTTCTAATTGTAAGGACTGAATTGATAGTGGCTTTTTAAGTGGAAGGCTTTAAATTGTAAATATCCCATGTATTTACTAGTGGGACCGTGGTAGGTATAAATTATATAGTTTTACATTATTTTATTAAAGTTATACGTATATGTAAAATACACTTTATTTTATAATAAGATATAATAAATATATATATTATAATGCATGAAAGTGAAAGCCAATTCATGTCTATTAACTTGTTGAAGGGACGAAAAAGGATATATATTATAAGCCTTGGTTATAATTTTAATAAGGTTAATTTAGGAAATCAATAATAAATGTTATTATAACATAAAAACATATCATAAAAAAACGAAAGACATAAGTGTTCATAAAGCTTATCACCATAGTCGAAAATAAAACAAAGAAGAAAAAGAATAAAAGCTTAGTGTTGGGTTGCTTTTAAGCTCAATCAAGGTATGTGTCTAGCTCGGTTTTTGATAATTTTTACGTTTTAGAGATCGTTGCTTCGAGTCCTACTAAACCCATGTTTAAATTTAAGAATATTTTGAGTTATGCCATTGATGAGAGCTTGTGATTTTTATTGTTTGATGATGAATTATGAGAGATATGTTTTGGGTTAACATATTTTGTATTAGAATTTTTTATGATTTTGAGTAATTAGGACTTAATTGCAAACAAAAAAAAATTGAGGGGAAATTGATGGAAAATATGAACTTGTATGGATACTATGAGCATTTGGCCTAACATGGGTATTGTCAATTTTGCATATCTTGTGTTTTGTGTAATAGGGACTAAATTGTAAGAAATATAAATGTTAGGGGTAAAATGGTAATTTTCTCATTTATGTGTTTTTGGACTAAATTGAATGAAAATATGGTTGAATAAGCTTAATTTGAATATGTTTAGATCAAGAACCAAAGAAATCGGATTTGGATCGGGGGAAAACTAATGTTGTCGACTAGCCGTCCCGTTCCATTTTTCATCGTCCGAGGTAAGTTCATAAGCAAATAGACGTATTTTAATTTAATTAAATGTTAAATATACATGCTGAAATGAAAGGTATGAATTATTACACATCATAGCCGAATGTGAATAGGCTTGAATTCAAAGTTTTCGAATTCGTTTCAATCGAGTTATGACATCCGAAAGCCCCGTATGAACCTTAGGAATATTTAGGATACATATGTCATGACATAGGATTCCAATTTATGTGTGCGAGTAAGACCATAGCATCGATATATGATTTTGATATACGTGTATGAGTAAGACCCTGTCTGAGACAGTGGCACCGATTTGTGGCTACATGTAAGACCACGTCTGGGACGTTGGCATCGTACTATATATGTGATTATCTGAGTGTTCTATCCAATTCCGAATGGTTCATCAGGCAAAGGTAAATCGTGTTTGAATGTGTAAAGTGAGTCATATGCCAAGTATGAGTTATTTTATTACCTATTTGAGACAAGATAAGCAAGTATGTGATATTTGCTACAAATCATTTATGATATGAGATGAGAATGCATGAGGGTATGGCAAATGGTTTTCGGCTTTATAATTGTATAATGTGATTTTTTTTGAAATATTAATTGAATATATATATATATATATAAGGTTAAATACATTCGGCCAATGTGAAATTATATATAGAAATGTATGTTACATATGTATTTGTGATCTAGAATATAAATGCGAATATGGTGGTTTAAATTAACTAGGTTAAGTTAAGATAATGTTGATATTAAGATATTTAGTTGCTATGACTTACTAAGCTACAAAAGGCTTACTCTGTGTATATGTATGTGTTTTTGTTTTTATAGATTTTGGGAGTCAAGTTATGAGCTCGGGGATCGTCGTTAAAGTCTATCACACTATCTACTGCTTTTGGTACCTTTATAAGTAAACTATCGAACCTATGGCATGTATAGGCTAGCTTCTATTTTGGTTAATTTTGAATTTGTATATGGTTAGCCATGCGAAAATGGCTTGTGTTGTTATATCATGGCTTGTGGATATTTGGTCCTAGGTTAAGCTTATATTGAAAGTATTATATGATGGTGCTTGCTTATGAGTCACTACGAGGAGAAAGGTTAAATATGAAACGTAATATATGTTATGTGATGAATGAATTTATAATGCAGTTTAGGTATAGTAATGGGGTAAACGAAGGATGCATATTTGACCTATGATATGAGTGCATAAATATCATGGAATGACCTACATATTGAAGTATCATTTGCCTTGTGAGTTGGTTTTAAAAAAAATGGTGCTTAATTTGGTGTATAATCGGCCTTGCTTTTTAACTTATTCTTGGGAGATATGTCATATGGTTTAAGATGGAGTTATTAAGTTATATGATTTGAAAATATTTAAATGAATTATTTTGGTAATTGGCTGGTTATGTATTTGGTAATATGCTAATAATGAAGTTGCTCTAGTTGTTGTGGCATAAAATATGGCAATAAATGAGTATTACATTCGGCTAATGATAGGAAAAATTTACTTATGTTTTGTGATGTCAAATGTATTTGAATTATTAAGGTGGTATAAATGATTTAGTGATGGACCATACGATGAAACAAATGGTATAAAATAGGGTAATGTTTAAAGCAAGAAATGCGCATGAAGTAATAGGTTCTTGGGTTGGAATTTATGTATAGTTAATACCATGTATATGAATGCTGTTCGAATTTTTGGTGTGTTTGATTAGGGTATAAATGCATTTGAAATGGTTGCTTAATTATGGTCCGAATGAAACATAGTTAAATTTATTTTAATTACTTATTTGAATGAGACAAAATGCATTAAATTTTGCTGATTGAAAAAGGCATGTTTTATAATTGCTAATGAAATATATATATATATATATACACTTATAAATGAACGTTGTGATTTATGTGCATAGTGCATGAAATAAAATATATTTGTTATAAGTTGGATATTTGAATGTCATGAAATTCAATGGTTTGTGGCTTGGATTATGCTTATTAAAGTATTTGTAGAATGACCTTAATACCTAATAATTTAATTTGACAGTTTGATTTAAATTAATAATATTGATATGTTTAAATTTTGAAGCATGGTTTGTTATGTATTATAAACACTGAAGCATGATTGACTTTATTCGATTGAGTGTTTGATTGTTGTGAATTTGATTTTAAAATTGAACAGAAGAATGATTTTCTAGTAAAAAAAGAAAAAAAATGATATAACTTTGAGTATGTTTTGTATTAAATGGCTATGTAGAACTGTGTCATATTCGATAATGCACTGTAACCCTAATTCGGCAACGGATACGAGTTAAGGGTGTTACAATGGTGAACTTAGGGACTAATTTAAAAAGCTTACTGATTGAGTGGGTTCTAGTGGAAATAAGGGGAACTGGTAGGCTGGTTATGGAAAGGTTGGATTTCAACCTTGGTTCTGTTAAGTTTGAACTAGAAAGTCTCTTAGTGTGAGACATGATGATTATGGATATGCATATTTGGATGTTTAATTTAAGATCGGTGAAGGAAGTGTATGAGTAGTATATAAAGGAGAGACATTATTCTTGTTGGAAAAAATATGGTTTGAAAATGGTTTTCTTGCACAATAGAAAATTAAAAATTTGAAAACCGACTCGGTTTGTGATATTTATACCAATAAACCTTAGTCGAATTTGTACATGTGTTTTTGGATAAATGGATCCTTGATATTTTTTGACTTTCAACCAAATGATCTTCTCCGCTATTCTTATACTATGAACTACTTTGAGTGTGGGCCCAAATCAATTGAATCAAAACATAGAACTAGAAATGATTTTCCTTTTTGGGTGAAAACAGAAATTGTCTATTCTTTAATAGAATTGGTAAAACTATTATTCTGAAAAATATGTTTATAAGTTGAGAATAAATTCTCTCTATCTTTTGGCAGAATAGCAATCTCTCAAAAGTTGTCTACTTAGCTCTACTAGTGCCATCTATTTATAGGAAGAGAAGATAGAAGCCTTGTAGAGTTGTAAAGGTTTATTTCCACTAAAAAACAATATACTAGGATATAGGGGGCGACAACTCTAGTTAATGATATTAGGGTTTTGTCGTCCCACCTCCTTATATAAGGGCTTTTGGGTGTCTCTTACACCAGGTCCAATTCTAAGTACTTCTTGGGCCTTTTTTACTCAATACTTTGTAATATGATCCAACCCAACTCTATTTTTCTATTTTCCAAAATAAACTTTAATATTTACATATTAAATCATTTTCTCATCCAATATTTGCCCCAATAAATTTTTTGACAATTTCACTCTAGTAAAATTTGACGATTTTACACCTGATAAAATTTGACGATTTTATCCCTGATAAAATTTTAGAAAAATAATTCAATATGTCACAACTCAAAATGTTCACTATGATTGAATGTTTTATTTTCATTTCCGAGTTTCAAAACAATCCAAAAACATAAACTCGTTCTTTCATCATTTTTTAAGTAATCCTATATAGGATTGCAAGTTTCCATTTTCATTTTCATTTCCATTTTTGGAAACCTACATTCATTTCCAAATGATTCTATTTCTCTATTTCGGATAAAAGCATAATCACTCCTAAACATTTCTCATTTCTCTTTTCCTATTCATTTTGTTCATTTCTATTCAAGCACGCAATTCATTTCTGGTTTCAACAAGCTAGTAGAGGGACCTATTGGACATATATAGTTAAGGCTCGTATTATTTATAATTAAGTTTCGACTTTTCATTTATTAATTATAAACTCATTCAGTCACAAAGTCATTCCATTATAGTATCATGACTAAGCTCTCCTCAATGACATACCATTACAAAAGCAACTACTCAATGCTCGTCAAATAACCTTGTCATAAGTGTGTTATCCTCATAAGATATCCTTGATCTCTTTGGGATAATATCCACTCCCCCAATATGATCATATTTTATTTCATGGTAACCATTACATCTTCTTTCATGAAAAGTCAATCATTATCAAATAGTGATCAAGTCATCCATCACAAAGACGGACAACTCGTGACCATATTTAATTTTCATCAACCATGTAATGCAAATGAGAGGATATCATTTACCCATGTTTTGTGCTATGAATTCCACTATTGTGAATAATGCTACATACTACAAAAGTCGTATACCCAATGCACCAGCTTTCGGTTCCTTATCTATTTGAACACAGGCTTTTACTTACATCAAAGTGTACAAGTCACGGATACATAGTCTACCATCCACTTAAGATTTAGGTATATCACACTATGAACGTCATAAGTGAATAAATTCATAAACATATTCAGAATCTATTCTGCTTGGGTTATCTCTAATGTACTATCAGTTCAGTCAGTCACATCTATGCCTCTATCTTCTTGGAGACACCCGCTCCAATGCCCAATACAAGATATCTCCGTAATTGCATTTGGTAGGTGGCATATTAGTCTTTCAATCGATTTGCTCATTCTTAATTAGACTAAGGACATGTTTAGGTTCGTCTACTAATACAAGTTGTCTTTCTATACTACGATCCAACCATGTAATACCACTAAGTATTAATTAAACATTTAGACAATCACTGAGCAACATTTGCTTCTATTTTGCTTTGCATGAAAAATATTTGAGAATAGTAATACAAAGTATATTAATTTAATTCATGAATAATTTTATTAATCAATCTATTCAGAAAAATCACAATTGTACAAACAAGTATACTACACTCAAGACACTAGATCCAACAATTCTCCGTGTGGTTCTTTCATTTTTTTCTGTTCCTTCTTCACCTTCTTCACTAGTCTAGTTGAAAGAGAGAAACATTAAAAGCAGTTTGCATGGAAGAAGGTAGCTAAAGTTTGTGCATAAGTAACTGATTATTTCTCAAGCTAGTAAGCTTTCTAACTATGTTCCCAGATTTAAGAAAACGGAAGAAAGTTAAGGAACTTAACTATCCATTGATTTTGTTTTGTTTGGATAAAGTTGTGGATAATCATTTTAATGGCCTCTGCATGCAAACAAATTCTAGTTTTTATGGTGATGAATTATCTTCGTTGGAAATTCTAAAAGGGTTGTTATGTTTTGTAAGCTAGAGGCTTAGGGAGCAAGGGAAAAGCTTAGATGGATTTGGTGTCAACCTTCAGGTGAGTTCCAGAACTCAGAACTTAAATGGTTGTTTGTTTACCTTCAATATCGTATGCTGAGTAGGTTTGACTGAATGTTGTGCAAATTTTGAGTTATTCTATGTCCGAATGATTATATATTGTGATGCATGTTGTGTGTAGATAAGAAAAGATGTGATTGGTTGTAAATCTACCCATGAGGTATGAATGAGATGTTTGGCGTAATGTGTGTCATGTATGAACAATAGTATTGGTTGAATGCTTGTGTATGAAATGCATGTGTATGAATTATGTGGAGTTCTGGAGGGTTGTCGAAGTGTGATTGATAAGAAGATGAAGAAGGGAATATGATATGTGATTTGTCTCCAATATTGCATGTAAATGCAAACTGTGATTGGTGTGTAATAGCCCGTTTTTGGTTAAATCAGAATAGTGATTTCGGAACCACAACTCCAAAGTCAAAATAATTATTTTATTATTTTATTAAATTTTACAACATGATAGAATAATTGTGTGAAAATTTCGTAAAGAAATTTTACCGTTTGAGTGTTTAATTCAATAAAAAGGACTAAATCGCGAAAAGCGTAAAAGTTAAATTCTATTAGGTAAAAGGGTTTAATAGCTATATAACTTCAAAGGAAATGTCCTTATATGGAAATTAGCTCATAAATGTTGATAGTGGAATTTATGGCTTTGTATTATTGAAATTTTGATTAAATTTTAAGGTTAAAATAGTAAATTAGTAAATTAAGTTAAGTTCAAATAAAAAAATTGAATTATCATCTTCCATTATCTTTTTATCACCAAAATTTCAAAAAGGAAGAAGCTATCTTAGGGTTTTATATTTGGCCAAGCATTTTTGCTCTAATAGGTATGGTTTTTACTTGGTTTTTAATGATTTCTATGTTTTTGAGATAGTTGCAGCGAGGTCTAGCTAGCCCAAGGACTAATTTGAGAAACTATTAAAGTATTTGAATGTTTCCATTATTGAATGCATGAGTATTTTGATATTTAATGATAGAAAATGCTTGTTTGTTGTTATATTGACAACATTTGTTAAGTGATTTTGAGTAAAAATGTCAATTAGGGATTAAATTGTGAAATATGCAAATTTGGTGGTTAAAAAGTGAAATAAATGAAATATATTAGCTGATGTGAAGCCTATAAAAATTCAGCTAAGCATGGGTAGGATGAAATTACATGAGTTTGTAATTTTATGTGATAAGGAGTAAATTGTAAAGAAGATGAAATTTTAGGGGCAAAATTGTAAATTTGCTAAAATATGAATTGTGGGCTAAATTGAATAGAATGGATATTGAATAAGCTAAATTTGATATTATATAGATCAAGATAAGCAAAGATTGGAACTAGATCGAGGAAAAGGAAAAGTTGACGATTAGCCGATAATTGTTATCCGAGCGATATGAGGTATGTTCGTATAATTAGAATTGAATTTTAATTATAGTTACTTGATTGAAATGTATGTATTTGTAATGAGAAAATAAGATACTAATCTATTGAATGTCTAATTAATGAGATTTATTAAATATCGAGTCCCATTTGAACTGTAGGAATTCGTAGGATACGAGTGACATGTCACTAGGGTTACCGTATGGTTGAGATCCTGCATTTGTTGCGGACTCACCGCAGCTCGTATGAGCTTATCGATAATTTAGCTCGTAAAAGCTTACTGTGTTTCAGCTCGATAGAACTTATTGTCCATCAGCTCAGGAGGAGCTTACCAATTATAGCTCGAAAGGGAAAATATGATAATGAATTGACGGATAACTAATTAGTACACTTAGTGTGTACCACCCGTGTATCTATCGACATTCTAATTGGTTCAATGGGCCCAATACTGTTACAGGTTATATGATTAAGTACGGATTGTCACAAGAGTTATATGAAATGTATGCAATTGATCTTATAAGTTGAATTATGGTATTGATGGAAAGATACAAGTACATAAGCTTGAATGCTAATTGAATTCCGTATTATTGGATTGATGTTATGTGCATATTATGGAACTAACCTATTGATGTATTCATATGATAGACCTTTGAACTATTTGATTTGGGTTATACTAAGTTTAATTGATTAAATTATAAATGATGGTAAGTTTAATTCTATATTATACAGACTTACTAAGCTATATATCTTACTTTGTTTTCTTTTCTATGTTTTATAGAGATTCGGAAGCTTGCTCGATCGGAAGACGTCGGAGACTCGCATCACACTATCCAGTTGACGATTTGGTACTTTTGAATTTTAAGAAATGTGTAAATATTGTATGTATAGGCTAGTTAAGAAGATGATGTGAATGGTTATTTCAGCTTGTGAAGCTTATATGTTTTGGTATGTTTAAGCCATGTGATTTGGCTTAACTTGGCATAAGTTTTGGTTGTGTATAAGTTTATATGAGATGGTATGTTTTGGCAAGTTTGATAATGAAGTATTTGTACAAATGGTTATATTGATATGTGGTTGAAATGTGAAATAGTTGTGCTTGTGGTTATAGATCAATTAAAGCATATTTGGGAATGACTGTTTTGATGAATTGTTAAAGTACTTTTGGTATGAATTTGAATGGTTAGCTATTTGGTTATAGGCCATGTGAAATTGTGTAACAGCCCGTTTTTAGGGTTAATCGGAACAATGGTTTCGGGACCACAATTCGAAGTCAAAATAATTATTTTATTCAGGTTTACAGTATGATAGAATGTTTGTGTGAAAATTTCGTAAAGAAATTTTACTATTTTAGTGGTTAATTCGGTAAAAAGGACTAAATCACATAACGCGTAAAAGTGATGTTCTATTAGTGAAATGCATTAAATAGCCATGAAATTAAATGTGGAGGTCCTTAAGTGGTAAATGGACCATTGTTAATGCTAGTGGACTAAGAAGGACATGTGATGGATGATATAAATGCTTTGTCATTAAGGGTAAAATAGTAAAATACAAAATAAGTTATATTTAATTAAAACCAAAAGCTAATTTACGTTCATCTTTATCATTCTCCACCGAAAATGAAAATGGTGAAAGCCATTTGAAGCTTGTTTAAGTTCAGCACTTACATGGTCCAATTGGTAAGTGATTTTTGTTCGGTTTTTAATAATTTCTACGTTTTTTAAGATTGTTGTTTCGAAATCTAGCTAGCCCCTATCTCTGATTTCTAATTTATTAAAGTTTGTGAGTTGTGCCATTGATGAATAGTTGAGTATATTGAGGTTTGATGATAGAAAATAAATCTTTGATGTTAGATTAATGAGTTTTGCTAAGTAATTTTTGATAAAAATGTCAATTAAGGACTAAATTGAGAAAAGTGTAAAATTCATAGTTAGATGTGTGAATAAACTAAAAATATGGGCTGCTAGTATTATGGGTAAAATTTAGCTAGCATGGGCTTGTCCTTAATTTTACAAATTTGCATTTTTATGTGTTAAGGACTAATTTATAAAAATGTGAATCTTTAGAGGCAAAAGTGTAATTTTTCCAAAATGTGTATAAAGTGTTAAATTGAAAAGAAAAAGGAAGTTAATATGCTAAATTTGATATATTGAATAGATCAAGATAAGCTAAGATCGAGCTTAGATCGAGGAAAAGGGGAAAAATGGACGAACAACTGATAATTATCATCCGAGCGACTCGAGGTAAGTTCATAAAGCTAGAATCGAACTATTAAAAGCTTGTAAGTGTGTAAAATGAATTACTGTTATACAAATGGATTATTGATATATATATATATATATGAAATATTAATATATGAATGAATTCATGTATATAAATGAAGTATTGTTTATACGGGTGAAGTACTATTTATGTAGATGAAATACTGTTACTGAATGAATTATTATTTATGTGATTGAGAGTGAAATGTTACAAATGATGTACATAATATATGAATTTGACATTGAATGCTTAAATAATGAAGTTGGATCATACCGAGCCCTGTTCAAACTTTAGAAAATCGTAGAATACAAGTGACATGTCATTAGGGTTACCATTTTGGTTGAGCTCCTGCATTTGTTACAAACTCACCACAGCTAGTATGAGCTTATCGATTCAGCTCTTATGAGCTTACTGTTTAGCTCTTCGGAGCTTACTATTTACCAGCTTAAGAGGAGCTTACCGATCATGGCTCAAAAGAGCAGAAATGATGATGAATTGATGGATTATTGATTTATACACTTAGTGTGTATCACCCGAGTATTCTTCGAGATTCTAATAGGTTCAGCGAGCATAATTACTGTTATTGATCATATGAATAAGATATGTGTTTATATGGATAAATTACTATTGATTCCGATAAATTATTGTTATTATTGATGAATTACTATTTATATGGATGAACTACTGTTATATGAATAAATTACAGGTTATATGAATAGGAATGAATTGATATAAATGTTATATGAATTACATAGTATTGATGATATATGGTGAACTAAAGTATGAAATGAAAGTTATATTGCTTGAGCTTGAATGCTTATGGGTTTCACTTATGATGATTTGATGAAATATGGATATTATGGTACTAGCTCATTGATGGTTTTATAAACAAGAGCATTTGACGAATTGATTGTATTGTTTTGTACAGATATTACATGTTTTGTTGACGTATGGATAGGTAATATTTATGTGATATGAAATATAGATGGTCTAACCAAGTATATGGCCCTTAGCGAGCAAGATACTAAGTATTCGATATTAGTCTCATTGGTTCAACTGAAAATATGATGGTACGAAAATAGAAATGATGATACGAACAGGTATAGGTATACGTGAAACGCTCGACAAGTAAGTGATATTTGATAAATTTATATGGCACGTAAGTGGAAGTTGGTAAATGTGTTCAAGTTTTTTAAAATGATGAATTTAATTGCTAAATCATATATAATACCGTAAATTTTGCTGCTTACTCAGCTTATTAGCTTACTCTATTTATTTTCTGTATTTTTTTAGTGATTTGAAAGCTTGCTCGGGTTGGAAGTCATCGAAGATTTCATCACACTATCCAGGAGTTGATTTGGTATTATTTTTGAACTCTTGAAATGTGGTAATATGGCATGCATAGGCTAGTTTTATAGATGTGAATTTTGGTACATGTTTTGATATATAACTAAGCCATGTGATTTGGCTTAAGTTGGTTCAAAGGTTGATTTGGTATTAGCTAAATAAAATGGTATGTTTTGGCATTTGAAATGATGGATATGATTATGAAATGGTTGTTTTGTTATATGATGATTATGTGAATTGGATCACTTGAGTGTGAGTTGGAAATTTGATAAGGTAAGGTTGAATTATAGTTTATGTGATATATATATATATATATAAGTGTGTGTGTGTGTGTATTGATGCATGAATCAAGTTGATTTTGGTATGTATTTAGTTGTACAAATGATGTGGAATTGAGGAAGGAAATGGTTGGTTATGAAATGGCTTATAATGTGTTTTGGAAATGGATAATTGGCTGCCTATATGAATATGGATTTAGTACAAATTGTAACAGCCCGAATTAGGGCCTAGTTAGAATAGTGGTTTTGAGACCACAAATCCGAAGTAGAAAATTTTATTTCATGATTATTTTTGAGATTATGGCATGTTTGCATGATATTGGGGAAATTTCATAAAGGAAATTTTATGATATAGTGATTAATTTGTCCTTTAGGACTAAATTGCAAAAGATGCAAATTATGAGTTTCTAGAAGGTTTAAGTATGAAATGGCATAAGATAAATTATTAGAAGTCCTTATTTAGAAATTAAACCATTATTAGCATGATGGACAAAAATGCCCATGGAAGGGTAAAATTTCAAAGAAGGGGCTTAGGGGCATTTTGGTCATTAGGTAAATTATTGAAATAAAAAGGGAAAAAGAATAAAAAATGTGTCCATCTTCTTTCCCAAGTGTGCTGAATTTGAAGAGCCTCTATAGCTAGGGTTTCCTTCATTTTTAAGCTCTAAGTAAGTGGCTCCAAGCCCCGTTCTTCATGTTCTTCGTATTTTTAAAATCCTCATAACTTAATCTAGCTATTTCTACCACTAATTTGAGCTAGGGTTTATATTCAAAAATATACCCATGCATGATATGCAAGTAATTTGATTCCTAGTGGTAGAAAATGAAAGATTAAATTAAACACCTTTCTCTAGTTGATTTTTCATGAAAGTCCCTAATAGGGACCAAATTGCAAAGTTAGTAAAATGTGTAATAAAAGGCATGAAATTATGACCAATGTGGGCTTGTATGGACTCTAGTAGGTGTTGGTTAGGCTTGGATAGTCAAGAGAATAGATACATTTCATTATATGAGCCTAGGGACTAATTTGCAAATATACAAAAGTTTAGGGGCAAAATTATAAATTTTGCCAAAGTGTCAATTATGAGCTATTTAGTCAATGTGGGTACTAAATAAGTCAAATTTCTTATTTTAGATCAAGAAACACAAATCTCGAACCGAAACTAGGAAAAAAGTAAAGTAGTGAACTAAACCGAGCATTCGCCCACATTTTGGACTCGAGGTAAGTTGTATGTAATAATTTAGCTCAGATGTTATGTAAAATTATTATGATGACTTTTTATGAAATTATGATATTCTATGAAGTCATGGATGAAATATTGTATGAATTATGTTAAGTGCTATGAAATTGATTGTTAAGGCAAAGTATAAGATTCATGAGATTATCGATGTGAAATTTTACCAAGAATCTATGAAAACATGCAAAGATATGTTACATGCAAGTGAATAGGGATACGAAGGATACCGTAATCATGTCATGAGTATTGTAGGTCTCGTATAAGACCATGTCTGGGACATGGCATCAGCACCAAACTGAGATCCAGTGTAAGACCATGTCTGGGACATGGCGTTGGCATCGAGATATAATCCCTTGTAAGACCATGTCTGGGACATGGCATGGGCATCCGAGATGAGGTCCCATATAAGACCATGTTTAGGACATGGCTTCAGCACCAAGATGAGATAAGGACCTTTGTAAGACCATGTCTAGGACATGGCATGGGCATCCTATATGAGATCCTGTGTAAGACCATGTCTGGGACATGGCATCGGCATCAAAGTACGATCTCATGTTAGACCATGTCTGGAACATGGCATCGACATCGATATGAGATCCCGTGTAAGACCATATCTAGGATATGGCTTCGGCATTGACTTGTGATCCCATGTAAGACCATGTTTGGGACATGGCATTGGCATCGTATCATGAGATTTGCTTACGAGTATCCTTTGATATTCCAAAAGAGGCTTTAAAGGAAGAATTAGTTCAAGTTGATTAATTAACTAGAAAGACTAAAGTTCATGATGAGTGTTGTAGGTGCAATTGTATAAGCAATGAGAAAGATGAAAATGTATGACATGAAATGGAGTATGACATGAGAATGAGCAATTCATGAGAATGAGTAAGTCATGAGCATGAGTAAGTCATGAGATAAAGTGAGTTATGTGAATGATTAAGAAAGCCCATGATATTTCCTATGATACCTATTTAGATAAATGTTCTATGATTTTTATTTGCTACTTTATTCATGCAACTTACTAATCATTTTTATGCTTACTCTTTTATTTTCCCTTTTCATGTAGATTTGCCAAAGTTAGCTCGGGGATCACTCAAAGTCGGAGCTCGTAGTCACACTATCAAGGAATTCATTTTGGTATAGTAAAATTTGTCCTTTTGATGTATGGCATGTATAGGAAGAATGATCATTTTGTTAAGTTTCATTTTGTGTAGTCGAGTAGTGTTGTAATGGCCTATGAAAATGGCCTAATATTGTCTAACGTATATTTTATACAATGAAGATTATGAATGTGCAACCTTGTATGTTTAAGTATAGTAAAGTGTATGAGAATGATATGTCTGTTGGCATTGGGATGCCTTAATTTTGCATATGTAGAGAGTATGTTATGCCTTCTTATGTGTTATGGAAATTGGCTTGTGTTTGGTTGTGCTTCAGGGTGGCATAAGGCTTGGAGAATAGCCTATTATTATCCACACGGTTGAGCACCCTAAGCCGTGTGTAGCACACGGTCAGCCTTTAAGGCGTGTTAATAGGTCGTGTGTCCCCTGTATCCAATTTAGTTAAGTCAGTATAGAACACGGGCTGAGCACATAGGCGTGTGCCTTGGTCATACGCACCCCTGATGATTATAGAGTTTAAGTTAGAATGCTCCACGGAATGTTGACACGGGTGTGTCTAGGCCGTGTGAGGGACAAGGGCTATAGACACGGGCGTGTACCCAAGCTGTGTCAGAACCCCTGTAGGTTGAAAATAAAATAAATTAGACATGGGCTAGGGACATGGGCGTGTGAGACCACACGGCCTACCCACACGGGCGTGTCCATCTCACACGGGCGTGTCGCCCTGTTTTAGGTGAAAATTTTCTAAGTGCTCGAAGGTTCTTGGATCGGTTCTGGAACGCACACGATATATGTTTTGGGCCTCGTAAGCCTATGAAAGGTTATTATGAGAATGAATGTTAAGATTTAAAAAGAAAAGAAATTTTTATGGCTCGAGATTTCAAGATTGAGTATGACTTAGTAAGGTAACGCCTCATATCCCGTCCCAGCATCGGATTCGAGTAAATGGTGTTACAAAAATTATATGCTTGTTGGTACATGGAAATTTGGTGAGAAAAGTGGCTTAAACCATGCCTATTTTCGTGCCACACGGTTGAGCACACAGGCGTGTGACTCGACCATGTGACCCCTGCACATTAGTTAAACAAGTCAGTGAGTTACACGGCAGAGACACACGGACGTGTCTATTGGCCGTGTATGGCACATGGGCTGACACACAGGCGTGTGTTCGGCCGTGTAGCCAAGTCAGTATGTATGCCCTGTTTTTACACGGCCTAGACACATGGGCATGTCTGGTGGACGTGTGAGGCACACGGTCTGGGCACACAACTGTGTAACCCTTGAAAAATTTTACTGAGTTTTCCTAAATCTTTTATATGTTATTGATTTAGTCCTTAATGTATGTATTAAGCTTTGGATGTCATGTTATGAATATGATTGATGGATAACTACTGAAATGGAGTAATATTTGATGATTGAATGATCTGTACTAAGTTAAAAGTTTAGTAATGCCTCTTAACCTATTCTGACGACGGTATGGGTTAGGGGTGTTACAAATTGGGTATGATTGATGATTTTTTTGGTTGATATGGATGCCTTGTAATATCCCGAATTACGGCCTAATCGAAATAGTGGTTTCGTGACCACAAATCTGAGGTAGAAATAATTATTTTGAGGCTTATGATATGATTGCATGATTGTGTGAAAATTTCGTGAAGAAATTCTATGCGTAAAGTGCTTAATTTAAAATTAGGGACTAAATCGAATAAGCTGCAAAACTTGCATTCTAGAAGTTTCTAGTATGAAATTGCTTTGAAATATTAATTAGGAGGTCTTAAATAGTAATTTGGCCAATTTTAAGTTCATGGACAAAATTTAGACATGGATGGAATTTTTGAAAGTTTAGTAAGGTGGGGCATTTTGGTTATTTGGATATTAACATGAAATAAAAAGGGAAAAATAACACAAAATTGATCATCTTCTTCATTACCACGAAATTTCAAGGGTTCTCCATAGCTAGGGTTTGTTTCAAGCTTCCTAGCTCTATAGTAAGTGATTCCAAGCCTCGTTTTTAACGATTTTTACGTTTTTGAGATCCCGGTAGCTCGGTATAGCTTATGATAGTAATATTTTGAGTTAGGGTTCATATTTGGAAAAATACCCATAGGTGGAATTTGTGTATTTTGATGTTTTATAATAGAATATGAGGTTTTAAATTATGTTAGACAACTTGTGCTACTCGATTTTAAGTAAAAACGAACAAAACAGCTTAATCGGTAAAAGTACATATTGTTCATAAGTATGTGTTATAGTGGGAATTTGAGCTTGCTAATAGCAAATAAATGATCAGCATGTCCTAAAACATAAGAATTTGAAATAAAATTTAATTTCCGAGCTTTGGGGCAAAAGTGTAAATATGTAAAAGTTTAGGGGCAAAATTGTAATTTTTCCAAAATTTGAATTTAGGACTATTTTGATAAATGTGAGTATTAAATAAGTTAAATGTGTTATTTTAGATCAAGAAAGACGTGGAATCAACCTTGATCGAGGAAAAGAAAAGATTATGGACTAAATTGTAAAATTGCTATATTTTGTACCGAGGTAAGTTCATGTGTAAATAATGTAACATAACTGCTATTTTAAGTGATTTAATGCTATTTATGTGATATGATACTTGTTATTATGAATATTATGCTTTGTGAAATATTATGTATTGGTATGAAAAGTATGTGATTAAATTGATAAGTATGAGATGCAAGCAACGTATTGGTTCCGATATTCCGAGGAGAACGACTGGGAAATGTGTGATTGAGGAAAATCCCATTTGAACCTTGGGAATAGATTAGGATACAAGTGACATGTCACTAGGATGGTTGGGCATCCGAACTCGTTAAGTTGAGTCCGAGTTCACTTATGGATGTGAATGTCCAAACTCGTTGAGTTGAGTCCGAGTTCGTGAGATGTAACTAGGCATCCGAGCTCGTTGAGTTGAGTCTGAGTTCACTTATGGATGCGAACGCCCGAGCTCATTGAGTTAAGTCTGAGTTCGCTTATGGGTGGGTTACATGGTCGCTTGATTACATATGTGGCACTTATGTGCAAATTATCCATGTATCCGAGTTATATTCCGATGTGTTCAACGGGTAAAATCTTAGCGAAATGGAAGAATGCTTGAGATGCAAATGATATTTTGGTAAGTGTCGCGAAAGGCACACTTTGGACAGGTATGTACTTAACCCTCCAGTTGAAACTTGATACACGATGGCTAGAAATGTGGAATATGTCTTGGTGATAACATGCTATTGCTGTTTGGTATAATTGCTTTGTTATGTTACTCGTTATTTGCATATGGACTTACTAAGCATTTATGCTTATTCCCTCTTTTCCATTCATTGTAGTGTTGGACAAGCTGGCTCAGGAATCGGGATAGGTCGAAGGCTCAATCACACTATCCGAAGGACTTTTTGGTAAAATGGCTTGTATAACTTAAGTATGGCATGTATAGCAATGTTCTTATTTTGTGTAAAAAATCTTATGATATGGTTGTGGTTTGGTTAAGAAAATGCTTGGTATTGATTAGTCATTGGAATGGCTAGCCTAGATAATGTTGGATGCTATGTGAGACTAATATGTTATGTAGTTCATGAAAATTCATAAAAAGATGAAATGTGCCATAAAACAGAACATTACTGTAACAATGATGTGAGTTTGAAAAATCACTAAAAATAGTAGAAACCTAATTAGGTGATGAATTAAATATGGAATTAAATCTTATTGTGTCTAATTTCATATGGAAGAAGCAAAACAGGTAAAGGAGTTATATGTGATGAGATATTTGGGTTTTAGTGAGACAGGGCCAGAGTGATTTCTGGATCCCCTGTTCCAACTTTGGGAATTCACCATAAATTGTAAAAATGTAATTATGAGGTATTCTTTATATTTTAAAAATCCTTATTGAGTCTAGTTTTAATAGAAACAAATATCATAGTCATATAAATTTTGTAGAGAGAGAAAAGTGGTTCGTAGTAAGCAGAGGTCAGTGCAGTCGAGTCCTGAAATAGGGGTAAATTTAACTAATAAACTGTACTAATTGGCCCGACCAAAATTTCTAGAAAAAAATTAGTATATATATATATATGAGTCTAGTTTTAGGGAAAATTTACAGATCTTGATTTTGAGTTTCTTAACTTGAGATATGATTTTTTTTGTAACCGTAATGCAGGTAAATAGTATGCTGTGATTGTAGAATTAAATGTTTCAAAGTTCTTAAAATGGAAAATTATGTTCAGTAACACCTCAAGCTCGACTCCGGCAATGGTCTCGGGTGTGGGGGCATTACATGACTAATTATACATTGGTTATATGTGTTTTGGATTGGTTTAGGTAATGGCAAATGGGGTGAGAAATATGGCTTTTAAACTAGCCTATTTTCGTCCACACATACATGTGTCTCAGCTGTGTGTGACACACGATCACGGTACACGGTCGTGTGTCCCCTGTTGTTGCATTTAAAAGCAAGTCAGTATGCTCCACACGGCCTCACACACGGCCGTGTGATTGGCCGTGTGGCATAAGTCAGTATACCCTACAAGCTTGGCACGGCCTGGCACACAAGCGTGTGCAGCCATTTTGAATAGGCATACGGGCTAGACACACGAGTGTTTGGTTGGCTGTGTGACCTAAGTCAAGGAGTTACACAGGGTAGGACATGGGGTGGGACACGGCCATGTGATCACATTTCGAATGTTCACACGACCTGAGACACAAGACCATGTGAGACACACAGCCTGTTTACATAGGCATGTGTCCCCTGTTTTGAGAATTTTCCTATGTTTTCCCAAATTGTTCATATGTTATCAGTTTAGTCTCAAATGCATGTTTGAAGCCTCGTAGACTCATTTAAGAATTATGTGATTGTATATGAACGATATTTGTTAGAATTTGATAATTGTATGAGAAATGAATGTTTTAAATTGTGTTATAATCCGGGTAATGCCTCGTAACCCATTTCGGCGACGGATACAGGTTAGGGTGTTACATTTATTGGTATTAGTACTACGGTTTAGTCGATTCTAGGACTAACGTAGCATAAACGAGTCTAGCTATACTTGGCATATATAAACTACAATAGTATGATATCTCCTGACAGTTTATGAATTGTATTTTTATACAGTAAATGGATTCCAATCAAGCTGACTCTGACGATGTAGAGAGTAATGTGCTAGCCTCCATTCACGTAGCCACGCCCTCTGAATCGAGACCTGTATCTCAGGGTCGTAGAGGAGAGGCCAAAGAAGCATACTTCCAAATGATAAAGAATGGTTTTCTGAGTATGTTCGAACTAATCCAACTACTCAACAACCTCCACCCCCAAATATTCCCCAATCGATCCCAGTAGCTCCTTAAGTTACCGAATATATACGATTGAATAAGCCACCCATTAATAAGATCTGAAAAATACAGGGCTGAAGAGTTCAGAGCTACTATTGATGACGACCCTGAGAGAGCCAAGTTTTGGCTTGAGAATACAATTCGAGTACTAGATGAATTATCCTGCACTCCAGCAGAATGTTTGAAATGTGCCATATCACTTCTAAGAGATACTGCGTATCAATGGTGGAATACTTTAGTATCCGTAGTACCACGAGAAAGGATAACCTGGGAATTCTTTCAAGTTGAGTTTAGAAAGAAATACATCAGTGATAAACGATAAATTATACATATTTTTACCTCATGTTTAGCCTATATTTTGGATGAATTATTATTAATTTTGTGAGAATTGGTGCTCTTAACCCTTCTATTTCATGTTATATACTCAGCAGAGCATAGGGAAGAGAAAAGAACGAAAAACGGACCAAAAACGAAGAAAATGGGCCAAAGTGTGAAAACAACAGGGCCCAAGGAGTCACCACACGGCTGTGCCACATAAGGTCCAACACGGCCCAGCCCCGACAAGCACGGCCAGACCACACGGTCGTGCCACCCTCAACGGGCCCGTACACGGCCTCTTATTGATCCACATGGGCGTGGCACACGGGTGTGTCTCTGTCGTGAGGAAGTGCAATTTCACTTGGATTTGGATACTTAGAGGCTAAGAAAGGCATCCCAAAGCTCTATATAAAGACCCTAGGAGGCAACTCTAAGGGTGTACTCTGTTCTCCCAAAAGGAGCACCACATTTCTGCCAACACAAGGAGTGAAAGCAAAGAATTACTCCAAGGGAAGCCGATTGATTCATCCCAGAAGCCAGAATTCCACATCAAGACAAAGGATCTCCCTAAGTTCCTTCAGGGTTTTTGGGTTCTTTATGTTTTGTTATCTTATTTCTTCTGAGATATTTTCTTTATTAATTATGAACTAAACCCCTCAAATACTTGAGGAGGATGAAACCTAAGACAGACATTGTTATTATTCATTCTTGAATTATATGATAAATACTTGAATTGTTCTTAATTATGTGTTCTTAATTCTTGGTTTAACAATCCTAGGTATTAAGTCAAGAAACTGATGTGCTTAGGCAGAGGAGCAAAAGTCCCTATTTTAAGAGTAGATCTACCATAATTAAGCGGAGTTGCATGCAACCCTAGACATAGGGAGACATAAATCTGCCGGATTAGGGTCAAACCTAATAGAGGGATCCATAGATCGAATTAATGCAACCTAGGGGTGTTAACTAGAAAGAAACCTTAGTTAAACAACCTAGGATTAGTTCTTCTTATCCTCGACGGAGGTATTAACATAGGTTAGGGATCTCTACGGGTCAAGTCAAGTGAAGAAATCGTCTAGTTCAAGAAGTTAATAACAAGTGAAGTCTAGGTGGATTCTCCCTTGAGTATTGCCCATATCAATTAGCTTTTCCCGAGAGTTTTTCCCCAATTTACTTCTTGTGCATCTTTAGCTTGGTTTTAGAATCAGTTTCATACAAACCTGTTTTACTTTTAGGTTAGATAATAGAAAGGAAGTGAGTATTAGTACTTTTAGTTCCCTTGGGTACGATAACTCGGTCTTGCCGCTAAACTATACTACTGTTCGATAGGTGCGCTTGCTTTAAAATCGTGATATTAGTTAGTTTTTGGTGTGATCAGTTTTCATATCACGCGATATCAAGTTTTTGGCGCCGTTGCCAAGGAACTGAAATATTACGAAAACTCGATTTCTATTAATTTAGCCATTACTATTATTATTTATTTTCAGCTTTTATTTTTATTTTACTCCCTTTACTTTTCCTTCTAAGTATTTCTAGTTTATGACTAGAAACAACCCAGTAGGACCATTACTTTTTGACGAAGATTTGGAAGCGACAGTTCGCAGAACTCGCAGATAAATCAGACAAAGCCTACATTATCCAGAACAAGGACAAGAATAAGAGCCAGAACCTACGGAAGAAATGGAAGCAAATCAAAACATTCAACCACCTCCAGCATTACTCGCAGAACCAGATGAAGCGCCTCGTACTATGTATGATTATGTTAAACCTAGTTTGGCTGGTGCTCAATCTAGTATTATTAGACCTACTATTGCTACAAATAATTTTGAATTAAAACCTAACACTATTCAGATGATACAACAATTTGTGTAGTTTGATGGTTTACAGGATAAAGATCCAAATTCACACATAGCCAATTTTTTGGAACTTTATGATTCTTTTAAAATTAATGGCGTTTCTGATGATGCCATTCGTCTAAGGCTATTCCCATTCTCCATGAGAAATAAAGCCAAACAGTGGTTAAATTCTTTACCACGAGGATCAATCACTACATGGGAACAGATGACAGAAAAATTTTTACTTAAATATTTTCCTCCAGCTAAAACAGCTAAATTACGAAACGATATCTCTTCTTTTGTGCAGATGGATTTAGAAACACTTTATGATGCCTGGGAGAGATACAAGGATCTTTTAAGAAGATGCCCTCATCATGGACTACTGTTGTGGTTACAAGTTCAAACCTTCCACAACGGTTTGAACCCATCAACAAGGTAAATGATCGATGCAACCGTAGGAGGAACAATCAACAATAAAACGCCAAAAGTAGCTTATGAGTTTATAGAAGAAATGTCACTGAATAACTATCAGTGGCAAGTCATGAGGACAAAGCCGACAAAAGCCGCAGGAGTTTATAATATTGATGCTGTCACTATGCTTACTAACCAAGTAGAACTTCTAAATAAAAAGTTTGATAATTTTGTTGGTTCTACGCAGGCACAGCCAGTGATGCAGTGTGACACAACTCCAGGAAATATGTTCAATCCAGACTACTCATCTTATGGACACAGCATAGAAACTGAGCAAGCCAACTATATGGGTAACAATTCTAGACCTCAAAATAACCCTTATAGTAACACTTACAATGCAGGTTGGAGAAATCACCCCAACTTTTCATAGGGAGGACAAGGACATCAAAGACAACAGCCTCCTCCGGGATTTCAGCAGCCACCACCACAACAAGAGAAAAAGCCGAATCTTAAAGATATGTTCACCAAATTTATGGTCGCATCAGAAACCCATTTTCAAAACACTGAGACGGCACTAAAGAACCAACAAGCATCAATTCAAGGGCTTCAAAATCAAATCGGTCAACTTGCGAAATTAATTTTAGAGAGACCACAAGGTGGACTACTAAGTAACACTGAGCTAAATCCCAGAGAACATGTCAAAGCAATTACTCTTAGAGATGGGAAAGTACTGGCTGAACCAGAAAAGAAGCCTGCTCAAGAATCTCCAAAAGACAAGGTAGAGGAACCTAAGGAAAATACTCCACCAACACTCAAGGAATACAAACTGCCTATTCCATATCCGGTAGAGTTGAAGAAACACCGCGCAGACGCTCAATTCAGTAAATTTCTTGAACTTTTTAAAAAATTACATATTAACTTACCTTTTGTTGAAGCAATTTCACAGATGCCGAAATACGCGATGTTTCTTAAAGAACTTCTAACAAATAAAAGGAAGTTGGAAGAATTAGCCACAGTGGAAATCAACGAGGAATGCTCAACTATTCTTCAAAATAACTACCGGCAAAACTAAAAGATCCAGGGAGTTTTACTATTCCTTGTTTAATTGGTAGTTTAATTATTGATAAAGCCTTAGCTGACTTGGGTGCTCGCATTAATCTAATGCCTTACAAAATGTTCAAGCAACTAGGTCTAGGGGAACCAAAGCCCACTAGGATGAGTATTCAACTAGCTAATAGATCTGTTAAATATCCTAGGGGAATCATAGAAGATGTGCTAGTAAAAGTAGATAAATTTATATTCCCTGTTGATTTTGTTGTGCTTGACATGGATGAGGATATTGAGGTGCCTTTAATTTTGGGATGTCCATTTTTAGCTACTGCTAGAGCTATTATCGATGTAGGGGATGGTAAATTAGTACTTAGAATTGGTGAGGAAGAAGTCGTTTTTAAAATCTATGATGTTATGAAATTTTCTAAAGAACAAGATGATTCCTGTTATTTTGTTGATATTATCGATTACTTTGTTCAAGATAATTTTCAGGAACTTTCTTTCGTAGACACGTTGGAACTGTGTCTTATTCAAGGTGGGGGAAGATGAAGCCACTACTAAAATTGAAGAAGTAAGAAAGGAGTTAGATTCTAATGAAATTATCACAAGACACATAAGTTATGAAAGTATAAAAATGAATGATGAGTTGAGACAGAAACCTTCCATTGATGAACCCTCTAAATTAGAGTTAAAACAACTGCCAGATAATTTAGAATATGCCTTTTTAGGGAAAGATTCAACTTTACCAGTTATTATCGCATTAGATTTAAGCATTGCAGAAAAAAAGAACTACTCCATATGTTAAAGGAGCACAAGTAGGCTATAGCTTAGAAAATTTCAGATATTAAGGGAATTAATCCTTCCTTCTGCACCCACAAAATTTTAATGGAAGATGAATATAAACCATCGGTGCAAGCTCAGAGACGATTGAATCCCAACATGAAGGAAGTCGTAAAAGTCGAGGTAATTAAACTTCTAGATGCACGCATTATTTATTCTATTTCTGACAGTTCTTGGGTAAGTCATGTGCAGGTTGTTCTTAAAAAGGGAGGCATGACCGTGGTGTCTAATGACAAAAAAAAAGTCAATACCTACAAAAACAGTCACTGGATGGAGAGTTTGCATTGATTATAGAAAGCTAAATTACGCAACTTGAACATATCATTTTCCTTTACCTTTTATTGATCAAATGTTGGAAAGATTATCAGGTCACATGTATTATTGTTTCCTAGATGGCCTCTCTAGTTACTTCCAAATCCCAATAGCTCCAGAAGATCAGGAGAAAACGACATTCACATGTCCATAAAATACGTTTGCTTATCGTAGAATGCCTTTCGTTTTATGTAACGCTCTTGCTACTTTTCAGCGATGCATGCTAGCTATCTTCAACGAATTCGTGGAAGACATCATGGTGGTATTTATGGATGATTTTTTAGTTTTCGGTAATTCTTTCCAACTCTAAGGGTGTACTCTGTTCTCCCAAAAGTAGCGCCATATTTCTACCAACACAAGGAGTGAAAGCAAGAAATCACTCCAAGGGAAGCCAATTGATTCATCCCAGAAGCCGAAATTCCACATCAAGACAAAGGATCTCTCTAAATTCCTTCAGGGGTTTTTGGGTTCTTTATGTTTTGTTATATTATTTCTTCTGAGATATTTTCTTTATTAATTATGAACTAAACCCCTCAAATACTTGAGGGGGATGAAACCTAAGACAGACCTTGTTATTATTCATTCTTGAATTATATGATAAATACTTGAATTGTTCTTAATTTTTTGTTCTTAATTCTTGGTTTAATAATCCTAGGTATTAAGTCAAAAAACTGATGTGCTTAGGCAGAGGAGCAAAAGTCTCTGTTTTAAGAGTAGATCTACCATAATTAAGTGGAGTTGCATGCAACCCTAGACATAGGGCGACATAAATCTGTCAGATTAGGGTTAAACCTAATAGGGGGATCCATAGATCGAATTAATGCAACCTAAGGGTGTTAACTAGAAAGAAACCTTAGTTAAACAACCTAGGATTAGTTCTTCTTATCCTCGACGGAGGTATTAACATAGGTTAGGGATCTCTACGGGTCAAGTCAAGTGAAGAAATCGTCTAGTTCAAGAAGTTAATAACAAGTGAAGTCTAGGTGGATTCTCCCTTGAGTATTGTCCATATCAATTAGCTTTTCCCGAGAGTTTTTCCCCAATTTACTTTTTGTGCATTTTTAGCTTAGTTTTAGAATTAGTTTCATATAAACCTCTTTTACTTTTAGGTTAGATAATAGAAAGGAAGTGAGTACTAGTACTTTTAGTTCCCTTGGGTATGGTAACTCGGTCTTGCCGCTAAACTATACTACTGTTTGATAGGTGCGCTTGCCTTAAAATCGTGATATTAGTTAGTTTTTGGTGTGATCTGGTTTTATAAATTTTATTACTACATATCAAGTGATATCAATCAGTCAAAGATTCATCGATCAAAAACGTAAAGAGTTTCTGGAACTAAAACAGGGTTGAATGTCTGTGACTGAATATGAAAGAGAGTTTGTAAAACTCAGCAAATATGCTCGTGAATGTATTTCTACCGAGACCATTATGTGTAAAAGATTTGAAGATGGGTTGAACGAAGACATCAGACTATTAGTTGGGATTCTTGAAATAAAACAATCCGTTGTGTTAGTTGATCGAGCTTGCAAGGCTGAAAAGCTTAGTACAGAAAAGAGAAAAGCTTATTCTAAGGTTAAAGATTCAAGAAAAAGATTTACAAGAAAGTCACATCAATCTGCATCAAAGAAATCTAAAGAATATCATCATTAATCGTCCCACTGTTTCTACGGGAGTATCGATCAGAGATAGAGATACGAAACACTTCAGTTCTAAACCTTAGACGACATCTGTAGCTAGTGTGGGTAGCGTTAGAAATGCTAGACCCGAATGTAAGCACTGTAATAAGCAACATTATGGTGAATGTCAAGTGAAGAGTGGGGCATGCTTTAGATGTGGATCTCTTGATCATTATCTTAGAGATTGTCAAGAGAAGTCTGTAAATGAAAAAGCTCAATTGGTGAAACTGAGTAATACAGCTACTAGAGGGATACCACCCCGAAACACTAGAAATACGAGTGGTAGCCGTGGAGTTACAAGAGATTTTGTAGGGAGATTCGAGGCACGAGCACCAGCCAGAGCTTATGCCATTCGAGCACGTAAGGAGGCATCATCACCAGATGTTGTTACCAATACTTTTTCTCTTTATGACACTAATGTAGTTGCGTTGATAGATCTTGGATCAACTCTGTATGACACGTATGAATTTAGTATTTAAAAAGAGTTTACCTATCGAGTCTACTGATTCTATAATCAAATTATCGAACCCCTTAAGAAAGTCTGTGCTAGTCGATAAGGTTTGCAAGAACTGTCCTTTAACGACTTGGGGTTACTGTTTTTCGGCTGACTTGATGCTTCTACTGTTTGATGAATTTGATGTAATTCCCGGTATGGATTGGTTGACTCTTCACGATGCGGTTGTGAATTATAGATGAAAGATCACTGAATTGAAATGTCAGAGTGGTGAAATTCTTTAGATTGAGTCTGATGATTCAAGTGAATTGCCTACAGTAATACTGTCTATGCTAGCTCAAAAATATGTAAGAAAGGATTGTAATGCATATCTTGCGTACATACTAGATACAAAAGTGTCTGAATTAAAGATTGAATCTGTGCTAGTTGTTTGTGAGTATTCAGATGTATTTCCAGAAGAATTATCGAGATTGCCACCGATTAGAGAGGTTGAATTTGGTATTGAATTAGTATCGAGAACAACACCAATATCGATAGCTCCATATAGAATGGCTCCAACAGAATTGAAAGACTTGAAAGCTCAGCTGCAAGAGTTAACAGATAGAGGTTTTGCACGACCGAGTTTTTCACCCTAGGGTGCACCAGTGTTATTTGTAAAGAAGAAAGATGGCACGCTGAGAATATGTATAGATTATCGACAGCTCAATAAAGTGACGATCAAGAACAAGTATCCTCTGCCACAAATCGATGATTTATTCGACCAGTTGAAAGGGGCTACAGTATTCTCAACAATTGACTTACGAGTGGGATAAAACTGGAGATTTGTAAAAAGATTCTCGATGATTGCTACATCGATGAATCGATTATTACAAAAAGATGTGAAGTTCGAGTGGTTTGAAAAATGTCAACAAAGTTTTGATTAGTTGAAAGCACTGTTAACTGAGGCACCAGTTCTAGTTCAACCTGAATCGGGTAAAGAATTTGTAATTTATAGTGACGCGTCATTAATGGTTTGGGATGTGTTTTGATGCAAGAAGGAAAAGTAATAGCTTATGCTTCCCGACAGTTGAAACCACCTGAAAAGAATTACCCAATGCACAATTTAGAGTTGGCTATGATTATGTTCGCATTAAAGATTTGGCGACATTACTTGTATGGTGAAATGTGCCACATATTTACGGATCATAAAAGCTTGAAATATCTGGTGTTATAGAAAGATTTAAACTTGCATCGACAAACATGGCTCAAGTTACTGAAAGGTTATGAGTTCGTGGTAGATTATCATCCAAGGAAGGCAAATGTAGCCGTTGATGCCTTGAGCATATTGGAGTTGATGATTGTTTACTATTCTGGGATAGAATTTGTGTACTGAAAGATCCAGAGCTTATTCAGGAAATCCTACATGAAGCACATAGTGGTTGCTTGTCTATTCATCCGGGGAGTACTAAAATGTATAATGACTTGAACTAGTTATACTGGTGGTTGGGTATGAAATGAGACATATCAGAGTTTGTATCGAAATGTTTGATCTGTCTGCAAGTCAAAGCTGAACATCAAGTGCCTTCGGGATTGTTACAGCTTGTGATGATACTAGAATGGAAATGGGATAGAGTTACAGTGGATTTTGTATCGGGATTGCCCCTATCTCCAAAAAAGAAAGATGTTATATGGGTTTTCATTGATCGACTAACGAAATCTGCACATTTCATACCGTTACATACTGATTACTCGCTTGATAGACTAGCTGAATTATACGTTTTTAAGATTGACAGATTGCATGGGGTACCAGTATCTATTATTTTAGACAGAGATCCGAGATTCACATTGCGATTTTGGAAGAAATTGTAAGAAGCTTTGGGTACAAAGTTAAATTTTAGTACTGCTTTTCATCCTCAGACTAACGGTTAATCTGAGAGAGTAATTTAGATTCTCGAGGATATGCTGCATTGTTGTGTATTAGAAGTTGAAGGCAGCTGGAAGAAATACTTACCATTGATTGAATTCACGTATAACAATATATTTCAAACGAGTATAAAGATGGCACCGTACGAAGCTCTATATGGTCGTAAATGTCAAACTCCGTTATACTAGACTGAGCTGAGTCAGAAAAAGATTCATGGGGTAGATTTGATCAGAGAGACTGAAGAAAAAGTGAAAGTAATTAGCGACAGTTTGAAAGCAGCTTCAGATTAATAGAAATCATAAGCGGATTTCAAACGTAAAGATATTGAGTTTCAGACCGGAGACAGAGTATTCTTGAAAGTGTCACCAAGGAAAAAGATTCTCCGTTTTGGCTGAAAAGGGAAATTGAGTTTGCGATTTATCGGACAATATGAGATCACTAAAAGAATAGGGCCCGTAGCATATTAGTTAGCTTCACCGTTAGAAGTTGAAAAGATTCACAATGTATTTCATGTGTCTATGTTACACCGATATAGATCCGATCCGTCACATGTGATATCTCCGGCAGAAGTTGAAATTCAATCTGATATGACGAATAATGAAGAACCAGTCAAAATATTAACTCGTGAGATCAGAGAGTTGAGAAATAAATGTATAACTCTAGTGAAAGTCCTTTGGTGTAAACACAGGATCGAGGAAGCTAAGTGGGAACCCGAGGAAGCTATGTGAAAATAGTACCCTAACCTTTTCACTGGTAAGATTTTCGGGGAAGACAATCCCTAGGGGGAGACTTGTAACAGCCCGTTACTGGTCAAATCAGAATATTAGTTTTAGAACCACAAATCTGAAGTCAAAGTAATTATTTTATTATTTTATTAAATTTTACAACATGATAGAATAATTGTCTAAAAGTTTCGTAAAGAAATTTTACCGTTTGAGTGTTTAATTTGGTAAAAAAGACTAAATTGCGTAAAGCATAAAAGTTGAATTCTATTAGCTAAAAGGGTTTAATAGCTATAGAATTTCAAAGGAAAGGTCCTTATATGGAAATTAGCCCATAAATGTTGATAGTGGAATTTTATGGCTTGGTATTATTGAAATTTTGATTAAATTTTAAGGTTAAAATAGTAAATTAGTAAATTAAGTTAAGTTCAAATAAAACAAATTGAATTATCATCTTCCATTATCCCTTCATCACCAAAATTTCAAAGAAGAAGAAGTTATCTTAGGGTTTTATATTCGGCCAAGCATTTTTGCCCTAATAGGTATGGTTTTTGTTTAGTTTTTAATGATTTTTATGTTTTTAAGATTGTTACAACTAGGTCTAGCTAGCCCAAGGACTAATTTGAGAAGCTGTTAAAGTATTTTTATGTTGCCATTATTGAATGTGAGTATTTTGATGTTTAATAATAGAAAATGCTTCTTCGTTGTTAGATTAACAACATTTGTTAAGTGATTTTGAGTAAAAATGTCAATTAGGGATTAAATTTTGAAATATGCAAATTTGGTGGTTAAAAAGTGAAATAAATGAAATATATGGGCTACTATGAAGTCTATAGAAATTTGAATAAGCATGGGTAGGATGAAATTGCAAGAATTTGTAATTTTATGTGATAAGGACTAAATTGTAAAGAAGATGAAATTTTAGGGGCAAAATTGTAAATTTGCTAAAATGTAAATTGTGGGCTAAATTGAATAGAATGTATATTGAATAAGCTAAATTTGATATTATATAGATCAAGATAAGCAAAGATAAGAACTAGATTGGGGAAAAGGAAAAGTTGACGATTAGTCGATAGTTGTTTCCCGAGCGATACGAGGTAAGTTCGTATAATTAGAATTGAATTTTAATTATAGGTACTTGATTTAAATGTATGTATTTGTAATGAGAAAATAAGATACTAATATACTAAATGTCTAATTGATGAGATTTATTGAATACTGAGTTCCGTTTGAACCGTAGGAATTCGTAGGATACGAGTGACATGTCACTAAGGTTATCGTATGGTTGAGATCCTGGATTTGTTGCGGACTCACCGTAGGTCGTATGAGCTGACCGATATTTCAACTCATAAGAGCATACTGTGTTTCAGCTCGATAGAGCTTATTGCCCATCAGCTTAGGAGGAGCTTACCGATTATAGCTCGGAAGAGCAAATATGATAATGAATTGACGGATTACTGATTAGTACACTTTTTGTGTACCACCCGTGTATCTATCGACATTCTAATTGGTTCAACAGGCACAATACTATTACAGGTTATACGATTAACTACGGATTGGCATAAAAGTTACATGAAATGTATGAAAATGATCTTATAAGTTGAATTATGGTATTGATGGAAAGATACAAGTACATGAGCTTGAATTCTAATTGAATTCCTTATTATTGGATTGATGTTATGTGCATATTATGGAACTAACCTATTGATGTATTCATATGATAGGCCATTGAACTATTTGATTTGGGTTATACTAAGTTTAATTTCTTAAATTTTAAATCATGGCAAGTTTAATTCTATATTATACAAGCTTACTAAGCTTTATAGCTTACACCATTTCCTTTTCTATGTTTTATAGAGATTCCGAAGCTCGTCATTTCGAAAGACGTCGAAGACTCACATCACACTATCCAGTTGATGATTTGGTACTTTTGAACTTTAAGAAATAAGTAAAAATGGCATGTATAGACTAGTTAAGAAGATGATGTGAATGGTTATTTTTGTAACATCCCGATTTTGGGCCTAGTCATAACAGTGGTTTTGAGGCCACAAATCTAACAAGGAAAATATTATTTTTATTATATTTTTATGATCTACGATTTTACGGAAGGATTTCATGAAAATTTTGTTCGAAAATTTTGACGTTTGGGCACTCAATTTAGTCAAAAGGACTAAATTATAAATAATGCAAAAGTTGAGTTCCAAATGTTAGAAGTGTCCAATTGTTATGAAGTTTTAAATTGAAGGTCTTTAAATAGTAATTAGACCATTTGTTAAATTGTTAGACAAAAATGGGCATGAATAAGACAAATTTGAAAGAAAAGTCGTTAAGGGCATTTTGGTCATTTAGTAATTTAAAAGAATTAGAAAGGGAAAATGAAGCAAAAATTTGCTCATCTTCTTCCTCAGGGTCGAATATAGCATGGAGAAATCATGGCTAGGGTTTTTCAAGTTTCAAAGCTCAATTGTAAGTCCGTTCTAGCCCCATTTTTAATGATTTTTACGTTTTTGAAATCCCGGTAACATGATCTCTCTATTTCTACCATTTATTTGAGCTAGGGTTTGATTTCAAAAATTGACCCATGTTGAATAATTGTGTATTTTGATGAATTATGGTAGATTATGCATGTTTATGGTTAGAGAAATGATTTTTACCGAGTGATTTTCGACAAAAACATCCGAAAGGAGTAAATCGTAAAAGTTATAAAATTGGTCATAAGTGTGAGTTTTAATGAGAATTGTAGGCTGCCATATTTATGAAATGGTTCAGTTAGGCCTAAAATGCAAAGAAATTGAATAAATATTTATTTACGAGCCTAGGGGCAAAAGCGTAATTTTGACAAACTTTAGGGGCAAAAATGTAAAATTTTCAAAATGAGAGTTTTAGATCAATGTGAGTAATGTGGTTGTTAAATGAGTGTTATTTGATATGTTAGATCAAGAAAACACGAAATTCGGGCTTAGAACGAGGAGGAACGAGATTATGGGCTAAATCGAGATTTATAGCTGTTTTTGCGTTCGAGGTAAGTTGATGTATTAATAATAGTGCAATGCTATTGTTGTATATGCTTGAAACCTTAATTCGTATGTTAATTTGATTATTTTTGAATTAAATGTTGAAATTGCTATGGATATGAATTGATTTAAATTATGTCTATGATACAATATGACATAGAAATGAATTGAAACTTTGTTTTCAAAGTTCTTTTCATGATATATGAATATTATGTAAAATTGTAAATTAGTTATAGTTGTGAGATATGTGGTTAAGTGTTTATTGACAAGTTTCAACAAGTGTGATAAAGTCCTGATTGAACCTTAGGAACGAATAGGATATGAGTGACATGTCACTAGGAACCTCAGTGTATCAGTAATTATGTGATTCTGGGTATTCGTCCATATTATTATATTAGGGGTTGGGTGATCTAGCATGTGTTGTACACACCTGAGAGCTTGTGTGAGCAGCATTGCATATTAACATTAGACTGACAGCCTATGTGAGCAGGCTCGTGAATTGCCTCAGTGTTAAGTGATCAGTGGTAGCTTCGGCTACATTTCAGTGGTAGCTTCAGCTACATATCAGTGGTAGCTTTGCCTCCATATCAGTGGTAGGTTCGGCTACAATATATGTATGGCATTTTTGTGCATTTTTTTGAGTATGCTTTAGAATTCCGCATGGTTCAACGGGTAGCGAAACAATATAATAAAGTGCTATAAAAAGTGATAATGATCATGTGATGTGATGAAATAATGTATGAATGTGTTTTATGTTGTGATGCAATTACATGTATAAGTGTGGATATGAAGTTATGAATAAGTGCAGGTAAGTTTATATGTAAATAATGTATTGTTTTTATTATGTTATGATATTTTATTGTGACATGTGAAATAAGTTTTAGTATTGTACAACTAATTGATATAAACTGTGAATTATGGTTGATGAATTGGGGTTAAATGAGAAAATCTCGATTGAATCTTCGAAATGGAAAAACGTGGTACCAAGTGGATATACCACGGTTCTACATGTAACGTGGTGCTAAGTGGACATGCCACGGTTACACATGTTGATTTATTAATGTGGTGCTAAGTGGATATGCCACAGTTATACATGTAACGTGGTGCTATGTGGATATGCCACGGTTATACATATTGATTCGAAAAGTGGCGCTAAGTGCGTATGCCACAAATACATATGTTAGCCCAATAGTGTGGTGCTATGTGCGTATACCACGAAGTTGGGTATCAATTACAGAAGGTGGAGCTATGTGCTAAAACCACCAGATATTGTTACATTTCAAAGTGTTCATCGGGAGAAACAAGTTTGCTAAATGGAATTTTGATGTGAAAAATGTGGAAATAAGTATCATGATATGAATATATGGGTTTTGAACCATGAGTTAGTTAAGTGATCGAATTTTGATAAGATAAATATGGATAAGTGTTATTTTGAAAGTTGATAATAAGGAATTTTAGTGAAAGAGGTGAAATTTGGGATAAATAGTTTAAAACAGCAAGAGAGGAATAAAAGAATTAGGGTAAGCAAATGATTTTCAATTTGTGAGATATCTGTATTGTTGTGAGATAGGGTTAGATAGACTTTGGAATCCCCTATTTCGACTTTGGAAAATCACTAAAAATTGTATAAAAATGTTTATAGTGTGTAATTTATATTCTCAAAATAATTTATCAATTTACTTTCAAGAGAAACAAACGAAAACATTATCTGAATTCTATATAATGAGATAATTGATTTTTAGTGAAGAGAGGTCAGGTCCACTGGACTGTGAAATAGAGGAATCTTTAATGAATAAACTGTACTAATTGGCCAAACTAAAAATTCTGAAAATTTTATGGAAAGAAGGCATATGAGTCTAGTTTTAAGGAAATTTTACGGAACTTAATTTCGAGTTCTGTAGCTTAAGATATAATTAATTTAGTGACTGTGGCTCAGAAAATAGTATAAGCTAAACATGTGTAAAAAGTGGAAACATGTATACAATGATTTTATTTCTTAAGAATGCCTTTTGAGAAATGGAAAAATTTTATTAATTTAATTGCTTATTATTATATGCCAACTTCCTAAGCTTTAAAGCTTACAACCTCTCTTCCATTTCTCTTAGTGTTATCAGGTTGGCTCGGGGTTGGAGATTGTCGCAGGCAGCATCACACTATCAATTTATCAAGTCGAGGTACTAATAAACCTTAATTGCTTTTGAGTGAGTGGTATGTATTGAGATTCAGTTATTAGTAACATGTATTCTTATGATTTGGCCAAAATTTGGCCAAATGTATTGGCTTATGTTACTCAATTGTATAAGGCCATGAGATGTGGCTCATATTGGTTATGGGTATGTAAGCCTATTTTATGCATGCTTGTGGAAATGCTTTGATGTAGTTAGGTATATTATACGTATTTAACGGTTAAGTTAGAAACAATTAAGGGTATGATATGTTTCTATGAAAGGTATTTGAGCATAATTGATTAAGAACAACAAAAAGGGGCTTGGAAAATAGCCTAAGTGTTGGTCACACGGGCGTGTCCTAAGTTACACGGGCATGTGACACTGTTTTGAGTGAAAATTTTCATAAGTGTTTGAAATATTCTGGTTCGGTCCCGTATCATACTTAATGTATCGTTTGGGTCTCGTAGGCCCATAATGTGGGTGTTATGTATATGAATGAAAAAGTTTTAAATTTTATACGAAAATTATGTGTCAAAATCAAACGATAGTGCGAATGTTGTTCGATAATGCCTCGTACCCGTGTCCGACGAGGGTTACGAGTGAGGGGCGTTACATTTAGTGGTGTTAAAGCTATGGTTTAGTTGGTTCTCGGACTAACATAGCAAGTGTTAGAGTCTAGTTATACATGCCACAAATCTGTGATAGTGTGATGTCTCCTGACGCGAATGAGGACCATCTTGTTTAGACAGAGGTACTCTCTAACCGAACTACATCCGACCATGTGACTGTAGTACTAAAGTATTTGAATAAAGTGCAGTTATAATGAGTCAAAATTCGGAAAGGTATGAAAAAGAATTCATAAATTTTATGTGTAATATGTGATATGAAAGTTCATATGGTGATATGCTTGTACATATTTGTTTGGCCTTCATATGATGTTACATGCTTGACTAAAATGATTTAGTAAATGTGATAAGTAAGGGTATACAAAATGCATAGAATTTATGAATGAGTGCACATATTTGAATGAAGTAATCAAAAATTTTGTGTACCACGGATATGAATGCCAATTTGTCTTAAGTTAATAGTAAAACTGCAATGATATATGATTCTGATGAGTGTATGTCATATGTGTGTATATGTGAGAATCGAGTCAGAGGCTGTATGACCTCACCCCCTTACTGATGAGGTGTTTATTATGAAAATTTATAGGAATCATGTTGATTAAGTCCTTAAGTGTGGAATCAAAAAGTTCAGTGGTAGAATAGTCATAAGCATGATCAAAGATTGAGAATGGTTGACAAGTAAAGAATAGCATTAGAAAGATAGTAGATTAACCTAAGAGTTATTCGGTTTATACAATATCACAGTTAGTGGAAAAGTTAACTTTGGAAAATCAATTTATTTAGACATGATGTTGGAAGGAAGTATTAACCGAAATTTCTTCTGAGCTGATTTTCGTTAGTGAAAGGAATAATTTGGAACTTTGTGATGACAGAATTAGCCAAAAGAATAATGTTTGAATTATAAAAATGTTTAAGTATGATAATTACAGTGGAACAATTTATGACTATTTCTTCTCAATTTATGACTATTTCTTCTGGGTATTCTATGTGTTCACATATTCTCAGAGACAATTATGATTGCTTGTTTTCAAATTAAAGTACCGTTGGCTCGATTGGTCTATGATTGGCATTCCCCTATCTTCTATTGGTATTCTATCCCAATATGTTTGAGATAAAAGTTGATAGTGAATTTATATGAAATTGTTCTTCTGTTTCTTCTAGTTATTATTCTGTTTGCATCTGTATGGAATATGTCTTATCTTTGTTACAATCGATTTCAGAATATATGAACCATAGTTCTCTTTCGGACATTCAATATGGTCTTGTGTCTCAGATTTCATTTTCTTGGCTTTCTCATCATTCTTATTGTTTAATTTATCAAGTATGACTTAGCTGAAAAGTCAAAGTCGACTAAAGTGTGGACTATGTCAGTCAAACTCGAATGGTATATGGAATGATATTAAATAATTAAGATTTACTCGATTGTTTAAATCAGAGCGCACTGATCAATTGAGAAATGAATTAAGCTATGTGTATTTGTGTTTATTCTTTGGTTCAAAAATGATGTTTATTCTTTGGTTCGAAAATGATGTTCTGCATACATAGATTTATAGCCAAACAGTCTGAATGAAGAAAGTTGAAATTCTAGAAAGCATGATATGGAAAAATACCTATTAGATCTATTTGAAATAGGTAATGTTATTCTGAATTAGAGTTACTCTGTTGATAAAGTTATCCTAATTGTGAAAGTTTGAATAGTTTGGGCATATTAACAAAGTTGAAACAATTGAAGGTATTATTAATCAAAGCTCCAATTTTGAGGTTAGTTTGACTTGAGTAATGAAATTATGATTTTTCAGTGATGCACTAGTGAATGGATAAGAATGTGTTTTATTACTAGAATGCAAAGTGATGGTTTAGGTTTCTATACAGTTAATATCACATTAAAAAAAAAGAGTTGTTTAGCTAGTGGTTAAGGGACAGTCATTATTATGTCTGTATTGAGAATTAGATGACGGTTTGATTTTAGCTAAATAAAAAGCTAAAGTGATGTCTACATGGCAACTTTGAGAAACTCAGGAATGTGTTACTAAGTGATAAGCTAAATGAATACAGTGAGGATCAACTTTTGATTCTGAACTTCATATTTGGGTTTGATTATTGTTATTATTATTCTGAGGTAGACTTCATGTACTGTGGAACTCAAGATTTATGCAGAGAATTTTGTGTAGAGCTCATAGTAGTAGTATCTGGGCTATACATTCAAAGAGTAATAAAAAGTACTTTGAATACGGATATGAACCCAGTATTTCTGATTTTGTGTTCAGATGTTGAATTGTCCACAAGATTAAGTCGAATGTCAAGTGTATTCAGGATTAATGCTGTCAGTGATGATATTGAAATGATAATGAGATAGGGCTATTATGAATTTCGTATTGAATTTTCCTCATCTTCAGATTGAAAAAAATGCTAGCTGGGTTGTTCCCAAGCGTTTGACAGAATTCATAAAATTTTTTCAGTATGTATCGATTCTTTATTTGACAAATTTGGCTGAGTTATATTGGGATTCGGATCTATGACAGTGTTTCTGAAAGTATCGTATTGAAAAGGGTTATTTAGTGATGGTTGGAAACTCTAAGAAAAGATACAAACCTCATTCCGATAAGATTTTCGGAGACGAAAATACCTAAAGGGGGAAAGTTGTAACATCCCCATTTTGGGCCTAGTCGGAACAGTGGTTTCGAGGCCACAAATCTGACAAGGAAAATATTTTTTTTATTATATTGTTATGATCTACAATTTCAAAGAAAGATTTCATGAAAATTTCATTTGAAAATTTCGACGTTTGGGCACTCAATTTAGTCAAAAGGACTAAATTATAAATAGTGCAAAAGTTGAGTTCCAAATGTTAAAAGTGTCTAATTGTTATGAAGTTTTTAATTGAAGGTCTTTAAATAGTAATTAGACCATTGGTTAAATTGTTAGACAAAAATGGGTATGAATAAGACAAATTTGAAAGAAAAGTCATTAAGGGCATTTTGGTCATTTAGTAATTTAAAAGAATTAAAAAGGGAAAATGAAGCAAAAATTTGCTCATCTTCCTCCTCAAGGCCGAATATAGCATGGAGAAACATTGGCTAGGATTTTTCAAGCTTCCAAGCTCGATTGTAAGTCCGTTCTAGCCCCGTTTTTAATGATTTTTACGTTTTTGAAATCCCGGTAACATGATCTCTCTATTTCTACCATTTATTTGAGCTAAGGTTTGATTTCAAAAATTGACCCATGTTTAATAATTGTGTATTTTGATGAATTATGGTAGATTATGCATGTTTATGGTTAGAGAAACGAGTTTTACCGAATGATTTTCGACGAAAACATCTGAAAAGACTAAATCGTAAAAGTTATAAAATTGGTCATAAGTGTGAGTTTTAATGAGAATTGTGGGCTACCATATTTATGAAATGGTTCAGTTAGGCCTAAAATGCAAAGAAATTGAATAAAATCTATTTACGAGCCTAGGGACAAAAGCGTGATTTTAAAAAACTTTAGGGGCAAAAATGTAAAATTTCCAAAATGTGAGTTTTAGATCAATGTGAGTAATGTGATTATTAAATAAGTGTTATTTAATATGTTAGATCAAGAAAACACGAAATTCTGGCTTAGAATGGGGAGGAACGAGATTATGAGCTAAATCGAGATTTATAGCTGTTTTTGCGTTCGAGGTAAGTTGTTGTATTAATAATAGTGCAATGCTATTGTTATATATGCTTAAAGCCTTAATTAGTATGTTAATTTGATTATTTTTGAATTAAATGTTGAAATTGCTATGGATATGAATTGATTTAAATTATGTCTATGATATAATATGACATAGAAATGAATTGAAACTTTGTGTTCAAAGTTCTTTTAATGATATATGAATATTATGTGAAATTATAAATTAGTTATAGTTATGAGATATGTGGTTAAGTGTTTATTGACAAGTTTCAACAAGTGTGATAAAGTCCTGATTGAACCTTAGGAATTGAATAGGATACGAGTGACATGTCACTAGGAACCTCAGTGTATCAGTAATTATGTGATTCCGGGTGCTGGTTCGTATTCTTATATCAATGGTTGGGTGATCTAGCATGTGTTGCAGACACCTGACAGCTTGTGTGAGCAGCATTGCATATTAACATTGGACTAACAGCTTGTGTGAGCAGGCCCGTGAATTGCCTCAGTGTTAAGTGATCAGTGGTAGCTTCGGCTACATATCGTGGCAGCTTCGGCTACATATTAGTGGTAGGTTCAACTACAATATATGTGTGGCACTTTTGTGCATTTTTTCGAGTATCCTTTAGAATTCTGCATGGTTCAACAGATACCGAAACGATATAATAAAGTGCTATAGAAAGTGATAATGATCATGTGATGTGATGAAATAATGTATGAATGTGTTTTATGTTGTGATGCAATTACATGTGTAAGTGTGGATATGAAGTTATGAATAAGTGCAGGTAAGTTTATATGTAAATAATGTATTGTTTTTATTATGTTATGATATTTTATTGTTACATGTGAAATAAGTTTTAGTATTGTACAACTAATTGATATAAACTGTGAATTGTGGTTGATGAATTGGGGTTAAATGAGAAAATCTCGATTGAATCTTCGAAATGGAAAAACATGGTGCTAAGTGGATATACCACGGTTCTACATGTAACGTGGTGCTAAGTGGATATGCCACGGTTACACATGTTGATTTATTAACGTGGTGCTAAGTGGATATGCCACAGTTATACATGTAACGTGGTGCTATGTGGATATGCCATAGTTTTACATGTTGATTCGAAAAGTGGCGCTAAGTGCGTATGCCACAAATACATATGTTAGCCCAATAGTGTGGTGCAATGTGCATATACCATGAAGTTGGGTATCAATTACGGAAGGTGGAGTTATGTTCTAAAACCACCGGATATTGTTACATTCCGAAGTGTTCATCGGGAGAAACAAGTTTGCTAAATGGAATTTTGATTTGAAAAATGTGGAAATAAGTATTGTGATATGAATATATGGGTTTTGAACCATGAGTTAGTTAAGTGATCGAATTTTGATAAGATAAATATGGATAAGTGTTATTTTGAAAGTTGATAATAAGGAATTTTATTAAAAGAGGTGAACTTTGGGATAAGTAGTTTAAAACATCAGCAGAGGAGTGACTTTGAAAAATCACCTTAAATGGTGGAAATTGAATTACAAGTTGAATTAGATATGAAATTAAATCCTATTGAGTCTACTTTAACATAAAAGAAGTAGGGTAAGCAAATGATTTTCAATTTGTGAGATATCTGTATTGTTCTGAGATAGGGTTAGATGCACTTTAGAATCCCCTATTCTGAATTTGGAAAATCACTAAAAATTGTATAAAAATGTTTATAGTGTGTAATCTATATGCTCAAAATCCTTTATGAATATACTTTCAAGTGAAACAAATGGAAACATTATCTAAATTTTATATAATGAGATAATCAATTTTTAGTGAAGAACGGTCAGGTCCACTGGACTGCAAAATAGAGGAATCTTTAATGAATAAATTGTACTAATTGTCTAATCTAAAAATTTTGAAAATTTTATGGAAAGAAGATATATGAGTCTAGTTTCAAGAAAAATTTACGGAACTTAATTTTGAGTCTTGTAGCTTAAGATATAATTAATTTAGCGACTGTGGCTTAGAAAACAACATAAGCTGAACATGTGTAAAAAGTGGAAACATGTATACAATGATTTTATTTCTTAAGAATGCCTTTTGAGAAATGGAAAAATTTTATTACTTTAATTGCTTATTATTATATGCAAACTTAATAAGCTTTAAAGCTTACACCCTCTCTTCTATTTCTCTTAGTGTTGTCAGGTTGGCTCGAGGTTGGAAATCGTCGGAGGCAGCATCACACTATCAATTTATCAAGTCGAGGTACTAATAATCCTTAATTGCTTTCGAGTGAGTGGCATGTATAAAGATTCAGTTATTAGTAACATGTATTCTTATGATTTGGCCAAATGTATTGGCTTATGTTACTTAATTGTATAAGGCTATGAGATGTGGCTCATATTAGTTATGGGTATGTAAGCCTATTTTATGCATGCTTGTGGAAATGTTTTAATGTAGTTGGGTATACTATACTCATTTAATGGTTAAGTTAGGAAAAATTAAGGGTATGATATGTGTCTATGAAACGTATTTGAGCGTAATTGATTAAGAACAACAAAAAGGGGCTTGGAAAATAGCCTAAGTGTTGGTTACACGGGCGCTTCCTGTGTCTCACGGGCATGTAAAACTGTTTTGAGTGAAAATTTTCATAAGTGTTTGAAAAATTCCGGTTTGGTCCTGGATCATACCTAGTGTATCGTTTGGGTCTCATAGGCCAATAATGTGGGTGTTATGTATATGAATGAAAATGTTTTAAATTTTATACGGAAATTATATGTCGAAATCAAATGATCGTGCAAGTGTTGTTCGGTAATGCCTCGTACCGGTGTCCGGCAACGATTACGGGTGAGGGACATTACAATTTTAGCTTGTGAAGTTTATATGTTTTTGTATGTTTAAGCCATGTTATTTAGCCTAACTTGGCATAAGTTTTGATTGTGTATAAGTTTATATGATATGGTATGTTTTGGCAAGTTTTACGATGGAAAGTATTTATACAAATGGTTATATTGATATGTGGTTGAAATATGAAATAGTTGTGCCTGTGGTTATAGATCAATTAAGGCATATTTGGGAATGACTATTTTAATGAATTGTTAAAGTATTATGAATTTGAATGGTTAGCTATTTGTTTATATGCCATGTGAAATTCGGTATGATTGATAATTATTTTTGGTTGATATGGATGCCTAATTATACATTGGTTATATACGTTTTGGATTGGTTTAGGTAATGGAAAATGGGGTGAGAAATATGGCTTTTAAACTAGGCTATTTTTGTCCACACGGGCAGAGACACGGGCGTGTGTCTCAGTCGTGTGTGACACACGGTCATGGTACACAGTTGTAACAACCATTTTTAGCTAAATCGGAACAGTGGTTTCAAAACTACAAATCTAAGGTTAGAAAATTGTTTTAATATGATTTATTGTGTTTATAGCATGATAGTATGTTTGTGTGAAAGTTTCGTGAATTAATTTTACCGCTTGGATGTCTAATTTGATAAAAGGACTAAATTGCATAAAATGAAAAAGTAGTGTTCTATAGTATAAAGTATCAAATGGCTATGAAATTGAAATGTGGAAGTCCTTATGATGTAATTAAACCATTGGTAGTGGGGATGGACATAAATAGTCATATATTAGATGATTTATATGTTATTTAACTAAGGTTAAATTAGTAAAATATGAATAAAGGTTAATAAAATAAAGCAAATGATAAAAATTAATTGTTTTCATCATCTTCCTAACTGAATAGAAAAAGAAAGAGAAGCCATTGAAGCATTTTAGATTCGGCCCTTGCATGATCATAATGTAAGTGATTTTGAGCTTGGTTTTTGATTATTTCTATGTTTTTTTGTAATCGTTGCATCTAGTACTAGCTAGACCAGGGAATACTTTGCAAAACTGTTAAATGTTTTGAAAGATTCCATTGATGAATATAAGTGGTCTTGAATGTTTGATGATGAAATATGAAAATTTGATGGTAGATGTACTAGTTTTACAAAGTGATTTTTAATGAAAACGCATAATAAGGATTAATTCGTGAAATGTGTAAATGTGTGAAAATTTATAAATATGGTCTATTAAGGGCATAAAAGGAATTCGTCTAGCATGGGTTTAAATGAAATTGTGTGAATTTTTGATTTTGGTGAAATAAGGACTGAATTGTAAAAATGTAAAAATATAGAGGCTAATGTGTAAAAGTGCTCAAATGTGTGTTTTGGACTAAATTGAATGAATAGATGATTAAACAAGCTGAATTTGATTATATATAGAACAAGAAAGGAAGAATTCTGAATTAGATCTGGGAAATAGTAAAGTAATTGCATAGTTGATCGTTTCATCATTTCCGTACCGAGGTAAGTTCATATGCTAATGAACGTTATTTAAATTGTGTTATAGATGCTTTATTATTGAATTGAATTTGAAAAATTGGTTGGAAATGCGCTTTCGGATGTGTTCGACCATGATTTGTTTGAGAAAAGTCACGTACGAACCTTAGGAATAGCGTAGGATACAAATGTCATGACATAGGGAGTTACCAAGATGATGTGATCCGGGTGCTGGTCTCGTACATCCTACCAGTGGCTGGGTTTTGACATGTGTTGTGGTTCCTAACAGCTTGTGTTAGCAGCACCGTGTAGCTATGTCTTGACTGACAACTTATGTGAGCAGGCCCGTTGTTATATCGAGAGCGAGCATATATGTGATATGAGATAGCTTTGGCTATATATGAGGCACTTAGGTGCGATGCGTTACCTGAGTATCCTTTAGTAATTTTGAATGGTTTTACAGGCATGAATGAGACGAGAATGAAAGTGAAATCCATTTAAATGATCCAGGTACTTGTGGAATGTATATGAATATTGAAATAAGATAAGTTGTGAATCTCATGTTTAAACATGTGAATATGGAAAGGTTTGTGGATTGATATGAAATATACCATGTTAAGTTTATTTTGGTTGAACTGCATTTAAATGATATGTTAAGTTTATTATCATATGAGCTTACTAAGCTATAAAGCTTACTTCATTTTTATTTTCCTTGTTTTATAGTGAAATCAAAGATAGCTCAGATTCAAGGACCATCAGAGACATCATTGCACTATCAGACATCTATTTTGGTACTTTTGGAATTGTATATATATGGTATATGGCATGTATAGGCTATGATCTTTTGGGTATATTTGATGATAATGTGATTGGCCTTATGAAATGGCTTGATAATGTTGTAAGGTTTAATGTATATAATGCCTTGTGATGTGGCTTATTTTAGTATGGTTATTGTAGTAGTTTTATGATGCTTGAATGGTTATTATGGCAAGAGGACTTTAGTTGGTTAAGATATGTATATTATGGATTGATCTTAAATGCTGAAGAGGTTGTTTATAAGTTAAGAAATATAGGTGAAACATGGCAAACGAATCATCTTGATTTGGTATGTTTTTGGTTTGGCAAATGGTTGTGTATTGAATGGTGAAATATTTGGATTTGCAAATGGCATGATTTGTGTATGAATTGATATTGTTTGGCTGCCTAATTGTGTTATGAAATGGTATCATTTTCTCTTGTGTAGGTATGCTTGACTTGGGTGGCAAAATGGCTTGGCAAATAACCTATTTTTGTCCACACGGGCAAAGACACAGGCGTGTGCCTCAGTCGTGTATGACACACGGTCATGGTACACAGCCGTGTGTCCCCTGGTGTTGCAGTTTGAAGCTAGTCAGTATGCACCACACGGCCTCACACGCGGGCGTGTGAATGGCCGTGTGGCACAAGTCAGTATACCCTACAGGTTTGACACAGCCTAGCACATGGCCTGGTACACGTGCATGTGAGGCCATTTCGAATAGGCACACAGGCTAGACACATGGGCGTATGGTCGGCCATGTGACCTAAGTCAGGGAGTTACACGGGGTAGGACATGGTCTAGGACACAGGCATGTGCTCCCATTTCGAATGTCCACATGGCCTGTGACACGGGTGTGTTAAGTGGCCGTGTGAGACACACGACCTGTTAACACGGGCGTGTGTCCCCTGTTTTAGCTAAAATTTTCTAACTTTCTTAAAGTTTTCATATGTTATCGATTTATTCCTGAACCATTTCTAAAGTATGTATAAGGCCTTGTAGGCCCTATTAAGGGACAATATGATTGTGGATCAATAGAATTTACTTGTATGATGATGATATGTGATAAGTGAATGTATAATTGTTATTTAAGCTTAGTAATGCCTTTTAACCCTATCCCGGTGACAGATATGGGTTAGGGGTGTTACAACGGTCGTGTATCCCTTGGTGTTGCATTTAAAAGAAAGTCAATATGCTCCACACGGCCTCACACACAGGCGTGTGATTGGCCATATGGCATAAGTTAGTATACCCTATAGGTTTGGCACGGCCTAGCATACAGCTTGGCACACGCGCGTATACAACCATTTCAGATAGGCACACAGGCTAGACACAAGGGCGTGTGGTCGGCCGTGTGACCTAAGTCAAGGAGTTACACGGCGTAGGACACGGGCTAGGACACGACCATGTGATCTTATTTTGAATGTCCACATGGGCTAAGACATAGACGTGTTTCTTGATCGTGTGAGACACACGACCTATTCACATGGGTGTGTGTCCCTTGTTTTGAGAATTTTCCTATGATTTCCCAAACTGTTCATATGTTATCGGTTTAGTCTTGAATGCATGTTCGAAGCCTCGTAGGCTCACTTTAAGAACGAGTAATGCCTCGTAACCCATTTCGGTGACAAATACGGGTTAAGGGTGTTACATGGTGAATGCCCCGTCTTTGCAGGGGAATACTTATATGTTCAAACTAACGATGATGATTTGCAGTGGTTTAGGCAGACTATATTGAAAATGAATATTAATGATATATGATTTTGTGGAGGTTCAGGCGGACTATATGGAAAACGATGTGCACAAGTAATAAAGCCTTTTGTGGGATGTAATAAAGCCCTTTATGGGACGTATAAATTAATGTAGGTCCATGGTCATGGCATGAACCAAGGAAGTTCATGAGATAGTTCCCGTTATGAATCCGCCTGACTTGTCTAAGTGGCATAATCTAATAGAAGTCCACGAGTTAAAATCACGTATTAGAATCTGTATATATATATGTGTGTGTGTTGCATTTATGTCTCCAGAAATATGAGATTTGCTTGATAAGTCCACCAAGAGTGAGCTATTTGTTTATATGAGTCCATTTGTCCAAGATATGATAGTTCGTTAAGACTATCTTACGAGTATGATTTCACAAATAGAGGATTCGCTCTTAAAAATTTGCCTTCATGTTATCTATTTCTAAAAATGGACCACTATAAATGAGTTATATGTTATTACGAGACAGAGGCAGGATACGACGATCTGCTAGATTTGTCTGTTTGATTAAGATAAGTTGATTTTCTTTATTAACTTGTAATGGGAGTTTTCTCTATGAATTTGTTGCTATGTTTCTTCATCTTTGAATCTGAAACAAGAATCCAAAGGGATCGTACTATATATCTGAATCCGTTAAGACAAGCTACTAATAGCAATCTGCAACAGGAACTATTCGCCAATATTTTTCTATCTGATTATCTGTATTTATTGGTGCGAGACACGTTATGAGAATTATCCATGGGTTTTCTTTCACAAGATCTCCAGGAAATAGATGCATAAGGGTCCGCAATGCAACTAGTGAAGCTAGAATTCATAGGGATAATCTGCCAAGAGGTTAAACGTTATTAAATCTGTATTTTAATACTACATCTATGAAGTGTCATCAGTGAGCTTTATGTGTGTAAGGCGTTGTTTAGCCGAACTTGAAATATTTTGTTTTCAAGTAGCCAGTAGTGGGTCAAATATAGCCAAGAAAGTTGAGTTGATCTCCAGGATGCGAAAGTAAATAAGAAATGGTATTAATGAAGATTACGCGTCGAGTAAAAGTGAGCCAGTTCATGGGATGTAAATACTACACCAATGAGATTGGCAAACTGTCCTAATTCAGGCAGTCAAACTTAAATTCTAAATCATGAAGCACCAGCTTGTTAGCATTTTGTTGATGTAAGGTATGGATAACTCACTAAGTTCATTTGAACTTACGTATGCGTCATTATGTATTGCAGATATAAAGGAAAACATGAGGATTCAAAAAAGGACCAGGCCAGAATATGCAATGCTCAAATGGACATGCTCCTTAAATGTAATATTCATATAGTGGGGCGACCTATAGACGGAGCCTAAGGGTCTTAGTTATATTTGTAATTAAGTTAATATAATTTCAATACTAAGTAATTATTCAATAGGTTAAAGTTATTTTGTGAAATCATTGTACCTTAAATTAAAGTTTTATCATTGAAATAAATTCTTGAGATTTGTGAAGTTAATTAGTAACGGTGTTATAAATATTATTTGTCTTGCACTGTTTTAAAAATGTAAATTGTAATAATGAATGTGCTAATTGAATTTGAATACGGAGTGTAACACCTTATAGCCCAGATTTGGCGATCAGGTCGGGTATGGAGTGTTACAGGAATTTAATATTTTATGGAAAATAGAGAATCAAATATGAGAAAAGAAAGACGAAAAATATAGATATAAAAGGGAATTTAATATTTTATGGAAAATACAGATCTCTATTTTCTATATTTGTTATTCTCTTTCTTTTCCCATGTTTGATTCTCTATTTTCCATGTACTCATTTTTCCTTTCCCATTTAAATTTCCTTTCTTCTTCTTAATTGAAACCCTAGCCATCATACTCAGTTGTCCTTTTTGTTTTTATTTTATTTTATTTCTTTTCCTTCTTCTTCTTAATTGAAAACCTTAGCCACCATACTCAATGCCACTGATGCCGCCATTTACAGTGGCTTTTCATGCCGATTTTGACACCAAAAAGGAGATTTCCTCCTCATTGACTTCTACAGTTTAGATCTCCCAATAGCAGACTCAAAATCTTCTAAAACAGTGACCAAAGTTTTGAACTACTTTTTCTACAATTTTTTTTAAAAATATCACCAGTGTCACTTGACACGACGACAACACCTATAAAATATTTTTTAAAATATTTTAACGGGTGTCACCTGACATATCGATGACACCTATTAAAATTTCTTTTCTTTCTTTTTTCTCTATCGTGAATACATGTATTTTTAACGGGTATTTTGAAAAATACATAATGGTCCAAAAAATATTTTTTTAAGAAGCCAATGATTAGTTAATAATGAGGGGACAGTGCTGCCGATATGTCAGGCGGCATTGGCGGTCATTGTCATGAACAAGTCATTTATGTACATTATATTTTACTTGGACCATTTTCATAAATAATTTTTTTTGGATTAATTGCGTAAAAAAACCCCCTATTCCCGGCATATGGCATATCTATTGTCTTAAAATTATTTTATATTTAAAATCAAATTGATAGAATGTGTTAGTATTAGAGGGTTGAATTTATTATCAAACCAATAAAATAAACTCATGTTAGCACTTTCGTCAAATTTTAAATGGCTCCAAAAATTTTGATACCAAATAGATTAATGATTAATATAAAAAAATAAAAATTTGAGGGATAAATTCCAAAAGTATACAAGAAATATGGTTTAATATGCAATTGTATATACGAACTTTGATTTTATGCAATTTTACACATGAAATTTTTATTTGATCCAATTCTTGTAAATTATTAACACAATTATTGATATAACATCATTTTATGTTTATATATTATATACATAAATAATTATATTTATCCAACATAAAAAAATTAATGTATTTGTTTCTTTAAATGTTAAATTAAAATTAAAGTTTTAAATATACATCTGAACTAAAATTAAAATTTCATATGTATAATTACACCAAATTAAAATTTATGTATACAATTGCACATTAAATTAAAGTACATATATAATATTAATAACAAAAATAAAACACCAATAATAATTTAATCAACATTTCTATACTTCATCCAAATATAATATTAATCCTAATACAAAATTCTTATATGAATTCAAAGGAAACGGCACCAATTGAATTTAGCTTATTTGGCGGTAGAAATTGTAACACCCCAAACCCATCCTGGACGTTACGCCTGGATCTGGAGGATCACGTGATGAATAACTTAGAAAAATTCGTCTGAATAAAACAAGTTTATGACTTAAAAAAAACAAGTTCGTTCTTTTAGCAAACCCCACTTGGGTTCTAGGTAAAAACCTTTGTTTTAGTTTTGGAAATCAAGTTTAAGGATAGGAAGAACTGTCGTTTTAATTTCGAAAACGTAACAAAGTTAAGTTACTGAGTTTGGTTAAGTTATGCTTAAAAATTGTTGGAAGCGTTTAAAACATATAGGCGTGGTTTTTCTTTCAAAAGCTTTTGTTATCAATTATTAGAAGTCCAGTATGATTAATTAACCAATTTCATGCAAATTGCGTTCATAATAACAAGTAACCAAAAAAAAGTTAAAAAACCCGAAATGGCTTTATTACATAACTTAAAAACCCAAAATCAAAAACGAGGTAAAAGCTAAAACAGTAAAGGTCCAGCAGAAGCAGAAAATAAGCAGATACACATGTGGCCACCTCGAGTCCATCACGGCACCAAATCCACTAAGTCTGGGGGTTACCTTCACATGTTAGAAATTAAAAGAGTGAGTTTGGGTAAACTCAGTGTGCAGCTCCCCAACAGATCAGAATGGCCAAAGCCTACCACAGAAACAGATCGGACCTAATCCCAAAACAGATACAGAATACATACATATTATGCAAAACCCACCCACCCAGCCATCACACCACCCGTACCAACCAACACACCATGTGGGGAATAACTCAACCCACTCAGCCCACACACCAATGGCAGCAAAGCTACTAATGACAGAATATTGTGGCAGAGCTACCAGAAACAGAATGAGTGGCAAGGCCACTATTAACAGAAATATGTGGCGGAGCCACTATAACAGAACTTCTTCCTTAATCATAATCCCAACCCCATGCAGATTCACAAAACAGAATATATAACGTACTTACAGAATAGTAGATACAGAATTAGTCATGCAAAGGCATTAATCTATCCTCCAGGGGTATAATAGTCATTTCTAAAACTGGGGGTAAAGTGGTAATTTTACCCCTTAGAGGTATTTCAGACCTTTTTATCAGATTTAATGCCTTAACACTAGATATAACCTCTAAACAGATCCTACATGAAGCTTAGCAACCCAGATTTATTAATTAGATCAAAAGTGATTTTGGGCCCTAAAACCCCTTTTGGCCCCGTGTGGGCCCACCTGCCCGGGTGGCCCATTACGTCTAATTTTACACTTAAAATTTTAGATTTTTACCAATTCACCTTAATAATCACTTATAGGGTATTTTACTCCTACGGACCCATAGGCCCATTAGGCTCATTTCGGCCCCTCCGAGCCCATCATAGCCTAAGTGTGAAGAATCGCACCAAAAGGTCTCCACAAACTAAAACCCATCTCAACGGGTCTAGATGGCCCAAAAGCATTCGCACACCAATGGGCATCGATATGCCGGCATTTCGACATTCCGACTTTTACCGACCTACACTACAGAGGGTGTAGTTACACACCTGTTTACGAATAGCGATGACTACTCCCTGCGAACGATCAACCTACAAATGTTCAATAAACTACTAAACAATCTAGTCGTTGCACCAACCATATTCCAAAAAGATCTTTTAATAATCGACCTAAACTAGAGGAAGTTACCCTTCTTTTTACCTTGTTGAGATCTAAACAATAGATCTAAGTTGTTACGGTACTATTGGCCACCAACTGCTCCTCACGAGACCGTCCTTAATTGCCCTAATACACATACGAAACCAAAAGGGAAGAACTATAATGAATACTTGACCAATGGGTCAAAACCGACAGTAACAAAAGAAGATAGGGGGAAGTTTCGGCTTTTCTTTATCTTCAAGAAATATTAAAGGAAAAACGATAGGGTACTTACCATAAGAGACTGTCTAATCCAAGCACAAAGAGGGAGAAGTGTCCTAAGGTATTCGGCCAAGTATGCGTCTAGAAAGAAAAGAAGGATAGGAGAAGAGATCGGAAGAATAATAGGGAGAAGAGAGTGGGGAGTTCGGCTTTGAGAAGAATAGTGGAAAGGGTTCGGCCAAGAGAGTTGTTAAGTGCATCGGTTCAAGCAATGAAGAAACGAAGAAGGAGGAGGAGGAGAAGAGAATGGGTTCGACTATTTGGAAAGAAGAAGAAAAAGAGAAGAAGTAACGACAGTGAGAAGGGGTTTTGGAGATTCGGCTTTTAGGGAGATGTTAGGGAGGGTTCGGCAATTAAGAGAATGGCAACTAAAATAGAGTTAGAAAGAAGAAAGGGGTTCGACTAAGCAAGAATAAGGAGAATGAGAGAAAGGCAAAAGCAATATTCGGCAATTGGACTATTGACCAAAAAGAATAAGAAGTAGAAGAGAATCGATTTCCCAAGTAAAGAGAGAAAATCCAAATGGCGCGAATGGCTACCACCAAAATCGACACTAAGAGGGAAGAAAAGTGAAACCACAAGCAAACGGCAACCACTTTGACCCTAAAGCCGAACATGTGCACCCAAAAACCATTAAAAGAATACTCCCCCTAGCACCAACTCGGCCAACACTCAACCTTAACCCACATCCTTGAAAATCTCCTTAATCCCCTCTTTATTTTGCTCATTGATTTACTCAGCCCTCACATTTGAACTCAATTCAAACTCTTCATGACCAAGTCTTCTCTTATTTGGTCAAAACCACCTCTAGAGTTTGACCCCAAATGAACCACTTGCCGCCCCCATTCAGCAAAAAGAACTCCTTCGCTTGCAAGGGGATTTGAACCCAAGATCCTCTTGTCCATGATGCTACCAAATGCCCACATGTAGCCTTTGCCATCTTGCCACCAACCCTTTTTGTGCCACAAAATTCCATCAACTACACATAAGCCCTACGAATCAGCACTCACACTCTCTTTAGCCCAGAATCAGAATTTTTGCTAAAATCTTGGCTTGAACCCGGGCCTTCCGGAGGCCCTCCAAACACACTTAAACCCTCAATTCAACACAGTCAAAAATGCAATTATTAAATTAAGAAGAAATCACAGAATTTTAAAATTTAGGGCGTTACAGAAATAAATTAAATATAATACGTGAAAATTTTACCTTCAAAATTCTTTTTATTAATTCCCTCCGATCTACTTCTAAATTTCTTACCAAAATCAAGATAGAAGGTTAGAATAATAATAATAATAATAATAATAATAATAATAATAATAATAATAAAAGAATAAACATTTAACCTCGACACAAATCTCAAATCTTTAATTTAAAATTAAATAAGTTCCTTTCACACAAAGCGAAAAAAAAAAAAAAGCCAAAATAGGAAAGATGTAATTATGAGATTCGATCAATTGGGCAACTTACTTGGATTCGTTACAACCAAGCTTTATCCATATATTGAATCCACAAATAGTATATACTTGTACACACTCAAATTTATTTTAAAAGTTATTAACTATTTTTAACCATATATAATTTCTTATGCCCTATATAAATATCATCTTATTTATGATTCACTCACACTTCACACCATCAAGACATATATACACCATATATGCTGATTGCACTTTTCCATCAATCATCAGTTTCTTGTTATTCTGTTTTATCTGTATGATAAGAGCGCCATGGAGACAGGTCAAACCGTAACCCCGATCCCGCTATGGAATATTGTGGTGATTTCAGCCATTGCCGCCGGGATCCAATTCGGATGGGCTCTGCAACTTTCTCTTCTAACCCCTTATGTCCAAACCCTTGGTGTTCCTCACGTCTGGGCTGCTTTCATTTGGCTTTGTGGTCCCATCTCCGGCCTCGTCGTTCAACCCATTGTAGGCTACAGCAGTGACCGTTGTACCTCTCGCATCGGTCGTCGCCGACCCTTCATTGCTGCTGGAGCTTGTTTCGTTGCCATCGCTGTTTGCATGATTGGCTTCGCCAAAGACATCGGTCACCGATCTGGTGATTCACTGCAAAATCCCACAAAGCCTAGAGCCGTTGCCATCTTCGTTACAGGTTTTTGGATCCTCGATGTGGCTAACAACATGTTACAAGGTCCATGCCGCGCTTTCTTGGCTGACCTTTCGTCGAATGATCATAAAAGAATGAGGATCGCCAATGCGTGGTTCTCGTTTTTCATGGCTGTTGGCAACGTTTTTGGTTACGCAGCTGGTTCCTTCTCAGATCTCCACAAGCTCCTACCCTTCACACAAACAACCGCCTGTGATGTTTACTGTGCAAACCTCAAAACTTGTTTCATAATTGACATTGTTTTCCTCCTGTCTATCACAATAACCGCCATTACCACCGTGAAAGAGACACCAATAACAAGAAAGGAAGCTGGAGATGAAGAGGATAACGAAGGAAGGTCATCGGGGCGGGCTTTCTTTGGGGAGTTAGTGATGGCATTCAAGACCCTGAAAAGACCAATGTGGGTCTTGCTTCTGGTGACAAGCCTTAATTGGATGGCGTGGTTTCCATTCTTGTTGTACGACACTGACTGGATGGGGGCGGAAGTATACGGAGGGAAAGTGAAGGGGAGTGCAAGCCAACAAAAATTGTACGACGAGGGAGTGCGTGCGGGTGCGTTGGGCCTAATGATAAACTCCATAGTGTTGGCGTTCGCGTCGTTGGGGTTAGAACCTGTGAGCCGGTTGATCGGTGGAGTGAAGAACATGTGGGGGGGGGTGAACTTGATATTGGCAGCAAGCTTGGCGGCGACGGTGTGGGTCACCAAGGTGGCGGAGGCATGGAGGAGTGAACATGGACCACAAATCTTGACCCCTCCGCCAACCAGCATCAAAACCTCTGCCTTGGCTTTGTTTGGGTTGTTGGGGATTCCACTTGCGGTTAGTTTTCCCTTTTTACCTTTCTTCACACTTATCTCCAGCTCTTTCATAAATGTGTGATGCTACGTAATGGAAAAAGGTTTAAGTCACCCTCCGTGATTCACTATTAAATCACGGACACACCTTCACCATCAAATAATTTTTCTTAATCATCATCGCCAGTTGGTTTTTAAGTAATTTTCAGATTTCTTTGGATCATTTTCTATAATTTATTTGGGCTTTTAAATTAACACACATTAATGGTATATACTTAAAACATGACAAATACACAACAAATTATATTTATAAAATATTAACAAAAAAAATATTAATACAAGTTGAAATAAATTTCAAGCATGTTAAGATACTATTAATTATGATAAAAACTAAAAAAAAAAATCATGTGATAGTACAATTTTAGGAAAATTTATGGATATAACAAAGATTTACTTTTAAAATTTTAGAGGCTTAATGTTCTGTTGAAGGTAAAATGTAGAGGCTCATTGAAATATAATAAAATTGAATATGCATCACACTTTAATTTATGTATATATAAAATGATGCAGGTTCAAAGTTTTTTTTTAAAAAAAAAAAGTGATACAAATTTGGTTGGCTAAAGATTATAAAAGTTTTAGGAAAATTGTTGCCTTCACAATACGTAACTAATTCTTCAAGAGACCCATTCCTTTTTTTAAATGGAATGATAGAAGGTTAATTAGGTAAGTAAAGTAAGGTTTAGAGTTTATCATTTAGCTAACCTAAACTACACCTTTTTTTTTCTTAAACCATAAGCTTTTTTTTCTTAGATCCATAAGCATGAAATTGTAAAATAATCAATAAATATAATGATGTCTGATACAGGTAACATTTAGCATTCCATTCGCATTGGCATCCATCTATTGCTCTGAAGAAGGTGGCGGTCAAGGTATGTTACAGTGGTGTTAATGATGTAGTGGCCATGCTTAATGCTTATACTAACTTTTTACACACAAAAGGAAAAGTATTATAGAAGTTTTTATAGATCATATTTTGATTTTTATATTTTAAAAATAAATAAATTAATTTTTATATGTTAAATTAAATAGCAAATTGATCTTTTTATTAAAATTTTTATTTATTTTTACTGTTAAAAACTAGTCATTGTATGTCAATGAAAGGTACATGTGGTGTGTCACGTTTCACTATCTGATTATTCTATCAACCACACCAATTTTTAACAATAAAAAGAGATCAATTTTTTAAAAGAAAATATCAATTTACTCTTTGATCTAATTTACAGAAATTAATTTTTTATTTTTTAAATAGAAAAATTAAAATACAATTTGACTCTTAACATAAAAACTTCTATGATACATTTACCCGAGAGAGAAAGGGTTAGTAACTTACCACATGACTCATATTTTAAACTATACGCTAAGAATATGTAATTACCATTTTAATTAAATTGAATAATGATACATGTATTCTACCTACTAAATTTGATGGTGATCTAAAAATTGTAGGTCTGTCTTTGGGAGTACTAAACTTGTCTATAGTTATCCCACAGGTAAAACATCAACTTCTTTGCCCCTGCTCTGCTCATTTTACATTGAATTTCAAACAATAATTGTAACGTTTTGGTGTTACGAAAAAATATGAATGATATAGCTGTTTCAACTAAAAATAGATTCATAAAATAAAAAGGGTGTTGAATTGGGAAATGTGACAGATGATTATATCAGTGATTAGTGGACCGGTAGATGCAGCATTTGGTGGCGGAAACTTACCAGCCTTTGTACTGGGGTCTATTTTGGCTGCCATTAGTGCTTTATTGGCAATATTTGCACTTCCCAATCCCAAAACACAACTCTCTCTCAACTCAACCGGAATGGCTGGAGCCCATTGACCACTGTCATGGAAGAAACTGAGATACTATATTGTTTCTTTTTTTCTTTAATTTTCTGGAATCTACTCTCTTGTCAGAATTTCTTAATTACTGACTGATGTAAGTTCTTGAATGTGGCATTAGCCTTCCTTGGCTCTTAAGTTTTATGGCGATATTTATGTTTTGATTGTGGCACTATGCTTTACTCCTTTCTAGATATGCTGCAAATTAAAATTCCAAAATATATCAAAATAAAATTTTGCTTCTAAATCTTTATATCTTGAAAGAGAGAGAAATTTATAATAAGTGTTACACTTTAATAAGTTCTTTTGTCTAAACTATTTAATTAATAAAAAATAACGTTATTTTAATTCAATAATAATTTAATAGTATTTGTCGAAACCATTTTTTTTTGAAAAACGGGAGTCGACTTAAAAACGAAAAATGGAGTCGCCACCAATACTTTTTATTTAGGTGTGATCAGTTCACCTTGTAAAATGTTTTGTTTTACTAAAACATCGATTTTAGCCTACGAAATTTGAGAAAACGGGTTCGGGAGTCGATTACGTATGAGGAATGATTAGCACCCTCGTAACGCCCAAAATTAGTACCTAATCAATTAATTAATGTCCTAATGTCAAAAATTTGAAAAGATTTTAATACACGATCCTTTTGATTTTTCAAAACTCATGTATTGAAAGGATATTCAATTATTTGGATCAAAAAGAAGATTCAAAACCCAGTAAATTAGGGCATCATCTCTCGAATTCTCAAATGCAGAATATTACCTTATTTTTTTTAAAATTTTTACCTGAAGACAACAAAATGTCACATCCAGTAAGTTAGGACGCGACACTTTAAATTCTCAAGAATAAACCTTTATTTGAAATTCATGTGTTTTATTTTTAAAAAAGGTACTCAAACATTTGAACTCAATGGGAAAAATAAAAACCCAGTAAGTTAGGACACGATTTTCCCAAAACTCCCAAATGTCGAATATTGCCTTATTCTGGAAAGCTTTTAAATAATAGCAAGTGTGGAAATGAAATATATTTATTTAAAAATAAAAATAAAAATAAAATAATATGAGGATTAAATAAACGAATAAAAATAAAAAGAATAATTAATGATTAAATAATTAAATGGATAAATAAAAAAGGTTAAAAAAACATTTAAGTCAACCTAACTCTCATAATATGAGGATTCAACGAAATTCCTCCACCAAAATCCAACTCAAACGAAAGCAACTTAAAAAGAAATGAAGAAGAAAATAACAGCAAGCCACAGAAAATAAGAACGCAAGAGAGAGAGAATTTTGAGTGAATGCTCTCAAGAATTCTTATTGCTCCCAAAACTCACGTGATTTACAATGAAGGGAGAGGCCTCTATTTATAGTTGAGCCTCCCCAAATCCAATGGTACAGATCAATTACATCAACGGCTAAGATCAAAGGGTATCTACAAATTAAATCTCTAAGATTACAAAATCATATCTTCTAAGATTGCATATCATATCTTCTAAGATTGCATATCATATCTAAGATTGCATATCCTTGAATATTATGTTCCCATATGTGTCAAGCTTGTAGATGGACCTTCAATCTTCTCAAGTAATGGGCCATTCCGATCGGGCCAAATGATATATTTGTAATTTTAGACTAGACTTGGACTTTGTTTTATTATTTTGAGATTATTATTTTTTTGTATGGACCCGGGCTAAATTGGCCTAGTACAGCTGCCCCTCTTTGCTCATTTTCGTGTAACGGGAATGGAGCAAAGACTATAAAAGAGCCAATTTTGTCTGGTCTTGCCAAATCTTGACATTTTTATTTTGAAAAACGGGAGTCAACTTAAAAACAAAAAATGGAGTCGCCACCTATCCTTTTTGTTTAGGTGTGATCGGTTCACCTTGTAAAATGTTTTGTTTTACTAAAACATCGATTTTAGCCTACGAAATTTGAGAAAACGGTTTCGGGAGTTGATTACGTACGAGGAAGGATTAGCACCCTCGTAATGCCCAAAATTGGTACCTAATCGATTAATTAATGTCCCAATGTCAAATTTTTGAAAAGATTTTAATACACGATCCTTTTGATTTTTCAAAACTCATGTGTTGAAAGGATATTCAATTATTTGGGTCAAAAAGAAGAGTCAAAACCCAGTAAGTTAGGGCATGATCTCTCGAATTCTTAAATACGGAATATTACCTTATTTTTTAAAAATTTTTACCTCAAGACAACAAAATGTCACATCCAGTAAGTTAGGACGCGACACCTTGAATTCTCAAAAGTAAACATTTATTTGAAATTCATGTATTTTATTTTTCAAAAAAGATACTCAAGCATTTGGACTCAATGGAAAAAAATCGAAATCCAGTAAGTTAGGGCATGATTTTTCCAAAGCTCCCAAATGTTGAATATTGCCTTATTCTAGAAAGCTTTTGAATAATAGCAAGTGTGGAAATGAAATATATTTATTTAAAACAATAGTTTTAATGAAGTTGTCGCGCTAATGCATAATAAAATCATAAACATATTTTTTTTAAATATTACATAATGAATTAATATTTAACGCTAATATAGCCAATTCGATTAAAAAGCCATATATAACAATTTTTAAAAAACAAAGAAAATTAAAATAAAATGTAAAAACAACCTAAAATGATAATAAGAAATAAAAATAATAATGAAAAAAAAAAACAACTTGAAATAAGTACTACATAAAAATTTGGAATAAGTAAACAAAATACAAATTTGCAAAAGGGTGAAAATAAAATAAATCTCTGTACAGAAATAATAAATAAACGAATAAAAATAAAAAGAATAATTAATAATTAAACAATTAAATGGATAAATAAAAAAGGTTGAAAAAACGAAGATGAACGAAGAATAAAATAAGAACAAACCATAGAAAATAAGAACGCAAGAGGGAGAGAAATTTGAGTGAATGCTCTCAAGAATTCTTATTGCTTCCCCAAAACTCAAGTGATTTACAATGAAGGGAGAGGCCTCTATTTATAGTTGAGCCTCCTTAAATCCAACGGTACAGATCAATTACATCAACGACTAAGATTAAAGGGTATTTACAAATTAAATCTCTAAGATTACAAAATCATATCTTCTAAGATTGCATATCATATCTAAGATTGCATATCCTTGAAGATTATGTTTCCAAGCTTGTAGATGGACCTTCAATCTTTTCAAGCAATGGGCTATTCTGATAGGGCCAAATGATATATTTGTAATTTTGGACTGGACTTGGACTTTGTTTTATTATTTTGGGTTTATTATTTTTTTGTATGGACCCGGGCTAAATTGGCCTATTACAGCTGCCCCTCTTTGCTCATTGTCGTGTAATGAAAATGGAACAAAGACTATAAAAGGACCAATTTTGCTCGGTCTTGTCGAATCTTGACTTCTTGGCACTTCTTTTTTCAAGTAGCTTCATTCCAATCCACTGCATCTTCAGGGGCATAGGAATTGTCGCTCTGATCCACTCCACTCCAATTTTAAGAAGATACGGTTTGTGTTTATTTTCTTGCTCCACTACAACTTCAGGGAGATAAAAATTGTATCCCGTAGCTACAATCTGTTCCACTACGACTCTAGGGAAATAAGATTAGCTATATTCAGTCTACTCTACTGCAGCTTCAGGGAGATAAGGCTAGTGGCTTCAATCTGCTTCACTGCAACTTCAGGAAGATAAGATCTGCCATAATTTGTAGCTTCAATTTGTTCTACTTTGACTCCAAGGAAATAAGATTTGCTTTCTTCAGTTTGCTCTGCTGCAACTTCATAGAGATAAGAATCGGTAATTTCAACCTGCTCCACTGCAACTTCTAGGAGATAAGGTTTGTGTATTTTTATCCTGCTCCACTGCAACTTCAGGGAGATAAGGGTGGTGGCTTTGAACCGCTCCAATGTTGTTTCAGAGAGAAGAGACTTATAGTTTCGATCTACTCTGTTGTAACTTCAATGAGATAAAAACTGGCAATTTCAACCTGCTCCACTGTAACTTAAGGGAGATAAGGTTTGCGTATTTTTATCCTACTCCACTGCAACTTTAGGGAGATAAAGATGATGCCTTCGATCTACTTCACTGCAACTTCATGCAGACAAAATCTGCTATCTTCAGCCTGCTTCGCTGCAAACTCAGGGAGGCAAGGCTGGTTACTTCAATCTGCTTCACTGCAACTTCAGGAAGATAAGATCTACTGTCTTTAGTCTCCTCCGCTGCAAACTCAGGGAGGCAAGACAGGTATCTTTGATCTATTTCGCCTTAAACTCAAGAAGACAAGATCTGTTATCTTCAGCTGCTCCGCTACAAACTTAGGGAGGCAAGGCTGGTGTCTTCGATTTGCTTCACTGTAACTTTAGGAAGACAAGATCTGCTATTGTTAATCTGCTCTGCTGCAAACTCAGGGAGGTAAGATTGGTATCTTTGATCTACTTCGCTGCAAATTCAGGAAGACAAGATCTGCTATCTTCAGCTACTCCGCTGCAAACTCAATGAGGCAAGGCTGGTGTATTCGATCTGCTTCACTACAACTTCAGAAAGACAAGATCTACTATCTTTAGTCTGCTCCACTGAAAACTCAGGGAGGCAAGATTGGTATCTCCGATCTGCTTCGCTGTAAATTCAGGAAGACAAGATCTGCTATCTTCAGCTTGCTCCGCTGTAAACTTAGGGAGGCAAGACTGGTGTTTTCGATCTACTTCGCTGCAACTTTAGGAAGACAAGATCTGTTAATTCACCGATGTTGCTACACCGTCCTCTGGGGAACTTGTCCTGTAGAATTGATTTTATGTGCTTATTCTTATACAAAATGATTAGGATGATATGATCAGAATGAATCAAATGCTCCTAACTGAATGTGTTATGAATGATATATGCATGAATGCAAAATGTCATGAGAATGATCATTTTTAATATTTAGAGCATCATCGTTCGTTGTTCATCGGGCTTTATCACTAACGTAATATGCTGCCATCTTGTTCGACTGGCTTTTTCGACGGAAAACCCGAAGAAACAATCACATTTTGCTCAACTGGTTTGCCCTATTACCACTTTAGGGGGATAAAATTTAGTTTATTCCATCCATCCTACTGCAACTCAGAGGTATAGGACTCGTATCATCTTCAATCCACACCACTGCTACTCAGGGGTATAGGATTTGTTTTATCTTCAATCCAGCAATTCAGGGGTATATGACTTGTATCATTTCCAATCCATCCCACTATAACTCAAGGGTGTAGGACTTGTATCACTTTCAATCTATCCCACTGTAACTCAGGGATATAGAACTTATATCATTTTCAATCCATCCCACTACAACTCAGGGGTATAGAACTCGTATCATCTTCAATCCACACCACTGCAACTTAAAGGTATAGAACTTGTTTCATTTTCAATCCATCCCACTGCAATTCAGGGGTAAGAACTTATATCATTTTCAATCCATCCCTCTGCAACTCAAGGGTAAGGACTTGTATCAATTTGATCTGTTACACCATTCTCTGAGTGTCATGCATGAATGTAGAATTTCCTTCTCGAACGATAATCTCATTTTTAATGCTTGGTGAACATTGGTTATTTGTTCATCGAATTTTTATCACCGACACGATACCTTGCCATTTTGTTCAATCACTATTTTTGACAGAAAGTCTGAAGATATGTCTTAATTTAGAATTTTCCTTCTCAACTATTTCCAACACTTTAGCTTGGTGAGTTCTAAACAATAATCATGTTTCAGGTTTCTGTACTATTTAGAAGCTTCCAGAGTAATATGCGAAACTCCTTTTATGAAAGTATTATTAGTCTACTAATCGTTATTTCAATGTGAAATGTTTGAAAAAGGTCATGCCAATGGACAAAATTGATTGGGGGTTTGGCTTGAAACAAACAAGTTAAGCAAAGATACCAAATGCAATCGAGAAGAAGATTTATTGGGAGCGTATTTTGAAAAGAATAAAGTAATCAAAGATAACAAATTCAAAATGGGTAAGATGGAAGCTAGTTTCCCCAGATATCGTAGCCTAAGCTTCTCTGAACAAACTTCTTAAGGACCATTTTGAACTCAATATGTGTTTAGGGGATCTGAAGTACTTTGTCGATGCCCCAAGACGTAAAATACTTCTTCCTTGTTAATTCAGAGAAAGCGAGACTACCGTATGCCCCACATTCGATCAAAATTTAAGCCACCTTTTTCGGGTTTTCAACTCAAAAACCCCTTTGGTTTTAAGGAGCCCTTTGCAGGTTTTCGCCTTGGCCTCTTCTTTTTCTTTCTTTTTTTTTTTTTAAATTTTTTATTTTTTTATTTTTGATTTTTTTGTTTTTTTCTTTTGGTCTCAAGGCGCCCTTTGCAGGTTTTCACCTTGGCCTCTCCCTTTTTAGGTAAATCTCCTTGACTGAATCTGAATTTACCAGATTGGGTAGGTCTTTGCCATCTGTAGCGACGAAAATTTTTAGCTTAGGTCGCTAATTGTGGCGATTTAAAATCTTGAAAACGAATTTCGATTTATTTAAAGCAAAGGAGTCGCCACCGATCCTTTTTCTTAGGTGTGATCGGACACCTATTAAAACTTCTTTTGGCTGAAAAATTCGTTTTTTAAGTAAAAAGGCTAAATTTAGGTCTACGTTAAAGTTCAGAGAAAAGTAGGGTCCGGGAGTCGGTTACGCGCGGGGAAGGTATTAGCACCCCCGCGACGCCCAAAAATTGGTATCTTTTCAAACATGCGTTGTCTTAATTTTCGAAAATACGAGTTCAATTTAGAATTTAGTTGTGGTCCGATCAAGATACGAGCATTTGAAGGTCTTTACTTCTGAGAAGGGTATCCCGCTTTTAACACGAGCCATTCGTGATTCACCCAACATAGCGATGAAATCACCGGCTTAATGTTAAAATCGGTATATTGCCTTGTTTATTAAAACATGAAAAGGTTTAAAATGAGTAATATCGATGAAGAAATCAAAATATGAATTAACGGGCTAAATTAGAAGTAAATAATGACAAAAGGAAAGAATGAACGAGATGAATATACAATAATACGTGCATAATAGCAGTGATTATAATGATGCATATAGTGCGACGGTAATAATGCAAATTCAAAATAGTAATTATGTATAGAACATATGCGAAATATATAATAGTATTGAAATGCGTGTACGTAATATATATTAGGAATAATGGAATTATGAAAATATGAGATAGCGAAAATATACGAATAATGATGTTATAATTATACACAATGTATATAAGTATAATATATAAAATGCATGTTTTGGATAAAATATATAAATGTGGGTAAATAATATAGTACAAATAATAATAACGAAGACTAATAGTGAAAATCACAAGTACGGCATATTATTAGGGTTTATACATAATACATATATTCACAGATATAGTGTTTAAAAAATGAACACGTAATATATATTAAAATGTTGAATACGATTATTAATACGCAAATATTTACATAAAATATATTAATATTTAGTGATATACGTAGATTTAAACATGATGGTATTAAAGAAAGCATAATACGTATAAATACGAAAATAATTTATAAACACTAATAATAGTAATATTAAATAATGGATTTAATAATGAAAATAATAAAACATAAGAATAAATACATAGAATCAAAAAATAATAGTAAGTATAACACACAATATTAAATGAGATATAAACATAAAACAAACAAAACTTTGATACAAAATAATACTATACGAAATACTATAATACGTGCATGTGCGTAAATGTAATAATACTAATACTTAATAATATTAAGGTTAATGATAATAATAATAAGACAAACTTAATAAAGTAAATAATAGTGAAAATAGTAGTAAAATAGCAAATATTATAATAAAATACCATACTAAAATAATACTTAATAATATAATAATAAAAGACATATGAATGACAATAATAATAATGATAATAAAGCTAATGTAAAAGAGTCTTTAATAGTAATAGAATAAATATAATACTTATATACATATAATAAGATATTTGAAATATAATCTAGTGTTAGTATATATGCATGGTGATAAAATAAAATACAATAATAATATTGTTAAAATGAATACTATATATATATACATATATATAAAAATATGCACATAAATACAAAACACTATTTTAATATTAAAGATAACAATAATAATGATAATGAATACAATAATAATATAATTAAAATTAAATAACGAAAAAGGTAATAACAGGACGGAATCGAATTAAAAAGGGAAGTTCTGGGTAAATTTAAAATAAAAAAATAGAAGGAGGAGGGGCTATTTGAACACGGGTGAACAACTGGGGGACCGAACGAGCAATTTTCCACGCTCTTAAAACGCAGCACATCAGTGGGGGGGCCAAATTGAAACACGGAGTAAGTTTCCGGGCCGATTTAAAATAAGAAATGACTTGATTGTAAATTGAAAAGAAGGCGGAAGGACCAATTGCGCAAATTCCCCATATGACGTCAGAGCACGCGGACCTTAGGTGGGTCGGATCGGGTCGACCCGACCCAGGTCGGTTGCTATAAAAGGCCAAAATTTTGGTTTTTGGCTCATTTGGTACCCCGTGGAGAAAAAAAAGAAAGGGAAGAGAGGAGAGGGGAAGGAAGGAGGGGGGGTCTCCGGAGAGCTCCGGTCATCGGACCGGTCACCGTCCGGTCACCGGCCGGTCACCGGCCGATGATCGGACCACCGTGCGCGCCGCCGTCGTTCTGGCGTTCCGGCCACCGTTCCGGTGGCAGGAAAAAGGTAAATTTTCGAGTTTTTTCTCTTTTTTTTTTCTTACTATTATTTTGTTATTTTGAACATATATGCACGAAAACAGAAAAAGGAATCACCTTGCGTTCTAATACTTTGATTCTGACCTAATCTCTGATCGGGGGTTTCCCTTCGCTGTTTCTTTGGACGTTTGGTGCTCTTACTTGCGTTTTAAAACTCTCTGATTTTATTGTATTAGAAAACTTTCCAGTATATTGTCTCTATTTCAATAGAAATCCGAACCGTTTACATTGTGGTTTCAATCGGCTTTTATAGCCTTTCCTATTGTTTTACAACTTGTTATTTTTCATCATTTCTCTACTGCCTTCTGTCCCTTTTTCTTTAAATGTTTGCAGGGAGCTTGGGCGGTGCTGAGATGTGACCTGGGCGGTGGTGGCAGCTGCTGAGTCAGAGGGCAGAGGCGGTGCAAAGGTTAAGTCGGCATTGGCGGCAAAGGCTAAATGGGTATTTGGGCTAGGGTTTCTGAGTTAGGGTTTGGGTATATTTGGGTTAGGCCAATTAGGGCCTGGGTATTGGGTTAAAATTTGTAATTGGGTTTAGTATTTTTGTAAATGGACTGGACTTATAATTTTGGTTCCTGTTTTGTTTTTGTTTGGGTTTATAATGAATGCAAAATTGGGCTACAACAGCTGCCCCTCTTTGCTCATTATCGTGCAACGAAAATAGAGCAAAGACATAATGAAAGGCCAATTTTGCCCCGCCCTATCAAATCTTGACTTCTCTTGTACTCCAGTTCAGGTAGCCTCCTTACAGTCCATCGCATCTTGGAGCTTAGGTTCGATCTGCTGCATCTTCAGAAATCTGCCTTGCAGCCTCGATCTACCTCCTCTTCAGTGGTGTAAAATTCGTCGTGATCTGATCTTTTGCAATTTCAGAAATGAAATCTGGTATCTTTAGTCCACTCTGCTACAACTTCAAGAAGATGAAACTTGTAACTTCAATCTGCGCCTCTACGATTTCACTGGGGATGCAAGGCCTACATCCTTGATTGGATCCCTTGTAACTTCAAAAAGGCACAATTTGTATCTTCAACTGGCTCCATTGCAGCTTCAAGGAGGCAAAATCTGATGTCTTCAATCAGCTCCAATCTTCATCCTCGGTGTGCCAACTGAGGCTCAACTCACTTCTCGCAATATGAATTGACTTTTAAAAAGCAAACATTTGATAATAGAATTTGAAAATATCTGGACATGAGGTCCAAGGCTTGACTCACTTCTCGCAATATGAGTTAACCTTTGAGGAACAGAAATTACAAACAGACATTGAAAAGTCTCAACTCACCTCTCGCAATATGAGTTGACTTTTGAGAAACAAAAATTAATGACGGAAATTGAAAAGTCTCAACTCACCTCTCGCAATATGAGTTGATTATGAAATATGAAATTGAGAAACTAGAATTAGAAGAACTCAACTCACTTCTCGCAATATGAGTTGATTTTGGAACAGTAATTAAAATTGAATTTAAAAGAGCTCGACTCACTTCTCGCAATATGAGTTGATCTAAAACTGAAATTAAAGGTACCTCGACGTGTCTCGAGGCTCAGCTCACTTCTCGCAATATGAACTGATTTTGAAAACATAAAAAACCAGATTCGAAAGTACCTCGGCATGACCTGAGGTTTGACTCACTTCTCGCAATATGAGTCAATAACAGAAATTAAAAATACCTCAACATGTTTTGAGGCCCAACTCACTTCTCGCAATATGAGCTGATTTCTGAAAACATAAATTAAAGACGGATGTTGAAAACATCTCGTCGTGACTTAAGGTTTGACTCACTTCTCGCAATATGAGTCAATAACAGAAATTAAAAGTACCTCAACGTGTCTTGAGGCTCAACTCACTTCTCGCAATATGAGCTGATTTTTGAAACATAAATTAAAGACAGAAATTGAAAATACCTCAGCGTGTCCTGAGGCTCAACTCACCTCTCGCAATATGAGTCGATTTTTCGAAACATAAATTAAAGGTACCTCGGTGTACAAAACATATCATCTGGTGGAACTCAAGTATCCTTCCCTTGATTCTGTACAATTATCATCGAAAACCCTTTGTTCTGCTAGAATATCTGTATGTGTCATGCATGATGCAATCATGGTATGCACATGTTTGTCTTAAATGCATTCATGTCTATATGAACATGTTATGTGCCTTGCATTTGTTTGTCGTGATCTCTTTTCTTCACGACTCTTGTAGTGATCTGGTCTCATTATTTCTTGACCTTTTCTTTCAGACTTCGTACTCGTTTCCCAATTTCACGAGTAACCTTTGTTTCTTGGATAGCACTCTTTTGCCCCATCTGATCTTTTGTTCTTGCTTCCGAGCTCTTGTTTTACTTATCATGATGATCTGTTTTCATTGCTTGGATTCTTAAGTTTCTCTTCAGGCTTTGTATCCATATTTTAAGCCTTACAAGTAATCTGCGTTTCTCAGATATCACTTGCCTGGTATACGTTGAACTTTTGTTTCTGCTTTGAGACTCTTGTGCCTATCAAGTTTTCTATCCGAGTAATATTCAACATTTCTTTTGTTCAGAGCATGTCATATTACTATTTATCAATTAAATAAACAACATAATGAGATGCATGCAAGTTGTCAGGTAGGTACAAGAAAGAGACTTCATAATAATTTCAAAGGTAACAAACAAAGTTAACCAAGGATAATTAAAAGTGCCAAGAAAGAAAAGGAACCATATTAGTGGATACAAATGTTCTAGATATTCAAGGCATGAACTCTGCCACGTTTCTCAATCACGAATCTTTCTGAGCAAGACTTCTTGTGTAGAAGATCTCGAGTGTTTCAGAAATGCTTCATACTATAGCCTGGTCACTTGGCCCACTGTTCAAAATTGCTTCTGCCCCTTGGGCCCAGATTTGCTTTATTAGGACGCCCTTTCGGGTTTTCATCCTAATGTTCTGTGTTAGACCAAGGCGCCCTTTTCGGGTTTTCACCTTGATCTCCCTTTTTTTTTTTTTAAGTGTAGTATTTCTTCACAACATCGGAGTTTACTGGATTTGGTAACTCCTTCCCATCCATTTCTGTAAGGATCAAGGCCCCGCCAGAGAATGCTTTCTTCACGACGTATGGTCCTTCCCAATTAGGTGCCCATTTCCCTCGCAAATCTTTTTGTATTGGGAGGATCTTTCTCAAAACGAGTTCTCCTTCGTGGAATTCTATTGGCCGTACCTTCTTGTTATGGGCCACAATCATTCTCTTTTGGTACATCTGTCCATGACAGATTGCCTTTAGGCGTTTTTCTTCGATGAGATTCAACTGATCATATCGAGCTTGGACCCATTCTGCCTCCTCGAGTTTCGACTCCATTAAGACGCGTAAGGAGGGAATCTCGACTTCAATGGGCAGCACGGCTTCCATCCCATAGACTAGAGAGAAAGGAGTTGCCCCTGTGGACGTCCTCACAGATGTGCGGTATGCGAATAGAGCGAATGGCAGCTTTTCGTGCCAGTCCCTGTAGGTCTCCGTCATTTTGCCGATGATCTTCTTTATGTTCTTGTTAGCTGCTTCAACAGCTCCGTTCATCTTCGGGCGATAAGGCGAGGAATTATGATGCTTTATTTGAAATTGCTTGCACACCTCTGTCATCATTTTATTGTTCAAATTCAAAGCGTTATCTGAGATGATTCTTTCAGGCAAACCATATCGACAAATGATTTCCTTTTTCAAGAACCTACAGACAGCGGCCCTTGTCACATTAGCAAATGAGGCAGCTTCTACCCATTTTGTGAAATAGTCGATGACCACGAAAATGAATCGGTGCCCATTAGAAGCTTTTGGAGAAATCGGCCCTATAACGTCCATGCCCCACATTGAAAAGGGCCATGGAGACGTCATAACATGAAGGGGAGAAGGAGCTACATGAATTTTGTCGCCATAAATTTGACATTTGTGGCACTTTCTTGCGTAGCTAATGCAATCCCTTTCCATCGTCGACCAGTAATACCCGAGTCTCATAATTTTTCTGGACATAGTGAAGCCGTTGGAGTGGGTCCCACATATTCCTTCGTGAACTTCTTCAAGTATTTTCTTGGCTTCAGCGGTGTCAACGCATCTCATAAGCACCTGATCTTTGCCTCTCTTATACAAGGTGTCTCCATCAAGAACAAATCCCACTGACATTCTTCTGATTGTTCTTTTGTCGTTCTCGTTTGCCTGTTCAAGATACGTTTGATTCTTGATGTACTCTAAGATATCATGGTACCATGGTCGTCCATCAGCCTCCTTCTCAATGCTATAACAATGTGCAGGGACCTCGTATATGCTCATCCTGAAGGGCATTATTTCTGCTTCTTTATTTGTTTTAAACATGGAAGCCAGAGTGGCCAAGGCATCAGCCAATTGATTATCTTCGCGTGGGAAGTAATTAAAAGTTATTTCTTTGAAATCTTTGATTAATTCAGCCACCAGATAGCTGTACTTGATCAACTTTGGATCTCTCACTTCCCATTCTTCGCGGATTTGGTAGATCACTAGGGCTGAATCCCCGTATACCTCTAAGACATCGATATTTCGTTCAATGGCTGCCCGTAGTCCCATGATACAAGCCTCGTATTCTGCTATGTTGTTGGTGCAGAAGAAATTGAGTCTAGCAGTGAAAGGATAATGATCTCCTTCCGGTGATACTAAGACTGCCCCAATCCCGTGCCCCAGGGCATTTGACGCGCCATCAAAGCTCATCTTCCAGGGCGTCCCCTTCGATGACTCACACTCTCTTTCTGTGATGCATATTAGATCTTCATCCGGGAAATCAAATCTCAGGGGCTCATACTCTTCGGTTGTTCGAGCCGCTAAGAAATCAGCTATTGCACTCCCTTTCACCGATTTTTGGTTCACATAGATGATATCATATTCTGATAACAGGATCTGCCATCGGGCCATTCTCCCCGAGAGTGCGGGTGATCCCATCATATATTTTATCGGGTCTAGCTTTGAGATTAACCATGTCATATGATACAACATGTATTGCCTGAGCCTCCTAGCTGCCCAAACCAAAGCACAACAGGATCTTTCGATCGACGAATACCTTGCCTCGTATTCTGTGAACTTTTTGCTGAGGTAGTATATCGCCTTTTCTTTCCTTCCCAACTCATCATGTTGCCCGAGTACACAACCCATTGAGTTTTCAAACACTGTTAAATACAAAATCAAAGGCCTTCCTGGAGTTGGTGGCACTAGCACTGGGGGGCTAGACAAATATTGTTTTATTTTGTCAAAGGCCTCCTGGCATTCTTCGTCCCATGCCCCAGGGTTGTGCTCTCGAAGGAGTCGAAAGATGGGGTCACACTGATTGGTGAGTTGAGCAATAAATCGGGAAATGTAGTTTAGCCTTCCCAAGAATCCTCTGACCTCTTTCTGTGTACGCGGAGGTGGTAATTCTTGAATGGCTTTTATCTTTTCCGTATCCACCTCGATGCCTCTTTCACTGACGATGAAGCCTAGCAACTTTCCCGAGGTAACCCCGAATGTACATTGAACCGGATTAAGCCTTAGCTGAAACTTTCTCAGTCTTTCAAATAACTTTTTGAGGTTCACAATATGTTCCTCTTCTCATCGGGATTTAGCAATCATGTCGTCAACATAGACTTCTATCTCCTTATGCATCATATCATGGAACAATGTCACCATGGCCCTCTGATACGTGGCCCCGGCATTCTTGAGCCCGAATGGCATCACCTTGTAACAGAACGTTCCCCACATCGTTATAAAGGTGGTTTTCTCCATATCCTCGGGAGCCATTTTGATCTGATTATACCCCGAAAATCCATCCATGAAAGAAAATAATGAATGCTTCGCCGTATTGTCCACCAATGTGTCGATATGTGGTAAGGGAAAATTATCCTTAGGACTTGCGCGGTTCAGGTCACGATAATCCACGCACATTCGCACTTTACCATCCTTCTTTGGCACTGGGACAATATTAGCCACCCATTCTGGATATCTGGAAGCTTGTAGGAAGCCTGCATTAAATTGCCTCTTGACTTCCTCTTTTATCTTCAGCAGCATTTCGGGCCTCATCCGCCTTAATTTTTGTTGGATGGGTTTACATTCGGGTCTCAGCGGGAGCTTATGAACCATTATGTCCCCGTCCAATCCCGGCATATCCTGATAGGACCATGCAAATACGTCTTTGTACTCATGAAGCAAATCAATCAAATGATGCCTGGTGTCCTCTGAGAGTGAGGTCCCAATCTTCACTTCTTGCTTATTTTCATTAGTGCCCAGGTTTATTGTTTCAACAGATTCTTGATGAGGTAGAATCTGTTTGTCCTCTTGTTCCACCAACCTTAGCAAGTCAGGAGACGAGACATAGTCTTCGGCATTTCCCTCATCCTCGAATTCTCCTAAACAAACGGTCCTTTCAAAATCGATTTCAAGATTGGTAACGGGTTCGTTCATGTCATTGGCATCTGAACACCTGAAAATTGAATGGGAAAGAGAACACTATAGAGGGACATCCAAGTTTTGGCAGCAACAAACAAAACATTATGGCATGGTATGAGGTAAGTGCAAGAACAGGCCATGAAATGAAAGAATAATTATGGAGTAGATGCAAATGCAAAAGGTTATGACAAAATGCTTCTTCATTAATATTCATTTAATAGATAAAGAGCAGACGACAGCTCTTACAAAAGAATCCCATTATATTTAGGGACACAAAAAGTGAATATCGGATATTACTCTGAGGAAGACTTGTAAACCACAAGGAGATCTTCAGCGGTCCAATTGTTCAACATGTAACCCGGGGGACAAGGGCGTATCTTTGAAACGTTCTTACTTGTGCCAGCTTCTTCATCAACGACATTTATACAAATGTTTTGGAAAGCCTTCTCAACGAGTAGCAATGGGCTGTGCACACTATCTTGCCCAGGATATATTATTCCAGCGGATGTGAATGTCCTCGACAGATGGGGGTACTCGATGGGTTCCCATTCCGGTTCTCGTCCTAGAGTCCTCGCAACCCTTCTTTCTTGCTCCTTCTTCCACTGTTTCTTCAAGTGATGTGCATTCGGTTGGAATCCTAGACCAAATTGTGCCTTATGAGGTACTGGTTTTAAGGCCCTGACTATCCCTTGATGATGTCTTCCCAAACCTTTCCTGGCTCGGGCCCCTCTCCCTACCGTCAACTTGATTCCCATTTTAGTATTCTTCGACAGCCTAGGCACGAGAATTCTGTTTCCTTCAGCCACAAATGTGGCGTTGACGAACTCAAAGGATCTAAAGGAGCATTCCTCGGCGTCTTTGTTCGCTTCGAGGTAAGGTGTGTCTGCAGAGATAGACGCAACAATATCCTCTTCACCCTCAACGGTAACCAAGCAGCCATCCATGATAAACTTTATTTTCTGATGAAGGGATGATGGAACTGCCCCGGCCGAATGGATCCATGGCCTTCCTAGGAGGCAATTATATGAAGGGGTGATGTCCATAACTTGGAACTCGACGTCATAGATATAAGGACCCACTTCTAGAGGGACCTCAATTTTTCCTATAACTTCTCGTCTCGTTCCATCAAATGCCCTCACCGTGGAGTGACACGGCCTCAAGTAGGACAAATCCATCGGAATTCTAGAAAGCGTGGCCAGAGGCATAACATTAAGCGCTGACCCATTATCAATAAGCACGTTTGGTATTATATAACCCTTACATCGGGCTGTTATATGCAGTGCCTTCACAGAGCCTCTACCGTTCGGTGGTATTTCATCATTACTAAAGGAGATGAAATTATCTGCGTTCAAGTTATTGATCCATCTATCAAGTTTTTCGACCGATATATTGTTTGCTACATAGGCTTGATTCAATACCTTCAACAAGGAATTTCGATGCGGCTCCGAATTCAATAACAGAGATAATACCGAAATACGTGTAGGTTGTTTACTTAATTGTTCGACCACGTTGTACTCACTGTGTTTGATGAATTTCAAAAATTCCTGCGCCTCTTCTTCATTTACAGGTCTTTTAGTCTCTTGTCGTTCGGGCGGACTTTCCGATTCGACTTCAGCCTCAAACATGGGTGCCTTTCCCTTTTGTTTGAAATTATTATTCCTCTTTGCTGGTTCAACTTCTTTGGAATAGCATCTTCCACTCCGGGTAAAGTGACCAACTTCTCCGATATTTTCAGCCGTGCCTTGGGATTTTTCGCTTTCAGGAGTGACAATATTGACATCGTATTTCCAAGGTACTGCCTTACTGTCCTTATACGGAAAAGGCGATGGCACCTCAATTACCATTTTTGGTTTTACCGGTTCTCTCCTCGCATCATAATAAATTATCAGTGGTCGTTCAGCCGAGTAAGGGAGATCCGATGATTGACTATCAGAGGCACATATTTCCCCTTCATTGGCCTCTTTTCTTCCATTGAAGATTTCAATTTCTTTGTTGTCCATCATGTTTTGGAGTAATTCTTTAAATTGCTCACACGACTGGATATTATGTCCTTCGACTTCATGGAAATCACAAAAATTTTGACTTTTCATATTTCTTTTCTCGGTTACTCCTCTAAGACGACAGAGTAACCCTTTTTCGAGCAACACCTCCCAGATTCTCTGCAAAGGTGTGCCTATTTTCGAAACGACTCTTCTAGTTTGCAATTCACTTATTTCCTCCACTGCACTTACATTTCTTTCAGCATGATTTGGGAACGGGTCTCCGGTCGCACCACTAGTACCGTCGAAGCACAAAACACCGGCATCGATTAGTCATTGGACTCTTCGTTTAAAGGCAATGCAGTTTTTCGTAGAGTGCCCCTGGTTCCCCGCGTGGTATGCACAGCTAGCATTAGGGTCATACCACTTTGGGTACGGGGGTTTCAACGGTGCCATGTAATGAGGAGATATCAACTGTTTTTCCAAAAGCTTAGGGTACAGTTCCCCGTAAGATATAGGAATAGGAGTGAATTGGGGTCTCTCGGGGTTAGGCCTCGCTGACCTTGGTTCTCCTCTAGGTTGGCCTTGGGTAGAGCCGGCATTTTGAAGAAACGTGGTGGCTGGCCTCGGGTTGTTGGTTGCATAGACAGGGTAAGAAGGATAGGGAGGTGGTGGTTGGTAATAGGGGGCTTGTGGTTGATAGAAGTTTGGTGGCGGGTAATTTCGAGGTCGAAATTGATTAGGATATGGACTAGGAGCATAACGGTTTCCGGTTCCCACCATGTGGGCTTCCGGCTCCTTTTTTCTCATAGGCACTGCCTTCTTCGAACCTTCTCCTTCCATTCTTCCACTTTTAACCGCATTTTCTATTAGTTCACCGGATATGACAATATCCGAGAAGTCCTTTGTGGCGCTTCCCACTAATTTATCATAGAATGGCGCCTTCAGGGTATTGATGAACAGGACTGCTATCTCGGTCTTGGTCAATGGAGGTTCCACCTGAGCCGAGATGTCTCTCCACCTCTGCGCATATTGTCTAAAAGTTTCTGATGGCTTTTTCTCCATCATTTGTAGTGTCATGCGGTCGGGTACCATATCGGAGACGTGTTTGTACTGCTCGCAAAATGCCGCGGCTAGATCCTTCCAGGTTCGGATCTTTTCTCTACTGAGTTGGTTGTACCAGCGGAGAGCTGATCCGGTCAAACTGTCCTGAAAACAATGTATAAGCAGCTTGTCTTCATTGACATAACCAGTCATTTTTCGGCAGAACATAACGAGATGTGCCTTCGGGCATCTCGAGCCATCATACTTTTCAAAATCCGGTGCTTTGAATTTTGGAGGGAGGACCAAATCAGGTACCAGACTAAGTTCTTTAGCGTTTAGTGCCGAGAAGACTTCAATGCCTTCTATCGCTCTAAGTCTTTCCTCCAGACTTCTATATTTTTCTTGGACTTCATGATCCTCTATCCTTAGCCTAGCGATTTCTGCAGGATCGTCTAGGTCTGGGACAGGTGGATCCATTGGAGCAGTTCCTGGGTTTGCCACGAATATCCCCTGTCCTACAGGAGGAGGTGTTATAGGCCGTTGTTCCAGGCCCGCGGGTCCCCCTTGCGTGTATCCTCTATGTATCGCGTGAGGCGGAGTAAACCCAAGAGGGTAGGGCAGATCCTGATCAAGATTCACAACCTCAGGGTTTTGTATAGGTCCCTTTCCTTTGACTAGGGCCGACATCATTTCCATCATCTTGGCCAATTGGTCCTTCTGTTCAGTGGATTCCTCGCGAGACCTTATCATCAACTCTCTCGTCTCCTGTTGCGACCTGGCTAACTGTTCCTGTAATTCTTTCTGAATTCTCTCCATCCTTTCAATTCTTTCGTTAAACTCAGCCTCCATTGCTCTAGCCTGTCGACGTGTTCTATACGTATGGTGTGATTCCAGGTTTACAATGTCACAACTGCGCATCATATGATTCTACTCTTAGCAAACGATCGTGGGATATGCAGTGAATGAATGAATGAATGAATGAATGAATGAATGTTAATTATGAATGCACGTCAAATGTTAGTTATGAATGCACATGCAAAAATCGGTGTTGATTCCAGACAGCCCCTATCTAGGCATTTCATTAATCAAAAGAGTCTATTTACAAAACGTTTTTTCATCATTTGATTCAGCTTTCATACAAACTTCCTTGCTACATTGCCGTAATTCTTCACCCGTTCCAAGAATTCTGATATGCTCGATCTCTGTCTAGGCGGGAATTGGCAACTAAGACTCTCGGCTTCATCCGCTATTTGCATTATGTGCATGGCTGCCGTACGAATCTCGTTGATCAAGTATTTGAGATTTTCATCCTTTTCGCAGAGGGCTCTTTCGTAAGCGTGGGTATCTCTATCATACTGACCCTTCTTTTCTTCCAAAGCTTCCAAGAGAGTATCCAGTTGTTGTTGTCGGGCTTGTAGTGTGTCTTCTAAATCTCGTATCGTTTCTTTCAATTCTTGACGCTTAGCTCGACTAGTCATCAGTTCAACAGATGTAGCTTCATACTCAGCAGACTTCTTTCTTAACTCTATTGCAGCCCGTGCAGCCTTTCCTTCTTCTTTCTTTGCTTTTCCTTTCCAAAATTCCATCCCACCTTTGACATTACTCAATTCCTCTTTCCATTCCGCTGACGACTTGCCCAGCCCGCTGTTCTTTATGGTGCCTCTTAACTTTTTATTTTCTAGATGAAGATCTCTTAAGTCGTTTCTTACGACCTCGACTTCTTTTTGCACCTTCTCGGCCCTGGATCTTCCAATTTGAACATCGATCTTCAGCTGATAATTTTCTTCTTGAAGGGCACTAAGGTCTCGTAACATTTTTGTCTTTTCGCGTTCGAATTCTTGTCTCGCCGTCTCTAGCTCGGATGGAATTTCATTCGAAAAAGGATTCTGAAAGGCGTAATCTGCCGATGAGACTTGCAAACTACTCATCCGTTGCTTTCTCCATGCATCGTAGTCCTGGGTGATAGTGTCAGCATATAAAGCCAACTTCATCAGATGAATTCTTTTCCAAGCCTTTGCAGTGTCTCGGACTTTCTTCATATAACCTTCGCCCGCAAAAACAAACTCTGACTGAGCCAGACCACTGGTGGCGGGTATAAACTGTCGTGAAGAGAACTGTCTTTGAACCAAAAGAGGAGCGTAACCAATCCCTCCCCACAATCCAAGTAGTGGCACCCAGTCTTGGTTTCCGACTTTGTATAACAAAAGCGAAGGGCGCATCCACGGCGCTCTCCATACTATGTCCTCGGCACGCAAGTTCTGAAACACTGAGACCCAATGCTGCTCAGTAACCTCCTTCGGCCACTCTTTCTTAAGGTGAGCTTCCAACGGAGCAAATGTCTTCGAAAACATGTGGAACGGTGTGCGCTTTACCTTCCAAAAGTGACTCAAAATCCAAACGTTAAGTAGCTGCGCGCATCCGATGAATCGTCCTTCCCCTCTTTTCCTGCAACTGCTCAAAGATCTGAAGGTCTCTGCTAGGATGGTTGGGGCAGGGTTGATACCTTGCTTCAACTTTTCAAAGAAATCCACTACCGCTACTTCTATATGTCCGAGAATTTTCGGAAAGACAACTAAACCATAGATAGCCAAAGCAAACAAATTTATCCGTTTCAACATGTCAGGATGGTTCAAAACCAGGTCTCGTAGGGAAAACCATGGGACGCAGCTGATTTCATTCTTTTTCTTTATTTACTTTTCGGCCCATGCATCAGTCATATCCGTCAGCCTTACTAACTTTTTCCTGAATGTCATCGGCTTGGGCTCTTTGACATACAGTTTGTAGGTTTGCATGTTTTCGACACACAGCAGAGCAGCATACTCCTCTATCGTAGGGGTCATATCTTCTTGGTTGAATGTGAAACACTGGTAACACGGGTCCCAAAATCCGATCATAGCTTGAATCAATCTTTCGTCTACTTTGACAGCAATCAGATGGGCTATGTCCCCATACCTTTCGGTGAAAATACCTCGAGTATCTGAATCCCACTGATTCCAGATCCAAACCAAGTCCTCAAGATTGTTTTGACGGACATTCACAGTTACCCGCTCGGGTAGATTGACAATGCATCCTTCTATCAGACTGTCTCCCTTTTCTCTTTGAGTCCTCAAAGACCAGTCCCGAACCACGGTGTTTGTCTCGGTCGTTTGTACAATTGACTCTTCCATTTGAAACCCGTTTTTGGCAACTAATCTTTAGTCAACACCGTCCTATTATGATGCCTATGATGCACGATGAGGAATAAAACAAAGACAATCAAACTTGGTCAGTGATCAGATATGAACGAAAATAAATTAAAGCAATTTTAAACTACCCGATTCAATTTAACAGATAAATCCCTTCCCCTTATATACAAAGTGAAAGTACAAAAGGTAAGAGGCATTTCTCCCGTGTGCCTATTTTGGTGTTTGCTAAACGGACAGAGGTTCAGCATGGCTCTAGCTGGGTGGCTCGTACAGTTCATTATATGCGGTTTTAGGTTCTAGAAAGGTACCCGAATTGTCTGTACTGTCATCTACTAAGATTAGTACAGAACCTCAGTCATGGCCCATCACAGGCTTACGAGATCAATTCGAGGGATTACATTTACTTATGCCTATGCGGAGGGACGAGTTATCTCACGAAGGCATAAGTCATATGTAACCCGAAAGTATTCACTAGCCTATGCGAAGGGACGAGTTAACTCACGAAGGCGTAGCGTTTACTTTCACTTAAAAGGGACGGAGCCTGGGTATAGAGCTCATGTTATGCAACAATGCACGTGAACAGTGTGTAGGGAGAAACTCACAAACCTTTCGTTTTATTTTAAAAACTAGACTTAGAGAACCGAAGCTTAGAAATTTAGAGCTTCAAAACAAGTAAACAAGAAGTTAGAAAACATTTACAATGAGATGCGAGTACATGATTTTTGCAAAATTTTTGAGGATCACAACTAAATATTAATTTGAAAAAGGCATTTCGAAAATTTTGACAACGCATTTGATTCGATTCGACTCTCGAAAGCTGGTCCCCAGTGGAGTCGCCAGCTGTAGCGACGAAAATTTTTAGCTTAGGTCGCTAATTGTGGCGATTTAAAATCTTGAAAACGAATTTCGATTTATTTAAAGCAAAGGAGTCGCCACCGATCCTTTTTCTTAGGTGTGATCGGACACCTATTAAAACTTCTTTTGGCTGAAAAATTCGTTTTTTAAGTAAAAAGGCTAAATTTAGGTCAACGTTAAAGTTCAGAGAAAAGTAGGGTCCGGGAGTCGGTTACGCGCGGGGAAGGTATTAGCACCCCCGCGACGCCCAAAAATTGGTATCTTTTCAAACATGCGTTGTCTTAATTTTCGAAAATACGAGTTCAATTTAGAATTTAGTTGTGGTCCGATCAAGATACGAGCATTTGAAGGTCTTTACTTCTGAGAAGGGTATCCCTCTTTTAACACGAGCCATTCGTGATTCACCCAACATAGCGATGAAATCACCGGCTTAATGTTAAAATCGGTATATTGCCTTGTTTATTAAAACATGAAAAGGTTTAAAATGAGTAATATCGATGAAGAAATCAAAATATGAATTAACGGGCTAAATTAGAAGTAAATAATGACAAAAGGAAAGAATGAACGAGATGAATATACAATAATGCGTGCATAATAGCAGTGATTATAATGATGCATATAGTGCGACAGTAATAATGCAAATTCAAAATAGTAATTATGTATAGAACATATGCGAAATATATAATAGTATTGAAATGCGTGTACGTAATATATATTAGGAATAATGGAATTATGAAAATATGAGATAGCGAAAATATACGAATAATGATGTTATAATTATACACAATGTATATAAGTATAATATATAAAATGCATGTTTTGGATAAAATATATAAATGTGGGTAAATAATATAGTACAAATAATAATAACGAAGACTAATAGTGAAAATCACAAGTACGGCATATTATTAGGGTTTATACATAATACATATATTCACAGATATAGTGTTTAAAAAATGAACACGTAATATATTAAAATGTTGAATACGATTATTAATACGCAAATATTTACATAAAATATATTAATATTTAGTGATATACGTAGATTTAAACATGATGGTATTAAAGAAAGCATAATACGTATAAATACGAAAATAATTTATAAACACTAATAATAGTAATATTAAATAATGGATTTAATAATGAAAATAATAAAACATAAGAATAAATACATAGAATCAAAAAATAATAGTAAGTATAACACACAATATTAAATGAGATATAAACATAAAACAAACAAAACTTTGATACAAAATAATACTATACGAAATACTATAATACGTGCATGTGCGTAAATGTAATAATACTAATACTTAATAATATTAAGGTTAATGATAACAATAATAAGACAAACTTAATAAAGTAAATAATAGTGAAAATAGTAGTAAAATAGCAAATATTATAATAAAATACCATACTAAAATAATACTTAATAATATAATAATAAAAGACATATGAATGACAATAATAATAATGATAATAAAGCTATTTAATAGTAATAGAATAAATATAATACTTATATACATATAATAAGATATTTGAAATATAATCTACTGTTAGTATATATGCATGGTGATAAAATAAAATACAATAATAATATTGTTAAAATGAATACTATATATATATACATATATATAAAAATATGCACATAAATACAAAACACTATTTTAATATTAAAGATAACAATAATAATGATAATGAATACAATAATAATATAATTAAAATTAAATAACGAAAAAGGTAATAACAGGACGGAATCGAATTAAAAAGGGAAGTTCTGGGTAAATTTAAAATAAAAAAATAGAAGGAGGAGGGGCTATTTGAACACGGGTGAACAACTGGGGGACCGAACGAGCAATTTTCCACGCTCTTAAAACGCAGCACATCAGTGGGAGGGCCAAATTGAAACACGGAGTAAGTTTCCGGGCCGATTTAAAATAAGAAATGACTTGATTGTAAATTGAAAAGAAGGCGGAAGGACCAATTGCGCAAATTCCCCATATGACGTCAGAGCACGCGGACCTTAGGTGGGTCGGATCGGGTCGACCCGACCCAGGTCGGTTGCTATAAAAGGCCAAAATTTTGGTTTTTGGCTCATTTGGTACCCCGGGGAGAAAAAAAAGAAAGGGAAGAGAGGAGAGGGGAAGGAAGGAGGGGGGTCTCCGGAGAGCTCCGGTCATCGGACCGGTCACCGTCCAATCACCGGCCGGTCACCGGCCGATGATCCGACCACTGTGCGCGCCGCCGTCGTTCCGGCGTTCCGACCACCGGAACGGTGGCCGGAAAAAGGTAAATTTTCGAGTTTTTTTCTCTTTTTTTTTTCTTACTATTATTTTGTTATTTTGAACATATATGCACGAAAACAGAAAAAGGAATCACCTTGCGTTCTAATACTTTGATTCTGACCTAATCTCTGATCGGGGGTTTCCCTTCGCTGTTTCTTTGGACGTTTGGTGCTCTTACTTGCGTTTTAAAACTCTCTGATTTTATTGTATTAGAAAACTTTCCAGTATATTGTCTCTATTTCGATAGAAATCCGAACCATTTACATTGTGGTTTCAATCGGCTTTTATAGCCTTTCCTATTGTTTTACAACTTGTTATTTTTCATCATTTCTCTACTGCCTTCTGTCCCTTTTTCTTTAAATGTTTGCAGGGAGCTTGGGCGGTGCTGAGATGTGACATGGGCGGTGGTGGCAGCTGCTGAGTCAGAGGGCAGAGGCGGTGCAAAGGTTAAGTCGGCATTGGCGGCAAAGGCTAAATGGGTATTTGGGCTAGGGTTTCTAAGTTAGGGTTTGGGTGTATTTGGGTTAGGCCAATTAGGGCCTGGGTATTGGGTTAAAATTTGTAATTGGGTTTAGTATTTTTGTAAATGGACTGGACTTATAATTTTGGTTCCTGTTTTGTTTTTGTTTGGGTTTATAATGAATGCAAAATTGGGCTACAACACCATCCATCTTGGTCAATATCAATGCTCCTCCAAAACAGGCCTTCTTTATCACATAATGCCCTTCCCAGTTTGGCATCCATTTTTTTCTAAAATCCTTTTGTACAGGAAGGATTTTTCAATACTAGGTCCCCCTCGTGGAATCCTCTAGGATGAACATCTTTATCGTAAGTTCGCATCATCTGGCCATGACAGATAGCTTTTAACGTTTTTTTCCTTCGATTAGGTTCAATTGGCAAAACCGTTTCTATTTCATAAACAAATGTGTTGCTCCAACGAAGGTTCTGGCCGACGTTCGATAAGATAGAAGGTAAATGGTAACTTCTTTATGCCAATCTTTACAAGTCTCGGTCATCTTTCCCATGATCCTTGTTTTGTTGTTTTTGTTTTTACTTTTTTCTCTTTTTTTTTTGCTGCATTTACTGCACTGTGATATGGCATTTGATCTTTGAACAAACTTGCAAACTTTTGACATTTTCCTTTTTAGCAGTCTTTGTCGGCACCTGATCTTTTTTTTTTGAGAATTTGATGACTATCGACTTTGTAACATTGGCATATGAAGCTACTTCCACCCTTTTAGTGAAGTACACGACAACCACGAAGATGAATCGATCGACTAGAATCTTTTAACGAGATCGACCCCATAATATCCATGCCCCACATATAGAAAATCTGTGAAGAAATAGAGAAGGCACATCAGTCTTGTTTTCCTTAATTTGGCATTTACAGCATAACTGAAGTAATCTCCCTTTTATGGTGGACCAGTAGTACCCGAACCTCATGTTCTTTAAACACCCTTATGGACCTCTTTTAAGATTTTCCCAGGCGTGTCTTGATATAATCGTGCGAAAACATCTTTGAATTCTTGGAAATAACTCAATGATGTCTTGCCTTATTTCTGTGGTGAGTTGGGCTTCAATTTTCACCCTTTTCCTAGGCTCGCAATGTCCACTAACCCTATGTAAGGTAGGATCTATTTTTCATTGTGTTCTACCATCCTTAACAAATCAGAAGATAGGTCACAATCTCTGTCATCTTCAAAATTCTGAGATCCCTCTAAAAACATATCTCACTCAAAATGAGATTTTGAGTCAGTAGCAACGTCATTCATGTCGTTGATATCTGGGAACCTATTGTAGGTACGAAGGCCGATTCCAAAGAATAAATGATTCTAAGGATGATTATTTATATGATATAGTCATGAATGAAGAATAAAAGAATATCTGAAAAAAAAGTATAAAGAACAAAAGAATCTATACATGGAAAGAATAAAAGAATATTTGTTCAAAAAGATGTATTTTATTGAAATAAAAATTTTGGACAAAAGCCTATTTCACAAAAGGATTCTTATTGCCTCTAGGCTTAAAGCAACAAGTTTGTTTTGAATATTACTCTAAATTAGCTCTAAAAATACAAGATCTCTTCCACAGACCCATTGTCTAAAACACTTCCAAGTACTCAAGGGTTTGGAAACTTTTATTCCCTAACTCCCTCTTTGGATATGTCATTAATGTTCAGATTCCCCGATATTCCTTCTAGGCTTTTAACTTTCAAAGAATCGCAACTCTCTTTCCCACTCCTTCAATTATCGCATTTACTGTCTTATCAGAGCAATTAGGTTCTACTGAATAGTCAAACTTCACAATTCCCATTATAATGAACCTTTTGACCAACTTTTTAAACGTAGTGCAGTTTTCGATTGAATATCTCGTTATTCCTGCGTGGTACTCGCATTGGGCATTCGCATTATACCATTTTGAGAACGGAGGTTACACGGGTTCTGTGTAGAATGGAGATGCCGCATACACATCGAACAAATTCTGATACAACTCCTTGTATGTCATCGGGATGAGTGTGAACTGAAGCATTTCTGTGTTTAGCCTCATGTTGGATTCTTGCCTTGAAGAGCCTTGATAGCTAGTGGTTACGACCCTCGACTGGCCTAAAATGACCGATTTAGAATGCATGCTCAGGATATTCACTTTATTTTCCTTGTTTTTTAGGGCTGATCTTTTGGCGCTTTCTCCCATGTCTATCCTCCCACTCCTTACCGCATTTTCAATCATCTTGCCAGACATTACTATATCTGAAAAGCTTATGATAGCACTTCCTAACATATGGTTAATGAATGGGGCTTTTAAAGTATTGATGAAAAGCATCGTGGTTTTTTTTTCTAAAAGCGGCAGCTGAACTTGTATGGCAACTTCCCTCCATCTTTGCGCATACTACCTGAAACTTTCATTCGATTTTTTCTCTATGTTCTGTAAGTTAATTCTGTCAGGAGTCATGTCTGTCACATGACTATACTGCTTCATAAATGCTTTTGCTAGGTCTTTTCACGAATAAATCCTGGCACGACTTTTTTGATTATACCATTTGGATGCTGCCCCCACCAAATTGTCTTAGAAGCAGTAGATCAACAGTTGATCATTATTAACATACCCAGTCATCCGTATACAGAACATGGTATTATGGGCTTCAGGGCAGCTAGTCCCGTTGTACTTCTCGAATTCTTGGTATTTTAAACTTGTGAGGAAGCACCAAATCTGGAACCAAACTCAGATCCTTAGAATTAATTCCATTGTGATTATCAGCATTTTCTAAGGCCTTGAATTTTTCTGCTAACCATTTACAACGATCCTCTAATTGCCTTGGCAATTCAGTTCTTGCCCCTTCTCTCTCTGCTATATCTAAATCAGGGATAACAAGATTAGCTGGGTTATCTCCTGGGTTAGATCCTGAGCCAGCTTGGAAGTTCATGGGCATTGCAGTACCAGTTTGACCTTGTTGAGGCCTAGTTGTGATAGATGGCCTTCAAGGGTACACCTCAGATTGTGTCTATACATGCGTTGGAGTGAAACCTAGAGGATAGTCCTCATTATCCTCACTAGTATTAGTCATGGGCCCTTTCCTTTGTCCATTGCCCCATTTAGCAGTTGAGTCATCTGAGCCATCATATTTCTTTAGCCTTCCATCATTTGGTCCCTCATATCTTGTTGGATCTTTGCCAATTGCTCTTGTAGTTGTATTTGTAGCTGGCCTTGCATATCTCTTTGAAATTGTTCAAGTCTTTGATCCATATCTTTCGTCTTAGCACGAGTACCGTAACCATGTTTAGTTTCAAGATTAATTTTCTCTCTTTCTCTCTTTTTCTAAAATAACTTCAACTAATTAGGGTCATTTTATAGATTTTAATGCATATGATGCGATATAATGCAAATGCATGAAATGAATGCAAAAATAAAGAGAGGCGTTGATTCTAAATTCAATTCCATTAGAACAACATTTCTAGAAAATAAATTTCTTTACATAAAACATATTACATATGCGGCCTTGCCCTCATATTCCAGGCGAAGACATCGATCCCTTTTTCATATCTGGGTGTTAAGGTCAAATCCCACAAACTTTCCAATAGATGCCTCCACTATCTTTCTTGTTTGATCAAGGCCGCGACCCATTGCTCACTTATCCCCGTGATGTTAGCTTCTTTAAGAAAATCGAGACGTGACGGCTTTTGAATAATCTTTGTCAGCTTGAATTCTCAGGCAACGAAACAAAGTCATATATTCCTCTATGGACTATTAGCCTTTTCACGTTGTGTTTGCATGGACCATATTTGGACAGTCGCATTATATTCCACTTTATCAAGAAATCCATTTTCCATGACAAACTTTTTTATTTAGCAATCGAATTTGAATCAACACCTTTTTTCTATGATGGGAATGCAATGCAATCAAAACAAAAGAAAACACGTTAGCATAGGAGAATATAATAACAAAATAAAGCACTTATCTGGGTGACCACTAGGGTTCGGCGTGGCTCTACCTAAGGTGGGCTCTTAGGGCTCTCTATATGCGGTTTAGCTCTAAGGCAAAGGTACCTGAACCAGCAGATTCCTCAATCCTCACCCATTATAGGCTCATACAGACCGAGTTTAGTTCAGGGGAATACATTTCCCTATGGTTGCACGGAGACGAAAATTTCACGAAGACATGGGTACGGATGTATCCCAAAAATGATCCACTATCCTGCACGGAGGTGAAAACCTTACGAAGGAGTAGTTTCTCACTTCCACTTAAAAGGGTGTGACCAAACGGTCATGCAATGCAATGTAAGAGTATTCTACGAGACTTGAACCACATATGAAATGACACAAAGAAATGCAATAAAAAGATTGTAGATTTTTAAATTAGATTTTCAATTTTTGACAAAAGGACAAAAAATAATAATTTACGGCCTGACTCTCTTATTGGTCCCCAGCGGAGTCGCGAAGCTATCGAAACCATTTTTATTTTGAAAAATAGGATTCGACTTAAAAACAAAAAATGGAGTCGCCACCAATCCTTTTTGTTTAGGTGTGATCGGTTCACCTTGTAAAATGTTTTGTTTTACTAAATATCGATTTTAGCCTACGAAATTTGAGAAAATGGGTTCGGGAGTCGATTACGCACGAGGAAGGATTAGCACCGTCGTAATGCCCAAAATTGGTACCTAATCGATTAATTAATGTCCTAATGTCAAATTTTTGAAAAGCTTTTAATATACGATCCTTTTGATTTTTCAAAACTCATGTGTTGAAAGGATATTCAATTATTTGGGTCAAAAAGAAGAGTCAAAACCCAGTAAGTTAGGGCATGATCTCTCGAATTCCCAAATACGGAATATTACCTTATTTTTTTTAAAATTTTTACCTCAAGACAATAAAATGTCACATCTAGTAAGTTAGGACGCGACACCTTGAATTCTCAAGAATAAACATTTATTTGAAATTCATGTGTTTTATTTTTTAAAAAAGATACTCAAGCATTTGAACTCAATGGAAAAAATCGAAACCCAGTAAGTTAGGGCACGATTTTCCCAATGTTCCCAAATATTGAATATTGCCTTATTCTAGAAAGCTTTTGAATAATAGCAAGTGTGGAAACGAAATACATTTATTTAAAACAATGGTTTTAATGAAGTTGTCACGCTAATGCATAATAAAATGATAAACATATTTTTTTAAAAAAAATATTACATAATGAATTAATATTTAACGCTTGTATAGGCAATTGGATTAAAAAGCCATATATAACAATTTTTAAAAAAACAAAGCAAATTGAAATAAAATGTAAAAATAACCTAAAATGGTAATAAGAAATAAAAATAATAATGAAAAAAAAAACAGCTTGAAATAAGTACTACATAAAAATTTGGAATAAGTAAACAAAATACAAATTTGCAAAAGGGTGAAAATAAAATAAATCTCTATATAGAAGTAATAAATAAATGAATAAAAATAAAAAGAATAATTAATAATTAAAAAATTAAATGGATAAATAAAAAAGGTTGAAAAAACGAAGATGAACGAAGAATAAAATAAGAACAAACCACAGAAAATAAGAACGCAAGAGGGAGAGAAATTTGAGTGAATGCTCTCAAGAATTATTATTGCTTCCCCAAAACTCAAGTGATTTACAATGAAGGGAGATGCCTCTATTTATAGTTGAGCCTCCCTAAATCCAACGGTACAGATCAATTACATCAACGGCTAAGATTAAAGGGTATCTACAAATTAAATCTCTAAGATTACAATATCATATCTTCTAATATTGCATATCATATCTTCTAAGGTTGCATATCATATCTAAGATTGCATATCTTTGAAGATTATGTTTCCAAGCTTGTAGATGAACCTTCAATCTTTTCAAGCAATGGGCCATTCTAATTGGGCCATTCTAATCGGGCCAAATGATATATTTGTAATTTTGGATTGGACTTGGACTTTGTTTTATTATTGTGGGTTTATTATTTTTTTGTATGGACCTGGGCTAAATTGACTTATTACAGTATTTTTTAACTATTCCAAATAATTTTTATTCTCTCTAAACCAATTTCAATATACATTTGGCAATTGCAAAAACATTTTTCCAAATATATATACTTGCCTCCAAATTCTGCCCATATGAACTACAAGTTTGAAAGAAACTATTAACTAATGCATAATAAACATCTTGCGAGCTAAATAGAGCAAACTCATCATAAACATATTATGTATTCATATAATGTGATGTCTTAAATTTCTGCTACACCACTAAAGGCAATACAAGTACCTGATAACAAAGTTCTTGGAAGTAATATTGTTAGCCACAGCAACGTGGCACGTTGTTGAAATCGGACGTAAGTGCATAGATGAAAAGCATAATGGCATTGCCATTGGAACTTGGGAGAGTTTCAAACCGAAGGAGGTACATCTCAATTACATTGTGATTTGCCAAAAATATTGGGTACAGGTTACACACAACAGATTCTAATAGCTTGTTGATTTCCTAAAGCTCACCATTGATATAAGGGTCCTTTCAAAGTTTCAAGACGAGTAGATAAAGTGGCCTACAAATTGAAGTTGTTGTCAATACTCAAGGGATCATAATTTAGATTGCGAATTTGAATATTAACGAATATTTAAATTTTTTTTTACAAATTTAAGTATTACGGATTCATATAATATTTTGATTCATATTTTAAAATTATTATTCGCTATAGATGTGAATAGATACCTCTAATATTCATTATCCAAATCCGTATTGTTTATTTAGATAACAGATGGATATTCAGATATTCGAATCCACTGGTTATCAAATGCTTATAATTTTGATACTTTATATATAAAAAGAATTTTAGCAGATTGAAATTCATATTTTTGTAGATATGGATATTCGAAAAATGTTTGGAAATTTTGAAATTGTTTTTTTTTTTATTTGGATATCCAATGGATGGTAATACTTAATTTGGATTCATATATACATAGCAATATCCAAATAATTTGCGGATAATAAATGGATTCAAATTTTTAGGCAGATTTGCATATGTAGATTTGGATATTTAGAAAAATGTTGATATTTGATCTACTATCATTCCTATGGCACATGGAGTTGAATAGAGGTAAAGTTATAGATTGGGAGTTTGTTTGAAAGAAGAGATTACCAGATAGTGAGGTTGGTTGGAAATTAATCGAGGTAAGATAAACCAATTTCATTTCAAAAACATAACGAAGGCCTCTCTAGAACAAGTGGTGGATAATGATATTGAATGCGCTCAAAGGCTCAAGACCGAGGTGCACATAACAACAGAAGGTGTTCATTTAAGTAAATTAGGTTACTTAACTCACTATGAATTACCTAATTGTTAGAGTTGTAAGTATTTTAGTGAAAAAACTTAATGGATGAAAGAAACTGAACACACACTTTATTCAACAATCATTTAGAATTTACACAAAATAAAATCAACAATCCAGTAACTTTTTCCTAAACTTAAGCAACACAAAATAACTAATTCCTAAAAAGAGGAACAAACTTTGACACAATCAACTTAACAAAAAACAAAAAAACTTTGACACAATCAATTTAACAAAAAACAAAAAAAAAATGACACAATCAACTTAACAAAAAAAAAAACACATGGATATGTTTCAGTCCTGAAGCATTTTCTTAACACTCCTCATTGCTTTAGGAGCTGCAAATACCAAGTCTTGACCTCAGAAACTCGAACCTGCAAGCAGGCAATGGTTTGGTTAAAATGTCTACAACTTGATTTTCTGTTTTGTAGCAGACAAGAATCACATCTCCATGTTTCTGTACTTCCTTTAGGAAGAATAGCTTGTTGTTAAAATGTTTAGTCTTCCCATGAAACACACGATTATGAGAGATAGCAATAGCAGCTTAGTTGTCAACAAGAATCTCTGTGATTTCCTTCTGCTCCAGATTAAGATCAAGTAAAAATTTCCTCAACCATAAAGCTTGATTAATAGTAGCTGATGCAGCAATAAACTCTGCTCGGCAGTGGACTGGGCTACAGTTTCTTGCTTCTTCAAGCTCTATAAGAAAACACTAGAGCCAAGAGTAAAACAGTAGCCTGAAGTACTCCTCATATTATCAAAGAAACCTCCCCAGTCACTATCAGATAAAACCAACTAGCTTGAACTCCTTACTCCTTATGAACTTAACACCAATATCACTTGTCTCTTTGACATATTGAATCACTTTTGGAAGCCTTGAGCACAATGCATGAATCGAGACAAAATACTTATAGCATTCAAAACATCAGGCCTTGTTGCTGTGAGATACATCAAGCAACTAATCAAACCCCTAAAATATCCTTCATCAACTTTGCTAGCATCGTCTTCTTTACACAGCTTCTCTTTCTGATTCATTGGAGTGCTTGATGCATTGCACTCCTCTATCTGAAACTTCTTCAGTATTTCCTTTGCATACTTTTTCTGGCAGATTAAAACTTCACATTGCCCTTTCTTAATCTCCATGCCAAGGAAGTAGGACATGAACCGGAGATCTGTCATTTCAAACACCTTCATCATCTCCTGTTTGAAATTTTGAATATGATCTATATTGTTTCCTATGACCAGTAGGTCATCAACATATAGTGAAACAATAAGAATGTCAGTATCATTGTACTTGACATACAAGGTTGTTTCTAATAGACTTTTCACAAATCCCAAGTTCAACAAATGTTCATCAATTTTGCTATACCAAGCTCTTGGAGCTTGTTTTAGACCGTAAAGGGCTTTCTTAAGAAGATAGACTTTACCTCTTTCACCTTCCATCCCAAATCCTTGAGGCTGCTCAACATAAATTTCTTCCCAGAAGACACTATTTAAAAAAGCTTATTTGACATCCAACTGGAACACTTTCCAACCTTTTTGTGCAGCTATTGCCAGCAGTAACCTGATTTGTCCAATCTAGCAACAGGAGCAAAAATGTTAGAGTAATCAACACCAAAGATTTGGGCATACCCTTTAACCACAAGCCTGGCTTTATGCTTGTTGATTGAGCTATCAGCGTTAAGCTTGGTTCTTCTCTATCATTAACCGCTCCTCCTTTATTGTAGCTATCCACCTTTAATCCTTTTTTGCCTTGAGGTCTGTCCACAAGAATCCAAATCTTATTCTTATCTATCATTGACAACTCATCCTCCATTGTAGCTATCCACCTTTAATCCTTTTTTGCTTCTACATAGTCGATAGGTTCATATACAAAAACTTTGCACCTTTCATAAACATCTGAAAGCAACATTGTTCCTCTCACGAAAGCATCATCCACTGTTTCATTCTGCCAGTCATCTTCTTCTTTGATGTTTGAATTAGAAAACTTGAGTTTTAGCTTTGTCATGGTCTGACCCTTCTTCTCTACATTATCCCAGCTCCACTCTTCATCCTTTATGAAGTGAACATCCCTACTAATAACAATATTTTCAGTTTGTGGCTAAAAAATTGTAACACCCTGTAACCCTCATCCGTCGCCGGAATATGGTAATAATGTATTAACCATCTAAACGAAACCTCTGGAGACTCATAGATACATGTCATACATAGATTCAAATTTAACTTTGGATATCAAAAATCAAATTTACATCCATTTTTAGCAACTAAGCAAGCCATTTTTGCATGGCTATATAAATGTACAATTTGAAAATATCATTCAACTAAAAAGGGAGTCAAGCCTATACATGCCATTAACAAAACATAAAGTCTTTAAAGATACCAGAATCCAATTTAGATAGTGTGGATGACTTCGACTGAATTCTCGAGCCCGTAGTTGGAGTCAAAGATCTATAAAGCAGAGAAACAAAACAAACGGAGTAAGCTTTCATAAGCTTAGTAAGTCTTAAGTAAAATAAATAACTTTACTGAATTAAACATACATATTTATTTCATATACAAAATTTAAGTGAAACCTCATTCGGCCGAATTGGTCTAACTACAATTACACATATTTTAATCAGCATTTCTTTGACAATGAGTTTGATATCACAAAAATATCTTCATCCAATATTAAAATATCATTCATTTATTCTATTCAATAAAATGAATCTATAATTCCATAACGAACTATAATTTCAATAATCACATCATATATATATATTTTCATAAATTTAGATTCCACAGTGGTCGACTATAAATATACTCAACTACATTCAAATTTCTAGGGTTATATCCACTTCCATGTTAATATCCAAAAAGGCCGAATATTCACAAGCACACAAAGCACACTTAACATACAATTTCACTTAACTTCGAATTCACATACATAGGAAAATCAATATCTTCATATAACTTCACGTATTGGTCGAATGTATCTTAGTCGTATAGATATTCTTAATACCTATTCACATATATACACTCCACTACACATTTGTGATTCAATCCAAAATGAACTCGATTATAGGTACAGGATACATACCTGTCCACTTAAGGTGTTGAACCGATTCAAATATCAATTTATCGCAAAGTCTCAAATCTTAAATTTTTATTAAGTTACCTGATATTTGTCGGCTAGGTTCTAAACCCGAATTCATCACCAGCATTTCACCTGCTAGGCTTGAAATCTGATATCATCTCATCAGCAGTATAGCCTGCTAGGCCAAAGGCTCATATATTCCAGTACAAAATTTAATTCACAAGGTTTCATACCTATACAGTCACGTACTCCTCGTCTCCATATAACAAATCACATGACTTGAACATTAATTTCATTCGCATAAGGCTCATACTAAATACATAATTTACATTTTTAAGACACACCACAATATATACTATTAATCCGAAAAGAGCATTTAGCTATGACACACATGAATAATCCATTTTCATACATCTCATATTCAACAGTAACACAGATACATAACTCAAAAAGCTTACCACAAAGTTTATCATATAGCTTGCTCCAAGCTTCAATTTACCATTCGGTCTCATTCTAACATTTCTTTTTATCTTATTACAACTTAATTCATCAAATTTAAACTCATCAGTGTATATATATATATATATATACGCACAATAGAGACTCATTCTAATATAAGTACTCATTATTCATACTTTAATTTCATATATATGTGCATTTGTATTCCTCATGACCGTATATCATTTAATATATTAAAACAAGACTAAAATTTAGTCATAACATCCATATGACCGAAAACGTTAAAAGCCATGGGTAACCAAACAATAACCCATGATTGAAATACTCAAACATAACCATGGCTAAACACCACTTCATCGACACTTTCATTTCCTTTTTATTAACTTACCTAAGCCAAATATTCAATTAAGCTACCATAGGTCTTTCACTTGATTTAATCACATATGCACCACTCAAATCTTTACTTCATTATGTAATTCACCAATTTATATTTAATAGCCTTTTAATACACAAACATTACTCAATACCTTATTTAGGTTCATAAACTGACCCATTTCTTGATATATATATATATATATATATATATTTTCAGCATCTTAAACAACAAGATTAATAAAGGCATCCCGTCCTTAAACAAAGATAGTTTCTTGAATAAAAGTACAAATATGGTACTTTCATTCTTTCCAACTCAAATTACCATCAATTATTTCAATAATAACTCCTTAACACATTCGGCCATATATGCAAAATTTGACATTCAAATATTTTTCTTTTTTTAATTATTCACACGGCAAACATTCATTTTCTAACCTTTTAATACACACCATTAGCTCAATTCATTTCCTAAGTTCACATTCGGCTAACACACACATATAAGTGCTACAATTAGACATTAGCTTTGCATTTTACCATATAGCCAATTACCACAAAACATTTTAGACACAAAATTTCAACTTTAACAAACTCAATTCATCTATTAACAACCCTCAATACACAAAGCATTAAAACAACACCAAATAAACTCAATCAACCATGGCCGAATGCATCAACAACACCCAAGATCAAAATTTCTTCATGGGTTTACGGTAGAACTAAGAAAAGAACTCAAAAACATCCAAATAAAAACAAATTACCATGTATTTACCTTAGATTCTTGATCTTTAGATGGCCGAACAACAAAGCCTTGTTTTTCTTTGCACATCAATAAATTTATTCTTTGTTTTGAGTCACATTCGGCACTCATACTATAGTTATAGCTATGTCATATCTAACATAAGTTGTATTTGGTATAGACATATTAAATTCTAGTATTTCAATACGGCTTTATATATATCTTTACAACTAATTTAACTCAACATCTTAGCCACCTTTGGTTTAATTTATGCATCAACTCTTTATATTAATTAACTAATCCAAAATCAACCATTTCATTTCACCTCCAACCAACCTTCAACTCTTCAAGTCATAATCGAAAATGGTATAATTAAATTATAACACTACAATTCGGCTCTCATATGTAACATTCTTTCGAATTTAATACATATTTCAGCTTTAAGACTTACCTCGACAATTTTCGTACGATTGTGCCGACTACTAGACCACTGTCGCCTTTCCTCGATCCAAGTTTGCTCCTTTAAATTCTTGAGCATAATTCAAACAAATTCGACTACTCAAAAAGTATATTCGGCAATGGCATCCACATACTTATAAATGTTAAATTTTTTTCTAATTTTGTATCATTTACGGTTACCTTACCTTCTATACCTCTCAAATTAAAATTAATACCCAAATCATCAATCACTATCACACTCGGCACACACATATATATACAAAGTTAATATTTAAGTGTTCATTTCTAGTTTCACACTAAAGTCGAACCACCCAAAAATCCACACTTAATTCCTTTCCATTTCGTATGTGAACCTTATACTCTTAATTCACTTATCACATAATTTAACTAGGCATACAACCTATAATTTATTATATATACACTCAGTCCCCTAAACTTACAAGTTTATTATCATTTATTCACATATGCAAAGAAAATTATATCAAAAACTCCACCCGTACAATGCTTATCACCAATGCCGAGTACCAATAATTCATTAAAGCCAAAGATACTAAAATTTCCCAAGCTTAAACCCATCATGCAATCTATTTCTCACTTAGAACGTTCAAACACCAAATTTTACCCACATATCAATCATGGCCGAATACCTATTATGTCTTAAACTCAAAATTTATCATATGGGCTATGTTAATAATCCAACAACCACCTCAAATTCTTAAAACTTTAAAGAACTACATGGAATCTCACCTCAATTAGGCCACACAAAATGCCAAATGCTCTTCACCCTTCTTCTTTGTTTCTCTTCCTAGTTTCGGCACCACCAAGGAACCAAACAACCATTTTTTTTAAGTTAATTACTCAAGCATATTTAATTGTTAGTCTCTCCAATCTAGCCTTTATAATTTTATTTCTTTTCTACTAACCTAGGGTCAATTCCGTCCATAAATATATACACCTCCTTATTTGCATCACTTTTTATTTTTTTATGTAAAATAATTATTTCTCATCTTATATAATATATATTTATAAATCATACACATAATAGCTTTTATTTACTCCCACTACCGCACATTAACTTTTTAAATGGCTTATTTGCCACTCAAGACCTTAATATTAAAGAAACATGTCACTTTGGCATTTCCATAATAGCATACGTATAATTTGTTTATTGTAATTTAGCCATTTCTTAGTAATTAAGCACCCAAACCTCAAAATTAAATCATGAAACTTTAACACATCAAAGTAAACACAAGTAGAACACAGAAAAATAATGTTTGAAAATTTTTCATTTCGGATTCCTGGTCTCGAGACCACTGTTCCGATTAGGGTCAAATTTGAGCTGTCACAAAAATTTTATAGGCCTTACTAACAATACTATGGCCTATAAATATACTTGGTGAGGCTGTCCTATCAAGCTTGACACACTTGCTCTGTGGAACATGAGTGAAACACAAGCAACCAAATACTTTAAGGAATTTCAGTAATGGTTTGTAACCATACCATGCCTCAAATGGTGTCTATTCCTTCATCGCCTTTGTTGGAAGCCTATTTTGAAGAAATACAGCCGTATTTGTTACCTCTGCTGAAAACTTCTTTGGCAAATTCTTCTCATGCAGCATGCATCTCGACATCTCCATGATGTATCTATTTCTCTTTTCACTAATTCCATTTTGTTGAGGTGAGTACGGGGTTATAAGCTGATGCTCTATGCCTAAATCTTCAAAAAAGTTGTCAAATTCTGCTGAAGTGTACTCCTTCCCATTGTCAGACCTTATACTCTGAATTTTGCAGCCACTTTCATTTGTAACTATTGCCTTGAACTTCGAAAAAAATTGAGCTACTTCTAATTTAAATGTCAAGAAAAAAAATCCAGTACATTCTGGTGAAGTCATCAACAAAGGCAATATAATAGCGACTACCTTTTAAAGAAGGTGTTCTTTGAGGGCCTGCAACATCCGTGTGGATGAGCTACAATTTGTGAGTGGCTCTCTAGGTTGACTTGGAAAATGGCTTCCTATTTTGCTTTCCAAACTGACACGCTTTGTAGCTTCAGATTGCATCACTAAGCTTGGGAATATCAAGAGCCAACTCCTTTTCTCTTAGTTGTAATAGCCCTTAATGATAATAGTGTCTGACTCTCTTGTGCCAAATTTATGTGACATCTTCTTTGATAGGAAACGTAGATTGCTCCTCCTCTAAAGGATTGAGTGAAAAACTCTTTCCTTTCATTTTTACTTTGAAGATATCTTGATTAGTTGCATCCTTAATCAAGTAATATTCATTTTCAAAAGTAACTTTAAAGCCTTTTTTTTAATAATTTGACCCACACTCAGCAGATTTTGGTCAATGTCAAGAACAAAGAGAACATCCTGTATATGTTTTGTACCTATACAGCTTGCAATCACAACAATCCCCTTTCCTTTGACAGAGATGTAATCCCTATTGCCAATTCTGACTTTGGTGATGTTAGTTGGATTCAAATCTCTAAACAACTCCTTGTCATGAGTCATATGGTTGGTGCAGCCACTGTCAATCAGCCAGCTTTCATCTAATTTATTACCCATGAAGCATGTAGCCACAAATAGTTGATCCTCGTCCTCCTGATCAGCAATCTTAGCCTCTTCACCTTGTTGTTGATTCTTGTTCCTACAAATTACAACTTTATGCCCCATTTGGTTACATTTGGTGCACTTGCCATCTGGTCTTCCTCAGCATTTGTAAGGAGGGTGACCCTTTCTATTGCAATGTTGACATGGAGAGTAGGATCCCTTCTTGACTCTTGCTTTGTTGTTGGCTGAAGATTTTCTAGTAGAATTTTGATTCTTCTTGAAAGACTTCTTCTTGTTATTCCTCGCATTCTCATGATGCTTAGCTAGCAAGGCTTCTTCAACAACACCTTATTGCCTTATAGCTCTTCTTTGCTCCTATGCCTGCAAAGCATTGAGAATCTCTACAAGGGTGATTTGAGTCATATCATTGGTATTTTCCAAGGTTGAGATAGATGCCTAAAATTTTTCAGGCATTGTTACAAGAATTTTTTCAACAATTCTTGAGTCCTTAAACTCAGAACCAGGTAATCTAATTTGATTTGCAATGCCAATAACCTATCAGAATACTCTTTGATTGATTTTGTTTCCTTCATCATCTACAACTCGAATTCTCAAATCAAGTTTAGCACATGCATTCCTTTGATTCTTTCATCTCCCTCATACTATGACTTGTGATAATTCCATATCTCATATGCTGACTTTAGAGTCATAATCCGAGTGAAGATAGTAGATGAGATGGCAGCGAACAAAAAGGCCTTTGCTTTGGATTTTTTTTGGTCTTCTCCTTTTGCAAATTGATCTGTGCCATGGTAGGATTGTGTGGGAGAGCAAGAATTTTATAATCCTCTTCCACTGCTTCCCAAATATCCAAAGCTTCTATATACGCCTCCATACGAACTGCCCAAACCTAGTAATTGTCTCCACCAAACACCAGTGGAGAAATTGAAGAGAAATTAGAACTTGCTTCGACGTCCATGACACAACAACCTCGCACACTCACTCATAGATCCCTTAAGAATACAGCTCCGAGACCAATTGTAAGTATTTTAGTGAAAAAAAGCTTAATGGATGAAGGAAGCTGAAAACACACTTTATTCAACAATCATTCAGAATTTATACAAAATAAAATCAACAACCCACTAACTTTTTCCTAAACTTAAGCAACACACAAATAACTAATTCCTAAAAACAGGAACAAACTTTGACACAATCAACTATCAACTTAAGAAAAAAAAAAAAAAAAAACACATGTGGACATGTTTTAGTCCTGAAGCATTTTCTTAACAAGAGCATTTTAGAAGCGTATCTATAACTCTAGTAACCCAATAAGCACTCGAGTAAATTTTAGCTATTATGTTAATTTGAATTCTAAAAGATATAGATGACATAAAGTTTAAATTTCCTTAAACTTATAGATAAATTTAAGTATTAGCTGTTGATGTAAATTAATTTGTATTGTTAATTTGAGAGTATTCAACTATAAAGCCTCCTACCTTTATTGTATCATCCAACATTGAGCTGAGTTTTCCTTGCGTGAATAACTTTCCAACTTTAATCCCTTGGAGAATTCTTTAGTACTTTCAACTTTGGAGGTTCAAGTTGATACAGACAAACAAATTGAAATGAATTCTCCGCCTAACACCCCACATTTGCTTTGTTAAAGTCCAAGCCATGACACATTCATAAACCCGGTGACAGTGTGGCTATATATAAAATCTAGTTTATTTTCTGGGTTGTTTTTATACCGTCTGAAATAATACAAATGTTTGGTTTTTCTATTGTGGTTTTGAAGGGAGTTAAGCTCATTTAGGCCAATTTTGAGGAAAGATATTCCCAACGGCTGGTTAGTTGAGCTTGGAACGACAATGCTTTCGAAATATCTGTCCATGACGGTCTGTTCTGGTATTTCAGATGGCCAAGGTAGGTGATAGGAATCTTCCGTATGAGAAGATAGAGGTATAGAGATTGTATCAAAACAGTAATATACAGAACTGTCATAATTCCTTTTCTGGGTGTTAAATTGTTTGAACAAACCTTTAGTCACTTGTCCAAAATTCATATCCAAACACGCAGCAACCTCACAAAATCATCTGTCTTTTGATTTGATAGGAACTCCTTTGTACATTTCTACACGATCCTTCAATGAGTCTCGCCTTGGACGTGCTATCTTATTATTAGGATCGAAAAGCAATACTTCTTCAAATGCTTTCAGTGCAGACTTGTAGTCTTTTTTCTTCTCGTATGCATCACCAAGATTGTTCCAAGCTGTGACATATCCTGGTTGAATCTTCACAGCAGTTTCAAATTGATTGATTCCTTTCTCAAGCTTCCCATCCCGAACGTAACTGACACCAAGAGCATTGTAAACCTATGCAATGGTTCGCAAAATACTTAAGGTTAGTTTCATGTTTACAGAGCACCAATCAGGATACAAAGAAGAAAGTACGAAATCAAGATGACCCGAAAACAGTATTGTGTATCCTTATTTATGTATTTGTTTAAGTTAGGTACTTTCCACATATAGGTAACCCTCACAACACATGCTTCTGAGAGAAACCAAAAATAGATGCCCAACATACTGCTATGTGTCGGTGTCATAATAACTTTTTTGAGTTTACAAGTGTAGTACCAATGACAAATATCATATGTCTGAGCAACTAGAACTAGAAAGAAAGGCTAATTAGTTCATCATGCAATTTCAGAATTAGAGAGCTATAATTCCTGTTAGATCCAGGTTTCTCTCACTAATGTTCAGTCGATTTGATTCTTAGTCATTTCATGCTAGAAATCACCACATTTTTGTATGACCTCTGACTAAAACCACAAAGCAGACAAATTGCACTGCTTATTGCATGATTTATGACTCATGAAGAAGAATACTTAATCAATGGATGATTCCATGTTAATGGTTGATAATAGTTTTCAACACAATCATCCAAATGAATCTCCCTAGCAAACTCATATGTGATGCTTAAAAGCAGTAAAGTTCATGCAAGATGGTTGACATAATTGATTGTAACAGCAAGGCAGGACATACGTATCACATTCTGTAAAGAAGAATTTATAAAATAAAACAAAGTGCTTCTGCTTGTAAGATATGGAAGATCCAAATGATCTCATACCTGGGCAAGATCTTGATCATCTCCATCCCATTTTTCGATTGCCTGAAGCAAAAATTTATTTGCAGCTGGGTAAAATTTCCTTCTCAACATAACTGCACCTAGCTCAAAAAGCTCCGTTGCACTGGCATCTCCACTTCTGACTTGCTCCTGAAATTAAAATAATCATATTCAGGAGTAATATAAGTGGAAAAGAGCAGACGACATTCATTGTAAAGCTAAGAACAAAGAGTTGGAAGTCTTTCCCCATTTTGCTTTTCATTTGGTTACAGTAACTTGATTAAATCATCATCAGACATTAAGAAAAGTAAAATAGACAAAATTGCAGAGCAATTTAATTAGCATTTTTTTGCATGGGAAAATAGATTCTTACCTGCAATTCTTTAGCAGAAAGGTCAAGTTCTCTCCGTACAAGTACTTGACGGATTACAAAGAAGGTTCCAACCCCAAGTAAACCTAATAGTAAAAGTAGATAAGATAGCTGGATTCCCAACTCAAATAACTCTCCAACCTCGTAAACGGCATCTCCGCCAGTAATTTCACTCGCGTTTGCTAGTTGTGCAGAAATCAACCACAATGCTTGACCAAAGAGGAAAGCAGACACCATACTCAATGGCTTCTTCACATTTAAGTCATCAACCATGGCTAGATGATTCTTCAAGGATTCTGCAACAAAATGATAACACCAATTATTTAATGCAAGCAATTAAGGTGGAATCTTAGTATAAAGCTGAAAAAAATTGAAGTCTCTTAGCCTTGACCGAAGTACTATTTTGGTCAAAACCTTGAGAGAGAATCAGACGGATTTAATTATAAAATATAGCCATTGAGTTAAACAATAGGAAAGACAGAATAGATTATGCGCTAAAAGTTAGTTTCTGCAACATAAGACTACTTAAGTTTACAGGTCTAATATATGTTACCACTAATTACTGCATTAATTATTGCAGTAAAGTAAATTGTCTGCAAAAGTGTTTCAGATTCCACCTTGTCAAAAAGTCTATGATCACAGTCTAGAGGCAAGTGATTATATTCTTTGTCCTTCGAGTTATGTTTAAAAGGATCCTAGTGTCAAAAAATGCTCAAAAGTATAAGGGAAAAACACCTTAGAACTTTCACTGCTCATTACACTAGTTGGAAATGATAGTCTTTGTAAATATAACCACCTATATTATTCACCAAGTATGAGCTTATTGAATGTTAGCCAATTACTAATTTTGCCGTGTGCATTACATTCGGTTATTTAAGATGCTTTGAAAATATAGCAACTATAAGTAAGGCAAATTTAGAAAGTCAGAATACAAGTCTAAAAGTGCATGACTATAATCACACTTAATGCTGTTTTACCATCAATGCATCTTGTATATTAAGTTATTTAACCCAAAACTCAAGCAAACTCCACAAGAATTAACTGTTCAGCTTCATGACAATTTTGAATATGTACTATTTATAAGGTATATTAATCAGTATAATATTAAGAGAAATATGATGCTCTATCAAATAACCACATAAAAGGACTGCGTCAAAATAATGTTTAGCAAGTGATTGCACACAGCTGCTTCATTGCAAACTCTAATTAAGCAATAAACATAATATTAAACCACTTAAATTCCTATGAAATGTAACATTGTGGAATTATCAATATTACTATCAAATATATAAAAGTTATGAGAATGTTTGGCCTTGTGGTCTTGGAATTTTTTTTTTTCCTTCTGAATTTTAGAGACCCCAAGTATTGAGCACTTAATTGGCTTTGTCGTGGCATAGAAGGGCTATGAAAGTTAAGAGCATAAAAGTTATGGTAGTTTGAAAATCTGGAGACAGATTTCTTATACAGGAAAATTGGAAAAGATATGGAGAGAGACTTAGCCGGGAGCAAATGAATGTTTCTTCAACTGATATGCAATACAAATAAAATTTTAGAAAAATGATGTTCTGTATTATCAGCTGGGTTAAAACAAAAAGAATTGCAAAAATATATGGCTAAATGTTAGAAGGGGAGGATACATGCATCCTCAATGTATTAGATATACAAGGAAACACGGCATGAAGAGTGCAACTTTCCATATATCAGCTGTACTTTCCCATTTTATGATATGTAAGTTCTTCACGCACTGATGATAAGCAGCTAAACAACCTTGATGCTAAAAAGTGGAGCAAAGAGAATGGAAATTACCATCAAAGCGTGATGACGTAAAAGATTTTGCTGCCATTCCCTTTTGAAACATCTGCCTTTATCCGCAATCAATTGAAAAAGGGAAGAGAAAAATTAACAGAAAGCTTTGTTAGGGCTAGTAGAGAATCATATATCAATCTCCATTCACTAAAATAAAGCCTGATAAAAAAATTTAAACATGCACTTTTCTTATGTAACAAAAATGTAAATTTTATATACACAGCAGCATGATATAGAGTAGGTATATATATGAAGAGAGTAGGCATGGATGGAAACTGAAGAAACTGCATTGTACAAGCCAAATAATATTACCCTTTTTTTGCGTTTATAACACAGCAGGATTTAGGCCTCTTTTAATGAAAACCACATGCAACCATTTAACTTAATTTCTTTTAACTCCAATATCTTCAGGTTTAGGACTAAAACTTTCAGTACTCAAAAACGGCATAATAGCATTGATGACTATGTAGTTAAAAGTCTCTTTCTATCTAGAATTCTCTTGAATACATTTGACATCCCACCTCTCCACCGCCATGCCACATTGGTAGAAGCTATGTGCCAGCATGGCTTCTGAGAAAGACAGCATTAACTTTGAATCTTTCAACCAAATTTTGATCTCAAGGCAACAGATTAAGATAAGTTCATTTCTTGAAACTTAAGTCCAAAATTAGTTATTAAAAGAGAAATCCTAAATTCTTCAACTTTAACCCTTATTTTACTGATAAAGTTCTAGAAACCAGAGCTAAATTTAATGAGGATAGAATCCAAAATCTAATGACGTTGACAAAAAATGAAATCTCTTGCAAATAAAATAGGGATGAACGCTCATCATTCCAGTTCACCTATTTCTTAAATAACCTTAGAATAAAGATAATTGTAATCTAGAAATGTAGAGTGGAAGTATAATTTACCTCTATTAGTTTTACTGGTATATTTCATAATTTTCATAAAAAAAATATTCCACATATATAACATAGGATCAAAAACTAAGAACATGCTTGCTTCATTTGTTTGGACAAATATACGAAGTTCAATATCACCAAGTAAAATAGTTCAAAGGAACTAAACTTCAAGGAAACATGAAATAAAATACAAGAATATCTAACCAGTAACTATCAACTTTTGAGGAATTTGGTAGAGTAACAAAGTTAAACTAAAATTCAATATCAAATCTTATTCAAGAGGAACAGATAATTACTATAGCCTTAGATTTATACTTGTATAAACAGTCCTTGCAGCGAAAAAAAATCCTAACCCTATAAACATTAGCTTTGTTAGGTTACATGGCTTTATCTGCAAGTAGAAATTATAAAAGTCAAGGTGGTTAAAGAAAAACCGATAATCAAATCTATTTTCAGAAGACAGTTGTATCAGTTGGATAAACACAGTAGGGCTGAAAAGAAGGGGCCGACCAAGCCAATAACAGAGTTAAGCATGTTGAATGACTAAATTAAACAAAGAATATAGAATGGAAAATTTTCGTTGCAGTTTTTCTTGAAACTACGAGAGAACAAAACACTTACCTGTAGGTTGAGAAATTTAGTGTCATTCACTCCATTGCCTGCCCCTCTGTTTTTCAAAGCTGGTTCACGATAGCACCGAACAATGGCCTGGAGAATTGAGTGCAGCATTATGCAGTGTTCTTTATAAAGCTAAAAGAAACATGTAAATCTTGTTTTTTGACCTTCCTTTAGCAAAATTTTGTAACCTATGTTGTTGACACTTGTGTTCGGCACATATTAAAAAAAAAAATTGCCTCCAGAGACTCCTCAAATACATGGAGAAACTTAGAAAAAAATTAAACAAGTCCGTGCTGGACGCATACCTATATCTGATGCTCGGAGTTCATGCAACAATTTCTTTAACTAACATGATAATTTCACAATTTTGAGAAATTTCTACTACTCTTTAATGTAGACATTTTTATAATCTCATTTACCTCACAATATAAATTTACCAACTGAAGCAATCAAACATGCACATTAGTTTCCCTGAGAATTTTTTTCTTAACCAATAAAACAACAAACAATTGAAAACACCTTGTCATGTTTTATCTGCACGGAAATTTTGCATCTACCCTTTCTTTTTAGTTTTTTTTTTTAAAAAAAAACCTTTTTGTTTACTATATCATAAAATCATTTTCCAAACTCAAAATGTACAATTGCATCAATCAGAATTGGCATAAATTTAGGAGAGGCAAAGAAAGCGAGATTAGTTACAGTTATAGCCATATAGCATACATGAGCCAGGGCTAGGCAGCTTTCGAATGAGCCAAGAACAGTCAATTTTAACAAAATATTTTATAATTGGTATATTTGAATTATAACAAAATATAGTAGAAGAAATAGTTAAGGGAAGAGCTTTTTGACCTGGAAGAAGAGGTTTTTGCGGGTGAAGTTGAGAGAGGCAGATGCGAGGAAAGAGTAATAAAGAGGAAGCTGGTGCGCTGCTGAGAAGCACGCATGCCGTTGATATAAAGGCCGAGATGAGATTGTAGTTTGCAGAAGCATTTTTTTTTTGTCTTCAAAGTTCGAACATCAAAGGAAGTCACTTTCTGTTTTCACTGATTTTCTTTCAAAGAAACTCACTGCAGAAGAATCAGCTGCCGAGTTTGTTAGTGGTTGAAGATAAAGCTTACCCATCATTGTTAAAAATAATAAAATATCACAAGATAAGGCCGCGTTTGGTGTTCCAAGGCAAAACCCAGCTTCGGCTTTTTACTATTAATTTTTTTGGTAAACAACTATACCTTTGTATAAATTTTGATCACGTAAATATAAAATTTTTCTATTAATTTATCAACTTTCAAAATTAAATATTTTAGGCATCTCCTATTAATTACACTTAGGTTAGTAACTGAAAATTCATTGGATTACTTCAACTTACTTATTTTTCCTAAATTAGTTTTTTTTTTTTTCAAATTGGTACCTAACCTTTTTTTTTCACCCATTAACTTGGTACCTGAGCCTAAGGGTATTAAGATTTTGCTGACATGGTAGCGTTGGTCACTCGCGCGCCACCACATGTTGCACTCCCAAAACCTTTTTGACCCGTGTTTAATTTTTTTTACCAGATTGTTTTAAGTATTTTCCTTTAAATTTATTTATTCACCATCGTCTTCAACATTTTTCGCTGCTACTTTTTCTTTCGTTTTCTCTACATCGTCTTCAACATTTTTCATTCCAGTCTCTTTTTCTTTCGTTTTTTCTATTACCTCTTTCATTTTCCCTTCTTTTATTCATCCATTTGTTTTTTCCTTTCACTTCTTCGTTTCCTATCTCTTTCATTTTCCATTTCTTTCACGTCTACACCATATCTTCTTCTACAAACAAAAAATCAAGTGCACAGAGAATTGTTTTATACTGCCATTACGGGTTAAGGGCTCCCATTTGCAACACAAATGCTCCAAAGATCGAAGGGAGAAAATTCTTTGGGTGCACAAACTTTAAAGAGGTAAATTAGGGTTTATGTTTTGGTCTGTCATAGTTGGGCTTGTGAGAAACAAAAGGTTTTGTGTGTTTTGACATTTTGTTGCAATTTGGGTTTAAAATGTGCTCTTAGATTTTTTTTGTTGCGATTTAGGTTTAAGATGGGTTTAACATTTTGTTGCAATATGGGTTTAAGATGTGATTTTTTTTTTTGTGGGTTGAAGGTAACAGTGGCATGACGGATTCAACTGCAAAAGAACAAGGATGTACAATCAATAAAATAATACTTCAAAATAAGATATTATTGATAGAAAACAGGAGATTAAGACTTGAAAACGATGAGCTCAATATTGATGAAATGTGAAGAATGCGATTGAAAATAACTCGTTTAGAAGAGAAGATAAAATTGTACAATGCAAAAATGTGAAGGAACAACAAAGTAATAGTTGCTTATAAATTATTGTTAATTGTATCATGGATGATGTTTTTGGGTTAGCTTGCTTAGGGATGGTGATATGTTGCCCATGTATTTGTTGTATTAGTTGTTAAGAATGAATAGATTGAATTGAATGGAAATTTTTTTTTGTTGTAAAATGTTGTTGTAAAAGTATATGCAGATACCAAAATCGATATCAACAAAATAGAACCATCCATTACAACCATCATATATAAGGATCAACATAAACTGTCCATTAAAATACAACTATCAAAATGATCCAACAAAATAAAACCATCAAATTATCTATCATATGTCAACAAACTAAAACCATCAAATTATCCAACGTATGTTAACTAACGAAATCAAATTGACATTAACTATCTCCATGGCTTACGATTGTGCTTAGGTGGATCTTTGGACTTAGCTTTTTTTGTGTTCCTACTTTCCTAAGTCCCACTAGTAGTTTCCTTGTTGTTACTTCCCTTCCTTTTATTGGTGCACTTGGTTGAAGCAGATGCCATGATTTCCCCTCTCATACCAAGCTACAATGCATAAAATACATAATTAAAAAACGTGTTGCACTCCCAAAATACAATAAGCATAATAGTTCAACAATTTGTAACTTACATTCAGAATTTACTATCTTGTCTTCTCATTAGTGTATAACCCAATCCATTGCACAACTTCTTTTCCCATGCTACTTAGTCTTGTAAGTATTTGTTATGTTGAAAAGGTTGGCATGGTGGGAGGAGTTGGCTGTGTTGAAGAGTTGGTAGTGATGATACAGATGCTTCAGATGCAATTGTTTGAGAAGGAATTAGCGGAGCAAGATAAAAAACAACTGGTGAAGTAAGAGCCAGTGGAGTAGGGAGTAGGTGTACTCTACAAATTTAACATGTTAAGAGTTCTCAAATTAGCCAACCATTGCATTAAAATTCTTTGTCATCAAAACACTTATAGTAGATGAAGTTTGACAGCTTCTAGAGTTGTGTCCAACCATGGAACACTTGTGGCACTTTATCTTCCTCTCTTTTTCTAGATAGTTTACTCCCACTCATTTCTCCCTCTTTTCTTGGTCTGTTCTTTTTTAGTCTCCCAAGTATTTTCCTTGAATAGGGGGCTCAGTTAGTCCCATATCGATTTTCAAGCAAAATTTCTCACTTGGGACAACAGGTAATACAAAGCCATACAATTTTTCAAACACATCTTTTTAAGCCTCTTATAGATAAAATAAAAAATATTAACTTTTTTCCACAAAATGACTGCAACAACATGTGGACATGGGATGCCAGTGAGATCCCATCTCCTACAACTACATGACAACTGAAATAAGTCAACAACTACAAGAACACTAAAGGTTGTCACTTTAAACCCTTCTGCTTCATTCCATTTAACATGACAGTATGAACTCATTTGGATACTCTTTTGTAACTTCTCACATATCTTAGGATAGAATTGATCATTCCAATTTTTACATTTGGCCGAATTGTTTACAATCCTCCTCATTATACTTCCTAATTTCTTCTACCATGGAAATGATAGACATTGACCTAGCTCCTAAAAGTGTTGCATTAAAGGACTTTACAAAATTGTTGTCAGTTGCTTCACATATAGGCCTACCAGAAAAAAAAACCCTTGACCATTGCTCAGGATCAGTCCTGTAACACGCCAAACCCGGCCCAGATGTTATGGCTAGATTTGGTGAGTCACATGGACAGTTAATTACACCTCGTTCTTCATTTAATAATTTTAGGTCGACTTAGCAAAACCATTTCATGTGTTTTGAGAAAATAGAAGATTAATTAATTTATAAAAAAGCCTATCCACTATTCGTTTAGAGTTTACTTTTTAAAAGATCCTGTTAGCGAGTCTTTACCAATAAGTTATCCATTTGACACGTAGAGAATGTTTTGAAAACATTTGTTAATTTGAAATAAAAATCCATGCAGCCTTAGTCTATCAATTTTAAACAAGTAAATAATAAATAAATAAAACCAAATATAAATAAATACTGAGCGGCCTTATTACAGATTAAAACCCAACAATTTAAGGAATACTAAAATAAAGAAAATTAAAGAAAATATAAAACTGAAAACAGTTCACATGGCCACTTCGAATCCCTCGCGGCTCCAAGTCCTCTAAGGTTGGGGTTCACCTGCATGGATGAAAAGAAAGGGGTGAGTTTGTGAAAACTCAGTGTGTAAGCTAACCCAACCAGAGTCAGAGATCAGTTCAAGCTCAACTAGGCCGAAGCCCTATTCAGGTACAATGTTAACTAAGCCTTAGCCCTTTTCAGAAAACAGTGGTAACTGGGCCTTAGCCCTATTCAGAAAACAGTGTGGGCCTTAGGTCCATTATAGTAACAGTTCAGTGTATTATGCATGAATGCAAAACCCAAGCCCAATCTAACCCTACACACCACCCGTACCAGCCCTACACACTATGTAGGGAATAACTCAACCCACCCAGCCCTATACACCACAGTCGCAGCACAGCTGCTTAATCAGATATCGTGGCCAAGCTATTAAAATAGTAATACGAGGCAGAGCCTCTAACAGTATACGTGGCATTGCCACTTAGCACTTCCTCCATCATAATAACCCAATCCCATGCAGCAACATATGACATGGCATACAGAGTATCAGATGTAACATCATGCAAATCAGTCAACTTAACCCTAGGGGTGCCAGATTTTAGGGTTTTATGCTCATTACAGTTTACTAATAGACCTACCGTCGTCCAAGTAACTTATTTAGTCCATTTCATTATTACAGAGTCATCGGGCCCTAAAACCCCTAATGGACCCGACGTAGCCCACTAGCTACTGCAGCCCATTAAGTCTAAATTTTACACCCGTTTTAGCAAATCTTAACAATCAGATTACCAGAATACACTTACTGCTCGTTTTCACCCATATGGGCCTGTAAGTCCAATGGGCTCAAATCCGGCCCTTCAAGGCCCAAAACACTAACGTGCACGAAATCGCGCACACAACCGTCTTACCACTCGCGATTACCAACTTTACCATTTCAACTAACCCAGAGCACTCGCACGCTCGCAAGCCCTCAAAATGCCAAAACTTTGGTATTTCAGCTTTTCGGCTTTTCCCGATCTAGTCTACTAGAGGGTGTCGATTACACGCCTGTTTTTTGATATACTCAGAAGTCCCTCGAACGATTAACCTACAATCGTTTTAATCACACTGTTAAACTATAAACCAACAAAATCAACGAAATTGATATCATACAAATATCCCCATATTCGGCCATCCTTACCCAAAGCCAATATCCACTTACCCTTGCCGAGATCTACCACTAGATCTAGATCTAACTTGATTCCACGTCCCTAGCCTCCACTGTTCCTTGCTAGATCGCCCCCTTTTCGAACTAATACACATAAGAACTGAATGAAAAGGCTAAAATAGGTGTTTATAAAACAGAGGTCAAAACCGATAGCAACCATAGACAATAGGGGTTTCTGACTTTTCTTAATTCGCAAGAATATGGAAGAAGAGATCCGAGTACTTACCACCAAGATTTGCTAGACTGATTTAACTATCGCTAAAGGTTATTTTCAACACTCCACGCCCAGATCCACACTTGATCTAATCGAATCACAAAGAAATAGATCTAAGAGGTTGAACAACACACCATGAAATGAGGGGGTTTCGGTTTAGAGAAACAAGGTAGAAGGAGATGAAAGCAAAAGAAAAGAGAATGTCAAGTGATTTCGACTTTTCAAAATAAGGATGAGTGAGGTTCGGTCTAAGAAGAAAATGGCAAGGGAGGATTCAAGGTTTCAAGATTTTGGCTTTTTTGGTATTCGGCCAAGAAGAATTCGGCTAGAAGGGATTTAGGTTTCAGCGTTGAAGCAATCGACTAGAAGGGTTTAAATAGATCACTTCAATCAATAAAGAAAAGGGGAAGAAAGGAAAGAAGAGAAGAATGAGAAGAATAGGTTCGGCCAAGAAGAAAGAAATCGGCAGGAGGACTTTGAGGTTTAGAGCTTTTCGGCTTTTGATTAAAGAATAGAGGAGAAAAAGAAAAGACAGAAAGCAATTGAACTCACACTTCTAGCTCCCTATTTGGCACTAAAGAATGACCAAAACAAATCTCGAAGAGTAGGCAACAAGAAATCGGCACACACTCAAAACCAAAAATGCTGAAAATGCTACTCTAAGCTCTCCTAGCCGAATATGCAACTCCACACTCCCCTATTCGGCCAACTCTCCCCTCCTCCTCAATTCTTAAATTTTCTCCCCTTATCACTCCCTAATCCAATCCCCTAAACACTTCAAACTCCTCCTTACAGAGTTCCACTTGAGTTCCATCTCTTACTATGCACATGCAGTAAAAATAAAACCAACTTCCTGCTCACCAAGAGTTTCGAACCCCAGCTCCCTTACAAATCTCTACACGCCACTCCCATGCCCTTAAGTGACGCCACCTTGCCACTTTACCACAGGTCTTCTTATGACTTAAATTACCAACATTCATTTAAAAGCCTATTTAGTCAAGCCCCTTCTCCTTTAAGTTTAAAATTTAAAAATTTTACGAGGCCTTAACTTAAACTTAGGCCTTCTAATGGCCTACTAAACACACTCAAATTATGATTTAGCATATCCAGATAAACAATAAATAAATTCAAGCAAAATCTCAAAATCCCAAAAATTGGGGCGTTACAAGTCCTAAGTAGACTTATATTGACACTATGTTTGATAAGATCAATCTTTTCAATGTGATCTTCAAAGTCAACAATTATTTATGATCCAAAATACTTTTTGCAGGTTTTTTCCTGTATTTTCTTTCCTCTAGTTGGCATATAAATGCCTTGCATAGACTCTATGCTCAACCCTCAGCAACAACTCAGATATCTCCTGCATCGATCTTTAAAAAAAATAATGGTATTAGATTGTTGGTTTAATAAATTAAGCATGGTAGGATAGAATTATTTAAGTAATGTGCCTAACATACCTTTTATTTATTAGTCATAAACGTGAATCTAGAACCATTACCAATTTGTAAATCTGAAAAAAGATTCTTAAGAAACCAACACCATATTTCTCTACTTTCATTCTCCATAACTACCCATGTAATTGGGTAGATTTGGTCATTGCCATCTCTACCCACAACAAGCAGAAGTTCCCCCTTGAATCTTCCCTTCAAAAAGCAACCATCTATACAAATAAAAGGTCTACAACACTCTAGAAACCCATTTCTCAATTCATTAAACCTTACATAAAATCTTCTAAACTTGGGAACCTCAGTAGGGGTTGGTCTTTCTACCATCACCTCTATATTGCCATTCAGATCTGTCTTTCTAAGTGCATTTGCATAGTCCCATAGTCTATTAAACACATAGCTTACCTTTCCATTGATCTTCTCCAATGCCCATCTCTTAGCCATGTTGCATGTACCCCTACTCAAATCAACTTTCAACTCCTCCTTAACTAGTTTCTGCATCTCAGTTAACTTCAGCTTTAGAATCACTCTGATTTTACTTAAGAAATACTCCCTAAAAAACTTGTAAGATGCCCTTTTATTCTTAAAAGTTATTGAACACACATAAATATTTTTATCTTATAAAACTCATCACTATTATCTACAACAGCATATATTCTAAAAGGGCACCTATCTTCTCTACACCTAGCCCTAGTCCTCCATTTTTCATTCCTAAGATATATAATATCAAACCTCTTTTTTACTGCATACTTTGCTAAAGTAATCTTGAATTCTTTTGGTCCACTAAATATCATACTAAGCTTTAAATGTGGGATATGGTTATTAGGATCAAAACATACATGTCGGCTTCTTTTATAGACTACCTCACCATCTAAATCACTTCATAAGACCCCAAATTTGATGAATCAACATAATCAGTTTCCCCCTGATAGTTCTAAAACCTTACCATTTTTCTCTCCCTTTTCACTACCTTCAACTACCTTTAGACCCTTACTGTTAACCCTATTTTCTCCTTCTCTTTAGTTATTTTTCTTGCCTTTATATTTTCTATACCAAGCCTTGATATTTCTCACCTCTTCATCCTCAAATGTTGCCCCCAAAACCCCTTTACTACCCAATAGGCTGTTGTATCACTGGTCTCACTACTTTCAAAACTTTCCCCACTCTCAGCACATGAATCACTACTCCCACCCAACTTTGGTCCCCCTTTAGATTTCCCACCTAACTCGGTAAATGGTTCCCCAGCCCCACCATTAACTCTCTTATTAAAATTTAATTCATTATTACAATTTGGTTCCCCAACCCTAATATTTACTTCCCTTTCTCTAGTGGTAGACATCAACATAGTATCATCAACAACATGAAGTGTGTCTACCTCATGTTCAACATATACATGTATAGACCATAATTTTATAATATGGTTAATCATTACTATGAATGATGAATTATCATAGCAAACACTCAATCCCTTACTAAAATTTATCCTACCCTCATAGTATACAAATTTTCTTATAGCTCTATACCCAACTTCAACTACCATCTCACACAAAGTGTAATAACAGAAGGAATCTAGGCCAAAATCTCATTGCAACACTTCCCCTCCTACATAGGCTGCACAAGGGTTTGTGACAAAAATTCCATCCAAATGCATATGCACCACACATTTATCCAAAGGCATGATGAAACATTATTGTAACGCATGGTTTGTGCAAGTGTACACGGTCGTTATCAAGTAATAAATAAGTATAAGAGTTATCGCCTCCACAGGGACTGTATATGTTAATTAATATTTTGAAAAATTAATATTAACCATGTGGTAAGAAAACACAATAATTTTGAATGTTGGAAAAATAAATGACTAGATCCAAAGTGATCCCTAATGCAAGTTAACCTAAATGCAAATGAAATGAATGGTTAAAATGGATGAGATGGATTTAGCAGCAAAATTCACATCAATTAAATTAGTTCATTCTCATCATGTTAATAATGCTCCGATAAAAGATTCCATGGCAACACTATCTTTCATAAGCTTAAAACCAATATTAAGTCCTTTTGGAATCTCTTACTTAGAAAAACATGCATATTACTGATCACATTTAACTAAGAGTTTCTTAGAATTTGTGTGAAGTAACAAAGACTGGGTCAGTTTGAAACAATTTAATCACATAAACCTAAAAGCTATACAAGGTAATAGAGCTCAGTTAAGTTATTATGAACCTTAATTTATTCTGGGTCGGATATAAATTAAGCATGTACTTTTCATTTATTGTGTCTATTAGCTACCATCTAGGTCAAATTAAGCAACTAATTCTAATGCATTCAATCAAATTTTAATTAATGAAATACATGCATGATTTTAATTGAAAACATGATTGACTGAGGCACAGAACATCATAACATGATTTAAATAAACTTTATTAAATTGATGCAATTATCCTAACTAAATAGAACTGAGCTACCATTATTGATGAAAAAACAAAAAAAAAGCAATTTGCAAACGTAACGAATAATTAGGGAAGAGCAAAAAGAAAGAAAAAACTTTTTGATAGTGTGATCACTAATCGTAGAGGCTTCCTCCACTTCTCACAATAATGAAACACACGCATGATTTTAATTGAAAATGACTGAGGCATAGAACATCATAACATGATTTAAATAAACTTTATTAAATTGATGCAATTATCCTAACTAAATAGAACTAAGCTACCATTGTTGTTGAAAAAACAAAAAGACAATTTGCAAACATAACGAATAATTAGGGAAGAGCGAAAAGAAAGAAAAAACTCTTTGATAGTGTGATCACTAATCGTAGAGGCTTCCTCCAATTCTCACAGCTACTCATTCGCAAACTGTCCCTCAAGGTGGCAGGCCAAGAGAAAGATTTTTCTCTAGGAATTACTTAGCTAAATAGGGAAATAAGATGGGTGGAAAAGAATGAAAGTTAGAGAGAAATGAGATTGTGGTTGAATGTGAATTAAAGGATGGAATGAATAATGATTGAGGGATGATTGTTGAGGGGTGTAGAGGGTAGTATTTATAGTGGATGGATGGGTAGTATGTTTGCTAAAAATAGCTTAAAATCCCTTAGGTTTCTCACTCCCTTGGCCGGCCATAATTTGTGAAGAAAGGAGGTTATTTAGTTGCTTGATTCATGCATGAAATCATGCTTGAATCAAGCATGGTGGTGGACGGTTTCAAGGTTAAAGTTTGTATGTTGATTGCTGATTTATTCTCAATTGTAGGGACTTCCAATAAATCTCCCAACAGTGAATTTTGAGCTGCCCAAATGCCCTTGCCGAATTGTGCTTCATTCTCCCTTATTTGGACGGGTTGATGACCTAAGTGCTTGCAAGACTTGTTCATCAATTACACCAACTTCAATTGGATCAAATTAATTTCTTCATGACTCAATTTTCCTTGCCTTTGCCATCCATGTAGAGTGAAATTGGCTCATGCCATGTAGCTTTAATAAATAAGTTATGCAAAAGTCTTTGGTCCAACTACAACAAATAAATCAAGACTAGTATATAGCATAAAATAATTAAATTATGCACAAATTTAATGAAAAATAGCATAAAATATCATTCTTTATTAAATCATGTTCATTATCTTAATATGAACAAAATTCACCAAATTAATTATTAAATCTCAGAATTAATTTTATTTTTATGTAAAAAGGTGTCATAAACTACTAAAAAAACGTATATAATTTAGAGTTTACGCACCCTCAAACTTAATCCATAGCTTGTCTTAAGTAATTCAAGCAAAATTTTAGGTAAAGCAATCTCAGAATAAGTTTAAATAGAATCCTTAAGTAGAATCAACTTTTGCACATAAACATGCATCAACAAAGTCATGCTCACAAAACTCTTCTTGTTGATAGGTCTCTCACGTGCAAACATTATTTCATAATTTTATTCTAAGTGAGGGAAAATGCTAACATAAGTCATAGAGTGCATGCTTTTCAAGGTCATTTATAACATTCACCATTCAATCAAAGTTTCCTTATCAATTAGATAGAACAATCACAAATTTAATTAATGGTCCTCATAAGTTGAACTTAGCAATTCCTATCCACTAATGTAATTAAAATAATTATCAAAATCAATAGGTTTTTTATAGGGTTGTTATAGGGCTAGGCTCAAGGTAGGGATAAAAAGAAATGAATTTTAAGGTTCAATAATCTTAACCTTAACTTTGTCTTGGATCCTTTTGAGGTACATCCTTCCAACTAACGGGTTTTACCACCCCCAAACTTAATTTGAAGCTTTATGCCCAACAATACTCCTCAATACTTGAGTATCTATTTTACTCTTTTTGCTTGACATTTGAATAGAGATTTTTTTAAGCATACATAGAACATATACATCTTTTTGAATTTTTTTCTTGATCTTTGCTCACCAAGACAAGTATAGTTAAGGTAGGTGCAAAAATAGGATAAAACTTAAAAGATGGTAATATGACTTATGATGTAGGTGAATAACAATAAAATAGGCTTAAAGGCTCAAACTAAGGTTTCAAGGGTTAAATTCATATGGCAGGCTTGAAAGGCTCAAACAATCCAAAGAAAATGTGCCTATATCATGTTTAGATTCTTATGCATCCTAGATGGCAAAAGACTACATAAGACCTAAGAACATACAAGCATTCCATAACATAAAATAACATAAAAACAAAACTCAAATAAAATCAGAAATCATGCTTGCATTTGAGCTAACTTATAAACAAAATTTTTTTCTGAACGTCAATTTATTTTAGCATACTTATGTGTAAGCATTGAATCATACTTAAGAAAAAATTTAAAATTCATGCAAATATTGCCCTACCCCCTCCTTAAAAAGAAGTAATGTTCTCATTGTGTAAACAAAGTGTTGAATGAGAACTGAACACTGGGTAAGATTGTAAGAAAAGAGAAGTGAGTCTTGAAAATTGCTTAAGTATCAAGTCTTTCTTAACAATCCAATTCTAGACATGTTCATTCACATTACCATACTACTTTGCTTTTTGTTAGAAAAGAGGCATTGAGCTTGATTTATTCATGTTTGCAATTTCTTACTTATTGTACGAAAGCAAAATACTAACTAAGAAAAATAATATAAATGCCTAAAAATATTAAGAAAAAGAAATAAAAGATATTCCTCCCCTTTTTATTAATTTGTGTCACCCCTTTTTTTTTTTAGATTGATGTAGCGTGGGGAAGTGATGCTGTGACGAATGGAAGGGGCAGCGAGTGTTAGATATTTTTCTCCTCATCACTGTTATGGGCCTTAAGCCCAAAATTGCAAAAATTTATTACCTACACTGAAATAAGATTTGACGGAAATAAACTGATTAAACCTTGGGCCAACTTGATCCTCTTATTGAGCATAAAATAATAAATTTAACATTGGAAATAAAAATGAAAATGAAAATTTTCTTTTGGGTTACTTAGAAAATTTCATCTCAAAAAAATTCATCAAATTAAATTCTCAAGAAAGGTTGGACAATTCACAAATGGTCTCACTTAAGTTTCAATCTCCTTAGATAGAATTAATTTGAAGTACTAATTCAAGAAAAATAATTTCTAAGCATGTCATTTATTCAAATAAGAGAAAAAAATTGAAAATAAATTAACGACAGAGAGAGTGAAGAGAACTCCCTCAATGTTATTGATGATTGTCACTAATAGAGGCGATGTCAAACAACCATTTATCATACCAATCGTATCCATTGAAGAGATAATGTTTCCCAACAATTATATTCAATATTTGATCAAAGTATAGCAACAAGAAATGGTCTTTCTTCTTTGCTTTGCTCGACTTTCTGTCATTCATACAAATTTACTTACCTGTGATGATCCTTAACGAAATCAGCTCATTTTTTGTTATACCTTCTTTCTTTGGTACAAGTCCCACCTACGGAATCGATTTTCCCAAGATCAAATACTCGAGATTGGATCTTCTATCCCTCGATAGAACTCTTTTCAATATCTAATAACCTTTTCAAAATTGTTAAGTCTAACTCGAGTGGCTCTTCTCTTGATGGGTTAGGTTTCTTATACTCATGTGATGATAGCTCTAATGATTCAAATTGAGCTTTTGAACTGAATCCTTCCGAGTTAGCCTCTAAACATGTTTCATCCTCATATTGATGTAGAGAGTCAAATGAAAATATCTTCCAATGGATCATTGTATTCTAATTTTGCAGGAACCAGTGAATCTTCTTTGGAGACAGGATAACAATCTTTGACCTCATCAGGAGATCTTATGGCCTTGAATACATTAAAGGTCACCTATTCATCTTGAACTCGCATGGTGAGTGTAACTTTCTGTACATCAATTATCGTCCTGCCGATTGCCAAGAAATGCCTTCCTAGGATGATTGATACTTTTTTATCTGCTTCAAAATATAAATAATAAAGTTGATAGGAAATATGAATTTATCAACACGTACTAATACATCCTTAATATTTCCTTCTAGGTATGCCAAAGATCAATCCACCAATTGGAGTGTAACTGTAGTCAATTTAGCCTTACCAATACTTAATCGTCTAAACACAGACGCAGGCATCAAGTTGATACTCGATCCCAAATTGCACAAAGCCTTACCAAAATAGGATTCTCCAATATTGCAAGGTATGATGAAACTTCCTAGATCCTTCAACTTGGAAGGCAACTTGTTCTGAAAATATAGGCTACATTCTATAGTCAGGGCTACAGTTTCAAATTCCCCAAGCCTTCTTTTGTTAGACAGAAATTCTTTCATATCTTTCATATAATTCGACATTTGTTCCAGAGCTTCCACCAACAGAATGTTGATACGTAGATGTTTCAACACATCTAACATTCTCTTGAATTGAGTATCCAAAATTCTTTCATAAAGTGATTGCTTTGTAATTCTCCTTGCATGATTTTCTTAGGTTCTCTGTGTCACTAGGCAAAGCTCCTTACGATCTATTTTGAAGTTCGTTGGCTAATTGCCCCATTTGGTTCTCCAAATTTCTCAAAGTTGCATCATTCTTTGCCACATATGCTTTTAATAAGTTCTCAAGATTATTAGAAGATTCGACTGTTTGAGGATTTTCTATGTTGTTTGGTACAACACCTTGAGGATTTCTTCTAAGCTCATTAGGAAATTGTCCCACTTGATTTTCTAGATTCTCCAATGTTGTGTCTTGGCCTTGAATCAAGGCATCATTTTTAGCTATGTATGCCTTCAATAAATTCTTCAAATTATTGGAAGGCTCAAATGGCGATGGTTTTTGAACTTGTTGATTGAAACCAAGAGGTTGAATTGCTCTATGCTGCATGTAATTATTGTTCGATCCACCTCCTTGGTAGTAGATTGGTGACTGAGCTGCAACATGATTTAAACTATTAGTAGTAAACTATTTCAACATTGAAGAGATAGAAGAGACTTGAGCTGAGAGTGAAGTAAGTGCATCTACTATACCTCGACTACTTATCTTCCTAAAGCTGCTTGGTTTGTCGACCACCGATAATTGTTACTAGTTATTCTCTTGATGATCTCATAAGCCTCGTTATAAGTCTTCGACAAGGGAGAACCATTTGCAGAAACATCTACCACCAACCTTGTGTGTGCATTAAGACTGTCGAAACCTTTTCAAAAATTGACTTATTTAAAAAAACGAAAATGAAGCCGCCACCAATCACTTTCATGAGGTGTGATCGGATCACCTCATAATTTGATCGTTTTAATAAGAGGTTTGATTTACTAAAACAAATTTTTTTGGTCTACAAAATCTAGAAAATGGGTTCGGGAGTCAGTTGCCCACAAGGAAGAATTAGCACCCTCGTGACGCCCAGAATTGGTACCTAATTGATTACTTGATGTCTTAGCGTTGAGAATTGAAAATTTGAAAAGAATTTCAAACATGATCCCACCTTGCATAATGATATTTTTAATTAAAATCACTTAAGTAAATTAAAACATGTGTAAAAGGCCTCTTTATCTCGAGGTAACCAAAATAAAAATATCATGTCCCATAAGTTAGGACACGACATCTCGGATCCTCGAAAATAAGCTTGCCTATTATTTAATCTCTATTTAAATATCATACGTTTAGTTTAAAAAGGGATGTTCAGTTATCTAGGTTCAAAGAGAAAGTTGAACCTCGTAAGTTAGGGCGCAACTTCTAAAATCTCCAAATATAGAATATCGCCTTAATTTTAAAAATTTTCCCTTTTTTTATGCATCGAATAAAAACAAATATAACATTTAAAGTAATGCGCATTTAACTTATTTGGGAATAGCTTTGTAACGGATAAATATATTTAAACACAGTTTGTGGCATGGTTGTAACAAAAAAAAAATAAAATGGAAGTATAATTGAATTAAAAATGAAGTTGCTATACAGGTTCAAATAATATTACAAATAAGATATAAAAAATGAAATAATAGTAGCGATAGCAACAATAATGTATCATGAATAATATAACTGTAATAATAATGATGATAACTTTGATTGGTGGCAATAAGAATAATAATAATCATAATACCATAATAAAATAAATGAGGTAACTCAAAATAAAATAAAAATGGAAGATGCATGATTAAAAAGATAAATAGACATAATGTGAAAGTGCCGAGAATGATAAAAGAAATAATAAAATAATAAGAACAAAAAATAAAAATAAAATAATAACGACAATAATAATAAATGAGCAAAAAATGTTCAAATAAAAGAATGTAAACAATCTAATTTTTAAGTATATAAAAAATAAAGAAGTAATAAACAAATAAATAAATAAATAGAAAAAACAACTTGTAAAAGGTTGAAGTTAAATAAAAAATGGATTAAATTGAAATTTAAATGAAATTAAAGGGGCATAAATTGTAAATAATAAAAAAATAAACTAATAAAATAGAATAAAGGACCAAAATAACATGTGCGAAAAGAAACAGGGACTAAATGGGAAATTATCCCAAACTTCTTTATGCGCACCGTTTTTTAGAAGGACCAAAATAAAAAATTTAAAATTAAATGGACTAAATTTAAAAAGAAAAAAAGTGAAATAGGACTGTATTGAAAAATCTTTAAAAAGGGGCGTTTAGAGTCGTGACGAAACTATGTCGTTTAGGATCCCTATTTAAGTAAAAAATGTTTCAAAAAAAATCATTTCTAAACTGTTTTAAAAAAATACTTTGCTTTATTTTTTTTCTCTGAAAGGGTCTTTAAGTCCAGCCATGGGAATGACGGACCTCTGTCGTGGTCGTCAGTCATCGGCGATGATGACCACCATCTCTGGTGATCGAAAAATCACCAAAAACCCTCCTTTAACCTTTCTTTTCAAGGAACCTAGTTTTGGGTTTAAAAATCCTTAAAATCTCAGTAAAATTAGGCTGAAAGTAAAGAGACCTTTTAGTTTCTTTTTCCCTCCGACGAGGCCCTCAATGGAGTCCTAGAGGGACTCCGAGGCTTCTCAAGCCGGACATGACTCTCACCAATGACCAGAACAGGTAAAAAAAATCCTCTTTTCTATTTTACTTTTTTTTTTGTTTTGAAAAAAATAAAAATAAATAAATCGAAGAAAGAATCACCTTTTGTATTTAGTTTTTTTTTTTGTGTGTTTTGATTGCTTGTCTCTATAAAAAAAAACATGGTTTTTATGGCTTTTATAGCTGAATACGTTACATCGAATTGTTGTTTTTTTACTATTTTTTCTACTATTCTTTGCAACTATTCTTTGGGTGTTTGTCTCTGTCCTTGTGTTTTCCTTTTGCAGGTGGCGGTGGAGTCAACGGTGGGGAGAGTCACTTCCTTGTTGTTTTGGTGAAATGGTGGCAGACCTCGGGTGGCATTCATGCTGACATGGCAAAGGCATAGGAGATGCAACGGTTGGAGGCTTAGAAGAATTAGGATTTTCTATTTTAAGTTTAGGGGATTTGGGCTTGGGCTTAGGTAATTGGGTATTTAGGTTTTTTCGTAAATGGACTATTTTTTATTGGACTTTATTATTATTATTTTATTTTAACTTGGATTTGTTTTTTATTTGTTTGGGCCGGGTAGAATTGGGCTTCTTCAAAGACCTTTATAAAATGTTTCTAATTGGATGCAATGTGGAATCCTGTGGTAAGGGAATTTACGTAGTAGCTTTTTGAATCTTTCTTATGCCTTGTATAGGGACTCATCCTCCATGTGTTGAAAAGTGGTGATCCCATTCTGCAACTTAGCATTTTTGTTAGGTGGAAAATACTTTACCAGAAAGCGTTCAACTAATTCTTGCCCAGTAGAAATTGAGTTGATTGGAAATGAATTAAGCCATGCTCGTGCTTGATCTCACAAGGGTATGGAAACAACTTCATTCTCAATGCATCTTTAGTTACACTGGCCATCTTAAAGGAATCGCTCACCTTTACAAACAGTTGAAGGTTAAGATGTAGATCTTTTATGGGCATTTTACTAAACTGGCCTCTTGTTTGAAGCATCTGAAACATCATAGGCTTAAATTCAAACTATGGTGCCTCGATCTCTGGTCTCCTAATTCTCAGATTTAAGTCAATAAGACAAGGCACAGTGTACTACCTTATAGCTCGATCACTATCATCAGTTGTAAGGATTGGATTACGAGCATTAGAAACTCTATTCCTTTGAACATCGTTTTGATTTTCAAGGTCCATTGTTGCCACTTGTCTCTGGGCTAATATTTCTCGTGTTCTTTGTCTAAATGCCCGCTCGATTTCAGGGTCTATAAGAAGTAAACTGATGATTCAATCTATGCTTACGAAGACTTCAAAAGAAAATCACAAAAAATTAAAGAACAAAAACTAATAAAAATAATTAAATAAGAAAAAATGAACATAATTAATAAACCGAATTGTAAGAAATAATTTCACAATAAATGATTAATACAATTGTCCCTGGTAATGGTGCCAAAAACTTGTAATGCATGGTTTGTGCAAGTGTACACAGTCGTTATTGTAACAACCCGAATTAGGGCCTAGTCGGAATAGTAGTTTCGAGACCACAAATTCAAAGTGGAAAAATATATTTCATGATTATTTTTAAGTTTATGACATGATATCATGGTAGTGAGAAAATTTCATGAAGGAACTTTTATGAAATAGTGATTAATTTGTCATTTAGGACTAAGCAAAATATGAGTTTCTAGAAGTTTTAAGGATGAATTGGCATTAGAAAAATTATTAGAGGTCCTTATTTAGCAATTAGACCATTTATTAGCATGATGGACAAAAATGCCCGAGGAAGGAAAATTTCCTAAAGAAAGGGCTTAAGGGCATTTTGGTCATTTAGTTAATTAATGAAATAAAAAGGGAAAAAGAAGCAAAATTGTGTCCATCTTCTTCCTATGGGTACCGAAATTTCCAAAGCTCCATAGCTAGGGTTTCTTTCATTTTCAAGCTCACTAGTAAGTGCAATTTAACCCAATTTTTAATTCTATTTGTATTTTTGAAATCTTCGTAGCTTAATTTAACTATTTCTACCACTAATTTGAGTTAGGGTTTATGTTCAAAAATATATACATGCATGACATGCAAGTAATTTGATGCCTAGTGGTGAAAGTTTAAGGTGGACTAAACATCTTTTACTAGGTGATTTTTTTCATGAAAATCCCTAATAAGGACTAAATTGTAAAGGTAGGAAAATGTGTGGTAAAAGTTTGAATTGATGAGCAATAGGGGCTGTTATGAGCACAAATAAGTTTCGTCTAGGCTTGGATAACCAAGAAAATAAGTGCATTTCATTATACGAGCCTAGGGACCATTTTGCAAATATGTAAAAGTTTAGGGAAAAAATTAGAAATTTTGCCAAAGTATAGATTATGGGCTAATTAGCCAATGTGAATACTAAATAAGTGAAATTTTTCATTTTAGATCAAGAAACACGAAGCCCGGACCGAAACCGGGGAAAAAGCAATGTGGTAGATTAAATCGAATATTCACTCACATTTTGAATCTGAGGTAAGTTGTGTTTGATAAATTAGCATTATGCAATATGAAAATTAATGATATGACATTGTATGAACTTTGTGTTATTTCCATGAATTTGATTGATATGATTTTGCCAAGAAAAGATGAAGTTATAGTTGAGAAATCCCGGTTAAATTTTAAAGAATACAAAGGGTACCGTAGTCATGACATGAGTATTTGTAGGTCGTGTGTAAGACCATGTCTGGGACATGGCATCGGCATCGAATTGATATCCCATGTAAGACCATGTCTGGGACATGGCATTGGCATTGACTTGTGGTCCCGTATAAGAACATGTCTGGGACATGGCGTCGGCACTAAGACGAGACTTAGATCCCCTGTAAGACCATGTCTAGGACATGGCATTGGCATCTAAGAGTGATCCCGTGTAAGACCATGTATGGGACATGGCATTGGCATCAGTTTATGATCTCGTGTAAGACCATGTCTGGGACATGGCATCGACATCGATATGAGATCTCGTGTAAGATCATATCTGGGATATGGCTTCGGCATTGACTTGAGATCCCATGTAAGACCATATCTGGGATATGGCTTTGGCATCTTACCATGAGATTGACACTTCGGGTATCCTTTGGTGTTCTAAGTAATTTAACAAGAAAAGTATTCAAGTTGATGAATTTAACGATAAAGACTAAAGTTTTGTGATGAGTGATACAGGTGTATATGACTAGTTATGAGTAAAAATACGAAATGATATGAATGGGTCGGTAAGAAAGAGCGTAAGCCATGTTATTGTGAAAAGAATTTGTATGATATTTCATGATACCTTATTTGGATGCTTATTTCATGACTTATGTTGCTATTTTATTTCATGCAACTTACTAAGCAATTATGCTTACTCCCTTTCTTTTCCCTTTTCCTTATAGTCCTACCAAGCTAGCTCGAGGATCGTTAAAAGCCGGAGTTCGAAGTCACACTATCAAGCCATCCATTTTGGTATAGTATAGTTTAGTTATTTTGAGTATGTCATGTATAGAAAACTTGGTCATTTTGATAATTATCATTTTGGGTAGCCAAATGTGTTGGCTATTGATGTTACTCAAGTCATGTTGTAATGGCCTTTGGAAATAGGCTAATATTGTTTAAGTTAAAATTTATGCAATGTTGATGAAGTTCATGAAAGTGCAAGCTTGCATTTTTAAGTAGAGTAGTGATTGTTGAGACTGCAATGCTTGGTGTCATGGGAATGCCTTAATTGTGGGTATTTAGAAGTGTATTTATGCCATGATATGTGTTATTGAAATTGGCCTTGTGGTTGGTTAAGTTTTAGGGTGGCAAAGGGCTTGGAAAATAGCTTATAATTGTCCACACGGGTAGGCACACGGGCATGTACCTAGGCCGTGTGTGACACATGGTCAGCCCCATGGGCGTGTTGATAGGCCATATCTCCCCTGCACCTAAATTATGCAAAACAAAATGCCCAGTAGTAAACACACAGGTAAAGACACGGTCGTGTGTCTCAACCGTGTAGAGGGCACGGCCTAGTACACGGGCATGTGGCTTGGCCGTGTGACCTAAATTGCATGTTAACGTCATAAACAGAATGTCCAGGTTTTCACCCACAGGCTAAGGCACAGGTATGTCGAGGCCGTGTGAAGAATATGGGCTAGGGACATGATCGTGTGCCAGGCTATGTGAAAACCCCTGTAGGTTAAAAATAAAAAATAAATTCGACACGGGCTAGGGACATGTACGTGTGTGACCACACGGCCTGCCTATATGGGCGTGTGGCCCTTTTTTGAGCAAAATTTTCTAAGTGCTCGAAAGTTTTCAGTTTGGTTCCAAACCAATCCCGATCTATGTTTTGGGCCCCGTAGGCCCATGATAAGGATATTAAGAGAATGTATGAAAAGTTTTTAAATGAAGATGAAATTTTATAGCCTGAGTTTACATGTTTAAGCTTGATTAAGCACGATAATGCCTCATACCCTGTCCCGACGTCGGACTTGGGTAAGGGGTGTTACAATTATCAAGTAATAAGTAAGCATAAAAGTTATCGTCTCCACAGAGACTATATATATTAATCAATATTTTGCAACATTAATATTAACAATTTGGTAAGGAAAACACAATAATTTTGAGTGTTGGAAAAAATAAATGACAGTATGCAAAGTGATCCATTATGCAAGTTAACCTAAATGCAAATGAAATGAATGGTTAAAATGGATGAGATGGATTTAGCAGCAAAATTCACAAGATTTCAACAACAATAACATGAATAGGCTAGGATAATCACATCAATTAACTTAGTTCATTCTCATCATGTTAATAATGCTCCGGAAAAATGTTCTATGGCAACTTGATCTTTTAAAAGCTTGAAACCAATATTAAGTCCTTTCGGAATCTCTTACTTAGAAAAACATGCATATTACTGATCATATTTAACTATGGGTTTCTTAGAATTCATGTGAAGTAATAGGGACTGGGTCAGTATGAAACAATTTAATCACATAAACCTAAAAGCTATGCAAGGTAATAGAGCTTGGTCAAGTTATCATGACTGTTAATTTATTCTGGGTTGGATGTAAATTAAGCATGTACTTTTCAATTATTATGTCTATTAGCCACCATCTAGGTTGGATTAAGCAACTAATTTTAATGCATTCAATCACATTTTAATTAATGAAATACATGCATGATTTTAATTAAAAACATGATCAATTGAGGCACAGAACATCGTAACATGATTTAAATAAACTTCATTGAATTGATGCAATCATCCTAACTAAACAGAACTAAGCTACCATTGTTGATGAAAAAACAGCAAAGCAATTTGCAAACATAACGAATAATTAGGGAATAGCAAAAAGAAAGAAAAAACTCTTTGATAGTGTGGCCACTAACTGTGGAGGCTTCCTCCAATTCTCACAGCTACTCCTCCACAAATTGCTTGTCAATATGATCGGCCAAGAGAAAGATCTTTCTCTAGGAATTACTTAGCTAAATAGGGAAATGGGATGGGTGGAAAAGAATAAAAGTTAGAGAGAAATGGGAGGATGGATGAATGTGCTTTAAAGGATGAAATGAAGAATGATTAAGGGATCATTGTTGAGGGGTGTAGAGGGAAGTATTTATAGTGGATGGATGGCTAATATGTTTACTAAAAATAGCTTTAAGTCCCTTAGGTTTCTCACTCCCATGGTCGACTATAATTTGTGGAGATAGGGGGTTATTTAGTTGTTTGATTTGTGCATGAAACCATGCTTGAATCAAGCAAGGTGGTGGACGATTTCAAGGGTAAATTTTGTGTGCTGATTTCTGATTTATTCTTAATAGTAAGAACCTCTAATAAATCTCCCAAAATTGAATTTTGAGCTGCCCAAATGCCCTTGCCGAATTGGGCCTCATTCTCCCTTATTTGGAGTGGTTGATGACCCAAATGCTTGCCAAACTTGTTCGTCAATTACACCAATTTCAGTTGGATCAAATTAATTTCTTCATGACCCAATTTTCCTTACCTTTGCCATTAGAGTGAAATTAGCTCATGTCAATGTAGCTTTGATAAAATAAGCAATGCATAAGTCTTTGGTCTAACTACAACAAATAAATCAATATTAGCATGTAGCATAAAATAATTAAATTAGGCACAAATTTAATGCAAAATAGCAGAAAATTGCATTCTTTATTAAATCATGCTCATTATCTTAATATGAAAAAAATTCACCTAATTAATTATTAAATAATTGGAATTAATATTATTTTTAAGTAAAAAGGTGTCATAAACTACTAAAAAAACCTATATAATTTAGAGTTTACAATTGCGCATACATAATATAAGCTGTAATATACATACATGATATACATACATATTATAAACAATAATAAACATAACATACATACATAAACAGTAATATACTACACAACATCGTAGCAGACATACATAATCAGTAATATACATAATGGACATACATAACAAACATACATAAAAGACTGACCTTTCAGCCTCAATCAGTTTAACCCTCGAAAAAAATTACCTTTAGTATAGACCTTTTTGCATACACACAAGTGCCAACAAAAACAAAAATTAGAAATTAGTTATAATAGGAGTAAAATATCTAAACAACAAAAAAACAAAAAGTTGTCAAGAAAATATCTAAATCAATTATAATAAGAAAAAATTGTTAAACATTCTTTAAACAAAAAAAATTAAATGTTTCCAATAAAAAAATTGTCACTTTTTGAGAATGAGTCAAAAACAAAATGTTTCTATTTTTAAAAAACACACAATAAAAAGCACACCGATGATGAAAAATGCTTTCTATATGGGTAAAAAAAGTTATCCAATCAATAAAAAGTTATGTTGAGTAATCGATGATGAAAATAGAAAGCCTAGAAAGGTGTAGTCAAATACATATAATTAATGATGAAAATATGACAATCTTGATTTGAATACCACAAATGGCTGAAACAAGGTTTCTTTTAATGAGATGGTGTAGAATTTTTCAGATGGCTGGGTAATCAAAAGGGTTCCTCATATGGCTACAGGATGGAATCGAAAGGTTTTTCCGCACAAATGTTGAAGGATGGAAACGAGACTGATGAAAGGATTCAATGTCAATAAAATAAATCATATATAGCTTTTGATGTTTAGGGATAATCCAAAAGGTTTCTTAAGTAATCAAAAAGATTTTTGTTCCAATCTATTCAGTAACCGATGGAAAACATTTATTTGTTTTTTTATTATTTTAATAAATGATGTTTTTAGATCTTTTCTTTCCAAGGAGTCGGGTCAACAGGTCAAAGGGGACTGGGGTGTGCGACACGTGGTGGCACGTGATGTAACAGCTCGGTTTAGACCTTAGTCGGAATAGTGGTTTTAGAACCAGATATCTGAGGTTAGAAAAATATTTTAGTATTATTTTTCTTGTTTACAACATAATATATGATATGGTGAAAGTTTCGTATGAAAATTTTATCGTTTGTGTGTTCTATTTAATAAAAAGTACCTAATCGCAGAAAATGTAAAAGTAGTCTTCTAATTGTTAAAGTATTGAATTGCTATGATGCTTTAAATGTGAGGTCCTTAAAATGCAATTAGACCATGATTAAGGTTAATGGACATTAATGACCATCCATTAAGCGATTGATATTAAACAAGGGTAAAATGGTAAACTAGATATTTATGTGTTATTAATTATAACAAAGCATGCATTTTTGTCCATCTTATCTTTGTTTGTTGATATTGAAGAAAGAAATGCTAGGGTTCTTGTGTTTAAACATTCGACTACTTCTAAGTTTAACTAAGGTATGCATTTTGTTCAGTTTTTGATAATTTCTACATTTTTGAGATTGTTGCTATGTGATCCAGCTACCCCATATCATGATTTTTGAAATTGTTAGTGATTTTGAAAAGTGCCATTGATGAATATTCAAGCTTTATGTTGATTGTTGATGAAAAATGAAAGATATATGTTTGATTTATATGTTTTGTTAAGTGATTTTGGAAGAAAATGCTATTAAGGTACTAAATTGTGAAAAGTGCTAAATATGGGGTTAAAAGGTGAAATAAATGAAAGTTATGGGCTGCTAGAAGCTATATGAAAATTCGGTTAAGCTATAGTTTTAATGAATTTGGTGAATTTTGTGTATTTTTGAAATAGGGACTAAAATGTTAAAACGTGAATTTATTAGGGCTATTGTGTAAAAAGGCCAAATTATGTGTTTTTGGATTGAATTGAATGAAATGTGTAATTAAATAGTCAAATTTGAATTTATATAGATCAAGAACGAAAGAAAACGAAATTAGATCGGGGAAAGTCGAAAGTGGTCAAATAGTCGGTTCAATCCGTTCATTTCTGTACGAGGTAAGTTCATATGCAAATAAACATATTTTATGTGAATTATATATGTTCATTTGATATTGAATTGCTATAAATGCTGAATGTTCAGAAATGTGGAAGTATCGACAGTGTTACGACATCCGAAAGCCCTGTACAAACCATAGGAATAGTATAGGATACATATGTCATGACATAGGATTCCGAGATGTGATATCGTATAAGACCACATTTGGAATGTTGGCATCGATAAGATATTACGTGACAGACCATGTCTGGGACATCGGCATCGTATATGATTTCGTATAAGACCCTGTCTAGGACAGTGGCATCGATATTTGATAACATTTAAGACCATATCTGGGATTTGGCATTGTATGAGATTTATGAGCTATCTGAGTATCCTTGTCAATTCTGAACGGTTCAACAAGCATTATCAAGAAATAAACGAGTATTTAAATGAGCATCCGATTCAAGTATGTATGAAATGTATATGATATGCAAGAATGAAAGGTGAGTATGTTTACAAAAGATGACATGTGAATTGCATGAGAAAGAATGAGGTTATATGCAAGTGATTTGAGAACAAGTGATTTAGATGTGAATTATGAAGCTTATGTATGTGCTTTGCTATGGATTCCATGGATAATAGGCTTATAATTGCTTTATATGTTAAGATCATTTGTATATGGCTTACTAAGCTTTTGAAAGCTTACTTTGTGTGTGTTTTTATTGTTTTATAGATTATCGCAGCTACTGTGAGCTCGAGGATCGTCGAGGATTATCATCACACTATCAACGAGTATTTAAATAATAATGTATGGCATGTATAGGCTAGTGATGTTGTGGGATGTTTTGAGTTATGAAAATCATGCCATGTGATATGGCTTGGTTATGGTTTAGACTATGAATTAATTTTTGGCATAAGTTATGTAATGAATTATGGTGTTATAATGTGTTGATATATGACCTACTGAAATGGTCATTTTGGGTAAGTTTTATATGAGATTGAGTTGTGATTTTGGTATAAGTTTTGATGTGGAAATTAGGTTATTGAGAATAGATGAATGAATGGCTTTGGAATGTGGATTAAGTATGTTTTGGTATGAAAAATGTGTAAGAAATTGATTGGTGATATTATGGCATGTTTTGTGTTTGTTTTAGTGATGCTTTGGCTGCAAATTGAAGTATGAATTATGTATCATTTGTGCTTGTAGGGATGACCCAAAATGAGTGGCATTATTGCCTTGCAAATGGCCCATTTTTACCCACACGGTCAGGGACACGAGCGTGAGTCTCTGCCGTGTGTTCAAAGGCCAGTTTGAATTGAGCCTGGGTGTTCCACACGGCCTCACACATGGGTGTGTGGCAGGCCATGTGGCTAAGTTAGTATACCCTATAAGTTTTCACATGGCTTGACACATAGGCGTGTCTTGAGGCCGTGTGGTTAAGTCAGTATGTATGCCCTGTTTTGTCAAGGCCTAGACACACGGGCGTGTCTAATGTCGTGTGAGGCACACGGCCTGTTCACACGGGCGTATGACCTCTGTAACTTAGAAAAATTGTTAAGTTATAAAAATTTTTATATGAGATCGGTTTAGCCCCAAACCTATTCTAAAGCATGATTAAAGTCATGTAGACCTTCTAAAGGGACTTTGAGATTATGAATGATTGTGATTTGATGCTATGTATGATATGTATGTAATATGTTATGAAACGTTTGGTAGTGCCTCTTAACCCTAGTTTGGTGACAGATACGAGTTAGAGGTGTTACATTTGGTTGGTATCAGAGCTACAATTTAGCTGATTCTAGGACTAACATAGCCCGTGGGAGTGTAGCTATAGATGCCATATATATATAAACTACAATAGTGTGATGAACCTTGACAGCTAAAATGTATTTTTCCATATAGTAATGGATCCCGAATGCCCGTAGCTGATGATGTTGAGAGCAATGCACCCGGTCCCGCTCAAGGGTCAGCGTCGGCTGAATCTAGACCGATTTCTAGTGACCATGAGGGAGAGGCAAAGCAAGCCTTTTTTCAAATGATGAACGAGTGGTTCACAGAATTTGTACAAACGAATCCGACTGCTCAACAACCTCCACCCCCGCCTTACCCTGCACAAGTCCCTATTGTGCCTCAAATGGTAAATCTGATTTCATTGAATAAGCCTCTGGTTGATAAAATCAGGAAATATGGGGCTAAAGTGTTCCTAGCCACTATTGATGATGATGTTGAGAAAGCTGAGTTTTGGCTTGAGAATACAATTAGGGTATTTGAAGAATTATGTTATACTTCGGAAGAATGTATTAAATGTGTTGTTTCATTATTAAGAGATGTAGCGTATCAGTGGTGGAAAACTTTGACGTCTATAGTTTCAAGAGAATGAGTCACCTAAGATTTCTTTCAAACCGAGTTCTGAAAGAAATATATCAGTCAAAGATTCATAGGTCAGAAACATAAAGAGTTTCTTGAGCTGAAATAAGGCTGTATGACTGTTATGGAGTATGAGTGAGAATTTGTGAGATTGAGCTGGTATGCACGGGAATGTGTCTCGACTAAAACAATCATGTGTAGAAGATTTGAAGATGGCTTGAACGAAGACATTCGATTGTTAGTTGGGATTTTGGAAATAAAAGAATTCGTTGTGCTTGCCGATCAAGCGTGTAAAGCTGAAGAACTCGGGAAAGAGAAAAGAAAAGCTTTGTAACACCCAGACCCGGCCCAGACATTATGGCCGAATCCGGCGATGTCACATTGAAAGGATTATTTTCAAAACGACTTTGTTCAATTAAAAACATGTTCGGTAAAAGAGTCATTTGATTAAAAACTTAAGCTTGTGATTTAGAAATTCAAAAATACTTGTTAAGTCATAATGAAAGCCCATGTTTTAAGAAAACGTTCACATGTTAAGGTTACTTAGAAACCCACGATTAACTTTTAAAAATTTATTTAAGTTTGATGATCCAACAGTTGTAACAATAATAAACCCAAATGAAAAGCGAATTCGGAGATACAAGGCCTTATTACAACTCATTGAAAAATAAGTAATTAAAATAACTAAATTCAAAACTATTTAAAACTTCTAAGTAGCTTGCAGTATAGCCATCCCAGAGTCTTCTCCCACGTCAAGCCGTCTACTGAGGGTCACCTGAAACATTAAATTAAAGGGTGTGAGTTTCGCAACTCAGTGTGTACGACCCTTGGCAATCAAATCAATTCAATATACAAATATCACATTGGGCCTAAGCCCTAACAATATCGGTTGTCGTGGGCCTTAGCCTACATTGACCTCATATCATATCAGAATCACGTGAATGCAATGCACCCATCCCAAATCCATCCCTGCCCTCCATTTCCTTTCCAACCCTACACTTCTATGGAGATATAAATATCAACCCACCCATCCCTACACTCCAAAAGTAGCACCAACAGCGGCACTACTCAAATGTTACAGCAAAGCAACTATTCATATATTGGGCTTAAAGCCACCAGGGGATCCACGGTCGTTAAGCGACTATGCGATCCTCACATATCTTCCTCCATTCAATTAAACCCACCCAAGTGCAACATAAATTTCATGAATGTAACATACATATTATCACACATTAAGCACCTAGGGGTATTTTAGTCATTTCACTACCCAGGGGTATTTTCGTAAATCTACCTTACAAGGGTGTTTCGGTAATTCTACCCTACGAGGGCATTTTAGTAGTTCTACCCTACAGGGGCATTTTAGTAATTCTACCCTAGAGGGATAATTCTGTAATTTCTACATTTCAGGTTTTAGTTATGAACTTTGGCCTGTCGACAAGCCTTCGTGGCTAAGGTGAACGAACACTATGCATTAGGTAGGATACCAGAGAAGAGGAAATGGATCACTTGGACCGCTTAAGTACCAAGCTCTTCCTAGATCCAATCCTAGACATGCATACATCCATTGCCACACCTTAGCCTAGCGACTTGTCCACAGACATGTTTGATTATTTAATTAAGTCTTATGCAATTTGAGAATTCATTAGAACTAGGCCTAAAGTCCATTAAAACCCTAACATGCATTTTTACAATCCCAAAAGGCCCACTAAGCCCAGTCATGTTCATAAAGCCCATTAAGCCCAATCATGCTTATGTAGCCCATTAGGCCCGATCAAAATCAAATCATACAATCATCCATATCAATCCATCATACAATTTCACATAACAACTTTGCCAATCTGGGCCCACAAGCTCATCATGCCAATTTAGCCCGGTCTAGCCTGGTTGGCCAAACAATGGCCCGAGACCATGAGATCGCTTTCTAGGCCTCGGTAATCGTATCGGTATCTCTACACGAGTGTTTACACACTCGTGTGATTTTCGGTGCCATCCTTTCGACTTTTCAGCTTTTCGACATTCCGGCATTTTAGGATTTCAGCTTTTGCCGATTGGTCGTGTGTGCAATGTATGTACAAACCTGGTTAATGACCCGCGCTACACTATCCTCAGCCTCAACCTACAATTAATACCAACCTTGAATCAATTCCATAGTTAATCATAACCTTTACCAAAAATCGAAACCGTACCTTAACCTTACCGTGTACCACCAGTTCTAATAGCCCTTCCTTAGCTACTATTCTCGAATATCCTCTAGATCTGCATCAACACATATACTATCAACATCAAGTGACTCATATTCCACACGAGGCACCCTTATAAACCACACTTATATTCGGCCACCTACGAAACCGAAATTGAGAACAAGTACACTTACCACTTGCTAGAGATCCTTACCACACTTGCAATCTTTGAACCCTACCCCTTATTAATACAAGGTTAATGGTAAGAAAAAGGTTAGATAGCCCTCCAGCTTTTACCAAAACACACTAAAGGATGGTTAACTAAATACTTACCGAAACTAGTCTCTAATCTTGCGGCCTAGATAGCTACTGGGTGTGATCGGCTTTTAAAATCTTGATTAAGGGTAGTAAACAATAAAAACGAATTTGTGATAGAGGAAAGCAAAAAAGAAATTGACAAATGGATATAGGTATTCGGCTTTCAAGAGATCAATGATGGTATTCGGCTTTCAAGAGATCAATGAACACAACTCAATGGAATTTTTGAGAAAAGAATGGTGAGTTATACGGCAATAGAATGAAAGGAAGAAGTGAGGTTGGCAATAGAATGAATTCGGCAAAACCAAAATAACCCTCAAGAGAATTTGGCACACTTTTAAAAGGACCACAAGCCGATTCTAGCTTTACCTAAAGTCCCATTCGGCACCATCACCTCCCCTCTCTCAATCTCTTATTTTCTCTCAATTATCCTTACCTTAAATTTCTCTCCTGAACACTCCTTTCCAGAGTCCACTCTAGCGCCACTACCTTCCTTCCATGTGCAAAAACAAAGTCCCTAAATTCACCACTCTTAAGCCTTGAACCTTGGACGCCTTTCCCTACTAGAAACGCCACCTTATAGCACCCCATATGGCGCCACCTTGCCACTGAGCCACAGGCCCAACTGTGTCCTATTTTCCCCTTAATTTGTTTAAGAGGCCTGTTACCTAAGACTAGGGTTCCACTAAGGGTAAAATTTAATTTTTGCTAAGGTCCAAGTTTGAACCCAGGACTTCTCCAACACTTCCAAATACTCCCAAATCTCTTAGCCAACACACCAACATGCGACTCAGTGTACATGGGCCCAGGGCCCATTTCGCAACCCATGTGGGGTCCACGTGCTCGCATGGCCTGCTAAGCTAGATTTGCCCATAGCCACATATACGACATAGCCGGCCCACTAATTCTCACAAATCCAAAGACAACCACCAATGTAGGGTCCACAAGCCCTTTGGGCCCACATGGCCCATTCTTTCAGGCCTAATTTTGGGGCGTTACAAGCTTATTCGGAAGCTAGAGATGCAAGAAAAATATCAGTGAGTAAGTCATTTCAGTCGGCATCAAAGAAATTTCGAGATGATTATAGTCGTTCAAAGGCTAATGTGGGACATTCGAGTAGAGATCGTGCAAGGTCACATTCAAGCTTTAGAACTATAGCTAGTTCGATAGATAGTGTTGGGAATGTGATATCTGATTGACTCGAGTGCAGACATTGTGGTAAAAGACATCCCGACAATTGTAGATTGAATGATCGAGCTTGTTTCAAATGTGGATCATTAGATCACTTTATCTGTGACTGTCCTGAACCAGTTGAGCAAGAGATTATGTCGAATTCGAGGCCAAGTGGCACTACAACTAGAGGTAGACCATCTAGAAACACAAGAAATGTGAGTGGTAGCCAAAGAGCAACTAAAAATACAACTGTGCAATCTAAGGCAAGAGCACCTGCTAGAGCCTACACTATTCGCTCTCGTGAAGAAGCTTCTTCTCCAGATGTCATTTCTGGTACTTTTACTCTTTATGATACTTCTATGATTGCATTGATAAATCTAAGATCGACACATTTACATATATGCATGAACTTAGTATCTAGTAAGACTTTGCCTGTAGAGTCTACTGAATTTGTGATTTAAGTATCGAACCCCTTAGGTAAGTTTGTCCTGGTTGACAAAGTGTACAAGAACTATCTATTGATATTTCGACATATTTGTTTCCTGGTTGATCTGATGTTATTACCCTTTGATGAGTTTGATATAATTCTAGGTATGGATTGGCTAACATTGCATGATGCTGTAGTAAACTGCAAATGGAAAACTATTGATTTGAGATGTCAGAATGATAAGATAATTTGAATTCATTCTAATGGCTTGAATGGGTTACCGATTGTAATTTCAATGATGAAAGCTCTGAGATGTGTGAAAAAGTTTTGCGAAGCTTATTTCGCATATGTGATTGACATGAAAGTGTTTGAAAAGAAAATAGAATCAGTGCTTGTCGTTTGTAAGTATCCAGATGTATTTCATGAAGAATTACCGAGATTACCACCGATTCGAGAGGTTGAGTTTGGCAATGAGTTAGTGCCGGGAACTACACCTATCTCGATAGCTTCGTATAGAATGGCTCTGACAGAGTTAATAGAATTGAAATCTCAATTGCAAGAGTTAACAGATAGAGGATTTGCATGACCGAGTTTCTCACCCTAGGGTGCTCCTGTACTGTTTGTGAAAAAGAAAGATGGCACGATGAGAATGTGCATTGATTACAGAAAACTTAATAAAGTGACAATCAAGAACAAATATCCTCTGCCCAGAGTTGATGATTTGTTTGATCAGTTGAAAGGAGCTATTGTATTCTTAAAGATAGATCTAAGATCAAGATACTATCAATTGCAGGTTAAAGACTCAGACATATAGAAAACTACTTTCCGAATGAGGTACAGACATTATAAATTTTTGGTTATGCCCTTCGTACTAACAATGCTCCTGCAGTTTTTATGGACTTGATGAACAGAATTTTTAGACCATATTTAGATCGGTTTGTTTTCGTGTTCATTGATGACATATTGATTTATTCACGTGATGAAATTTAGCTTGTGAGATAATTCGCTTGATAAATTGGATGAGTTATATATTTCAGAGATTATGAGATTACACCGGGTGCCACTATCTATTGTGTCAGACAGAGATCCGAGGTTTACTTCGCAGTTTTGGAAGAAACTGCAAGAGGCTTTAGGTACAAAATTACATTTCAGTATTGCTTTTCACTCGTAAACGGATGGTCAATCCGAGCGAATCATTCGGATACTCAAAGATATGTTAAGATGTTGCATTCTTGAGTTTGAAGGTATGTGAGAACAGTACTTGACATTGATTGAATTTGCTTACAATAATAGCTTTCAATCAAGCATTAAAATGGCACTGTACGAGGCCTTATAAGGTCGTAAGCGCCGAACATCATTATACTGGATTGAGCTTAGTGAAAATAAGATTCACAGGGTTGATTTGATAAAAGAGAATGAGTAGAAAGTGAAAGTAATTCGTGATAGTCTGAAAGCAGCGTCAGATCATTAAAAATCATACGCAGACTTGAAACGAAAAGATATTGAATTCAAGATCGGTGATAAAGTGTTTTTGAAAGTGTCTCCGTAGAAGAAAATACTTCGGTTTGGCAGAAAAGGTAAACTGAGTCCGAGGTTCATCGGGCCGTATGAGATTATCGAGCATATCGGGCCAGTTGCTTATAAATTATCTTTGCCACCTGAGCTTTATTGCTCCGTATAGAATGGCTCCCACCGAATTGAAATAGTTAAAGGCTCAGTTACAAGAATTGACGGATAAGGGTTTTGTGAGACCGAGCATTTCTCCATGGGGTGCTCCCGTATTGTTTGTGAAGAAGAAAGACGGATCGATGAGGCTTTGTATTGATTACCGTCAGCTTAACAAAGTGACCATAAAGAACAAGTAACCATTGTCGAGAATTGATGATTTGTTTGATCAATTAAAAGGAGCCACCATTTCTCTAAGATAGACTTGAGGTCTGGATATTACCAATTGAGTGTCAAGGAGTCGGATGTGTCGAAGACTGTCTTCCGGACAAGGTATAAACATTAGAGTTTCTTGTGATGCCTTTCGGCTGTATTTGGATAGGTTTGTGGTGGTGTTTATAGATGATATCTTGATTTATTCCTATGATGAGAGTGAGCATGACAGACACATGCGGACAGTGTTGCAGATTCTGAGAGAGGAGAAATTATTTGCAAAATTCAGTGAAAGTAAGTTTTGGCTTCATGAGGTTGGATTTTTGGGACATATAATTTCAGGTGATGGTATTCGGGTTGACCCGAGTAAAATTTCAGCAATTGTTGATTGGAAACTGCCGAAGAATGCAACAGAAGTCAGGAGCTTTTTGGGCGTAGCTGGTTATTATAAGCGCTTTGTCAAGGGATTCTCAATAATTGCCTCTCTTATGACTAAGTTGCTTCAAAAGGATGTTAAGTTTGAGTGGACTGAAAGGTGCCAAAAAAGGTTTGAGAAGCTGAAAGCGCAATTGACTGAGGCACCAGTATTAGTGCAACCCGAGTCAGAGAAAGAATTTGTGATCTATAGCGACGCATCTTTAAATGGATTGGGATGCGTACTTATGCAAGACGGCAAGGTGGTGGCTTATGCTTCGAGACAATTAAAACCACATGAGAAGAATTACCCGACACATGACTTACAATTGGCCGCCATCATCTTTGCCTTAAAGATTTGGCGTCATTATTTGTATGGTGAAAAATGTCGTATCTTTACCAACCATAAGAGCTTGAAGTACTTAATGTCTCAAAAGTAGTTGAATTTACGACAACGAAGATGGCTTGAATTGTTGAAAGATTATGTGCTGGTAATTGATTATCATCCGGGAAAGGCGAATGTGGTCGTCGATGCCTTAAGTAGAAAATCTTTGTTCACTTTGAGAGTTATGAATGCGAGCTTGAAATTGTTTGAGGATGGTTCGGTATTAGCCGAATTGAGGGCTAGACCATTGTTTATTTAGCAGATTTGTGAAGCCTAAAAGAATGACAGTGAGATGCAAACTAAGAGAGCTCAATGTGAAGCGGGTAATAATTTTGATTTTCAAACTAGTTCAGATGGTTGCTTGATGTTTCATGATAGAATATGTGTACCGAAAGATAATGAGTTGATTCGAAAAATTCTACACGAGGCGCACAGTGGTTGTTTATCAGTACACCCGGGTAATACAAAGATGTATAATGATTTGAAAAAGCTATATTGGTGGACGGGTATGAAAAGAGATATCTCTGAGTTTGTGGCTAAATGTATGATTTGCTAACAAGTGAAAGCCAAGCATCAGGTACCATCGAGTTTACTTTAATCGGTGATGGTTCTCGAGTGGAAGTGGGACAGAATCACGCTAGACTTCATGACGGGGTTGCCTTTGACTCCGAGAAAGAGAGGTGCTGTGTGGGTTATTATTGATAGATTGATGAAATTGGCTCACTTTATACCAGTACGTGTTGATTATGCACTTGATAAATTGGCCGAAATGTATATTGCCGAAATTGTAAGAATGCATAGAGTGCTTATGTCTATCATTTCGGATAGGGATTCGAGGTTTACCTCGAGATTCTGGAAAAAGTTGCAAGAGGCCTTTGGTACTAAATTAAATTTTAGTACCACATTCCATTCGCAAACTGATGGACAATCTGAAAGAGTAATCCAAGTTCTTGAAGATATGCTCCGATGTTGTGTTTTAGAGTTTGAAGGTAGTTGGGAAAGATATCTACCTTTGGTTGAATTTGCCTACAACAACAGTTATGAATCGAGTATTCAAATGGCCCCGTATGAGGCATTGTATGGTTGTAAGTGTCGAACACCTTTGTATTGGACTAAATTGAGTGAGAAGCAGATTCATGGTATGGATTTGGTTAGAGAAATTGAAGAGAAACTGAAGATCATTCATGATTGTTTGAAAGCTGCTTCTAATAAAAAAAAGTCTTATGCGGATTTGAAAAGAAAAGAGATCGAATTCCAAGTAGGAGATAAAGTATTTTTGAAAGTGTCTCCGTGGAAAAAAATCTTGAGATTTGGCCGAAAAGGCAAGTTGGGTCCGTATTTTATTGGGCCGTATGAGGTCATTGAGAGGATTGGACTAGTGGCATACTGGTTAACTTTATCGGAAAAGTTGGAAAAGATACACAATGTGTTTCATGTATCTATGTTGAGATGATATCGTTTAGATCCCTCACATGTAATTTCTCCTACTGAGATCGAGGTTTGACCGGATATGACATATGATGAGGAACCAATTAAGATTTTGGCTCGAAAGGTTAAGCAGTTGAGAAATAAAAACATAGCCTTAGTGAAAGTATCGTGGAAAAAAATGGAGTGGAAGAGGCTATGTGGGAACCAGAAGAAGCTATGAGGAAACAATACCCAAACCCTTTTGCTGGTAAGATTTTTGGGGACGAAAATCCCTAAAGGGGGAGTTGTAATAGCCCGACTTAGGGCCTAGTCAGAATAGTGGTTACAAGACCACAAATCTGAGGTTAAAATATTTATTCTGATTGAGTTTTAAGGTTTATTTAGTGATTTAATGCTTGTGTGAACACTTGATAGAGAAAATTTATTGTTTTGGTGTCCAATTTGAAAAGTTAGACTAAATTGCAAAAGGTGAAAAATGTGTGTTTTATTCTATAAAAGTGCTTGATTGAAATGGGTTGTTCAAGTGGAGGTCCTTATAGGGTAATTAAACCATATTATTTGAGTTTGGACAAAATACCCATGGAAGGGAAAAATTTTAAAGAAGGGCATGAGGGGCATTTTGGTCATTTGGATAATTAAAGAAATAAAAAAGGAAAATAAGTCAAAATTTTTTTCCATCTTCTCCCCCTTGTGCTAAAATTTGGAGGACTCCATAGCTAGGGTTTTGCCAAATTTTCAAGCTCAAAGTAAGTGACTCTTAGCCCCGTTTTTTATGCTCTTCACTTTTTTGAGATTCTCGTAGCTTGATTTAGTTATTTCTACCACTATTTCAAGCTAGGATTGATGTTTAAAATTTTACCCATGGATGCCATACATGTATTTTGATGTCTACGGGTAGAAAATGAAAGTTTGAAGTGTGGTGAACATTTTTTACTAGTTGATTTTTGGTGAAATAGCAAAAAAGGACTTGATTGTAAAACGTGAAATATTTTGGGTGTAAAATGCAAAATAGTGGAAATTGTGGGCTATTGTAAGAGGGAATATGAATCGGCTAGGTTTGGTTGTGTGAAAAATGAACAGATTTCATTTTACGAGCCTAGGGAATAAAATGTAAAAATTGAGAAAGTTAGGGGCTAAATTTGCAAAAATTACCATAGGATGATTTTTGAATAAATTGAGTAATGTGTGTATTAAACGAGTTAAATGTGTCATTATAGATCGAGAAGAATGTGGAATCGACCTTGACGAGGGCAAAGCAAGGTTTCAGACTAAATCACGAATTGACACATTTTGCACCAAGGTAAGTTTATATGTAAACGATAACTCCATTTATTGATGTTTTTACTTGTGGATGCCTTATATGAAATATGATTGAATATCATTGACATTGGATGGAAATATGAAAAGTGAGGATACAGATAGATTCTGTGAAATATTGATAAAGGTGGGCTATGTGTGAAACCACCGAGTAATTGTTGAAGTTGATGAGCTAAGTGCAAATTACCTTGTTGATTGCTAACATTGATGAGCTAAGTGCGAAACCATCATGAATTATTGATAAAGGTGGGCTATGTGCGAAACCACCGTGAATTATTGATATTGGTGGGTTAAGTGTGAAACCACCTTATTATCGTTAAAATGAATGACTTTGTGCGTTTTAATTTGCATGGATTACTATATGGAAGTGTATGTTGAGAAATTATCTAAGTGAAATTATGAGTATTGTTGTGATGAGTAAGTGTAGGGAATGAATGTGGTAATGTATGAGCTTTGTGCGTACTATATGTTGAGAATGTTGGGTAAGATATGAGACGAGCAAGTGAAATCGCAAATTTGAATTATTGGCATATTTGAGTTATGTTTTGAATGCTAAGTGTATGGTTATGGTGTTTATTGTTTGCATATAGACTTATTAAGTTTAAAGCTTACTCCTCTCTCTTTTTCCTTGTCTTATAGATTAGCCAAGTCAGCTTGAGATACGTAAGACATCAGAGGATCATCCACACTATCAACATTTTTTGGGTATATTGATATTTACATTGAGTTATGGCATGTATAGGACTTGGTCATTTTGCAAGTGTCATAATTTGCTGGGCTATAATGTAAGCCTATGCTATTTGGTATCATCTTTTGAATAAGGTCATGAGATGTGGCTAATATTGATTGTATTACAAGCATATCTTGATGTATTTCATGAATGATGTTTGTTTGCCTATGTGGAATATGCGCTAATATGAAATTGGTGTGTGGAAATGTGATGAGTAAATAGTTGTTTACATGCACGATGTTTGGACAATATGTTTGAGATGAGATTGAGTTGTGAATGTGTGGTTTATGGATAATTGGATGTGTATTTATGCAATGTTGTGAATTGGCAAGTTTGACATATGTTTGTTCTTGTTTCAGGGTGGAAAAAGGCTTGGTAAATAGTCTTATATTTGTCCACACGGGTAGACACACGGGCATGTGTCTAGGCCATGTATGACACACGATCTGCCCTATGGGCGTGTATCCTGGCCGTTTGTCCCCTGCATGCAATTTGCAAAAAATTAAGTAGATCACACGGGCAAGCATACAGGCGTGTGGCATGGCCGTGTGACCTAAAATGCATGCTGATGTGAGAAACAAAATGTCCAAGTTTTTGCACACATGCAGAGACACGAGTGTGTGTCTCTGCTGTGTGAAGGACACAGCTTAGGACATGGGCATGTGCTCGGCTGTTTGAAAACCCCTGTAGGTTCGAAATGAAAAATAAATACACAAGAGCTAGGGACATGGGCGTGTGTGACCATAAGGCCTACCCACACGAGCGTGTCCCTGTACCACACGGGCATGTGCCCTGTTTTGCATGAAATTTTCCAAAATTTTCTAAAGTTTTCGGTTTGGTTCCGAACCACTCCCAAAGTATGTTTTGGACCTCATAGGCCTGTAATAGGGAGAATTGGAGTATGAATGAAAGTTTTTCACTTTAATTGGAAGTAGGTAACTTGGGAATGATTGGTTGTACGTGTTATTGTTTGGTAATGCCTTGTACCCTGTTCTGGCGTTGGATATGGGTAAGGGGTGTTACAATGAGAGAGCAATATCTGAACTTATTCACTGGTAATATTTTCAGGGACGAAAATCCCTAGGGGAGAGTTGTAACAGCCTAGTTTAGACCCTAGTCGAAACAGTGGTTTCGGAACCACATATCCAGCGTCAAAAAATATTTTAATATTATTTTTCGTGTTTACAGCATGATATATGATGTGTGAAAGTTTTGTGTGAAAATTTTATCATTTGTGTGTTCAATTTAATAAAAAGGAACTAATCGTAGAAAATGTAAAAGTGGTCTTCTAATTGTTAAAGTACTGAATTGCTATGATGCTTTAAATGTGAGGTCCTTAAAATGCAATTAGACCATGATTAAGGTTAATGGACATTAATGACCATCCATAAGTGATTTTTATTTGATATTAAACAAGGGTAAAATGGTAAACTAGATATTTATGTGTTATTAATTATAACAAAGCATGCATTTTTGTCCATCTTTTCTTTTTTTGCCAAAATTGAAGAAAGAAAGGCTAGGGTTCTTGTGTTTAAACATTTGGCTACTTCTAAGTTTAATTAAGGTATGAGTTTTGTTCGGTTTTTGATAATTTCTACATTTTTGAGATTGTTGCTATGTGATCTAGCTAGCCCATATCATGATTTTTGAAATTGTTAGTGATTTTGGAAAGTGCCATTGATGAATATTCAAACTTTATGTTGATTTTTGATGCAAAATGAAAGATATATGTTTGATTTATATGTTTTGTTAAGTGATTTTGGAAGAAAATTCTATTAAGGTACTAAATTGTGAAAATTGTAAAATGTGGCGTTAAAAGGTGAAATAAATGAAAGTTATGGGCTGCTAGAAGCTATATGAAAATTCGGTTAAGCTATAGTTTTAAGAATTTGGTGAATTTTGTGAATTTGTGAAATAAGGACTAAAATGTTAAAATGTGAATTTATTAGGGCCATTGTCTAAAAAGGCTGAATTATGTGTTTGTGGATTGAATTGAATGAAATGTGTAATTAAATAGGCAAATTTGAACTTACATAGATCAAGAATGAAAGAAAACAGAATTAGATCAAGGAAAGTCAAAAGTGGTCAAATAGTTGGTTCAATACGTTCGTTTCTATACAAGGTAAGTTCATATGCAAATAAACATGTTTTATATGAATTATATATGTTCATTTGATATTGAATTGCTATAAATGTTGAATGTTCAGAAATGTGGAAGTATCGACAGTGTTACGACATCTGAAAGCCCCATACGAACCATAGAAATAGTATAGGATACATATGTCATGACATAGGATTCTGAGATGTGATATCGTACAAGACCACGTCTAGGACGTTGGAATAGATTAGAGATTACGTGTAAGACCATGTCTGGGACATCGGCATCGTAAATGATTTCGTGTAAGACCCTGTTTGGGATAGTGGCATCGATATGTGATAACATGTAAGACCATATGTGGGATATGGCATTGTATGAGCCTTATGAGCTATCTGAGTATCGTTGTCGATTTCGAATGGTTCAACGGGCATTATCGAGAAATGAACGAGTATTTAAATGAGCATCCGATTTAGGTTTGTATGAAATGTATATGATATGCAAGAGTGAAATGTGAGTATGTTTACAAAAGATGACATGTGAATTGCATGAGAAAGAATGACGTTATAAGCAAGTGATTTGAGAACAAGTGATTTAGATGTGAATTATGAGGCTTGTGTATGTGCTTTGCTATGGATTCCATGGATAATACTACTTATAATTGCTTTTTATGTTAAGATTATTTGTATATGGCTTACTAAGCTTTTGAAAGCTTACTTTGTGTGTGTTTTCATTGTTTTATAGATTATCGAAGCTACTGTGAGCTCAGGGATCGTCGAGGACCGTCATCACACTATCAACCAATATTTTGGTACTTTGATGTTGTAAATAATAATGTATGGCATGTATAGGCTAGTGATGTTGTGGGATGTTTTGAGTTATGAAAATCTTGCCATGTGATATGGCTTGGTTATGGTTTAGACTATGAATTGATTTTTGGCATAAGTTATGTAATGAATTATGGTGTTATCATGAGTTGTTATTTTGGTGTGATTTTGGTATAAGTTTTGATGTGGAAATTAGGTTATTGAGAATAGATGAATGAATGGTTTTAGCATGTGGATTAAGTATGTTTTGGTATGGAAAATGAGTAAGAAATTGATTGGTGATATTATGGCATGTTTTGTGTATGTTTTGGTGATGTTTTGGCTGCAAATTGGGGTATGACTTATGTGTCATTTGTGCTTGTAGGGATGACCCAAAATGGGTGGAATTATTGCCTTGCAAATGGCCTATTTTCGCCCACATGGGCAGGGACACGGGCGTGTGTCTCTACCGTGTGTTTGAAGGCTAGTTCGTATTGAGCCTGGGTTCTCCACACAGCCTCACACACGGGCGTGTGGCAGGCCGTGTGGCCAAGTCAATATACCCTACAGGTTTTCACACGGCCTGGCACACAGGCGTGTCTTGAGGCCGTGTGGTTAAGTTAGTATGTATGCTTGTTTTGCCACAGCCTAGACAGACGGGCGTGTCTAATGCCATGTGAGGCACACGGCCTGTTCACACGGGCATGGGACCTCTGTAACTTAAAAATATTGTTAATTTTCAAAAAATTTTATATGAGATCGGTTTAGTCCCGAACCTATTCTAAAGCATGATTAAGGTCATGTAGACCTTCTAAAGGGACTTTGAGATTATGAATGATTGTGATTTAATGATGTGTATGATATGTATGTAATATGTTATGAAACGTCCGGTAATGCCTCTTAACCCTAATTCAACGACGGATATGGGTTAGGGGTGTTACATGTGAGTAGCCAGCACTACCACCTCAACAAAATCTTAATGTCGTTAGGCTTAGGTACCAAACTAATGGACGGGAAAATGTTTCAGTACCAATTTGGGATAAAAAAAACCATTAGTACCAATTTGGGATAAGCGGACATGTAACATCCTTATACATGACCTGATTACCAAGTAGAATATAAGAATGTCACATTTGACCTGTAACACTCTGAAATTTGGCGTTCGAAGTTTTGAGATTTGTAGGTAGGGTTAGTGGCTAGATCGGACAATTAGGTTTGTTGTTGTGTTTTATTTTAGACTTGGCCTGTTGGTTTAGTGGTTTGTTGTGTGTTAATTTGGCCCTAGGTTCTAGTTTCAAATCTCCATGTGTGTTTATGGGAGTAATTTTATTCTAGATTTGTTTTTTTAGTTGCTAAAATATTTGTAACACCTCAGACCCGGCCCAAACGTTATGGCCGAATCCGGCGATGTCACATTGAAGGGATTATTTCCAAAACGACTTTGTTTAGTTAAACTCTATGTTCAGTGGAAAAGTTGCTTGGTTAAAAACTTAAATTTGTGACTTAGAAAATCAAAATCCTTGTTACTTGTTAAGTTATGATAAAAGTCCATGTTTTAAGAAAATGTTCACATATTAAGGTTACTTAGAAAACCACGATTAACTTTTAAAATTTTATTTAAGTTTGATGATCCAATAGCTATAGCAATAATAAACCCAAATGAAAAGTCAAATTGGAGATACAAGGCCTTATTACAACCCATTGAAAAACAAGTAATTAAAATAAAATAATTCGAAAACTATTTTATACTTCTAAGTAGCTTGCAGTGTGGCCATCTCCGAGTCCTCTCCCACGTCGAGCCATTTACTGAGGGTCACCTGAAACATTAAATTAAAGGGTGTGAGTTTCGCAACTCAGTGTGTATGACCCTTGGCAATCAAATCAATTCAATATACAAATATCACATTGGGCCTAAGCTCTAACAATATCGGTGGTCTTGAGCCTTAGCCCACATTGACCTCAAAGCACATCAGTTTCACATGAATGCAATGTACCCATCCCAAATCCAACCCTGCACTCTATTTCCCTTCCAACCCTACACTCTTGTGGGGATATAAATATCAACCCACCCATCCCTACACTCCAAAGGTAGCACCAACAGCGGCACTACTCAAACGTTGTAGCAAGGCTGCTATTCATATAATGGGCTTAAAGCCACCGGTGGATCCACGGTCGTCAAGCGACTATGCGATCCTCACATATCTTCCTCCGTTCGATTAATCCCACTCGAATGCAACGTACATTTCATGAATGCAACATACAAATTTTCCACACATTAAGCACTTAGGGGTATTTTAGTCATTTCACTACCCAGGGGTGTTTTGGTAATTTCTACCCTACAAGGGTGTTTTGGTAATTCTACCCTACGAGGGCATTTTAGTAGTTCTACCCTAGAGGGGTAATTCCGTAATTTCTACCCTAGAGGGGTAATTCCGTAATTACTACACTAGAGGGGGTATTTGAGTAATTTCCTAATGGTACAGGTTTTAATTATGGATTTTGGCCCATCAACAAGTCCTTGCGGCTAAAGTGAACAGACACTATGCACTAGGTAGGATTCAAGAGAAGAGGAGGTGGGTCACTCGGACCGCTTAAGTACCAAGCTCTCTCTAGATCCAATCCTAGACATGCACACATCTATTGCCATACCCTAGCCTAGTGACTTGTCCATAGACATGTTTCATTATTTAATTAAGTCTTATGCAAGTTGAGAATTCATCAGAACTAGGCCTAAAGTCCATTAAAACCCTAGCACGTATTTCTACAATCCCATAAGGGCCACTAAGCCTAGTCATGTTCATAAAGCCTATTAAGCCCAATCATGCTTATGTAGCCCATTAGGCCCGATCATAATCAAATCATACAATCATCCATATTAATCCATCATACAATTTCACATAACAACTTTTGCCAATTTGGGCCCATAAGCTCGACAGGCCCATTTAGCCCTATTTGGTCAGTTGACCAAATAGTGGCCTGAGACCATGAGATCACTCTATAGGCCTCAGTAATTGTATCGATATCTCCACACGAGTGTTTGTACGCTTGTGTGGTTGTCGGAGCCAACCTTTCAGCTTTTTGACTTTTCGGCATCCTGGCTTTTCGGGATTTCGACTTTTGCCGATTGGTTGTGTGTGTAGTGTATGGACACACCTGGTTAATGATCCGCACTACACTATCCTCAGCCTCAACCTACAATCAATACCAACCTCGAATCAATTCCATACTTAACTACAACTTTACTAAATCCCGAAGCCTTACCGTAACCTTACTGTGTGCCACCAGTTCTAATAGCCTCTCATTAGCTATTATTCCTAAATATCCTTAGATCTGCATTAATCTCAATCGTTAAAGACAAAATAATAGGTGACTTGTATCCACTTAAGTCACTCTTTCACTTACTATAGACCATCTGGCCACATATCCCCAAAATCATGAACACTTACCCAAAAGTCAAAAGAAGAGAATAGCTTTTCGGCAGAGACTTGTAGATCCCTATTACGCTTGCGATTTATGAACCCTACCCTTATCAAAAAAAGGTTAACGACAAGAAGGGTTAGATAGCCCTCCGGCTTTTACCAAAACATACTAAATGATGTATGACGAATCACTTACCGAATCTAACCTTTGATCTTGTGGCGTAGATAGCTACTGAACGAGATTTGGCTTTTAAAACTTGATTAAGAGAAGATAATAGCATCCGATTTTTTATGGAGGGGAACAAAGAGAAATCGGTAATTTGATGTGGCTATTTCGGCATTTAAGAGGTTAAGAATGGATTCGGCTTTTTAGAGAAAGAAGACTACCATGCTAATAGAAATCTCGACAAAAAGATGGTGGGTTATTCGACAATGGAAGAAATAGAATGAGAGGGATAAGAGAATTCGGCAATTAGGGAGAAGAAGAAAAATAATGAGAAGCCCAAAGAACCCCTCAAAGGAATTCAACACCCTTAAATAGCCACAAGCCGAACCTAGCTTTACCTAAAGTCCCATTCGGCACCATCACCTCCCCTCCTCAATCTCCTATTTTCTCTCCATTATCCTTACCTTAAATTTCTCTCCTGAATGCTCCCTTCCAGAGTCCACTCCAACGCCACTACCTCCCTTCCATGGTGCAAAAATAAAGTCCCCAAATTTACCACCCTAAGCCTCGAACCTTGGACCTCTTTAACTGATAGTGACGCCACCTATAACTCCCTAAGTGGCGCTAGCCACAGGCCCAATTTTGTCCTAATTTCCCCTTAATTTGTTTAAGAGGCCTAATACCTGAGGCTAGGGTTCCATTAAGGCAAAAATTAAAATTCTTACAAGAGTCCTGGATCGAGCCAGGACTTTTCCCACACTACCAATCCTTCCTAAGTCCCTTAAATATTAAACTAAACGTGAAATTTTAAAATTTTCACACGCATCTAAATTATTTAAGCCGCCTCCTAACCAATCCTAAACTCAAGGCCCAATACTTCTAGGCCTAAAATTCGGGATGTTACAATATTTATTAGTTTTAGCTATTTTAATTTATTTTTATTTTGAGAATAGAAAAAAATCCCAAAAAGAAAAAAAGAGAGTTGCACCTTCTTCCCCTCATCTACATTTGTTTTCTATGACTTTTCAATTTTTTTCTTCCTAAAAAAGAAAATATTTAGTTTCTTTTGATTCTTTGCTTATTCCGTTTTATCGTTTTTGTTAGTTGTCAAGGGAGTTTTATTCCCGGGTGTTTAGTAAGTTAGAAGAGAAGAAGGTAGGTTTTGCTTTTGACGTTTTTCATAATGTCTCTTTTGTTTTCTATTTTGTTATTAAATTGAAGTTTTCATTAATTTGTATATTTATTGAGGTTTTTCAATCAGTTTGGAGGAGTGAATCGAACGATTCTAGTGTTTGCTATTGCATCTAAGGTGTGTGTTCGAAAACTCTCCGTTTTCGTTATTGAATTTCTAATTTGTTTCTGTGAAATTTGACATATTTTGTGCGTTTTTGAATTTGACCTATCGAACTGTTGATTGTTTGGAATTGCTTGAAATTCTTAGTGTTTTTGGTGTGTTTTTGTGTAATTGAAGGTTGGGGATCGTTTTGACATCAAAGGCACGTTTTGCAGCCTATTTCGGTGTGGTTTCATGACCACACGAGTGGTCACATAAGCGTCTGCCGCACGTGGGTAGTCCACACGGTCGTGTGGAATTGGGAATTTAAGATTTTTGATCATTTTTTGGTGCCACACGGCTTGACCACACAAGCATGTATCCTTGCAAGGGCGTGTGAGCTCTCCACACAGCGTGTCTCCTCTACTCTTAATTTTTAGCACCTTTGGATAGTGAGTTACATGGGTTGCTCACACGGGTATGTGTCCCCTCCACACGGGCGTGTATTGCCTCCACAAGGGCGTGTATGGCCTTCACATGGGCGTGTAGATCCCCACATTACCGAGGCACACGACCGTGTGGCTTTATGTTGCCCAATTTTGTACTGTCTATTTTTATCTGATTATCATTCTGCGTGTCCTGACAGGTTTTTGTAAGGGTGGTCGGGACTTTGTTTCGGTGTTGACTTGTACATTATTCGCAATCATAACTCCAATTAAGCGATTCAGTTGAATGTTAATTGATGTTATGTTACATCTGATTCTGATTCTGGGCATTTGAATGCGTGCATTTCTGATTCTGTACTCTACTTTTGTAATTTTGTCTTCAAATGGTGTGCATTTGGCATTCGCATTAATCTTTTTGGGTTTGGTTGAGAAAAGAATGGAGTCTGATCTGTTTTGATAGTTTCAACTGCATCATATCTGTATAACGGTTTACTGCATTGCATTGTATTGCATATATGCCAGCCTTACTGCATATTGATATCGCGTGATATGAAGTAATAAAATTTATAAAGAACTTGTTCACACCAAAACCAACTAATATCACGACGTTGAGGCAAGCGCACCTGTCGAACAGTAGTATAGCTTAGCGGCAAGACCGAGTGATCGTACCCAAGGGAACCAAAAGTACTAGTACTCACTTCGTTCTTATTATCTAGCCTAAAAATAAAAGAGGATTGTTTGAACTAATTTAAAACTAACTAAGAAAGTGTAAAAGTAAATTGGGACAACTTTTAGGGAAAAGCTGATTTATATGGACAATACTCAAGGGGGAATCCACCTAGACTTCACTTGTTACTATTTTCTTGAACTATATGATTTCTTTACTTGACTTGATCTGTAGAGATCCCTAATTTATGCTAAACCCTCGGTCGAGGCGTAGAGCAACTAGGCCTAAGTTGTTAATTAAAGTTCCTTTATTAATTAACTCCCTAGGTTGCATTAATTCGATCTATGGTTCCCCATATTAGGTTTGACCCTAATCTGGCAGATTTATGTCGCCCTATGTCTAGGGTTTCATGCAACTTCGCTTAATTATGGTAGATCTACTCTTATCACAGGGACTTTTGCTCCTCTGCTCTAAGCACATCTAATTCTTGAAATAATACCTAGGATTATTAAATCAAGAATGAAGAATGCATAATTAAGAACAATTCAAGTATTTATCAAATAAATCAAGAATAAATAACAAGATCTGTCTTAGGTTTCATCCCCCTCAAGTATTTGAGGGGTTTAGTTCATAATAAAAAAAGAAAACATCTCAGAAGATATAAAATAACAAAACATAAAAGAAACCAAAAACCCCTGAAGGAATTTAGGGAGATCCTCTATGTTGCTGTAGAATTCCGGCTTCTGAGATGAATTAATCAGCTTTCTCCCTTGGAGTAATCCCTTGCTTCTACCCTCAGTGTGGTAGAAAAACGAGAAGAAAGATATCTAAAAACATATGGTGCTTCTGCCTCATGAGGTCTTTATATAGAGAGCTTATGGGGAGCCTTTCTTAGCCTCTAAGCATCCCAATTCGAGTGAAATTCCCTTTCCTCACGACTAGAACACGCCCGTGTGACTTCGACAGAGGCCGTGTGCTTTTATCGGTGGAGGCACGACCGTGTGACCTGGCCGTGCTTGTCGGGGGCTTGACCGTGTGATCTTCATGTGGCACGGCCGTGTGGCACGACCGTGTGGCACGGCCGTGTGGCATTTCTTTGCCCGTGTTGTTCGCACATTTTGGCCCATTTTTCATCATTTTTGGCCCGTTTTCTATTTTTTCTTCTTCCCTATGCTCTCTTGAGTATAAGAGATAAAAAGGAAGGATGAAGAGCACCAATTCTCACAAAATTGATAAGAATCTATCCAAAATATAGGCTAAACATGAGGTAAAAATATGTATAATTTAGCGTTTATCAAATACCCCCACACTTAAGCCTTTGCTTGTCCTCAAGAAAAATCTCAATCCCTAAAAAGAATAATTCTTCTCAACCTATAATCTTTATCAATAATGTTTCAAACTAATCCACAGGTAATCATACAATGAAAAATTCAATCAGAAGAACATTAAAGATTCAATCAATTTAAGTTGAGAATTTTGTCATTGAAAACATAAGTCTCTTCCTTCTTTCTAAGTAGTTATCTCTCCATCTTAATTAACAGGAGTTGACATCCTCACTAGAGGTTCACTCTATTCACTCGAAGTGTTTTGGGTTCAAAATTTTAACCACTCTTTAGTCAACCTGAAAAGTTATTACCATAAGCTAGCATGAAAATCAAATCTCCACCACTATAGTTTGATATGATATATCGATCAAGAGGTCTTTTCATGGTTGTAACGGGGCTTGGTTAGGGGTATTATCACAGGCTACAAAAAGAGGGTTAGAATCGAGATTGAACTAAAAAAATTATCTAGTTAGAAAAATCTCTATCACTGGAACATATTTTCAAAGCTTCATAACATTAATTTGGTAGCCTTAAGAGAGAAAAATGCAAAAACTTAATTTGAACTATTACATATTACAGCTGAATTTGACTGTATGTACACATTTTTTTTTGAAGAAAAATTCAAGAAGTACAATGAATTGAGTAAAGATTTACATACTGGAAAAGAGAATAAAGCTTAGATAATAAATTCAACTCAAATCTCGACAAAAATAGGGATCAAAAAGTAATTGAATGGAAAATTCAACAAAAATGGGTTATTGGTTAATAATTAGAGGGTGAGTTAAGGAAAAGGTTGTTAGGCTCAATGGGGTTCACTAGGGGTTAGATTATGGAGGTAGGCTTTTGTGGAGTGAGTGGGTTAAGTCCTACGTGCCTTTATCATCTCGGTATATCAAATCAATGATGTGGTCTTGACATGTATAATCAAAGCAAGTTCTAGAATAACAATTCAGTGTTGACTCACTCAAAGCAATAATAACAGTGAGCACGAAAGAATGTATACTCAAAAAGGCTCAAGATCTCACCAGAATTATGGCTTTTGATGTCAATCCTGCGAATTTCAAATCTCAAGATAGTACTTAAAATTAGGGAAGATAACTTATGCAAAAATTAGAGTTCTCAAAAATTTCAACTTATCATGCTTGATTTCTTAATGTTTTAAAGTTTGAATAATCAAAGTACAAGCACCTATATCTTAATTCTCAACATATCAATAAAAATTATAAATCAATCAGAATTAATTCCTAATAGTAGACTGAAGATCATGCTATTGAGGATAGTGCAATTAGTTAGAACAATTTCAGGTATTTCAAAGAGAATAAAATAAAATTTAAGGTACTTTCCCCCCCACACTTAAAATGTACATTGCCTTCAATGTACAAGGATAATATTAGCAATAAAGGCATAATATCATAAGAGAGGGAGAGATATGAAACTCCCTGAAATGTGGATGGCTTTGTGAGACAGATATGGGAAGAGTTGGCATATGTGGCACGGTGTTTCCATTTTCGTAGAGATTTGAGCTATAATGCTCCTTTGAAACTGCGAATGGATTTATTAGTCGTGGAAGGTTAAGATGAAGAGGGGTTACTTCATTAGAAGATGGCCGAAGAAAATAAAATAAACAGAATAAATAAAAAATGAAAATTCAAATAAAGAAAAAAATGAAAAATAAACCTAAAAAGGAAAATAAAGTTAGAAGAAAAGGTGAAAATAAGGGTCAGTGTTTAAGAGTTAAAATAAAGTAATAATAAAAGATAAAAGATAAAATAAAAGTAAAACAAAATAAAGATAAAAATAAATATAAAAGAGGATCTAGTCCTCTGATTGATCTCGTGGTGGTGGGGAAATGCCGAGGTGCTGACATATGTGCGCTAAAGTGGCGTGGATGTAATCGAGGCACTGCTCAAATCGATCCAGGCGCTCGTGTATGTCAGCATATGGGGCAGCTGTCTGGGTCGGTCGTTTGGGGCGTGATGGCTCGGCGGGTGCATCCTCCTCAGGTGGTGGTGGTGGGACATCATCAGCAACGTCCTCTGGGTCCTCGCCTTCCTGGACAAGGCGGAGTGAAAGTGGCCGCCACCTGGCCGTCGCTCTACCATCCTCATGGAGAGCATGCTCTGGATGCCTTGGGAGGACATCTGGCCAAGTAGGGTGTACGAGGATGTCTGGGCTGCGGTGTTGAGTAGGCCGAAGTAGCGGCTTAGTCGTGTGATGAATGGACCCATGGATACGACTCCCTTGCGGTGCCTTTCAGTCTCGTGCTGCATGGCCAATGCTATGAAGTAGACAAGGTCGATGGGGTGGCCATTGGCCATGCACCAGAGGAAATAGACGTCGTGAGTGTTGACGACGCCTATACTCTCCCGTCTACCTGTCAAAGTGTGAGCAAGGAGGGCGTGAATATACTTGAGAGAAGGAGGGAGGGCGGATGCCTTGCTGACGCTGGGATTATAGATCTGTCGCCCTGGAGCAATCTCGTTCCACCAGTCGAGGGGTCAGATGTGGATGCGCCTGGAAAGAGTAGGGAAGTCTTCTTCTGCCATGAACTGCTCGGTATAGAGACCGAGAGCCGTGCCGAACTCTGGGACACTCAGCTGTCTCACAAGACCCCTAATCAAAATTAGACCATGCCAGGATCATCGAATCTGTTCATGACGGTCTGGAGGTGGAATGTGGAGCAGAACTCGAGAGTGAGTTCTAGGTAGGTGGGCTCCACAATCCTAAAGAACTAGTCCCATGGGTCGGTAGCTAGCAGGGCTCAGACATCGTCTACCAGGTTTACTTGCGCGAGGGCCTCCCAGTCAATGCATCGGCCCATCGAGATAGTGCGTGCTCGGAGTAATTGGTAGCGTTCCTCCTGGGAGTCCTGTGAAAATGTGAGGAACAGGTGGCGTGTCTCAGAGGTGGGCGTCGATGAAGAACTTCTCGGTCCCTTTCGTTTCTTGGAGGTAGGGACAGCAGCTTTTCTGGCACGCGATGATGACATGGTATCTTAAAAAAAACAAAAGTATTAGTCCTAAATATTGACATTAAAAATGATTTAAAATGTAAATTGATATTTTTCCTAAAATAACAAATGAGGAGTAACCTGAATAGTAAAATCTAATCATATTAAAAACTTATAACAAAAACTAAGAACTATAGGCATGTATATATTAACTTACGAGAAAAATGGCATGCAAAGATGTGTCTAAGTGGCAAGCAAAAATAAAATTAAGTGGCATGTAATCCTAATTGATTCCATAATAGTCTAGATTATTCATCCTATATTTCCTAGTTCCATGCTTGTATCAACAATTAGACCAAAATAAATAAAATGAAATAAAAATTAAATAAATGAAATAAAACAAAAAATAAATGAGAAAAATGAGAAAATAGAACCAATTATAAGTTTGCACGGTCGTGGGGGCTGTTACACGGGCGTGAGAAGGATGAAATCGTATATGGTGGCGTTTGGAGGGCTGTGGCGGCGTTTGTGGTGGCTTAGGGGGAAGTTTGGGTGAGAAATGTTAGGGTTTGAGTGAAAAGAGAAAGTGAAAAATGCCTCCTATTTATACATTTTGGGTCACACGGGCATGTCGCACGCCCGTGTGAGTCGTGTTTAGCCCGTGTTTTTTGAAAATCAGTCTTTATAGCGCGTCTGGTTTCGATGAGCACACCCGTGTGGTTGGTTCACACGGCCGTGGGAGATCAGGTCTTCGTTACTCACATGGTCGTGTGATGGTATACACGGCCGTGTGCGATCATGTTCGTGTATCACATGATCGTGTGATATGTGCCACGGGCGTGTGAAATTTGACAGTGTCTTCCATGGGCTACGGACACAGGCGTGGGGGTTTGTGCAAGCCCGTGTTGATACTGGAGTGTTGCCACGGCCATGCTGCACGACCGTGGGGCGGTGTTGATAGCCCGTGTGGAATTCGTAAGGTCGCCACGGCCAAATCGCACAGCCGTGGGCATTTATCGATGGCCCGTGTTTTGGGAAAATTTTACTCTGTTTGTACACGGTCTGGGTGCACGACCGTGTCCCTGTTTTAAGTGTGCGCACGGCCTGAGGCACGTCCGTGTGCCTGGCCGTGTGGTCCTAAATTTTTGCATTGAAAGAGTTAGTTTATGCATGAAAAAATACTAAAAATTTTAAAGAAAAGAAAGTTACTAAGTTAGTGCTCGGGTTGCCTCTCGAGAAGCGCTTATTTAGAGTCTAAGCTCGACTCTACCTGGATGTGTCAAGAGGGGGTGTGGTGGAGCTGAAGCTCCTCCCTGTTTTTTGCAAAATTCTCACCTCTATAATGTTTAAGCCTATGGCCGTTTACCTTGAACGTACCGTAGTTAGGGTGAGTTACCTTAATGGTGCCGTATGGAAAGACATTTAGAATAGTGAATGGACCTGACCACCTTGACTTGAGTTTTCCAGGGAATAATTTCAGCCTTGAGTTGTAAAGTAAGACGAGATCACATGTTTTGAACTACTTGGGTTGTTTCAGCCTTTTGTCATGACGTCGCTTCATGGCTTCCTTATATAGTCGCGAGTTCTCGTAAGCATTGAAGCGCCATTCATCAAGTTCATTCAACTACATTAATCTCTTCTCTCCTGCACTTTTAAAATCAAGGTTTAAAAATTTTATAGCCCAGAATGCTTTATGTTCAAGTTCAAACGGTAGATGGCAGTTTTTTCCATAAACGAGTTTATAGGGAGATGTTCCTGTGGGTGTTTTAAAAGTAGTTCTATAAGCCCATAATGCATCGTCTACCTTTCTTGACCAATCTTTCCTATTTGTTTCTATTGTTTTCTCTAAGATGCGTTTTAGTTCCCTATTTGTTACTTCGACTTGGCCACTGGTTTGTGGGTGATAAGGGGTGGCTGTTCTATGGTGTACTCCATACCTTTTCAAGATTTTTTCAAATTGGGTGTTGCAAAAATGTGTACCCCTATCACTAATGATTATCCTAGGTGTTCCAAATCGAGAAAAAAGTTTTTTCAAAAAGCGTACTACCACCCTAGCATCATTCGTAGGTAAGGCTTGGGCTTCTACCCATTTTGACATGTAGTCTATTGCTACTAGTATGTATTTATTCCCAAATGAATTAAGGAATAGACCCATGAAATCAATACCCCATACATCAAATATTTCACATGAAAGTATATAATTCTGAGGCATTTCATTATGCTGAGAGATATTACCTGTTCGTTGGCATTTATCACAAGAGGTCACATACCTGTTGGCATCTCTAAAAAGTGTAGGCCAGTAAAAGCCTGATTCGAGTACCTTATGAGCAGTTCTAGTTCCGCTGTGATGTCCTCCTGTGGGTCTTGAGTGGCAGTGATTCAAAATTTGATATGCTTCTGTGTCATCAACGTATCTTCGTATAACCTGATCTGCACAAATTCGAAAGAGAAAAAGATCTTCCCAAAAGTAGTTCTTCACATTAGCAAAGAATCGCTTCCTTTGCTGATGGGTTAGCCCTTTTGGGGTTATGTTAGCTACTAAATAATTTGCAAAATCAGCAAACCAAGGAAGTGTTGTGTCTGCTAAGGCTAAGAGTTGTTCCTCAGGGAACAAATCGTTCATCTTGTCGAGATATTTGGGCTGTGCGTTCTCTAGCCTTGAGAGGTGATCTGCTGCCAAGTTTTCTGATCCTTTCTTGTCTTTTATTTCCAAGTCGAATTCTTGTAACAATAGAATCCATCTTATTAATCGAGGTTTTGCATCAGTTTTATTTAAGAGGTAGCGAAGAGCTGAATGATCAGTATAAACAATGACTTTTGACAAAATTAGATAAGATCTAAATTTGTCAAATGCAAAAACGACAGCTAGCAATTCTTTCTCTATGGTCATGTAATTTGCTTGAGCGGCTGTCAAAGTTCTGCTAGCATAATAGATCGGCTGGAAGTGTTTGTTCCTTCGCTGTCCCAAAACTGCTCCTACTGCAAAATCACTTACATCGCACATTAGTTCAAAAGGTAGATTCCAATCAGGTGAAATCATAATGGGGGCATTAACTAACTTTTCCTTAAGGTTGTTGAAATATTCCAGACATTCTTGGTCAAAGTTGAAGGGTGCGTCTTTTTCTAGTAATTTAGTTAAAGGCTTAGCTATTTTAGAAAAGTCTTTAATGAATCTTCGATAAAAACCGGCGTATCCTAAAAAGCTTCTTATAGCCTTAACTGAATTAGGAGGAGGTAGTTTTTCAATAGTTTCAATTTTCGCTTTATCTACCTCTATCCCTTTACTAGAAATTTTATGTCCTAAAACAATACCCTCTTGAACCATAAAGTGGCATTTTTCCCAGTTTAGCACTAAATTTCTCTCTTCACATCTGATCAAAACACGTTCTAGATTATTAAGACAAAGTTGGAAAGAATTACCGAAAACTGAGAAATCATCCATAAATACCTCCATGATGTCTTCCACGAATTTATTGAAGATAGCTAGCATGTATCGCTGAAAAGTAGCAGGAGCGTTACATAAACCAAAAGGCATTCTGCGATAAGCAAACGTACCGTATGGGCATGTGAACGTTGTTTTCTCCTGATCTTCCGGAGCTATCGGGATCTGAAAGTAACCAGAGAGGCCATCTAGGAAACAACAATACATATGACCTGATAATCTTTCCAACATCTGATCAATAAAAGGTAATGGGAAATGATCTTTCCGAGTGGCGTCATTCAGCTTTCTATAATCAATTCAAACTCTCCATCCTGTGACTGTTCTTGTAGGTATTAACTCTTCCTTGTCATTAGACACTACGGTCAATCCACCTTTCTTAGGAACAACCTGCACAGGGCTTACCCAAGAACTGTCAGAAATAGGATAGATAATACCTGCATCTAGAAGTTTAATTACCTCGGCTTTTACAACTTCTTTCATGTTGGGATTCAATCTCTGGGCTTGCACTGATGGTTTGAATTCGTCCTCTATTAAAATTTTGTGGGTGCAGAAAGAAGGATTAATTCCTTTGATATCTGAAATTTTCCAAGCTATAGCACGTTTGTGTTCTCTTAACACATGGAGTAGTTCCTCTTTCTCTGCAAGGCTTAAATCGGATGCGATAATGACTAGTAAAGTTGGTTTTTCCCCTAAAAAGGCATATTCTAAATGATCTGGCAATTGTTTTAGTTCTAATTTAGGGGGTTCAGTAATGGAAGGTTTCTGTCTAAATTCATCACTCATCTTTAAATTTTCATAACTTATGTGCCTAGTGATGATTTCATTAGAATCCAACTCTTTCCTTACTTCGTTAATTTCGGGGGTAGTTTCATCTTTCCCCCAACCTTGAACAAGACACAGTTCCAACGTGTCTGTGAGAGAAAGCTCCTGGAGATTATCTTGAACAAAATAGTTAATAATATCAACAAAATAACACGAATCATCTTGTTCTTTAGAGAATCTCATGGCATCATAAATTTTAAAGACAACTTCTTCCTCGCCAACTCTAAGTATTAATTAGCCATCCTTTACATCAATAATAGCTCTAGCAGTGGCTAAAAATGGTCATCCCAAAATTAAAGGTACTTCAATATCCTTATCCATGTCAAGCACAACAAAATCAACAGGGAATATAAATTTATCTACCTTTACTAGCACATCTTCGATGATTCCCTTAGGATTTTTAACAGATCTATCGGCTAATTGAATACTCATCCTAGTGGGTTTGGGTTCCCCGAGACCTAGTTGTTTGAACATTTTGTAAGGCATGAGATTAATGCTAGCACCTAAATCAGCTAAAGCTTTATTAATAAGTAAAGTACCAATCAGACAAGGGATAGTAAAACTCCCTGGATCTTTCAATTTTGCTGGCAGTTTATTTTGGAGAATAGCTAAGCATTCCTCGTTGAGTTCTACTGTGGCCAATTCTTCCAACTTCCTTTTATTTGTCAGAAGTTCTTTAAGGAACTTCGCATACTTCAGCATCTGTGAAATTGCTTCAACAAAAGGTAAGTTAATGTGTAATTGTTTAAAAAGTTCAAGGAACTTACCGAATTGAGCGTCTGTATGGTCTTTCTTCAATTTTTTCAGATATAGGATGCACGGTTTGTATTCCTTGAGTGTCAGTGGAATGTTATCCTCGGGTTCTGCTGCCTTTTCTTCTGAAAGTTCTGGGATAGTCTTCTTTTCTGGTTCGGATAGGACCTTTCCATCTCTTAAAGTAATCACTTTGACATGTTCTCTGGGATTTGGCTCAGTGTTACTCGGTAATCCTCCTTGTGGTCTTTCTGAGATTAATTTTGCAAGTTGACCAATTTGGTTTTCAAGCCCTTGAATTGATGCTTACTGATTTTTCAGTGCCGTTTCAGTGCTTTGAAAATGGGTTTCCGATGCGGCCATAAGTTTGGTAAACATCTCTTCAAGATTCGGCTTCTTCTCATGTTGCGGTGGTGGTTGCTAAAATCCTGGAGGAGGTTGTTGTCTTTGATTTCCTTGTCCTCCCCATGAAAAATTTGGGTGATTTCTCCAACCTGCATTATAAGTATTACTATAGGGGTTATTTTGAGGTCTAGAATTGTTACCCATATAGTTGGCTTGTTCAGTTTCCATGCTGTGTCCATAAGATGAGAAATTTGGATTAAACGTGTTTCCTTGAGTCGCATCACATTGCATCACTAGTTGTGCCTGCGTAGAACTAACAAAATTATCAAACTTTTTATTTAAAAGTTCTACTTGGTTAGTAAGCATGGCGACAGCATCAATATTATAAACTCCTGCAGCTTTTGTTGGCTTTATCCTCATGACTTGCCACTGATAATTATTCAATGACATCTCTTCAATAAATTCATAAGCTACTTCAAGTGTTTTATTATTGATCGTCCCTCCTGCGGCTGCATCGATCATTTGTCTAGTTGATGGGTTTAAACCATTGTGGAAGGTTTGAACTTGTAGCCACAAAGGTAGACCATGATGAGGGCACATTCTCAAAAGATCTTTGTATCTCTCCCATGCATCGTATAGTGTTTCTAAATCCATCTACACAAAAGAAGAAATGTCATTTCGTAATTTGGCTGTTTTAGCTAGAGGAAAATATTTGAGTAAAAATTTTTCGATCATCTGCTCCCATGTGGTAATTGAGCCTCGTGGTAAAGAATTTAACCACTGTTTGGCTTTATTTCTCAAAGAGAATGGAAATAGCTTCAATCAAATGGCATCATCAGAAATGCCATTTATTTTGAAGGTATCACAAAGTTCCAAAAAATTAGCTATGTGTGAGTTTGGATCTTCGTCCTGTAAACCATCAAACTAAACCAATTGCTGTATCATCCGAATAGTGTTAGGCTTTAGCTCGAAATTATTAGCAGCAATAGTAGGTCTAAGAATGCTAGTTTGGGTACCAGCCAAACCAGGTTTAGCATAATCATACATAGTGCGAGGAGCTTCTTCTTGATTTGCTTGTGGCGCGATTATTGCGGGAGGTGGTGGAACGTTTTGATTTGCTTCCATCACTTCTGTAGGTTCTTGCTCTTGCTCAGGTTCTTGTTCTGGATAATGTAAACTGCGTCTAATTTCTCTGCGATTTCTGTGAACTGTTGCTTCTAGATCGTCGTCAAAAAGTAGTGGTCCTGTTGGGTTGGTTCTAGTCATAAACTAAAAATACCTAAAAAGAGAAAGCAAAGAAAACTCAAAAATTTTAAAGAAAATAAATAAAAAAATAAAAATAAAAATAAAAATAAATAAAAACTGAAAATAAAAATAAAAGAAAAATAAATAAATAAATATATGTATATATATTGATGGCTAAAGTAATAAAAATCGAGCTTTCGTAATTGTAACACCCCTATCCCGTAACCGTCACCGGAATAGGTAAGGGGCATTACCAGACTTGTAACATATATCGGAACAGTAAAATTTCAAAGTTTTTAATCGAGAACCATCACGTATCATCTGTCATTAGAGCATGCTTCAATTGATCATAAAATGATGTATATAATTATTGGAAATCTAATTGGAAACATGCTAAAAGATAGGAGAACATTTGCAAAATTTCAAAGTTAGGGACACAAGGCCGTGCCCCTTGCCCGTGTTCTTCACACACGGCCGTGTCCCTCCAGACACGCCCAAACCTTTCAGCCTGTGGTCGAATCTGACTTATCCCACACGGCTGTCCAACACGCCCATGGGGTTAGGCCGTGTGTCACCCAGGCCTAGGCACGCCTGTGCCCTTACCCCGTGGTTGAAACTGTCAAATATCACACAGTTACCTGACACGCCCGTGTACAAAACAGAGCAGACCGTGTGACTATACTGCTAAATTTCACACGGCTACAAATTGCCAGACACGCCCGTGTGTCTAGGCCGTGTACCAAAACTGACCAAAACATTAAGGTGCAGGGGACACACGGTCGAAGTGCACGCCCATGTTCCCTGGCCGTGTGGCACAAATATAGGCTTGGTTTAAGCCAATTTGCCACCCAATATGGGTCATTTCTACTAGCCATTAACTAACAACATTTCATGCTATTCTACCAACCTAAAACATACAATTCAAGCACAAAATGGACCCAAAATCATCTCAATTCATTCACAAATCAAGCACACCAACTCAAAGGCCTAAATGACCATTTCTATGCACTCATCCACACATATATACATATCAATTATGCAAGCTTATAATCTCATCAAAATCACATATCTTTCCATAAGCACATATAGCTAAAGGATAACTCAAGTACTTGATTATATTCATATATGACTCAAGCCACATCTCATAGCTTCATCATTTACCAAAATATATCATGTTCACTAAAGTACTAGCCTATACATGCCATGACCAAACGTTTGCAAAATACTCAAAAGTACCGAAGCTTTATCGATAGTGTGATAGCGATCCCGACTGGTCCGATATCCGAGCTGGCTTCCGAATCTAAAAGACAGTGAAAGAAATAAACGGAATAAGCTTCTAAAGCTTAGTAAGTCCATATAACATGAAATGAAACTTACCATTTCAATGAGATATCCATAAGTAAGGCCATTACAAACATATGATCTTATAGCCTATTGCACAAACTCACACTCATTAGTTCATGTAGTTTCATAACATATCATATATAAAAGCTTATCAAATACTTCATTTCAAGTAACATATACAAATCTTGTAAATCATATGGCATAATATGCCTTCATTTTGCACTTTCTCATATAACATGTTGATCATGTAACTAGTATCATTCCATTCATACAAATCATATGACATGTATTTCATATACTTCATTATCTCATGTATAGCACATAACTCTTATAACATGTACCTTATACCATTCATGTATTCACATAACATCTCTCTCATATATTCAAATATCAATTAACCTTTCCTGTAACATGTATCGGTATTGCCCGTTGAACCTATAAGAACATCGAAAGATACTCGGGTGATACAGACACAGTGTATATACATATAACCTGTAATTCGTCAATGCGTCATATATGCTCTTTTGAGCCTGTACGGTAAGCCCGGAGGCTGAATATATAATCCCGAAGGATAATCGGTAAGCCCGTAGGCTGAACATGTAATCCCGAAGGAAAAACCTGTAGCTCATGAGCACGTGGTGAGTCCGCAACAAATGCAGGAGCTCGAACCACCCTGTAGCCCTAGTGACATGTCACTTGTATCCTATCAACTTCTACGGTTCTAACGGGGCTCGGTATTCAATTTATCACTTGTAACAATTTAACATTTCTATTTCAATCTCATATATACTCGTTACATTAGGCTATTTAATCATCTAGCATTTCATATTTTCAAATAACAATACGTATGAATTCATTATACGAACTTACCTAGTAATCCCGTATCTATTCGTCTATTTTCCATTTTCCCCGATCAAGTTCCGGGATTCGATCGTCTTTATCTCAATTTGAAGCTTGAAGTAGCCGAATATTTGAAAGCATAAAAACCTTTATTTTGTTTATGAGAATCGGTGAAGAAGAACATAAAAATGAATAAAAATTTCATGTTTTATTAACCATATAACATATATTAATTAAAAACCAAAACTAACCTTTATAACATTATTTATAAAACCATAATAATAAGGGCATAAGTGTCCACTAGCTTAAAAAATGGTGAAATAACCACTTAAGGCCTTCTATTTAAAAAGCCATTGCCAAACAAGCCATTTATGAAATAGAACTCTAATTTATCGCTTTATGCGATTTAATCCTTTTTCTCAAATTAACCAGTCAAACGATAAAATTTCTAAACGAAACTTTCACACGGTGATTCTATCATGCTGTAAAACATATTAAAGCAATAAAAATAATAATTCGACTCGGTTAAGTGGTCCTGAAACCACCCGTTTCGACTAGGGTCTAAAGTGGGCTGTTACAACTCTCCCCCCTTTAGGGATTTTCGTCCCCGAAAATCTTACCAGCGAACAAGTTAGGGTATTGTTTTCGCATAGTTTCCTCGAGTTCCCACGTAGCTTCTTCTATTCCGTGTTTACACCAGAGAACTTTTACAAGTGCTATACGCTTATTTCTCAACTCTTTCATTTCTCGGGCCAGAATTCTAATCGGTTCTTCGCCGTACGATGGATCAGACTGTAATTCCACATCTATGGGAGAAATGACATAAGATGGATCAGATCGGTATCGTCGAAGCATTGAAACGTGAAATACATCGTGAATCTTTTCAAGCTCAGACGGTAACGATAACCGGTAAGCTACAGGTCCAATTCGTTCCACAATTTCATACGGCCCGATAAAACGAGGACTTAACTTTCCTTTTCTGCCAAAACGAAGAATTTTCTTCCATGGTGATACTTTCAGAAATTCTCTGTCTTTGACCTGAAACTGTATTTCTTTCCATTTCAAATCTGCGTATGATTTCTGTCTATCTGAAGCTGCTTTTAAATTATCGCGATTACTTTTACTTTTTCTTCTGTATCTCGGATTAGATCAACCCCGTGTAACTTTCTCTCACTCAATTCTATCTAGTATAGCGGTGTTCGACATTTACGACCATATAATACTTCATATGGAGCCATCTTTAAACTCGTCTGAAAACTGTTATTGTATGCAAACTCTATCAGAGGTAAGTATTTCTCCCAATTACTTTCGAATTCAAGAATACAACACCGTAACATGTCTTCCAGAATCTGAATAACTCTTTCAGACTGACCGTCGGTCTGGGGATGAAATGCTGTACTGAAACTCAATTTCGTTCCCAAAGCCTCTTAAAACTTCTTCCAAAATCTCGAGGTAAACCTCGGATCTCTATCAGACACAATGGATAACGGTATACCATGTAATCGCACAATTTTAGATACATATAGTTCCGCTAATTTTTCCAGAGAATAATCAGTACGTACCGGTATAAAATGTGCAGATTTCGTCAATCTGTCAACGATAACCCAGATTGCATTTTTCTTCTTCAGAGTCAGAGGTAGTCCAGATACAAAATCCATAGTGACTCTGTCCCATTTCCATTCCGGAATCATAATAGGCTGTAATAAACCTGACGGTACCTGATGTTCAGCTTTAACTTGCTGACAGATCAAACATTTCGATACGAATTCTGATATGTCACGTTTCATTCCTGACCACCAGTATTGCTGTTTCAAATCGTTATACATCTTAGTGCTACCCAGATGAACTGAAAATCGACTGTCATGTGCCTCGTGTAGAACTTTCTAAATGAGTTCACTATTTTTCGGTATGCAAATTCTATTTCGAAACATTAAACAATCATCGTTCCTTATAGAAAAGTCAGAATCAGAATTAGACTCACAGTGAAGTCGTTTAGCTTGCAGATCGGGATCAGTCCTTTGAGCCTCGAAAATTTACTGCAGAATCAACGGTTTAGCCTTTAGCTCAGCTAAAACAGATCCATCATCATATAACGTCATTTGAGCATTCAAAGCTCGCAGAGTAAACAGAGACTTTCGACTTAGCGCATCAGCTACAACATTAGCTTTCCCTGGATGATAATCAATTACGAATTCATAGTCTTTTAGTAGTTCGAGCCATCTCCGCTGTCGCATATTTAAATCTTTCTGTGACATCAGATACTTCAGACTTTTATGATCGGTAAAAATTCTACATTTCTCACCATATAAGTAATGCCGCCAAATCTTTAATGCAAATACTATAGCAGCTAACTCAAGATCATGCGTCGGGTAATCCTTCTCATGCGGCTTTAACTGTCGGGAGGCATAAGCTATGACTTTCCTGTCTTGCATCAATACACAGCCCAGTCCGATAATAGATGCATCACTGTATATAACAAATTCTTTCCCCGATTCAGGTTGAACTAAAATCGGAGCTTCTGTTAACAGGGCTTTCAACTGTTTGAAACTCTGCTGACATTTATCAGTCCACTCGAATTTCACATCTTTCTGCAACAATCGAGTTAACGGCACTGTAATCATCGAGAATCCTTTAACAAATCTTCGGTAATATCCCGCTAATCCCAGGAAACTTCTAATCTTAGATACATTTCTCGGGGGTTTCTAGTCTATAATAGTAGATATTTTACTCGGATCTACTCTGATACCTTCCGCAGAAACAATATGACCCAAAAATCTGACTTCTCAAAGCCAAAATTCACATTTTCTAAATTTGGCAAATAACTGCTTATCTCTCAGGATTTGTAACACAATTCTCAGATGCTCAGTATGCTCTACCTCATCACGTGAATAGATCAGAATGTCATCAATGAACACGACAACGAATCTATCTAAATACGATTTGAATACACGGTTCATCAAGTCCATAAACACTGCAGGTGCATTTGTCAACCCGAAAGGCATGACCAGAAACTCATAATGTCCGTATCGTGTTCTAAAAGCAGTTTTCGGTATATCTGAATCTTTAACTCGCAACTGGTAATAACCCGATCTCAAATCAATCTTTGAAAATACAGTCACTCCTTTTAACTGATCGAATAAATCATCAATCCGCGGAAGAGGGTATTTATTCTTCACTGTTACCTTGTTCAACTGTCGGTAATCAATACACATTCTCATCGTTCCATCTTTCCTTTTCACAAATAATACGGGAGCACCCCAAGGTGAAAAGCTCGATCTCGCTAAACCTCTATCCGTCAATTCTTGTAACTGTGCTTTCAACTCTTTTAATTCCGTCGGTGCCATTCTGTATGGAGCTATCGATATTGGAGTAGTGCCCGGTAACAATTCAATATCGAATTCAACTTCTCTAATCGGTAATAAACCCGGTAATTCTTCCGGAAAAACATCTGAAAACTCATAAACAACTGGTAGAGACTCAATTTTTAATTCTGTCTTGCTAGAATTCATCACATACGCTAAATACGCATCATAGCCTTTTCTGACATACTTCTGAGCCCTCATGGCAGAAATCACTATCGGTAATTCATTCGAATCATTTGATTTAATCCGAAGAATTTCACCATTCTGACATTTCAATTTTATATTCTTACTTCGACAATTCACAATAGCCTCATGCGCATTTAGCCAGTCCATGCCCAGTATTACATCGAATTCGTCAAAAGGGAGGAGCATCAGATCAGCCAGAAAACAATATCCCCGAGTCATCAACGGACATTTCTTACATATCTTATCAACTAACACAGAGTTTCCTAATGGATTCGATACTTTAACTACATATTCCGTAGATTCAACACTTAAATTCTTTTCATACACTAATTTCATACAGATATATGAATGAGTCGATCCAGGATCTATCAACACAACAATATCAGTGTTATAGAGAGAAAAAGTACCGGTAATAACATCAGGCGACGAGGCTTCCTCGCGTGCACGTATTGCATAAGCTCTCGTAGGAGTACGCATCTCAGATCTCACATTAGCATCTCTCGCCACATTGCGATTTCTACTTTGGTTCCCAACACTTCGCGACGGTCTACCTCTCGATGCAACATTATTTGTCTTAGTCAACTGTTCTCTATCAGGCACAGATCTTTTAGGACAATCACGCAAGTAATGATCTAACGATCCACATCGAAAACATGCCCCACTCATCAGTCGACACTCTCCAAAATGCCTTTTATTACAATGCTTGCACTCTGATTCGGAAATTCTCACACTACCCGCACTAGCTACAGAAGTCGTCTGAGGTCTCAAATGAGAAGTCTTAACACTTTTCTCTCGGATAGATGTGCCAGTAGAAGCAGCAGGACGAGGATGAAAATCCTTTGATCTTTTGGATCCAGACTGATACGGTTTTCCCACAAACCTTTTTCTAGCTTCTCTGAATTCAGAATCAGCTTTTCTCTTTTCTTTAGCAAGCTCTTCGGCTTTACAAGCTCGATCAACGAGAACTACACACTCTCTCAGCTCAAGTATTCTGACTACTAGTCGAATTTCTTCATTTAGCCCATCTTCGAACCTTTTGCACATTGTTGCTTCGGTAGAAACACATTCGCGAGCATATTTGCTGAGTCGTACAAACTCTCTCTCTTATTCAGTTACAGACATTCGACCCTGTTTCAGTTCTAAAAACTCTTTTCTTTTCTGATCGATGAATCGTTGACTGATGTATTTCTTTCTGAATTCCGTCTGGAAGAAATCCCAATCGACTCGTTCTCGTGATACAACCGAGGTCAATGTATTCCACCATTGATATGCTGAATCCCGAAGCAAAGAAATAGCACATCTCAGGCACTCATTAGGAGTACAAGCCAGTTCATTAAAAACTCTGATCGTATTCTCAAGCCAAAATTCAGCCCTCTCAATATCATCACTTGCTGAAGCTCAGAATTTCTCAGCTTTCGTATCTTATCGACAGGAGGTCTGTTCAATCTCAGAGGATCCACAACTAGTACATTATTAGGGTTAAGTTGTGGGACGGGAGGGGGTGGAGGTTGCGGAGTAGCCGGGTTTGCTCGCACAAACTCATTAAACCATCCAGACATCATTTGGAAGAAAGCTTGTTTAATTTCTTCCTGATTGGCCACAGCAGGGCTCGATTCAGAAGGCACAGCCCCTTGAGTGGGTGCTGGCGCAATACTTTCAACATCATCAGCTAAAGCTCGATTCGGATCTATTACTACATAAAACAGATTTCAAAGGATGTCAAGAGATATCACACTATCACATTTCATGTACATGGCATGTATAGCTAGACTAATACTCACTACGGTAGTCCTAGAATCGACTAAGCCTGGCTCTGATACCAACCAAATGTAACACCCCTATCCCGTAACCGTCGTCGAAATAGGTAAGGGGCATTACCGGACTTGTAACATATATCGGAACAGTAAAATTTCAAAGTTTTTAATCGAGAACCATCACGTATCATCTGTCATTAGAGCATGCTTCAATTGATCATAAAATGATGTATATAATTATTGGAAATCTAATTGGAAACATGCTAAAACATAGGAGAACATTTGCAAAATTTTAAAGTTAGGGACACACGGCCGTGCCCCTTGCCCGTGTTCTTCACACACGGCCGTGTCCCTCCAGACACGCCCAAACCTTTTAGCTCGTGGTCGAATCTTACTTATCCCACACGGCTGTCCAACACGCCCATGGGGTTAGGCCGTGTGTTGCCCATGGCCCACGGCCTAGGCACGCCTATGCCCTTACCCCGTGGTCGAAACTGTCAAATATCACACGGTTACCTGACACGCCCGTGTACAAAACAGAGCAGACCGTGTGACTATACTGCCAAATTTCACATGGCTACAAATTACCAAACACGCCCGTGTGTCTAGGCCGTGTACCAAAACTGACCAAAACATTAAGGTGCAGGGGACATATGGTTGAAGCGCATGCCCGTGTTCCCTGTCCGTGTGGCACAAATATAGGCTTGGTTTAAGCCAATTTACCACCCAATATGGGTCATTTCTACTAGCCATTAACTAACAACATTTCATGCCATTCTACCAACCTAAAACATACCAATTCAAGCACAAAATGGACCCAAAATCATCTCAAGTCATTCACAAATCAAGCACACCAACTCAAAGGCCTAAATGACCATTTCCATGCACTCATCCACACATATATACATATCAATTATGCAAGCTTATAATCTCATCAAAATCACATATCTTTCCATAAGCACATATAGCTAAAGGATAACTCAAGTACTTGATTATATTCATATATGACTCAAGCCACATCTCATAGCTTCATCATTTACCAAAATATATCATGTTCACTAAAGTACTAGCCTATACATGCCATGACCAAACGTTTGCAAAATACTCAAAAGTACCGAAGCTTTATCGATAGTGTGATAGCGATCCCCGACTCGTCCGATATCCGAGCTAGCTTCCGAATCTAGAAGACAGTGAAAGAAATAAACGGAATAAGCTTCTAAAGCTTAGTAAGTCAATATAACATGAAATGAAACTTACCATTTCAATGAGATATCCATAAGTAAGGCCATTACAAATATATGATCTTATAGCCTATTGCACAAACTCACACTCATTAGTTCATGTAGTTTCATAACATATCATATACAAAAGCTTATCAAATACTTCATTTCAAGTAACATATACAAATCTTGTAAATCATATGGCATAATATGCCTTCATTTTGCACTTTCTCATATAACATGTTGATCATGTAACTAGTATCATTCCATTCATACAAATCATATGACATGTATTTCATATACTTCATTATCTCATGTATAGCACATAACTCTTATAACATGTACCTTATACCATTCATGTATTCACATAACATCTCTCTCATATATTCAAATATCAATTAACCTTTCCTGTAACATGTATCGGTATTGCCCGTTGAACCTATAAGAACATCGAAAGATACTCGGATGATACAGACACAGTGTATATACATATAACTTGTAATCCGTCAATGCGTCATATATGCTCTTTCGAGCCTGTACGGTAAGCCCGGAGGCTGAACAAATAATCCCGAAGGATAATCGGTAAGCCCGTAGGCTGAACATGTAATCCCGAAGGATAAACCTGTAGCTCATGAGCACGTGGTGAGTCCACAACAAATGTAGGAGCTCAAACCACCCTGTAGCCCTAGTGACATGTCACTTGTATCCTATCGACTTCTACGGTTCTAACGGGGCTCGGTATTCAATTTATCACTTGTAACAATTTAAAATTTCTATTTCAATCTCATATATACTCGTTACATTAGTCTATTTAATCATCTAGCATTTCATATTTTCAAATAACAATACGTATGAATTCGTTGTACGAACTTACCTAGTAATCCCGTATCTACTCGTCTATTTTCCGTTTTCCCCGATCAAGTTTCGAGATTCGATCGTCTTTATCTCAATTTGAAGCTTGAAGTAGCCGAATATTTGAAAGCATAAAAACCTTTATTTTGTTTATGAGAATCGGTGAAGAAGAACATAAAAATGAATAAAAATTTCATGTTTTATTAAACATATAACATATATTAATTAAAAACCAAAACTAACCTTTATAACATTATTTATAAAACCATAATAATAAGGGCATAAGTGTCCACTAGCTTAAAAAATGGTGAAATAACCACTTAAGGCCTTCTATTTAAAAAGCCATTGCCAAACAAGCCATTTATGAAATAGAACTCTAATTTATCGCTTTATGCGATTTAATCCTTTTTTTCAAATTAACCAGTCAAACGATAAAATTTCTAAACGAAACTTTCACACGGTGATTCTATCATACTGTAAAACATATTAAAGTAATAAAAATAATAATTTGACTTGGTTAAGTGGTCTCAAAACCACCCGTTCCGACTAGGGTCTAAAGTGGGCTGTTACAGTAATATTTTAGTTCCCCGGCAACGGCGCCAAAAACTTGATATCGCATGATATGAAGTAATAAAATTTATAAAGAACTTTTCACACCAAAACCAACTAATATCATGAGGCAAGCGCACCTGTCGAATAGTAGTATAGCTTAGCGGCAAGACCGAGTTGTCATACCCAAGGGAACCAAAAGTACTAGTACTCACTTCTTTCCTATTATCTAGCCTAAAAATAAAAGAGGATTGTTTAAACTAATTAAAACTAACTAAGAAAGTGTAAAAGTAAATTGGGAAAACTTTTAGGGAAAAGCTGATTTATATGGACAATACTCAATGGGGAATCCACCTAGACTTCACTTGTTACTATTTTCTTGAACTATATGATTTCTTTACTTGACTTGATCCGTAGAGATCCCTAATTTATGCTAAACCCTCGGTCGAGGCGTAGAGCAACTAGGCCTAAGTTGTTAATTAAAGTTCCTTTATTAATTAACTCCCTAGGTTGCATTAATTCGATCTATGGTTCCCCATATTAGGTTTGACCCTAATCCGGCAGATTTATGTCACCCTATGTCTAGGGTTTCATGCAACTGCGCTTAATTATGGTAGATCTACTCTTATCACAGGGACTTTTGCTCCTCTGCTCTAAGCACATCTAATTCTTGAAATAATACCTAGGATTATTAAATCAAGAATGAAGAATGCATAATTAAGAACAATTCAAGTATATATCAAATAAATCAAGAATAAATAACAAGATCTGTCTTAGGTTTCATCCCCCTCAAGTATTTGAGGGGTTTAGTTCATAATAAAAAAAGAAAACATCTCAGAAGATATAAAATAACAAAACATAAAAGAAACCAAAAACCCCTGAAGGAATTTAGGGAGATCCTCTATGTTGCTGCAGAATTCCGGCTTCTGAGATGAATTAATCGGCTTTCTCCCTTGGAGTAATCCCTTGCTTTTACCCTCAATGTGGCAGAAAAACGAGAAGAAAGATATCTAAAAACATATGGTGCTTCTACCTCATGAGGTCTTTATATAGAGAGCTTATGGGGAGCCTTTCCTAGCTGCTAAGCATCCCAATTCGAGTGAAATTCCCCTTCCTCACGACTAGAACACGCCCGTGTGCACGTCCGTGTGACTTCGACAGAGGTCGTGTGCTTTTATCGGTGGAGGCACGACCGTGTGACCTGGCCGTGCTTGTCGAAGGCTTGACCGTGTGATCTTCATATGGCACGGCTGTGTGGCATGGCCGTGTGGCATTTCTTTGCCCGTGTTGTTCGCACATTTTGGCCCATTTTTCATCGTTTTTAGCCCGTTTTCCGTTCTTTCTTCTTCCCTATGCTCTCTTGAGTATAAGATATAAAAAAGAAGGATTAAGAGCACCAATTCTCACAAAATTGATAAGAATCTATCCAAAATATAAGCTAAACATGAGGTAAAATATGTATAATTTAGCGTTTATCACGTATTATTATCTGTGTGGCTTAGTCCACATACTTGGTGTATAAGGTTGGATGGCCTTTCGAGGTCCTATGTTGTGTGCATGGGTGCATGAGCTTAATTAGATCTTTTTGGGGTGTGATTGGGGGATGGAGAGGTGTTTGGCTGGTTGGGTGGGTTTTTATTACTTGTTGCATTCATTCCGCATTCCGTCTGTCTGATTGCAATACTAACTATTTAGGGACCGAGGTGTTTCAGTACTAATAAATTTGATTTGTTTGTGAAGACTATTTGTATACCAAATTGCCATTGAGCTTTATTTTTATTTATTGTGACATTTTGGTATCTATTGTTTTCAAACCCACACTGAGCTTGTGTAGCTCACCCCCTTTAGTTTCCCTTTTTCCAGATATTTTCATATACTGTTGTAGGACTCGGCACGCTGGAGGCCTTGGACAGCCACGTTTTAGAATCGACTTTAAAAGTATTTGCAGAAATTCTGCATTTATAAATAAATGGTTTGAATTTTAAGTTTTATTTTTAATACTGTGGTATGAAATGTTGTGTTATACGCACGTAAGCGTATTTTAAACTAACATTTTTGTAATATCGGGATCTTACAACTAAGAGTTTTACGTAACTTAAATACTCTTTTTTTCTAGCTCATTAAATTAAAATTTTTTTGATGATCACTTTTATGATCAATGTAACCTTTGAGATTTGGTCTAAACTTTTAGGCCGGGTTTTAGGACATTACATTTAGTGGTATCAAAGCCAGGTTTGCAAAAACTCAGCCTGTGTTTTTACATATCCGCGTGCACCGTGTTCTTTTTTGAAAAATTTTGATAAACCGTACCCCAGTATTTTGAAATTATGTGTGTTTCACTGAGTTTAAGGAGATAAAATGTCTGAGACTCTAATGCTGGTCCAGGGTGGAAATTTGAAACTGTAAGATTAGAAATGTAGATTTTTATATTTATTTTGTGTTCGTTTTTCGAAAATGTAGATACTCTATGTTAGTCACAAGACCGATATGGATTCTAATGGTAAGTAAGACCGTGAGGGTCAATCTGGTGAGACTCTTAAAGAGCTATTTGCTTCTCCAGGACATGAGTTTGTTTAGGAGTCAAAAGTCAATGTAGTTCCGCCAGCTTCGAGCAGCGATAACCTGGAGGTTGGTACTGAGGCATTGAATCGAGTGGTGAGAGAGGTGTTAGAGAAAATCTTTGATGTTAGTTTAGAGAGGAATAAATAGTTAGTTCAAGGTAGGTGTGTGGATTGTGGGAAGAAAATGGATCGTAGTCCTTTAAGGTTGGAGCCTTGGTTTGCGAAGCGTATAAGAACGCAATTGGGTATTAGTAAAAGTTATGCGGTTGGTTCTAATAATAGGTTGAGTGTATCGATTTGTGGGCACTGTAAGAAGCTCCATTCGGGCGACTGTTGGAAAAAGTTTGGAGCGTGTCTTAGATGCAGATCCACGGAGCATCAAATTAGGGAGTGTCCACGATGACATTGAAACAGGTATGGTTGTAGGTTGTTGTGATTCTATGTGTTATTTATTTGAATGACATTGATGTTTATTCGTTGGATAATGTTTGTATGTGTGATGGATAAATGTGTATCTACTTTAGTGGTTAAGTGTTTGGGTATGTGTGCGAATTTTTAAGGTCAAAGTATAGTATGGTAGTGCTCGGGTTTAAAGTGCGCTGTGAGAGCATAGTGGTAGAGTTTGTGTTAGACAACTGTTTTGTTAGTGGGAATTTTTGGGGACGAAATTTCTTCAAAGAGGGGTGAGTTGTAACACTCTAAAATTTGGGGTTAGAAGTTTTAATATTTGTAGGTAGGGTTAGTGGATAGATCAGACAATTGCGTTTGTTGCTATTTTTTATGTAAGAATAGGCCTACTGGTCTGGTGGTTTGTTGTCTATTAATTTGCCTCTGGGTTCTGGGTTTGAATCTTCGTGTGTGTTTATCGGAGTAATTTTCTTTTAGATTTTTTTTTAGTTGCTAAAATATTTAGTAGGTTTAGCTATTTTAAATTTTTTTATTTTGAGAATAGAAAAAAGTCCCAAAAAGAAAAAAAAAAGGAGTTGCACGTTCTTCCCCTCATCTCCATTTTGTTCTCTATGACTTTTTAATTTTCTTTCTTCCTAAAAAAGAAAACATTCAGTTTCTTTTGATTCTTTGCTTCTTCTATTTTATCATTGTTGTTGGTTGTTAAGGGAGCTTTGTTCTCGGGTGTTTGGTAAATCAGAAGAGAATAAGGTAGGTTTTACTTTTAGAGGTTTTGATAATGTCTCTTTCATTTTTTATTTTGTTACTGAATTGAAGTTTTCGTTAATTTGTATGTTTATTGAGGTTTTTGAATCGGTTTGGAGGAGCGAATCAAACAATTTTGGGGTTTGCTATCGCGTCTAAAGTGTGTGTTTGGAAACTCTCCCTTTTCATTATTGAATTTCTTCTTTGTTTCTGTGAAATTCGACATATTTCGCGTGTTTTTGAATTTGACTAGTTGAAGTGTTGATTGTTGTGGAATTGCTTGAAATTCTAAGTGTTTTTGGTGTGTTTCTTTGTAATTGAGGGTTGGAGATCATTTTGAAATTAAAGGCACGTTTTGCAGCTTGTTTCACTGTGGTCTCATGACTACATGAGTGGTCACACAGGTGTGTGCCACAAGCGAGCTGTCCACACGGCCGTGTGAAATTAGGAATTTAGGGTTTTCGATTGATTTTGGTGCCACACGGCCTAGCCACATGGGTTTGTGTCCCTAGATGGGCGTGTGAGCTCTCAACACTATCGTGTCTCGTCTGCTCTTACTTTTTAGCACTTTTGGATAGTGAGTTACACGGGTTGCTCACATAGACTTGTGTCCACTTCACATGAGTGTGTGTGGCTTCCACACAGGCGTGTGTGGCCTTCACTTGGGCATGTAGACCTCCACATAGCTTGGGCAATTCCACATGGCTGCGGCACACGACCATGTGTCCTTATGTCGCCAAATTTTGTACTATGTCTATTTTTTATCTGATTATCATCTGTGTGTTCCAACCCTCAACTAGGTCTTTGTAAGGGTGGTTGGGACTTTGTTTTGGCCTAGACTTGTACGTTATTCGCAATCATAGCTCTAATTAAGCGATTTAGTTGAGTGTTAATTGATGTTATGTTATAGCTCATTCTGATTCTCGGCATTTGAATGTGTTCATTTTTGATTCCGTACTCTATTTCTGTAATTCTGTCTTCAAATTGTGTGCACTTGGCATTCGCATTAATCTTTTTGGGTTTGGTTGCGAAGAGAAGGGAGTTTGATCTGTATTGGCAGTTTCAACTGCATCATGTCTGTATAGCGGTTTACCACATTGCACTATACTGCATATACGCCAGCCTTGCTGCATATTATTATCTGAGTGGCTTAGTCCACATACTTGGTGTGTAGGGTTGGATGAGCTTAATTAGCTCTTTTTAGGGTGTGATTGGGGGATGGAGAGGTGTTTGGCTAGTTGGGTGTGTAACGCCCCAAATTTTATAAAAATATTTCTGTAATTGTTTGACACAAATATCTATCTACTTTAGTGGTTGAGTGTTTGGGGGGTGTGTGTGGGGGAGGTCCCAAGTTCAAGCCTCAACTTTGGTAAATTTTGGTTTTTTATGAGTAAATCCCACTCTTGGGTTATTAGGCTAAAGTTTATTTCTTGGAAAAAAAAACTTGACAGAATGGGCCTGCTGGTCTGGTGGTTAAGAGGAGTGTTAGATTACATGAGGTCTTGAGTTCGATTCCCTACTTCAGCTTTATTTTTGTGAGCGGTTACGAGGAAGAATTTGAGTTTGGTTTAAATGCTGAGTATTTGAGATGTAGTGGGAGTAGTGGGAGGTTACCAGAATAGTATGTTATTGGATTAAACTTGATTTTTCCTACAAACAAATGGTTTTCCTAAATAGTACGTTATTTTAGAAGCTTCCGCCTATAAGAAATGTTTTTAAGCAAGTCGATCACTACATGTTTTTCCGATGACTAAGTAAAAGATAATAATAATTTGAATGGTGTATGTATCGAAACAGTTTTCAAAAACACTCTCATGTGACATTGCCAGATTCGGCCATAACATCCAGACTGGGTTTGAGGTGCTACAGGGTGGGTTTTTATTACTTGTTGCATTCATTCCGCATTCTGTCTTTCTGTCTAATTTCGAGACTAACTATTTATGGACCGAGGTGTTCCAGTACTGATAAATTTGATTTGTTTGTGAAGACTATTCGTATATCGGATTACCATTTAGCTGTATTTTTTTATTGTAACATTTTGGTGTTCATTTATCTATCGGTTTCGAACCCACATTGAGCTCATGTAGTTGACCCACCTTAGTTTCCTTTTTTTTCAGGTATTTCCATATGCAGTTGCTAGACTCGGCACGCCGGAGGTCTTAGACAACCATGTTTTAGAATCGGCTTTAAAAGTATTTTTAAAAATTCTGCATTTATAAATAAACGGCTTGAGTTGTAAGTTTTATTTTGAATACTGTGGTATGAAATGTTGTGTTTTATGCACATAAACATCTTTTGTACTAAAATTTTTATAATATTAGGATCTTAAAATTGAAAATTTTAAGTAACTTGAATACCATTTATTTTCTAGCTGGTCAAACTAAAATTTTTCCTACGATCACTTTGGTGATCAATGTAACCTCCGAGATTCGGTCTAAACTTCTAGGCCGGGTTTTAGGGCATTACATACCAATGTAATTCTATCTAAATTAAATTATTCGAACCTTTCTTCGATCATATTTTAACCTTATTAACATGTTTTTAACATATTTTCAGTGTACAACTTAAAACTGAGTGAAGCTTTTCAGTAAAACTTTTTTTTGAATAATATCAAAAGTTAGTACCTAATCACTTATTTCTTAAACATATGATACTTTGTAATGAATCTTATGATCATGCCATTAATTCTAAATTTATAAAATAACACAATTATCAACGTTTTACAAGTAAGTCCTTCAACGGACCTACTTTAAAATAGTTTATCCTCTCTACATGTCATTATTATTAACATTTTCCAATCAATTTATTAAAGGCCTCCTTAATTCCTTTTATATCAATCACTTATTGTTCCAATAATACATTTATATTTCCTTTATGTATTAGCAAAACCATCCTTTGTAACAATTTCTTAGTATTAAAATGCTTCAATTATTTTCTTTTCCTCCTCTTCCTCCTCTTCCTCTCCATCCCTCATCCTTTATATTTATTTATATATTTATATAAATCTTTGACTCTTAACATCCCATGCTTAGGTGGGAGATTAAATTAAGGTTTCTCTAATCTTACAAATACTCTTATGAAAGTTGTCCATTGAGTGGCAGTCACTAAAATATTTATATCTCAACCTATAGGATTCAAAATTAAGTTCCGATTTTTGTTATTAAAACTAGGCTCGATCAAGTTTCTACCATAAAATCTTTGAAATTTTTATTTAATCCAGTTGATACAATTCATTCTTTAAATCTTTCATTGTTTTGCTGTTAGACAACACTGACCCTTCTTCACTAAAAATCTATTATCTTTCAGTACAAGTCTTGTATTAAGATACTATTTGTTTACCCTAAAAATAAACTCATTAAGATTTTATCCATATAAATTTAGTCTCCTAAACATTTTTATACAATTTATAATGATTTTTCAAAATTAGAATAGGGAAACCTGAAATCATTTTGACCATGTGTCATATAAATTGTTATATCTCACAATCTACAATTTAGTTGCTTATACTATTTTTTCTATGTGAAACTAGACTCAATACTCTTTAATTCCATATTTGATTTAACCTGTAATAGCCCAATTTTGTGTCTGATCGGAATGGGTGGTTTTGGGACCACTTAACCGAGAAAAATAATTACTTTAGTATTTTAATAAGTTTTACAGCATGATAGAATTATCATACGAAAGTTTTGTAATGAAATTTTACTGTTTAAATAGTTATTGGGTTAAAGGACTAAATTGCTAAAAGGGATAAATATGTTTTCTATTAATAGAATGGCTTTATATGGCTATGGCTTTATAATTGGAAGGCCTTAAAATGAAATTTAACTTTTACAAATATGCATGGACAGTAGTGGGGTTTTATGACATGGTTTATATGTTTATTAATGTTGGGCATTATAGTAATTTGATAATTCTATGTTAATTAATTACATCAAAAACATTATAATCTTAATTTTGTCTTCTTCAACCGATTTACTAAAGAAAGAAAAGCCATATTCTTAGGTTTACATCCGGCTAAGGCAAATTGCTCAATTAATGTACGGTTTTGTTTCGGTTTTTAATGATTTCTTTGTTTTTGAGCTCGTTGTAACTCGATATAGCTGACCTGTACCCTGATTTCTGAAATTGGTGATGTTTTTGAAACGTGCCATTGTTGAATACATGTGTATTTTCATGTTTCTTGATAAATTATTGATGGTTGTTAGTAGGTATACAAGTTTTATAAAGTGATTTTTAACAAAATTGAGTATTTGAGATTAAATTGAAAAGGTAAAATTATTGTGGATAGAAATGTGAATAAAATAAAAATATGGGTTTTAGTTAAAAATGTAAAATTTGTTATTTTGTAAATAAATGACTAATTTGCAAAGTAGTTAAAAGTATAGGCGCAGTTATGTAAATTGCAAAATTTATATGTATATGTGTTAAATTGAATATGTTGGTGAATAAATAGTTGAATTTGTATTAATACTGATCAAGATAAACAAATACCGGAACTTGATTAGGGGAAACGAAAGGTAGACAGTAAATATCGAGTATACGAGCTAAGACGAGGTAAGTTCGTATAATTAGAATTGAATTTTGTTTTTAATTGAACTAATTGAATTGCATATTTTATGAATGTATATACGAAATAATGGATCGAAATGCCTATTGGTTACATGCTCTGATTTAGTATCGAGTCTCGTTTGAACCGTAGAAACTCGTAGGATACAAGTGACATGTCACTAGGGCTACCATTTGGTTGAGCCCCTGCATTTGTTGTGGACTCACCATAGCTCATGAGCTTACATGTTTAGCCTTCGGTCTTACCGTTCAGCCTTCGGGCTTACATGTTCAGCCTTCGGGCTTACCGTTCAGCCTTCGGGCTTACATATTTAGCCTTCGGGCTTACCGTTACCGGCTGAGGAGGAGCATACTGTACATGGCTCGAAAGAGCATACATGATGAATTGACAAGTTGCCAATTATACACTGTGTGTGTATCACCCGAGTATCCCTCGATGTTTTTGAAGGTTTAACGGGTAATTTATCGATATGTAGTATATGAAATACATGTCATAAGAGGGATAAGAAGTACATGATTACATGATATATGTTACATGATTCATATGAGATATATGATATGTATAGATAAATTGTTACATGGTTAAATGATTATATGCTTTATAATTATATGATAAATGAATGAATGAATTAATACATGAATTATGGATATAGGGATGTTATATGTTTGTTTCATCTTTAGAATGGATGAATACATGGTTGTTATATGACTAACATGTGTATGATGGTTGAATAGGCATTGTGGACATATGACTTGGTTTGATATTGTTGTTTATGCTTTTAAATATTGATTCGGTAAGATAAATTCTCTATTATACGGGCTTACTAAGCTTTTAAAGCTTACTCCATTTATTTTTTCGTGTTTTATAGATTTCGGAAACTAACTCAATTCGGATAAGGTCAGGGATTGCAATCTTTTGGTACTTTTGGAACTAATGTGAATGTTGTAAATATGGCATGTATAGGCTAGTTTAAAGTTGAATCTTTGGTCACTTATGCTTGAGATTATGGTATGAATTTTGGCAAATGTTCAAGCTATGTGATATGGCTTGATTTGATACTGATTGGTTTGTATTAGAAGTATTATATGTTATGTTTTTGTATGGTATATGTATTTGATAATGGTGAATGTGGTTAAATTAGAAAGTCTTTTTAGTGAATGATTGGTAAGTTGAAATAGGTAGTGAATTGGCTCATATTGGTACATATTTGATGTTACAAATTGGTATGGTTTTGGTTGTTTTTGAATGGTACATGAATGAATTATGAAGCAAATGTTTGGCTACGCTTATGCCTTGTAAATTGGTATGTTTTCAAATGGATTTTGTATTTGAAATAGTTGTTAATGATTTGGTCATATTGATGAATGTTTTGGAGCATGAATTTTGCTAGAAATTGGGTTATAAATGTTGCATATTGATGCTTGTAGGTACTTGGCATATTGGGTGTGAAAAATGGCTTAAATGAAGCCAATTTCGTGCCACACGGTCAGAGCACACGGGCGTGTGACTCAGCCGTGTGACCCCTGCATCTTAGTGAAATTGGTTAGGATGCCACACGGGTTAGACACACGGGCGTGTCTTGTACCTGTGGGCGTAAGTCAGTAGCTTCTTAATTTTCACATGGCCTAGACATACGGGCGTGTTTTGTGGTCGTGTGCACAAGTCAGTATGTATGCCTTGATTTCACACGGCTTGGACATATAGGCGTATCTAGTGACCGTATGAGGCAAATGGCCTGGGGACACGACCGTGTGACCCTATTCCAAAAATTTTCTTAAGTTTTTCTATAACTTTTAATTGTTAATGAATTAGTCCCTATGTTATGATTAGAGCTTTATATGGTTGTTTAAAGCATGAATTGATTATGAATGTTTGAAAACTACTGTATTACATGATAAATGTCTTATATGTTATTAATGTACTGTTTTAATCTGTATTTACAAGTCTAGTAATGCCCCTTACCTATTCCAGTGACGGTTACGTGATAGGGGTGTTATATTTTATTGGTATCAGAGCTATGGTTTAGTTAATTTTAGGACTACCATAGTGTATATGAGTCTAGCTATACATGCCATAAACGTAATTGTGATAGTGTAATATCTCCTAACATCTTCTAAAATTTTAATTTATATAGTAAATGAATCCAAATCGAGCAATAGCCGACGATGTTGAAAGTAATGGGCCAGCTCTCGTTCAAGGGGCTGTACCTACCGAATCGAGCCCTACTGTGGGTAGTCAGTGAGAGGCTAAACAAGCTTTCTTCCAAATGATGTCTGAATGGTTTTTCGAATTTGTGCGAGCAAACCCAGCTGCTCCACAACCTCTACCCCCTTCAGTTCCCCAACCAAACCCTAAGCTTATATGAGGTACGGATCCTTTGAGATTTAATAGACCACTTGTTGATAAGAGACGAAAATACGGGGCTGAAGAATTTTGACCTTCAGCTAATGATGATGCTGAGAGGGCCGAGTTCTGGCTTAAAAATACGATTAGGGTTTTCGATGAACTATCCTGCACATCGGATGAATGTTTGAAATGTTTTATTTCCTTATTACGAGATTCGACATATCAGTGGTGGATACCTTAATATCGGTTGTTCCCCACGAACAGGTTAGCTGGGATTTCTTTCAAACTGAATTTCGAAAGAAGTACATTAGTCAGCATTTTATCGACTAGAAATGAAAAGAGTTCCTTGATCTGAAACAGGGTCATATGACGGTAACAAAATTTGAAAGAGAGTTCGTACGACTCAGTAAGTATGCTCGCGAGTGTGTCTCTATCGAAGCTATTATGTGCAAAAGATTCAAGGATGGACTAAATGAAGATAACCGATCGCTAGTCGAGATTTTAGAGCTGAAAAAGTTCATAGTTCTGGTTGATAGGGCTTGTAAAGCCGAAGAACTTGCTAAAGAAAAACGAAAAGCTAATTTGAATCGAAAGAGTCTAGAAAAAGATTTGCGAGTAATTCGCATCAGTCCGGATCAAAGAAATTAAAAGGCTATCATCCCAATTCCACTACTTCTGCGGGTGTAACAATCAGAGATAGAATGCAAGATCATTTAATCCGAAGCCCCAGACAGCATCTGTTACTAGTGCGGGTAGTGTGAAAAATTCAGAACTTGATTGCAAGCATTGTAACAGAAAAGACTTTGGTGAATGCCGATTGAAAAGTGGAGCATGTTTCAGATGTGGGTCGCTAGACCATTACCTCTGAGACTGTCGAGAGAGATCTACTATTGTTAGAGAGCAACCCGTAAAAGTTAGCAATACTGTTACCAGAGGTAGACCATCCAGGAATATTGGGAATAAGAGTGGAAACCGCAGTGTTACACGAGATTCAAATGTTAGATCTTATACATGCACACCTGCTCGAGCCTATGCCATACGTGCACGCGAGGAAGCCTCGTCGCCTGATGTTATTGCTGGTACTTTTTCTCTTTATAACATTGATATAGTTGCGTTGATAGATCTTGGATCAACTTATTCGTATATCTGCATGGAACTAGTGTTTAAAAAGAGTTTACATGTTGAGTCTACAGAATTTGTAGTTAAAGTATCGAACTCGTTAGTCAGGGCAGTGTTAGTTGATAAAATTTGTAAGAAATGTCCATTAATCACCCGGGGATGCTATTTTCTGGCTGACTTGATGCTCCTACCATTTGATGAATTTGATGTCATATTGGGTATGGATTGGCTGAATATGCATGATGCTGTTGTGAACTATAGATGAAAGAGTATAGAGTTGAAATGTCAGAATGGTGAGATTCTTCGAATTGAATCAAATGATTCAAATGAATTACTGATTGTGATATCTACTATGCGGACTCAAAAATGTGTGAGAAAGGGCTGTGATGCATATTTAGCATATGTACTGGATACTAAAGTGTCGGAATCAAAGATTGAATCTGTACCGATTGTTTGTGAATTTCTAGATGTATTTCCAAAAGAATTGCCGGGTTTACCATCGATTAGAGAAGTTGAATTTGGTGTTGAATTGTTACCAGGTACGACACCAATATCAATAGCTCCATATAGAATGGCACCTACTGAATTGAAAGAATTAAAAGCACAATTGCAAGAATTAATTGACAGAGGATTTGCACGACCAAGCTTCTCACCTTGGGGTGCTCCGGTGTTGTTCGTGAAAAAGAAAGATGGGTCAATGAGAATGTAACACCCCTTACCCGTATTCATTACTGAAATACGGTACGAGGCATTACCGGGGCTTACCAAATTAATTTTTCTGTTATTACGAGTTAAATACTATTCCCTTACCGAAACATTATTATGACGTCCCTTAGATGGGCCTCCGAAGCCCATCTAAGGGACGTTATAACAATGTTTCGGTAAATTTCGACGATGAATATGGGTAGGGGTGCTACAGAGAATGTGTATCGATTACCGGCAATTGAATAAAGTAACCGCAAAGAATAAGCATTCTCTACCGCGTATCGACGACCTGTTTGATCAGCTAAAAGGGGCTATAATATTTTTGAAGATTGATTTGAGATCAGGTTATTACCAGTTGCGAGTCAAAGACTCAAATATACCGAAGACTGCTTTCAGAACTCGGTACGGTCATTATGAATTCTTAGTTATGCCATTTGGTTTGACTAACGCTCTTGTAGTATTTATGGACCTGATGAATCATATATTTAGACCGTATTTAGAAAGATTCGTTGTTGTGTTTATTGATGACATTCTGATCTATTTTCGTGATGAGATAGAGCATACTAAACATTTGAGAATCGTGTTGTAGACCTTGAGAGATAAGCAGTTATATGCAAAATTCAGCAAATGTGAATTCTGCCTTCGAGAAGTCAGATTTTTGGGTCACATCGTTTCAACGGAAGCCATCAGAGTTGATCCAAGCAAAATATCTACAATATTAAACTGGAAATCATCGAAGAATGTATCTGAAATTAGAAGTTTCTTGGGATTAGTAGGATATTATCAAAGATTCGTGAAAGGATTTTCGATGATTGCAGTTCTATTAACTCAATTACTTCAAAAGGATGTGAAATTCGAGTGGACCAAGAAGTGTCAACAGAGTTTCGATCAGTTGAAAACACTGCTAACAGAGGCACCAATTTTAGTTCAATCTGAATCGGGAAAAGAGTTCGTGATTTATAGCGATGCATCGTTAAATGGGCTTGGTTGTATATTGATGCAAGACGAAAAAGTTATAGCTTATGCTTCTCGACAGTTAAAACCACATGAGAAGAACTATCCGACTCATGATGTAACACTCTAAACCCGGCCCAGACGTTATGGCCGAATCCGAAGATGTCACATTGAAGGGATTATTTCCAAAACGACTTTGTTTAGTTAAACTTTATGTTCAGTGGAAAAGTTTCTTGGTTAAAAACTTAAATTTGTGACTTAGAAAATCAAAATCCTTGTAACTTGTTAAGTTATGATAAAAGTCTATGTTTTAAGAAAACGTTCACATATTAAGGTTACTTAGAAAACCACGATTAACTTTTAAAAATTTATTTAAGTTTGATGATCCAATAGTTGTAGCAATAATAAACCCAAATGAAAAGTCAAATCGAAGATACAAGGCCTTATTACAACCCATTGAAAAATAAGTAATTAAAATAAAGTAATTCGAAAACTATTTTACACTTCAAAGTAGCTTGTAGTGTGGCCATCTTTGAGTCCTCTCCCACGTCGAGCCATCTACTGAGGGTCACCTGAAGCATTAAATTAAAGGCTGTGAGTTTCACAACTCAGTGTGTACGACCCTTGGCAATCAAATCAATTTAATATACAAATATCACATTGGGCCTAAGCCCTAACAATATCGGTGGTCTTTGGCCTTAGCCCACATTGACCTCAAATCACATCAGTTTCACATGAATGCAATGCACCCATCCCAAATCCAACCCTGCACTCTATTTCCCTCCCAACGCTACACTCCTGTGGGGATATAAATATCAACCCACCCATCCTTACACTCCAAAGGTAGCACCAATAACGGCACTACTCAAACTTGCAGCAAGGCTGCTATTCATATAATGGGCTTAAAGCCACCGGTGGATCCACGATCGTCAAGTGACTATACGATCCTCACATATCTTTCTCCATTCCATTAATCCTATCCGAAAGCAACATACATTTCATGAATGCAACATACAAATTTTCTACACATTAAGCACTTAGGGGTATTTTAGTCATTTCACTGCCCAGGGGTATTTTGGTAATTTCTACCCTACAAGGGTGTTTCGGTAATTCTACCCGACGAGGGCATTTTAATAGTTCTACCCGGGAGGGGTAATTTTGTAATTTCTACCCTAGTGGGGTAATTCTGTAATTTCTACCCTATAGGGGGTATTTTAGTAATTTCCTAATGGTACGGATTTTAATTATGGATTTTGGCCCATCAACAAGTCCTCGTGGCTAAAGTGAATGAACACTATGCACCAAGTAAGATTCAACAAGCCTAGCAATTTGTCCACAAACATGTTTGATTATTTAATTAAGTCTTATGCAATTTGAGAATTCATCAGAACTAGGCCTAAAGTCCATTAAAACCTTAACATGCATTTCTACAATCCCAATAGGCCCACTAAGCCCAGTCATGTTCATAAAGCCCATTAAGCCCAATCATGCTTATGTAGCCCATTAGGCCCGATCATAATCAAATCATACAATCATCCATATCAATCCATCATACAATTTCACATAACAACTTTTGCCAATTTGGGCCCACAAGCTCGGTATGCCCATTTACCCCTGTTTGGCCCGGTTGACCAAACAGTGGCCCGAGACCATGAGATCACTCTCTAGGCCTCGGTAATCGTATTGGTATCTCCACACGAGTGTTTGTATGCTCGTGTGGTTGCTGGAGCCAACTTTTTGGCTTTTCGGCTTTTCAGCATTTCGGCTTTTCGAGATTTCGACTTTTACCGATTGGTCGTGTTTGTAGTGTATGTACACACCTGGTTGATGATCCGCACTACACTATCCTCAGCCTCAACCTACAATCAATACCAACCTTGAATCAATTCTATACTTAACTACAACTTTACTAAATCCCAAAGCCTTACCGTAACCTTACCGTGTACCACCAGTTCCAATAGCCTCTCCTTAGCTATTATTCCCGAATATCCTTAGATCTGCATTAATCTCAATCGTTAAAGATGAAATAATAGGTGACTTGTATCCACTTAAGTCACCCTTTCACTTACTGTAGTCCATCCGGCCACATATCTCCAAAATCATGAACACTTACCCAAAAGCCGAAACAAGAGAATAACTTTTCAGCAGAGACTTGTAGATCCCTATTACGCTTGCAATTTATGACCCCTACCCTTATCAAAAAAAGGTTAATGACAAGAAGGGTTAGATAGCCCTCCAGGTTTTACCAAAACATACTAAATGATGTATGACGAATCACTTACCGAATCTAACCTTAGATCTTGCGGCCTAGATAGCTACTGAACGAGATTCGACTTTTAAAACTTGATTAAGAGAAGATAATAGCAACCAATTTTTGATAGAGGAGAACAAAGAGAAATCGATAATTTGATGTGGCTATTTTGGCATTTAAGAGGTTAAGAATGGATTTGGCTTTTTAGAGAAAGAAGACTACCATGCTAATAGAAATTTCAACAAAAGATGGTGGGTTATTCGACAATGGAAGATATAGAATGAGAGGGAGAAGAGAATTCGGCAATTAGGGAGAAGAAGAAAAATAATAAGAAGCCCAAAGAACCTCTCAAAGGAATTCAACACCCTTAAATAGCCACAAGCTGAACCTAGCTTCACCTAAAGTCCCGTTTGGCACCATCATCTCCCCTCCTCAATCTCCTATTTTCTCTCCATTATCCTTACCTTAAACTTCTCTCTCGAACACTCCCTTCCAGAGTCCACTCCAACGCCACTACCTCCCTTCCATGGTGCAAAAATAAAGTCCCCAAATTTACCACTCTAAGCCCCGAACCTTGGACATCTTTAACTGATAGTGATGCCACCTATAACTCCCTAAGTGGTGCTACCTTGCCACTGAGCCACAGGCCCAATTTTGTCCTAATTTCCCCTTAATTTGTTTAAGAGGGCTAATCTTGAGACTAGGGTTCCATTAAGGCAAAAATTAAAATTTTTGCTAGAGTCCTAGATCGAGCCCAGGACTTTTCCCACACTACCAATCCTTCCTAATTCCCTTAAATATTAAATTAAACGTGAAATTTTAAAATTTTCACATGCATCTAAATTATTTAAGCCGCTCCTAACCAATCCTAAACTCAAGGCCCAATATGTCTAGGCCTAAAATTCGGGGTGTTACACATGATCTCGAGTTAGCTGCTATAGTCTTTGCATTAAAGATTTGGCGTCACTATTTATACGATGAAAAATGTCGAATATTCACAGATCACAAAAGCTTGAAATATTTGATGTCACAAAGAGATTTAAATCTGGGACAACAGAAATGGCTAGAACTACTAAAAGATTATGAGTTTGTGATTGATTATCATCCAGGAAAAGCTAATGTTGTAGCGGATGCCTTGAGTAGGAAATCTTTATTTGCTTTGCAGGCTATGAACACTCAGATGATGCTATGTGATGACGGATCTATTCTAATTGAATTAAAAGCCGGTATTTCTGCAACAAATCTGCAAGGCCAAGAAAAATGATACCGAGTTACAAGCTAAAGGACTTCACTATGATTATAATTCTGATTCTGAATTTAGTATTGGAACAAATGACTGTTTAATGTTCCGAAATAGAATTTGTGTGATACTGAGCTCATTGGAAAGATTCTAAATAAAGCACATAGTAGTCACTTTTCTGTTCATCCAGGTTGTACTAAAATGTGTAACGATTTGAAACAGTTGTACTGGTGGTCAAGAATGAAACGGGGTATTTCGAAGTTTGTATCGAGATGTTTGATCTGTCAACAGGTTAAAGCCGGACATCAAGTACCGTCAGGTTTATTACAGCCAGTGATGATTTTGGAGTGGAAACAGGATAGAGTTACTATGGATTTTGTATCAGGATTGCCTTGACTCCAAAAAAGAAAGATGCAATACGGGTTATAGTTGACGAAATCTGCTCATTTCATACCGGTACGTACATATTACACTTTGGATAGACTAGTTGGATTGTACTTATCTGATATTGTATGATTGCATGGTATATTGTTGTCTATCATTTTCGATAGAGATTTGAGATTCACATCGAGATTCTGGAAGAAATCACAAGAAGCTTTAGGAATGAAATTGAATTTCAGTACAACATTTCACCCTCAGACTGACAGTCAGTCTGAAAGAGTTATATAGATTCTAGAAGATATGTTACGATGTTGCATCCTTGAATTTGAAGGTAGGTAGGAGAAATACTTGCCTCTAATTGAATTTGCATATAATAACAGTTTTTAGACAAGTTTAAAAATGGCACCATACGAAGCACTATACGGTCATAAATGTCAAACACCATTATACTGGACAGATTTCAGTGAGAAAAAGATATACGGGGTTGAATTGATCAGAGAAATTGAAGAAAAAGTGAAAGTGATTCACGACAATTTGAAAGCAGCATTTGACAAAAAGAAATTATATGCAGATTTGAAACATAAAGAGATAGAATTTCAAGTCGAGGATCGAGTATTCTTGAAAGTATCTCTTTGGAAGAAAATTCTTCGTTTTAGCCGAAAAGGAAAGTTAAGTTCGCGATTCATTGGACTGTATAAAATAGTTGAAAGAAAAGGGCATGTAGCCTATCGATTGTCATTACCATTTGAGCTTGAAAGGATACATGATGTGTTTCACGTTTCGATGCTACATCGATACCGATCCGATCCGTCGCATGTGATCTCTCTCGTTGATGTGGAAATACAATCAGATTTATCGTATAATAAAGAACCGATCAGAATTCTGGCCTCAGAAATCAAAGAATTAAGAAATAAACGTATAGCACTTGTGAAAGTTCTCTAGTGTAAACACGGAATAGAGGAAGCTACGTGGGAACCTGAGGAAGCTAGGCAAAAATAGTACCCTAACCTGTTTACCGGTAAGATTTTCGAGGACAAAAATCCCTAAAGGAGGGGAGAGTTGTAACAGCCCAATTTTGAGTCTGATCAAAACAGGTGGTTTCAGGACCACTTAACCAAGACAAATAATTATATTAGTATTTTAATAAGTTTTACAGCATGATAGAATTACCATACGAAAGTTTCATAATGAAATTTTACTGTTTAAATAGCTAATTCGGTAAAAAGGACTAAATCACGTAAAGTGATAAATATGTGTTCTATTAATAGAATCACTTATATGGCTATGGCTTTATAATTGGAAGGCCTTAAAATGACATTTACCCTTTACAAACATGCATGGATGGTAATGGGGTTTTATGACATGGTTTATATGTTTATTAATGTTGGGCATTATAGTAATTTGATAATTCTATGTTAATTAATTACATCAAAAACATAATAATGCTTCATTTTGTCTTCTTCAACCGATTTACTAAAGAAAGAAAAGCCATATTGTTAGGTTTACACTCAGCTAAGGCAAATTACTCAATTAAGGTATGGTTTTGTTTCGGTTTTTAATGATTTCTATGTTTTTGAGCTCGTTGTAGCTCGATATAGCTGACCCGTACCCTGATTTATGAAATTGGTGATGTTTTTCAAATGTGCCATTTTTGAATACATGTGTATTTTCATGTTTCTTGATAAACTATTGATGGTTGTTAGTAGATATACAAGTTTTATAAAGTGATTTTTGACAAAATTGAGTATTTAGGATTAAATTGAAAAAGGTAAAATTATTGTGGATAGAAATGTGAATAAAATAAAAATATGGGCTTATATGGACTATGAGTATTCGACTATAGTGAATTTTAGTTAAAAATGTGTAATTTGTTATTTTGTGAATAAATGACTAATTTGCAAAGTAGTTAAAAGTATAGGGCAATTATGCAATTTGCCAAATTTATATGTATATGTGTTAAATTGAATGTGTTGGTGAATAAATAGTTGACTTTGTATTAATATGGATCAAGATAAACAAATACCGGAACTTGATCGGGGAAAACAAAAGTTAGACGAGTAGATATCGAGTATACGAGCTAAGACGAGGTAAGTTCGTATAATTAGAATTGAATTATGTTTATAATTGAAATAATTGAATTGCATATTTTATGAATGTATATATGAAATAATGGATCAGAATGCCTATTGGTTACATGCTCTGATTAAGTATCGAGTCCTATTTGAACCGTAGTAAGTCGTAGGATACAAGTGACATGTCACTAGGGCTACCGTTTGGTTGAGCTCCTGCATTTGTTATGGACTCACCATAGCTCATGAGCTTACATGTTCTGTAACGCCCTGATTTTGGGCCTAGAAGTATTGGGCCTTGAGCATGGGATCAGTTAGGAGACTGCACATAAGTATTTATTTGTGCAAGAAAGTGACAAAAATGAATGTCTGCTTCAGTGGCTAAGTGCCTAGAGAAGTGTGGAAGTCCTGGGTTCAAACCTAGGCTTTAGCAAAATTTTAAGGGAATAAAAACCTTGGGTTCTAGGTAGTAGGTTCTTAAATAATTATGATTAAGAAGTGACGCAAAAGGGTCTGTTGGTTCATTGGTAAGTGGCGTGTAGAGTGTTCATGGGGTCTGAGGTTCAAGTCTTGGTGTATGCAGAATTTTTGTTTTACTTGTTTAAGTGAACTCTGACTTTGGCTTGTAGGCTTTTAAATTGTTACGAATAAAATAGGACACAAGAAGCGCCTGTGGTTGAGTGGTTGGTGGCATGTTAGTGTGGCTAAGGGGCTTGAGTTTGAGTCTCGTATTGTGCAATAGAGTATTCATTTTGCTCATTGCCGTGGGAGTGTTCTTGTTTGACCAAACAGGGATTTGAGGAGTGATCAGTGGAGAGATTAGGGGAGAGATTTGTGAAGGGTTTTAAGGAGAAAATCAAGGGAAGTGATAAGAGGGGGAATTTGAGTGCCGAATTTAGACTGTGGCATTCAAGTTTCAACTTAGGAGTGTTTTGAGTACACTATTTTGATTTTTGATGAGTTGCCTAATAGCTCTTTTTTCTCATTATTGGTTTTTGGCATATCTTCTGGGATTTTCATTTCAATCTTTGTTTTGGATTCGGTTGAATGGTGCTTTTGACATTCGGATATTTTAATAGGAGTGTTTTGCCGATTGAGCATCTCTTGTTATTCTTTTTCTCTCTTTCTCCTTCCAAATTTGTTTGACCCTTCTCCTCTTTCTAAGCTATCGAATACTCTTTTTCCCCTCAGCCTCTTCTCAATTTTTGGTTTGGCCAAACCTCTACTCTCCTTCTCCTCTCATAATCTTAGCCGATTACACCTTTCTTCTCTCCCTTTTCATTTACCCTTCTTTCTTCTCTCGATTCTCTTAATCCTTAAGACCGATTGCTTTTCTCCTCTTCCCCCTCCTCAACTCTTTGGTTGAATACTGCTACCCCTTCTAGCCAAATCTTCTCTTCTATCCATCTGGATTCTTTGGCTTATTCTACTTATCTCTCTATTTTGCTTTCGGTTTTTACAAATGGATCTTGGAATAATCGGTAAGTGCACTCAACCTTTCTTGCCCTCTCTTACTTTGTTAAATCCAAATACACAAGTCTTTTATTACCGATTCTTTTCCCTTCTCTTATATGTATGTTCATTTGGGTTTCTAGAACTCTCGATGAGTGAAGGGGTTTCTGATAGTATGTCGTCTAACGGGACATCAATGGTGGCGAGTAGTGGCTGTTCTGAGGAGGGATCAGGAAGGGTGACAAGAGAGAATGGACTCGTAACCCCTGCCCCCAGATCTAAGCAGCACAAGGTGTTGGCAGTTCGAGACTTTCCCCCAGGATGCGGTAAGGTGGCCGCACCAATCACGAGACCAGGTGAACAAGCCACAATCGACTGATCTAGTCAAGCGGTAGGTAAGCTTTCGTGTATAAGAGTTATGATTAGGGTTCTCTTCGACTCGTTTGTTAGCCTATTAATTGAAAGTTGGGATTGAATGTAGGTTGGAGTTTTCATGGATCTTAGCACGGTTTTGTAAAACAGGTGTGTAACAGTACCCTGTATTCGATAGCCAGTAAAAAGCTGAAAATGTGTAACCACACTGTTATATTTGTAATTAGAAAAAAGCCAAAAAGCTGAAAAGTACGACAACTGATGCCACACGGACGTGTGAACGCACGTGTGGAAAATCGTGACCACGAAACATGAGTGTATGACCGAAATACCCTCGTAGGGTAAAATGACCGAAATACCCTCGTAGGGTAAAATGACCAAAATACCCCGTAGGGGTAAAATGACCGAAATACCCTTGTAGGATAAAATGACTGAAACACCCCCGTAGGGTAAAATGACTGAAATACCCGCGTAGAGTAAAATGATCGAAATACCCCCGTAGGGTAAAACGATCGAAATACCCCCGTAGGGTAAAATGACCAAAATACCCTCGTAGGGTAAAATGGCCGAAATACCCCCGTAGGGTAAAATAACAGAAATACCTCCATAGGGTAAATCTCACGGAGATGTGGGAATATTAGACCCGGCTGTGTAACAAATATGGCTAAGGTCATTTTTACGCTTAATGGGCCACACAGGCGTGTAGACCCACATGGTCCGCATAATGGGCTTTTGGCCCATTCACACTGTTATGCATGTTGAGGTAGACGAGTCGCCCAAGATGACTGTAGACCTTCTGATGGGTTGGTAAGTGTGTCTAGACCCATTTTGATGAAAATGACCGTTATGCCCCTCTAGGTAAAATAATTGATTTGCTTATGTTATGTGTGACTATGATTGAGCATGGAATGTTGCATTCACGTATGTTATTATGACATGACATTCTGTAAGGCGTTGGGATATTGTTATGGAGGAAGTATACTATACTGGTGGCTTTGCCACATACATTGTTACTGGCAGCTTTGTTACGATACTGTTACTGGCAACTTTGCTGCAATACTATTACTGGCAGCTCGGCTGCGATATTGGTGTGTTTGCTGGGTGGGTCGATTTTATCCCTACATGGTGTGTTAGTGGTACGAAATGGTGTGTCTGGATGGATTGGGGTGTCTTGCATTGTTGCATTACTACACTGAACTGATACTATTATGGGCTAAGGCCCAACTAATACTATTATGGGATATGGCCCCACTAATACTATTATGGGCCAAGGCCCCACTGCTACTATTACTGGAATTGGGCCAAAGCCTACTGATTACTGGCATTTTAATGGGCTTAGGCCCAAACTGCATCTATCTATTGTATGAGTGACTGTTTGTTTGATAAGGGGATTACACACTAAGTTTTCGTAAACTCACTCCGCTGTTTAACTGTACAGGTAATCCCCAACGTTAAGCGGATCGGTGCTGCAAGGAACTCGATGATGGCCAAACATACGTTTTGATTTTATATTAGCTTTTAGATTATAAGATTTCATTTGGGCTTTTGGTTATGTAATAAGGCCTCTTTTGGATTTTATCTTTAATTTGGTGTTATTACTCTGTTTTTATAAACTGCTAGATGTAGAAAAAAGACGAGTTTTTCAAAAGATAAATGCTTTTCAAAACACCACGCTTACTTGAAATATTTTAAAAGCTTCTGCTACTAAATGAGATTTTGACAATGTATAATGATTTTAAATGTAAATGGTTTAAATTATAAACTATGTTTTAATAATGAACGTACTGTTTCAATTCCGTGAATGATAAATAAAAGTGGATTAAAGAGTAAAGACAAATTGTAAAGTATACTAACAATCCAGTATGATCGATAAATTTTTTTGGGTTTTCAATTAGAGCATACTTTCAAAAACACATTAATGTGACACCGCCAGATTCGATTGTAATGTCCAGGCCGGGTTTGGGGTGTTACATGTTCAACCTTCGGGCTTACCATTTTGCCTTCGGGCTTACATGTTCAGCCTTCGGGCTTACCGTTCAGCCTTCTGGCTTACATGTTTAGCCTTCGGGCTTACCGTTACCGGCTTAGGAGGAGCATACCGTACATGGCTCGAAAGAGCATACATGATGAATTGATGAGTTACCGACTATACACTGTGTGTGTACCACCTGAGTATCCCTCGATGTTTTTGAAGGTTTAATGGGCAATTTATCGATATGTAGTACATGAAATACATGTCATAAGAGGTATAAGAAGTACATGATTACATGATATATGTTACATGATTCATATGAGATATATGATATGTATAGATAAATTTTTACATGGTTAAATGATTATATGCTTTATAAGTATATGATAAATGAATGAATTGATACATGAATTACGGATATAGGGATGTTATATGTTTGTTTCATCTTTAGAATAGATGAATACATGGTTGTTATATGACTAACATGTGTATGATGGTTGAATAGGCATTGTGGACATATGACTTGGTTTGATATTGTTGTTTATGCTTTTAAATGTTGATTTGATAAGTTAAATTCTATATTATACGGGTTTACTAAGCTTTTAAAGCTTACTCCATTTATTTTTCCGTGTTTTATAAATTTCGAAAGCTAGCTCGATTCAGACAAGGTCGGAGATTGCAATCGCACTATCCAAGCATCTTTTGGTACTTTTGGAACCAATGTGAATGTTGTAAATATAGCATTTATAGGCTAGTTTAAAGTTGAATCTTTTGGTCACTTATGCTTGAGTCTATGGTATGAATTTTGGCAAATGTTCAACCTATGTGATATGGCTTGATTTGATACTGGTCGGTTAGTATTAGAAGTAATATATGTTATGTTTATTTATGGTGTCTTTGATGATGGTGAATATGGTTAAATTAGAAAGTCTCTTTGGTGAATGATTGGTAAGTTGAAATAGGTAGTGAATTAGCTCATATTGGTACATATTTGATGTTACAAATTGGTATAGTTTTGGTATTTGATGTTACAAATTGGTATGGTTTTGGTTGTTTTTGAATGGTACATGAATGAATTATGAGGCAAATGTTTGGCTATGCTTATGCCTTGTAAATTGATATGTTTTGAGATGGATTTTGTATTTGAAATAGTTTTTAATGATTTGGTCATATTGATGAATGTTTTGGAGCATGAATTTGGCTAGAAATTGGGTTGTAAATGCTGCATATTGATGCTTGTAGGTACTTAGCATTTTGGGTGTGAAAAATTCCTTAAACCAAGCCTATTTCATGCCACACGGCCAGAACACACGGGTGTGTGAATCGAACTTGTGACCCCTGCATCTTAGTTAAATTGGTCAGGATGCCACACGAGTTAAACACACGGGCGTGTCTTGTACCTCTGGGCGCAAGTTAGTAGCTTCTTAATTTTCACACGGCCTAGACACACGGGCGTGTCTTGTGGCCGTGTGCACAAGTCAGTATGTATGCCCTGTTTTTACACGGCTTGGACACATGGGCGTGTCTAGTAACCGTGTGAGGCACACGGCCTGTACACACGGCCGTGTGACCCTATTCCAAAAATTTTCTTAAGTTTTCCTATATCTTTTAATTGTTGACGAATTGGTCCCTATGTTATGGTTGTTTAAAGCATGAATTGATTATGAATGTTTGAAAACTACTAGATTGCATGATAAATGTCTTATATGTTGTTAATATATGCTCTAATCAGTGTTTACAAGTCTGGTAATGCCCCTTACGTATTCCGGTGACAGTGGCGAGATAGGGGTGCTACATAACCTTTAATTCGAACTCTATAAGGTGAATTTTGAAAGTGAAACCACTGTTACTGTCCACAACTATTTGGTACTAATATTTATTTTTTCAAGATTCTTTGCATTAATTTTCATTTAGTCACACATAACCATAATACTTCTAATTATCCTTCAATTTAATCCTTATATCTTACTTATCATTAAAATATAGCATAAAAATAACTTCTATTATTTCAATATAAATCTTACCACTTTTATAATTTAATCCTTACTATCATAAGAATTCATTATCTAACATAATTTCACTATAAAATCATTTTGTAACTAATTCACTAAGACTCAAATTTTCATTTTAAACTTTTTTACACAACACTATTTCTCACACATAAACTTTTGTACACTTTACAATCTACTCATTTTCCTACTACTTCATTGTACTAATTTAAATTCATACATATTATTTGCACATTCACAATTAATTAGATCAATTTAGTATACTCTATACTTGGTTTAAATTAAATTGAATAGAAATATTGAAGTACTTACCTCAATTGCTTATATTCTTTACGATCCCTTATTTTCTCTCTCCTTTAAGACAACCATGGATGCTTATCTGATGGAATTGATGTAGCTACTACTCTTTTCTATTAATTTCATTTACTACTTATGAAGAAATTTTGAAGGTTAGAGCTCAATTAGTTAAAAAAAGATAAAAAAATAGACTAAATTGAAAGGAAAACAAACCTTAAGTTAATAGCATGGAGGATAACGTAAGAACCATTGTAGCACCCGAAACCCGACCTAGGAGTTTAGATCGAATCTTGGAGGTTACATTGATCACAGAAGTGATCTAGGTAAAATTTTAGTCTATCCAGTCAAAAAACACCCAGTTTATTTAAGTTACATAAAACTTCAGTTATCAAATCCCAATATTCAACGCAAAGTAGTTTAAGTCAAATAATTTAATTCAAAACATATTATACCACAGTGTTTAAAACAGAAATTACAATTCAAAACCGTTTACATAAAACTAAAATTTAAAGAAAAGCTTTATTAACCAGTTAAAGAAAAATGTGATGCTTTTGAGACCTCTGACTTGTCGAGTCCAATTGCAGAAAACGGAAGTGTACCTGCAAGGGAAACTCTAAGAGGGTGAGCTTCACAAATTCAGTGTGAGTTCAAATGAAAAGCAATACACTTACAGAAGGGAACTCCAGATGACAAACCAGTGGCAGAATATATTTACTAATATAAGCAAAAATAGATACCAACACAGAACCAACGCCTCAACCCACATAATAATCAAAACACACCAAGTTTACACAGAATGCTCATCACAAGTGTAGTTCAGATAAACATAATACAAACATATAATCTTACACCCAAAACACTTGAACAGATGCATATAAAGTGCAATCAAGTAAGAAAACCCACCCATCCAGCCAACACACCTCTCCGTCCCCCGATTACACCTCATAAGCGTTATTTAGCTCATACAACCAAAACACACCACATAGGACCTCGGAAGGCCCATCCAACCCTACACACCATGTATGTGGACTAAGCCACCTTAGAGATATTATGTAGCCGAGCTATCATATAAGCAGTACAATACAGTGTGTAATCCGCTATACTGTCAGGTTGCAGTTTGAATTGCTAGATCAGTCAATAATAATACATAGTGAAGCTAATGTATATGCAGTACAGTGCAATGCGGTAAACTACTATACCGATAAGTTGTAGTTAAACTACCAGATCAGATAATAGTATGCAGCAAAGCTGACGTACATGTAGTACAGGGCAATAAATCTTTGTACGAATAAGTTGCAGTAGAACTACCAGATCAGATCAGATTCAGACTCCCTTCTCTTTTAAATCCCACCCAAAATACTTTATGCAAATGTATGTATGCAGACAAATGTACAGAATCAGAATACAAGGTTTCAAACACAGCAACTCACACCCAATCAAGCAGTTACAGAATTCTCGTGTAGTCACAGAATGCACACAACATACAAACACTCACAGACCAATCATCCAGAATCAGAAATGCGTACATTCATTTACCCGGATTCAGTATCGATTGAAAAGAAACATCAAGCAATAATCATACAATCTACTTAAACAGAGATATATCTACTTAAACATTCATTTACCCGTGTGATGCAGGGACATAGCCATATGAATAGCCGTGTAACTCACTGTCCAATTGTGCTAAAAAGAGTGCAGAGTTGACACAACCGTGTGAAGGTCTCAAACACCCGTATGCCCACCAAACACGACTGTGTGTCCAAAACACACAGTTGTGTGGGATCCCTAAATCCCTAAATTAGCCACACAGTCATGTGGCTAGGCCATGTGGCACCAAATCACTAAATCCTTAATTAACAATCACACACGTCCATGTACCCTGGGGACACGGCCGTGTGAAAATTGACAAAATCCCCAAATTGACCGCATAGATGTGTGGCACCCAAATTAGCCTGAAAACCCCAATTTCCAAAAGCACACGCCCATATGGCCGCTTGTGTGGCCACGAAACCACCCTAACACAACCTTGAAATTGCCGTTTTAGCCACCAAAATAGTCCCAAACCTTAGCAATAACAAAAGTATAACAGAAGATGCAATAATCCCCTCACTTTCAACAACTGTTTCATAGTAGAAGACATTCCAATGCTAACTCGACGACAAGTAACGAAGCTTTCACAATCTCAAAGCAACACCAATTTCTTTTTGAAAAGAAAAGAAGACGAGCAAAAAAAACCAATAGTGGGGAGTGGGAGAACATGAAAAACAGTAACCAAAAATAAAACCAAAAATAAAGATCCAAAATAAAAAATAACAATAATAACTATTTTTAACTTAAAACAAGTTCACTATTTAACAAAATAAAAATAATTCTACAAAATACACATACAAGAACTCAAACCCAGAACCTTAAGGTATACTAACACTCAACAAACCACCAGACCAGCAAGCCCATTCTGTCACTTAAACACACAATTCAACATAATAGCGCAACCTCCTCACTAACTCTAACCACAAAAATTCAAAACTCCTAACCCCAAAATCTGGGGTTTTACAACTCACCCTTCCTTAAAGAAATTTCATCCCCAGAATTTCTAACTAATAGAGCGAAGGTAAAACACAAGCTAGTCCACTGCACTCCCGTTGCACACTCTAGTCCCAAAACCCTACCATACTAAACTTGAACTTAAGACCTCTCACACATACCCAGAACACTTAGCTACTAAAGCAGATACACAGTTGTCAGACACAATTAGTATGCTCTAATCAACACATCGAAACATTCACCACCATACCTGTCTCAAAATCTTCGAGGACACTCTCAAATCCGATGCTCTATGGACCCACATCTCAGACACGCTCTCAACTTCTTCCAACAGTCGCCCGAATGACGATTCTTATAGTGCCTACAAACCGATACACTTGCCTCATTACTAGAACCATCCGCATGACCTTTACTAACACCCAACTGCGTTTTTATACACTTTGAAGACTAAGGTTCAAACCTCGAAGGGCTATGATCCCTTTTCTTTCCACAATCCACACATCTACTTTGAACTAACTCTTTATTCCTCTCTAAACTAGCCTCAAAGACTTTCTCTAATACCTCTCTCACCACCTGATTCAACGCCTTAGTACCAATCTCTGGGTTATCGCTACCTAAAGCTGGCAGAACTGCCTTGACTTCTGACTTCTGAACAAACTCAAGTTCTGAAGAAGTAGACAACTCCTCGTGATCTTGCTTACCTTCAAATTCCATATCCGTCCTGTGGCTAAATTAAGATATCTACACATTCAGAAAGCAAACACAAAATAAATACAAAAATCTACGTCTCTAATCTTACAGTTTCTATTCTCTACCTAGACTAGCATCGGAGTCTCAAAATTTTATCTCTTTATATCATTAAAACACATAACATTTCAAAATACTGTGGTACAGTTTATCAAAACCCCTTTTTTAAACAAACACACAAGCACACGATTATGTAAAAACGTAGGCTGATTTTTGCAAACCTGGCTCTGATACCCCTCAATGTAACACCCCGAAACCTAGCCTAGGAGTTTAGATCAAATCTTGGAGGTTACATTGATCAATGAAGTGATCTAGGTAAAATTTTAGTTTATCTAATTAGAAAACACCCAGTTTATTTAAGTTACATAAAACTTCAATTTTCAAATCCCAATATTCAATGCAAAGTAGTTTAATTTAATTCAAAACATATTATACCACAATGTTTAAAATAGAAACAATTCAAAATAGTTTACATAAAACTCAGATTTAAAGAAAAGCTTTATTAACAAGTTAAAGAAAAAGGTGACGCTTCTGAGACCTCTGACTTGCGGAGTCCAGCTGCAGAAAATGGAAATGTACCTGTGTAACACCCCAAACTCGACCTAGATGTTATGGCTGAATCTAGCGGTGTCACATTGGAGTGCTTTTCGAAAACTTGATCTCGTTGATAAAAACATGTTTGAAGGTTAAAGCCTCTTTGTTAATCCTTAAACTCATCTTAGTTATTTGTTAACCATTTTAAAACATCATTTCTTTTGAAACTTGTTTGATGCGGAAGCTTAAAATTTGTGTTGCAGAAACGTAATGTTTTAAAAACAATTAATATTTTAGAAAACCGCATTATACTTCTAGCAGATAAAAATCATAATAATTAAAAACCCAAATTAAAAGCTAGAAATTTAAGGAGAGGCCTTATTACATCAAAATCCAAAAGGAAACTTAAATGTAAGTAAAAGCCCAACATGCTAAAGGCAATGTTTACTTAAGAGGAAAACTAAAATTTTTCCTATAGCCTAGATTTGAACCCAGGACTTCTCCAACACTTCACAGGACCCTTAACCACTTTAGCAGACATTTAATTGTGTCTTTTTCTTGCACAATTGAATACTTATATACAACCTCCTTACTAATCCATACCCAAGGCCCAATACTTCTAGGCCTAAAATTCGGGGCGTTACAACCTGCAAGGGAAACACTAAGTGGGTGAGCTTCACAAGCTCAGTATGAGTTCAAGCGAAAAGCAATACACTTACAATAGAGAACTCCAGATGACAAACCAGTGGTAGAATATATTTACAGATATACGCAAAAATAGATACCAACACGTAACTAATGCCTTAACTCACGTAATAATCAAAGCACATTAAGTTTACACAGAATGCTCAACACAAGTGTAGTTCAGATAGACAGAATACAAACAGATAATCTTACACCCAGAGCACTTGAACAGATGCGTATGAAGTACAGTCAAGTAATAAAACCCACCCATCCAGGCAACACACCTCTACGTCCCCCGATCACACCTCATAAGTGTTGTTTGAGCTGATCTAACCAAAACACACCATATAGGACCTTCAACACAACACACCCCCTTACCACTCGAACCAACAGGCTCATATTGTCACTTAAGCACACAATTCAACACAATAGCACAACCTTCTCACTAACCCTGACCACAAAAACTCAAAACTTCTAACCCCAAAATCTGGGGTGTTACAACTATAACATCATAAAATCTTGAATTCTGTAATTTGCGTGACTTGTCTAAAATTTCATGTTGGTGTGTTGATAAAGGAAATTAGGAGTGCCTTGGAATGTTTGGAGGGTCTTGGGATCAAACCTAGGCTTTTCTAAAAGTTTTAATTTTTGGTTAGGGTAAACCCTGGCTCACTGAATCTAGGTCTTATGATTATTTGCATGCGTTGCTTGACATGGAAGACTTGTTGCTAAGGTGACAAGGGGGCATGAAGGTGACGTGCGCTTAGGGGGTCTTGGGTTCAAGCTACCCCAAGCGCTAGTAAGTATTATTTTATTGCTCACGCATGGGAGAAGGTGGAGTTTGACCCAAACTCCTATTGGAGGAGTGTTGAATCGGTCTTGAAGAGATTTTAGAGGGATATAGTGGGTTGTTATGGTTTGGTGGACTGAGATAAGGAGAAAAGCAAGGTCTTTCAAATTTGAAAGGTAGTGGATTGAATTTGAATACCATGTTGATCGAATTGGTGTGTGAGAAGGGAGGTTCGGCTAGGGATAGTGTAGTGATATTGTTGTTATGCTTGTCATTCTTTACCAATTTTAGGGGTTTTGGTCTTTCATTTTGGTTATTTTTGGCTTTTGGAATTGTTCTTTAGGGCATTTTGGTCATCAGCTAGTCCTCTTCTTTTGTTCATCATTTTTTGCCTAGTTATTCTTTTCTCCTATTTCTTCTTTTGGTTATTCAAAATTGAAGGCCTTCTACCCTTTTTCTATCTTCTTTTGACTAAGTCGAATGCCCTTACCTTGATAAGCCGAATTTTGTTTTGATGCTCTAGTCGTCTTTCACTTTTTCTTCTGCTTGCAGGACCAAGTTCTTTTCCTTTTTCTCTCGTTTTTGTAAATCTTTTCTCTTCTTATCCACTCTCAAGAGCCGAATAGTTTGCACCTCAGTTGGCCGATTAAACTATCAGCATCTGCCCTTTCTCATTTCTTCTTTCTTTTTTGATTAGATTCCCTAAACTGAGTAGTGTTTCACCTCTATCATTTCCTGTTTCTCTTTTTTGATCCTTTCAATGTAGGCTCTTAACCCTTTTACCCCTTAGGTTGTCGATTGTGGAGTACCACTCGGGGCCGAATCTAAGGTTTTTAATCCTTAAAGCTGAAACTTGGATCTCTTGTGGTGCTTTTCTTTCTCCTAATTATGGCCGTGTAGATATTGGTAAGCTTCCAATCACAAGGGCTGTTTTCATTAATTGAAGGTTGCTTGTACCCTTATGCTTACGATTGTTGTTTAGATGATGGTCTTGTAACACTGTGTTTGATCGATTATGGCTAGAGGTGTGATCAGGGTATTGGGCCGAATTTCATATATTTTCCAAGTGCTCGTTTCCTTTATTGGTAAGGGTTCAAGTGTGTGATTTGGTTATAGCACTATGGATATTTGTCAATCAGTTTCGTTCTCTGGTGAAGGTTAAAGGTGGAGGAGAATAAGGGACAGAACCAATAGGGAGGTTGCGACTTCTTTTGTGGGTAAGTGTGGATATATTAAATAGGGTCTATACAATGGTTTTCGATTAACCTTAGAAGTTGGTTGACAGTGGGGTTTTGGTTGCTTTGGGTACTCAGATCTTGGAAATATTTAGCGATCACCTCATTACAGGTGTGTTAATCACACAACTAAATCCCGAAGGTGAAATGCCGACACCTCAAGTGCCGAAAAGTTAAAAAATAAAACGTTGGCCATATGGGCGTGCGAACGCCATGTGATCGGTTGAGGCCACTCCCTACATCGAAAAACGGCTATCACGAGCGGTTTCGTGAGTTGGGCCGAGATGACCAAACATGCCCAATGGGCCCGTGGGCTTGTGCCATAACTAAGTTTTTGCACTGTCTGGCCGCATGTGTCGCTAGATGATCACGCGGCCACTGATGGGCTATCGCATATCTAGGCCCACACTGGTAAATGACCAAAATGCCCTTAAGGGGCAAAATGATCGAAATAACCTCCAGGGTAAAATGACTGATTTGACCTTGTGAACTCTCCAAATGATTATGTAGACCATGGGATGCTATGTATGCACTATGTGGGCTATTTTTGCATGTCATTAAGTATGTTGCATGGCATGGGGTTGGGCTTATGTGTAAGGAGGAAGTGTACTGTTCTGGCAACTTCACTGCATCTGTTTTGAGGGCTTATAGCTTGATATCCTGGCAGAACTGCTGTAATTATTTGATAGTGCCACATTGGTGCTACACTGTGGAGTGTTGGGTTGGGTGGGTCGATTATATCCCTACGTGGATGTTGGGCTAGATGGAGATGGAGTGTAGAGGCTAGATTGGGTAGGATTCTAGATTGCATGCTATACTGTGCTGAAAAGGGCTCAAGACCAGTTTGGTTCTGTAACACTATTATGCACGGGAATACACACGGGGTATTCGTATACTCACCTATTTATTTTACTGTGCAGGTAATCCCGATGCATATGCGATTCGGTACTGCGAGGGACTTGAAGACGGCCACACTCCGCTTCTTTAATGTTTTTAAATTTAAATTTATTTTAGTTATTATTTTATTTTGGGTTGTAATAAGGCCGTTAATTAAGTTTTAAAACTAAAGTAATGTGTTTATTTGCTTCACTTAAAATACACTAGCTATAGGGCACGAATTTTAATAAAAGATAGTTGTGTTCTCAAAAACCCACGATTATGATGCAAACAAGAGTTTACAAGCAATCAAACACATTTTCAAAAGTAAACTGCTTTTATAACCAGATTAATCAACATAGACAGGAAAATTATTTCTATAAAACTACAAAGGTTTTATATCAAACCAAGACATGATAAGTACATGATTGCGAGACACTTTTATGTGATACTTCTAAATACAACCATAACGTCTGGGCTGGGTTTAGGGTGTTACATTTAGTGGTATCAGAGCTAGGTTACAAAACTCAGCTGTGGAATGGGTTTGAAATTTTTTTCCTAAAAAGATGATTTTAATGATTTTAAACATTTGAAAATTTGATTTCTTTGAAAATTCCCTTAAAAGGGTTTCTAAATTGTTTTTCTACATCGTAACTTTTAAGAGAACCTATTTGTTTCTGAATTTTGCTACTGAAAGTGTGGCACACCAAGTCTCTGGCGCCGAATCTATAAGTGTTCTAAATTTTCTTATGTGCTTAATGCTAAAAATTGAGACTGTTATGGACAAGAGACTGTGTTATGACACTTTAGATAGGAAAACTGAGACTGTAGGAGACTAAAAACTATAGTGTAACCTCAATTTACGAAAACACACTTTAAACTTCTGTTTCCATAAGACATTCCTGATAATTACTGATATTGTAAACTAATTCATAAAACTTCTAAATCAGATAATATGCAAGTCGGCATGAGCACCAAAGGAGGCAGAGGTCGCGGTAGAGGACGTGCAACTGCTAGGGCTGGGTCCTCAACATCGGGACACATGCCAAATGAAGAGGCTAGGGAAGCACCGGCCCCACCCGTAGCTGAGACTGGTTTATTTGATCGTACGGCTGGGGACGATGCCCTGTCCTAAGCGATGCTGTGAATACTTGAAAGGGTCGTTAGACCCAAGAATGGAGCCGCGGGCCTTGGGTCAGTTACTGAGCGACTCCTGTCAAGCGGAGCAGAAGTTTTTAGGGGCATTGCTAAGGTAGCCCATAATGTGTTTGAATACTTTCTGGAAGCCACGGAACGAATAATGGACGACATTGACTGCACCCCTTAGTAGAAGCTGAAAGGTGCAGTTTCTCTATTGCGAGATGAATCCTACCAATGGTGGCTCACGGTGAAGGAATGAGCTCAGCCGGAGTAGTTGAAATGGGAGTTCTCCAAGGCTAGGTTCCAAGGAAAGTATGTGGGTACTGGTTATGTCGACGCTCGCAAGAAAGAATTCCTGAACTTAGTGTAGGGAGATAAGTTAGTATCTGAGTACCAGGTGGAATTTCTACGACTCAGCCGATATGCCTATGGGATTGTGGCTACTGAGCATGAACGTTGCGTATGATTTGAGGACAGCCTTAAGGATAATATCAGAGTACTGATAGCTCCATAGAGAGAGTGGAACTTTACTATGCTAGTGGATGAGGCTAAGATATCAGAATACTGATAGCTCTACAGAGGAAATGAAATGAACGAAACATCAAAACCGCGACAAGGATAAGGGGAAGAACAAGTGGGGTGTGAAGCACTCTAATAATGTTCAGAGGCCTGTGAGGAGGGCCAGGTATGAGGGGTCAGTTAGAGTGGGGCCCCCTGCTGTTAATGCTAGACTGCAAGCCTATGATGTTTGTGGTAAAAGCCATTATAGAGAGTGTTGGAAGAAGACTGAAGCCTGCCTGAGATGTGGATCTTTGGGGCATCATATCAGGGACTGTCCACACAGGCTAGAGTAAGTGCAAGCAGTTGGTATGAGTAATGTTCAGCTATCGAGGGGTGGTCAATAGCCACCTGAAGGTCAGGGTCAGGCCAGAGGCAGGAATGGCATGGGTCAAGGACGTAGGGCACTTGGCAGAGGTGTTGGTACTATAGAGGTGGGGCAACCGGTGTTAGTGTATGCTGCATGCTATCGCGAAGATGGGGATGCACCAGATGTGATAACTGGTACATTCCTTATTTATGGCGTACCTTATACTACTCCAATTGATTGGGGGTCCATGCACTCATACATTGCATGTACTGTATCCAAGACTCTGGATGTGATATGTGAAACTACTACTAGGGAGATTATTGTATTGAGTCCTTTAGGATAGCCAGTTAGGTGAACAGGTTATTTAAGTAAGTGCCTTTAGAGGTTCAGGGAGAAACCTTTCTAGCGGACTTCATGGAACTTACCTTTGGTCAGGTCGATCTGATTTTAGGAATAGATTGGTTAGTAAAGCATCAGGCGACATTAGATTGTGGTGCTAAGCGGGTGATATTAAAGACTTCTGAGGGCACTGAGGTAGTGGTTATTGGTGAACATAGTGACTATCTGTCTAACATAATTTCTGCCTTAAGAGCTGAAAAACTAGTGCGAAAAGGGTGCGAGGCATATTTAGCATATGTCAATAATACGGAGTCTAAGGATTTTTCTGTCAAGGATTTAAGGACAGTTAAAGATTTTCCTAATGTATTCCCTAATGAACTACCGGGTTTATCACTGAACCGCGAGGTGGAATTCAAAATAGAGTTACTGCTGGGTACAGCTCCGGTGTCCATTGCCCCGTAGAGAATGGCACTAAAGGAGTTGGTTGAGCTTAAAGTGCAAATTTAGGAACTGTTGGATAGAGGATTTATACGACCTAGCGTGTCTCCATGAGGAGCACCAGTCTTGTTCGTGAAGAAAAAGGATGGAACTATGCAAATGTGTATAGATTATTGGCAGTTGAACAAATTAACCATCAAGAACAAGTACCCTCTGCCAAGGATTGATGATCTATTTGATCAACTTCGAGGAGCTGCGGTCTTTTCTAGAATAGATCTCTGATCGGGTTACCATCAACTGAGGGTGAAGGAGGTAGATGTGTACAAAACTGCATTTAGAATGCGTTATAGGCATTATGAGTTTTTGGTTATGCCATTTGGGCTAACAAATGCGCCGGTCACTTTCATGGACTTAATGAATCGTGTCTTTCAACCTTATCTAGACTGGTTCATGGTGGTTTTCATAGATGACATCCTGGTATACTCGAAAACTAAGGAAGAGCATGACGAGCATCTTCGGGTAGTTCTACAGATATTGAGGGAAAAGCAGTTATATGGTAAATTCAGTAAGTGTGAGTTTTAGCTGCGAGAAGTGATATTCTTAGGTCACTTGGTTTTTGTTGAAGGGATTAGAGTTGATCCACGGAAAATCGAGGTTGTTTTGGATTGGAAGTAACCTAAGAACGTATCTAAGATATGAAGTTTTCTGGGTCTAGCAGGGTATTACAGACGCTTCGTAGAAGGGTTTTCTTCGATTGCCGCACCTCTAACCAAACTATTGCGTAAGGGAGTGTCATTTGTATAAACTAAGAAACAACAGGAAAGTTTTCAGAAGTTGGAAAAGATTCTAACAGAAGCTCCTATTCTGATTCAACCAGAGTCTGGAAAGGATTTTACTAACTATAATGATGCGTCACACATTGGGTTAGGATGTGTGTTGATGCAATGGGGAAAGGTGGTTGCGTATGTATCTCGCCAACTTAAAACCCATGAGGCGAATTACCCCACACACGATCTAGAGTTGGCTATGGTGGTTTTTGTGCTTAGAATTTGGAGGCATTACCTATATGGTGAGAGGTGTACCATTTATACGGATCACAAGAGCCTCAAATACCTTCTCACCCATAAGGAGCTTAATCTGAGGCAGCGGAGATGGATAAAATTGCTGAAGGATTATAATTGCTCAATCGAATATCACCCTGGCAAGGCTAACGTAGTAGCCGACGCACTGAGCTGTAGGGTTATGTATGAATTGAGGGCAACGTTTGCACGCCTAAGTTTGTTCGACGATGGTGGGATATTGGCGGAACTGTAAGTTAGACCGGTGTGGACTGAAAGGATTAAAGATAAGCAAATGGTAGATGAGTCGTTGATCCCTCGTTTCTAACGAATTGGAAGCAGACAGAAGTCTGATTTTGAGCTGAATAAGGAAGAGGTGTTATGTTTTTCATGGAAGGATTTGTATTCCAAAGGACTTGGAACTAAGGCAGTCTTTGTTCCAAGAGGCGCATAGTAGTTCGTACGCTATGCATCCTGGTGGGAACAAGATGTACCAAGACTTACGTGAATTGTATTGGTGGCTAGGACTTAAGCATGAAGTCATTAAGTTCGTAGGCAAATGTCTAACATGCCAGCAGGTTAAAGCTGAGCATTAACTGCCTTCAGGATTATTACAACCGGTAAAGATTCCTCTATGGAAATGGGAAAGAGTGACCATGGACTTTGTTAGTGGGCTACCCTTAATGTCTACTAAAAAAGACTCGGTATGGGTTATACTGGACCATTTGACTAAATCCGCTCATTTTATACCTGTTAGGATAGACTACTCACTGCAAAAATTGGCTAAGTTGTATGTGGCAGAAATTGTGAGGTTAGATGTGGTACCGGTATCTATTATATCTGATAGAGATCCTCATTTTATGTCACGATTCTGGGGGAAGTTACATGAAGCACTGGGCACATGGCTTGATTTTAGTACTACATTTCATCCTCAGGTGGATGGACAATCAAAAAGGGTAATTCAGATCTTGGAAGACATGTTGAGGGGTTGTATTATTGATTTCCAAGGTAGCTGGGAGGACTACTTGCCTTTGGCAAAGTTTGCATATAACAACAGTTATCAGTCCAGCATTCAGATGGCACCGTACGAAGTGTTGTATGGTCGTAGGTGCCGTACTCCTGCATGTTGGACAAAATTAGGTGAGAGGAGAGTTCTAGGGCCTGAATTGGTATCTGATACAGAAGATAAGGTGAAACTGATTTGGGATCGGTTGAAGGAAGCTTCCGATAGGCAGAAGTCTTATGCAGACCTTAAGCACCGTGAGATCGAGTATACCGTAGGGGACTTAGTTTTTCTCAAAGTCTCTCCATGGAAGAAGATATTAAGGTTTGGAAGTAAGGGTAAGCTAAGCCCTAGGTTTATTGGGCCCTACCAAGTATTGAAATGCATTGGACCGGTTGCTTATCAGTTGGAATTGCCTCTAAAGTTGGACAGAATCCATGATGTGTTTCACGTTTCTATGCTTAGACGTTATCGATCTGATCCCACTCATATAGTACTAGTTGAAGTGATCGAAGTTAGGCCTGATTTAACCTTTGAGGAGGAACCAATCCAAATTTTAGACCGCGACGTGAAAGTCATACGGAAGAAGTCGGTACCACTAATTAAAGTACTATGGTGTAATCACAGCTCTGAGGAAGCCAGTGGGAATCAGAAGTGGCGATATGATGTCAATACCCTCACCTATTTTGACCAGGTAAATTTCGAGGCCAAAATTTCTCTAAGGGGTAGAGTTGTAACATCCTGAAATAATGAATTTTGTAATTTGCATGACTTGTCTAAAATTTCATGTTGGTGTGTTGGTAAAGGAAATTAGGAGTGCCTTAGGATGTCTGAAGGGTCCTAAGATCAAACCCAGGCTTTTCTAAAAGTTTCAATTTTTGGTTAGGGTGAACCCTAGCTCACTGCATCTAGGTCTTATTATTATTTGCGTGCATTGCTTAACATGGAATGTGTGTTGGTAAGGCAGCAAGGGGGCGTGGGGGTGATGTGCACTTAGGGGGTCTTTGGTTCGAGCTACCCCATACACTAATAAGTATTATTTTGTTGCTCACGCATGGGAAGAGGTGGAGTTTGACCCAAACTCCTATTGGAGTAGTGTTGAATCGATCTTCAGGAGATTTTAGAGGGATACAGTAGGTTGTTACGGTTTGGTGGAGTGAGATGAGAAAAAAAGCAAGGTCTTTCAAATTTGAAAGGTAGTGGATTGAATTTGAATACCATGTTGACTGAATTGATGTGTGAGATGGGAGGTTCGGCTAGGGCTAGTGTATTGATATTTGTTGTTGTGCTTGTCATTCTTTACCGATTTTAGGGGTTTTGGTCTTTTATTTTGGTCATTTTCGGCTTCTGGAATTGTTCTTTGGGGCATTTTGGTCATCAACTAGTCCTCTTCTTTTGTTTATCATTTTTCGCCTAGTTATTCTTTTCTCCTATTTCTTCGTTTGGTTATTCAAAACCGAAGGCCTTCTATCCTTGTGTCTTTTTTTTGACTAAGCAGAATGTCCTTACCTTGATAAGCCAAATTGTGTTTTGATGCTCTAGCAGTCTTTCACTTTTTCTTCTACTTGCGGGACCAAGTTCTTTTCCATTTTCTCTCATTTTTGCAAATCTTTTCTCTTCTTATCCACTCTCAAGAGCCGAATAGTTTGCACCTCACTTGGCCAATTACATTATTAGCATCTGCCTATTCTCATTTCTTCTTTTTTTTTCGATTGGATTCCCTAAACTGATTAGTGTTTCACCTCTATCATTTTTCATTTTCTTTTCTAATCCTTTCAACGTAGGCTCTCAACCCTTTTACCCCTTAGGTTGTCGATTGTGGAGTACTACTCGGGGCCGAATCTAAGGTTCTTAATCCTTAAAGCTGAAACTTAGATCTCTTGTGGTGGTTTTCTTTCTCCTAATTGTGGCCGTGTAGATATTGGTAAGCTTCCGATCATAAGGGCTGTTTTTGTTAATTGAAGGTTGCTTGTACGCTTATGCTTACGATTGTTTTTTAGATGATGGTCTTGTAACATTGTGTTTGATCGATTATGGCTAGGGGTGCGATCAGGGTATTGGGCCAAATTCCATATCTTTTCCAAGTGCTCGTTTCCTTTATTGGTAAGGGTTCAAGTGTGTGATTTGGTTATAACACTATGGATATTTGTCAATCGGCTTCATTCTCTGGGGAAGGTTAAAGGTGAAGGAGAACAAAGGACAAAAGTAATAGGGAGGTTGTGACTTATTTTGTGGGTAAGTGTTGATCTATTAAATAGGGTAGAATCTATACAATGGTTTTTGGTTAACCTAAGAAGTGGGCTGACAGTGGTGTTTTTATTGCTTTAGGTACTCGGATCTTGGAAGTGTTTAGCGATCACCCCATTATAGGTGTGTTAACCACACTACTAAATCCCTAAGGCGAAATGCCGACACCTCAAGTGCCGAAAAGCTGACGAATCGAACGTTGGCCAGATGGGCATATGAACGCCCATGTGATCGGCTGAGGCCACGGATTATTGCCCTGCATCGAAAAACGGCTATCACGAGCGATTCCGTGAGTTGGGTTGAGATGACCGAAGAGGCTCGATGGGCCCGTGGGCGAGCTTGACAGGCCCTATAACTGAGTTTCTCGACTGTTTGGCCGCATGTGTTGCTAGACGATCACGGGGCCACTGATGGGCTTTCACATATCTAGGCCCACACTGGTAAATGACCAAAATGCCCCTAAGGGGCAAAATGACAAAAATACCCTCTAGAGGTAAAATGATTGATTTGACCCTATGAACTCTCTGAATGATTATGTAGAACATGAAATGCTATGTATGTGCTATGTGGGTTGTTTTTGCATGTCATTAAGTATGTTGCATGGCATGGGGTTCGGCTTATGTGTAAGGAGGAAGTGTACTGTTCTGGCAGCTTCGTTACATCTGTTCTGAAGGCTTATAGTCTAATATCATGGCAGCACTGCTGTAATTATTTGATAGTGCAACGTCAGTACTACATTGTGGAGTGTTGGGCTGGGTGGGTTGATTATATCCTCACGTGGAGTGATGGGCCGGACGAAGATGGAGTGTAGAGGCTGGATTGGGTAGGATTCTGGATTGCATGCTGTACTGTGCTGAAACGGGCTCAAGCCCAATTTGTTTCTATAACACTGTTATGCATGGGAATACACACATGGTATTCGTATACTCACCCATTTATTTTACTGTGCATGTAATCCCGGTGCATAGGCGATTTGGTACTACGAGGGACTTGGAGATGGCCACACTTCGCTTCTTTGATGTTTTTGAATTTAAATTTATTTTAGTTATTATTTTATTTTGGGTTGTAATAAGATTGTTAATTAAGTTTTAAAACTAAAGTAATGGGTTTATTTGCTTTACTTAAATCTACAAGCTCTAGGGCACGAATTTTAACAAAAGATAGTTGTGTTCTCAAAAACCCACGATTACGATGCAAACAAGAGTTTATAAGCAATCTAACACATTTTCAAAAGTAAACTATTTTTATAACCAGATTAATCAAGATAAACGGGGAAAATGATTTCTATCAATCTACAAAGGTTTTATATCAAACCAAGACATGATAAGTGCATGATTGTGAGACACTTTTATGTGACACTTCCAAATACAACCATAACGTCTAGGCCAGGTTTAGGGTGTTTCAACAACCGTGGGGTGATAAGTTGATTTATAACCCTTTTCCATTCATTTCTCTCAATTTCTCTTGATTTTTGTATCAATTTAACTTGATTTTTATATATAAAAAATCTAATCAAAATATCTTTTAGATTAATTATTTACACTTTGACCCTCCAATCATGTTTTGCCACCAATTTTAATTAATCATTAAGTCTCCATAATTATCTCCTCCAATAATTACCATTTTTACCCCTTCACTTTTCTACAATTCTATAGATGATTCATCTTTTCTTTTGGTAAATTTTCTCCTCTAGTCCCTCCTCATTTTTCCTTCAATTCCATTTAATAATTTTAACTTTAAAATTTCTCATTTTAGCACCAATATTTTTCACTCTCATATAATCTAGTCCATACCCCAGATTTATTTCTCTTAATATGCATATTTTTCATGTCGCCTTCAATACTTGTCTTTAATGCCTCATAACACTGATAATTCTTACTTTTTGGCTTTCTCAAATTTTTACTAGTTCATCATTTATTTGTCACTGTTCTAAACTTCGAAAATTTTGGAATGATTAGGATAAGTTCAAATACTAATTTTACAGTTAACCCAAATTTATTTGAAATTTGAAGAATTTCACATAATTTCATATATCGATATTTTGTCCAAAAATAGATAGACTTTTATTCTGTCAGAATTAAATATATTTTCTTGAATAACGATTTTGTTAGTTTCTAATTTGAAGAGAATTTTCATTTTCCCCCAAGAAGAAAAGAAAATTGTTTCTAGTTTCTATGTTTGATTTGTTATGATCAAGCCCACACGCGAAGCAATTCATGGTACAAAAATAGCGTAGAAGATCGTTTGGTTGAAAGATGGGAACAACAATGACCTGTCAATCCGAAAACACATGTATGGTTTTGATTTAGGGTTTATTGTTATAAATATCACAAACCAGGTCGGTTTTCAAATTTTTATTTTCTACTTTACAAAAAACCATTTTCGAATAAGATTTTTTTCCAACATAAACATCTCCAAATTCAGTGATAGGATAGTGTGAGCTTTGGACCATCCGGCTTGACGCGTTTCGAAAGGTAACAATCTACAAGGAAAAGGGAAAACAAACGGGGTAAGCATATACAATGCTTATAAGTAAGTTCATAGGAATTAAACAAAACCTTACCTTATCTTTCCATTAAACACAATAAGTTATTAAGCTTAGCATAACTAGCTAGACATGACAAATCACACATCAATAAGGTAAGTTTTGACTTGTAAATAAAACATATAATGCCACAATCACATATTGTAACACGCTAAAACCCAGGCCAGAAGTTTTGACCAGATTATGGAGATTACATCGGCCACCAAAAAAATGGCCCTAAATCAAACACCGATTAAATTTGACAAAAACCTTCCCAAAACCCATATTTGCTCATATTTGACCGAAATCGTAATTGAGCTTTGTTCGTAATTTTGCAAATGCATTAAATCAATTTACCACTTAAAATTTGATTCAAACTAAATACAATTTATTCGTAATAATCTTGAAAACCAAATTAGATTAATAATTTCGTTAAATAAAGTTTAACAAAAATAGCGTTTTGATGGAAAAATGATATTTTTGTTTTACTTAAAATCCATAAATTAACACTTGAAAAATGAACAATTGCTAGAGAAGGAAAAATAGTGCAGTTAGGGAAAACATGCGTGAAATCAAAGTTTAAGTTCAAAAACAACATGTAACACCCCAAACCCGACCCGGATGTTATGATCGAATCTGGTGATGTCACATTATAGTGTTTTGAAGATGCCTCGATACATTAAAAATCATTCCAGTTACTATCTTTATTTAAGTCAGGAAAACTTGAATTACTCAGGAAAATTTTAGTTAGGACAAACTGTTCTTTAGTTGCGTTGCAGATTGTAAATCAAAAGTAACAATTTAAAATCCCAAAATAAAACCAGGACAATCCAAAGTTTGAAATTACAGCAAATATTCCCAAAATAATATTAAAAGTGGTAAAAGCGACAAGAAACCGTAAAGCTGAAGTAAATGTAGCAGTGGTCACTGTCGAGTCCTCCGTTGCACTGATCCGTCTACTGCTGGGGATTACCTAAACAGATAAGACAAAAAGCGGGTGAGTTTTTGTAAAGTCAGTGTGTAAATCCCCACAAAGCATGCATACAGAACACATATCGTAAATAAACAGTCCAGGCCAAAGCCTCTTACAGAATCAGTTAGGGCCTTAGCCCACTGAAATGTAGAATCAGATATATAATAGGGCCCTTAAGCCCAATCATAAATAGAACACAGAACATATCAGAATACAGTGTCATGCCTACCAACCCTTCACACTAAGTCTATCAAGCCCAACACACCATGTAGGGATAAAATCGACCCACCCAGCCCAACACACCAAATAGGGGAATAAAATCAACCCCTCCATCCCTACACAACACAGAGTACCGAAATGGGGCACATATCATAAATATGTAGCCTAGCTACCAGAAAACAGGCTTATTAAGCCTTTCAGATACTTCCTTCAGCTTCATCAATCCCACCCCAATGCAATGTATCATACAAATATGGCATGCTAAAATGCAGATTAACAGACATACATTTATATTCAGAGTAGTACAGATACACATGCTAAGTATAACATGCTGAACACATTTATCTCATAATCATATCACATAGCTAGGGGTCACAATAACTCTTACCGACACTACAATAGGTCCTAGTCGACTTGGGCGACCCGAGCAAACTTACAGAGTATTTCGGATAATAGGCTTAAACGACCATGTGGCCCAGACGGCCCATTTGGTTGAGCCCGTGTCTCGTACACAGCCTGCCCGGCCATCACACAACCATGTCGTGTGCCCGTGTCACGCGTACACTGCCTATTTCGTCGATCACACAGCCGTATATCGTCACACGGCCTACCATATGTGCAGTACACACGCTTGTGTGGCATAGACAGAAAGTTTTTTGGCATTTCCCGAAACTCGTTTTTTACACAATCGAAGTACGTACCTGATCTCGATTCAAAGTAACGCAACCTCGTGCACTCCGAAACCTATATTCGTCCAAAATATCACTCAATTAACACTTAAATTGGCATTCAAATGCAACCCAAGTGAGGTCTATAAGCAATTTGGAAAACTTACCAACAACAACTTGAAATTGTTAACAATCAAACCTCTACAGTAGCACCAGCCAACTCTTGTTCTTCACCTACCGCACAAATCGAAAGGTAAACCTCCTTAGTAAACCAACTACAAAAACTTAAATAATAACAACGAACACTTACCAATAGAATATGTTTCACCGATTGAGCAAGTAAAGGTACCAAAACAAAATAAAAATCACAAGAGAAGGAGAATTTGGCTATGGCAGTTTGGAAAAGGAGAAGAGAAGACATCAGGGAGATGGCGAATTTGGTAGGCAACCAAATTTTTTTGAAAAGAATCTCAGTAAAAAAACATGCTGATTTTTCCTGATAACCCCTTAATCCACAATCCCTTAATATCCTCCCCCACTTCCCACTACTCATCCACTAGTCAAGAACCCTGTTTGACCAAAAAATTCTCTCTCTCTCAGTTAACAAGCAAAAATAAATTCCCTTGCCTCCGTAGGGATTCGAACCCTAGACTCCAACTCATTAACACTCCTCTTAACCACTAGACCAGTAGGCCCATTCTGTTATGTTACTACCAATAATTAAATATAACCCTTCTGCCTACAGTTAGGGCTTTATTCACAAAAATACCAAAAATTGCCCAAGCTGTGCCTTGAACATAGGACCTTCCAAACACACCCAGAACACATAACCACTTAAGCAGATAGATATTTGTGTCAAATAACTTCCAGAAGCCCATACATACATTTTTATGCTACAAATTCACAAAATCTAGAATTAAGAAAGTTTGGGGCATTACAAGTCTACCCCCTTAAAGAAAATTTCAGCCTCAAAATTTTACCTAATCAGAAAATGTGAGGATACTGCTGTCGCATCAAATCCTCTGGCTCCCAAGTAGCCTCTTCAGTGTTATGATTTCAGTACAACACCTTCAATAAGGGGATAGATTTCTTACGTAGAGCCTTAACGTCTCGATCTAGGATCGGAACTGGCTCCTTTTCGAATGTCAGATCTAGCCTAATCTCAATCTCCTCCACAGGAACAATGTACGTATGATCAGAGTGGTAGCGTCTCAACATCGAGACGGGGAACACATCATGTATACGATCTAACTCTAAAGGTAGTTCCAACTGATATGCGACTTGCGCCACTATTTTCAAAATTCGGTACAGCCTAATAAACTGAGGGCTCAGCTTGCCCTTGCAACCGAACCTCTAAACCATCTTCCATAGAGAGACCTTAAGGAAAACTATGTCCCCCCCAGAATACTCAATGCCCTTCCTCCTCAAGACAACATAGGACTTCTGTCTATCAGAAGTCATTTTCAGTCGATCTTGAATCGATCGAACCTTGTCCTCAGTCTCAGAAATCAACTCCGAACCCAGAATATGTAGGTTACCCAACTCAGTCCAACACAGGGGAGTGCGACACTTATGACCATACAATGCTTCGTAAGGTGCCATCTGTATATTAGACTGGTAACTGTTGTTGGAGGTGAACTCTGCTAATGGAAAATACTCCTTCCAACTGCCTCAAAAATCTATAATACAGCCCCTCAACATGTCCTCCAGTATATGAATCACCCTCTCCAACTGATCGTCTGTCTGAGGATGGAAAGCAATACTGAAGTCTAATCTCGAACCTAAAGACTCATGCAGCTTCTTCCAGAATCGAGACGTGAAACGAGGATCCCTATCGGAGATGATCAAAATAGGAACCCCATGTAGCCTCACTATTTCAGAAATGTAAAGTTTAGCCAGTTTCTGTAGGGAGAAGTCTGTCCTAACCAGAATAAAATGCGCAGATTTGGCCAATCGATCCAAGATAACCTAGATAGAATGATTCTTAGTGGGTGCTAGGGGCAACCCACTAACGAAGTCCATCGTTACTCGCTCCCATTTCCACCTCGATATCTTAACTAGCTGTAGCAAACCCGAAGGAAACTAATGTTCAGCCTTAACCTACTAACAAGTCAGACAGCGAGTAACAAAGTTGGTAACCTCACGTTTCAACCCTGGCCACCAATACAACTCTCACAGATCTCAGTACATTTTGTTCTCCCTGGGATGCATAGCATAAGGGCTACTATGCACTTCTCTCAGAATCGACAATCTCAAGTCCTCATCACTCGGTACACAAATTCACCCACAAAAACACAATACCCCATCACTGTTAACCCTAAAATCAGTAGTAGTGCCACTCTCAACCTGATGGAAATGCAACTTAAGAGACTTATCCCCCATCTGTTTATGCCTGATCTAATCAATCCATGTTGGTTTCACTTATAGCTCAGCTAATAAACTCCCATCGTTGAACAGACTAAGTTGAGAGAACATCATTCTCAGATCAGTCACAGCCTTACGGCTGAACGCATCAGCCACCACGTTGGCCTTCTCAGGATGATACTCGATATTATAGTCATAATCCTTAAGAATTTTAACCCATCTATGCTACCTAAGGTTTAAATCCTTCTGAGTGAAGAGATATTTGAGGCTTTCGTGATCAGTGTAAATGGTACACTTCTCACCGTACAGATAGTGCCTCCAAATCTTTAGAGCAAAGACTACCGCTGTCAACTCCAAATCATGTGTCAGATAATTAGCCTCATGAGTCTTAAGCTGACGAGATGCATAAGCAACCACCTTACTGTCTTGTATCAAAACACAACCCAAACCCACATGTGACGCATCACTATATACCACAAAGTCCTTACTAGGCCCAGGCTGTATCAGAACAGGGGCCTGAGTCAACACAGTCTTAAGCTTATCAAAACTCTCCTATGGTGCCTTAGTCCAAATGAAAGGAACTCCCTTACGCAAAAGCTTAGTCAACAGAGCTACGATTAAAGAGCTTTTACGAATAACCAATAATATCCTACCAGCCCTAGAAAGTTACAAATCTCAGACACATTCTTCGGCTGTCTCTAATCCAACACAGCCTCAACCTTACAAGAATCAACACGAATCCCCTCACCGGATACAACATGCCCTAAAAAGGATATCTCTCGGAGCTAGAACTCACACTTGCTGAATTTCGCATAAAGCTGTTTCTCTCAAAGAGTCTGCAGTACAACTCTGAAATGCTTATCATGCTCGACCTCAGACTTTGAATATAAGAAAATTTCATCGATGAACACTACTACGAATCGATGCAGATAAGGCTAGAACACACGATTCATTAAGTCTATGAATGTCGCTGGCGCATTAGTCAAACCAAAGGGTATAACTAGGAACTCGTAATGTCCATAACGAGTCCTAAATGTCGTCTTATGCATATTGGCCTCTTTTACTCTCAACTGATGGTATCTTGATCGTAGATCAATCTTGGAGAACATAGAAGCCCCTCTGAACTGGTCGAACATGTCATCTATCCTCGGAAGTGGGTATTTATTCTTGACTGTTAACTTATTCAACTGGAGGTAGTCGATACACATCCTCATTGTCCCATCTTTCTTCTTTACAAATAGAACAAGTGCTCCCCATGGAGACACACTGGGACGAATAAATCCACGATTTAACAATTCATGAATCTAAGCCTTAAGTTTCGTAAACTCTTTTGGTGCCATTCGGTAAAGGGCAATGGACACTGGAGCTGTACCAGGAATCAGTTTAATCCCAAACTCCACCTCTTGATTCAGAGGTAATCCTATAGTTCCTCTGGAAAAACATCTGGAAAGTCCCTCAAGGTTCTGATGACCTTAACTGAAGATTCTACAGAATCCAAAACACTAATGTATGCTAAGAATGCCCCACACCCTTTCCTCGCTAACTTTTCTGCTACCAATACAGATATCACATTAGTCAAGTAGTCTTGTTGTTTCCCAATCACGACTATCTCATTATCCTCTTCAGTCCTTAGAACAACCCTTTTTGTAGCATAACCCAAACTTACTCGATGTTTAACTAGCAAGTCCATACCAAGGATCAAGTAGAACTCCCCAAATAGAAGCTCTATTAAATCAACCAAAAACACTATCCCTTGGACCTCTAGCGGAACATCTCTATAAAACTTATTAACCCGGACAAATTGCCCCAAAGGACTTAGCACAGTTATCTCACTAGAAGTACTCTCAACTGAGATCCCTAAAGTCTTAGACAAAGTACTAGCTACAAAAGAGTGTGTAAAGCCTATGTCTATCAGTGCAAGATAAGATACATTAAAAATAAAAACGTACCAGTAATGACTTCCAGAGCACCTCGACCCTCACGGTGATGAGCAGTATAAACTAAAGCAGGCTACCTCGCTTCAGTCGGTCTAGTACCTCTGCCCGGTACTCTAGTCCTCGGCCCATGCCATTACCACCCCTGGCCTGTCCTTGGCCCCTAGGTGGCTGCTGAACTACTCTCGGTGGCTGTGCAGTCTCAGTAACCAGAGCTTACGTCTGATTAACCCTCAAAGGATAGTCCCTAACATGGTGCTCAGTAGATCCACATCGGAGACATACCCAGTGGCCCTCCAACACTCGCTTGGATGGCGTCTACCATAATGCTCACATAGAGCCACCCCAATAGATGCAACAGGAGGCCCAACTCTCACTAGCCCATCAGTCTTGGCCCTTTTCTTAGGCCTCATCCCTGAATTTGAAAGCTCTGTCCCCCTCTTAGCCTTCCCTCTGTCTCGATTTTGACGCTCTGTGCGCTTAACCTCCTCGATAATTTTTGCCTTCTGAACCAAGGTAGCAAACTCACGCTCCCTCTATGGAGCTATCAAAACTAGTAAGCTGTCCCTAAGACCATCCTCAAATCAGAGACAACGTTCATACTCAGTTGCCACCATGTCTCGCTCATAACGACTCAACCTCAGAAACTCAGCCTCATACTATGCCACTGAACGGTCACCTATGTGAGATTAAGGAACTCACGCCTCCTAGCATTGACATAACTGGCCCTCACATATTTACTCTGGAATGCCATCTTAAGCAGATCTCATGTCAGACGGTCGGGCTGAGTGCCCTCTTTAACCGTCAACCACCACTAATATGCCTCGTCGTGAAGCAGTGATACAGCCTTCTTAAGCTTCTGCTCATCAGAAAAATCCAAGTCATCCATAATGCATTCTGTGGCCTTCATCCAGTACTCGGCCACGTTAGGAGCAACTCCAGTGATGCCCTTGAATAGCTCAGCCATATTGGACTGGAGTCGTTCCATAACCGACGCATGACCCCCAAATCTAGAGTTGGTCCCAGCGACCCTCTCTAATATTCATGCGTCGTCCCCAACTGCATGATCATATGGCCCTAACCTAGTCTTTGTCACAGGCAACGCCGGCGTCTTACTAGTATCCAGTTTTGGAATTGTATCAGATGCTAAGGACACAACTCGAGCCGCTCTACAGCCTCTACCTTGGCCTCTAGTACCCCGTCTACAAGTCGGTTATCATGAGTAGTAGTCTCACTACAATTTTTAATTTACACTACCTAGAATGTTTCAATACAGTATACTACCTATAGCAGTTTCAGTCATACTAGTAGTAAAATTTCTAAGCAAATCAAAACAAGATTTCAGAAAACTTACCGGATCAGCGTCAGAGACTTGTTAAACCACTTACTTATTCAAATACATAATTCAAATTGTTTACAATTCATTGCTTAAACCAAATTTAAAACCCAAAATAACAGCCGAGTTTTACAAACTTAGCTCTGATACCACAAAATGTAACACCTCAAACCCGGCACAGACATTATGGTCGAATCTAGCGATGTCAAATGAAAGTGTTTTGAAGATGCATCGATACATTAAAAATCGTTCTAGTTATTATCTTTTATTTAAATCAGGAAATCATGAATTACTCAGGAAAATTTTAGTTAGGAAAAATCGTTCTTTTGTTGCGTTGCAGATTGTAAATCAAAAGTAACAGTTTAGAATCCCGAAAAAAAGACAGTCCAAATTCTAAAATTACATCAAATATTCCCAAAATAATCTTAAAAGCAATAAAAGCGAAAAGAAACCGTAAAGCTGAAGTAAATGTAGTAGTGGTCACTGTCGAGTCCTTCGTTGCACTGATTCGTCTACTGCTAGGGATTCCCTGAACAGATCAGACAAAAAGGGGATGAGTTTTCACAAACTCAGTGTGTAAATCCCCACAGAGCATGCATACAGAACACATATCGTAACTAAATAGTCCGGGCCAAAGCCCTTTACAGAATTAGTTAGGGCCTTAGCCCACTGAGATGCAAAATCAGATATATAATAGGGCCCCTAAGCCCAATCATATACATAAAATAGAACAGATCAGAATACAGTGTCATGCCCATCAACCCTGGACACCAACTTTGTCCAACCCAACACACCATGTAGGGATAAAATCGACCCACCCAGCCCAACACACCAAATAGGGGATAAAATCGACCCCTCCATCCCTACACACCATATAGTACCGAAATGCAGCACATATCATAAATATGCAGCTTAGCTACCAGAAAATAGGCTTATTAAGCCTTTCAGATACTTCCTTCAGCTTCATCAATCCCACCCTAATGCAATGCATCATACAAATATGGCATACTAAAATGTAGATTAACATACATACATTTATATTCAAAACAATACAGATATACATACTATGTATAACATGCTAAACACATTTATCTCATAATCATATCACATAGCCAAGGGTCACAGTAACTCTTACCGACCCTACAGTACATCCCAGTTGACTTGGGTGACCCAAGAAACCTTACAGAGTATTTCAGATAATAGGCTCACATGACCATGTGGCCCACCCGTATGGGCTCACACGACCGTGTGGCCACACCGCCCAAATTGGCCTTGGCTATGTGGACCACACGGCCTAGCCCAAAATCCCACAGGCCCGTGTGGTTCACCAGTGTGGGTCTACAGGCCCGTGTGGCCCCCACGGCCCATTTGGTCTAACTCGTGTCTCGCACACAGCCTCCCCGGCCATCACACGGTGTGTCGTGCACCTGTGTCACGTGCCCATAGCCTGCTTTGTCAATCACACGGTCGTTTATAGTCACACAGCCTACCACACGGGCAGTCTACACACCCATGTGGCGTCGACAGAAAGCTTTTCAACTTTTTCCAAAACTCATTTTCTGTGCAATCGAAGTACATACCTGATTTCGATTCAAAGCTAATGTAACCCCGAGCACTCCAGAACCTATATTCGTCTAACATATCACTCAATTAACACTTAAATCGACATTCAAACACAACCCAAGCGAGGTCTATAAGCAATAACCCATCGAAAAACTTACCAACAATAACCCAAAATTGTTAACAATCAAACATCTGTAGTAGCACCAGCCAAGTCTTGTTCTTCACCTACCCTACAAACCAAAAGGTAAACCTCCTTAGTAAACCAAATACGAAAACTTAAATAATAACAATGAACACTTATCGATCGAATATGTTTGACCGATTGAGAAAAGTAAAGGCACCAAAACAAAATATAAATCGCAAGAGAAAGGGAATAAGGCTCTAGCAGTTCGGCAAAAGAGAAGAGAAGATGTTAGGGAGATGGGGAATTTGGGAGGAAACTAAAATTTTTTTGAAAAGAATATCAATAAAAGAAAATGCTAGTTTTTTCCTAATAACCCCTTAATCCACAATCCCTTAATTTCCTCCCCTACTTCCCACTACACATCCATTACTCAAGAACCCTGTTTGACCGAAACTCTCTCTTTCTCAGTTAACGAGTAAAAATAAGCTCTCTTACTTATGCAGGTATTCGAACCCCAAACCTCCAACTCCTTAACACTCCTCTTAACCACCAGACCAACAGGCCCATTCTGTTATGTTACTACCAACAATTAAATATAACCCTTCTGCCTAGAGTTAGGGCCTTATTCACAAAAATACCAAAACTTGCCCAAGTTGTGCCTTGAACCTAGGACCTCTCAAACACACCCAGAACACATAACCACTTAAGCATACAAACATTTTTATGCTACAAATTCACAAAAGCTGAAATTAACAAAGTTGGGGTTTTACACAACATCCCAAAACTTAATGATAGTCAAAAGTTAAAATTCATACCATAATTCATAAAAATCACTTAAAGTCCAAAGGAAAATAATTTATTAAAAATTATGCAAGACTTTAATAAGTCAAATCGAACGTATCATTCTAAGACCTTCGATACCCTCAGTCCAACTTCTAATCTCAAGGGTTACTTGAAAAGAAGGAAACTAAGAGAGTGAGCTACGAAAGCTCAACATTAGTCTCAAACAAATGTAATTACATAGAATCAAACAATTAACTAAAATTTACGATTTCCAAAATATATTTGATACTAGAGATCATATCAGATTAGTGTATCATATTATTACAACACTTAATAGATAAGAAAATCTTATTCACGTGAAGTCAGAGTTGCTCAAACATATTAAAGTCGAGATCAAATAATAAACAGACAGTCATATGTGGAGTACTTACTCAAAAATAGAACAAGTGCAATTCATGCACAAATGCTCCCGTCCCAATACCAACCTATCTAGTCTCTACACACCATCTTCAATCATCTGTCACACACCAAACAATGTATACTAACCCTTTCCAACCTCTACACACCACTATTTGGGTTATGGTGAACCCATCTAATTGAACATACCTTACTGTGGTCATTTGCCACTCGAGTTATTATGCAGTCAAGCTACGAATATGGATGCAGTTTTATCGCCACGTTTTAATAATGTAATAATACTACCAAATCATCTTCCTTCTCTTCAAACAAATCTCAAAGCCAAATGTAGATGCAAACAGTACCATGCATGCAGATTTACAGAATCGGATAAGCTCATTTTCAATTTCCTTAATCAATAACCATACAGAGAAGTAACTCAAATTAGTAAAATCAAAATCAAAATCAAATATATTTGTATGCAGTTACAAAGTAGAGAAAGTGACATTGTACAAAACTTGCTAATAAACACATATAAAGATTGTGGGTATGAATAAATTGCATTTAGACTCAAAAATTCAACTTATGATCCACTATAATCACAATAAAAAAAAATACTAAATGACGAAATTAGATATTTATGGTAGTTATGTAACAACTCGTTTTTAGTAAAATCAAAACAGTGGTTTAGAACCACAAATTTGATGAGTAAATTATTATTTTATTATTAATTTAATGTTTATGGAATGTTAGAAAGGTCGTATAAAAATTTTGTTAAGAAATTTTGACATTTGCATGCTTAATTATGTGAAAAGAACTAAATCGTAAAATGTGCAAAAATAGAGTTCTATTTGTTAAGAGGGTTAAATGGCCGTGAAACTTAAATGTGAGTGGACTTAGATGGAAATTAGACCATTTAAATAGTTAGTGGACTTTTATGGATACAAATTAGGTGATTTTTAAGTTCAAATGTAATGTTAATTAAGTAATTTAATTAATAAGTTAAAGAAAAATACGTAAAAACAATGTATCATCTTCTTAGTTGATATTTTCCATTGAAAATTGATAAAGGAGAAGCCATAGCTAGGGCTTAAAGCTTCGGTCACTTACATGGTTTGCATGTAAGTAAATTTTGATCCAGTTTTTAATGAGTTTTATATTTTTGAAGTCGTTGTAGCTTAATCTAACTAGCTCGGGGATCAATTTACAAAATTTTTAAAGATATAGGGTTTTTCCATGCATTTTCTTACATGATTCTTGATGTTTTATGAAATATTATGAGTCCTTGTTGATAAATAAACAAGTTTTGTAAAGTGATTTTTGATGAAAATGACATTTAAGGACTTTTTTGTAAAAATGGTAAAAGTTCATGCTAAATTTGTGAAATGATGATTTGTATGAATTGATATAGGTCCCTAGAGAAATTAGTTAGCTTTAAAAAAGATGAAAATGTTTAGATTTCAATTTATGAGCATAAAGACTAAATTGTGAAAAAGGTAATATGTTAGGGTTAAAATTGTAATTTTGAAAAAAAATGAAATATGTACTAGATTGAATAATAGAAAAATTAAATGGATTGAATTTTTCTATTTAGATCAAGATAGACCACGTATGGATCTAGATCGAGGAAAAGTTCAAGCCCTAGATTAGTTGATCTCATTTTTGCGTCTTTTTCATCGAGGTAAGTTCGTATAAATAAGTATCATTTCTAATTTTTTTTCGATTATATGTTATTATGTTAATTGTCAAATAATTGAATGATGAATATCCAACAATGCTGTGACAATTATCGAGCCCCATTTGAACCTTAAGAATCTGTAGGATACAAATAACATGTCATTAGGGTTTTCATGTTTCGGGTGCTGGTCTTGAATGTCCTACCGATGACTGAGGTCATACATTTGTTGCAGATACTCTGTAGCTAGTGTGAGTAGCATTATATAGCTTACATTTCGACCCACAGCTCGTGTGAGTAGGCCCATTTCACAGCTCGTTTGAGCAATGATGTAAAGGAAAGGTTATAGTTATATGTTTAGCACACTTCATGTGAGCTTTCCTGAGGATCCAATGATATTCTAAATGGTTCAACGGGTAGGAAAAGGAAAGGAATGGTGAGTGTTCAAAAGAATTAAATTATGTATTATGAAAAGGATTGAAATGGCAATCCTCAATGGAAATATATTGATGTTCATGAAAATGATGAGTTCAAATGAAGTATGTTAATGTATAATGGCTTACCTTATGTTAATTTAAGTGAATTATGTTTGATGGTGCTTAGGCTTGTGGCAAGCTTGTGGTTGGATTATGTTATGCTTAGTCTTGATATTATATATTGAAAAGGTAAGTTATGTTCTTATCTTACGAAGTTACTAAGCATTACGTGCTTATATAGTTTTCTTTCCTATGTTTTATAGATAATCAAATTCTCGATCGGTTTAGAAGCTCGTCGGAGATCTATCACACTATCCAGCAAATGTTTTGGTAGTTTTTGATGTTTTGGCCAAGGTTATAATGGCATGTATAGGTGGACTTGTGTGTAATGTTCGTTGAATATTGGTTGATGATTTTGGCATGTATAAGTTATTTTGGCACCATGTGTGTTGGATGGTTTGTGTCATCTTGGTACTTTTTATGCCTATTTAGTATGTATTAATGTAGCAATAATTTGATGCATGTTTCAATGGCCAATATGGTATGTGATGGATTAGTTTCAATATGGTCAAGATAAGGTATGTTTTGAAAAAGTATTGGACTTGATGTGCATGATTGAAATGTGGTATGTATACATGTTTAGCTAAGACTTGAATGAACGCATTAGAGGTGCCTTGTTTGGCATATTGGTTTAATGGATTTGGTCTATTGAATTGGTCATTTCATGCATGTTTTGGTATGGTTTTGATTCATTGATTATGAGCACAAAATGCTTTTAGGTACATGCTTGATTTAGTGATGGGAATGGCATGATTTTTGGCAAATTCAAGTCCATAAGCCCAAAGACAAGGGCGTGTGACTCAGCCATGTATGACACACGGCCAGGCGACACGGTCGTGGGTACCCTGTAGGTTTTAATGTAACAGCCCGTTTTTAGCTAAATCAAAACACTGGTTTCAAAACCACAAATCTAAGGTTGAAAAATTATTTTGATATTATTTTATGTGTTTACAGCATGTTAGTAAGTATGTGCGAAAGTTTCATAAACTAATTTTCTCGATTAGATGTCTAATTTGATAAAAGGACTAAATAGCATAAAATGCAAAGTTGATGTTTTTATAGATTAAAGTGCTTAATCACTATTAATTTTAAATGTGAAAGTCCTTATGATGTTATTTGACCATTAGTTAATTGGGTGGACAATTATGGTCATCCATTAAGTGATTTATAATGTTTTTATTAAAGGTTATTTAAGTAATTTGCAAAATAAATGATAATTAAAATAAAACGAACGCTAAATTTGTGTCATCTTCTTCATTATTGAACCAAAAATAAGAAAGAAAAGCAAGCCATTGAAGCTTTAATGGTTCGGCAATTGCATGGTTAATTTGTAAGTCCATTTTTACTCGATTTTTTTATGATTTTTATGATTTTTTTATGATTTTTATGGTTAATTTAATGTTTTTATGATCGTTGTAATTTGTACTAGTTATCCCAGGGACTATTTTGCAAAATTGTTAAAGATTTTGAGAGTTGACATTGATGAGCTTATGTGTTCTTTGATGTTTAATGCTGAAATATGAATATTTGTTAATAGATTTTTCAAGTTTTACAAAGTGATTTTGAGTAAAAATGCTTAATAAGGGTTAAATTGTGAAAATGTGTGGTTAAATGTGTGAAAAATTGAGAAATATGGACTGCTAGGGACATAAGGGTAATTTGGCCAACATGGATTTCAAAGAAATCGTGTGAATTTGTGATTTTTGTGAAATTGGACTAATTTGTAAAAATACAAAAGTATGGGGGCTAAAGTGTAAAATAGTTCAAATGTGTGATTTAGACTAAATTGAAGGAATGTTTGATTAAATAAGCTAAATTTGATTATGTTTAGATCAAGAAAGAAAGAATTCGGACTTAGATCGGGGGAAAAGCAAGGTTATCGAGTAGTTGACTTGTTTCATCATTTTCATATCCAAGGTAAGTTCGTATGCTAATAAATGTTGTTAAATTTTGTTATAAATTCACAATTAATGTTGAATTGAATTATAATGCTGGTTGGGTATGAGTATAAGCATAATCGACAGAGTTACGATAGCCAAAAGTCTCGTACGAACCTTAGGAATAGTTTAGGATACAAATGTCATGACATTAGGGTTACTAAGATTACATGTAAGTCCATACCTGGGATATGGCATCGATATGAGATTTCGTGTAAGACCATAGCTGGGCTATTGGCATTGATACAAGATTACATGTAAGACCATATCTGGGATATGGCATTGTTACTGTGTATACGAGATTCCCAAGTATCCAAATGTATTCTGAATGGTTCAACGAGCATAGTCAAGACGAGGATGAAAGTAAAATCAATCTAAATGTCACAGGTACGTATGAAAGGTGTATGATAATTGGAATGAGGTAATTTGAGGAATTCATGTGAACTATGTTATGAATATTTGAAAGGTTTGTGATTGATGTATTTTATGCCATCTTCTGATTTTATGATTGATTTGCACTTATTTGATATGTTAAGTTTATTATCATATGAGCTTACTAAGCTGTAAAGACTACTTTGTTTTTTTTTTTTCCATGTTTTATAGTGAATCAAAGCTAGCTCAGATCCGGGGATCGTTAGAGACTTCATCGTACTATTGGGCATCTCTTTTGGTACTTTTGATATAATGTATATATGGTATATGGCATGTATAAGCTATGGTCATTTTCATATGGTTCATGGACATGTATTTGGTTAGTTGAAATGGCTTGATGTTAAATTTTGGTTTGATGTATATATATTGCCAGGTGATATGGCATATTATGGTATGTTTGATTTCGGTTAAAATAGCTCAAATAGCCATTCGGTATGTGCTATGTATATGCTTAGTCTTGGTTGATAATTGGATGCCAATTTGGTTGGTAAAATGTGAAGATTTGGCATATGTTATATATATGTGAGACATAGTTAATGAATCGTGATAGTTTGGTATGTGAATTGGTTAGGTAAATGGTTATGATTTGAGTAGGTAATGGTTGAAGTTGATATGGCATGGTTTGTGCATTTTGGATGATGATATTTGGCTGCCAATTATGTATGGAAATGGTACATATTGCACTTGTATAGGTTATGTATATTTGGGTGGCAAAATGGCTTGGTAAATAGCCTATTTTTGTCCACACTGGCAGAGACACAGGCGTATGTCTCATCCATGTGAGACCCACGGTCAGAATACACGGTCGTGCGTCCCTTGTCGTGGCTTTTAAAATCAAGTTAGTATGCTCCACATGGCCTCACACACGGGCGTGTGACTAGCCTTGCGGCACAATACAGAATACCTTAGAAGTTTGACACGGTTTGGCACACGGGCATGTAAGGCCATTTCGAATAGGCACACGGGCTAGACACATGGGCGTGTGGTTGGCCGTATGGCCAAGTTAGAGAGTTACACAGGTTAAGATACGGGCTGGGACACGGCTATGTGCTTCTATTTTGACTGTCTATATGGTCTATGACACGGGCGTGTCGGGTGGCTGTGTGTCACGGACGTGTGTCCCCTATTTTTATGAAAATTTTCTAAGTTTCCTAAAATTGTTCTAGTTTTCAGTTTAGTCCCAAACCACTTCTAAAGCATGTTTAAGGCCTCATATGCCTTATTAAGGGACAATGTGATATGACGAATTATGATATGTGATTGTGTAATTGTGTATTTAATTAGTAATGCCTCTTAACCCTATTTCGACGACGGTTGCGGGTTAGGGTGTTACATTTTATACTCAAAAGGACTTGAATTTGCAACAGCGGAGATGGTTAGAATTGCTAAAAGACTATGAATTAGTGATTGACTATCATCCGGGGAAAGCAAATGTTGTTGCTGATGCATTTAGCCGAAAGTCCTTATTTGCCTTGCGTGCGATGAACACTTAGTTAGCTTTGTCTAATGATGGTTCGGTATTAGCCGAGTTAAAAGCTAAACTGGTTTTTTCAGCAAATTTGGGAAGCTCAAAAGTGTGATACCAAATTAGTGAGTTGAATAGTGATTCAGACTATGAAATTGGAACCAATGATTGTTTAATGTTCCGAGGTAGAATTATGTACCAAAAAATTCAGAGTTAATTCAAAAAATTTTACATGAGGCATACAGTGGTTGCTTATCAGTTCATCCGAGGAGTACTAAAATGTATAACGATCTGAAAAAGCAATATTGGTGGTCTGGTATGACAAATGATATATTTGAGTTTGTATCGAAATGTCTGATTTGTCAGCAAGTTAAAGCTGAACATAAACAACTGTTAGAGTTACTACAGCCTGTGATGATTCCCGAGTGGAAATGGGATAGAGTTACAATGGATTTCGTATCGGGTTTGCCCCTATCTCTGAAAAAGAAAGATGCGATCTAGGTCGTTGTTGATAAATTGATGAAATCTACGCATTTCATTCCTATACGTACGGATTATTCGCTTGAAAAATTAGCTAAGTTGTGTATCTCAGAGATCATTAGATTGCACGGTGTGCCTGTTTCTATTATTTTGGATAGAGATCTGAAATTCACTTCACGATTTTGGAGGAAATTGCAAGAAGCCCTGGGTACAAATTTGCATTTTAGTACTGCGTTCCATCAGCAAATGGACGGCAAATCTAATAGAGTTATTTATATTCTCGAAGATATGTTGCGTTGTTGCATTCTTGAGTTTGAAGGTAGTTGGGAGAAATATCTACCATTGATTGAATTTGCTTATAACAATAGCTTTCAATCGAGTATCAAAATGGAACCATACAAGGCTCTATACGGTCGTAAATGTCGAACACCGTTGTACTGGACTGAACATGGAGAAAATAAGATTCATGGGGTTGATTTGATCAGAGAGACTGAAGAGAAAGTGAAAGTAATTTGCGATAGTTTGAAAGCAACTTTAGATCGATAGATGTCGTACGCGGATTTGAAATGAAAAGACATTGAGTATCATGTTGGAGACAAAGTGTTCTTGAAAGTCTTACCATAGAAAGAGATATTACAATTCGGCTGAAAAGGGAAATTGAGTCCACGATTCATCGAACCGTACGAGATTATCGAGTGAATTAGACTAATGGCACATTGGCTATCTTTACTGTCTGAGTTAGAAAAGATACATAATGTGTTCCATGTATTGATGTTCCGATGATATAGATCAGAGCATTCGCACATTATTTCTCCGACCGAAGTTGAGATTTAGTCAGATTTGACATATAGTGAAGAACTGATCTGAATTCTAGCTTCTGAGGTTAAAGAATTGAGAAATAAAAAAAAATAGCATTAATGGAAGTCTTATGGCATTGACATGGGGTAGAAGAAGCTACGTGGGAACCCGAGGATGCTATTAGAAAGCAATATTCCAACCTATTCACTGGTAAGATTTTTGGGGACGAAAATGCTTAGGGGGGCAGAGTTGTAACAACCCGTTTTTAGCTAAATTGAAACACTGGTTTTAAAACCACAAATCTAAGGTTGAAAAATTATTTTGATATTATTTTATGTGTTTACAGCGTGTTAGTAAGTGTGAAAGTTTCGTAAATTAATTTTCTCAATTGGATGTCTAATTTGATAAAAGGACTAAATCGCATAAAATGCAAAGTTGATGTTTTTATAGATTAAAGTGCTTAATCGCTATTAATTTTAAATGTGAAAGTCCTTATGATGTTATTTGACTATTAGTTAATTGGATGGACAATTATGGTCATCCATTAAGTAATTTATAATGTTTTTATTAAAGGTTATTTAAGTAACTTGCAAAATAAATGATAATTAAAATAAAATAAAAGCAAAATTTGTGTCATCTTCTTCATTATTGAACCAAAAATAAGAAAGAAAAGGAAGCCATTGAAGCTTTAATGGTTTGACAATTGCATGGTTATTTTGTATGTCCATTTTTGCTCGATTTTTTATGATTTTTATGTTTTTGTGATCGTTGCAACTTGTACTAGTTAGCCCAGGGACTATTTTGCAAAATTGTTAAAGATTTTGAGAGTTACCATTGATGAGCTTTTGTGTTCTTTGATGTTTAATGGTGAAATATGAATATTTGTTAATAGATTTTCAAGTTTGACAAAGTGATTTTGAGTAAAAATGCTTAATAAGGGTTAAATTGTGAAAATATGTGGTTAAATGTGTGAAAAATTTAGAAATATAGGCTGCTAGGGACACAAGGGTAATTCGACCATCACGGGTTTCAAATAAATTGTGTGAATTTGTGATTTTTGTGAAATTGGACTAATTTGTAAAAATACAAAAATATAAGGGCTAAAGTGTAAAATAGCTCAAATGTGTGATTTGACTAAATTGACTGAATGGTTGATTAAATAAGCTAAATTTGATTATGTTTATATCAAGAAAGAAAGAATTCGGACTTAGATCAGGGGAAAAGCAAGGTTATCGAGTAGTTGACTTGTTTCGTCGTTTTCATATCCGAGGTAAGTTTGTATGCTAATAAATGTTGTCAAATTTTGTTATAAATTCACTATTATTGTTGAATTGAATTATAATGCTGGTTGGGTATGAGTACGAGCATAATCAAAAGAGTTACGACAGTCAAAAGTCCCGTACGAACCTTAGGAATAATTTAGGATACAAATGTCATGACATTAGGGTTACCGAGATTATGTGTAAGACCATATCTGAGATATGGCATCGATATGAGATTTCATGTAAGACAATAGTTGGGCTATTGTAAACGGGAAAATATATAGGATTTTTCCTATATAATTCATCACCTTTTTGCTTAATTTTATTGCTAAAACTTAGTAATTGTTTATTAAATTAATGAAATATGTGGAAAAAATGAAATTAGGACATGGATATTATTAAAATTTAATTTTATGTTTTATTATATAGTTTTTATGCATCAAATGGCTTATTTTATATTAATTTGAGCATATTCTATTTTTAAGTTATAAAATGGGCCATGCATGATTTAATTTAATAATAAAATATAAAGTTATATTTAATAAATTATTTCTATATGTTTTATTAATAAAATTGGGCTTAATTAATTAAGTAAAATTAATTAATTAAAGTGGTTAATTTGCATTGTTTGGTCCCCTGATTTTTTTTGTTATTTTCAGATAGGTGGGAGAGCTTTAATTCAATTACAAAGCCGTCCCAATTGGACTAAATTAGCCCCTAATTTCGGTTGCACATGGAGGTTAATAAATCAACATTTGGGTTAATTGCATGAAGTCCCTAAAGATTTAAAAGAATCGGAGATTTACCTAAAGATTCACTGGAGACTGAGCCTTGCTCCTGCGTGATGTGGCACATGAATCAAGCTAAAAATCAGCCACCTTACCTACATGTATGGCCGGCCACACTTGGAAGGATTTGAAGTGGATGAACACTTCCATTCTTAGTAAACTCACACCCTAACCTCACCTATAAATAAGACCCTTCACCTCACTTCTCAAATCATCCTTCATTCATCCATTCTCTTCTCTTCTCTCATTTTCTATCAATTCTCTCTTCTCACCACGCCGTCCACCATCCTTCCTTCAGGGGTTTTAGCTATTTAGCCTATCAGGAAACCTTGGTTGGCCACCTCGGAGAGCCATCAGCAAAGGAGCAAGCAAGAGTCGAAGGAGTTCTCACCATTCAAAGTCTTGGGTGATAGCTGTCTGAATAGGGTTTAATCTTTCTTTTCTTAAAGTTGATTTAAATGTTTGCTATGAGTTCTTTGTTAATGAAAGCTTAATTTTATTTAAGCTAGGGTGATTATTTTAATTAAATAATATTTATTTGATTCATGCTTAAAATGTTTGTGCCTCAATCGATCATGTTTTCAATTAAAATCAAGTCTGTATTTCATTCATATGTGATTGAAATGCACCTGAATTAGCTGAGCGATCCTAACCAGACGACGGCTAACGGACGCATAATTGAAATGTGCATGCTCAATTTAGATCCTTAAACCGATTAAATTGTAGGTTGCAAAACATCCCTAGTACAGCTCTGTTATCTACATAGTTTTTAGATTTGTGTGATTAAATTGTTTCATACCTAATCCGTCCCTATTACTTCACATGAATACTAAGAAATCCTAAAATGGTTTTCAAACTCATGAAAGGTTGAGTTGTCATGGAATGTTTTTCCGAATGTTATTAAGCATGTTGAAAATAAATTAAGTTTAATTAGAGTAATTATCCTAGTTTATTTATGTTAGAATTGTTGCATATCGTGTTAAATTTGCTAAAATCTGTTTCATTCATATAGTTGCATACTTAGGATAATTTGCATCAGGGATCATTGTATCTAGTTATTTTAATTCTTTTAAATCATCATTACCAATCAAATTGAGCTTTTATTCACCAAATTGTTATTATAATTTTGTAATTAATTGACTTTGTGCTAATGCAATCCTTGTGGATATGATAACTCTTTATACTTAATTATTACTTGAGTGACTGTGTACACTTGCACAAACCAATCGTTACAAGTTTTTGGTGTCGTTGTCGGGGATTGTTAATTGTTGCCAGAGTTATTTTTTTGTGAAATTATTTATTTTTCAGTTTGGTTTATTTCTAACATTACTAACTTCTTCTTTTTAATATTTTGAATTTCTTTCAGGAGTTTATGAGCATAGATCGGATTATCGATTTACTCCCTGTAGACCCTGAAATCGAGCGGACCTTTAGACAAAGAAGACGTGAATGAACAGCCCAAAGACAAAACGAGATGGACATTGGAAATCAAAATCAAGACCAAGGTAATAAAGTCAATCATCTACGAAATCCCATCCTCATCACCGATGATAGGGACTGATGCATCAGACAATATGCTGTGCCACTCTTCAATGAGTTGAATCTAGGAATTAGAAGGCTAGATATTAAGGTAACCCAGTTCGAATTGAAACTAATGCTACAAACGGTGGGCTAGTTCAGTGGTATGCCCACGGAAGATCCACATCGCCACCTTCGATTGTTTATGGAGGTGAGTGATTCATTCAAGATAGCCAGTGTGACTGATGACGCACTAAGGCTGAAGTTGTTCTCGTGCTCATTGCGAGATCGAGCATGGGCATGGCTCAATTCTTTGCCACCAAGTTCCATATCTACATGGCAAGAATTAACAGAGAGATTTTTAGTTAAGTATTTCCCACCTAGCAAGAAGGCTAAGCTAAGGAACGAGATCACAACTTTCCAACAAGTAGGTGACGAGTTTTTGTATCAAGCTTGGGAGCAATTCAAAGAGTTACTTTGCAAGTGCCCTCATCATGGGATTCTGCATTGTATCCAGTTGGAGACACTCTATAATGGTCTCAATGCGCATACGAGATTGATGGTAGGTGCTTCTACTAATGGTGCAATTTTGTCTAAGTCTTATAATGAGGCTTATGAGATCATCGAGAGGATCGCAAGCAATAACTATCAATGACCAACAAATCGTACAGCTTCAGGAAGACGTGTAGCCGGAGTTCATGAAGTTGATGCTCTCACTTCATTATCAGCTCAGGTATCATCTATCTCGTCGATGTTGAAACAGTTTACCACTACCAACTCTAATAATTTTGCAGCTCAGCCACCAAGTCCGTTTGAACTAGTTTCCTGTGTATATTGTGGGGAGGGTCATTTTTTTGAGAATTGTCCATCAAATCCCGAGTCAATATACTATATGGGGAACCAGCAACAAAATAGGAGTGGACAAGGACCCCAGTCCAACTTCTACAATCCTTCATGGCGTAACCATCCTAACTTTTCTTGGAGCAACCAAAGAAGTGGACCGAACAACTTTATGCAGCAGAAACCCAACCAAACCCAAGGGTATATTCAGCAAGCTCCAAGGCCAGCCCAAGCTGAGCCATCAAACAATTTGGAGAACTTATTAAATGCATACATGGCGAAGAATGACACTTTGATCTAGAGCTAAGCAACAACATTGAAGAATTTGGAAAACCAAATGGGTCAATTAGCTACAGAGCTTGCAATAGACCGCAAGGAACTTTGCCGAGCGATACTGAGAATCCAAGAAACTTAGGTAAAGAGCATATCAAGGTAGTGGCATTACGAAGTGGTAAAGTTCTGGAGCCCCAAGTGATTGATGTTGAAGATGATCCTACGAGGAAAGAGGAAAGACAACCAGCCGCTGAAATTCCTACACCAAAAGAGTCAGAATCTGCCAAGTCTGACAAGGTAAATCCTAACTTACTAAATTCAGATACTTTAACATCTTCTTTGGATATAGATTTATCTACTCAGAAGAGTTGTCCGATCCAACCTAAAGTTCCATCACCTCCATATCCGCAAAGATTGCAGCAACATAAGTAAAAACATGAGGTGCAGTTCAAGAAGTTTCTCAATGTTCTGAAACAGCTACACATCAACATCCCGTTGGAGGCTTTAGAACAAATGCCGAACTATATGAAGGTTATGAAGGATATACTATCCAAATAGAAACGACTGAGTGCGTATGAGACTGTTGCTTTAACAAAGGAGTGCAATGCGTTCCTGCAGAACAAGTTGCCACCGAATTAAAGGACCCAGGAAGCCTTACGATACCCTGCGACATCGGTGAATCTTATAGTGGTAAAGCTTTGTGTGACTTAGGAGCAAGTATCAACTTGATGCCTAAGTCCATTTTCAAGATGTTAGGAGTAGGTAATGTACGACCTACAACTGTGACGCTTCAGCTAGCAGATCGATCTATAGCCTACCCCGAATGAAAGATCAATGATGTTTTGGTAAGAGTTGATAAATTTATTTTTCTCGCTGATTTCATTATCTTAGATTTTGAAGCAGATAAGGAAGTGCCGATCATCCTTGGAAGACCATTCCTAGCCACAGGAAGAACGTTAATTGATGTACAGAAAGGCAAACTCACTATGCGAGTTCAAGATGATCAAGTAACTTTTAACATTTTGAAAGCCATGAAATTTCCCGATCCAGCAGAAGTGTTCAGTTATGGAAGAAATAGAGACCTTGGGGTCTATAGAAAGAAATTGTGAAGAAGATCCATTGGAGAAAACCTTAGATTTTGACCCTTTGGAGGATGAAAAAAGTGAAGAAAATATGGCTTTGATGGAAGCCAATTCGAGGAAGTTTATTCAGACCACAGGGTTTGAATCATTAGAGTAAGAAGTTAGAGAATTTATTCAACCAAGTTGTCAATTGATGAACCACCTAAACTCAAGCTAAAGGTACTCTATTCCCATTTGAAATACATTTATTTAGGTGACTGTTCTACTTTGCCTGTGATTATTTCAATAGACCTAACGAAAGATCAAGAGGAGCGACTAATTGTTGTTCTAAGGAAATTCAAAAAAGCAATTAGTTGGACCATAGCTAACATTCGAGGTATAAGCCTTTCTTTCTACATGCACAAAATCATTTTAGAGGAGGGTGAAAGAGCTCCAGTTGATGGGTAAATGTAACACCTTGAATTTGGGTCTAGAAGAATTGGGTTTCGAAGTCTGGGTTGAATAAATGGAAACCTGAGTAATTGAGAAGTTTTAAATATTATCGTTCAAGAAAAATTTATTTTGAATTACTATTAGAAAATTCTTACTAAATTTATTATTACTGATATTTTAAATTCTTACTATATCTATTGATGTTTTTAAATTTCTATGAAAATGATAAATTATTATTTTTTTATATATAATTATTAGATAAGTATTGTTGTTAATTTGATGTTTAAATTAAATTATCAGAAATATTATTGTATTTATTTTTTGCTGATTTATGAAAATTATAAATTATTATTATTTTTAAAAATATGTATATAATGTTTGGTTTTAAACTTTTAAAAAAAAAAGAAAAGAAAGAAATTGTTCTAAATTTTCTTCATATAGGAATCTGGGCATTAAGGGGTTATTAAATAGTTGGGCAAAGATTGAGCATAAAGGAAAGCTCGGCTCAGTGGTTAGAACGCTAAGCTGTAGGTTGGAGGGCCGGAGTTCGACTGCCAGCGTGCGCAAATGGTGTTACTTTTTCTTTTAAGTAAAGAGGGTTGCGTTACAATACCTTAAGAGGTGTTGCGATTGGAATATGACACAAATAGGCTTGTGGCGCAGCGGCAGCGGTGCGTTAGGAGTCCCAAGGTGGCACGGGTTCGAATCCAGGCGCAAGTAGGTTTTGATTTTATTTTTAAAGGACCAGGACTTCAGCAGGTATGGCTTATAATTAATTGAAACGATATATTACTGAAGGCAAAGCTGCGGCGCAGTGTCCAGCAACGTGCTAGGCTTACCTGGAAGTCCCAGGTTCGAGCGGAAGTGCGCGCAGGAGAAGGCTGTTTTTGCTGGGCTCGCGTGGGAAGTAGCGTGCTGGGGTGAGACACTTCCTAGCAGCAAGATGGAGCGGTCAAAGCGGCATAGAGTGCTGCTGATTCGGTTAAGAGATTTGGATGAAATCTAAATCCAAATCCAATTGTTGCTAAAATCAGGGAAGAAATTGGAAGCAATCCAAATTCGTTTTGGATGGAATTTAAATCTGATAGTAGCATAATTCAAGGAGCAATTAAGGGAATTTAAAGTGGATAGGAGACTTTAATAAAGGATTTTTGGAATTAAATAAGGGGGAGGTATTAGCCGAATTTATTTTTCCTTTTGAACTATTTTATTTTGTTTTATTTTGTTGCTTATTTCTCTCTACACAAAATCCTCTACAATTATTCTTTCAAATTTGTTCCTTTGATTTCTTTCCCTATTAGCCGAAGTTGGTTCTCATGCAAACGGTTCTTGTTCTACTATATATTTTTACTCTTTTTCTCTTCTATTGGTTTCATCAAAGCCGATTCCTCATTAGCCTCATATCATCTTCTTTTTGTTCTTCCACACTTCTTTTATTACCGTTGAACCGGTTGTTTCTACTTGACCGAAACTCCCCATTCTTTTGGCCGATTTCTCTCTAGTCTCAATTAATTCCTTCTTTTAATTAGATCGTGATTAAGGGGGGCATTTGGAGACACTTCTTGAACTGACTAGCGCTTTCTGTGGACATAAGACGTGCAGCCAGGGGAGTTTTGGAAGGCTAACGCAGGTGGGCAGCAAGAACTAGTCCATATTCGGCAGAAGGTAGGGACTTTTGGAGACTTAGGCCATGTGGCCGATTCTAAGTATGAGTTTATGGGTTTTCACTTATTATCGTATACTAGACTAAAACGTTAGTTTTCAATTGTAGGCTCGTCGTACTTGGAATTCGTCAACGCTCTGACAGTTAACAGGTGTGTACCATATCTCCTCTTAGACTTGAACGGCAAAGGCCGTAATGATCGAAAACTGACGGGGGTGACCGAAAAGTCGGTTTTGAAAGGACCTATGAGTAATCGCTACTCTGTTATGGTCAATCTTGGATTCGAAGGTGACAGAATTGTGAAGGGTGCAATTCTAAGCAATTCGGGTAAGTTGGGCTTTGATGGGTCAAAGGTGGGCCAATGGGCTTCCGAGCCCATATCGGTAAAAAAATTATCGTTAAGGGTAATCTGGTGACCTGTTGATAGTAATACAGTTAAATTGGTTGTCTGAGCATAAAATTAGGCTTATTGGGCTTAAGACGTTAGTGGACTCAGTAGGGCCCATTAGGGGCTTTTGGGCTGAAAAGGGTAAATCTGGAAACTGAGTTTAAACAGACTTCTATGGACTATTACTTAACTGAATATGCATAAAATCTCTGAAAATGTGAAAAAGGACTAAAATACCCCTAAGGGTGGAAAATTAGCATTATACCCCTAGGTGCAAAATGACCATGATACCCCTAGGGCTAAATCTGTATGAAACACATGATATTCTGTTTCTGTATGTTGTATCTTGTAATATGTATATCTGATGCATGCTATTTTGTATATAATATGACATAACATGTACATCTGTTGCATATATATATCTGTTGCATGGGGAAATGGGTTTATGATGGAGGAAGCGTTCTGACAGCCTCGCTGCAATCTAGTGACTTTGTCACAAAATATCTGGCAGCCTCGCTGCAATCTGGTGACTTTGTCACGTTATATCTGGCAGCCTCGCTGCAATCTGGTGGCCTCGCCACATATTATATATCTGTTCTGGTGGCCTCGCCATAATATCTGTATCTGGTGACCTCGTCACAATATCTGGCAGCCTCGCTGCAAATTATATCTGGCAGCTTCGCTGCAAATATCTGTGGTGTGTAGCGGTTGGGTGGGTCGAGTAGTCTCTGTGGGATCGCCCGGTGCCTCCAAGGCGCAGCGGAAAATTAGAATAATAAATTTTACCGGCGATCCATACCATGGATCCATGTGTAAGGAACGAATCGGGGTGATAAAGGTTTCGAAATTACCGAAACTTCAATCTGAGTAGACAGCGACGCCAAGGCAACGGGAATCCTGAAGCACTATCGAACCAAGCCGCAACCTTTAACGATGTCGGCCTCTACGTAGTCCACCCAATTGACAATGAACGGAAATCTCTCAGAAACTATTTTCAGAGAGTATCACTTTTGACGGCTGCTAGGCCTCTCTTTTATGGTTTCGGGATTGCCTATGTATATCCCCTTTAGGGTTTTTACCCTTGCCATATTTAAAACTTTGTGTTAATTGGTATATATTCATAATGAATATTTATTACCATAAATAATCCGAATCATAATAATCGTTATTAAATAAATATAATAACGTTTAACCGAAAATTATAATTACGTTAATTATAATAAAGATTTCGGTAAACTATATTTATTTAAATTTATATATATATGAACCAAAATCATATATTAGAAAATTATGTTCTTGATTATGTGTACAACATCCTTGTACATATAGTATGTTCAATAATTTGATTGCCGAATTTAATTAATTCTATAATTAATTTAATTCATGCGACAACCAGACACAATACCAACTATGTTTTACTCCGTTCATTTCAATTAAAAGGTGTGACCCTATAGGTTCTTGTAACATTAGCAGTAATATTAGAACTATTCTAATATTACAAACAATGAGTGGCATCTAGCAATGCATCATTGCTACCTAAGTTACAAGAAGTCATGATTCGACATAACCTTTTGTGATTAACTTTTCATGCATTAATCCTTAAGTCCAATATCTTTAGAATAGACACAAGTCATGGAATAGTCACACTTGCATAGTCCATCCTATGTTTCTTGATACCTTGAGTAGACTATGATATACAAATAAGTATGACATCTCATATCAACTTATTTGAGCATGGCCATGCATTTCTAGTCTCACTCAATCAAGTGGCCTGAGATATTACTCCTATTATGTAGGAGGGACTTATCCTATATTGATCAACCATATCCCTCTACATAGATTGTGGTATATCCAACATTAGTCTTAATAGAACAACCAATTACAGTGTTCGTTTGACTATATCAAAATATACAACTCACGATGTTGGAATGATGATGATCTCAAGTATGAGGATCATATACATATTAATCACTATGAGTAATATTGTGACAATTACATAATAATCCAAGAAACATACTCATAGCGGGTCGGTCCAATATGTTGTTCTCTAACACACACATTCATGCATTGATTCTGATACTCGATATCAATGACAACTCTTTATCATCAATCAACTACATGTTAGTCTCAATGCATTATTATTGTCCTAGCCAACAATAATACTTGACTAAGGATCTTTTAAGAATAATCATATTATTCTTAGGACATTATTATAAAACAGTTTATTTATGCACACAGAAATGAAACTGAAATAATAATGGCAAAGCCTTATATTAATAAACATGATAAATCAAGTATGTTGTTACAACCATCTCGTGATTGATCTTTGGGCATACTCTTACAATCTCCCACTAGCACTAAGACCAATCACTCATATATCTAATACCAAGTGACTTAGTGTGACGATCATGCTTCTGCTGTGTCAGAGGCTTGGTCAGGGGATCAGCAATATTATCATCTGTAGGTACTCTGCATATCTCTACATCTCCTCTATCGATAATCTCTCGAATAAGATGGTAGCGCCTTAGTATATGTTTGGATCGCTGGTGAGATCTGGGTTCTTTAGCTTGTGCGATGGCTCCATTGTTATCACATCGGAGTTCTATAGCATCTGATATGCTAGGCACAACCCCTAGTTCAGTAATGAACTTTTTGATCCAAACTGCTTCTTTTGCTGCCTCACTAGCTGCAATATACTCGGCCTCTGTTGTAGAATCGGCTACTGTACTTTGCTTTGAACTCTTCCAGCTCACAGCACCACCGTTAAGGCAAAACACAAAACCTGATTGTGATCGAGAATCATCCTTGTCGGTTTGGAAGCTAGCATCAGTGTAACCTTTTACACTTAATTCTTCCTCACCTCCGTATATTAGGAACGTATCCTTAGTTCTTCTTAAGTACTTAAGGATATTCTTGACTGTGATCCAGTGACTTTCACCGGGATCTACTTGGTACCTGCTCGTCATACTTAAGGCATATGAGACATCTGGACGGGTACATAACATGGCATACATGATAGATCCAATAGCAGAAGCATATGGAATTTTACTCATGCGTTCTCTTTCTTGTGGAGTTGAAGGACACATTTCCTTCGAGAGTGAAATACCATGTCTCATAGGTAGGAATCCTCTTTTAGATTCTTCCATATTGAACCTTTTCAATACTTTGTCTATGTATGTACTTTGGCTTAGACCTAGTAGTCGTCTCGATCTATCTCTATAGATCTTGACTCCTAAGATGTAAGTGGCTTCACCCAAGTCCTTCATAGAAAAACAACTTCCTAACCAAGTCTTAATAGACTGTAAGGTAGGTATGTCATTTCCCATGATTAGTATGTCATCCACATATAGTACCAAGAATGTGATTATACTCCCACTAACTTTCTTGTAAACACATGGCTCATCTTCATTTTTAATAAAACCAAACTCTTTGATTGCATCATCAAAACGAAGATTCCAACTTCGAGAAGCTTGCTTTAATCCATAAATGGATCTTTGTAACTTACATATCTTTCTAGCATCCTTTGGATTGACAAAACCTTCAGGTTGTGTCATGTACACATCCTCTTCAAGGTTCCCGTTAAGGAAAGCTGTTTTGACATCCATTTGCCAGATTTCATAATCATGAAATGCAGCTATAGCAAGCAAGATCCTGATGGATTTAAACATAGCTACAGGAGAAAAAGTTTCATCATAGTCCACACCATGAATTTGGCGAAAACCTTTAGCGACTAAACGCCCCTTGTATGTTTGTACATTACCATCCATGTCAGTTTTCTTTTTGAAAACCCACTTGCACCCTATAGGTTTTACTCCTTCGGGTGGGTCAACCAAAGTCCATACTTGATTTTCATGCATGGAATCCATCTCAGATCTCATAGCCTCCAGCCATTTCTCAGAGTCTAGGCTCGCCACCGCTTCTTGATAAGTCCTAGGCTCATCTTGATCTAAAAGAAGAATGTCACCATGCATTGTAATGAGAAATCCATATCTCTCAGGTGCACGGCGTTCTCTTAAAGATCTACGTGGTGGTTGTGTTTCTACAGCAGTTACTTGTTCCTCAATTTCTTGTGGAATTTGCTGTTGTTCTATCTCTAGTTCGGTGGTATCTTGTGATTCTCGAATTTCTTCAAGTTCAATCTTTCTCCCACTTCCTTTTCTAGAAATAAATTCTCTTTCTAGGAAGACACCAGTCCGAGCAACAAACACTTTGTTCTCAGTGGGATTAAAGAAATAATATCCTTTGGTTTCTTTTGGATACCCCACAAAATTACACCTTTCAGATTTGGGTTCAAGCTTAGTAGACGTCTGACGTTTAACATAAGCTTCACAACCCCAAATTTTCATAAAAGACATACTGGGACGTTTCCCAGTCCACATCTCATATGGCGTCTTTTGAACCGATTTAGATGGAACACGATTTAGTGTGAAAGCAGCTGTTTCAAGTGCATGTCCCCAAAAGGAAGTCGGTAGATCAGCATGACTCATCATGGACCGAACCATGTCTAACAGAGTTCGATTTCTTCTCTCAGAAACTCCATTCCATTGAGGAGTACCAGGAGGAGTGAGTTGTGAGACAATCCCACATTCCTTCAAAAAATCATCAAACTGTAGGCTTAAATACTCTCCACCTCGATCAGATCGAAGTGTCTTGATAGTTTTGCCTAGTTGATTTTGTACTTCATTTTTGAATTCCTTGAACTTTTCAAGGGCATCAGACTTATGGCGCATGAGATAAATATATCCATATCTACTGAAATCATCAGTGAAAGTAATGAAGTAGTGAAATCCACCTCTGGCCTGTGTATTTATTGGTCCACATACATCTGAATGTATTAAGCCCAATAAATCATTAGCTCGTTCACTTTTACCAGTAAAAGGAGATTTAGTCATTTTTCCTAATAAGCAAGATTCACATACTTCAAATTGTTCGAAAACAAATGAATCCAAGAAACCATCTTTATGGAGTTTGGATATACGTTTCTCACTTATGTGGCCCAAACGACAATGCCAAAGGTAAGTTTGATTTGAGTCATTTATTTTAGATCTTTTAGTATTTATGTTGTAAATGGGATTCATTTGATCTAAAATATAGAGGCCATTAATCAATTGTGCCGAACCATAAAAAACATTATTGAGATAAAAGGAACAACAATTATTCTTAATTATTATCTCAAAGCCAATTTTGTCTAAACAAGAAATTGAAATAATGTTTTTAGTCAAACTAGGCACAAAATAACAATCCTCTAAAATTAAACCAAGTCCACTAGGCAAAGATAAAGTATATGTTCCTACAGCTAATGCAGCAACTCTTGCTCCATTTCCAACTCGCAGGTCCACATCTCCTCTAGCCAAAGTCCTACTCCTTTGTAGTCCCTGTACAGAAGTACAAATATGAGAACCACAACCAGTATCTAATACCCAAGAAGTAGTAGTTGATAAATTAATATCAATAACATAAATACCTGAAGCAGACGTTCCGCTTGCTTTGGCTTTCTTGATTTCCTCAAGATAGACAGAGCAGTTCCGCTTCCAATGTCCAGTCACACCACAATGAAAACAGTTTCCTTCCTTAGATACCCCACCTTTAGGTTTCAGTGCAGCCTTTCCCTTTCCAAGATTGGGCTTACCTTTGCCCTTGGGCTTTGTCGGGACTTTGGCCTTTCCCTTGCCCTTATTGTTACGGACCATCAGTACGGGCTTGGGTCCAACCTTTTTCATGTTGCCTTCAGCAGTTCGTAACATACTGAGCAGTTGTGGTAGAGTCTTGTCAATTTCATTCATATTGAAATTGAGAACAAACTGGCTGTAGCTATCCGGCAACGATTGCAGAATAACATCAGTGGCCAACTCTTGGCCCAATGGAAACCCAAGTTTAGACAAGCTTTCAATATAACCAATCATCTTAAGGACATGAGGTCCTACTGGGCTTCCTTCAGCCAGCTTACATTGGAACAAGGCCTTAGAGATATCGAACCTCTCTTGCCTTGCTTGCCCTTGATATAGTTCTTTCAAGTGCTCGATCATATCATAAGCAACCATATCCTCATGTTGTTTTTGAAGATCAGGATTCATAGTGGCAAGCATAAGACATCCGACGTCTACCATATCATCGAGATGCTTCTTATAAGCATCTTTTTCAGCCCTCGAGGCATTAGCAAGTGGTTCATCAGGAAGTGATTTTTCAATGACATATAACTTCCGTTCTTGTTTGAGGACAATCCTCAAGTTACGGAACCAGTCAAGAAAGTTCAAACCATTCAATTTGTCCTTCTCAAGGACCGATCGCAATGAGAGTGTATTAGTGTTTGCAGCCATAATATATCTACAACAATAAAATATGCGTGTGAATAGATTTACCAAGTTTATATTAATCATTAAAAGGACTTTATTAGATGATGTTTCCCACTATTTCAAAATTAATAACCCTCATATATTAATTTCGGAAAGACTTTCTTCAAAGAATTTCTAGTGGGTCAAGGATCCATATTTCACCTTCTCTTAAGTCAGCTTTGGCTTTACTCTCAAGATTATGGTTTATTTAGGTAAGCAACACTTGCTAATTACATCATATGTAACTCCTACAATTTGGTGAACAACTCTTGTTCTAATCATCTTATGATATATCCAAATTACTTGCCTCTAGATTTCTAATCCTATTAGAGTAACCTAGTTAAGTCATTAACCAATTTTTAACCAGCGAATATCACTTGTTTATTCTTCGCGTTTAACCAAGATAAATACTAGTACTTCGCTTTGGCAAAACCTACATAGTATTGATCGAGGCTTTAACGAGGGCATAAATTGGAAGGCCTATATTGACTTAATATTTTAATTGAGGGATTTTGTTAAAATGTTACATCTCACCAATTATGGTCTACTTTAGTCCATTTAATCTTTTAATTGATCTCATCAATTAGTGGGGTTTATTATTATTACCAAATTTGCATGCTTTAGACATCCATAGCATCTCATACATGAATAAGTAAAGCAATAAATAAATGCAATAGTTATAGCCCATAAACTATGGTGGTTCAACCCAAGCCAATGGGAGAACTAATAGGGAACCTAAAGGTGTAAGCCGTTTCATACGCTGTCGATCCACACTTGTCAGCCAATCTTCCTTCTCGTCTTGTCCATAGCAATTTTTACAAATTACAAAATTCAGAAACTCGTTTTACATACGAGGGAGTAAGATGAGAAGAGAAATACAAAAGAATAGTAGTAAGGCACGACACGCAGGCCGTATTTATAAAATTACAACCTTTTATCAAATGGGTCAACGGGCTATAACTATGCATTTCAAACACCGTGCATTTCAAAAATAACATGTACCATTCAACGTTTTGTTAAGTGACATATTAAAATATCCTTTCAATCCTTTTATGGCCCATTAAGTTTTATTTATTAAAAAAAACATACTGGAAGATGATGGGGATCAAAAGGCGGTGACAGGGAGCGGGCCGAAGGCCCGCGACCGGAACCGCCTGATCCCCATCCCCGGGGGTGCGGGGGCAGAGCCCCCGCGGTATGGACCAGGGGTGCGGGGCAGAGCCCCGCGGTACGAACCGCATGCCCCAGTCAAATGAAACCTCACGATTTGATAACTTTTATCAACAGAATCGTGTTTTCAGGATTTTAATCCTTCAGGTTTCATATCGGAACAACTCTTGTTCCACTGGCCAGTAAACTCTTACTGGAAATTGAAAAATCACCGCTACATCATAACAAACTTGTTAATGTTTACAGTAATAACATAAAACTGAATAGGCCATAATACCATGATTAACATTTAATCACTTATCGAAAGGAACAATTATCAGATTTCGCTTAAACGATTTAAACAGGGAAAGCAAAATAAAATTAAAACATGTATCTCATACAATTGCATCACCCAAGTATTTAAACCCGAGTTCGTATCACACAAGTGGCTCTGATACCACTGTGGGATCGCCCGGTGCCTCCAAGGCGCAGCGGAAAATTAGAATAATAAATTTTACCGGCGATCCATACCATGGATCCATGTGTAAGGAACGAATCGGGGTGATAAAGGTTTCGAAATTACCGAAACTTCAATCTGAGTAGACAGCGACGCCAAGGCAACGGGAATCCTGAAGCACTATCGAACCAAGCCGCAACCTTTAACGATGTCGGCCTCTACGTAGTCCACCCAATTGACAATGAACGGAAATCTCTCAGAAACTATTTTCAGAGAGTATCACTTTTGACGGCTGCTAGGCCTCTCTTTTATGGTTTCGGGATTGCCTATGTATATCCCCTTTAGGGTTTTTACCCTTGCCATATTTAAAACTTTGTGTTAATTGGTATATATTCATAATGAATATTTATTACCATAAATAATCCGAATCATAATAATCGTTATTAAATAAATATAATAACGTTTAACCGAAAATTATAATTACGTTAATTATAATAAAGATTTCGGTAAACTATATTTATTTAAATTTATATATATATGAACCAAAATCATATATTAGAAAATTATGTTCTTGATTATGTGTACAACATCCTTGTACATATAGTATGTTCAATAATTTGATTGCCGAATTTAATTAATTCTATAATTAATTTAATTCATGCGACAACCAGACACAATACCAACTATGTTTTACTCCGTTCATTTCAATTAAAAGGTGTGACCCTATAGGTTCTTGTAACATTAGCAGTAATATTAGAACTATTCTAATATTACAAACAATGAGTGGCATCTAGCAATGCATCATTGCTACCTAAGTTACAAGAAGTCATGATTCGACATAACCTTTTGTGATTAACTTTTCATGCATTAATCCTTAAGTCCAATATCTTTAGAATAGACACAAGTCATGGAATAGTCACACTTGCATAGTCCATCCTATGTTTCTTGATACCTTGAGTAGACTATGATATACAAATAAGTATGACATCTCATATCAACTTATTTGAGCATGGCCATGCATTTCTAGTCTCACTCAATCAAGTGGCCTGAGATATTACTCCTATTATGTAGGAGGGACTTATCCTATATTGATCAACCATATCCCTCTACATAGATTGTGGTATATCCAACATTAGTCTTAATAGAACAACCAATTACAGTGTTCGTTTGACTATATCAAAATATACAACTCACGATGTTGGAATGATGATGATCTCAAGTATGAGGATCATATACATATTAATCACTATGAGTAATATTGTGACAATTACATAATAATCCAAGAAACATACTCATAGCGGGTCGGTCCAATATGTTGTTCTCTAACACACACATTCATGCATTGATTCTGATACTCGATATCAATGACAACTCTTTATCATCAATCAACTACATGTTAGTCTCAATGCATTATTATTGTCCTAGCCAACAATAATACTTGACTAAGGATCTTTTAAGAATAATCATATTATTCTTAGGACATTATTATAAAACAGTTTATTTATGCACACAGAAATGAAACTGAAATAATAATGGCAAAGCCTTATATTAATAAACATGATAAATCAAGTATGTTGTTACAACCATCTCGTGATTGATCTTTGGGCATACTCTTACAGTCTCCCCACATGGTGTATGGCTGGTACGGGGGTGTATGGATGGATCTGGGTTGGGTTTCATGTTTGCATTTCTGAATATCTGATCTGTATCAGTTATGGGCCTATGGGCTTAACCTGGTTTCTGAAATGGGCTAAGGCCCAATTAAATCTGATTCTGAGGCCTGATCTGTTTGGTTCTATGGTTGAAATTATGTTACACACTGAGTTTTCCAAAACTCACCCCTTTTCCTTCTATCCTTTCAGGTGAGCCCTAAACTGTGGACTTGTAGCTAGGAGGGATTCAGAGTGGCCACGAAGACTGCGTTTCGGGTTTTAAATTAACTAATTCAGTATTTTAATTTAATCTTAGTTATTCTTATTTTGGTTTTGGGTTTGTAATAAGGGCCTCTTTAAATATTTTTATTTTGGGTTTTTATTCTTTACTTATTTAAATTGACTTTAGTTTAAGTAGGATATTATTTAAATCAATTTGAAAATGAATGATTTTAAGACGCGGTTTTTATAAAAGTACTTGTTTTCAAAATAACATGATAACCAAGCAAAGCTTCCGCAATTTTTAAATGTTCTTGTAAATGTTTTTCATAAATATATATCTTCAATATGTTTACACTTAATTTGAAAATAGACAAGTCACAAGGTTAAAGTGTGGCAATGGATGTGTGCATGTCTAGGAGTGGATCTAGCAAGAGCTTGGTACTTAAGCAGTCTAAATGACTCACCTCCTCTTCTCTTGAATCCTACCTGGTGCATAGTATCCATTCACTTGAAGCCATAACAAAGAGGATCTGATTTTCTGATAACATGTTTTCCGCAACTACATGAGTTTACGAGTTTTCAAAATTTCCTATAAGATTTTACAAAGTTGTTAACAAAGTTTTAATAATAACTCACGTTTTGGAAAGATAAACACAAACTAAGGTTTATGCAAATCTTTCGATAAAAGTTTCTAAACATTACGAAGGGTTTTCAATGAAAACATGGTTTTCGAAAAACACTTCAATGTGACACACCAGACTTGGCCGTAACGTCCAGGCCAGGTTTGGGGTGTTACAGTAAAGGAGACTTAATCTGATTATGAAGGAAGTGGTGAGAAAGGAGGTAATCAAACGGTTAGATGCAGGAATCAACTATCCTATTTTAGATAGTTCGTGGGTAAGTCCGATGCAGTGTGTGCCGAAGAAAGGGGGGATCACAATTATTGAAAATGAGCATAATGAGTTGATTCCAACGAGAACTGTTACTGGGTAGAGGATCTGTATTGATTACAGAAAGCTGAATAAAGCTACTCAGAAGGACCATTTTCCATTGCCTTTTATGGATTAGATGTTAGATCGACTGGCAGGTAATAAGTTTTACTGTTTCTTGGATGGATATTTGGGATACAATCAAATAGTTGTAGCTCCAGAGGACTAACATAAGACAATGTTTATTTGTCCATGTGGTACGTTTTCTCTTAGGCGAATGCCTTTTGGTTTATGTAATGCACTTGTAACATTTCAACGATGCATGATGGCAATATTCACTGATATGTTTGAAAAATTTGTTGAAGTTTTCATGGATGACTTTTCTGTTTTTGGTAACACTTATGTTATTTGCTTGAATAATTTAGCTAAGGTACTAAAGAGGTGCGAAGAGACAAATCTTGTCCTTAATTGGGAGAAGTGCCATTTTATGGTTAAGGACAGGATTGTCTTGGGACATAAAATCTCAAAGAAAGGAATTGAAGTTGATAAAGAAAAGGTGGATGTAATTGAAAGATTACAGGCTCCAATCAATGTGAAAGGAGTCAGAACTTTCTTAGGCCATGCTGGGTTTTACCGAAGGTTTATCAAGGATTTTTCAAAAATTTCTAAACCACTATGTTTATTGTTAGATAAAGATACAGTGTTTGATTTCAACAAAGCGTGTTTAGAAGCTTTTGAAGATCTGAAGAAACGATTATTCTTAGCCCCAATGATTGTTACACCCGATTGGAGCTCACCTTTTGAGCTAATGTGCGATGCGAGTGACTATGCTGTTGGAGCTGTGATGAGTCAAAGAAGAAATAAAGTCTTCCACCCTATCTACTATGCAAGCAGAACTTTGACGGGAGCCCAACTCAACTATACGATAACCAAAAAGGAACTCTTCGCTGTAGTCTTTGCTTTTGACAAATTCTGCTCATATCTTATAGGTACCAAAGTTACGATATTTACTGACCATGCGGCCATTAAGTACTTACTCACCAAGAAAGATGTGAAAGCAAGGCTAATTCGTTGGATACTTTTGCTCCAAGAATTTGACCTTGAGATCCAAGACAGAAAAGGAGTCGAGAATCAAGTAGCTGATCATCTGTCAAGGTTAGAGCAAGATGAGGCAACTTAATCACTTGTGCCAATCAACGAGAACTTCCCCGATGAACATCTATTTGAGGTAAGTTAAATTCATGAAACTCCTTGGTTTACTGATTTTGCCAATTATCTTGCATGTGGAATAATTCCTCAAGAATGACATACCAACAAAGGAAGAAATTCCTTCATGATAGTTGGTATTATTTTGGGAGGTTTCAGTTTTGTTCAAACTATGTGCAGATAACATAATCCGAAAATGTGTAGCTAAAAGTGAGATTGCTGAGATCTTATATCATTGCCATTCATCTCTAAGTGGGAGACACTTTGGTGGCTCACGGACTGCAGCCAAGATTTTGCAAGCAGGTTTCTTTTGGCCTACATTATTTAAAGACACTTACACTTATATGAAGAATTGCGATAATTGCCAAAGAATCAGAAATATATCAAGGAGGAATGAGATGCAATTAACAAATATTTTGGTAATTGAATTATTCGACGTATGGGGCATTGACTTCCTAGGCCCATTTCCTTTTTCGTATGGAAACAAGTACATTTTGGTTACCGTGGATTACGTATCCAAATGGGTTGAAGCTGAAGCATACCTTACAAATGATGCTAAAATAGTCATGCGATTCCTGCATAAGCATGTGTTTACACGATTTGGGACACCAAGAGCTATTATTGGTGATAGAGGTTCTCATTTTTTGAACAAGTGGCTTAAGTGGTTGCTTGACAAGTATGATGTTAAGCACAAGATTGCTACTGCTTATCACCCCCAATCCAATGGGCAAGTTGAAAGAGTGAATCGTGAAATCAAAGGCATCCTTGAAAATGTAGTACGCCCTAGTAGAAAAGATTGGTCTCGAAGGCTCAATGATGCATTGTGGGCCTATCATATAGCATTTAAGACACTGCTAGGGATGACTCCATATCAGTTAGTCCTTGGGAAGGCATGTCATTTGCCGTTAGAGTTGGAAAATAGAGCTCACTGGGCTTTAAAGAAGTTAAATTTTGATCTTAAGCAAGCCGGTGAGAGAAGGATGTTACAATTGGATGAGTTGGAAGAGTTGAGGTTGTTCTCCTATGAGAACTCCAAAATGTGTAAAGAAACATAAAAAAGATGGCATGACAGTCACATACAGCCTCGCGAGTTTAACAAAGGTTAGAAGGTGTTGTTGTTTAATTCAAGGCTGAAGTTATTTCCTGAGAAACTGAAGTCCCGATGGAGAGGACCTTACACCATCTATTGAGTTTATCCTTATGGAGCTATTGAATTATATGACAATTACGGAGTTACGTTTAAAGTTAATGGTCAACATCTCAAACACTATTGGGATGGTGAAGTTGAGCGAGTTGAATCCTTGTTCAAATTAACAAACCCTTGATTTTTCACAAATTTGTTTTGAAAATAAATAAATAATTAAAATTTAGTTTCTTAATTTAGGACATTTAATTAATTTTGTATAAGGAGATTGGAATTTAAGCGGGACCACTGTGACTCCTCCAACCTTTCCTGGGAATTAATTTAATGTAATTTGTTAAGAAGAAATTTTAATTAAATTTCAAATTCTTAAGTACTAGTTTTATTTTAATTTTAAATTCTTTTGTTTTTTTCATATTAATAAAGGAGGCCAAAAATTAGCCTAAGTACTAATCAAATTTTCTTTTAAGTGAGTTTGTACATACAGTCCAAATTTGAGGCCCAAGTTAGCAAAAAGAAGGGAAAATCTATACCCTTGCCGCCACTTCCATTCCTTGCCTCCCAAGTAACCCTAATGTGGCTAAAATTGTGTTACATGTTGCCCTAATTTTTCCTATATAAACCCCTCTTCATTCTACTTCTTTTCACATCCATCAAGCAAGTTGCTTAGCCTAAAAAAATCCCAAAATTCTCTTCTTGTGTCGCTAACCACAAATCGCTAAAGAAATCCCTAGTTTTCTTTTTCTTTTTCCCTAGCCAAAATAACCTAGTGCCACCGAAAAAGGTTTGCCGAAGCATTGGCATTGCCGCCACAAGTCGCTCCCATCACCGCTGCAAACCTGCTTCTTTTCACATCCATCAAGCAAGTTGCTTAGCCTAAAAAAATCTAAAATTCTCTTCTTGTGTCGCTAACCTCAAATCCTTAAAGAAATCCCTAGTTTTCTTTTTCTTTTCCCTTAGCCAAAATACCCTAGTGTCGCCGAAAAAGGTTTACCGTAGCACTGGCATTGTCGCCACAAGTCGCTCCTATCGCCGCCGCAAACCCACGTCACTGTCGCACGTCGTTGTCACTACCACAATCCTATTCCTATCGCAAGGGTTTGCCGTAGCAAATCCCATCACCTTGCCAATCCTTTTCTCACTATTTTGCCGAAACTTTGCTGAATTTTCGGGAAAAAGGACCATGTCTCGCAAAAGAACTAGATCGTCAAAGACTACTCCAGAAAATCCAATCGTGATCAACGAAGAGGTGAAAGGGAGGTTTGATTCAATTTTCAAGCATCAACCCATGATGTCGGAAAAAGGTTTCAACTTAAAGAGCAATGATGTGAAGGTTGTTCCTGATTAGAAAAGTAATCAATGCCCTCAAGTGGGAACAATTTTGTGATGCTCAATCACTTCCTGATGATGAACTAGTTCGAGAATTTTATGCAAGTCTGGCTACACAAGATGCTACCGAGGTTATCGTTCGAAGAAAAAAGGTACCTACTACTTTTAAATCCATCAATGATTTGTTCAATTTACCTGATGTTGAAGAAGATGTGTACTACCCTATGATGAACAACATCAATTGGGATTTACTTCAACAAGTACTTAATGTTGTGACAAATCTGGGATCCCAATGGATTATAAGAAAGTATGGGAGCCATTCTTGCCGAAGGAAATACCTAAAGCCAGTAGGAAAGGTATGGTTTTACTTTGTTCGCTATAGTTTTATGCCTATCTCACATAGTTCCACTATCTCGATGGAACGGATGCTGTTGTTATATGCTATCTTGATAGAAAAGTCCATTAATGTTGGGAAAATTATTCATAAAGATATTTATGATTGTGCTAAAAAGAAGAAAGGAAGTGCTTATTTCCCATCATTAATCACTTAACTGTGCTTACGGGCCTGTGTGAAAACACAAGCAAATCTGAAGGGGAAATATGTTCAAGGGTGTATTACAATTCATGACCTTGAAAGACTAGTAGGAAGGGTGCAAGAGCAGAACCAACGTGAGCAAGCAGAACCATCTAAGCCAGAAATAGAAGAGTCGACAAATGCAATTGAAATTGAAGGTAACTCAGTTGCAGACTCTGAAGAAGAAGAATCTGAAACAGAACCAATAGGTCCTAACCCAGTTGAAGGAACTACAAACCTTGAACCTAGGGTTAAGCCAAAAGAAGAACCAGTTAAGCCGAGTGTTGAACCCCAATTTGTAACTCCAATACCAACTCATGCAAGTACTTCAAAGAAACCAGAGTTGTTAATTATGATGGATATGTGCAAGTTCATGCACAAACAACAACAAACTTACTGGAAATATGCAAAAATTAGAGATGATTCAATTTGAAACACCTTTAAGAATATCTCTAATCCTTTTGTGCCTAAGTTCCCAGATGGTATCTTCGAGACATGGACGAAAGAAAGTGACGACGCAAGTGGGGATGGAGCTCAGAAAAACAAAGGGAATGAGTTAGAAAATAAAAAGAGGGGATTCTTGCCTTTTTATTTTATTCTAGGAACTTATTTCGTTAGTATTTAGGATTTAATTTTTGCAAAATAAAACCTAGCAAGCATGAATAAATACTTCTTTAGAAGGAAAAAGACTAAGTGATGTGGTAATGGGAATGAACATGTCTAAGATTGGGTTATAAGGAAAGACTTGGTATTTAAGCAATCTTAATGACTCACCTCTCTTTCTTTTTCAACCTTACCTGGTGTTCAATTTTCATTCACTACTTTGCTCTTGCAATGAGGACATTGCTTCTTTTTAAAGAGGGTAAGGCAAATAGGTTGCACGAGTTTTTTTTGTTTGTTTGTTGTTTCAATCAATTTTTTTCATAAGTATGCTTTAATAAATGAATTTTTCAAGAATTTTTTTTGTTTTAATAAGATAGTTCGTATGCAAGCATGAATGATGATTTTATCTAAGTGATTGTATGTTATCGTGAAGAATGGAATAATTGTATGAACTTAGCCGTAGGTAATGTTTGCCATGAAAACTTAGTTTCTTTTGAAATTAGACATACATGAGGGTTTATATCTTTAGAATTCACATAGTGACTTCTTTGAGGCGAAATCTTAGGAGATATAAAAATCTAAAATGATATAGGCACCATTTCTTTAGAACGTTTGAGCCTTTCAAAGCTAACCTTGCGACATTTGACCCTTGAAACCAAAATTTTGAGCTTAATGGCCTGTTTATTGCAATAAACCTACATTACAAGCCATGTTCCCATCTTTTGAAATTTATCCAAATTTTGTGCACCCATCTTAACTTAAGTGGTCTTGGTAGTCAATGTTTAAATGTTTAGAAGATGTATGTGCTCACATTTAAAAAAAAAAACACAAAAGAGTGAAAAAAAGTTTGCTCAGTCTTGGAAAAGAAAAATATATGAGCATAGGTTCAAAATAAGTTTGGGGGTGCTCCAAAGGTTCACTTGAAGAAGAAGGTTGAATTTCAAGTTCAAGACAAAGTTAAAGGTTAAGATTTTAAAACTGAAATTTCCCATCTCTTAAAATCCCTAACTTCAACCGAGCCCCATTACAACCTTATGAAAAAGGTTAAGATTTTAAAACTGAAATTTCCCATCTCTTAAAATCCCTAACTTCAACCGAGCCCCATTACAACCTTATGAAAGACCTATTGATTTGATGATTATGTCACCTACATTAGTGGAGAGGAAGTACTAAGTTCAACATATGAAGAGCATAAATAAGCCTTGTGATTGTTTTGCTTGATTAATGAGAAATTATGTTGAATGAAGAATATTATTTTTGGTAATGGCATACATGCATATCATGATTCATGTCGGCATATCTTGAAACTTAGTATGAAACTCTCAAATGTGTGCATATGAGCTAATTATTAATGAAGGAGATCTATGAGCATGAATTTATTGAAGCATGATTATGGGACGAGGATTGATGCTACTCACATTCTTAGCTAAATTTGCCTTAGCAAAACCTGGTGTTGTGCATAAACATTACTCGGGACGAGAAATAATTTAAGTTTGGGGGTGTGTAAACGGGAAAATATATAGGATTTTTCCTATATAATTCATCACCTTTTTGCTTAATTTTATTGCTAAAACTTAGTAATTGTTTATTAAATTAATGAAATATGTGGAAAAATGAAATTAGGACATGGAAATTATTAAAATGTAATTTTATGTTTTATTATATAGTTTTTATGCATAAAATGGCTTATTTTATATTAATTTGAGCATATTCTATTTTTAAGTTATAAAATGGGCCATGCATGATTTAATTTAATAATAAAATATAAATTTATATTTAATAAATTATTTCTATATGTTTTATTAATAAAATTAGGCTTAATTAATTAAGTAAAATTAATTAATTAAAGTGGTTAATTTGCATTGTTTGGTCCCCTGATTTTTCTATTATTTTTAGACAGGTGGGAGAGCTTTAATTCAATTACAAAGCCGTCCCAATTGGACTAAATTAGCCCCTAATTTCGGTTGCACATGGAGGTTAATAAATCAACATTTGGGTTAATTGCATGAAGTCCCTGAAGATTTAAAAGAATCAGAGATTTACCTAAAGATTCACCAGAGACTGGGTCTTGCTCCTGCGTGATGTGGCACATGAATCAAGCTAAAAATCAACCACCTTACCTACATGTATGGCCGGCCACACTTGGAAGGATTTGAAGTGGATGAACACTTCCATTTTTAGTACACTCACACCCCAACCTCACCTATAAATAAGACCCTTCACCTCACTTCTAAATCATCCCTCATTCATCCATTCTCTTCTCTTCTCTCATTTTCACTCAATTCTCTCTTCTCCCCACGCCATCCACCATCCTTCCTTTAGGGGTTTTAGCTATTTAGCCTATCAAGAAACCTTGGTTGGCCACCTCGGAGATCCATCAGCAAATGAGCAAGCAAGAGTCAAAGGAGTTCTCACCATTCAGAGTCTTGGGTGACAACCGTCTGAATAGGGTTTAATCTTTCTTTTCTTAAAGTTGATTTAAATGTTTGCTATGAGTTCTTTTTTCTTGTTTTCAACAATGAAAGCTTAATTTTATTTAAGCTAGGATGATTATTTTAATTAACTAATATTTATTTGATTCATGCTTAAAATGTTTGTGCCTTAATAGATCATGTTTTCAATTAAAATCAAATCTGTATTTTGTTCATACGTGATTTATATGCACCTAAATTAGCTGAGCGATCCTAACCAGACGACGGCTAATGGACGCATAATTGAAATGTGCATGCTCAATTTAGATCCTTAAACCAATTAAATTGCAGGTTGCATAACATCCCTAGTACGGCTCTGTTATCTGCATAGTTTTTAGATTTATGTGATGAAATTGTTTCATACCTAATCCATCCCTGTTACTTCACATGAATACTAAGAAATCCTAAAATGATTTTCAAACTCATGAAAGGTCGAGTTGCCATGGAATGTTTTTCCGAATGTTATTAAGCATGTTGAAAATAAATTAAGTTTAATTAGAGTAATTATCCTAGTTTATTTATGTTAGAATTGTTGCATATTGTGTTAAATTTGCTAAAATCTGTTTCATTCATATAGTTGCATACTTAGGATAATTTGCATCAGGGATCATTGCATCTAGTTATTTTAATTCTTTTAAATCATCACTACCAATCAAATTGAGTTTTTATTCACCGAATTGTTATTATAATTTTGTAATTAATTGACTTTGTGCTAATAAAATCCCTGTAGAGATGATAACTCTTCATACTTATTACTTGAGCGACTGTGTACACTTGCACAAACCAATTGTGTAACACTCCAAACCTAGCCCAGACGTTACGACCAAGTCTGGTGTATCACATCAACGAGGGATTAACCATATGCTCTTAGTTATCGTGATTAGGGTGTGTTTTGTAAAACCGTTACTAAACTTTTTAAAAGAAAGTCCAGGTTTAATTGTGAACGTCATATCCACTATCAGATTTTTGAATTATTTACTACGAGATCTTGTTATCCATTTGTTACGAGTGCTTTATTTTGAAAACGTTGTTTAATTCTATAAAAAGCCCGTGCAGCCTTAATCTATCCATTTAACCAAATTATAAATAAAGAATTAAGACCCAAGTTAAAATAATTAAAGCGGCCTTATTACAAACCCGAAACCAGAATAAAAATGATTAAAAATAAAAATGGAAGTAAACAGACTTAATTAAAAACTATCAAATGTAGTCCACATGGCCACTCTGAATCCCTCCAGCTCCAGGTCCGCCAATCTAGTGCTCACCTGCGTGGATGGAAGAAAAAAGGTGAGTTTGGAAACTCAGTGTCTAAAGAAAGCCCATCCGGAGCCCAAATCAGCTCAAGCCCACTAGGCCTAAGCCCTATCCAGTCTCAGTAATAATTGGGCCAAAGCCCCATTCAGTATTCAGATAACTGGGCCTTAGCCCTATTCAAATAACAGTACGGCCCTTAGGCCCATTTTAGTAACAGAATAGATATCATGCATGAATGCAAAGTCCATAGCCCATCCTATGTCCATCCGCTACACACCACCCGTACTAGCGCAACACACCTGTGGGGAATAACTCGACCCACCCAGCCCATCACACCACAGTCGCAGCATAGCTACTCAGATAACGTGGCCAAGCCACTAACAGTATAACGAGGCAACATCCCTTGCAGTAAAACGAGGCAAAGCCCCTTTTAGTAATCGTGGCAATGCCACTTGCACTTCCTCCATCAATAAACCCAGTCCCATGCAACATTTTAATCATGTCATGGCATACAATAAACAGAAACAGTAAAGCATGCATTTCAGTCAAATTTAGCCCTAGGGGTATAACGGTCATTTGCACATAGGGGTAAAATAGTAATTTCACACCCATAAGGGGTATTTCAGTAAATATACCAGTTTTTAGGGTTTTATGCATATTTCAATTAATAGCAGTCTCATTACCATTTCAGTAGCTTATCTAGCCCATTTTAGCAGTTTAAAGTTATTAGGCTCTAAAACCCCTAATGGGCCCTACAGTGTCATTTAGCTATTTTAGCCCATTTAGCCCAAATTTTATGTCTAGTTTAACAGTTTTATCATACGAGTCATCAGAACCCACTTACCGCCAGCTTTCACCCAAATGGGCCCGTAAGCCCATTGGGCCTGAATTTAGCCCATCGAGGCCCAAATTCACTGAAGTGCACGAAATCGTGCATTCACCAATTTTACCGATTTCGATTGCAGATTTTACCGCTTCTATTCGACCCACAAGCACTCGCACGCTCGCAAGCCCAAGAAATGCCAGAATTTTGGCATTTCTGCTTTTTGGCTTTTGCCGATTTAGACTACAAGAGGGTGTTCGTTTACACACCTAATTTGCGACTAACATTATCGTGATCTCCCACGAGTATCCTACAATCGGTCAGTTAACAAATTAGACTTACAAATTAATGATAATTAATGTAATCCTGCTTACCACATTCGGCCAACCTCTCCTAAGGCCTTAGAACACTTACGTCTGTTGAAAATAGGGACTAGATCTAGATCTAGTCGTTCCAATGATCCAAGCCCGCTATCGGTAGCCCTTAGTTCCTCACTAGCACAAAACAAATCGATAAACAAAACAATACATCCTTTAGTCTTAGTCGACAGCCACCTTATGCATATAGGGGTTTTTGGCTTTTCTTAAATCTCGAAATAATGAATGGAACAGAGAATCCGAGTACTTACCGAAGGTTCACTAACTCAGAACGATTCCAATCCCGTTTTTAACTTAGATCTAATGTAGATCTAGCCTCTAAACACGAGCAGAGAGTGAATCTAAGAGATCTAAGGGTTTGGCTCCCAAATCCCTATGGATATGGTAATTTCGACTTTTGGTAAGATGGAGGAGAAGGAAAGATAGAAGTTGTATGAAAAGAGAGGATGTCGACAAGGGTTATGAGAGCGTGAGATTTGGCTAATAGGGGAAGAAGAAGAAAGGAGGATTCGGCTATGAACAAATCGGCACAAAAGTAACCTTTTTCGGGATTTTGGCTTTTATGGAAATCAGTCAAGAAGATTGAATAGGAGAGGTTTAAGATTGGTGATGTAAAAAAGATGGAGAAGAAAATGTAAAAAGAAAAGAAGATGAGAGGATTGATAGATTCGGCTTTGAAGAACTAGGAGAAAAAAGGGATGAAAGGAAAGAGAAGAAAGTTTGGTATGGACAAAACGGCACAATGAGTAAGTAGGCATCTAGGTTTTGATTTCTAGGAAAAAGAAAGAGGAAGAAGAGGTAATTAAGGGCACTATACCTATTCGGCCACAAGAGATAGCCCCTAATGTCAATCCCGAAAGCTTAATCCCCTACACAAATCGGCACACAAGGAACAAATGCCGACATTGCAACCACCAAACCCAAATGCCAAATTTGCTTCCTAAGACCCCTACAATCGGCCAACACTTCCACTCTTTCAAAATTCCTAAAATCTCTCCCCCTTATCCCAGCTGATTCAATCTCATGCACAATTCAAACTCTTCCATCAGAGTTTCACTTAACATCCATCACATGACGGCACATGCACAAAAATTAAAAACATACACTTGCTTAACTTGTGACTTGAACACTGGCCCTTGCACAAGCATCCACACGCCACTTTTTTAGGCACTTAAGTGGCGCCACATTGCCACTTTACCAAGGGCTTCCTTGTGTCTTATTTCCCTTACTTTTTCTTAAAAGCCCACTTAACCAAATCCCCTTCACTTGAATCCAAAATTTGATATTTCTGCTGGGTTTTAACTTAGGCTTGGGCCTTCTAAAGGCCCCCTAACATGCTTAAACATAAATTTCATAATCCAACAACAAAATTTCAAAATTTCACCAACATCGCAAAAATCTCAAAAATCAAGGCGTTACAAATCGTTACAGCTATTGGCATCGATACGAGATTACATGTAAGACCATATCTGATATACAGTATTACTACTGTGTATACAAGATTCCCGAGCATCCAAATGTATTCCCAATGGTTCAACGGGCATAGTCGAGACGAGGATAGAAGTAAAATCAATCTAAATGTCACAGGTACATATGAAAGGAATATGAGAATTAGAATGAGGTAATTTGAGGAATTCATGTGAACTATGTTATAATTATGAGAAAGGTTTTTGATTGATGCATTTTATGCCATCTTCTACTTTTATGATTGATTTGCACTTATTTGAATTGTTAAGTTTATTATTATACAAGCTTACTATGCTGTAAAGCTTACTTTATTTTATTTTTTTTATGTTTTATAGTGAACCAAAGCTAGCTCAGATCTGAGGATCGTCAGACCTACTATTGGTCATCTCTTTTGGTACTTTTGATGTAATGTATACATGGTATATGGCATGTATAGGCTATGGTCACTTTCATATGGTTCATGGACATGTATTTGGTTAGTTGAAATGGCTTGATGTTGATTTTTTATTTGATGTATATATATTGCCAGGTGATGTGGCATATTATGGTATGTTTGATTTTGGTTACAGTAGCTCAAATGGCCATTTGGTATGTGCTATGTATATGCTTAGTCTTGGTTGATAATTGGATGCTAATTTGGTTGGTGAAATGTGAAGATTTGGCATATGTTATATATATGTGAGTCATAGTTAATGTAGCATGATGGTTTGGTATGTGAACTGGTTAGGTAAATGGTTATGATTTGAGTAGGTAATGGTTGAATTTGATATGGCATGGTTTGTCCATTTTGGATGATGATATTTGGCTGCCAATTGTGTATAGAAATGGTACATATTTCACTTTTGTAGGTTATGTATATTTGGGTGGCAAAATGACTTGGTAAATAGAGTATTTTTGTCCACACGGGTAGAGACAATGTTGTGTGTCTCAACCATGTAAGACCCACGATCATAGTATACGACCGAGTGTCTACCCGTGTGGATGGTTGTAAGGCTATTTACCAAGCCTTTCCATCACCCTTTTCATGCACACACTCATACCAAAATCATCAACGTAAATCATGACATTAATGGACAACAACATATCCATAAAAGTTGCAAACAGATATCATTCAAATGCTACATTTGCCATATAATAACTTTTCAAAATTAACAAACCAAATTTCATGGCCCTTCACTTAAGAAATGCTAAGGCTGTCTTAGTTAAAACTTAATTTACACTTAATAGACTATTTAGCTTATACATGCCATTTAACCATAATTACGGGCTTTAAATACCAAACCATAGCAAGATAGTGTGTTGTGATCTCTATCATCTTCCAACCCGAGCAGACTTCTGAAACCCTATAAGCATAAGAAAGTAAACAAGGTAAACTATAAAGCTTAGTAAGCTCATATGACTATTAGATTAATGTGAGCTATCAAGTACATTTCGAATATTTGCACAAATATAAAGGGTTCATATGGTCTCACCATACAATCATTTATTCCCCCTATGGAGTTAACCTCGACTTCTGGAAACTTATTCATTTCAAGATTAGTATGATTCAAACGCATACCTATCACTCATTTGTCGTTACTTATGCATAAATGATATAAAGTATTTCACATTTGATTCAATAATCATTCCATAAGCATGAGATACTATCTCATGTGTCAAACCTATAACTTTTCTCATGATTACAACATGGACTTATGACAAGTCTCTAAGTTTCTACCACTTGATATTAACATGAGTTTCATACGTACTTGTATCACTAGATTTCATTTGCACTTTCTTCTTGACCTTGTCTATTGATTCACTTACACATTGATATTTCACATCTCATTTATAAAACTAGATATGAATTACACAATGTCTGTCTTACCCGTTGAGTCAATCATAACACCATCGAATGCATTGGGAATTATTTATGTACGGTACCACTGCCATACTTTAGATATGGTCTTACGTGAGATCGTCTACAGATGCCATGTCCCAAACATGGTCTTACACTTACACATATCAAGGCCGATGCCATGTCCCAGACATGGTCTTACACTAGCTCTCATCTGTATATGCCGATGCCATGTCTTAGACATGGTCTTACACTGACACATATCGAGGCCGATGCCATGCCCCAGACATGGTCTTACACTAGCTCTCATCTGTCTGTCCTGATGTCAATGTCCCAGACATGGTCATACTCTAGGTCTCATCCGTCTGTACCGATGCCATGTCCCAGACATGGTCTTACAGTAGCTCTCATCTATGTGTGCCGATGCCATGTCCCAAACATGGTCTTACACTGACACATATCAAGGCCGATGCCATGTCGAGACATGGTCTTACACTAGCTCTCATCTGTCTGTGTCGATGCCATGTCCCAGACATGGTCTTACACTAACACATATTGAGGTCGATGCCATGTCCCAGACATGGTCTTACACTAGCTCTCATGTTGCCATGGTCCAACCATGGTCTTTTTTCGTCAATGCATAGCGAGTCGTAGTACGATCATACTTGACCCTGCATTCCTCTTGATTAGTCTTGCAATCTGATCTCATACTTTCATTTTATCATAGTTAGATGACAATATAGGAAATATTACAGTATCTCATTTTCAATTTAATAATTCATCACTGTAAATTAATCATATGAACTTACCTTGTTTGCAGAAACAACGACCTAAGTCGACTATCTGATACTTTGTTCTCCCTCGTTCTCTGTCCAAATTTCAATTCCCCTAATCTATAAAATAACCATTTTTATTTATTTAGTTGTCAATTTATACCATTTACTCCAAAATTCACATTAGGACAACTTTACATTTTTTCCCCTAATGTTTCACATTCTTGCAATTTAGTCCTTATCACAAAAAGTGCGAATTCATGGACTTAAACACAATTCATGCTTAGCCGAATTTTATAATTACTACTAGTTATCCACAAAACACACTTTGGAAAATTTACAGCTTTTCCCCTAAACTTTCACAAGATTATGATTTGGCCCTTAACCTCGTAATACGATTTAATCAAATTTCCCCCTTCCACAAGCCTAGTTGAACCTTTATTGTTCTTATAGCAGCTCACAATTTCAATGATTTCACATATTTATCATCTATTTTACAACCTATGCAAAATGGTTCTATTAAGGGGTTTTATGAAAATCTTTCTACAAAAGTTGTTTATTAAGCAACCAAGATTCATTTTCTCCTATAAAAATCTAGCAAACAACATGAACACTTTCATGGAAAAACCCTAGACTCTCAACCATTTTGCAAAATAGCTCCCCCATTTGTTAGCTTAAGCTACAAGGGCTCCAAAAATGTAAAAAATCATCAAAAATAATCATCATAATCACTTACTTGGTTAAGGACTAAAGTTGCTAAAATTTCTAAGCTTCCATAGCTGTTTTCTTAGAGGAAAACTAGGTGGAAGAGAGAAAGAATTGAAAAGATGATGACTAGTTTTTGTTTTATTATTATTTAATCTATTAAGTCACCAAACCTCAACCTACCCCATTTGACTATTTCATTTCATTGTCTCCTATGGCCGGCCATCTTCTTTTTAATGGTTTAATTGCTTTTTTCAAAACCCCACATTTAGGTTCTCTAGCTATTTAACTTATATAGCTAGTAAATCGAAACTTTTAACTTTTTACGATTTAGTCCCTTTTTCAAAATTGAGTGAGCAATTGTTAAAATTAATTTACCAAACTTTTCATGCACTCATATAATCTTGCTATAACTCATATGATAGCATTAAAATAAATTTTCTAACCTTGCATTAGTGGTACTAAAACCACTGTTCGACTAGCCCTTTAATCGGGTAGTTACAATTCTCCCCTTTTTAGGGATTTTTGTCCCCAAAAATCTTATCAGTGTAAGGATTTGAGAATCATTTTCTCATTTCCTTATCAATTATTCACATAACTTTGGATTCTCCATCCTTTAATCTCGTAGGTTAAGATCTTAATATGTTATTCATTATTCCTCAAGTCTAACAAGATTTCAACGTCTCTTTATAGCTAAATCGAGAAATTTTTATTTCCGCTACAACACTTTCACCAACACACATTTCGCTAACTGAAACTCAATGCCTTTATATATAGTTTGTATTCTTATTCTATCGGTCTGAAACTACTTCTAATTATTATAAATTACTTTCACTTTTCTGTTTAAACTTTCTGATGAGGTCGATCCCATGGATTCTTTCTCACAAAGCTTAATCAGTTGACAATTGAGTTCAGTAATTGCAAACCTACACACTTCATACAATGCCGTCTTTTCACACAACTAAAAGATAATTATCACACACAACTCAATCAATAATAATTGTCATTCTTATTTACTTTCAAATTCTAAAGCACCATAACGTAACTTTATCTCGAGGATCTAACATTCCCCTTCGGTTTAGCTGTCTGAAAGAATAAAATCTAACACACTGGGAGATCTCGTTATGTGATGAAGTAATAAATTGATCGTACCTAAAAGACTAACTATTATCACGACAAAAGGCAATCGCACCTATCAAGTAGTAGTATAGCTAGTGGCAAGACAGGAATATCGAATCCAAGGAACTAAAAGTACTAGTAATGACTTTCTTCCTATTATCTAGCCTAAGGAATAAAAGGGGTTTGGTTGTAAACTATTCTAAATTAAACTAAAGAAACGACAAAGAGTAAATTGGGAAAATTACTTTGGGAAAACTGATTGATAAATACAATACCTAAGGAAGAATCCACCTAAACTTCACTTGTTATCTAACGCTGAACTAGACGATTTCTTCATTTGACTTGATCCGTAGAGATCCCTAAATTATGTTAATATCTTCGTGAGAATAAGAACAACTAATTCTAGGTTGATTAATTGAAATCTCTTTCTAATTAAAACCTCTAGTCTTGCATTAACTCGATCTATGGATCCCCATATTAGATTTGACTCTAATTCGACAGATTTTCATCGTCCAATGTCTAGGATTACGATCAACTCCGCTTAATTGTGTTGGATCTACTCTTAAATAGGGACTTTTTCTCCTTTGCCTAAGCACATTCAACTTAAATCAATATCCCAGAAATATTAATTCAAGAATTAAAAACACAATTAAGAACAAGTCAAATATTTATCATATAGTTCAGATAACAATAACAAGATCCGTCTTACGTTTCAACCCCCTTAGATATTTGGGGTTTTAGTTCATGTTTATAAAAAGAAACATCTCAGAATAAAGAAAATAACAAAACATAAGAAAACCCAAAGCTCCTGAAAGGATTGAAGGGAGATCCTCTGTCTTGATGTAGACCCTGGCTTCTGAGATGGATCAATCGGCTTTCCTTCAAGTAATTCCCTGCCTTTAGCTCTCTGTCTTGGCGGGAAGACTATACCCTTGGCAGGAATAATGCACACCTTTGTAGTTGCCTCCTAGGGTCTTTATATAGAGTTTGGAGAGTCTTTTTTAACCCCTAAGTAGCTTTTTCCTCATGAAATTAAACTTTCTCACGATAGGGACACGTCCGTGTAAGTCGATGCTAGGCCATTTCAAGCCTGTTAAAGTGACACGGCCGTGTGGGTTGCCCGTGTGAATCGAGTCTAGGCCGTGCTCGAGCCTATTTATGTGGCACAGCCATGTGACACCCTCATGTGGTGAACTCCAGGCCGTGTTGATTCCTTGCTTTGGCCATTTTCTCCGTTTTCGACCCATTTCTTGTTCTTTTCACTCCCCTAAGCTCACCTGAGTATAAAACATGAAATTAAAGGTTTAGGAGCACCAAATTCCACAAATCAAGGAATAATTCATCCATAAATATGCTAAGCATGAGGTAAAATATGTATAATTTACAGTTTATCACTGGGTTATCTAAAAGTTTTCGACATGTATAATTTGATCAATCTATCATAAGAGTGATTTGTATATATATTGAGATCTAATATGCACACTTCTCTACACACTCAACAATAATTCAGACACCATCTTCCTTTTTCACATTGTCCTTTGAATTTTATTTTCTCACTATTCAATCAATAATAAAGACTGTAATAGTCTTGAAGGTACTTGATAATCGACTTTACTTGGTTGATCATTCAGGTAATTGGACATATGGTTGAAAGTATCATGTTTCATACTCGTTTGCTAGAACAATCGCCTCAAATTATCGTACATCTCGGTACTCCCTGAACGATCAAATAATTGTTTAATAATCTCAGTGTTTCTTAATACACAAATTATGTTCCGATACAACAAAAAAAAATCATCGATTATAATTTAAAATTCTTAATTAGAAGTCAATTTACTTTGACCCTCTTTTAATTTATAAGTCACTAACACATTTTTGGGTTTTACAATTCGACGAATACATATCAACTTAATTTCTAATTCAACTAACGACTATCCGTCACTTGATCAAATTAATCATATAATCATTACTCGTAACGTACACATAGGTTTTTCATTCAGGGCATCTGTGACAATAATCGTTACCTCTGGATAATAATCAATCATTGCGCCAAAAGCTTCTGACAGTTCAAGTTACCCTGCAATCTCAAATTCAGATCTTTTCGAAACATCAAATGTTTTAAACTCTCGGGGTCATCAAAATGTTATATTACTCACCAAATAATAACTGTTTGTAGCCCCCCAAACTCAGCCCAAGCGTTATGGCCAGATCTGATGTGTCATATGGACAGTTGACTAAGTTATGATCTTCTTTTAGTAAAACGTTATGTTGTTTTTAGTATACCATATTGCACATCTTATAATTAAGAAACATCATTAGTTCTAAAAACTGTATTTACTACCAAATACAGTTCACTTTGTAGAAGATTTTATTACCGTGTTATTGTTTGTTAAGTTGTCAATTTGTCATGTAATGTATGCTTTGAAAACGTTTGATTAGATTTGAAAAGCCCGCATGAACTAATCTACCGTTGAAAAAAATCCAAAATAAAATCCCCGAGTGACCTTTTTACAACTTGAAACTCGAAAATTAAAGAAGTACTGGAATAAAGTAAATTTAGGAAAATGTAAAACCGAAAAATAATTCACGTGGCCACTCCGAATCCCTTGCAACTCCAAGTCCTCTATGGTTGGGGGTTACCTGCATGGATGGAAAAGAAGGGGGTGAGTTTGTGAAAACTCAGTGTGTAAGCTAACCCAACCAGTGTCAGAGATCAGTTCAAGCATAGACTAGGCCGAAGCCCTTTTCAGATACATTTAAACTGGGCCTTGGCCCTATTTAGAAAATAGTGTGGCCCTTGGGCCCATTATAGAAACAGATCAGATTATAATAGTATATGCATGTATGCAAAGCCCAAGCCCAATCCAGCCCTACACACCACCCGTACCAGCCCTACACACCATGTAGGGAATAACTCAACCCATCCAGCCCTACACACCATAATCCCAGCAGAGCCGCTAAAGCAGATATCGTGGCCAAGCCACCAGAATAGTAATACGAGGCAGAGCCTATAAGCTGAATACGTGGCATTGCCACTTTTAGCACTTCCTTTATAATAATAACCCAACCCCATGCAAATTAGTGTATACATGTCATGGCATACAGAATATCAGATATAGTAGCATGCAAACTAGTCAACTTTTCTCTAGAGGTAAAATTGTCATTTAGCATCTAGGGGTAAAATAGTAATTTTCGCCCTTTAGGGGTATTTCGGTAATTTTGCTAGGTTTTAGGTTTTTATGCTTATTACAGTCTACTAAACAGATCTAACGTCACCCAAGTGACTCAAATAGCCCATTTCATTTATACAATGCCATCGGGCCCTAAACCCCTAATGGGCCCGACGAAGCCTACAAGCTACTATGGCTCGCTAAGTCTCAATTTACACATATTTGTACAGAATTAATGTCCAATTCACCAGAGAACACTTACCGTGTAATTTTACCCATATGGGCCCGAGAGCCTATTGGGCCCAATTTCGGCCTATTGGGGCCCAAAACCACCCAAGTGCACAGAAACGCGCACAATAACCTTACCATCCGTTATTACCAATTCCATAATTTCGTACCGACCCATGAGCACTCACACGCTCATAAGCCCTCGAAATGCCGGCATTTCGGCATTTTGGCTTTTTAGCTTTTGCCGATCTAATCTACTAGAAGGTGTCGATTACACACCTGTTTGCGTACTACGTCAAGATTCTACACATGATTAACCTTTACTGAAATCTAGACCACAGATCTAGATCTAGATCGCTTCGACGGCCCTAGCCTCTAACTGTTCCTCTCTAGCTCGCCCCTTTACCTCACTAATACACAAGAGAACCAAAAGAAAAGGCTAAAATAGGTGTTTATCCCAAAAGGAGTCAAAATCGGTAGCTACCATGGGAAGATAGGGGTTTCCGGCTTTTCTTAAATCAAAAGAATACAGAAGAAGAGATTCGAGTACTTACCACCGGGATTTGCTAAATCGATTCTCTATCACTAGAAGTTATTTCACCACTCTACACTCAAATCTACACTTGATTCAATTGAAGCACTAAGGAGAGAATGACTAGATAGGAGGGGTTGAAAATCAATAGAGAATAGGGGATGGAATTCGGCTTTTGAAATAGAACCCTAGAAAGTGTAGAGGTTTTGGTTTGAAAAAAAAGATGAAAGAATGAGAAGAAGTTATGAATCAGAGAAGAGATGGTCAACAGAGAGATATGGGAGGCTTGGTTTTGGCTTTTGTAAAAATAGAGGCAAGAAGAATAAATCAGCAAGAGAAGAACCAAGTGTTTTTGGGTTTTCAGCTTTTTGAGACAATCGATCACAAGAGGTTCAAAGTGAATCAATTCAAACAATAAACAAGAGAAAAAAGAGGAAAAGAAGATGATAGATTCGGCTTGAGAAGAAAAAGAGAAGAAAGGGTTTGGTTCTTTGAACAAATCGGCACAAGAGGGTTTGTGTATTGCGTTTTCAGCTTTTAGAACAAAAATGAGTAGGAGACAAAGAAAAGAAAACAGTGGAGAGAATGAAAACCCATACAATCTACCTATTCGGCACTAATTGATTGACCAAAGAAAATCCTGAAAGGAACCAAAAAAGAATTCGGCACACTCATACCACAATTGCCGAAAATGCTACTTCCTAAGGACCCTAGCCAAAATTGCTCTCCAAGAGACCCAGATTCGGCCAACCCTTGTTCTCAATCAGCTCCTAAATTTTCTCCCCTTATCACTCCTTAATCCAATCCCATGAGCAATTCAAACACTTTCCTCTAGAGTTCAACTTAAGTTCCATCTCTTACCATGCACATGCAACAAAATAAAATAAGCACTTTGCTAACCAAGGGATTCGAACCTCAGCTCCCTCACAAGCCTCTACATGACAACTCCCTGAGCCCTAAGTGGCACTACCTTGCCACTTTAACTCAAGCTTTTTTGTGTCTTAAAACCCCAACTTTAATTTAAAAGCCCACCTAGCTCCAATCCACTACCACCTCAGACCAAAATTTAAAATTTTGCCAGGCGTTAATCTGAAACTTAGGCCTTCTAAAGGTCCACTAATTACACCCAAAACATCAATATAGCACATCCAGCCATGCAAAAATAAATTCATGCAAAATTTTAAAAACCCAAAAAATTGGGGCGTTACACTGTTTCTAACTATTCAATATAATCGCAATGTCGACTATCTATAACTCACGTGTCTGACAAATCTTTTCATGCAGTCTTAACTGTATGAAAAACCTAAGCCATCGCTATGTATTCTTGCACTAGATACACTTCGAGCTATTTATTAGCGTAAAGTTGATACTTATACACTCTTTACTTGGTTCAAACTGAACCAAAACTAGTGCTTCAATTAACAATATCTCCAAATGCTTATCAATTCATTAATAAGCATTTCATCATATAAACTTCATAAGCGTGATGATTCCCCAATTAGAACTACTTTTGATTTACAAACATGTGATTTAGTACCGCGTCTGCTAGAATATAAATTCTACATTCTGACTATTCATCTAATTACCCGAGAACATTTCAGGTTTATTTTCCACCCTAAGCCTCAATTTAATCTTAAATAACTCGAATAACCTTTCTAGCAAACAATCTAATCAAACTAGGCAACTGAATAGATCCCGACTGTTAAACGCTAACTTTTCAATTAATAACCAACGAAGTTTTGAATCACACTGAAGCTATAACCAGTACATAGGTTAAGATCATAGTGCCAATATGAGGCCAATATTTCAACTGTGTATATACACAATGTCTTAGAGAATATTCAGGAATAAAGTATTATTTATTACATCGTATTTATCTGTGTCCAAGGCTAAATGATCTTCCCGTATATAGTAGAATAACAATCAATGGAAATAGAGTATTAGTATCGTGCACATTTTATAGTTGGCCTTTCTATTACCATAATGGAATAATGCCAATAATTATGCAACCCAACCAACAATGCTCTCGTCTAACATAAATTTTTGCTAACGTTCTCGTATGAAAAGGGCTTCATCTGAAAATGACTAACCACTTTTTCATCTAAGAGTAGTTGAACACATAGAATACACGAAAGAATTCATAATAACTGCCTGACTATAACCACTATACTCAGCTATCATTTCAATTTCATAATAAACGGAGCGGAGGTCTTCAGGGGCATATCCAGAGTAGCCCCAAATGTGGCTAAGCATTGGCTAAAAGCAACGAAACGGATCATGGACGATCTGGATTGCTCGGTGGAGTAAAAGCTGAAAAGAACGGTGTCTCTGCTATGAGACGAGGCATATCAGTGGTGGATCATTGTGAAGGAGAGAACCCCCAGCTGAGCGGGTAACCAGGGAACTGTTTAAGACACCTTTTAAGGGAAAGTATGTCGGAGCGAGCTTTGTGGATGCTCGTAGGAAAAAATTTCTGAACCTGACCTAGGGCAATAAGTCCGTTGCTAAATATGAGGCGGAGTTCCTGAGATTGAGGCGGTATACCAGTGGGATAGTTGCTGTTGAGTATGAGCATAGCATTCATTTTGAGGATGGCCTCAGGGATGAGCTTAAGGTGCTGAAAGCTCCGCAGAGGGAGCGTGACTTTGCTGCGTTGGTGGAGAAGGCTAAGATACCCGAAGAGGTGAAAAGAACTGAATGGTAGAACCGTGATAAGGATTAAAACCGATTCGGACGGATTTTAGACCTTCTGGTGCTACAAACCGAACTGCCAAGAGAGCTAGAATGGAGGAATTAATCTGAGCAGTTTCGGTGAATACAGTTAGACCACAGGCTTGTGGGGACTTTGGTAGAGTACATCTGGGAGAATGCTGGAAGCGTACTGGGGCTTGCTTTCGATGCGGGTCTAAGGAATACAAAGTTAAGGATTATCCACAGAGGCCGGCGCAGGCTCAAGCCATTGATTAGAGGGTTACTCAACTGGTGCGAAGTGGACCACAACCGCCGAGGGGCCGTGGTCAAGGTAGGGGTGGCAACGAAAATGGTCGTGGACATGGAACACCTGGTAGAGATGCTAGAAATGCAAAATCTCGTCAGCCAACATTAGTGTAAACTGCTCGACACCGAGAGGAAGGTGACACACCTGACGTCATAACTGGTACGTTTTTTATCTCTAGCATGCCATACACTACTTTGATAGATGTGGGTTCAACTCATTCGTATGTTACATGTAATATATCTAGGTTGTTGGTTGTGCACTCTGAGGAAACTGTGAGTGGGGTAACTATAATAAGTCCACTGGGTCACTCGGTTAGAGTAGACAAACTCTTTAGGGAGGTGCCTTTAGAGACTCAAGAGAGGATTTTCTCTAGCGACTTGATGGAGCTACCATTCGGAGAGTTCGATCTTATCTTGGGAATGGACTGGCTTACTAAGCATAAGGCGACTCTGGATTGTTCGGGCAAGAGGATTGTGTTAAGGACTATTAAGGATGAGGAGGTAATGGTCATTGGGGAGCGAAGGGACTACTTGTCCAATGTTGTTTCGGCCTTAAGGGCTGAGAAGCTGATTCGCAAGGGTTGCGAGGCGTACTTGGCTTTTATAAGTCAGACAGAGACTGAGGATGTGACTGTGGAGACAGTTATAACTATTAAAGAATTTCAAGATATCTTCCCTGAGGAGCTTCCTGGTTTACCTCTGAATTGGAAAGTTGAATTTGGAATCGACTTGCTGCCTGGAACGGCTCCAGTGTCCATCGCACCATATAAGGTGGCACCGAAGGAGTTAGTGGAACTGAAAGCTCAAATCCAAGAATTGTTAGATAAAGGTTTTATTAGACCGAGTGTGTCTCCATGGAAAGCACCAGTACTATTCGTGAAGAAGAAGGATGGGACGATGCGTATGTGCATCGATTATCGCTAGTTAAACAAACTGATGATAAAGAACAACTATCCTCTACCAAAGATCGACAATCTGTTTGACCAGCTTAGAGGAGCTTCGATATTTTCTAAGATCGATCTTCGATTTTGGATACTATTAGTTAAGGGTCAAGGAGGTGGATATTCATAAGACAGCATTCAGAACTCCGTATGGTCATTATGAGCTTCTGGTTATGCTTTTTGGACTGACGAATACACCTGCAGCATTCATAGATCTGATGAATCCAGTATTCCAACCGTACTTGGATCGATTCGTAGTCATTTTTATCGACGATATTCTGGAGTATTCGGAAACTGATGAGAGGCATAATGAGCATCTCCATATTGTTCTGCAAGTACTAAGAGAGAAGCAACTCTATGCAAAATTCAGTAAGTGTGAATTTTGGTTGTGAAAAGTGACATTTCTAGGTCACGTTGTTTTTGCCAAAGTGGATTAGGGTGGATCCTTGGATAATTGAGGCAGTTTTGGAACGGAAGGCACTAAGGTCAGTATCGAAAATTCAGAGTTTTTTAGGTTTGGCAGGGTACTACAGAAGATTTGCAGAAGGATTCTCTCTGATTGCTGCACCATTGACGAAACTGCTGAGGAAAGGAGTAGCATTTGTATGGACTGAGAAAATGCAAGAAGCTTTTAATAAATTGAAGAAGGTATTGTCTGAGGCGCCAGTGTTGATTCAGCCAGAGTTTGGGAAGGATTTCATTGTGTATAGTGATGCGTCGCATGTGGGACTAGGTTGTGTACTGATGCAAAAGGGTAAGGTAGTTGCTTATGCTTCGCGATAGCTTAGGCCTTACGAAGCGAATTACCCTACGCATGATTTAGAGTTGGCAGCGGTCATTTTTGTGTTAAAAATATGGAGAAACTATCTGTATGGAGAAAAGTGTATTATATACACCGATTATAACAGTCTCAAGTATTTGTTAACTCAGAAGGAGTTGAATCTTAGGCAACGAAGATGGATAGAGTTTCTTAAAGATTACGACTGTTCGATTGAGTATCACCCAGGCAAGGCAAATGTGGTGGTTGATGCACTAAGCCGAAGGGCTATAGCTGAGTTGATAGCAATGTTTGCTTGTTTGAGTCTATATGATGATGGGAGCTTGTTAGCAGAGTTACAAGTGAGACCAACTTCGATTGAGCAGATTAAGGAGAAGCGGTTAGAGGATGAGTCGTTAGTTCATCAGTTTCAGCAAACTGAGAATGAGGAGAATTCTAATTTTGGACTGAATACTAATGGAGTTCTGTGCTTTCATAGAAGAGTTTGTATTCCGAAGGACTCTGACTTGAGGCATTTAATTCTGAAAAAGGTTCATGGTGGATCTTGTACCATGCATCCGGGGGGGAATAAGTTGTATTGAGACTTCAGAGAGTTGTACTGGTGGCCTAGACTTAAGCGTGAGGTGACCAAATTTGTGGGAAAATGTCTGACATACCAGCAAGTAAAGGCTGAGCATCAACTGCCTTCTAGACTGTTACAGCCAGTGAAGATACCACTTTGGAAGTGGGAGATGGTAACCATAGATTTTGTAAGTGGGTTACCTTTGAAACCCTCCAAGAAAGACTCTGTATGGGTGATTGTGGATAAGTTCACGAAATCTGCCCATTCCATACCTGTCCAAACCGATTACTCACTTTAGAAGTTGGCTAAGCTGTATGTGGCGGAGATAGTGCGACTGCATGGGGTGCCAGGTTCGATAATTTCTGATCGAGATCCTAGGATTACGTCTCGATTTTGGCAGAAGTTGCATGAGGCGTTGGGTACGCGATTTGATTTCAGCACTTCTTTTCACCCTCAGATAGATGGTCAGTTAGAAAGGGTTATTCAGGTTCTGGAGGATATGCTAAGGGGTTGTGTTATCGACTTTCAAGGTAGTTGGAAGGATGACTTACCATTGGCAGAATTTGCTTATAACAACAGTTATCAGGCAAGTATTTAGATGGCTCCATATGAGGTACTTTATGGGCGAAGGTGTGGTACGCCTATGTGTTGGATGAAACTGGGAGAACGACGGGTTCTTAGACCAAAGTTAGTGGCAGATACTGAGAATAAGGTTGAGTTGATTAGAGATCGGTTAAAGGAGGCATCTGATAGGTAAAAGTCATATGCTAATCTAAAGCGTAAGGAAATCGAGTTCTCCGTAGGGGATATAGTATTTTTGACGATCTCGCCTTGGAAGAACATCTTGAGATTTGGTAGGAAGGGCAAGTTGAGTCCGGCCTTATCCAGTTCTTAAATGGGTAAGGCTAGTAGCTTATCAGCTGGAATTACCACCGGAGTTGGACCGTATTCATGACGTCTTTCATGTGTCCATACTAGGACGGTATCGATCGGATCCTTCGCATGTCGTACCAGTGAAAGAGATTGAGATAAAGACTGATTTGACTTTTGAAGAAGAGCCTGTCCAAATTCTAGATCGAGAGGTCAAGGTGTTGAGGAGGAAGTCAGTTCCTTTCGTAAAGGTGTTTTGGCGTAATCATGGCAGAAAAGAGGCTACTTGGGAGTCAGAAGAGACGATGCGTCAACAATACCCTCATCTATTTGGATCAGGTAAATTTCGAGGCTGAAATTTCTTTAAGGGGGTAGAGTTGTAACGCCTCAATTTTTTGATTTTTCGAGATTTTTGTGATTTTGTTGAAATCTTGAAATTTTGTTGTTAGATTACAAAATTTATGTTCTAAATGTGTTAGTGGGCCTTTAGAAGGCCCAAGCCTAAGATAAAACCCGGTAAAAATATCAAATTCTGAATTTAAAGTGACGGGGACTTGGTTAAGTGGGCTTTTAAGAAAAAGTGAGTAAATTAAGACAGAAATGAGCCCTTGGTAAAGTGGCAATGTGGCGCCACTTAGTGCCTAAAAAAGTGGCGTGTGGATGTGTACAAGGGCCAGGGTTCAAGTCTTAAGGTAAGCAGTATGTGTTTTATTTTTTTTTTTTGTTACATGTGCCAGTCATGTGATGGAACTCAAGTGAAACTCTGATGGAAGAGTTTGAACTGTTCATGAGATTGAATCAGGTGGGATAAGGGAGAGAGATTTTAGGAATTTTGAAAAGGGAAAAGTGTTGGTCAATTGTAGGGGTGTAGGGAGAGTGCATAATCGGCTAGGGGAGTTAGGTATCAAATTCGGCATTGTTCTTTGTGTGTCGATTGTTTAAGGGTGGCCTTTCGGGATTGTTGGTTTCTTTTCTTTTTGTCGAATTGGTGTAGTGAGGCTAGGGTTTCTTTGCTTTCGTTTTATTATTCTCCTTTGGTTCCAAAAAGCCAAAAAAGCAACCTTTGTTTCTCTTGTGCCAATTTGCCATAACCGAATCTTCTCTTCTTCTCTTTTCTTTCATCTCTTCTCTTTACTTCTCATTCCTCTAAATCGAATTCACTTCATCCCTCTTCTTCTAGGCTGAATCTGCTCTGTACTTCTCTTATTCTCCTTCTTCTCAAGCCTAGTCGACTACTACCCAAAAGCCGAAACCGTAGAGTTGTCATTTTCTCCCTTAACCGAGACCCTACTCCTCTCTTCAATCTAACCTTTTCAAAAACCGAGATCTCATACCATAAACCCTGTTGACATCACTTCTTCAACCCATAGTTCAAAATTTCTTCTTCTTCTCACTTAAGAGCCGAAACCTCCATATTCAAGCGGGAATTAAACTCTTAGATGTATTAGATTCATTCTCTGCTCCTATTGAGGGTTAGATCTACATCAGATCTGGATTGGAAAAGGATTGGGAGCGTTCTTGTTTAGGGAATCTTCGGTAAGTGCTCAGATCTCCTCTCTAATCATTATTTCGGGATTTAAGAAAAGCCGAAAACCCCTATATGCATATGGTGGTTGTCAAGACTAAAAGGGTTTTGTGGTGTTGTTATTTGACTTGTGTTGTGCTAGTGTGGACTAAAGGCTATCAATCGAGGGCTTGGACAATTGGAACAACTAGATCTAGATCTTGTCACTGTTGTCGGCAAAGGTAAGAACTCAAGTGATTAAGGGGTGATTGCTGATTGTATATGGATTAAGATGATGATAATTTCAGTTAGATTTTAGATTAACTGTATGGTTTCGAATGATTATAGGAAAAATTGCGAGGGGAAGTCTTGTTGTAGTAATCGCAAATCAGGTGTGGAAACGAACACCCTCTAGTAGTCTAAATCGGTAAAAGCCGAAAAGCCGAAAAGCTAAAATTCTGGCATTTCATGGGCTTCAGAGCGTACGAGTGCTCGTGGTTCGGTTGGAAGCGGTAGGATTCTGTAATCGAAATCGGTAAAGTTGGTAAGAGTGCGATTTCATGCATCTCGGTAAATTGGGCCTCGATGGGCTGAATATGGGCCCCATGGGCTTACGGGCCCATTTGGGTGAAAACTAGCAGTAAGTGGGTTCTAGTGATTCATATGTTAAAACTGTTAATCTAGACATAGACTTTGGGCTAAACGGGCTAAAATAGCTAATTGACACTGTAGGGCCCATTAGGGGTTTAGGGCCCGATAGCTCTAAGATTGATAAATGGGCTAGATATACTGTTAGGGTTGGAAATTGGACTGTTAATGATTGAAAAATGCATAAAACCCTAAACACTAGTATAATTACTGAAATACCCCTAAAGGGTGAGAAATTATTGTTTTATCCCTAGGTGCAAATTGACCGTTATACCCCTAGGGCTAAATTTGACTGAAATGCATGCTTTACTGTTTTTGTTTACTATACACCATGACATGATTATCTATTGCATAGGACTGGGTTTATTGATAGAGGAAGTGCAAGTGGCATTGCCACATTTACTGAAAGGGACTTTGCCTCGTTTTACTGAAAGGGGCTTTACCTCGTTATACTATTAGTGTCTTGGCCATGTTATCTAAGCAGCTATGCTGCGACTGTGGTGTGTTGGGCCAGGTGGGTCGAGTTATTTCCCACAGGTGTGTTGGGCTGGTACGGGTGGTGTGTAGCGGCTGGATTTGGGCTGGATTTGGGAATGCATGCATTAATAATGATCTGTTACTATAATGGGCCTATGGGCCGCACTGTTTACTGAATAGGGCTTCGGCCCAGTGGACTGTATCTGAGTAGGGCTGCGGCCCAATAACTAAATACTGAATAGGGTTTTAGCCCAATTATTACTGAGTTTGGATAGGGCTTAGCCCAAACTCACCCTTTTTCTTCCATCCATGCAAGTGAGCCCTAGACTGGTGGACTTGGAGCTGAAAGGGATTTAGAGTGGCCACGTAGATTGCATTGCTGGTTTTTAATTAAGTTTTTCTACTTTTGTACCTATTTTAAATTATTTTTCATTATGGTTTTGGGTTTGTAATAAGGCCGCTTTAATTATTTTTATTTAGGTTTTCAAATGTTTATTTATACTATACTATAAATAAATTGAATAAGGCTGCGCTAGTTTTCCTAAAATTAATCAATGTTTTCAAAATATAGCACACGTATCAAATGAGTAACAGAAGTTAATCCAAGATCTTATAATAAGAAATCCCCTAAAAATTGATAGCAGATAGGACGTTCACAATCAAACCTGGATTCTCTCGTTAAACTCTAATAATGGTTTTGCAAGACTCACCCTAATCGTAGTAACTAGGAAGCATGGTTAGTTCGTCGTTGGTGTAACACACTAGATTTGGCCGTAACGTTTGGGCCAAGTTTGGGGTGTTACATTTAATGGTATCAGAGCCAAGTTGCAACAACTCAGCTGTGGATAGGGTCCAAAATGTTTTCATAAAATTTTAAACTAAGGCCCAAGAAGGGTATTTTGAAAAATCGGTTTTGGGAAAATTTATAAGAAAACTCTTTTCAAACTCATTTTCTTCAAAATATATTTATTCAAGGTCTACTTTAAAACAAAGTATAAGTTTTTCTGGGCTTTCTGAATTCTGGTTTCTGAAGAGTGGCACACTGAATCCCCGGCACCAAGTCTGTAAGTACTTCTTTCTCCTATACTGTACTGTACTGAGATATCACTGTAGATAGAACTGAGACCCTACTATGATACTGTGGTTAGGGCAATACTGAAAACTATAGAGACTGAGATAGTAGGGAAACTAAACCCTAGAAGACTGAGACTATAGCTAGGCTACTAATTCATGAAAACAAACTCTGAAACTCTATCTGTGCATAAGACATTTTGTAATAAATAACTAAATTATTAAACTAATGTCATAAAATTTGTAATATGAGTATGAGGGCTGCTCGTGGATGTGGCCGTAGACGTAGACGAGGTAGTGCGCAAGCTGGATCTTTGTCTTCAGGACATATGCCAGCTGAGGAGGCACGAGCGCTGCCAGCGACTGAGACTGGATCATATGATCAGGCTGCAGGGGACGATGCTTTGTCCCAGGCAATGTTAAGGGTTTTAGAGAGGATCACTGGGGCGAGCACTAGGACTGTGAATAGGGGATCCATTTTTGAATGACTCCGGGCAAACGGAGTGGAGGTCTTCAAGGGCATATCCGGAGTAGCCCCAAATGTGGCTGAGTATTGGCTGGAAGCTACGGAACAGATCATGGACGATCTGGATTGCTTGGTAGAGCAAAACCTGAAAGGAATGGTGTCTCTGCTACGAGACGAGGCGTATCAGTGGTGGATCATTGTGAAGGAGATTACCCCAGCTGAGCGGGTAACCTGAGAACTATTTAAGACAACTTTCAAGGGAAAGTACGTCAGAGCGAGCTATGTGGATGCTCGTAAGAAAGAATTTTTGAACCTGACCCAGGGCAATAAGTCCGTTGCTGAATATGAGGCAGAGTTCCTGAGATTGAGCCGGTATGCCAGTGGGATAGTTGCTACTAAGTACGAGCATAGCGTTCGTTTTGAGGATGGCCTCAGGGATAAGCTTAGGGTGCTGATAGCTCCGCAGAGGGAGCGTGACTTTGCTGCGTTGGTGGAAAAGGCTAAGATAGCCGAAGAGGTGAAAAGAACTGAACGGCAGAATCGTGATAAGGATTAAAACCGATTCAAGAAGGATTTTGGACCTTCTGGTGCTGCAAATCGAACTGCTAAGAGAGCTAGAATAGAGGAACCGGTCCGAGCAGTTTCGGTGAATACAGTTAGACCACAGGCTTGTGGGGACTGTGGTAGAGTACATCTGGGAGAATGCTGGAAGCGTACTGGGGCTTGCTTTCGATGCTGGTCTAAGGAGCACAAAGTCAAGGATTGTCCACAGAGGCCAACGTAGGCTCAAGCCATTGATCAGAGGGTTGCTCAACCGGTACGAGGTGGACCACAACTGCCGAGGGGCCGTGGTCAAGGTAGGGGTGGCAACGAAAATGGTCGTGGACGTGGAGCACCTGGCAGGGGTACTGGAAATGCAGAATCTCGTCAGCCAGCATTGGTGTAAACTGCTTGACGCCGAGAGGAGGGTGACGCACCTGACGTCATAACTAGTACGTTTTTTTATCTCTAGCATGCCATACACTGCTTTGATAGATGTAGGTTCAACTTATTCGTATATTGCATGTAATATATTTGGGTCGTTGGTTGTGTACTCTGGGGAAACTATGAGTGGGGTAACAGTAATAAGTCTACTAGGTCACTCTGTTAGAGCAGACAAACTCTTTAGGAAGGTGCCTTTAGAGACTCAAGAGAGAATTTTCTCTAGAGACTTTATGGAGCTACCATTCGGAGAGTTCGATCTTATCTGGGAATGGACTGGCTTACTAAGCATAATGCGACTCTGGATTGTGCGGGCAAGAGGATGGTGTTAAGGACTATCGAGGATGATGAGGTAATGGTCATTGGGGAGCGAAGGGACTACTTGTCCAATGTTGTTTTGGCCTTAAAGGCTGAGAAGCTGATTCGCAAGGGTTGCGAGGCGTATTAGCTTTTATAAGTCAGACGGGGACTGAGGATGTGACTGTGGAGACAGTTAGAACTATTAAGGAATTTCAAGATATCTTCCCTAAGGAGCTTCCTGGTTTACCTCTGAATCGGGAAGTCGAATTTGGAATCGACTTGCTAGCTGGAATGGCTCCAGTGTCTATCGCGCCGTATAGGGTGGCACCGAAGGAGTTAGTAGAACTGAAAGCTCAAATCCAAGAATCGGGAAGTCAAATTTGGAATCGACTTGCTACCTGGAATGGCTCCAGTGTCTATCGCGCCGTATAGGGTGGCACCGAATGAGTTAGTAGAACTGAAAGCTCAAATCCAAGAATTGTTAGATAGAGGTTTTATTAGACCGAGTGTGTCTCCATGGGGAGCACCAATACTGTTTGTGAAGAAGAAGGGTGGGACGATGCGTACGTGCATCGATTATCACCAGTTGAACAAATTAACGATAAAGAACAACTATCCTCTACCAAAGATCGACGATCTGTTTAACCAGCTTAGAGGAGCTTCGGTATTTTGTAAGATTGATCTCCAATCTGGGTACCATCAGTTAAGGGTCAAGGAGATGGATATTCATAAGACAGCATTCAGAACTCTGTATGGTCATGCTTTTTGGACTGACGAATACACCTGCAGCATCCATGGATCTGATGAATCAAGTATTCAAACCGTACCTGGATCTATTCGTAGTTGTTTTTATCGACGATATTCTAGTGTATTCGGAAACTGAGGAGAGGCATGATGAGTATCTCCATATTGTTTTGCAAGTACTAAGAGAGAAGCAACTCTATGCAAAATTCATTAAGTGTGAATTTTGGTTGCGAGAAGTGACATTTCTGGGTCACGTTGTTTTTTCCAAGGGGATTAGGGTGGATCCTCGGAAAATTAAGGCAGTTCTGGAATGGAAGCCACCAAGGTTAGTCTCAAAAATTTAGAGTTTTCTGGGTTTGGCAGGGTACTACAGAAGATTTGCAGAAGGATTCTCTCTTATTGTTGCACCATTGATGAAACTGTTGAGGAAAGGAGTAACGTTTGTATGGACTAAGAAACAGCAAGAAGCTTTTCATAATTTGAAGAAGGTATTAACTGAGGCACCAGTGATGATTCAGCCGGAGTCTGAGAAGGATTTCACTGTGTACAGTGATGCGTCGCATGTGGGACTAGGCTGTGTACTGATGTAAAAAGGTAAGGTGGTTGCTTATGCTTCGCGATAGCATAAGCCTCACGAAGCGAATTACCCTACGCATGATTTAGAGTTGGCAGCGGTGATTTTCACGCTAAAAATATGGAGACACTATCTATATGGAGAAAAGAGTATTATATACACAGATCATAAAAGTCTCAAGTATTTGTTAACTCAGAAGTAGTTGAATCTTAGGCAACGAAGATGGATAGAGTTGCTTAAAGATTACGACTGTTCGATTGAGTATCATCCAGGCAAGGCAAATGTGGTGGCTGATGCATTAAGCCGAAAGGCTGTAGCTGAGTTGAGAGCAAGGTTTGCTTGTTTAAGTCTATATGATGATTGGAGCTTGTTAGCAGAGTTACAAGTGAGACCAACTTCGATTGAGCAGATTAAGGAGAAGCAGTTAGAGGATGAGTCGTTAGTTCCTCAGTTTCAGCAAGCTGAGAATGAGGAGAATTCTAATTTTGGACCGAATACTAATGGAGTTCTATGCTTTCGCGGAAGAGTTTGTATTCCGAAGGACTCTGACTTGAAGTAGTTAATTCTGAAAGAGGCTCATGGTGGATCTTGTGCCATGCATCCGAGAGGGAATAAGTTGTATTGAGACTTGAGAGAGTTGTACTGGTGACCTGGACTTAAGCGTGAGGTGAGCGAATTTGTGGGAAAATGTCTGACATGCCAGCAAATAAAGGCTGAGCATCAACTGCTTTTTGGACTGTTACAGCCTGTAAAGATACCACTTTGGAAGTGAGAGAGGGTAACCATAGATTTTGTGAGTGGGTTACCTTTGACACCCTCCAAGAAAGACTCTGTATGGGTGATTGTGGATAGGTTCACGAAATCTGCCCATTTTGTACCTGTCTGAATCGATTACTCACTTCAGAAGTTAGCTAAGCTGTATGTGGCAGAGATAGTGCGACTGTATGGGGTGCCAGGTTCGATAATTTCTGATCGAGATCCTAGGTTTACATCTCGATTATTGTAGAAGTTGCATGAGGCGTTGGGTACGCGATTTGATTTCAGCACTACTTTTCACTCTCAGACAGATGGTTAGTCGGAAAGGGTTATTCAGGTTCTAGAGGATATGCTAAGGGGTTGTGTTATCGACTTTCGAGGTAGTTGGGAGGATTACTTGCCATTGGCGAAATTTGCTTATAACAACAGTCATCAGGCAAGTATTCAGATGGCTCCATATGAGGCACTTTATGGGCAAAGGTGTCGTACGTCTACGTGTTGGACGAAATTGGGAGAAAGACAGGTTCTTGGACCAAAGTTAGTGGCAGATACTGAGAATAAGGTTAAGTTGATCAGAGATCGGTTAAAGGAGGCATCTGATAGATAAAAGTCGTATACTGGTCTAAAGCGTAAGGAAATCGAGTTCTCCGTAGGGGATATAGTATTTTTGAAGGTCTCGCCTTGGAAGAACATCTTGAGATTTGGTAGGAAGGGCAAGTTGAGTCCGCGATTTATTGGGCCTTATCCAGTTCTTAAACGGGTAAGGCCAGTAGCTTATTAGCTGGAATTACCACCAGAGCTGGACCATATTCATGACGTCTTTCATGTATCCATACTAAGACGGTATCGATTGGATCCTTCGCATGTCGTACCAGTGGAAGAGATTCAGATAAAGACTGATTTGACTTTTAAAGAAGAGCCTGTCCAAATTCTAGATCAAGAGGTCAAGGTGTTGAGGAGAAAGTCAGTTCCTTTGGTAAAGGTGCTTTGGCGCAATCATGGCAGAGAAGAGGCTACTTGGGAGTCAGAAGAGACGATGTGTCAACAATACCCTCATCTATTTGGATCAGGTAAATTTCGAGGCTGAAATTTCTTTAAGGGGGTAGAGTTGTAACACCCCAATTTTTTGGTTTTTCAAGATTTTTGTGATTTTGGTGAAATCTTGAAATTTTATTGTTAGATTACAAAATTTATATTCTAAATGTGTTAGTGGGTCTTTAGAAGGCCCAAGCTTCAGATAAAACCCGGCAAAAATATCAAATTCTGGATTTAAAGCGAAGGGGACTTGGTTAAGTGGGCTTTTAAGAAAAAGTGAGTAAGTTAAGACAGAAATGAGCCTTGGTAAAGTGGCAATGTGGCGCCACCTAGTACCTAAAAAAGTGGCGTGTGGATGTGTACAAGGGCCAAGGTCCAAGTCTTAAGGTAAGCAGTATGTGTTTTACTTTTTTTTTGTTGCATGTGCCAGTCATGTGATGGAACTCAAGTGAAACTCTGATGGAAGAGTTTGAATTGTTCATGAGATTGAATCAGGTAGGATAAGGGAGAGAGATTTTAGGAATTTTGAAAGGGGAAAAGTGTTGGCCGATTGTAGGGGTGTAGGGAGAGTGCATAATCGGCTAGGGGAGTTAGGTATCAAATTCGGCATTGTTCTTTGTTTGCCGATTGTTTATGGGTGGCCTTTCGGGATTGTTGGTTTCTTTTCTTTTTGTCGAATTGGTGTAGTGAGGCTAGGGTTTCTTTGCTTTCCTTTTGTTATTCTCCCTTGGTTCCAAAAAGCCGAAAACGCAACCTTTGTTTCTCTTATGCCGATTTGCCATAACCGAATCTTCTCTTCTCCTCTCTTCTTTCATCTCTTCTCTTTACTTCACATTCCTCTAAATCGAATTCACTTCACCACTCTTCTTCTAGGTCGAATCTGCTCTATACTTCTCTTCTTCTCCTTCTTCTCACATCTAGTCGACTACTACCCAAAAGCCGAAACCATAGAGGTTGTCGTTTTCTCCTTTGACCGAGACCCTACTCTTCTCTTTAATCCAACCTTTTCAAAAATCGAGATCTCATACCATAAACCCTGTCGACATCACTTCTTCAACCCATAGTTCAAAATTTCTTCTTCTTCTCACTTAAGAGCCGAAACCTCCATATTCAAGGTATTTCGGGAATTAACCCTTAGATCTATTAGATTCATTCTCTTCTCGTGTTGAGGGTTAGATCTACATCAGATCTGGATTGGAAAAGGATTGGAAGCGTTCTTGTTTAGTGAATCTTCGGTAAGTGCTCAGATCTCCTCTCTAATCATTATTTTGGGATTTAAGAAAAGTCGAAAACCCCTATATGCATAGGGTGGCTGTCGACTAAGACTAAAAGGGTTTTGTGGTGTTGTTATTTGACTTGTGTTATGCTAGTGTGGACTAAAGGCTATCGATCAAGGGCTTGGACAATTGGAACAACTAGATCTAGATCTAGTTACTGTTGTCGGCAAAGGTAAGAACTCAAGTGATTAAGGGGTGATTGCCGATTGTATATGGATTAAGGTGATGATAATTTAGGTTAGATGTTAGATTAACTATATGGTTTTGAATGATTAGAGGAAAAATTGCGAGGGAAAATCTTGTCGTAGTAATCGCAAATCAAGTGTGTAAACGAACACCCTCTAGTAGTCTAAATCGGCAAAAGCCAAAAAGCCGAAATGCCGAAATTCTGGCATTTCATGGGCTTGCGAGCGTACGAATGCTTGTGGTTTGATTGGAAGCGGTAGGATTCTGTAACCGAAATCGGTAAAGTTGGTAAGTGTACAATTTCGTGCATCTCGGTAAATTGGGCCTCGATGGGCTGAATATGGGCCCCATGGGCTTACGGGCCCATTTGGGTGAAAACTAGCAGTAAGTGGGTTCTAGTGATTTGTATGTTAAAACTGTTAATCTAGACATAGGCTTTGGGCTAAACGGGTTAAAATAGCTAATTGACACTGTAGGGCCCATTAGGGGCTTAGGGCCCGATAGCTCTAAGATTGATAAATGGGCTAGATATACTGTTAGGGTGGAAATTGGACTGTTAATGATTGAAATATGCATAAAACCCTAAAAACTAGTATAATTACTGAAATACCCCTAAAGGGTGGGAAATTATTGTTTTATTCCTAGGTGCAAAATGACTGTTATACCCCTAGGGCTAAATTTGACTGAAATGCATGCTTTACTGTTTCTGTTTACTGTATGCCATGACATGATTATCTGTTAAATGAGACTGGGTTTATTGATGGAGGAAGTGCAAGTGGCATTGCCACGTTTACTAAAAGGGGCTTTGCCTCGTTTTACTAAAAGGGGCTTTGGCTCGTTATATTGTTAATGGCTTGGCCACGTTATCTGAGCAGCTATGCTGCGACTGTGGTGTGTTGGGCTGGGTGGGTCGAGTTATTCCCCACAGGTGTGTTGGGTTGGTACGGGTGGTGTGTAGCGGATGGATTTAGGCTGGGAATGCATACATTAATACTGGTCTGTTACTGTAATGGGCCTATGGGCTGCACTGTTTACTGAGTAGGGCTTCGGCCCAGTAGACTGTATCTGAGTAGGGCTACGGCCCAGTAACTGAATACTGAATGGGGTTTCGGCCCAGTTATTACTGAGTTTGGATAGGGCTTAGGCCCAGTGGGCTTGAGCTGATTTGGGCTCCGGATGGGTTTTCTTTACACACTGGTTTCCAAACTCACCCTTTTTCTTCCATCCATGCACATGAGCCCTATACTGGTGGACTTGGAGCTAGGAGGGATTTAGAGTGGCCACGTAGACTGCATTGCTAGTTTTTAATTAATTTTTTCTACTTTTATACCTATTTTAAATTATTTTTCATTATGGTTTTGGGTTTGTAATAAGGCCGCTTTAATTATTTTTATTTGGGTTTTCAAATATTTATTTATACTATACTATAAATAAATTGAATAAGGCTGCACTAGTTTTCCTAAAATTAATCAATGTTTTCAAAATAAAGCACATGTATCAAACGAGTAATTGAAGTTAATCCAAGATCTTATAATAAGAAATCCCTTAAAAATTGGTAGCGGATAGGACGTTCAAAATCAAACCTGGATTCTCTCATTATACTCTAATAATGGTTTTGCAAGACTTACCCTAATCATAGTAACTAGGAAGCATGGTTAGTTCGACGTTGGTGTTACACACCAGTTTTGGCCGTAACATCTGGGCCAGGTTTGGGGTGTTACAAGGCTGATGCCATGTCCCAGACATGGTCTTACATTGACACATATCGAGGCCGATTGTAGCACCCCTAACCTATATCCATCGCCAGTAAGGGTTACGAGGCATTACTAGAACAAGACACAACTTCCAAATAATTATTTATGTGCACATGATTTTTGCGTAGAAGTAAAATATATAAAACATATTAATCAATACACATATGCTGTAAATCGTATTACAGTTAAATTGCACATCTTAAAAATCACATATAACATACTTTTAAGTAAATATGAGAATTATAAACTGAATGTCATAAGAGAATTCGAATACTTATAAAATACCAACATTTAATTCCACAATGGCATTCATGCATTTATTTAAACTGAACATAGCATATTTTAAAACATATTGACTAAAGTCGCATGCCGCAATAGTTCATGAAAACATAGTCTAATAAATTTTAACTTCATAAATATACATATAGCTATCAAATGATTGACCAACAATCTATTACATTATTACCACATAGCGAAAATATCATTTCCTTAACTTTGCATGAATGGATATTAAACCAAACCAAACATGACATGTTGCATAACAAATAAACATATATACAACCATAATGTTTTTACCATTTGGCCGAATATAAGCTTATAATTTAAACAACTCATTACTCACCATTCAAGGACCAAATATACATGCAACCTTATTATCAAATTGACTATGCCGAACTTACTTATATACTATTCATTTTATACGCACAATATCATCTTATTACAAAAACATATTCAGCTAGCACATATTTACTTAAACCATTTTTTTCAAACAAAATGTTATTTAAACAACCGAAATCATACCATAAATTTACCTCCCTTAATTCTAAATATAACAACTTAAGTCAAATTACTTTATAACATTAAACATATTTTGCAAAGAGATTTTGACCAAGGCCGAATACATCTAAGCTTCTCCATACCATTGTCAAATCATAAACTAAAATGTAACCACTCATAGAATAATTCATTTATAACACAAACAACTCAAATAAACATTTATCAATTTACCGAAATAACATCAACTCATCCATTAATTTACATCTATTTTAGCTATATAACTATCACCATTTTCGATCAAAAATATTAAACTTATGATACACCTATTTTATTAGAATATCTTTATAAGCATATGCATCTTTTACTAATCTAACCGAATCAAACTTCCAAAGGATCCAAGTACCATTTATGCATCATCTCAAACCAATTCATTATGAATATAAATATAAGTGCTGAATCAAGAATGACTCATAATCATAATTCATATCTATTTCATCACATCATCGAATTTATAGTATAATACCCACTTCCAAATATAAACATAAACCATGATTAAATATGCATATACACAAACATCAACTTAACCATTTCATCATGTACATATCAAACACTCATCATACATATACTATGCATATTACTTAACCAATATAACCAACCACAATTTAACATCGTACCAAAATATGCCACGCATATAACTTGACTTAATTACTCATCCATTACAAATATATCCAACATGATTCATATATAAGTATACATGATGGCCGAATCATCAAAATCTTAATCAAAACATATCAAGCATAATTCACACATATAATTATACCATGGCCAAATTATACCACTTTTCATGCTTCCAAAATGAGCTAACTAATAAGCCGAATATACATCCTACTTACCATTCCTTATTGTCGAATCATATAATCAACATCACAACGTATTTACTATAAACATATTTAACTGAACTAAGCATAATGCTTAAGCCATTTTCGCATGGCTATATACATATACAAATTTCAAATCCAAATAACTCAAAACTAGCCTATACATGCCACATGACCAATATTGAAAGCTTTTATTTACCGAAACGATAACCGAATAGTGTGATGATGTCTCCAACGACTTCCAACCCGAGCAAATCTCTAAAACTCTATAAACATAGAAAAAAATACACAGACAGAGTAAGCTTCAAAAGCTTAGTAAGCTTCAAAAGCTTAGTAAGCTTGTATCTTAATAAACTTAACATAGCAAATAATTTCATTATAATGTCATAAGAATGATAGGCTATCACACACAACTTTTCTAAATTTTATAACAAGTTTTCATTTCGAATTACCATCATTCAATATTAGACTACATAACTAGCTAATTGTAGCTTTCACAAGCTCATTCAATTCAATTCTCATATATCGTTTAATTCACATTTTCTTATAGACAGATGAGTACATTATAGGAAATAACACATTCAATCATATATCTATCTCATATAAATCTTCATTTAATCATTTATACTCAAATTCACCTTTCCATTCACATAATATCTGACAACTTCACATATACAACTTTATAAATCACATCTTATACTTTTGTTCATTTTTCCTTTGCACATATTCTCATTTCATTTCCATATACATCATACAACATTCTTTACATATATACTTATCTTTCATTTTCAAACATACCTTTCAACGTACCTGAATCGGAATGTCATTCACTTAATCACTTATTTCTCAAAATGCCCGTTGAACTATTCGGAATTAATAAGGATACTCGAATAATCGTATAGCTTGTATAATACCAACGTCCCAAACATGGTCTTACATGTAATCATATACCGAAACTCATACAATGTCAACGTCCCAGACGTGGTCTTACATGTAATCACATATCGATGCCACTGTCCCACACAGGGTCTTACACGAATCACATATACGATGCCACTGTCTCACACAGGGTTCTACACAAATCACATATTGATGCCACTGTCCCACACAGGGTCTTACACGAGAACACATATTGGAAATCCTTTGTCATGACATATGTATCCGAACAATTCCTATGGTTCGTACGGGGCTTTTCGGACATCGTTACATTATCGAACTTTCTCGTATTCATATACTTTGCTTCTCGAACAATTCAATATCATAATAGCATTTATATAATTTATTCAAAAAGCGTATTTTTACATTTCCATTCTACATTAAATTCAATCATAAAAATAATATGCATTTATAACATGATTTTGTAACATCTATTAAAATACGAACTTACCTTGGTCGCAGTAATGACAAATTAAATTGACTAATCCGATATTTTGATTTTCCCTCGATCTAGATCTGAATTCTGCTTTTTCCAATCTAATTAATATCAAATTTAACTTATTCAACATTTCATTCAATTTCATCCAAGAACACATAACTGGGCAATTTACATTTTGGCCCCTAAAATTTTACATTTTCTCAATTTAGTCCCTATTTCAAAATAACACAAATTACTCAAAATTTCAACAAACCCGTGTTAGGTCGAATTTACCTTATGTCCTTATCAGCCCATTTATTTAATCTATTTCACATTTAGTCCCCTAAATTTTCAAATTTCACAATTTACTCCTTAATTCACATTTTTATCAAAAATCACTTAATTAAATATGATAATCAAATATCAAAGATTTATTTTTCATCATCAAACCACAAATTCATCACATTATCAATAATGGAAAATCTCAAATTTATCATCAATTCTGAAAATTAAAGCATGGACTAAGTAATATTCGACGCAACGATTTCAAAAACGTAAAAATTGTCAAAAACCGAGCAAAAACAAACCTTGAATTGAGCTTGATAGTAGCCGAAACCTAAGTTGCCATGAATGACTTTCTTTCATCTTCACATTCGGCAAAAATAAAATGAACATGCAAACATTTCACTTATGTTTTATTATAATTCATATTAATAAGCCAATTACTAAATTCACCTTAAATTCATAATATGAAAACCATATAATAGTTGTCCACTACCGTCCATGCAATATTAAATGGCCAAACTATCACTCAAGGACCCCACATTACAAAGACAATAGCAATTTCATACTTTTACAATTAACTAGCCACTTTTACATTTTATGCGATTAAGTCCTTTTATTAAATCGAGCACAAAAACGATAAATTTTTCACATGAAATTTTCACACATATAAATTCACATGCTGTAAACACCAAAAATAATTTTACAATATTTTTCTGACTCGGACTTCTGGTCTCGAAACCACTGTTCCGACTAGGGTCTAAATCGGGCTGTTGTACCGATGCCATGTCCCAGACATGGTCTTACACTAGCTCTCGTATCGCCATGGTCCAACCCTGGTCTTTTTCCGTCAATTCATAGCGAGTCGTAGTACAATCATACTTGACCCTGCATTTCTCTTGATTGGTCTTCCAATCCGATCTCATACTTGCATTTTATCATGGTTAGATGACAACATAGGAAATATTACAGTATCTCATTTTCAATTTAATAATTAATCACTATAAATTAATCATATGAACTTACCTTGTTCGCATAAACAACGAACTAAGTCAACTATCCGATACTTTGTTCTCCCTCGTTCTCTGTCCAAATTTCATTTCCCCCAATCTATAAAATAACCGTTTTTATTTATTTAGTCGTCAATTTATACCATTTACTCCAAAATTCACATTAGGGAAACTTTACACTTTTGCCCGTAATATTTCACATTCTTGCAATTTAGTCCTTATCACAAAAAGTGTGAATTCATGGAATTAAACACAATTCATGCTTAGCAGAATTTTATAATTACTACTAGCTGTCCATAAAACACACTTTGGCAAATTTACAGCTTTGCCCCTAAACTTTCACAAAATTAGAATTTGGCCCCTAAGCTCGTAATACGATTTAATCAAATTTCCCCCTTCCACAAGCCTAGTCGAACCTTTATTGTTCTTATAGCAGCTCACAATTTCAATGATTTCACACATTTGTCATCTATTTTATAACCTATGCAAAATGGTCCTTTTAAGGGGTTTTTATGAAAATCTTTCTACAAAAGTTGTTTATTAAGCAACCAAGATTCACTTTCTTCCATAAAAATCTAGCAAACAACATGAACACTTTCATGGAAAAACCCTAGACTCTCAACCATTTTGCAAAATAGCCCCTCATTTGTTAGCTTAAGCTACAAGGGTTCCAAAAATGTAAAAATCATCAAAAATAATCACCATAATCACTTACTTGGTTGAGGAAAAAAGTTGCTGAAATTTCTAAGCTTCCATAGTTGTTTTCTTAGAGGAAAAATAGATGGAAGAGAGAAAGAATTGAAAAGATGATGACTAGTTTTTTGTTTTATTATTTAATCTATTAAGTCACCAAACCTCAACCTACCCCTTTGATTATTTCATTTCATTGTCTCCTATGGCCGGCCATATCCTTTTTAATGGTCTAATTGCTCTTTTAAAACCCCACATTTAGGTTCTCTTTCTATTTAACTTATATAGCTAGTAAGTTGAAACTTTTAACTTTTACGTGATTTAGTCCCTTTTTCAAAACTGAAAGAGCAATCGTTAAAATTAATTTACCAAACTTTTCATGCACTCATATAATCTTGCTATAACTCATATAATAGCATTAAAATAAATTTTCTGACCCCAAATTAGTGGTACCGAAACCACTATTCTGACTAGCCCTTTAATCGGGCTGTTACAAAAAGATTCCAATGAAGTAGAATGTAATGCATAAGCTTCCACTCACAGAGTAGCATCTAGTGGAAATAAGACCATATCTTAGAGCCAGGAAGGAGAGGCTAAGGAAGCATTCATCTATATGATGAATTAATAGTTTACCGAATTCATGCGATCAAACCCAATTGCTCAACTACCTCTACCCCCATTTGTACCCCAACTGGTCCCCGTAGTTGCTGAAGGTTGGGAACAAGTATGAGTGAGCAAGCCTCCAGTTGATAAAATCCATAAATATGGGGATGAAGAGTTTAAAGGTATATCCGAAGCTGATTCGAAAAGAGTTGAGTTATGGTTAGAAAACACGGAGAGAGTTTTCGATGAATTATCATGCACTCATATGGAATGCTTGACATATGTTGTATCATTGTTGCAATATTTGGCCTGTCAGTGCTGAAACACCTTAGTTTCGATTATACCGAGAGATCGAGTATTTTAGAAGTTCATCCAGACCGAATCTTGAAAGAAATATGTGAGCCAGAGATTTCTTAATAAGAAACATAAATAGTTTCTTGAGCTGAAACAAGGTCAGATGACAGTATCTGAATATGAGAAGGAATTCGTTCAACTTAGTAAATATGCTCGAGAATGTATACCGACAGAGGTTGCTATGTGCACTCAGTTTGAAGACAGGTTAAACGAAGACATCAAGATGTTAGTCAGGATCCTTGAATTGAAAGAATTTGTAGTTTTAGTTGACAGTGAATAAAGTCGAGGAACTTAGCAAAGCAAAGACAAAAGTCGATTCTGAGGCTCGTGATTCAGGAAAGAGATCAGTGGGAAAGTCATACCAATTGCTATCGAAAAAGTCAAAAGAATATCATGGTCGTTCTTTAACTTCAATGTGTTACTATGGTAAAGATCGAGGAAACCAACATTCAAGCTCAAAACCTCAAGCAACATCTATAGTGAGCTTGGGCAATGTGTAGCAGCCCTAACCCATATCCGTCGCTGGAATAGGTTTTTGAAACATTACCATAACTTTCAGAACATTTTCAGATAATTCATGTAAATTACTATTCATTTTCTAAAATCATTCACAATGTCCCTTATATGGACTCTCATGGCCCAAAACAAGTGTTGGTATCAAATCGGGACTAAATTGTGAACTTAAGGAATTTTTCATGATATTTCAAAATTTTTCTCACTATTAAGAGTCACACGCCCATGTGGTATGGGACATGCCCGTGTAGTCAGGCCGTGTGGGTTCACATGCCTATGTCTCTAACCCGTGTAACTCTCTGACTTGCCACTCATGAACAAATTGATGTCACACGGCCAAGTCACACGCCCGTGTGCTACGCCGTGTGGTTAATTCAATATTTTGAAAAATAGGTGCAGGATTTACACGGCCAAGAGACACGCCCATGTTCTAGGCTGTGTGCCTCACACGATTAAGACACACCCCCTTGTCTCTGCCCGTATGCTCAATTCTGAGCATTCCATTTCTTAAAATTAACATACAGGGGACACACGGCCTAACTACACACCTGTGTATCTAACCGTGTGTCACACATGGTCTAGACACACGCCCGTGTGTCTACCAGTGTGGACAAAATAAAGCCATTTTCTAACCTCATTTGTCACCCAATTTTACCATTTTCTGCACTAAAACATACCAAATGCATTCCAACCATTTCAAGCATTCAAATCAAGCAAATTTCATCATTCATCATAGCATATCATTTCATGCATACATGTCTATAATCTTACTTTAGTTAAGACCTCGATTTAGACATAATTTGATCAATTACTTAACATACATGTAGGTACCATAGTTAGACATTACAAGTATATTAGAACAACCCATTACTAGCCATTCCAATGGCTAGATTATAAGCATCATTTACATTTACATTTACATGCCAATATGGCCAATATTTCCTATACATGCCATTACAACCATAACTGAATTACCATATTGTACTAACATGGGCCGATGGATTGTGTGAGTGATCTCCACCAAGCTTCCAATTCAACGAGCTTCCAATTTACTATAAAACAGGGAAATAAAACTAAGTAAGCATAAAATGCTAAGTAAGTTCGTATAACATGGTACTCAACTTACCATTTATTTTATTTTGAGGTAACTATGTAAGGCATATTCAATCAATTTGACCTCAAGCCCTACACACATCCTTATTGCCCTTGTTAGTCATATATTCCATATTATCATCAAAACATATATAGGCTCAACAACAATCAAGTTTCCAAGAAACTATGCTTTCCACAACATGTATTCATTCAACATGCATAATTCATCTCATGATTACAAGTATAATTTCATAATAGGTCATTTTGAGTTCAGATAATTTCATATCAGAACTTCACTCATATTACTTAGAATATCAAGGTCACGATTAGTACACTCAAGGTGTACAAGTCTATAACCAGGAATGAACATATATTCATCAAATAAAGTTCATGTACAAATATCATCGTCTCATGTTTTCATATATCATTTGTCATGTATCATCATTTTCATGTTTTTCAGGCTAATATGTGTAATAACTCATTTCTTATTCATATCTTCTAATGTCAAGAACTTCTACCCGTTGAATTTATTTGAAATATCGATGGATACACAAGTAGTACACTCATGGTGTACAAATCAAGATTCGTCAATTCATATTCAATGGTACCCATAGGGTACTTTTCAAAGAGTACACTCTTGAGCCACATATATATAAATAACAAGATTACCAGTCCAGGCTAAATCCTTTTCATGACATATACTCTAAGGAGCTTGATTTGGATTACCCGTCCAGGTTAAATCCAATCCATAACATATGCTCGAGTGGACTTATATTAGGATTACCCATTCGGGCTAAATCCTCTTCTGTAATGAGGTCAATAGGATTACTCTTCCGAGCTAAATTCTGTCAGCAATGAATTCAGGACCTCATTCATTTCGGGAAATCACATATCCATCGATTTCCCATTTTATTTAACCAGGATTTAAACATTTTTTTCAAGTATTATCGGCCATGTGATTATTTCGTGCATCCACAACATTCGTATAATTCAAATAAACACATTTCACATTCATTTTAAGCATATAAGTAATATGCTCATCGTTTATCCTTTATCATCTATAGGGCTTTTTCATTTAATTTAATCATTTTTATTTATCGGGCTTGATTGGATATGTAATCATTTCACATGTTTAGACATTTATACAATTTACATAAACACAAACAATGCAAGCATGTAAATAAACACAATTTAGTTACACAAACTTACCTCGACAATGTTCGTGTACCTAAAGTCTACTAATCTGATATTTTCCTCTTTCCTCGTTCTAGCTCTGAACTTGGTCTATCCGGATCTATACGAGTAAATTTTACATCAATTTCTCATATTTCATACTCATTTGGACTCAATTTAAATTCTAGGAAAAATCACCATTTTGCCCTTAACTTTTCCATAAATTCCCATTTCGTCCCTAGGCTCAGAAAATGAAATTTGTGTAATTTACTCCCTATTCCAAGCCTAAAAAAATCCCATTACAAAATTTGCATCACATATATTCATAAAAATTTATAATTTTTCATCAAATCTTACAACTTTATATTTTAGTCCCTAAATCATGTTTTCATAAAAAATCACTTTGTAAAAGTTGTTTATCTATCAACAACCTTTCATTTTCTACTGTAAATTTCTAGTTTTTAGCATATTCATCCATGACCCATTTTACATACTTTGATAACTTTTCAAATTGATCCCCCAAATAGATAGATTAGACTATCCGGTTTCAAAAATATCAAAATTACTAAAAACGGGACAAGGAAACTTACCCAATTAGGCCTTGAAAGTTTCTTCTCTCTCTCATAGGGTTTCCATGTATTTTTGAGGAAGAAGATGAGAAAATAAGATGATATTTCTTTTTTTATCATCTTTTAATTAATTATTCACATTCCAATTTAGTCATTGCCCTTTTTCTCAAATTCCATGGATGATTTAACAATGATATTTTTTGTCTTTTAATTGATGGTCTAATTACCATATAAGGACCTCTAATTTTGAATTCTATAGCTATTTAATCCTTATAGCTACTAGAATTCTACTTTCGCATTTTATGCGATTTGGTCCTTTTCGTAATTAAACACGAAATCGATAAAATTTTCTGATCAAAATTTTCATGACATTTCTATCATATTATGGACCACGTAATAAAATAAAAAATAAATTTTATTTTTAGCTCGGATTTGTGGTCCCGAAACCACTATTCTGATTTCATCAAAATTGAGCTATTACACAATGTTAGAAACAACAAACCCGAATGTCAGTAATGTAATAGATGACACTTCGGTGAATGTAGATTTTAATGGTTCATGTTTCAAATTTGATTCATATGAACATTATCTTACGGATTTCCCAAAAAGGTCCGACAAAGAAAAGGCTCAAACTACTCGACCGAGTAATACAGCTGCTAGAGGGAGACCACCTCGAAACACTAGAAATGCGGGTAATAGCTGTAGTTGTACGAAAGACTCTGCTATGAGATATGAGGCATGAGCATCGGCTAGAGCATATGCGATCCGTGCTCAAGAGGAAGCTTTAGCACTAGATATTATCACTGGTACATTTCCATCTGTGATACTGATGTTACTGCTTTGATTGACCCAGGCTTAACACATTCATATGTATGTACGACTTTAATGATAGATATGAAATTGCCTTTCAAGTCTACTGAGTTTGTGGTTAAGGTAAAAAACCCTCTAGGTCAGTATATGTTAGTTGATAAAATCTGTAAAAATTGTCCTTTGATGATTGGGGGCTGCAACTTTCCGACTAATTTGATGTAACTACCCTTTTATGAGTTTGATATGATTCTAGTTATAGACCGGTTAACTCTGCATGATGCTGTTGTGAATTGTAGATAAAAACATATAGTATTAAAGTGCCAGAATAGTGAAAAGCTTCGAATTGAATCAGACAGACTGGATAGTGCATCTAATGTTAATTCAACTATGTTGACATAGAAATATGTTAGCAAAGGTTGTGAAGTGTATCTCACTTATATATTTGACTCTAGAGTTTCTGAATTGAAACTTTAATCAGTCCCAGTGGTATGTGAGTATACGGATGTGTTTTCAAAAGAATTACTAGGATTGTCCCTGATCAGAGAGGTTGAGTTTGCTATTGAGTTAATACAGGGAACATCTACAATATCGATAGTTCCGTACAAAATTGCACCTACTAAATTGAAAGAGTTGATAGCACAATTGCAAGAGTTAACAAATAGGGGCTTTGCTTGGCCCAATTTTTCTCCTTGGAGAACTCCTATGCTATTCGTTAAGAAAAATGACGGATCCATGCAATTATGTATTGACTATCAACAGCTTAACAAAGTCATGATCAAGAATAAGTATCCATCGCCACATATAGATGATCTGTTTGACTAGTTGAAAGGTGTAACAATATTATCAAAGATCATTCTTCGTTTTGGTTATTATCAGTTATGGGTTAAAGACTCGGATGTATCGAAAACTGCGTTCAGAACTAGGTATGGACATTATGAGTTCCTTGTGATGCGATTTCATTTGACTAATGCACCTGTTGTATTTATGGACTTAATGAACAGAATATTCAGACTGTATTTAGAAAAATTTGTTATTGTGTTCATTGATGGCATTCTAATCTATTCACGAGACGAGACAGAGCATACCTAACATTTGAAAATTATTTTACACACTTTACGCAAAAAAAATTATTTACTAAGTTCAACAAATGTGAGTTCTAGCTTCGAAAAGTCAGATTTGGGACATGTTGTATCAGTCGATGGCATTAGAGTTAATCAGAGCAAAATTTCAGCTGTGGTAGATTAGAAGCCTCCGAGAAATGTATATAAGGTTAAAAGTTTTTGGGGTTTAGCCAGATATTACAAAACATTCGTCAAGGGATTCTTGATAACTGCTACACTGTTGATGAGATTGTTGCAAAAAGATGTTAAATTCAAATGGTCTGAGAAATGTCAGCAAAGTTTTAATCAGTTGAAAGCTTTATTAATCGAGGCACCTGTGTTGGTTCAACTAGAGTCTGATAAAGAGTTTGCAATTTACAGCGATGCTTCATTGAATGGTTTGGGTTTTTTTATGCAAGAGGGCAAAGTGATAGCTTCTAGACAGTTGAAACCGTATGAAAAGAATTATTTTACTCAAGATTTAGAGCTTACAGCTATTTTGTTTACTTTGAAGATTTGGCAACACCATTTGTATAGAGAAAAATGCCATATCTTCATGGATCATAAAAGCTTGAAAATTTTGATGTCGCAAAAAGATTTGAATTTGAGATAGCGTAGATGGCTCAAGTTATTGAAAGATTATGACTTGCTTATCGACTATCATTCGGGAAAGGCTACTGTTGTTGCTAATGCATTGACTAGAAAATATTTATTTTCTTTTCGAACTTTGAACACGCAGTTAACATTGATTGATGATGGCTATATTTTAGCTGAATTAAAAGCTAGACCGATGTTTCTACAACAGATTTGCGAAGCTCAAAAATGTGATGATGTTTTGATAGCTAAACAAAAATAGATTGAGACGACACATGATTTAGATTTTTCATGTTGGTTCTGATGATAGTTTGTATTTCAAAGGCAGAATTTGTGTTCCGAGAAATTCTAACCTCGTTCAAAAGATCTTACAAAAAGCTTACAGTAGTAGCTTGTCTATTCATCCTAGAAGCAATAAAATGTATGATGATTTGAAACAGATGTAAGTGGTGGCCAGGAATGAAATGAGAGATTTCAAAGTTCGTATTGAGATATTTAGTTTGTCAGCAAGTTAAAGCTGAGCATCAGGTACCTTCTGGTTTATTACAACCAGTGATGATTCTAAAGTAGAAGTGGGAACATGTCACGATAGATTTCGTATTCAGATTGCCTCTATCCCCGAGAAAGAAAGATGTTGTGTGGGTCATTATTGATCATTTAACAAATTTCGTGCATTTCATCCCAGTACGTACAGATTTTTTGCTTGAGAGATTAGCAGAGTTGTATGCTACTGAGATTGTTAGATTGCACGGTGTGCTAGTTCTATTATTTCTGACAAAGATCTGCGGTTTACATCTCGATTCTAAAGCAAGTTACACAAAGCTCTAGGTACTCGACTGTATTTTAGTATCGCATTTCATCCTTAAAGAAGATGTCAATCTAAGCAAGTGATTCAAATACTCAAAGATATGCTTTGATGCTGTGTTTTGGACTTCAAAGTTAACTGGGAGAGATTTCCACCGTTAGTTGAATTTTCATACAACAACAATTATCAAGAGAGTATTAAAATGGCACCGTACGAAGCTTTGTATGGTCAAAAGTGTCGAACTCTGTTATACTAGACTGAGCTCAGTGAGAAAAAGTTATTCGACATTGATTTGATTCGAGAATTGAGGAAAAGGTTAAAGTGATATGAGACTGTTTAAAAGCAGCTTTGAATTGATAAAAATCCTATGCAGATTTGAAAAGAAACGGCATCAAATTCCAAATCAGCGACAAAGTATTTTTGAAAGTATCATCCTAGAAGAAAGTTCTTTGATTTGGCCATAAAGGAAAGCTTAGTCTGCGATTTATTAAGCCATGCAAGATCATTGAGAGAATCGGGTCAGTAGCTTACAGATTAGCTTTGCTGTTAAAGTTAGAAAAGATTCACAATATATTCCATGTATCTATGTTATGACAGTATCAATCAAACCCTTCACACATGATTTCACTTATTGACATTGAGATTCAGCTAGATATTACGTACAGTGATGAACCAATCAAAATTCTAGCTCGAGAGGTTAAAGAATTGAGAAATAAAAGCATAGCTTCAGTGAAAGTTCTTTAGCAATGTAACAGACCGATTCAGGGCCTAAACGAAATAGTGGTTTCAGAACCACAAATCCGGAGTAGAAAAATTTATTACGATTAAGTATTAATATTTACTGTGAGGTTGAATGACTGTGTGAAATTTTCGTTACGAAATTTTATTGTTTGGGTGCCTAATTTGGTATTTAGGACTAAATTGAAATAGGTGAAATATGTGTGTTCCAGTTCATAAAGGTACTTGTGAGTAATGGGTTTTTAAAGTAGAGGTCCTTAGATAGTAATTAGACCATTATACTCTAGTTTGGACAAAAATACCCAAGGAGGAATAAAGTACCAAAGGTTTTTAATGAATGGCATTTTGGTTATTTGGTTAATAAAAGAATAAAATGGGAAAAATAAGCCAAAATTGTGTTCACCTTTCTTCAACCTTGGCCGTACCTTGGCGAGAACACCGTAGCTAGGGTTTTTCATCTTTCAAGCTCAATAGTAAGTACATCCTAGCCCCGTTTTTAATGTTCTTTACATTTTTGAGATCCTCTTTGAGCTAGGTTTAACTATTTCCACCATTATTTCGAGCTAGAGTTTGTGTTTAAAATTTTACACATGGATAAGATGCTTGTATTTTAATGTTTTATGGAAGAATATGAATGTTTGGAGTGTGATAAACAACTTTTACTAAGTGATTTTTGATGAAATTGCATAAAAGGACTAGTTTGTAAAAAGTTGTAAAATGTGTATAAGTCTATGATTTAATGCAAATTATGGACTGCTATACTTATGAAAATGGTTCAACTAGGCCTGAAATGCAAGGAAATTGAATAAAACTTATTTTTCGAGCCTAAAGGCTAAATCGTAATTTTGTGAAACTTTAAGGGCAAAATTGTAATTTTGCCATAGGATATTTTTGGGCTGATTTGAATAATATGAGCATTGAGTAAGTCAAATATGTTATTATAGATCAAGAAAGACATGGAATTGACTTTGATCGGCAAAAGGAAAAGATTGTAGACTAAATTGCAAAATTACTATATTTTGCACCGAGGTAAGTTTGTATGTAAATAATGCATCGTTTTATTTACGTTTTAATATTTTGATATATTTTATGATGTATGGCTAAATGTTGAATGACTATTTGATGTATTCGACAAAGTGGCAATAAGTGAGAAATTTCGCAGTTGAATCTTAGGAATATAAATGGATACAAGTGACATGCCACTAAAGATCTAAGTGAAACAAGTCCATTGCATCTAAGTGAAATAATTCCATGGCATTGTACAAAGTGAAATAAATCCATGGCACCTAAGTGAAATAAGTCCATCGTATTGTGTTAAGTGAAACAAGTCCATGGCACCTAAGTGAAATAAGTCCATGGTATTGTGTTAAGTGAAACAAGTCCATGGCACCTAAGTGAAATAAGTCCATGGCATTATGCTAAGTGAAATAAGACCATGGCATCTAAGTGAAATAAGTCCATGGCATTGTGCTAAATGTGATTAGCTCGAGAACGAGCCTATGTGAAACTTGTGAAATGAAGTAGCTATGGCTACAAGTGTGGCACTATGTGAAACATCCCAATGTATCCATTAATACTTCCGATGTGTTCAACTGGAAATGGTGTAAACGAATATGACTAAGTGATGGATAAGTGCAGGTATGTATGTGTAAACTTATGAGCAATATACTCAATATGTGATCGAACTTTGGTAAGGTTGATATGGGTAAGTGTTACTATGAAAGTTAATACAAAGAAAATTTATGAAAGAGTAAAATTAGCAATAAAATAGTTTTGGACAACAGTAATTTTATGATTTTGAAAAATCACCAAAAATGGTGGAAATTAAATTAGAGATTGAATAAATAGGAAATTAAATCTTATTGAGTCTATTTTCACATAAAATAAACAGTGTAAGAAAAAGAATTTCATATTATGAGATATTTGAATTTTTGTGGAACAAAGTCAGATTGATTTTGGAATCCCCTATTTTGACTTTGGAAAATCATTAAAAAATTTAAAAAATAATTATAGGTTATAATTTTTATAATTAAAATCCTTAATGAGTCTATTTTCAAAAAAAAAACGGAAACATTATCTGAATTTTTTACAAAGAGATAATTAATTTTTAGTGTAAAAGGGTCAGAACTATTGGATAGCGAAACAGGGGAGAATTTAAAGAATAAACTGTACTTATTGTCCAAACCAAATATTCTGAAAATTTTCTGGTATGAAGATATTTGAGTCTAGTTTCAAGGAAAATTAGCAGATCTTAATTTGGAGTTTTGTAGCTCTAGATATAAATAATTTAGTGACCATGACTCGAATAGACAGCTTGTTTTGAACTTGAGCAAAGGTTTTATAAAAGAATGTTAATAATTTTTTTATTATTTACATACCTACTTACTAAGCTATATGGTCACTCCCCTCTCTTTTACCTTGTTTTATAGTGTCACCAAGCTAGCTCGGGATACGGAGATCGTTGGAGATCCATCCACACTATCATCAATCTTTTGGTATTTTGAAATCGATATTTAGAATTATGGTATGTATAGAGGACTTGGTTGTTTTGTTATATGTCATAATTGATTTGGAATAAAATATTGGCCTTTAATATTTGATAGCTCATTTTGTATAAGGCCATCGATGTTGGCGAATATTATGCAAATACCTAGCTCATAATCAAACATAATTCAACTCATATAACAAGCGTGCATTAAAACATTCTTTGGTACAATTTCATGCCTTTAACGAAATACTAAACAAACCATGTTGTGTATCTATACATATTCGCAAATTACCATATCAACCCATGTCACACAGCATAATATTCGTTAGCATATAAAACAATAGCTAACATTACAACATGGCCAAATATACTTTTAATGCTATCATATTATCCTAAAAAAAAACTAAACCATTTCTAAACACAAATATCAAACCATAGCTATCCCATTCCATTAACTATTTAATGAACATAGCAACTCACATATATCATGCACAATCGTACATTAATTTAAGTTAAGCTATCCCACACGACTTATTAAACATACATGTATAATTCAAAAACAAACATTACCAAATATCCAAATACAAATATCATTATTTCCAAATTATGCACCTTTCAATATAGCATTCATAACCATTTTCTTTTGAACATGAATGCCAAACTAAAACAATCCTATTCCATATGCTAATATCATGCCAAAATTGCAATTACCTAACCAATTCATTTATCATCTATTTGGCTATCAAATTAGCCACAAAAATCAAGTCCATTTCACAACTCAATTCCAAACTAATATATCACCTCATAACCAAATAACTAAATGAACATATTACTTATTAACTACCCAAAAGACTAATAAAACATACCTAAAACATATTCATCATTTTCCATTTAAAAATCGTACCTAAACAACCAATAAACAATCAATAATATTTTCATAACTTAGTGGAATGACGGAAATGTGCAAGTGTACATAATCACAACAAGTAATAAAGTGACAAGTAAATGTCGAGTTATCGTACTCACAGGGACTGTAAAAAGGATTATTTGTGAAATTAATTGTAAAACACTTTGGTGCTGGAAAATATTTTGGTTTTTAAAAAGATGATTAAAATTAAGGGTTAAAAACTAAATAAAATAATTAAAATAAAACAAAGAAATTCTAATGTATGATTTCAAATAAGATTTAATCAAGATGATATAGTTGTGTTGGATTAATCACATTTCTTAACTTAGAATTATTAATCATATGTTTATACTGCTACGAATAATTTCACGGCAACTCGGTGATTTGCTAATTTATGAACATATTTGCTTACCAAAACCCGTTCACCTCCTTGACATATCCCTATGTCAAGATGATTAAACAAATTTTAATAAACAAATAAAGACTATGTGAAGTAACAAAGTATCCCTACCTTGAAATAATTTAATCACAATAATCTAAGTATGCAAGGCATACATATCGCCAAATACAATACTAATTTAATCTTCAGCTACCTTGGAAGAATTAAACATGCACTGATTAAGTATTGTGTCCATTAATTACAATTTTAATGTGCTTAATAATTAATTCATTAGTTATCTAAACAATTATAATGCCAGAATAACTTAAGTATGATTTTACTTAATCAAGCATTTTACCAAGGCCTATAACAGCATAAACACAATTTTAATAATTTAAGAAGATGAAATGCAATCAAACCAACTCAAATTAAATTCAAGCTACGTTGATTAAATTAACCATTTCAATAGCATAAATATTCATAAACATGTTTGTCAAAACAACAACGAAAATAAATAAAGTAAGGAACAAGAAACAAATCTATTGTTTCTCTGTGACTTTAAATGATTGTTCTGTCCTTCGTTCTCTGTTGTCCTTGGTGACCAAGGTGGCTTATGAACACTTGAATGCTGCTCCAAATAGCTAGAAAAACACCTCTTTTCCAAGAAAGGAAATCAGCACTAGAAGGCTTGGCTTTTGGAGGAAAAGAAAGAGTGGAGAGAATAGTAGTGAATGAGAGAATGAAGAAGTGAGGGATAATTTGAAATGGGCAGCAATGGGGGCTTTATATAGCTAAGGATGGCTGCTAAAAATAGAAATCTTCAACAGCCAAAGAGCCCCCTCATGACAGGCCATCTTACATGGCAAAGTTGAGACTTTCAACTTTGCCAAAATTAGCTTGGGGCAAATCTGTAAAGTCTTAATTTAAGGTGGGGTTTGAATGCAATTTGGAGGTCTTTCAAGGGCTTGTTTGCAAGCTTATTTAATCAGCTATAATGCTTATTTGGGTCAGCATTTGAATGGTTCTGGGCTACCCAATGGGTGGCTAGTTCGGTTCAATAAATTTGGTTCAACTGGTGCGGTTCAACTGGGCCATTTTTCCATAATTAATTAAAATTAATTTATTTTGCCCAAATTAAATTGGGAATAAATTAAAACTAATTATATTATGAATTAATACACATTTTTGGACCATCTTAGGCTGGAAATTATTTCACCTTGTTACTTCAAATTGCTTCTCGGTTTTGTTCTTCTAACGGTGTCTACCGGGTCAATTTCTGCCCTTTGTGCGAATCTGTCAAAAATAATAAAAATTTATTAAAAATAATTATAAAATTGACTAAAAATTAACATGTTCAAAATTTTAATACAGTTTAATTATTTTATAAAAATTAATTATTTTATGACAAAAATTCCATCGAAAAATGCATGATTTTAAGTAGAAATTGGTATGAAAAAGTCTAAATTTTTGTGTTTCCACTTAGCTAATATAAACTTAATCAAAAACACATCCATCACCACATTAACATCAAATAACTGAAATGTATAACCAATACGTCATACATATATACCATGAAACATACTTCCAAAATAAGCTTATAATATGACCGGATATACACAAACATTAACGTCATGATCAAGCCATTTTCGCATGGTTATATATATATAATTTCAAAACCAACCATATCAAAACGAGCCTATACATGCCATATGTCAAAAGTACAAGCTTTCAAAGTACCAAAATGGTGATTGATAGTGTGATGATGATCCTTAACGATCCCCGTACTCGAGCTAGCTTTATATATCTATAAAGCAGAGAAAGAATGCACAAAGTAAGCTTTGAAAGCTTAGTAAGCCATAAGCAAATAAATCATCACAAGAACATGAATAATTCAATTCGCATAGGCCAAATTTAACTAATCACATACACATATATAAACACTTTTCTCATATAATCCATATTATCACATTAAGTAATTTCACTTACTTATTTTTTAATGAACATATAAACTTCACACGTACCTAAATCATTTAGCTCAAATTCACATTCAGTTCATTTTAACATTGCTCGTTGAACCATTCAGAATCGTTAAGGATACTCAGAAACACATATCACATACAATGCCATATCCTAGATATGGTCTTACATGTTATCACATATCGATGCCTCTGTTCCAGACAGGGCCTTACACGAATCATATATGATGCCAATGTCCCAGAATGGTTTTACACGTAATCTCATATCGATGCCAATGTCCCAGACATGGTCTTACTCAAAATCACACCTCGAAAGTCCTAATGTCATGACATACGTATCCTATACTATTCCTATGGTTCGTATGGGACTTTCAAACATCGCAATTCAATCAATTCAAGCTCGAAACAGGTCATCCATGCTCAGTTCAATTCGGAAACATATATATATGTATATACAATTCAATTCAGCATTATATAATATATACATTTGAATTTAAAAACATTTATTTACTTATGAACTTACCTCGTACGAAAACGAACGGATCGGAACGACTATTCAACAACTTTCGACTTCCCCTGATCCAAATCCAATTTCTTCCTTTCTTAATCTAAATCAATTCAAATTTAACTTATTTAATCATATATTTATTCAATTTCATCCAAAAACACATAAATAGGCATTTTGCACTTTAGCCCCTAACATTTAACATTTTCTCAATTTAGTCCCTATAACAAAACAACTCAAAATATACAAAATTCCAACATGCTCTAGTAAGCCAAATTTTCCCTCGGTCCCTAGTAGCCCCTTAATTCCATTTATTTCACATTTAGACCCCTAATTTTTCAAAGTTCATAATTTAATCCTTAATAAGCATTTTTATCAAAAATCACTTAATTAAACATAATAATCTAACCTTAAATTCTCATAATCTATCATCAAACAATAAAGAGCTTGATTATTCATCAATGGCATTTTACAAAATCTTCAACCAAACTAAAAATTTAAGCATGGGCTAGCTAATATTAGAGGTGATCATTTAGGCCCACTCATCGAGCTCAAGTTGGGTCGGGCCTAAAAAATGGACCTAAAATTTTGCCCAAGCCTGACACGTATAAAAATGCTAAAACTTGAGCTCAGCCCGACCTGCCCATATTAATTTTTATATTATTTTATATAATTTTTAAATATATATATAATACATCAAAAATACTAAAAAAATCAAAATAAATATTTCCCAACAAATTGAAAATAAATTTAAAAAAATATGTAGACTTAAATAATACTAAGATAGATGCAACTTAATAAGCAAATACCTCTAAAATAATAACAGAATTAACAAATGCCTTTAAAAAAATAACAAAATTAGCAATAAAATAAATTTTATACAATATCCAAACAATAACAACAAAATAGTAGCAACATAATAGTAATATGGTAGCAAAATAGGGAGAAAACAATAAGAAAATAACATTCAAAAATAAAAAAAAAATAGCAGATTTTTTTGTCCTTTAGTGAATTCGAGCCGGGCTGGGCTGGGCTGGGCCAGGGCCAAAAATACCTTACACAAGGCCCGGCCTATTTTTAAAACGGACCTTATTTTTTGTCCAAACCCATTTTTCGAGCCAATATTTTTGCCCAAACCCTTCCACATTTCGGTCGGGCCTTCGGGCTAGGCCAGGCCACCCGCTCATGCACACCTCTAGCTAGTATACCAAGCAACGATGTTAAAAACATAAAAATCATCAAAAACCGAGCAAAGAACATACCTAATTTAAGACATCAAAATGCTGAACTTGCAAGCTTCAAAATGGTTTCTTTTTCTTCTTAACTTTCGGCCACAAAAAGATAATAATGCATGCATTTTATGTTTTGTTTTATTTTATTATCATTTATTATCCATTTACCATAATAACCTTAATGATTTAATAAGAAAACCATATAATGCATGCCTATTACCGTCCACTCATGTATTAAGGACTTTAAAATCAAGAAATCATATCAAATAAGTACTTTAACAACTAGAAAGCCACTTTTGCATTTTATGCGATTTAGTCCTTTTATCAAATTAACTAACCAATCGGTAAATTAAATCAAAAAATTTTCACACATATCAAATAACATGGCATAAACACCAAAAATAATACTAAAATAATTTACGACCTCAGATGTGTGGCTCTGAAATCATTGTTCCGATTTTGCTAAAACTGGGTTGTTATAATCATAAGAAGATATGTTTATACGTCTTGCTAAATGGTTGTGTTATCTTGAATGTTGTTTGCTATATGATCAATGTGAAGAAATGTATAAATGTGAATTTCAATTGATTACCAAATGAGGTGCAATGGTAAGTTAATGGAAATGGTATAAGATTCTCAAATGGGTAAAGTTGCAACAAGATATATGGTATGTTTACAAGCATTGAAATGTGTTTGTGTTTGTGAATGGTTAAATGACTAGTTGATGGATATAGAATGGGATGAATATAGATGTGTGCTTGGTGATTAATGGAATGAATGTTTTGATATAAATTTTTTAGTTGAATCGAAATGTTTCACTTTGGTTTCTATATGATTGAGGTGCCTTGAGGAATATTGGTTAGAATGAGGAAAATGATATTTTTTTGTATGTTTTTGGTGCATTTTGAATAGGTTAAAAGAATGGTTAAGTGAAATACTTATGGAATATGTAAGTTGTTGGTTTGGTAGCTTGCATATTAAGGTATCATTTGGCATACGCAGGCTCACACATGGTCGTATATCACACTTAGGCAAGTGAAATAGTCGTGTGCTCTAATTTGAATTGACAGGTTTTGTTAAACATGGTCTCAGTTTGTTACACGGGCTGAACACAAGCTCGTGTGGTACTGTATATTTAGTCAAGGGATTTTCACACGGCCTCAGTTTCTTACATGGCTTAGCCATACGGTCGTGTGATTGTTTGTAAAATTTTGCATCTAGGTCCACATGACTTTAGTGAGTTGCACAGTCTGGATACACGGCCGTGTGACTCCAACTTACACGGCCTCAGTTTTAAACACGATTCGGGCACAAGGCCATGTGACCCTATTTTGTGATTTCCCCTAGTTTAAAAGTTTGTAATTTAGTCATTATTTGTACTTGGGTCAACTTAAGAGCTTTCGTAAGCTCAATTGGGACTCGGTTTTGTTTGTAATTCTTATTATGCGTGGATTATGAATTCATTTGTTTGTTTAATTGAATGTTTTAAGTCGGGACTATATGTGAACTGCTCTGTTAATTGTTGTAGCTATAGCTCAGGTTCGGCAACTGGACCAGGTGAGGGGTGTTACACCAATCATATCATAACATTTACTAAGTTCAAACAGACCTCTATTACACATATTAACATTACTTTTCAATTTAGTCTAAATCTCACATTTTGAACCAATTCACGCCCAAACATCTATATAATTATGAATCAAATACGCAACTATCTATATAAATAAATACCATATGAAATTACCAAGTCAAAACAACAAGCAAATTGAATCTTTAAGGACTATTCAACAATTTTAGCTTTTCCTCGATTATCTTCGATTTGATCCAATTCTCTATCTATTCAATTATTTTGGACAATTCATCAATGCCAAACATTATTATATCATTCCATGATATATATGAACCTATTTAATTCTATTTTTTTGAATTTTCCTTAAGTTTTGCATTTTATTCAATTTAGTCCCTAAAATCGAAATAACTATACTTTTTTTACTTTTGAGCTTTGGTTTCAAAATAGATCTCAATCACATACCTTAGGGACCCTTTACTATCTATTATTAAATCAATTTCACATCAATTTCACAATTTATTCACTTTAGTCCTTATGTTCAAAAACTAAAAAGTACAAATTACAAGTCCTTTTTCACATCTAAGCTTAAAATCTATTAATCTAACACCAATGTCTTCAAGAAATCAATAATGGAAACTTTCAAAAGCTTTAATAGTTTTACAAATTGGTACATGAGCTACCTAAATCAAGTTCCCATGACCTCAAAAATATAAAAATTACAAAAAAAAAAATGACTTAATTAAACTCACCAATTATCAATCGAAAGTTTAAAGCTTCAAACCCTATCTCCCTTTGTTTTTTTTATGAAGAATCTATGGGGAAGAAGAAAACAAGGATGACAACATCCACTTTCTCAACCTTTTATACTTTAATTTATTCTTTAATCACCTAATTAACTGAATTAAACTTTAATTAATTAATAGTTAATAAAAATTAACCAAAGTTAGTGGAAAATAATATCATTATCCACTATTTGATAAAGCAAAATGATTTAATTACCATTTTGATCCATTAGTTATTTAAAAATCTATAGTGATTGAACAATTTAGTCCCTGTATTCAAATTAAACAATTAATGAACAAAATTTAAGGACTAAAATTTAATATTCTTTTATTCCAACTCCATAAATATTTTAATTTAGTATTTATGGACCCGATTTATTGAAATGGGGTTCTGAAACCTCCTTTTTTGGCACTATTGAAAATCGAGCTGTTACAAGAAATTAATTTAGTTAATTAATTAAATTAATTGAAAAAATAATATTTATTTTGAGAAAAAATATTGGGGTCAATTAAATTATAAAGTGTTTGGTCAAAAGTCTAGAAGACACATATATAATTAGACCAAATACATACGAGGCTCGATTAACCCTCATAATTAATATGAGCGAAAACCTTAGTAAAATTAACTGGGGTGTGTCGCCCTCTCTCTCTTAGTTAGATTGAGAATGTGTTTTCTATTTAAATAATATTATTTATCAATGGATTGTTCAATCAAAATTCTTGTCCTTCTCTTTATAAATAGAGAACACCGGTTGACTTAAAAACACACTTATAAAATATTAGGGTTATAGTTTTTCTGTCAGAAAGTAGTGAGAATTTATTAACTAAGAATAAATTATATTTTTTTTATAAATTACAAATTTTATTGGTTTTTATAGAAATAAATTATTTCACTACTAAAAGTAATTAATGTGTTTCTTTTTTGTGATTTGATTCTTGTTGCTTAATCCTACACTTAGCGACATTCGTTGAACGATGATGACGAAGAAGATTGTTCGACTGAAAGTTAGGATCAACTAGAATTCGTCTCGCACAGAACACTAATATTATTATATTATGATTTGTTACTATAAATATCACTAAGTCTATTTTTAAAATTCACTATAACTATAAAAAAAAGTCTTATTAACTGATTTTTTTCAACCACTATTTCATGCAATCAATCTCATTTCAGGGGCGAATACTAGTGAAAGGAGAACCTTGTTAGTAAAGTGGAAGTTGGTCTCTCAGCCAATCAAGGTTGGAGGGTTGGGTGATATGTGTGATATGAAGTAATAAAATTTATAAAAACTGATCGCACCAAAAACTAACTAATATCACGATTTTAAGGCAAGCGCACCTATCGAACAGTAGTATAGTTTAGCGGCAAGACCAAGATATCGTACCCAAGGGAACCAAAAGTACTAGTACTTACTTCCTTTCTATTATTTAACCTAAAGAATAAAAGGGATTTTTATGAAACTAAACTAATTCTAAAACTAAACTAAGAATGCACAAAAAGTAAATTGGGAAAAACTTTTTGGGGAAAGACTGATTGATTGGGCAATACTCAAGGGAGAATCCACCTAGGCTTCACTTGTTATCAATTCTTGAGCTAGATGATTTATTCACTTGACTTGATCCGTAGAGATCCCTAACTTATGTTAATACTTCTGTCAAGGATAAGAACAACTAATCCTAGGTTGATTAACTGAAATATCTTTCTAGTTAAAATTCCTAGTCTTGCATTAACTCGATTTGTGGATCCCCCTATTAGGTTTGACCCTAATCCGGTAGATTTATGTTGCCTTATGTCTAGGGTTGCACGTAACTCCACTTAATTATGCTAGATCTATTCTCAAACAGGGACTTTTGCTCCTCTGCCTAAGCACATCAATTTCTTGAATTAACACCTAGGATTATTAAAACAAGAATTAAAAACACATAATTAAGAACAATTCAAGTATTTATCATATAACTCAAGATAAAATAATAACAAGATCTATCTTAGGTTTCATCTCCCTCAAGTATTTGGGGGATTTAGTTCATAATTAATAAAGAAAACATCTCAGAAGAAATAAGATAACAAAACATAAAGAACCCAAAAACCCCTGAAGGAATTTAGGGAGATCCTCTGTCTTGATGTATAATTCAGCTTCTGGGATGAATCAATCTGCTTCCCTTGGAGTAATCCTTTACTTTCACTCTCTGTGTTGGCAGAAATATGGCGATCCTTTGTGGGAGAAAGAGTACACCCTTAGAGTTGCCTCCTAGGGTCTTTATATAGAGCTTTGGGATGCCTTTCTTAGCCTCTAAGTATCCAAATCCAAGTGAAATTGCACTTCCTCACGATAGGGACACGCCCGTGTGCCATGCCCGTGTGGATCGACAAGAGGCCGTGTGTGAGACTATTGATGGAGGCACGGCCGTGTGGTCAGGCCGTGCTTGTCGGAGCTGGCCCGTATTGGACCTTATGTGGCACGGCCGTGTGCCACAGCTATGTGGTTACTCCTTGGGCCGTGTCATTTTCACACTTTGGCCCATTTTCTTCATTTTTGGTCCGTTTTTCGTTCTTTTCTCTTCTCTATGCTCTCCTGAGTATACAACATGAAATAGAAGAGTTAAGAGCACCAATTCTCACAAAATTAATAATAATTCATCCAAAATATAGGCTAAACATGAGGTAAAAATATGTATAATTTATCATTTATCAAATACCCCCACACTTAAGCCTTTGCTTGTCCTCAAGCAAAATTTCAATCCCTAATTAAAAATCATTCCTCTCAACTTACAATCTTTATCAATAATGTTTCAAACTAATTCACAGGAATTCATACAATGGAAATTCAATCAGAAGAACATTAAAGATTCAATTACTTTAAGTTGAGAATTTTATCATTGAAACATAAGTTTCCTCCCTTCTTCTAAGTAATCATCTCTTAATTGAAATCAACAGGATTTGACATCCTCACTAAAGATTCACTCTATCCAATCAAAGTGTTTAGGGTTCAAGAATTAAGTACTCTCTAGTCAACCTGAACAGTTATTACCATAGGCTTGCATGGAAATTAAATCTCCACCACTATAGTTTGATATGATACATCGATCAAAAGGTCTTTTAACAGTTGTAATGGGGCTTGGTTAGGGGTGTTGTCACAAGCTGCAAAAGAGGGTTAGAATCGAGATTGAACTGAAAAATTATCTAGCTAGAAAAATCTCTATCACTGGAACATATTTCTAGAGCTAATTCTTATGATAATATCATTTCTACCTTGGTAGCCTTAAAATAGAAATATGCAAAAATTTATAATTTACAACTAATTTTTACTGTATATACACTTTTTTTTAGAACAATTCAAGTACAATTCATTATAAACTTTACAATCTGGAAAAGGGAATAAAGCTAGATAATAATTTCAACTCAAATCTCGACAAAAATAAGGATCAAAATAATTGAATGGAATTCAACAAAAACAGGTTATGGGTTAAAATTAGAGGTAAGTCAAAGAATAGGTTGTTAGGCTCAATAGGGTTCACTAGGGGTTAATTTATGGAGGTAGGCTTTTGTGGAGTAAGTGGGTTAAATCCTAAGTGCCTTTATCATTTCGGTGTATCAAATCAATGATGTGGTCTTGATATGTATAATCGAAGCAAATTCTAGAATAACAGTTCAGTATTGACTCACTCAAAGCAATAATAAAAGTGAGCACGAAAGAATGTATGCTCAAAAGGCTCAAAAATCTCACCAGAATTATGGCTTTTGATGTTAATCCTGCGAATTTCAAATCTCAAGATAACATTTAGAATTAAGGAAAATAACTTATGAAAAAAATGGGATTCTCAAAAATTTCAACTTATCATGCTTGATTCCCTAATGTTTTAAAGTTTGAATAATCAAAGTACAAGCACCTATGTCTTGATTCTCAACTTATCAATAAAAATCATAAATCAATCAGAATTAATTCCTAGAAGGAGACTGAAGATAATGTAGATTTGAGAACAATGCAACAAGTTAGAAGAAAATTTAGGGATTTCAAGTAGAATGTAATGACTGAAAGTAAGTTCCCCCCCACACTTAAGATGTACATTGCCCTCAATGTACAAAGGAACATTAGTAGCAATAGAAGCACAAGATCATAAGATAGGGAAAGGCATGAAACTCCTTGAATTTTGGATGAATTTATGAGACAGATATTGGGATTGGAAGAGCCGGCAGTTGTGGCAGGGTGTTCCCAATTCCATATGGATTTGAGCTGTAGAGCTCCTTTGAAACTACAAAAGTATTTATTAGTCATGGGGAATTTGGATTAAAAGAATATGTTTGTTAGGGGGAGCCGATATGAAGAAATTAAAAATAAATAAAGAAAATAAATTAAATTCTAAAAATACTAAAATTTAACTAATGAAAAAGATAAAATGAATTAAAAATAAAAGTAAAAGTAAAAAAGAAAATAAAGTTAGAAGAAAAGAAAAGGTAAAAATAGGGATCAGTGTTTAAATAAAAATTAAGATAAAAATAAAGTTGAGAGGAATAGAAGTCTCTACTCCTCAGATGGGTCACGCGGTGGCGGTGGTGAAATGATGTGAAGGTGCTGGCTTATCTGCTGTAGTGTCGCATCGATGTGGTCTAAGCACTGGAAGCATTGTTGCTCAAATCGAGATAGGCGCTCAGATATGTCAGCATGAGAAGTTGCCGCATGAACTGGTTAGCGGGGTGGTGGCTCGGTAGGTGCTTCCTCCTCCGGTGGTGGGACATCATCAAGAATGTCCTCTGGATCCTCGGCCTCCTGGATGAGGTGGTACTAAAAAGGGTCTCCTCCTAGTCTCCACTAGATTATCCTCATATGGTGCATAATCTGGATGCCTTGAGGGGACATCTGGCCGACGAGTCTGTATGAGGATGTCTGGGTCACTGTGTTGAAGAGCCCGAAGTGATGGGCTAAGCATGTAATGTACAGGCCCATGGATATGACGCCCTTGCAATGTCACTCGATTTGGTGCTGCATGGCGTGAGCGATAAAGAAGGGGAGGTCGATGGGGTGCACGTTTACCATGCTCCATAAGAAATAAGCGTCGTGGGTGTTAACGACCTCTATGCTCTCCCGTCTACCTATCAGAGTATGCGTGAGAAGAGCGTGAAGGTACCTTAATGACAGGGTGAGGGCGGTCGCCTTCGTGCGACTGGGGTCGTAGGAGGGATACCCTGGGGCGATATTGCGCCAACAATCGACTGGTTTGAGGTGGATGCAATGGGGGAGTGTAGGAAAGTCTTCCTCCTCCATGACCTGCTCTGTGTAGAGACCGAAAGCTGAGCCGAACTCTGGTACGCTAAGGTGGCGTACATGACCTCCTAGGCGAAACTAAACCGTCGCGGGATCATCGAATTGGCTCATGACGGTCTGAAGATAAAAGGTGGAGCAGAACTCTAGAGTTAGTTCAAGGAATGTAGGCTCGATGATTCGGAAGAACTGCTCCCAAGGGTCCGTCATTAGTAGGGCCCGGACTGCATCTACGAGGTTGACTTGCTCTAGCGTGGCCCAATCAATGCATCGGTCGGCGCTTAATGTACGGGCTCGTAGTATCTGAAACAATTCCTCTTGACAGTCTTGGAGAAATGTAATGAACGGGTGGCGAGCCTCGGAGGTGGGCCTTGATGATGAACCACCTAGCCCCTTACGTTTCTTCGAAAGCGGGACGGCAGCTTTTTTACCGCGTGATATAGACATAATGCCTAAAAACAAAATAACATACATTAGTCCTAAAAATTGAAATTAAATTGAATCAAAAACTACCATAAAATAATAAATATGTAGATTAAAATTACAATGTGCCTAAAAATAATTTGAAATAAGATGGGGACTAACCTAAATAATATAAATTATCCATTCTAATATAATATCAAAATTAAGCAATATGGGTATGTATTTATACAAAATGCATGAGAATTTAGGAAAAATGGCAATCAAATGTGAGTCAAAGTGGCATGAAATTGAAATCATTCTAGAGTATTCATGCTTATTCTATTTATTCTATGATTCAAAGCAATGCTAATCCTAATTGTAATATTATACTAGAATTAGAATAGAATAGAATAGATTAGTAAAAATTAGAAAGAAAAATGATAAAATAGAACCAAATAGGAGAGGTATGGGGCAGAGCACGATTGTGGGTGAGGCGGCACAGTCGTCGGAGTACTGTAGACACCGGCGGCGGCGCTAGGGAGGTTGGGGGAGAGGGTGGTTTGAGAGGATTTAGGGTTTAAAATGGGAGGCCCCCTATTTATAGTTTTTGGGTCACACAGGCATGGCACACACCCGTGTGACTCGGGTTTTGCCAGTGTGATTCGAAATTCGATGATTTTGACGCGCCTGGTTTGAGGTACACGCCCGTGTTGGCCATCTCGCACGGCCGTTTGCGATTTTGTTCGCTTTTCACACAGTTGTGTGAGCGGTCACACGGTCGTTTGCGATGAGGCTTCGCTATTCACACGGTCATGTAGGTAATCATACGGCCGTGTCTAAATTGACAGTGTTGGCCACGGTTTGAGGACACGGGCGTGTGGCGTTGTACAAGCCCGTGTCTAATTGGAAGGGTTGCCACGGCCATGTCGCACGGCCGTGGTGAGTTATCGTTAACCCGTGCTTTGGGAAAAATTTTCCTCTGTTTGTACACGACCTGGGTGCACAACCGTGTCTCTACTTTAAATGTTCACACGGACTTAGGCACGCCCGTGTGCATGGCCGTGTGGTCCTAAATTTCTGCATTTAAAAGGGTTAGTTGATGTATTAAAAGACTAAAATTAAAATAGGAAGAAAATTTACTAAGTTAGTGCTCGGGTTGCCTCCCGAGAAGCGCTTATTTAGAGTCTAAGCTCGACTCTTCCTGGATGCATCACGAAGGGATCTCGTGGAGCTGAGCTCATCCCTGTTATCTTTAAAATTCTCACCTCTATAGTGTTTAAGCCTATGGCCGTTTACCTTGAACGTACCGTGGTTTGGGTGAGTTACCTCAATTGTGCCGTATGGAAAGACAATTTGAAAAGTGAATGGACCTGACCACCTTGATTTGAGTTTCCCAGGAAGTAGTTTCAGCCTTGAGTTGTAGACTAAGACAAGATCACCGGTTTTGAACTGCTTAGGTTGTTTCAGTTGTTTGTCATGGCATCGCTTCATAGCTTCCTTATAGAGTCGTGAGCTCTCGTAGGCATTGCAACACCATTCATCTAGATCATTTAACTGCATTAATCTTTTCTCACCTGCAAGCTTAAAATCAAGATTTAAAAATCTAATAGCCCAAAATGCTTTATGTTCAAGTTCAAATGGCAGATGATAGCTTTTTCCGTAGACAAGTTTATAAGGAGATGTTCCTATGGGTGTTTTAAATGCAGTTCTATAGGCCCATAAAGCATCGTCTACCTTTCTGGACCAATCTTTTCTATTTTTTTCTATAGTTTTCTCTAAGATGCATTTTAGTTCCCTATTTGTTACTTCGACTTGGCCACTAGTTTGTGAATGATAAGGGGTAGCTGTTCTATGCTGTACTCCATACCTTTTTAAAACTTTTCAAATTGAGCAATGCAAAAATGGGTACCCCTATCACTAATAATTATCCTAGGTAGTCCAAATTGAGAGAAAAGTTTCTTCAAAAATCGTACTACCATTCTAGCATCGTTGATAGGTAAGACTTGGGCTTCTACCCATTTTGACGTATGATAAACGCTAAATTATACATATTTTTACCTCATGTTTAGCCTATATTTTGGATGAATTATTATCAATTTTGTGAGCATTGGTGCTCTTAACCTTTCTTTTTCATATCTTATACTCAGGAGAGCATAGGGAAGAGAAAAGAATAGAAAATGGACCGAAAATGAGGAAAATAGGCCAAAAATGACAAAACACACGGCCCAAGGAGTCACCACACGGCCGTGCCACATAAAGATCACACGGTCCAGCCCTCGACAAGCACGGCCAGGCCACACGATCGTGCCCCCACCGATAGTTCCACACGGCCTTTGTCGAACTCACACGGGTATGGCACACGAGCGTGTTCTAGTGAGGAAGGGGAATTTCACTCAAATTGAGATGCTTAGAGGCTAAGAAAGGCCCCCCAAAAGCTCTCTATATAAAGACCCCATGAGGCAACACAGAAGAGGGACTTTATACACTTTTAGGTACGGAATATTTAGATTTCTTCTCGTCTTTCTACCACACAAAGGGTAGAAGCAAGGGATTACTCCAAGGGAGAAGCCGATTGATACAACCCAGAAGCCAGAGTTCTACAGCAACATAAAGGATCTCCCTAAATTCCTTCAGGGGTTTTTGGTTTCTTTTATGTTTTATTATTTTATATCTTCTGAGATATTTTCTTTCTTTATTATGAACTAAACCCCTCAAATACTTGAGGGGGATGAAACCTAAGACAGAACTTAATATTTATTCTTGATTTATTTGATAAATACTTGAATTGTTCTTAATTATGTGTTCTTCATTCTTGATTTAATAATCCTAGGAATTACTTCAAGAATTAGATGTGCTTAGAGTAGAGGAGCAAAAGTCCCTGTGATAAGAGTAGATTTACCATAATTAAGCGGAGTTGCATGCAACCCTAGACATAGGGCGACATAAATCTGTCGGATTAGGGTCAAACCTAATATGGGGAGCCATAGATCGAATTAATGCAACCTAGGGAGTTAATTAATAAAGGAACTTTAATTAACAACTTAGGCCTAGTTGCTCTAGGCCTCGACAGAGGGTTTAGCATAGGTTAGGGATTTCTACGGATCAAGTCAGGTAATTAGATCATATAATTCAAGGAAATAATAACAAGTGAAGTCTAGGTGGATTCCCCCTTGAGTATTGTCCATATCAATCAGTTTTTCCCTAAAAGTTTTCCCAAGTTACTCTTTGTGCTTTCTTAGTTTAGTTTAAAATTAGTTTAAACAAACCCTCTTTTATTCTTAGGCTAGATAATAGAAAGGAAGTAAGTAATAGTACTTTTGGTTCCCTTGGGTACGATAACTCGGTCTTGCCACTAAACTATATTACTGTTCGACAGGTGCGCTTGCCTTTAAGGTCGTGATATTAGTTAGTTTTGGTGTGATCAGTCTTATAAATTTTATTACTTCATATCGCGATAGCCATTATCAAGTTTTTGGCACCGTTGCCAGGGAATTGAAATTACGAAAACTCGATTTTTATTACTTTAGCCATTACTATATTTATATAAATTTTTATTTATTTATTTTTATTTTTATTTTCTTTTAATTTTTTGAATTTTCTTTGCTTTTTATTTTTAGGTATTTTTAGTTTACGACTAGAAACAACCCAACAGGACCGCTACTTTTTGACGAAGATCTAGAACCCACAGTTCGTAGAAATTGCAGAGAAATTAGACGCAGTTTACATTATCCAGAACAAGAACCTGAGCAAGAGCCAGAACCTACAGCAGAGATGGAAGCAAATCAAAACGTTCCACCAACTCCAACACTACCAGCAGAACCAGTAAACCAAGAAGAAGCTCCTCGCACTATGTATGATTATACTAAACGTAGTTTGGTTGGTACCCAAACTAGCATTCTTAGACCTACTATTACTGCGAATAATTTTGAATTAAAGCCTAACACTATTCAGATCATACAGCAATTGGTGCAGTTTGATGGTTTATAGGATGAAGATCCAAATTCACATATAGCCAACTTTTTGGAACTTTGTGATACTTTTAAAATTAATGGCGATTCTGATGATGCCATTCGTCTACGATTATTTCCATTCTCTTTGAGAAATAAAGCCAAACAGTGGTTAAATTCCTTGCCACGAGGCTCAATCACTACGTGGGAACAAATAACCGAAAAATTTTTACTCTAATATTTTCCTTCAGCTAAAACAGCCAAATTACGAAACGATATTTCTTCTTTTGTGCAGATGGATTTAGAAACACTTTACGATGCATGGGAGAGATACAAAGATCTTTTGAGAAGGTGTCCTCATCATGGTCTACCTTTGTGGCTACAAGTTCAAACTTTCCACAACGATTTAAATCTGTCAACTAGACAAATGATCGATGCAGCCGCAGGAGGGATGATCAATAATAAAACACCTGAAGCAGCTTATGAATTTATTGAAGAGATGTCATTGAATAATTATCAATGGCAAGTCATGAGGACAAAGCTGACGAAAGCTGCAGGAGTCTATAATATTGATGCTGTTACTATGCTTACTAACCAAGTATAACTTCTAAATACAAAGTTTGATAATTTTGTTAGTTCTACGCAGGCACAACCAGTGATGCAATGCGACGTGACTTAAGGAAACACATTCAATCCAAATTTCCCATCCTATGGACATAGCATGGAAACTGAACAAGCCAACTATATGGGTAACAATTCTAGATCTTAAAATAACCCTTATAGTAATACTTACAATGCAGGTTGGAGAAATCACCCAAATTTTTCATGGGGAGGACAAGGAAATCAAAGACAACAGCCTCCTCCAGGATTTCAGCAGCCACCACCGCAACAAGAAAAGAAGCCAAATATTGAAGAGATGTTTACCAAATTTATGGCCGCATCAGAAACCCATTTTCAAAGCACTGAAACAGCACTGAAAAATCAACAAGCATCAATTCAAGGGCTTGAAAACCAAATCGGTCAACTTGCGAAGTTGATATCAGAAAGACCACAAGGTGGACTTCCAAGTAACACTGAGCCAAATCCCAGAGAACATGTCAAAGCGATTACTTTAAGAGATGGAAAGGTCCTAGCCGAACCAGAAAAGGAAAATACTCAAGAACCTCTAAGAAACAAAGCAGAAGAACCCAAGGAAAACACTCCTCCAACACTCAAAGAATACAAGCCACGTATTCCATATCCGGCAAGAATGAAGAAAGACCAAACAGACGCCCAATTTGGTAAGTTTCTTGAACTCTTCAAACAATTACACATTAACTTACCTTTTGTTGAAGCAATTTTGCAAATGCCGAAGTACGCAAAGTTCCTTAAAGAACTTTTGACAAACAAAAGGAAGTTGGAAGAACTAGCCACAGTAGAACTCAACGAGGAATGTTCAGCTATTCTCCAAAATAAACTGCTGGCAAAACTGAAAGATCCAGGGAGTTTTACTATTCCTTGTTTGATTGGTAGTCTGATTATTAATAAAGCATTAGCTGATTTAGGTGCGAGCATTAATCTCGTGCCTAATAAAATGTTCAAGCAACTAGGTCTAGGGGAACCTAAACCCACTAGGATGAGTATTCAATTAGCCGATAGATCTATTAAATATCCTAGGGGAATCATTGAAGATGTGCTAGTAAAGATAGATAAATTTATATTCCCTGTTGATTTTGTTGTGCTTGACGTGGATGAGGACATTGAAGTACCTTTGATTTTAGGACGCCCATCCTTAGCCACTGCTAGAGCTGTTATTGATGTAGGGGATGGTAAATTAGTTCTTAGAGTTGGTGAGGAAGAAGTCACTTTTAAAATCTATGATGCCATGAAATTTTCTAAAGAACAAGATGATTCTTGTTATTTTGTTGATATGATTGATCACTTTGTTCAAGATAATTTTCAGGAACTTTCTCTCGCAGATACGTTGGAACTATGTCTTGTTCAAGGTAAGGGGGAAGATGAGGCCACCACTGAAGTTGAGAAAATAAGAAAAGAGTTAGATTCTAGTGAAATCATCACTAGACACATAAGTTACGAAAGTATAAAGATAAATGATGAGCTGAGACAGAGACCTTCCATTGATGAACCCCCTAAATTAGAATTAAAACAACTGCCAGATCACTTAGAATATGCCTTTTTAGGGGAAGATTCGACTTTACCAGTTATTATCGCATCAGATTTTAGCATTAAAGAAAAAGAAGAACTTCTCCAGGTGTTAAGAAAGCACAAGCAGGCCATAGCATGGAAAATTTCAGATATTAAAGGAATTAATCCTTCTTTTTGCACTCACAAAATTCTGATGCAAGATGAGTATAAACTAGCGGTGCAAGCCCAAAGACGGTTGAATCCCAGCATGAAAGAAGTTGTGAAAACTGAGGTAATTAAACTTCTAGATGTAGGTATTATTTATCCTATTTCTGACAGTTCTTAGGTAAGCCCTGTGCAGGTTGTTCCTAAGAAAGGTAGATTGACCGTGGTGACTAATGACAAAGAAGAGTTGATACCTACAAGAACAGTCACAGGATGGAGAATTTGCATTGATTACAGGAAGCTAAATGACGCCACTCGAAAAGATCATTTTCCTTTACCCTTTATTGATCAGATGTTAGAAAGACTATCAGGTCACGTGTATTATTGCTTCCTAGATGGCCTCTCTGGTTACTTCCAAATCCCGATAGCTCCAGAAGATCAAAAGAAAACGACGTTCACATGCCCATACGATACGTTTTCTTATCGTAGAATGCTTTTTGGTTTATGTAATGCTCCTGCTACTTTTCAGCGATGCATGCTAGCTATCTTCAACGAATTTGTGGAAGACATCATGGAGGTATTTATGGATGATTTCTCCGTCTTCGATAATTCTTTCCAACATTGTTTAAACAATTTAAAGCATGTTTTGATAAGATGTGAAGAGACAAATTTAGTGCTAAATTGGGAAAAATGTCACTTTATGGTCCAAGAAGGTATTGTATTGGGACATAAAATCTTTAGTAAAGGAATAGAGGTAGACAAAGCAAAGATAGAAACTATTGAAAAACTACCTCATCCGAGTTCAGTTAAGGCTATAAGAAGCTTTTTGGGACATACCGGTTTTTATCAAAGATTCATTAAAGACTTTTCTAAAATAGCTAAACCTTTGACTAAATTACTAGAAACAGACATTCCCTTCAACTTCGACCAAGAATGTTTAGAATCGCTTAACACCCTTAAGGAAAAGTTAGTCAACGCCCCGATTATGATCTCACCTAATTGGAATCTACCGTTTGAACTAATGTGCGATGCAAGTGATTTTGCAGTAGGTGCAGTTTTGGGACAGCCAAGGGACAAGCACTTCCAGCCGATCTATTATGCCAGCAGGACCTTGACGGCCACTCAAGCAAATTACACTACCACAGAGAAAGAATTGATAGCTGTTATTTTTGCATTTGACAAATTTAGATCTTATTTAATTTTGTCAAAAGCCATTGTTTATACTGACCATTCAGCCCTTCGCTACCTCTTAACTAAAACAAATGCAAAACCTCGATTAATAAGATGGATTCTATTATTACAAGAATTCGACTTGGAAATAAAAGACAAGAAAGGAGCTGAAAACTTGGCAGCAGATCACCTCTCAAGATTAGAAAACACACAGCCCAAGTACCTCGACAAGATAAATGATCTATTCCCTGAGGAATAACTCCTAGCCTTAGCTGGTATGACAGTTCCTTAGTTTGCTGATTTTGTAAATTATTTAGCAGCTCACATAACCCCAAAAGGGCTAACCCATCAGCAAAAGAAGCGATTATTTGCTAATGTGAAGAACTACTTTTAGGAAGATCATTTTCTTTTTCGAATTTGTGCAGATCAGGTTATCCGAAGATGCGTTGATGACACAGAATCATATCAAATTTTCAATCACTGCCACTTAAGACCTACAGGAGAACATCACAGTGGAACAAGAACTGCTCATAAGGTACTCGAATCAGGTTTTTACTAGCCTACACTTTTCAGAGATGCCAATAGGTATGTGACTTCTTGTGATAAATGCCAACAAACAGGTAATATCTCTCAACGTAATGAAATGCCTCAAAACTACATACTTTCATGTGAAATATTTGATGTATGGGGTATCAATTTCATGGGTCCATTCCCTAGTTCATTTGGGAATAAATACATATTAGTAGTAGTAGATTACATGTCAAAATGGGTAGAAGCCCAAGCCTTACCTACGAATGATGCTAGAGTGGTAGTACGCTTTTTGAAAAAACTTTTCTCTCGATTTGGAACACCTAAGATAATCATTAGTGATAGGGGCACACATTTTTGCAATACCCAAGTTGAAAAGGTCTTGAAAAGGGATGGAGTAAATCATAGAATAGCCACCCCTTATCATCCACAAACCAGTGGTCAAGTCGAAGTGACCAATAGGGAGCTAAAACGCATTCTAGAGAAAATAATAGAAACAAATAGGAAAGACTGGTCAAGAAAGTTAGATGATGCATTATGGGCTTATAGAACTGCTTTTAAAACACCTATAGGAACATCTCCTTATAGACTTGTTTATGGAAAAAACTGTCATCTACCATTCGAACTTGAACACAAAGCATTCTAGGCTATAAAATTTTTAAACCTTGATTTTAAAAGTGCAGGTGAAAAGAGATTAATGCAGTTGAATGAGCTCGATGAATAGCGCTACAATACTTACGAGAACTCATGACTATATAAGGAAGCCATGAAGCAACGTCATGACAAAAGGATGAAACAACCTAAGCGGTTCAAAACAGGTGATCTCATCTTGCTCTGCAACTCAAGGCTGAAACTATTTCCTAGAAAACTCAAGTTAAGGTGGTCAGGTCCATTCACTGTTCTAAATGTCTTTCCATACGGCACCATTGAGGTAACTCACCCTAACCACGGTACTTTCAAGGTAAATGGCCATAGGCTTAAACATTACAGAGGTGAGAAGTTTGTGAAAAACAGGAAGGAGCTTCGGCTCCACCACATCCCTTCTTGACACATCCAGGCAGAGCCGACCTTAGACTCTAAATAAGCGCTTCTCGGGAGGCAACCCGAGCACTAACTTAGTATCTTTTCTTTTCTTTATGATTTTAGTGTTTTTTAGGCATAAACTAACTATTTGAATGCAGAAATTTAGGACCACACGGCCAGGCACATTGGTGTGCCTAAGGCCGTGTGCAAACTTAAAACAGGGACACGGTCATGCACCCAGACCGTGTACAAACAGAGCAAAATTTTCCCAAAAGCACGGGGTGTCCACAACTCCCTATGGCCGTGGTGACCCTTCGAAATCCACACGGGCAATCAACACTTGCCCACGGCCATGCGATATGGCCGTGGCAACCCTGCAGCATCAACACGGGCATACACAAATGCACATGCCCGTGCCTGAAGCCCGTGGAAGACACTATCAATTTGAACACGCCCGTGGCCCAGAAACACACGACCATGTGACGAACGAATGCGATCTCCCACGACCGTGTATACCATCACACGATGTGTGACTGACGAAGAAGCGATCTCCCACGGGCGTGCGCACTATTACCACGGGCGTGCTCATCGAACCAGGCGCGCTATAACGACCAATTTTCAAAAAACAAGGGCTAAACACAACTCACACGGGCGTGCGACATGCCCGTGTGACTCAAAATGTATAAAATAGGGGGCCATTTTTAACTTTCCCTTTCACTCAAACCCTAAAATTTCTTACCCAAAATCTCCCCAACCCCCGTAAGCACAGTCACCACCCTCAAAACCACCATCAAACTCAAAAATAACCACCACACGCCTGTGTAATAGCATCCCACGATCGTGCAAGCCCACAATTGGTTTTATTTTCTCATTTTTCTCATTTATTTTTGTCTTATTTGATTTCTTTAAATATTTATTTTTTAATTTAGTCTAATTGTTGATTCAAGCATGGAACTAGGAAATATAGGATGAATATTCTAGAATAATATAGAATCAATTAGGATTGCATGCCACTTAATTTTATTTTTACTTGCCATTTAGATTTCATTTTATTTTGCCACTTGCACACATATCTGCATGCCATCTTTATCATAATTTCACTATATATACACCAATAGTTCTTAGTTTTCTTACAAGGTTTTAACATGATTAGATTCTACTATTTAGGTTAGTCCTCATTTGTTATTTTAGGAACATTGTCATTTTATATTATTACCTATCTAGTTTGAATCCAATTTTTTATTTAAGACTAGCGCTTTTGTTATTTTATTTCAGATACTATGTCATCTTCACGCGCCAGAAAAGCTACTGTCCCCGCCTCTAAAAAACGAAAGGGACCCAGGAGTTCATCTTCGCGGCCCACCTCTGAGGCACGCCACCCGTTCATCACTTTCACCCAAGACTCCCAGGAAGAATGCTATCAACTACTCCGGGTATGCACTATCTCTATGGGCCGGTGTATTAACTGGGAGGCCCTCGCGCAGGTAAACCTGGTGGACGATGTCCGAGCCTATTAGTGACTGACCCATGGGACCAGTTCTTCAGGATTGTGGAGCCTACTTACCTAGAGCTCACCCTTGAATTCTACTCCACATTCCACCTCCAGACCGTAATGACCAGATTTGACGATCCAGGGACGGTCCAATTCTGTTTGGGAGGGCTCGTACGACGACTCAGCGTACTAGAGTTCGGAGTAGCACTTGGGCTTTACACTGAGCAGTTCATGGCAGAGGAGGACTTCCCCACCCTCTCTCGTCGCATCCACATCCGGCTCCTCGACTACTGGAATGAGATCGCTCCAGGGCGGCAAGTTTATAACCCCAGCGTCAGTAAGGCGACCGCCCTCGCTCCTTCTTTAAGGTACATTCATGCTCTTCTCGCTCACACTCTGACAGGTAGGCGAGAGAGTACAGGCGTCGTCAATACTCACGACGTCTACTTCCTCTGGTGCATGGCTAATGGCCATGCTATCGACCTCGCATATTTCATCGCGCTTGCCATGCAGCACCAGACTGAGCGGCACCAGAAAGGCGTCATATCCATGGGCCCTTACATCACGAGACTAGGCCACTACTTCAGCCTATTCAACACTACAGCCCAAACATCCTCCTATACTTTTCTCGGCCAGATGCCCTCGCAGGGTATCCAGAGCATGTTACACATGAGGATGATAGAGCGACAACCAGGTGGCGGACACTTCCACTTCTGCCTTGTCCAAGAAAGCGAAGATCCAGAGGACATCACTGATGATGTCCCACCACCAGCAGAGGATGAGCCCGCCGAGCCACCACGCCCCAGACGACCCACCCAGACAGCAGCCCCACATACTGACATACACAAGCGCCTGGACTGATTTGAGCAGCGCCTCGATTACATCGACGCCACTTTAGCGCACATATGTCAGCACCTCAGCATTTCCCCACCGCCACGAGATCCATCAGAGGACTAGATCCTCTTTTATTTTTATTTTTATTTTTATTTTTATTTTTATTTTGTTCTACTTTTATTTTATCTTTTATCTTTTATTATTACTTTATTCTAACTCTTAAACACTGATCTTTATTTTCACTTTTTCTTCTAACTTTAGTTTCCTTTTTAGGTTTATTTTTAATTTTTTCATTTCAGCTTTTTCTTTATTTGAATTTCCATTTTTTATATATTTTGTTTATTTTATTTTCTTCAGCCATCTCCTAACGATGTAACCCCTCTTATTTTAACATCCCACGACTAATAAATCCCTTCGCAGTTTTAAAGGAACTCTACAGCTCAAACTTCTATGAAAAAGGAAGCACCCTGCCACAATTGCCAACTCTTCCTCACAAAATTCATCCAAAATTCAGGGAGTTTCGATTCTCTCCCTATCTTATGATATTATACTTTTATTGCTATTTTTATATATCTTTGTACATTGAGGGTAATGTACATCTTAAGTGTGGGGGGGAAACATACTTTAATTCAGTATATCTTTCATGAAAATCCCTGAATTTGTACTTCATGCATTGTTCTCTGCATTTTCTTCAGTTTCCTATTAGGAATTAATTCTGATTGATTTATGATTTTTATTAATATGTTGAGAATTAAAAGATAGGCAATTGTACTTTGATTATTCAAACTTTAAAAACATTAGGGAATCAAGCATGGTAAGTTGAAATTTTTGAGAACCCTATTTTTTGCATAAGTTATCTTCCCTAATTTTAAGTATTATCTTGAGATTTGAAATTCACAAGATTGACATCAAAAGCCATAATTCTGGTGAGATTTTGAGCCTTTTGAGCATACATTCTTTCATGTTCACTTTTATTATTGCTTTGAGTAAGTCAATACTGATTTGTTATTCTAGAACTTGCTTTGATTATACACGTCAAGATCACATCATTGATTTGATATACCGAAATGATAAAGGCACCTAGGACTTACCCCACTTACTCCACAAAGGCCTACCTCCATGAATTAACCCCTAGTGAACCCCGTTGAGCTTAACAACCTATTCTTTGACTTACCTTCTAATTCTTAACCATTAATTCATTTTTTTTAATTTCTATCAATTATTTTGATCCCTATTTTTGTCGAGATTTGAGTTGAAATTATTATCTAGCTTTATTCTTTTTTTCCAACATGTAAAGTTCAAGTTACTTGAATTGTTCTTAAAAAAAAAACCATATGTATATACAGTGAAACTCAGTTGTAATTTGTAATAGTTCAAATAGTTTTTGCATATTTCTATTTCAAGGCTACCAAGGAAAAAACGATGTTATTAAGCTTTAGAAATATGTTCCAGTACTAGAGATTTTTCTAGCTAGATAATTTTTTTCAGTTCAATCTCGATTCTAACCCTCTTTTGCAACCTGTGACAACACCCCTAACCAAGCCCCATTACAACCATTAAAAGACCTTTTGATCGATGTATCATATCAAAATATAGTGGTGGAGATTTGATTTTCTTACAAGCTTATGGTAATAACTTTTCAGGTTGACTAGAGAGTGCCTAAATTTGAACCCTAAACACTTCGAGTGAATAGAGTGAATCTTTAGTAAGGATGTCAACTCCTGTTAACTAAGATGGAGAGATAACTACTTAGAAGGAAGGAAGAGACTTGTGTTTTCAACGATAAAATTCTCAACTTAGAATAATTGAATCTTTAATGTTCTTCTGATTGAATATTTCATTGTGTGATTACCTATGGATTAGTTTGAAACGTTATTGATAGAGATTGTAGGTTGAGAAGAATGATTCTTATTTAGGGATTGAGATTTTGCTTGAGGACAAGCAAAGGCTTAAGTGTGGGGGTATTTGATAAACGCTAAATTATACATATTTTTACCCCATGTTTAACCTATATTTTGGATGAATTATTATCAATTTTGTGAGAATTGGTGCTCTTAACCTTTCTTTTTCATATCTTATACTCAGGAGAGCATAGGGAAGAGAAAAGAATAGAAAATGGACCGAAAATGAGGAAAATGGGCCAAAAATGACATAACACACGGCCCAAGGAGTCACCACACGACCGTGCCACATGAAGATCACACGGTCCAGCCCTCGACAAGCACAGCTAGGCCACACGGTCGTGCCCCCACCGATAGTTCCACACGGCCTTTGTCGAACTCACACGTACGTGGTACACGGACGTGTTCTAGTCGTGAGTAAGGGGAATTTCACTAAAACTGGGATGCTTAGAGGCTAAGAAAGGCCCCCCAAAAGCTCTCTATATAAAAGACCCCATGTGGCAACACAGAAGAGGGACTTTATAACTTTTAGGTACAGAATATTTAGATTTCTTCTCGTCTTTCTGCCACACAGAGGGTAGAAGTAAGGGATTACTCCAAGGGAGAAGCCGATTGATACATCCCAGAAGCCGGAGTTTTACAGCAATATAGAGGATCTCCCTAAATTCCTTCAGGGGTTTTTTCTTTCTTTTATGTTTTGTTATTTTATATTTTCTGAGATGTTTTCTTTCTTTATTATGAACTAAACCCCTCAAATACTTGAGGGGGATGAAACCTAAGACAGAACTTGTTATTTATTCTTGATTTATTTGATAAATACTTGAATTGTTCTTAATTATGTGTTCTTCATTCTTGATTTAATAATCCTAGGCATTACTTCAAGAATTAGATGTGCTTAGAGCAGAGGAGCAAAAGTCCCTGTGATAAGAGTAGATTTACCATAATTAAGCGGAGTTGCATGCAACCCTAGACATAGGGCGACATAAATCTGTCGGATTAGGGTCAAACCTAATATGGGGAGCCATAGATCGAATTAATGCAACCTAGGGAGTTAATTAATAAAGGAACTTTAATTAACAACTTAGGCCTAGTTGCTCTACGCCTCAACAGAGGGTTTAGCATAGGTTAGGGATTTCTACAGATCAAGTCAGGTAATTAGATCATATAATTCAAGGAAATAATAACAAATGAAGTCTAGGTGGATTCCCCCGTAAGTATTGTCCATATCAATCAGTTTTTCCCTAAAAGTTTTCCCAATTTACTCTTTGTGCTTTCTTTGTTTAGTTTAGAATTAGTTTAAACAAACCCTCTTTTATTCTTAGGCTAGATAATAGAAAGGAAGTAAGTAATAGTACTTTTGGTTCCCTTGGGTACGATAACTCGATCTTGCCACTAAACTATACTACTATTCGACAAGTGCGCTTGCCTTTAAGGTCATGATATTAGTTAGTTTTGGTGTGATCAGTCTTATAAATTTTATTACTTCATATCGCGATAGCCGTTATCAACGTATAATCTACTGCTACTAGGATGTACTTATTCCCAAATGAAATAGAGAATGGACCCATGAAATCAATACCCTATACATCAAATATTTCACATGAAAGTATATAGTTCTGAGGCATTTCATTATGTTGAGAGATATTACCTGTTCTCTGACATTTATCAGAAGAGGTCACATACCTGTTGGCATCTCTGAAAAGTGTATGCCAGTAAAAACCTGATTCGAGTACCTTATGAGCAGTTCTAGCTCCACTGCGATGTCCTTCTGTGGGTCCCGAATGGCAATGATCTAAAATTTGGTATGTTTCTATCTCAGCAACACATCTTCGAATAACCTAATCTGCACAAATTCGAAAAATAAAATGATCTTCCCAAAAGTAGTTTTTCACATCAACGAAGAATCGCTTCTTTTGTTGATGGGTCAGCCCTTTTAGGGTTATGTTAGCTGCTAAGTAATTTGCAAAATCAACAAACCAAGGAACTGCTGCTTCTGCTAAGGCGAGGAGTTGTTCTTCAAGAAACAAGTCGTTTATTTTATCGAGGTACTTGGGTTGTGTGTTTTCTAGTCTTGAAAGGTGATCTGCTGCCAAGTTTTCAGCTCCTTTCTTGTCCTTTATTTCTAAATTGAATTCCTATAACAATAGAATCCATCTTATTAATCGAGGTTTTGTATCAGTTTTAGTTAACAGATAGCGAAGAACAGAATGGTCAGTATAAACAATGACTTTTGACAATATTAAATAAGATCTGAATTTGTCAAATGCAAAAATAACGGCTAGCAATTCTTTTTCTGTGGTAGTATAATTTGCTTGAGCGGCTGTCAAAGTTCTGCTAGCATAATAAATCGGTTGAAAGTACTTGTCTCTTCGCTGTCGTAAAACTGCACCTATTGCAAAATCACTTACATCGCACATTAGTTCAAAAGGTAGATTCCAATCAAGTGAAATCATAATTGGGGCGTTGACTAACTTTTCCTTGAGAGTGTTAAAAGATTCTAAAAATTCTTGGTCAAAGTTAAAAAACACGTCTTTTTCTAGTAATTTTGTTAAAGGCTTAGCTATTTTAAAAAAATCTTTAATAAATCTGCGATAAAAACCGACATGTCCTAAAAAACTTCTTATAGCCTTAACTGAATTAGGGGGAGGTAATTTTTCAATGGTTTCAATTTTTGCCTTATCTACCTCTATCCCTTTACTAAAAATTTTATGCCCTAGAACAATACCTTCTTGAACCATAAACTGGCATTTTTCCCAGTTTAACACTAGATTTGTCTCTTCACATCTTATCAGAACACGTTTTAAATTATTAAGACAAAGTAGAAAAGAATTACCGAAGACTGAAAAATCATCCATAAATACCTCCATAATGTCTTCCACAAGTTCATTGAAGATAACTAGCATGCATCGCTGAAAAGTAACAGGAGCATTACATAAATTGAAAGGCATTCTACGATAAGCAAACGTACGTATGGACATGTGAATGTCATTTTCTCCTGATCTTCTGGAGCTATCGGGATTTGGAAGTAACCAGAGAGGCCATCTAGGAAGCAGTAATACATGTAACCTGATAATCTTTCCAACATCTGATCAATAAAAGGTAAAAGAAATTGATCTTTTTGAGTTGCGTCATTCAGCTTTCTATAATCAATGCAAACTCTCTATCTAGTGACTGTTCTTGTAGGTATTGACTCCTTTTTGTCATTAGACACCACGGTCATGCCTCCCTTTTTAGGAACAACCTGCGCAGGACTTAACCAAGAACTGTCAGAAATAGGATAAATAATAACTGTATCTAGAAGTTTAATTACCTCAGCTTTTACGACTTCCTTCATGTTGGGATTCAATCGTCTTTGAGCTTGCACCGATGGTTTATATTCTTCTTCCATTAAAATTTTGTGGGTGCAAAAAGAAGGATTAATTCCCTTAATATCTGAAATTTTCTAAGCTATAGCTTTTTTATGTTCTTTTAACACTTGAAGTAGTTCCTCTTTTTCGATAGTGCTCAAATTTGATGCGATAATAACTGCTAAAGTTGAATCTTCCCCTAAAAAGGCATATTCTAAATGACCTAGCAGTTTCTTTAACTCTAATTTAGAGGGTTCATCAATCGACGGTTTCTGTCTCAACTCATCATTCATCTTTATAATTTCATAACTTATGTGTCTCGTAATAACTTCATTAGAATCTAACTCCTTTCTTACTTCTTCAATTTCAATGGTGGCTTTATCTTCCCCCCACCTTGAACAAGACACAGTTCCAACGTGTCTGCAAGAGAAAGTTCCTGAAAATTGTCTTGAACAAAATAATCAATAGCATCAACAAAATAACGGGAATCATCTTGTTCTTTAGAAAATTTCATAGCATCATAGATTTTAAAAACGACTTCTTCTTCTCCAACTCTAAGTACCAATTTACCATCCCCTACATCAATGACAGCTCTAGCAGTAGCTAAAAATGGACGTCCCAAAATTAAAGGCACCTCAATATCCTCATCCATGTCAAGCACAACAAAATCAACAGGGAATATAAATTTATCTACTTTAACTAACACATCTTCAATAATTCCCCTAGGATATTTAACAGATCTATCAGCTAGTTGAATACTCATCCTAGTGGGTTTTGGTTCCCCTAGACCTAGTTGTTTAAACATTTTGTAAGGCATTAGATTAATGCTAGCACCTAAATCAGTTAAGGCTTTATCAATAATTAAACTACCAATTAAACAAGGAATAGTAAAATTACCTGGATCTTTCAGTTTTACCGACAGTTTATTTTGGAGAATAGCTGAGCATTCCTCGTTGAGTTCCACTGTGGCTAATTCTTCCAACTTCCTTTTATTTGTAAGAAGGTCTTTAAGAAACTTCGCATACTTTGGCATTTGCAAAATTGCTTCAACAAAAGGTAAGTTAATGTGTAATTGTTTAAAAAGTTTAAGAAATTTACCGAATTGAGCGTCTGTGCGGTCTTTCTTTAACTTTGCCGGATATGGAATAGGCAGTTTGTATTCCTTGAGTGTTGGTGGAGTGTTTTCCTTGGGTTCCTCTACCTTGTCTCCTGCGGATTCTTGAACAGGCTTCGTTTCCGGTTCGGCCAGTACTTTCCCATCTCTTAAAGTAATTGCTTTGACATGTTCTCTGGGATTTGGCTCAGTGTTACTGGGTAGTCCACCTTGTGGTCTCTCTGAAATTAATTTTGCAAGTTGACCGATTTGATTCTCAAGCCCTTGAATTGATGCTTGCTGGTTCTTTAGTGCCGTTTCAGTGTTTTGAAAACGGGTTTCTGATACGGCCATAAATTTGGTGAACATCTCTTCAAGATTCGGCTTTTTCTCTTGTTGTGGTGGTGACTACTGAAATCCCAGAAGAGGCTGTTATCTTTGATTTCCTTGTCCTCCCCATGAAAAATTGGGGTGGTTTCTCCAACCTGCATTGTAAGTATTACTATAAGGGTTATTTTGAGGTCTAGAATTGTTACCTATATAGTTGGCTTGCTCAGTTTCTATGCTGTGTCCATAAGATGAGTAGTCTGGATTGAACATATTTCCTGGAGTTGCGTCACACTGCATCACTGGTTGTGCCTGCGTGGAACCAACAAAATTATCAAAATTTTTGTTTAAGAGTTCTACCTAATTAGTAAGTATAGTGACAGCATCAATATTGTAAACTCCTGTGGCTTTTGTCGGCTTTGTCTTCATGACTTGCCACTGATAGTTATTCAGTGACATCTCTTCTATAAACTCATAAGCTGCTTCGGGTGTGTTATTGTTGATTGTTCCTCCTGTAGCTACATCGATCATTTGCCTTGTTGATGGGTTCAAACCGTTGTGGAAGGTTTGAACTTGTAACCACAAAGGTAGTCCATGGTGAGGGCACCTTCGCAAAAGATCTTTGTATCTCTCCCAGGCATTGTAAAGTGTTTCTAAATCCATCTGCACAAAAGAAGAGATATCGTTTCGTAATTTAGCTGTTTTAGCTGGAGGAAAATATTTAAGTAAAAATTTTTCTGTCATCTGTTCCCATGTAGTGATTGAGCCTTGTGGAAAAGAATTTAACCACTGTTTGGCTTTATTTCTCAAAGAGAATGGGAATAGCCTTAGACAAATGGCATCATCAGAAACGCCATTAATTTTAAAAGTATCACAAAGTTCCAAAAAGTTGGCTATGTGTGAATTTGGATCTTCATCCTGTGAACCATCAAACTGCACAAATTGTTGTATCTTCTGAATAATGTTAGGTTTTAATTCAAAATTATTTGCAGCAATAGCAGGTCTAATAATACTAGATTGAGCACCAGCCAAACTAGGTTTAGCATAATCATACATAGTACGAGGAGCTTCATCTTGTTCTGCGGGCAATGCTAGAGGTGGTTGAATGTTTTGATTTGCGTCCATCTCTTCAATAGGTTCCGGTTCTTATTCTTGATACTGTAGGCTTCGTCTGATCTCTCTGCAAGTTCTGCAAATTGTCGCTTTTAAATCTTCGTTAAAAAGCAATGGTCCTGCTAGGTTGTTTCTAGTCATAAACTAGAAATACCTAGAAGGAAAAAGCAAAGAAAATTAAAATAAAATAAAATAAAAATAAAAACCGAAAATAAATAAATATAGTAATGGCTAAAGTAATAGAAATCAAGTTTTCTTAATATTTTAGTTCCCCAGTAACGGCACCAAAAACTTGATATGCATGATATGAAGTAATAAAATTTATAAAAACTAATCTCACCAAAAACTAACTAATATCATTCTTTTAAAGCAACCGCACCTATCGAACAGTAGTATAGTTTAACGGCAAGACCGAGATATCGTACCCAAGGGAACCAAAAGTACTAATACTTACTTCCTTTCTATTATTTAACCTAAAGAATAAAAGGGATTTTTATGAAACTAAACTAAGAATGCACAAAAAGTAAATTGCGGAAAAACTCTTTGGGGAAAGACTGATTGATTGGGTAATACTCAAGGGAGAATCCACCTAGACTTCACTTGTTATCAATTCTTAAGCTAAATGATTTATTCACTTGACTTGATCCGTAGAGATCCTTAACTTATGTTAATACCTCCGTCGAGGATAAGAACAACTAATTCTAGGTTGATTAACTGAAATCTCTTTCTAGTTAAAACTCCTAGTCTTGCATTGACTCGATCTATGGATCCCCCTATTAGGTTTGACCCTAATCCGGCAGATTTATGTCGCCCTATGTCTAGGGTTGCATGCAACTCCGCTTAATTATGCTAGATCTACTCTCAAATAGGGACTTTTGCTCCTCTGCCTAAGCACATCAGTTTCTTGAATTAATACCTAGGATTATTAAAACAAGAATTAAGAACACATAATTAAGAACAATTCAAGTATTTATCATATAACTCAAGATAAAATAATAACAAGATCTGTCTTAGGTTTCATCACCCTCAAGTATTTGGGGGATTTAGTTCATAATTAATAAAGAAAACATCTCAGAAGAAATAAGATAACAAAACATAAAGAACCCAAAAACCCCTGAAGGAATTTAGGGGGATCCTCTGTCTTGATGTATAATTCAGCTTCTGGGATGAATCAATCGACTTCCCTTGGAGTAATCCTTTGCTTTCACTCTCTGTGTTGGCAGAAATATGGCGCTCCTTTATGCGAGAAAGAGTACTGTAATGCCCTCTTACCCGAGACTGTCGCCGGAGTCGAGCTTGAGGTGTTACTAAACTTAATTTATCACTTAAAGAACTTTAAATTATTTATTCTAACTTTCGTAATAAGCTGTTCATCTGCACCATAGTAGCTAAAAAATTCATATCTCGAGTTCTAAAACTCAAAATTAAGATCCGTAAATTTTCCCTGAAACTAAACTTATATATCTATCTACTAATGTTTTTATAGAATTTTTGGTTGGGCCAATTAGTACAGTTTATTAGTTACAGTTTACCCTGTTTCAGTGTTTGACTGCTTTGACCTTTGTTCACTACGAATCACTTTTCTTCCTCTACAAAATTCTAATGACTATGCCATTTATTTCTCCTAAAACTAGACTCAATAATGAATCTTTGCATATAAAGTATGACTCTAATTATTTTTGTACAATTTTTAGTGAATTTTTAAACTCAAAACAGGGGATTCAGAAATTACTCTGACCCTGTTCCACCAAAACCCAAATATCTCATAAAATACAACTCTTTTACCTGTTTCGTTTCTTCCATATGAAAATAGACACAATAAGCTTAAATTTCATATTTTTTTAACCATCAAATCATGTCTCTACTATTTTTAGTGATTTTTCAAACTCATGTCACTGCTGTTGAAAAATTCTGTTTTACAACAAAGTTCACCTTTTTATGGATTTTCATGGACTAAGTAGCACATTAACATACGTGACACCAAATATGATCTAGATTGGCCATTCCAACGGCTAATCATTTCCAAGCATTTCCTTATCAAACCATCACCATATCATAAGGTTATTCACACAAAATGATTATAATGCTATACATGCCATATTCAAAATACAAGCCATTATACCAAATTGTCTCGGATAGTGTGATCGTTCCTTCGACCCTTCCCGATTTCTGAGCTAGCTTGTCAAAACTACAATGAATGAAAAGAAGGGAGTAAGCATAAATTCTTAGTAAATCCACATGCAAATAACAAGTAACATAATCATGCAATTCAACATTAACATCAATTGCATTAATATCACTAAGACATTCATGTTACAAGTATACTTGCTATCTTACCACAATCTTGTCTTACCAAGTTCTCAACTCGAGATTTAGGCTTATACCTGTCCAACTTCCTCTTTCACCATACTTTCCAACATACCTCTTTCATTTAGGCGTTCTCATCATTCATTTAAAAATCTACCTGTTGAACTCATCGGAATATAATTCAGATACACGGATTTCACATACATAAGTGTCATATCCGTAGCTAGACAACTCAATAGCCTACGGAATTTATGTAGCCAAGCTACCATGTAACCCGCCCATAAGCGAACTCGGACTCAACTCAACGAGCTTGGATGCCTAGTTACATCTCACAAACTCGGACTCAACTCAACGAGTTCGGAACTCAACCATCCTAGTGACATGTCACTTGTATCCTAATCTATTCCCAAGGTTCAAACGGGATTTTCCTCAATCGCAAATTTCCGGTCGTCTTCCTCGAAATGTCGGAACCAATACTTTCTAGCATCTCATACTTATCAAGTTAACCACATACTTTGCATATCAATAAATAATAATTCACAAAGCATAATATTCATGATAATAAGTATCAAATCATATAAATACATTAAATTACTTAAAATAACAATTATGTTACCTTCTTTACACATGAACTTACCTCGGTACAAAATATAGAAATTTTGCAATTTAGTCCACAATCTTTTCTTTTCCTCGATCAAGATCGATTCCACGTCTTTCTTGATCTAAAATAACACATTTAGCTTATTTAATACTCACATTTATCAAAATAGTCCTTAACTCTAACTTTGACAAAATTACAATTTTACCCCTAAACTTTTGCATATTTACACTTTTGCCCCAATGCTCGAAAATTAAACGTTTTCCATAATTCTTATGTTTTAGGACATGCTGACCATTTATTTACTAACAGCAACCTCAAATTCCCACTATAACATGTACTTATGAACAATAGGTTTTTTTACCGATTAAGCCGTTTTACTCGTTTTTACTTAAAACCGACTAGCACAAGTTGTTTAACATAATTTAAAACCTCATATTCTATCATAAAACATCAAAATACACAATTATTCAACATGGGTCAATTTTTGAAATCAAACCCTAGCTCAAATAAATGGTAGAAATAGAGAAATCATGTTACCGAGATTTCAAAAACGTAAAAATCATTAAAAACGGGGCTAGAACGGGCTTACAATCGAGTTTGGAAGCTTGAAAAACCCTAGCCATGGTTTCTCCATGCTATTTTCGGCCTTGAGGAAGAAGATGAGAAAAAATTGGCTTTTAATTTGATTTTTAATTCATTTAATCACTAAATGACCAAAATGCCCCTAACTTAAAAATATTTTTTTTCACCCATTTCATATCCATTTTTGTCCAATAAATTAACCAATGGTCTAATTACCATTTAAGTACCTCAAATTTAAATTTTCATAACAATTGGACACCTCTAACATATAGAACTCAACTTTTACACTTTTTACAATTTAGTCCTTTTGACTAAATTGAGTGCCCAAACGTCAAAATTTTCGTACGAAATTTTTTTACAAAATAATTTCATAAAAATGTAAACCATAAAAATATAAATAAAACACATTTCAATTTAACACCTTTACCATTTGACAAAAATGCCCTTAATGCCTTTCTTTGTAATTTTTCATGTACAAGCCCACTTTTCTCCAAAATTTTAAAAATTGGTCAAATTGCTATTTAAGACCTCCTCATTAATATTCCAAAGCAATTTCATACTAAAAGCTTCTAGAATGAAAGTTTTGCAACTTATTCAATTTAGTCCCTAATTTCAAATTAAGCACTTTATGCATATAATTTCTTCACGAAATTTTCATACAATCATGAAATCATATCATAAACCTCAAAATAATTATAAAATGATTATTTCTATCTCAGATTTGTGGTCACGAAACCACTATTCCGATTAGGCCCTAATTCGGGATTTTACAAGTACACCCTTAGAGTTGCCTCCTAGGGTCTTTATATAGAGCTTTGGGATGCCTTTCTTTGCCTCTAAATATCCAAATCCGAGTGAAATTGCACTTCCTCACGATAGGGACACGCCCGTGTGCCACGCCCATGTGGATCGACAAAAGGCCGTGTGGCCGTGTGCGAGACCACACAGCCGTGCTTGTCGGGGCTGGGCCGTGTTGGACCTTATGTGGCACGGCCGTGTGGTGACTCCTCGGGCCGTGTCATTTTCACACTTTGGCTCATTTTCTTCGTTTTTGGTTCGTTTTTCGTTCTTTTCTCTTCTTTATGCTCTCTTGAGTATACAACATGAAATAGAAGGGTTAAGAGCACCAATTCTCACAAAATTAATAATAATTCATCCAAAATATAGGTTAAACATGAGGTAAAAATATGTATAATTTATCGCTTATCATTGGGCCTACGTCACCTTCAAGAAAATAACATCTCATTCCTTTTAAAGCTTGGTTATGCGTTAATCAATGAGACTGATTTTGGGTCAGGCTTATTCGCCAAAAGTACCGTATATTTGAAATTTGTTCGACTTCAATTGCTCACACGAACTCTTCTTTTATGTGGAGGGCACTTACGTGAGTGTGGAATTTGCTGAGGGATATTCTGGCTTGGCCTATAGGGGATGGTCGCATAGTCAAATTCTGGGATGATATTTGGGTTTCGAACTTAGGACCTCTTCGTAGTGAGTATATTGGATCTTCGTCGTTAGATGATTCTTTACTGGTCAGTGATATGGTCAATGTGAGAGGTGACGTAGACTGGCATACTCTTCAATGTTGGTTTGGAAGGAAAACTCTCTTGTGCATTGCTAATATTTATCCGTCTAAAAATTCTAGTGGTAGTGATAGGTGTACTTGGAGGTAGGGAGAGCTACAAAAGTTTTCTGTTAAATTTTTGCATATGAGACTCAAATGAAAGATAAATGGGAGTCTTTGAATGCCATTTTGGGTCATGTTAGGCAGCTTCAAGTGTCGTAGAAGGTTCAGCAACTCCTTTGGTTGGCCATTCGTGATAGACTAATAACAAATGCGGAGAGATATCAGAGGAGTTTTGATGATACTGGATCATTTAGTTATTATGGAAATGGTTTGCAAATGGCTCTGCATGTCCTCAGAGACTGTTATGTTACCTCTCTAGTGTGGCGCTCCTTACTACCACCATATATGCAGTAGAGATTCTTTGACTGCTCTCTTACCAAATGGCTTTGTGATAATAACTCCAATTACAGGTTTGTTGGTAGTGATTGACTACCTTTGAATGTTATCTGTTGAAAGGTGGCAACAAATACAGTAACATGCAAGCATCCATGCAACAATACACTAGCATGCAAGTGACCAAGTAACACAATAGCAGCATGCTAATGTCCATGGTGTAATTCGATTGTAGAGCTTTTATAATGGTTGACTTTTGTTAGTTTAGTTGTAATCTTTTTTTTTTTTTTTTGTTTAGCTAAGGATTAATGATGTATTTAGCTATTTTTAATACTCATTTTAGGTTGTCTTTAAGCTGATTTAACAGCTTGGATACTTGCACAAGCAAGTTTTGTTTTTTACCAATGTAATTGAACTACTTATGTACATGTAATGTTACTTATTCAAGTAATGAGAGTTGGCAACTTTGTTCTCTCCATCTTCATCTATTTTTGCTTCTGTTTTCAATATGTCAACACAAATTTTAGTTTTTTCTTTTTTTATCTTTAGTTTGCTTTAAAACTCAACAAATGGTATCAAGAACCTGTTATCTTTGAAGGCCTTTACTATGTGTTATTTTTTGTAAGTGACTCATGCTTGAAAGAAAAAAAATAAAAGCTGTCTTTATTGGCTCATTTTAGTTGTTAGAAAAGGATGAGTTTTTCACCACCACCACCATCTATCTTTGCTGGTGAGAATTACAACATTTGGGCTGTGAAAATGAACAGGCTCATAATATGTGGATTGTTGTTCTGACTAACATAGAGTCACCACCTTTAAGAGCTAATCCAACCATAGCTCAAATCAGGCAGCATAATGAAGATTGTGCCAAGTATAAGGCTATGTCATGCCTTCAGAATGGAGTTTTAGATGTTATATTCACAAGAATAATGGTTTGTGATACTCCAAAGCAGGCTTGGTACAAACTCAAAGAGGAGTTTCAAGGGTCATACAAGACTAGGCAACAGCAACTGATCAACTTGAGAAGAGACTTCGAGAATCTAAGGATGAAGGAGTCTGAAACCATCAAGTAGTATGCTGATAGGATTATAGCCACAGTCAACAACATAAGACTGCTTGGAGATAAGTTTAGTGACAAGAGGATAGTTGAAAAAGTCATAACAACTCTACCAGAGAAATATGAGTCAAAAATCTCTTCTTTGGAGGACTCGAGGGACCTATCAACTATACCTTTAACAGAGCTGATAAATGCTCTCTATGCACAAGAACAAAGAAGAGAAAATAGAATGGAGGAGCATTCAGAAGGAGCTTTTCAGGCCAGGAGCAAAGAAAGCTCAAGCTTGAGCTCAAGCTACAAAGGCAAGAAGCCTTAGATAGAAAAGAAAGAAAAAGAGAAGAAGGATGTTACCAAAAAGAAGTTTCGACCATGCACTCACTACAAGAAGACCACTCATTTGGAAAAATACTGCTGGTACAGGCCTGACGTCCAATGTAAAGGCTGCAAGCAACTTGGTCACATTGAGAAAGTTTGCAAAAATAAAGCAAAAACACAGCCATATCAGCAAAATCAAGCTCAGGCTACTAAGGATGTTCAGGCTCAAGAAGAGCATATTTTTACTGCCTCTTATTTTGCAAGTTTGAACAAAGTCAGCAAGAATTGGCTGATTGACAGTGGCTGCACTCATCACATGGCTTCAGACAAAGACATGTTCAGGGAGATAAACACTAGCTTTGGTCCAAAGTCAGAATTGGGAATAGTGAGTTCATCGAGGCCAAAGGCAAGGGCAAGGCTGTGATTTGCACTCAGTCAAGTAACAAAACCATCTCAAAAGTTCTCTTTATACTTGACATTGATCAAAATTTGCTGAGTGTTGGTTAGCTGTTGGAGAAGGGTTATTCCCTTTCTTTTGAAAAAGAGACTTGTGTAATCAAAGATGTTTTTGATCAAGTGTTGGTGACAGTAGCTATGCATGATAGATCCTTCATTTTGGATGTGAATCAGTTAGAAGCAAAGGCACATGCAGCTCAGACTGATGAATCATGCTTGTGGCACAAGAGGCTAGGGCATGTGAACTATAAGTCACTTGGCTTACTACACAAAATGAGCCAGTTGAAGACATGTCAAAAATCGAGCCTAAGAAAGATGTGTGTGAGGTTTGTCAGCTTGGCAAGTAGACCAGACTGCCTTTTCCTATCAACAAGGCTTAAAGAGCTCAAGAGAGGCTCTGACTGGTCCATACAGACATTTGTAGACCTATAAAAACATCCTCCTTGAATAACAGTAGGTACTTGGCATTTTTCATTGATGATTACACCAGATTCTGCTGGGTGAGCTTCTTGAAACAAAATTTAGATGTGGCTAACTTCTTTTGCAAGTTCAAGGTATTAGCTAAGAGTCAAGCCAGTTGCAAGCTGAAGTGCTTAAGGTCAAATAATGGAGTTGAGTATGTGTCTCAGAGGTTCCAGAAGATCTGTGATGAAGCTGGAAATTCAACACCAATTGACCACTATCTACACACCATAGCAGAATGGTGTTTGTGAAAGGAAAAACAGGACTGTTCTTGATATGGCAATGTGCCTATTGTTTAAAGCCAAGATGCCTAACCATTTTTGGGCTGAGGTAGTAAATATCTCTATGTATTTGCTAAACAGGCTGCCAACTAATGCAGTTAAGGGCAAAACACCTTATGAAACCTAGTTTTGACAAAAACCAACTATCTCACATTTGAAACTGTTTGGTTGCTTGTGCTATACACTGGTGCCAGCTGAGAAAAGAACCAAGCTAGAGAAGAGGTCCATGCTTGGAGTGTTTGTTGGCTACAGCAATGTGAAGAAACAATATAGGGTTTTTGATCCTTCAACAAAAAGGATTATTGTGAGAAATGATGCCAAGTTCAATGAGGGCAGCTATTGGAAATAGGATGGAATAGATGCATGCTTGTCTGAGCAATACCAGTATGATCTTAACTTACAGCATGCTGAGATTGAAGCTGATGCTAAGGATGATTATGATGATGCACTTATCAGAGGCACTAGAACCTTAATGGACATCTATGAGAGATGTGGTATGTCCATTGTTGAGCCTTCCTACTTTGATGAAGCTGCAAGGGAAAGCTGACAAGAAGCTATGGAAGCAGTAGAAGTTATGGAAAGTTGTTGGCAAGGTTCGACACCATAAGGCTCTTGTTTGCCTTAGCAGCTTAGAAACAATGAAAAGTGCATCAGCTGGATGTTAAATCAGCTTTTCTAAATAGATTTCTCAAGAAAGAAATTGTTGAACAACTTGATGGATTCAAGGTCCCTGGTGAAGAACACAAGGTCTACAAGCTCAAGAAGGCCTTGTATGGCTTAAAACAGGCTCCAATGGCCTAGTATGACAAGATTGATGCCTAGTTGCCAAGGCTAAGGATTCAAGAAAAGTATCAATGAGCCTACACTCTATGTGAAAAAGGCTGAGAAAGAAACATTGCTTATTGTATCTTTGTATATGGATAACTTATTGGTTATTGGTTGTAGGAGTGAGCTAATTAAAGAATTCAAGAAGCAGATGCAAGATGTTTTCGAGATGACTAATCTTGGTTTGATTACATACTTCCTTGGTGTAGAGGTGAATCAGAATGAACATGGCATTTTCATAAGCCAACAAGTATTTGCATTGAAGGTTCTAAGTAAATTCTGCATAACAAAGTGCAAGCCTGCTAGCACACCTATGGCACTAAGAGAAAAACTCTCAAGCAATAGTGATCATGATCGAGTGGATGAGAAGGGCTATAGAAGTCTAGTTGGTTGCCTATTCTATTTGACAGCAATAAGGCCAGACATCATGTATGCAGTTAGCCTTCTATCAAGGTTCATGCATTCTACAATGTAGCTCATTTCAAGGCTGCAAAAAAAGCCTTAAGGTATGTCAAAAGGATCTTAGGCTATGGTGTGAATTTGAGAAAGCTAAGGAGCTGAAACTGATTGGCTATTCAAACAGTGATTAGGCTGGTTTAATTGATTATATGAATAGCACATCAGGCTACTTCTTTTCTTTAGGCTCAGGTGTTTTTAGTAGGAGTTCTAAGAAGCAACAAACAGTAGCTCAGTCCACTGCAGAGGCAGAGTATATTACAGTAGCCACTGCTTTTAATCAAGCCATTTGGCTTAGGAAACTTTCAAGTGACTTGAATGTTGATCAAGTGGAACCAACAGAGATTAAGGTTGACAATCAGTCAGCTGTTGCAATTGCTAAAAACCCTGTGTTTCATGGAAAAACCAAGCATTTCAAGATCAAGTATCATTTTGTGAGGGAAGTAGAGCTGTCCAAATAAATCAACTTGATCCATTGCTACTCAGAGGTTCAGCTCACAAACATTTTGACCAAACCATTGCTACCACAAGGTTCGAGTGTTTGAGGAAGGAAATTGGAGTTTGTTACTTTGTAGCCAATGAGGAGTGTTGAAAGGTGGGAACAAATACGGCAACATGCAAGAATCCATGCAACAATGCACCAGCATGCAAGTGACCAAGCAACACAGTAGCAGCATGCTAATGTCCATGGTGTAATTCAGTTGTAGAGCTTTTGTAATGGTTGACTTTTGTTAGTTTAGTTGTAATTTTTGTTCAACTAAGGTTTAAGGATGTATTTAGCTGTTTTTAGTAATCATTTTAGGTTATCTTTAAGCTGATTTAATAGCTTGGATACTTGAACAAGCAAGTTTTATTTTTTACCAATGTAATTGAACTACTTATGTACATGTAATGTTACTTATTCAAGTAATGAGAGTTGGAAACTTTGTTCTCTCCATCTTCATCCGTTTTTGCTTCTGTTTTCAATCTTTCAACACAAATTTTAGTTGTTTTTAATCTTTAGTTTGCTTTAAAACTCAACATTATCTTTGTTGTACTCTGATGGAGCATTTGGCTGTGAAGGAATAAGTATGTATTTTTTTTATGAATTGGAGAGCTTGGAGCAACTCCGATCCCATAGCTTCGTGGTTACCAAGCACGTACTGAGGAGCCACCACCGAGTGGTGTAATGTGCTGGTCAGGATGCTGGTTTCGTGTACTGGTTACCGCCTAATATGGGCTGGGTGAAGGTTAATACAGATGGGACAATGAATCCAGCTGATGGCAGTAGCTCAATTGAAGGGGTGGCATGTAAGTCCCAAGGTAGCTGGCTATTTGGCTTCTTCCGCTACATTGGCATCGGTTCAATTTTACAAGCATAGCTGTGGACCATTGCGGAGGGTATACACTTAGCTTTGACATGAGGTTATAATACGATTATTGTGGAGAGTGATTGCCAGCAAGCAATCGACCTTCTGCAAGAGCCTCTTGCTTCACAGTCTCCGTTGGCTTTGATCAGTCAAATACATGACCTGAAGCAGCAATTTGGCAGGCTGGTTTTCAAATGGATTTCTTGTGACATAAATGGAGTTGCAAACAACATTACTAAGTTGGCCGAGGAGGGCTCATGGGACCTGAGGTTTTTCGTAGAATCACCTCTTGGTATATTGCCTTTGCTCGAGAATCACATCTCTATTTAGTTCCTACGGTTATGTAATTTGGTGTTTAATCCCTTTTTATCAATCAAAAAATAAATAAATAAATGGTGACAAAAAAACAAAAATATTGCAATATTTAGAAAAAAACTTATATTTACTTTTTTTTAACCCTAAAAAAAGACGAAATTTAGGGTTGAATTCACTTTTTATATGTTTACTTATATAAATAGATTTGTTTTTAGAAATAAAAATTAAGATTTCATAATAGCTCTATAGTCTCATGTAAATAGTAAACTGCAAAACTGTTGAAGATTCAATAAAAACTCAGATAGGGCTAAAATCTCGTGATGGTTTCAACATGACCCCATGTATTTGTTTCCGAGATTTTAGAACTAAATCAATAAAAGAAGTGTACCTATTTTTCTCCAATTCTTCTTCCAGCCACTGATTCCCACTCAACAATATAAATCAAACATCAAATACGTATAAACCTAGATAAAAAGGAATCTTCTCCTCTGATGAATTCTTATACACTCGAGAATATAGGGAAGTTTTATTATACAGGGATTTAGAAAAGAGTCACGTTATGAAAAAAAACCCAACATTATTACATAGGTATATATGCACTAATGCATGCGCAATATACAGTTTCGTAAACATGACAAATAATAATAATAATAATAAGTGAAGTGAAACTTTCTTCATACGCCCTAAAGCATGCAGGAAGTCTCTCTTTATCATAACAAAACCATGCTTTTTTCTACTACATGTACTCTACTTTTAGCAATGCAATCATATTAATAAATCTGATCATGGATTTTCAAACTTAGCTCCAATATATATTAAGTTCAGACAACAAGATTTTTAGCTGTCTGAATCAGCATTCTTGCAAAAGTCAATTGTAAAATAACCGTGGGCTTCACCTATGATCCAGGGAAGCAACCTAGGAGATGGTGTTGTTGGGCCTCTAGTTCATCATTTTGGGGTATTAGTGCCGCAGTTTGATATGGATAAGATGTTGTATCAGTGAGCTGAGAGTTAAACAAGTTGTCAAAGTTCCTCCAGTCGATTATATGTATTTGACTACTCTCGTTGCTCTTTTCTTCATCACAATGAAAAACTTCTTTTTCTGCTAAACTTGGTGAAACAGTAATGGGGCTATCCAGTTGTGGAAGCTCAATCACTTGTTGGCTGTCCAAGAAATTGTGAGTGCTGGAAACAAGCTCTTGCTCCGAACCGTAGGATTCATAAAAACTTGATCCTTGATTCCTGCGAAGATGAAGATGAGATGTAGTTGCTATATCTGAAAGGGAAACGGGAGGCCTAACTTGGCTGTTATCTCTCATATAGTAACCATGGCTCCATGCTTCAAAGCCTTGCCTTTGATTAGGACATGGCTTTCTAAATGCCCGGCACACCACCCATCCTTCTTCCTGCAATTTGCAATAAAACTTATATATCTATCGAAGGGAACAACATGATGAAACTTGGCAGACTTTTCAGCTAGCTATGAGTATGATTATAAACATGTATTGGAAATAAGATGTGTTGATAAAGTGTATAGACATAGAAGGGCTTGCCTGGGGCGGTCCAAGTTCAGAAGTCTGGAGGCGATACTCATGCATGATCCAATCAGTTTTCCTACCATTAGGTGCACGACCCTTGTAGAAAACCAGGGTCTTTCTCATCCCTATAATATTGTTCTTTGAAAGCACAGATTTATCCCTCCCTGTTGCCTTCCAAAACCCAGCTGCAGTGGCTCTGTTTGTCCTTGTCCCTGTTGGATACTTCCTATCTTTATAACTGAAGAAGTACCACTCGCTTTGCTCTTCATTCCCTACATTACATCTTGCTGCCAAACACCAAACTCCAGACCATTAATAAACCAGTCTTTTTCATGCTACCCTAGGTTGTTATTTTTGGTATTTTTACATCTAATTTCTTAGTTGGAACATTAGTGTGAACGCTTTGAAAATATCCCTTTGAACTCGGCCATAGCATGGTGATATTGATTAGTTTATGACTAAGAGAAAAGTGGCACAAAAAAAAAACTTTCTTTCCAAAATTTCAAACCCTAGCTATGATAGGACAAATAGGTTTGTGCCAACAATTAATGAAAATGTAATAAAAGCTTCCAAGATGCATGGTTAGAGTTAGAAAAAGAAAATTACGTACCTTGGATATCCCATGGCTCCATCTTGTATAGATCAATCTCGATAATAACATCTAGATCAATTTTGAGTGAGTTAATCTTTCTTCTGAGATAATATCCTACAAGTTCTTCTTCAGTGGGATGAAATCTAAAGCCTGGTGGCACACATGATTCCAATTCCATCATGGATCTACTCCTGGAAAACATGAATATATGAGTGAAAGCATAAATCAAGGTTTCTTCCAAAGGATTTATAACAATGCTGTTTTTGTTATTTAGCTGCATTTATATTAAACACCTAATAATGTGAATATATATATTCCTTTGCCAACAAACACAAGGTTGAAGTTAGTTTTGGCGTAAGCCTAAAATGCAAGGCAAGTTGGAAGAAAGACATGGCTCTTGGAGGGAATGAATTGCCAATGCTTTTACAAAGGATAATGGTATGGAAGTAAACGCACATGTTTTGCCTATATATGTTACTTTCATAATCTATATAAAAACCTCCTTCCTCAACTCTTAAGTTGCAAGAGTAGCTTTTTTTGATTATATAGTGGGTGATCAATGATGATTATGATGTAACTTAATGGGACCCAAAGCTGGTTGGCCCCTGCATGCTTTTATTTTTTATTTTTTAATATTATAAAAAGAAAAAAAAAAAAAGAAAATGTGAGGCTACATATGTATATATGGAACCCACCAAAAGAAAGGAAAAAGAAATGGTTTTATCCTAAGGCTAGTGTTACTTTTTATGTTTGGTCGAGTTGCATGAGCTTAGGCAGGCAAACAAAATATTAAGCATAAAAATTTTGCCGAAAAGCTTGACTTTACTGGCACAAACAAGCATGGTGTTTCTTTGAGTGCAGTGCACTCCGGGGTGGTGTTAGTGGATCATATGTTTTCACACCCACCAACTATCTCATTCTCCCTACAATCAAATACCCCTCCTCTTGCTCTAATTCTACATGGTAGTGGGTTATCAAACCTCCATCTATCTCCACCTTATTTACCTACATTAACTCATTAATTAATCAAAACTATAATCTTCTATTCACGTCTAGTTACCCCATTGATGCTACTGGATGCATATGCATGACTTAGACACCAAACAAAACTAAGACAAATCCAACCCTATAACTATACAGCAATAAATGCAGCAACAATAAAGAACTGCAGATTGCAGAGGGGAGTTCCTATATATTGAACAAAGTAATAACAAAGCTTTTGGAAGACATTTATTAGATTTAGACCAAACGTGTATATATATATATATACACATACTCACAAGATGAAAATATTGTGAACCTTGGCTTGTTCTTTGATTGAAGATGGAAATGAGAGAAATGACAAGGCAGTAGTGTAGTGTTGGAAAGAGAGAAAGGTATAAAGAAGATGAGATCGTAGAGAAGGAAAGGCCGGGTGAATATTTTGGGATGGAATGTTAAGAAAAGAGAGAGGATATAAATATATATATAGTTAAGAGGGAAGAAGGGTATTGATTGCGCATGGGGTGGCACATAGAGAGATAGAGTGAATGAATGAATGATAAGAAAGGTTCATTTGGACGGCGTGACACCAAATTTTCACGCCACCCCACCCCCCTCTTCCCACCGCAATTTTATGTCCTAAGATTTTCCGCACTATAGCAACAACGACTGCCCTCTTCTCTCCATTTTTATCATCTTTCTTACAAGACATTATAAAACCAATCTTTATTACTACACCAATAGCTAGTTGAGGGTGGTGTTTATTATTATTAATATTACTATGTAATGATTGAATATTCCTTCCCACAATCCAGCTCCTCTTGTCTGAGTTTGGTGCGCCGCCCTTTGCCATTTGGCATGGCTATATTTGTGCCAAGTGTGAGATTCAGAAGCTGTCTTTATCAAGTTAAATAGCACAAACATTTGTGTTGTTATAGTGTATCTGTCTCTTTCTCTTTGGGTTAATATATAGTTTTGAGACAGACATCCAGAGATGAGTCCCACTAAAGCCACAGTCCTTTTCATAATCACCTGCCCTTGGCTTTATCTCCTTTATTACTTCATAATTGAAATTTATCTCCTAATTACAACTTTCCCTTTTCACTCTTTTATTTGCATAATCGAAACGTAATTAGGCATGAAGTTTCTAATCTTATACATACACTTTTACATTCCTTTCCTAACTAAAATTCTTTGCATATATAGTAGTAGGATATAAATGCTTTAATACGTATGGAAGTTGGATTTTCACTCCAGCTTTTATCCTCGTTAATAGCTGCTATATGTTAATTTATAATTAGGATACAAGCTTTCCTAATTACACTGGTAATATGTAGAACACTTTTAAATAGAGAATTTAAGTTTGAATCTTAGATGTTACATTGTTAAGGATAATCACAAATCTAAAAAATATTAATCTTTATGAACCGTAAAACGGATAGAAAATATACTTTAATTCTACCTAAAAAATTATGTATTATTATTAAATAAATTGGTAATGGAATTAAAAAAATTTCATAAGCAAAAGCTATCATGTGTTTTTTTTAATTAATTTTTATTTTATTATAATTTTAGGATATAATTTTTTTTTAATTTTATAATCCGTATATAGAATAATTATCCTTTAAATATATAATTAGGATTAGCATCCTATCCACTATTAGTGGATGTGTATAAATGAAACAATGGGCGTTTCGTAAGTGATAATCTTATTGCATTAAAACATTGCACAGTAGAAGATGAAATTCAATGCATCTCTTGTTGAAAAATCAATGTTTTAAAGCTAAAATCTGAAGACAGTAGTTATGAAAATTATATTGATGTGCACCCAGAAATCATGATTAGTTGACATTCTAAAAATTCCATTAGAAAGGTAATGTGAGGTTCATTACCCATATTTTCTAGAAGAAATTTTAAGTGTCAAGTCATTGAGATGTTATGCTAACTTTTATGTAATCCTTAGTGGTCCCACCAAATGTTACTAACCATATTCTAATATTTTCAATGAATTATTGAAAATGTATGGTATATTATGGGGTCATTTAGTATGTTATGCTTATAAACGGAACAGAATATGAATTTGGGTGTTCTTGTTGTAAAGCTTTTTGTATGTTGCATGCTAGTAATTATGCTATGTATATAAATATAAGAAACAACTGTTTCTGTGCAAAGCAGCAGCTGATTGATCAAAACATATTTTAGCTTTCATTCCTTTTGTTTCACTCCATGTATATCACATTCGCTTTATAGATGCATACACGCGCTCTTGTCACAAAACTTATTTCATTTTCCGGATAAGTTTACTTGGGATTTGGTTAACTTAATTCCACCCTCTCTCTCTCTCTCTCTATATATATATATTCAATCTTTTTTGAATAGTAGTAGGAGCTTTTCTAAAAGGTTAAAAAATTAACAAAAGCTAAACACCTAAAATTATTGCATAAACCCATCGTGACCCCTAATAAACTCCACACAAAAAGAAACCTCGTAAAACACACAATAAAAGTATCTCTAAAAATATTTTACCAAGTCATAAGCATTTCTAAAAGTCCATGCATGTCTTGGTGTTAATTTAATATTATTAGAGTTTTGTGACTTAATTCCGTTTGATTCGGCTTGAAAAATTTGAGGTAAAACTCACTTGTTAAAGAAATAAAATAGAGATTTATGGGGGCAAAGGATCGAGGGCCAAACCCCCGCAATACCAACTATGTCGCACAAGTTGAATCTGTATAGGACTATACTTTTTTTTATTAGACATTAATTATAATAGGGTTGTTTAACCCTTAAAATGTGTGTAGTCAAAAACCTCTTATATTGTTATTTTTCAACATTAGTAAATTTTTCCTTCTCTGCCAGTAATTTTTTTTATAAGAGTTTTTCATATAAAATCTATGTGTTCTTTCTTATTGATTTGCAATCATTTCTAATGTCATTTAACATAACAAACATATTTTTTTTTCATAGGATAAAAAAAAAATCAAGATTTGCCTGATACGAAAGGATGGAAATGAGAAAAAAAAATGTTAATTTAATGGTTAAGCAGAAAATGGTTATAAGTTTTAACCGGTTGAATGATAAATTTTGCATTCTCACTGTTTTTCATCTTTCACATCAAACAAAAGATTAATCCTTGAATATAAAGTCACTGAAAGAAAAAATGTTTAAATGCATTTATATATTACTGTTCAATTTATACATAGAGATGATACAATGTGGAATTATGTTTACTAATTTTTTTCTATTTTTGTTAGATTCAACTTTAATTCAATTAGTACTTGTTGCAATAAATAGAAATATATATTTATGAATAACAGTAAAAATTTTATAGAATAAAAGAAATTTATTTATGAATTTCACCACCATGGTTTGTTATTCATTTATGGACTTAATGTGTTTTCAGAAGAATAAAAAGGGACAGGCTTGTGCAGGAATCAAAATACAAAACGAGAGTTAAAAGACGAAAAAGGAGATAAAAACAATTAAGTAGTTGTATTTTTTTTTTTTAAAGAAAAAAGTAATTAGTTGATATTTCATTTTCCATGGGTTTTATATATTTCAAAAAAGAAGACCTACAATCTTAGGCTGCTCTACATCTTGTTACGTAATGATCAAATTTTATATGTATTTCCAAGAAACAAAAATGAAGATTTAATTAATGACCCCAAATTCATTTACCCTTTTGACTTTTGATTCTGTTTTGACTTTTCTAACTTTTTTTTCCACCTCATTTCAGACAAGTAAACATCACCGCAACAGCTACCAGCATATTGGTACAAGCTGTTTATATGTTGGGTTTACTGTGCTTGTTTAAATTTGGTTTCAAATCTTTTAATATACATAAATAGTTAATCCAAATTTAATAATTAATCCAAAATCAGTTAGGGACGAAGGTAGAAAATTTTTTTAGGATGTTAAAATTAAATTTTAATTTTTACATTAGTAGAAAGATAATTTCAACATTCGAATAGTCTATATCTTTATAAATTTTAAAGGATTAAATTAAATTTTTATCATTTTTAGAGGGGCCAAAATGTAATTTTATTTTTACTAATTTAAATTTTTTTAAAATTTAAAAGGCCTAAATTTTCATTTTAGGGGGGTCGGGCCCATACCAACCCCTATTTGTGCATATTATTTTTAAATATAAATACTTTTTTTATTTAATAATATATATTAAATAAATTTTAGCACACTCAAATCCACTCCTCTTGCTTTAAAAACAATATCGGTATCAACTAAATTAAGATTAAGTTATTTATTAAATTTTTAAAGATAAACAACTTAACATTTCTTAATATTTATATTATAGTGTAGTACATTTAATTTTTATATGATATAAATTATATAATATATAAACTTAAAAATAAATCAGTCGAGTCCAAATTATGAATATGAAAACTCGAACCCAATCTTTACTCTAGACAAATATTATTTCTTATCTAAATTCTTTTATCAAATCTAACATTTTTGTCCATGTCTCTCTAAATTTTCGTTAAACCTTCAGTTTTAAGAGATTATCATCAGATTCAAAATACTAGTGAAAAATGATTTGGATTTAAATATAAATTTAATATCAAATTTAAGATTAAGTTTTCAGAAACCGGCTTAAAGAAGAAAAAAAAAATACTCCAGAAGAATAGAATGAAATGGTCACGTAATTGCTTTAGAAAAAAGGGTCACGCAATTAGGTTTTTAAAAATAAAAATTGTTAACTAATTTGTTACCAGAAAAACATGTTAAGTAGTTACTAAATTTTATCACATGGGTGAAAAAAAATTGAATGTTAAAAATATTTTTAAAAAATTATTTAATAATAAAAATAGATGGAGTGATAATAAATTTATATTTTAATAGTATTAAATATGTCTTCGATCTTTAAATATATAATTTTTAATTATTTTATTTAAAAATATATGAAAAGATAAAACCTACGTCTTAATAATATTAATTATAATTTAAAATAATTAATTTTTTTTAATTTCATAATTGAGTTAGTGATTTGATTAAAAATAATATAAACTCAATAAAATATTTAAATATTGTATAATTAGATAAAATTAATTATAAAAAAATGTTAATGAGTTATTAATTAAATATTTCTTGTTCAATAATTATACAATATAAAATAAATAATTAACTTTTTTGAATTATAATTCGTGAAATTATTTGAATAGACGTACAATTCTTTCTCCTATTTTATTTACCCTTCCATTTTACAAAGAAGTGTCCCTTTTCTTCTAAGAACATGGCCAACTTTCACAGGCTTTTACAAGTCAAAAAGAATTTTTTTTTTAAGAAAAAAAAAAAAAGCAATAATGAATTAATTTGCAGGGTTTAAATAATTTATAAGATTTTTTTGCTAATTAAGCAACATTGTCTAAGATGGGTCCCATGTGATGAAGAAGAAGAATGATGATCCTAATCTGATAAAATCATCACAATCTTATGCGATCTACCCACTTGATTGCTATGCTATATTTATATTATATATTAAGATTCGTGTTCCATGGATTGGACTACTCTTCTAACTTCAAATTACCTTATAAAAATATTGTACCACGCTTTATATAATTAATAACATTAATTATCAATTCTCGATTAAATCTTAATTCAATTGATGTCGATATTATTGTTAGTGCAGGAAAACGTAAATTCAAGTACGTTAAAGCGCATTATCTTCCTATTTAAGGGTTGGAGAAAGACTATAAATAATTTTAGACAACAAATATGATAACAACATATAATAAAATTAATATTCATTAATTATCAATTAAGTAATTTTAACTTTTACTCACCATTTCATTTGAAAAAAAAAGGTTAAAATAATTTATTTTCTTATTACATTATATTTCTCATATAACCAATTTATCATCTATTTTTAACTTACTATTAAAATTTTCCAACATCAATCTTAGCTTTTTAGTTTTTCCCTTAATATTTGTATAATTCTAATTGTAATTGTAAAAATTATATTTGAATAACTATATTCATAATTAAGTATTATAAAATAAGTTCAAATAATAATTGGAATAGATTTTAAATCAAACTAAAATAAATTTAGATAAGTTCTATACATCTATATTATGAATAAAGTCATTAATTGTGTTGGTGTTCTTATCCACTCTCAACTCATTCACCAATTTGGTTATGAAGTTACGGGAATACCCTTCTGTTATTAAAATAAATAATATTATTTGAGGGTATTTTAGTCTTTTCATTTAAAAAAATCAAAAAAATGCATATGATGATATTTGAACTCACACCAATTAAATTAGTTAAACTTTCAATTTATCTCTAAGTTAAAAATTTATTTTAATATTTTTATAATTTTAATTTTATTATGCACACTTTATTACCTCAATAAGTTGTATATATAATCTATACTATTAATAAAGCCCCTGACTGAGTTGGTGTCATGGGTTAATCAGGTACCAACTCAATTAGTAAATTAATATTTCATGTGTTGTTAGTAATTAGTTTCAAATTTTATATTTCATTATTTATTTTATGTTATTTTTAAACCGACATTTATATTTTAAATTTATGATTTTTACATGTACAGTATACGCATATTATAGAGTTTTTTAGTTAAAATAAATATGAAATAAAATCTAAAATTATTTATATAAAGTGGGACTTAAGTATGTATGTATTATTATTATTATTTAAATTGTTAAACCTTTTCATTTTTAAGTTGATTAATTATTCATTTGCACTAATTCCGAATTAAAAATCATTAATTTTATCAAAAAGAAAGGAAGCTTTAAGAGAAACAAAACAAAATCTTAATTATTTGAAAAAATTAATAATTTTGAAAAAGTAAGTTTGCCCCACATATGATTCAGAGAGCAAATAATAGAAGTGAGTGATGGTGCTGTGGAAGAGTTAGCAGAAGATATCTTGAAATAGATTCTGTTTAACAGAAAACTTTAAGGCTTCAAAGCCTCTTTCGCTGACTAATTTGGACGTCCTACCTACCTTTATTCATTTTATATTATTTGTCCTTTGTGAAACCAAAATATTCAAAATATAAAATAAATAAGATTTAGCATTCATCATTTTACTAAAAAAGACCCATTTTCTACTTTATTTATAAAAATAGGTCACTTTATTTATTAATTACTAAATGGGCTAAAAATACAAAAACGTGTCTATATAGGAGCGTTTTAAGGGAAAATTCTAGAAAAATGCATCCTTAAGGGAGCGCTTTTGCCATGTTAGCAAAAAATGCACTGACATGAGCATGCTTTGCTGACATGATAAAAGCGCTCTCTCAAAGATGCACTTTAGCCCGTGTTTTTAACCCCTAAAGTTCATTTAAAATTTTGACCATTAGGGGTCCAACAGTAAAAAAATAAAAGTAAAACCCCCTCCTATTTTTTTTACACAAGCATTTCTTACAAAATTCTTAAAGAATCTCTCAAATTTCTCTTTAAATTTCTCAAAGCTCTCTTTAATTAACTATTTCTTTTATTTTTTCTAAATTAGTATTATTTTTTTATAATTTCTAAGATATTTGATCGTGTTAGCAATAGCCGTGGAATTAATTCATCTTGATCATAAACATATCTCCATCGAACAAACGAAAATGGTAAGGGTTAATTTTAGTTTTTTAATTTTATTTAACATTATGTAATTTTAATTAATTTTTATTTTATAATTTTTTATAACAGACTGCAGATTGGGTGTTACAATGTTATATTCATAATATGTCTGGTCCTTTATCACCATTGATAGAAAATTACTTGAGGGAAACAGGTTTTTGGCACGTGGCCAATATAGGTTAGGGGTGCAAGTTAGACTTGAAACTCATCAACGCATTCATAGAGAGGTGGAGACCCGAGACCCACACATTCCATCTTCCATGCGGGGAGTGTACCATTACTTTGGAGGACATGCAATTACAATTAGGATTATCGGTGGATGGATCCGCATTCATCGGGTCTGCTCAATCTGCTGATTGAGGAACCATATGTTACGATCTTTTGGGTACGATTCTGGATAATATTTACTGAGGTCGGATCGAGATAGGCTGGTTACGAGACATATTCTCAGAGCCGGGGGATGATTCAACTAAAGTAGAAAGAATACGATATACTCAAGCATACATCCTTGAGATCATTAAAGGTTATCTGATGCCAGACTTTTACGAAACCTCGTACATCTAAGGTGGTTGCTAAAACTCATTAATTTTAGAGCAACTGGTGAACTTAGTTAGGGGTTTTCCATGTTAGCAACATTGTACCGGAAGATTTGCGGGGCGATAAAATCAAATAAAGCCAAAATCGAAAGTTGCCTATCACTACTACAATCATGGGCTCGATTTCGCTTTCCATATTTACATCCTCGAGTGAACCACTCATATACATTCCCACTCATAACAAGGTAAAATTTATATTAAAATTTACAATTATTTACATAGATTTAAAATATAATTTTATACTAAAAATTTATTTAATTAGGTGGAACCATTCAGCGAGTTATGTTAGAATACCTACCGCTCTTGAAGATATATGGCTTCTATTAGACCAAAGGTCAGAAGTGCATGTAAGTATTAAATGAAATATATATATATATAACATAGTCGTTTCGTATTTAGTATTTTAGTATGATGTATATAACTAATATTTTTATCACGTTCATATAGTTTCAATGGACACCATATGAGGATTCTGCAATTCGGGCAATAATTCTAGATGAATTCTTTCAAAATCCGAATATTTGGCATGTTAAAGCCACATTGATCAACTACGCTACTGTAGAGATGCACCAAACGGATGGAGTGTTGCGGCAATTTAGATTCTGATAACCGATTTTTGTGACACTTGAGGTGCTCGATGAAGAGCACAAAATCGACTTACAGTGACCGAATATGCATTGGCCGCTATTCTTCTCGGAATATATCGAAATATAGGAAAATCGGTTTGATCATATACCTACTTACGAACCGATCATCGTTCTAGAGTTAGCGTGTGTGCCAAATTACATGCTATGGTTTAGGATCCATGGCAAGTCATATTTACTCTTAGAAGAGTAGAGATATAAGCAAATCCGTGTCAAAAGGGAATAATAGGGCCCTTTAAATCTAATAAGAAGGGATGATGAGGAGGGCCCATCAACAGCGCCCACACAATCACCGGGCCTAACGCCTTAAGCGACAACGCCTACACCACAGCCCCTTCAAATTATGCTAGGTGCGCATCCTAGCCTTTATATGTATCCTAACCTTTATATGTTTCATTTTCCTAGTCCTATGCCAGGTTGAAATACATGGCCTGGTGCATCTCCTTTCCTAATGACTCTAACTCAACTGACGATATATAGGTCTTCGTCACAAGAGGGGTCCTACAAGACACCGTCGGGGAGCTCATCTCATTTTCAATCCCCATCACCTTATGGGATTCAAACACCTCTGCCGTGGGTGATGCAAACACCTCTGCATTCTTTGTTCTATCACGGTGAGTCATCCTCCCAACACCCACAACCAGAACGACCATAACCCCTACCTGAAGCTAAACCAAGAAGGAATATAGCCCATAACTATCGATCACCCCCATGTGGCGCTGATTCCAACCGGCACATGCATTGATTTTTTTAATATATATGTACAAACTATTTTTATATTATTTCATTTAATAAAATAAAGTTTTTTTGAATATTTTAATAGTAAATTTTTTTTTATATTTTACCCTACTTAATAAAATAGAAGTTCTTTTGAATAAGACAATAGAAATAATGCAATATAGTTTCATTTAAGCAATTATGAACTATTTCGATTTGAACATGTTCGAATTGTATGACTTGAGTTCCTACACCATCCGCATAATTTCTGTTGGTTTGTTCTTTCCCGAATATCAATATTATCAAGTATTCTACTCGAGTAAGGTCGACCTTTTGGTTTGCGATGCAATTCTCTATCCGATAACAACTTAAATGGAGTAAGTAATACAAACGGCCACTTACGTTCATTTGGGACCAGTGGGAATACTTGTCTCCATACGTTGTACATGTATTCTTTTTTGTACACTTTGTCGACATAACTCATGGGATCCAAACAGAGATTCTAACAAGCTGTAATTATATGAGCGCATGGATAATAAAGTGCATCAATCGTCCTACAGTCGCAAGTCCTATTTCTCAGGTGTACATGATATTGCCCGCCGGTAATACCTTGGTTCGGTTTGTTGAATTATGTTACATGAAACCATAAGTTGTCGCGATCGTGACACACTGTGTGTATGGTGTTGGCCCGCGCCTTTGCCTTGTTAATTTCTTACAATACCTTCTGGCACTATACAAGGCCTCCCTGCATTTGGCTTTTATAACTGGCTGATCACTTTGGCAATAGATCGCCAAACGAAAATATATCTCCCGCACAACCAAGGTTATCAGCAAATGACGCGTTCTTTTTAGAACAAAATTTATGCATTCAACCAGGTTTGAAGTCATATGACTATATCGTAGGTCGCCGTTGTATGCTTGTGTCCACTGATCGAAAGGTATGTTATAGAGGTAGTCTACGCCTTAATCTTTAACTGACCGCAAAATCGCCAACATCTCATGAAAATAGTCCTTATTGATATCATACTATGTCAATATAAGTTGATAGCAAAAATTACATACCACTCTTCCATTCAGAATAAATTGAATATTACAAACGAAATTATATTAGTGGAGATTAAATACCCATGTTGGTCACTTGTCGACATTTAGTGGTAGACTGATATTACTTGTAATAATTGGACGCAACGTGCCTTAGACAATATCGATGGTGTGTATGATCCTATAAGCTTCTCTATCACTCAATTACGACTAGTATTTCAGTGCCCCTATCCGATATAACGTAGATATCAGGTTGAGGGCAGACATGCCTGCTCAACCTAGAAAGAAAGAAATCTCAGTCATCACCTGACTCCCCCAGTGTTATTGCAAACGCAATTGGAATGATTCTCCCACTGACATCCTGTGCCACAGCTAGCAATAGTCAATGTATATATCAATCGTATATAAATGTACTGTTAATTTGTACCAATGTCTTGCAGTACAAAAATGCGCCCCAGCATTGCTTAAAGTTTCAGAACAGAGGCTTGAACACTTGGCATCCATGGAGCAAGTGGCCGTTGTAGTACGTAGGGCCTATTTCAAGATCTGTTACGCAACCTAGAACGTACCTCTCCAGCATCTGACACCACTGCCACACCTCATTATATAAAGCATCCTACCCACTATGCATCTTTTCTAACGCCTTCTACTTAGCTATCCAGGCCTTGCGGTAAAAAATGTGTATACCTAAATTGGCTACGAATATTGGCAATTAAGACCGACACAGAAGTCCTGGATCTGCCTTCACTATCAGTAGTATTAAGCCAGCTATTATATCTAAATCCATCTTGGGATGATATTGTGAAACACTTGTCAACGAAGTACGTTAAAAAATACAACATTAAGTAATAATAGTATTATTCAAAAACCCTAAACACCCATTGATACTGTACCGACAACACACATATGTGGATATTTGCACTTCTTTATCTTTCACACCCTGTCTTTTTTGTAACTGAAGCAATGATTTTTCATGAACATGTACCGTCTTGCACTACACACTTGGCTTCGAACTTCTCAGATTTGGATTTAACTACGTGGTAGTTAACCCCGTTCATGATGCTATATTATTTCAATGCACCGAGAAAACTATATTTATTGGAAAAATCCTTACCAACTTCCAATTCAATTGAATCCAACGATGAATTTGTACAGTCACGCCTTCTTTATGGTAGATCTGGAAACTTCGACGTATCACCTGCTGATAGATCAACATTATATATGTGGGCTGGAAGTAAGTACGCTGTGAATCACGGATCTTCTTCTTGATCTGAACCCCCTTCACCGTCTTCAGGTTCGGTTGGAATAGGCTATGGTTCAGAAAATAATACAACTTCTGAACCATCGGGGCCGGGCTCTTGAGGTGGATCCACATTGGACTCATCATCCAACCCACTATCATCTGCAACATACAAGGTCTTCTAGCCAGTGGATGTCGAAGGGAGTACATCATTTCTTCTTGTAGACGCTTCGTAACGTCCCCAATCAGATGTGGATTGCCAACCACTAGAAGTTGATGTCATTCTCCCATTACATATTTCCAGCATCAAACATCGACCCATCGAGGTGCATGTCCCATCCACTAACCGAGTGTCGTGCCGGGGTTGTGTATTTCATACTGCCACCAAACACTAGTACTTTTGTGTTCTGTTTTCCACTAACGGAGTGTCAGGCAGGGGTCATGTATTCCTCTCATATAGTAGTAGATGTTAAAGTTACAAATACTTCATTTGGCGATGAAAATTGTACATATAACTCAAGATATGGGGATCCACTAGTGAGATGAGTTTGCACCATTGCCTCCAAACTACGACCACCTTTGATATCAAATGAGTCATATGTCACAAGATCAACTGAAGTACAAATTTGATACTTAATAGACGAAACTCTCATTGGTGTCGTTCCAAATATTTTGTGCCTAATTCTTTTACAAAGTTCTGTCAAATCTATGTTCTGGTTAAAAACTAGTCGTACTATGTTCTCCGATAAAAAAACACCGTTCTCAATGTCATAGACCTCACCATCATAGTAAATACAGTACTAATGCGTTCACCCATCTTCAATTTCTATTCTTCTAAACTTCTCTAATTTTTCTTGCTGTAACTTATGAAACATGAGAATGAAATTTGGCTCATTTATAGCCTAAGGCCAAATAGGAACTATTGTAGAAAAAGAGCATCCACGTGGGAGCTTTTTTCAATAATTTTGTTGATAGTGTATCTTACTTGAAGCGTTTTTTACACTATTTTTTCAAAACTGTCTTCTTAAAATTATTTTTTAGGAACTACTGTAGAAAAAGAGCGTACACATGGGAGCTTCTTTCAGTAATTTTGCAGATAGTGCATCCTACTTGAAGCGTTTTTTACACTATTTTTTTTAGAACCATCTTCTCAAAATTATTTTTTTAAGAACTACTGTAGAAAAAGAGCATCCATGTAGGAGCTTTTTTTCAGTAATTTTGCTGACAGTGCATCATGTTTGAAGTGTTTTTACACTATTTTTTCAGAACTGTCTTCTCAAAATTATTTTTTTAAGAACTACTGTAGAAAAAGAGCGTCCACGTGGAAGCTTTTTTTAGTAATTTTGCTGATAGTGCATCCTGCTTGAAGCGTTTTTGACATTATTTTTTCAGAACCGTCTTCTCAAAATCATTTTTCAAAAAACTACTGTAGAAAAAGAGCGTCCACGTGGGAGCTTTTTTCAGTACTTTTACTGACAGTGCATCCTGCTTGAAGCGTTTTTGTTAATATTTTATCAGAGTCGTCTTCTCAAAATTAATTTTTCAGAAACTACTGTAGAAAAAAAATCCATCTTGTCAATATAATTTTTTTAAGACTCAACCCTAAGCCCTAAAACCTAAACACAATTTTTAAAAAAAACCCTAAGCCGTAATTTAATTAATTTTCTTAAAAACCTTAATCCTTATTTAATTAATTTTCTTTAAAACCCTAAACCTAATTTAATTAATTTTGTTAAATTTTAAACCCTGATTTATTTTTTTAAATTCCTAAACTTTAAACAGATAAATTCCTAAATTATTTTAACAAAACCCTAACCTTAAACCACTAAAACCCTAAATCAACCATAAACTCTAGGCACTAAATATGCAAATAGCACTAACCCTAGAAAAACACGAGCTAAAAAGCGTCCTTGATGGAGCATTTTTGCTATATTAGCAAAGCGTGTTCACGTCAGCACGTTTTTTGCTAACATGGCAAAAGCGATCCTTCAAGGACATGCTTTTCTGGAATTTCCCCTTAAAACGCTCTTATGTGAACACGTTTTTGTATTTTTGGCTCATTCTGGTAAATAATAAATAAAGTGGCCCATTTCCGTAAATAAAATAGGAAATGGGTCTTTCTTAGTAAAATAGTGTTTAGCATCTATTATTTAGAATAAAGATATGCGTTTAAAAATAATATGCGATAAATAATAAAATATGTAGTTTGAAACTAATAATAATAATGATATAGGCCAATTTTGGCCTTTTTACAATTTGATACCCCTTACAAAATAAACCAAACCCATTTACACCCTATCAGCCCAACTAATAACTAAACAAAACAAAATCAGACCCAACAACAGCCCAGATAACCCATTTGCCCTCACAACCCGTTACAAACCCATTTGACCCAATCACTTAACTACCCTAACCCAATACCTGGTCAACCCAACAAATTAAACCCCAACTAATACCTAAACTAACCCAAACAAAAAACCCAACAGAAGCCCAAACCCCGTTACAACCTAACCCGAAACCCTAGCCACCGACCTAACCCCCCACTTGCACCTGCCCTCTGCCAAAGCCTGCAACCACCGCCTCGATTACGTCTCAGCACCGCCCACGCACCTGCAAGACATCAAAGAGAAAGGACAGCAAAAAGCAATAAAGAAACAGTATGTAATGGCTATAAAAAGCCGAAGCAAAATCTGTTGTAGGATACGGCCATTTTTTGTAAAAAACGCAAGTAATAGATTCAAGCAGAAAAAATCAATAGAAGCAACAATCTATTTCAAACGCAAACACATCGCAAATACCCATAAAAAAAAAAGAAATTAAACAAACAAAAGGAGAAAGGCTCAGGAACAAAAGGGCAAAATCAGCAGATTAAGGAGGAGACACGGTACTCTTATCTTTCGAGTTCTTTCCTTTATACAGGCATAAATATATGTATATATATTAACAAAAAAGAAAAAAGAAAAAAATACAAATTTTACCTTTTCCGGCCACCGTGTACGGTGGCCGGCGGCGCGACGGACGGTGACCGGAGGGGTGACCTGAGATCACCCGGGCTCAAGGAAAGGGAGAGCCCTTCCTTTTTTTCTGAAACGGTAAAAGAATAAAGTAAAAATTTTTTTTCTGGTTTTATAAAGGAATGAAATGGCACCGTTTCATCCTTCTGCCCGTTTTAATATAAACGACGTCATTTTGGCCTCGGGTCGGATCGATCCGACCCGACCTGCTAGGATCCGCGTGTTTTTATAGCGGAAGTGCTATTTGCGCATTTAGCCCTTCCGCTTTTTAAAGCCTATGCGATCAGGTCTTTATTTATTTTAAAATTTGCCCCTGAAATTAATCGCGTTTTGCAATTTGACCTCGTACAACACACTGCGTTTTGGAAAAGAGGAAAATTTCCTATTTTGGTCCTCGTCGCCTTCACGCGTGTTCAAATTGGCCCTTTCCTGTTGTTTTTATTTTGAATTCACCCTGAAGATTTCATTTTTAATTCAATTTCGTCCTTTTTTTTTGTTTATTCTCATTATTTTATTTTAATCTTAATGTCATTTATACCATTATGTTTTATACTGTTATTACTATATTATTTATTAGCATTTTATATTTATTATTTTTACTTAATACTTATATATATATATATATATATTATATCTCTCTTATATATATTATGTATGTATTCGTCATTCTATTAGTTATGTATTTTTCCTTTTTTATATATATTATTATGTAAGCATTTTAATACTATTTTGTGTACAATTTTTTATGTCTTATGTATGTATATCTTTAATATATACATTTGCGTATATTTATGTAATATTATTAGCAATTGTTTTTTTGTTATTATTATTTCTAACATATATGCATTGTGTACAAATTTTAACATCATCATGTATTTACATTTTGGTATATTACGTGCATATATTTTAGTATTTTATTTTCATATATTATGTATATATTTTAATACTCTAATATGTGTATATCCTATACATTATGTATTTTAATACTATTATGTTTAATATAATTTTTTACGTTTTGACCACCTTATTTTATATACATAAATATTATTATCATATTTTACTTAATGCTATTTTAATATTATCTTAACTATTATATTACTACCTTTTCAACATTATTTCATTATTGTATTATTATTATATTTTATTGCTAACACATTTGCATGTACCTATTATGATTTTTATTATTAACATATTATTCCTACTATATTACTAACATCTCATTTTCATTACTGTTTCGTTAATATTATTACTATTATTATTATTATTATTATTATTATTATTATTGTTTTAATATTTTTATTACGAATTATGTTACGTTTATACTCTACGCCAAAATGATCTTTTTACAAAGGCAATATTCTGTATTTAGAAATTCGAGAAATCGTGCCCTAACGTATTGGGTTTCGGTTTTCTCGTTTAAATCTAAATAATCGAATATCCTTCTTAAAAACATAAAGTTTAAATAAAAAAAGCTTATATATTACTATTTTGCATACTATGTTCTCGCCCGTATTTGTATTGTCTTTTATTATCACGTTTTATCCTGTTATGCATGCTCCTATTGACATTCATCACGTGTTTTATAACAAATTACCTTTGCCCGATACAAAAACGACTCTTTAAATGCAATATTCTGTATTTAGACATTCGGGAATTGTGCCCTAACGTATTGGGTTGTGGTTTTTCGTTTAAATCTAAATAATCGAATATCCTTTCAAAACGAATGCATAATCTTTCAATATAAAACTTACTCTCGAGAATTCGATATGTCGTGTCCTAACGCATTGGATGTGATATTTTGTTGTCTCGAGATGAGATTTGCTAAACCGAGGCAATTTTCGGTACTTAGGAATTCGAGAAGTTGTGTCCTAACGTATTGGGTTTCGATTTCCTTCGTTTATTCCAAGTATTCGAATATCCTTGCAAAATTAAATACATAAATTTCAAATAAAAGGCAACTTTAGCCTCAAAGGTCGAAATGTCGTATCCTAACGTATTGGATGTTTTACCTTAAGGCGAATCAGCCTTTGATTCACATTTTCAACTTATCCAAATATTTTTAAAGCAAATGAGGATCGTATTTTGAATTCTTACAAGTTTTCGAATATTCGACATTAAGACACTGATTAATCAACAAGGTACCAATTTTGGGCGTATTGGGGGTGCTAATCCTTCCTCGTGCGTAACTCACTCCCGAACTCATTCTTTGATTCTCGCAGACCTAAATCATTGTTTCAATAAATCAAATCGGTTTTTTAAAACAACCCCTTTTGAGGTGACCAATCACACCCTAACAAAAAGATTGGTGGCGACTCCCGTTCTTGTACTCATTTAAAAAAAAAAATCCCAAGTCGACCATCCGTTTTCAAAATGGCCTCGACAAATAACATATGAAATTAATATAAAACAAATTAGTTTAATTGCGATTAAAATAAATTTAAATAAATATATTCGAGTAAGAACATTAAATGCACTTCAATTATTTTTCAGTTCGTATTGTTATTTTTCAGTTCGTATTGTTATTTTTATTAGTATTGTTATAAAATCTCTAAACAAATATACTATTATAAAATATTTGATTTCTAGTTGTTTTATTTAAACATTTGATAAAAAAAATTAAGAAAAAGACAAAAACATCATTACAATATATTTATTATCTTCTTAAAAATGATTATTTTAGTAATTTTATTGATGATTGGTGTTGAATTGATTTTTGACAATAATTCAATCAACAATAATATTATCCATAAGATTATGACACACATTTATAGGAAATTGACATAAAAATTAAATATGACTTTAGTTGAAGTGGTGAAGTTGAGGAAGTGAATGCCATGATGTCTTAGGTTCAAATCCATACATTATGTGTACATATATTTTTTTTCTAAATTTTATATAAAAAGATAAAAATTACCATCAAAATAATATTTACTGCTTCGTGAAAATAATAGATTTTTTTTTATAATTTTACAACTGAGTTGATACAAGTTGATGGGTGACATTGTTGAGATATTTTTGGTAAATAAATCAACCCTAAAAATTAGGGATTACCAAATATGATTAAGGATTTTTCTCGTATTTAGTTTTGCTACTTTTAGCTATTGTAAAGAGTGTAAAAGATTAGAATAATTTAAAATTATTCATTAATTCAATAAAATTCATCTTCTTTCATTTGAGTTAAAAGATTGTTTTTCTCTCTGTCTAGCAACAAACATAACTTAGTTACACACGAATTGTTAGTATTTAATATTAAATATATTTTAAATATTTATTTTAATTGATAAATAATAATTGATAATATTAATTTTTTAAAAAAGAAATATTTTATTTTTATAATAATTCAAAATTAAGTTATCCATAAAATAATAAAATTTTAAATTATTTGGTAAAATGAATGTAAGGAGCTAATTAATTACAAAGGTAGTAATTAATGAGTAAGAAATTTATTTTATCAAAGTAAAATTAATAAAATAACGTAAAATATTTTGAAAAAACTGTAACAATTTTATTTTGAAAAATGTGGTTTTTAAACAGTTTTAAAGCAAATATTTTAAATTGAAAATTTTGTTTAAAAATTGTTTTTAATTATCAAAACAGTATTTAATGTATTATTAATTTAAAAATCTTTTTTAGAAATATATTTTTGAAAAAAAAATATAAAGAACATTTTAAAATTGGTTTTGAAAAAGCATCATTCTAACAAAAAAACAAATCAATTATTTCGATACGCAGAAGGAAAGACGAACCCTTTTTAGTCCAATACCATAAACAAAATACCATGAAGAAGGAAGGGAAAATAAGAAACAACGATATTAATATTAGCCACGTTAGGGTATGTGTTTAAAATACTAGCAGTGAAACTACTGAGATGGCATAAGTTTCTCTTACTTTAATCAATGGTCGAGAGTTTAATCTTTGTCCTAGGTACGAAGCAACTTTAAAACTTATGATCAGCATCTATCTCTTTAATGAATTTACAAAATGCAAAAGTTTAATTACTGGACTTGCTCCAATAAATATATTGAAAAAAAAAAAAAGAAACAATGAAATTGAATATTAATATTAGAAACATTAGATTAGTCATTGTATATAACAAAACTTTTAAGAAATTATTAAAAATGTCAATTATTAAATAATATTTTACATTAATCCAAGTGTTAGATTATTATTTTACAAGTACTTTTAATAGTATTTAACATGTAAAATTTTGATAATTTTAATAATATTTAACACTAGTTTACATTCTTATACGATGCACGAATTGATCATGTGTAATATTTAATTATTAAATTTTAATTAGTAATAAGATGATCAAAATTGCAGCTTGTATTATAAGAAAAAAACTAGAATAGATAAAACAATAATCATATTTTGATAAAAAAAAAAAGTTTGGAACTTTGTCAAAATTTACAGGTTTTGATAACAAATTTTTTCACTTCAATATAGCTAATATTTTAGAATCATCTTAATATATCGTATTTAAGAGACCAACACTGTAAAAATTTGATGAATGCCCAAAAGTTAACAATAATTGCATGTTTGCATTAATTAAGTTCAGAAATTACATCTTATCACTCAACTATTGATATATTTTTGCTTTTTTTTTTTATTAAAACTTAAAATTCAAGTGAATTTATAAAAAATATTAAATAATAATATTTTAAACCTTGTCAATTAAATATCTATTAAAATATTACGATTACAATTTATATTTTACCCATAATATTAAATAAATATTTGACATTTTAGTAAAATTATAATAAAGTATATTTAATTAATAATATATTTTAAATATTAAATATTATATTTAATATAATAGGGTAGGTTTATATAATAATATAAAAACATGTTAATAATTAATATAATATTTACCCCTACTTAAAAAGGATACATATACGATATTGTTGATAACAAAATTAAATAAAATCTAATAAAATCTTATATTGTTTGTACATGTAATACCAAAAAAAAAAATCTTTTATATAAAAGTAAACAGCTTAATCATTTTAAAAGTGGATTAAATAATTTAATTATATGTAAATACATTTAATTATATTTGCTACATATCCGATATTATTTATAACATACTTAAATAAAATACAAATATATCTAATAATATATATATATATATATATATATATATGGTATAGTTCGAATAACAAACACGATTAGCGCGACATGAACTCAAGTCACACCTGAGATAATGAACACCCTATCAATTTAAATAATTGGTGATACTAAATCAAGTGATATTTGGATGAACGAAAATTTTTAAAAAAAAATTATCATTCCCAATATCCATAAGATAAATTGGTTGCTGTGGTTTCCATAAACCTTAGATTCAATTATACAAAGCATCAAGACCAATCTTTTTCCTAGTAACTTAACAACCACCATCCTTATTATACTCATTTCAATCGACTTATGGACTCTATCAAAAAATTTGATTGAGGGAACTCCATTAATGATCATTATTGCAAAATCCCCCTCCACAAGAGCAATATCATCTTCATCAAACGCTACACCATTTCCTTTGGATCCTTGACCATTATGCATTAATCGATCATTGAACCCTATCGTTTCTCCAATCGGATCAGAGTCCATAAGATCACCTAGGTCATTAGGTAGTTCTGCCTCTTGCCAATGAACCTTCTTCATAACCCTACCACCATTGGCAACGCCCAACGAGGAAGAGGGAGGAACACTCGTTTATTTGATTTATTTCTTTAGCCCTTAATTTTTCGTATTACATCAAATAAAGTTTTTAACCAATATCATCTTATTTTTTTTATTAGTAATTGATGCTGACTAGACCTCTTCATGGGTTGGATGGCCCACTTATCTCGATAGACTCAACTTAGCATAAACAAGTAGGAGTGAAGTTAGAGAAATTTTATTTGGGACCCAAATTAAATTGTATATTTTTTATAAGAGCTAAAATATAATTTTATTATTTTAATCTTTTTAGTTTTTAAAGGGTTAAATCAAAATTTTATAATTTTTAAGGAGTCAAAATGTAATTTTATCATATATTAACTTAAAATTTCATAAATTTTAATGGGCAATAAAATGCGATTATCTCATTTTTTGGGGGGGCCTTGAGAAAAAAAATTTAACCTTTGGATGACCTAGCTTGGCTCGAATTTAAATTAAAATAATTTTATAAAATGTATTCAAATTTTAATTATAAAATATGTAAATATTAATATAAGCTCACACTTCTAATATTTTATTATTTTTTTAGATAGTAAATGATTTATTTGGGTGAGTTAAGTTGGAACAAGATTAAGCTTCGAGTATAGAAAAGTTTTTAAAATCAGGTCGGGACTTAATTTATGGACACATTTAATAATGTTGACTCATTCGTTTTTGTTGATGTGGCGGCTAACTTTGACGACATTGTGTTATATTTAATCTAATATGTCCTGTCAATAAATAATTTAAAAAATTTCAACAAACTAATAATATATATATATATATATATATATATAAAAGCAGCACCTGTCCTCACTATCAGTTTTCTTTTTCTTCCCAGTTAACCTTTAACCCACCTCGAATCCAAAAATTAATTATTCGTTTTCGATCCGACCCAATTTGAGTTTAAATTTTATTATTTAAAATTGTGATTAATTAAATTGAAAAGCATTTTCAGAAAGATCATATTTAAGATTCAAGTAAAAAAAATATATATTACATCGTAAAAAAAAAGAACGAAAATGAGATGGAGACTTAAAAAAATAAATTAAAATGAGAGGGAAAAAAAACTAGTGTGAAATGGGAGCAAAAGTGATAAAATGATGTTGATAGTGATATAGTTTAAGGATTTTTTAACTTAATTAATATTAAATATATATATATAAATAATTTCGTAAATATTTCAAGACAGGCGGGATAATTTCATGCTGGACTTGACTCTAACTTGACCCGCCCAAAACCTGATGTCAAAAGAAAAAACCCAACCTTATTAAGTCAAAATTTTTTGTCATCCCTAATAATAATGGCTACTAAACCCTCTAGTTAGGGAAATTTCACCTCATGGAGTTGATTTAGGGGAACTTAGACTTAAGCATCAATTAAGTTTAATTTTTACCAAATAAATTCAAACGCACTAACCTAGTTTATCCAAAGGGGGCTAATACTATCTACAGCTTCTTCCATTTATGTTGGTGACATAAATCAATTCTATGGAAGACAATTTCTTCATGGTAGTGGTGAGAGAAAAAAAAACATACCATCAATTCCAACTTACTTAATTTAGTCAAATATTTACTCATGCTTTTTTTATCGTTACAATAATAACAAAACCTTCTAAATAAGTTAACATTCAATCGATAAAAAATATTGATTCTATAAAATATTATAATTCAATACGACTTTTATTGACCATAAAATATATCAATTTGTTGAAGGTTTGGATTATTCTTTACTCTAGTAGATTGATATGATTTTATTCAAATTACTCTGGCCCAAAATATTATTTTTTAAATTAAATTTTTATTTAATGTTAATTGTTAAAATGCAAAAAAAAAATAATAATATTAAATAAATGATGAATGGGGGATATAGAGGTAGACCTAATCAAAACGAAATTGAAGATGAAAAGTTGTTAAAATAAAAATCTCATGGGGCGGGGCATGATGAGCAGTGGCACTACTCTGTGTGTATGGTGTGAAAAATGGAAGTGTTTTAAGAGGAAAGTAGAGCAGCTGAATCCTGCAATATAATTATGGAAATCATAGTGACGCTATTCCCTAATTAATTTCACCTTGTATATTTATTTATTGAAATACAAAGATGTTGATGAGAGACATAATGATTGGTTGATCAACTCTTCATTGTCTGCTTGCCTCTTCAACTCCTTCGTTCACACAGTGCTAGTAGTACGGCAACTTGCCTTTTTATATTTCTGCACTACAAACAATTTAGTATTATGAAATCCATTCCTCGGTTCCTTTATTCATCTATAACCAAATCATTAGTTGAAAACTATTTATATCCACACCACTTGATTCAGTTTTAGTTTATTTGGATTACATAGGGTTTCTTGATTTCATTTATGGAAACTAATCTTCATTTAAATTAGAAATAAGATCAAACCAATTCAAAATTAAAATATAATAACAACTTTATTTTAATATTTTAAATTTTATTAAGTTTAAATGTGATTAAAACTTTAATAAATAAAAATGATACTTTTGTAATAAAAAATAATATAAATAGTCTTAAAACGAGGTTAAATTAATTATACAAATATATATTGGATTATATGAGATTCATATTTTAAATCAATTAGATTTAGACAAATATGAAGTATACTAATATAACATAAATTCAACCCGAATTTAATCAAGTCCAATTCATAAATACTGTTACATATCATCATCATTAATTCTTCTAAGTTAATATAAGTTACCTATATAAAGCATTAAGGTAAGAGAAAGGTGATGAAGCAAGTCAATAGGTCGTTTTCATGGCGGTCTGGCCGGTTAAGTTGCTTTGATGGTGGCCTGACTCTACCATTAGGAGTATTTAAAAGAGTGGCTTCCACAGGACTCCCCTTAATCCCCACCACATTATCCAATCAACCTCCATTCTTAACATAAATCATTCTCTTTCTTCTCTCTCTATCTTTTTTTTTTTTTTTTACTTTATAGGAAATTATAGAATTTTTCTTTTCTCCAACAAAACCCTATTTGTTTTGGATAATTACATCACTTGTTTAGGTAGTGTGAACACTTGAGATTCATTAATAAACAACAAAGATATTAACACCGGTGATATGATTTTTTTTTCTTTTGGACAATTTCAATCATCACTTGATTCGATTATTATGATTAAATGCAAAAAATATCTTAAATAGTTTAAAATTTAATTCAATCAATTCATATAATTAATCATTATTAAAAAAATAAATTAAATAAATTCGAATTAAGTTAATGCATTATTTAAAATTTGAATTTGAGAATTATTTTAAAAATAATTACTAAATTTATACCCAATTAATACAATCACCCATTTAATGGTATTTTCAGCAACTGCAATCACTTGCAAAACTTCCTTAAAAAACACTCTGTTTCATTGAAATTAAAAAATATTTGCTAATTAAGTATTAAATCTTTTGACACCATTAATATCACAATTTCTATTTAATTAATTAAGGTTTTGAAAGTTTTGTGGTTAATCTAGGAAATGTAACCACAAAGAAAAGAAATAATTCCCTAAGCAAGAGAATAAAAACAAGTAGTTCTCTCTTGAAAATTGCTAGGTTTTAAAGTAGTAGAAAAGTTGACCCAAGAGTCCAAACTCTTAATATCTATCTAACTATTTATTTAATTAGGGGTAAATTATAGAATTAATTTTTTTTTGGATGGGCGGTGCGATTAGTTCTAATGAAATTAAAAATAATAATGGTGGTGAAATTAGTTGTTATAGCAGTGAGATAAAAATAAATGATGGATTATGTTTGGATTCAAATACAACGTTAGTAATGAGACTGATTATTAAGGACATTAAATTAAAATGTATATATCATAATATTTTATAAATTATATTTAAATTAAATAATAAAATATAAATTAAATTGTTTTTATGCTAAATTATAAATAAATTTATTTTATTAAAAATTAAATTATATTAAACAATGAAATATTAAAATGAAGTTATGTGTATTAAATAAAATAAATAATAAAAGAAGAACTAGAGGGGTAAAACAATTGTTACCCCTGTTTTTGGACTTCAAAATCAGTCCACTGGAGTTTTTAACTCCAGCGAATATTTTGGGTTACAGTGAGATGAGAAATATTCACTAGGGGTGAGTAAAATTCGATTCGACTAAAAAAAAATCAATTTCAAGATAAACGAATTGAGTTATTCGAGTCAACTTGAATTTCTTTTCGAATTTCAAGTTTGAATCAAGTTGAATTTTTAAATTACCAAATACCAAACAATAATATTTTACATTTTTATCCCAAACTCCCAAACTTTTTTACTTTCTCCTAATACTTTTACTCCCTTCCACTTTTCCCCAAAAACTTCTACTCCCCTCCAATCCCAACCCCCCGTCTACTCTAAACCATCCCCCCCCCCAATTTTTTTTGAATATTTTCCCCCATTTACGTTCCCCTAAGAATTTTACTCCCCTAACCCTCAAAACTTTTTATTTTACCCCTAAATTTTTACTTTTCACCATTTACCCCCAAATAAAAAATCATTCAAAAAAATATTTAAATCTAAATAGTAATAATTTTATTTACATCTACTATTTATATTATTAAATTAAATTTCACATTTTGTACTGTTTATATTATTGAATTGTTTAATCGTATTAAATCTTTATAAATTTCTGTTAAATTTGAATTATTGATGATGCCATAAAATATTCGTGTTGTAACGCCTCAAATTTTTTGTTTGTGCTTCTATAAAATTTTGACACAACTGTCTGCTTGCTTTAATGGTTAAGTGTTCATCTTAACCAAATATCATTATTGGAAAGTGATAATATGTAATAAGGTTAATAATATTGAAAATAAAATTGATAATATGAGTAAAGTAACTGAGTTAGACTTGAACAACGAGTCTAAGGAACTTCTAACAGATATTAATAATAAATTAGATAATGTTTTCACTAACAAAAGTGAAGATCAGGAAATGGATTTAGGTCCATTATACTATGGTAATAGTAATGTTATTTTAGCTTTATCTGAGGAAGACCAAACTTCTTCGGACGAGTCTAATACTAATAATAATATTAAAAAAGAAAAACAAAAAAGAGAATATTCAAAACAACAAAAACATGATTTCCAGTGTTATAAAGAATTAATGGAACATTGGAAAATAAAATTTTCTACTACTAATGATAGTTATGAAAGAGTAGAATATTTAAAATTAATAGAAGAGGTCCCAAGTTCAAGCCTCTTCGTGGGTAAATTTTGAGATTTTTCTGATATAAGCTTCGCACTTGAGGAGTAGAGTTATATTTAATTATTTGTAAGTATACATTAGAATGGGCCTGCTGGTTTGGTGGTTAAGTGGAGTGTTAATCTGCTGAAGGTCCTGTGTTCGAATCCTTACGTGGGCAATAGAAATCATTTTTGCTCAGTTTGATGGTTGAGAGTTTGAGTTGTATTGAAAATCTGAGTAGTGAGTGGTTGAGATAGTATAGTAGTGGGATTTGAGTAAATCAGTTCCCAAAATTCTCTCTCTAGAAAAACTGACAATTTTCTTTTCCTCTTCTCTCCAAAATTTTTTTGATGCTGGAATTCTGCCATACTTCTTGTTTCAGCCATTGTTTCTCTTTGTTTCCATCTATATCGTTTTCTTTTCCCATTTTTTAATTCTCTTTATCAGTCTATTCCTCGTTTCTGACTTTTGCGAGATTGGTAAGTCTTCGTTCATCCTTGTTTGTGGCATAACGTTAGTCGTATGAAGACTAATTTCTGCTGTTTTGGGTGTAGGAGAAGGCTGTGAGTAGTGATTTTTGGTTTTCTTTTGGTTTAGTAGTATTAACGAAGGTTTGTCGTCATTGGTAAGTATCGCGTGTTGTTTCTAGTTTATGTGTAGATTCGTGAATTGATGGCTGTATTTGGGAATACTGTTTATAGGTTTTGGAGTGCTTGGGATTGCTTTTACTGCGAAAATGTACCGGGTGTGTACCTGAAACTGGAGAAAATGTACCTTTCTTTCGACGCCACACGAGCGTGTGGTCACAGTATGGTAGGCCGTGCGCAAATGATACAGCCGTGTGATTGAGGAAGGCTAGGCCGTGCACTAGATACGGCCGTGTGCGACACATAGGCTAGACCAAATTGGGCCGTGTAGGCCACACGGACGTGTAAGTCCACACGGGAGTGTGGGTTTCTAGGCTAGGCCGTGTGATCAATAAAGGGTTGCACGGGTATTCCACATGGGCGTGTGGGCCCATTTATTTGAAATGTTTCCTCGGGTTGCACAGGTCGTCCCAAACGATTATGAGCCTATTGTAGGATCAGTAAAAGGTAATTAGACCCCAATTTGTATGATCTGTATGACTGATACTATATTCTTAACATGATTATTACCATGCATATCTGACTGATCTGATTCATATAATTGTATCTGTAATTAAGCATGTAAGCATGATATTTTGATTATCTACATTTGCATTTACTGTATCTGTTTTAGGGGTTAGAGATAATATATTAGAAGAAGTGTTCTAAAAGGCATTTACGCCTATTATCTGGTAGCTCAGCTACAATATATTTGATATGTGCTGCATTCGATACAGCATGGTGTGCAGGGCTGGGTGGGTGTTTTAAACCTCACATGGTGTGTAGGTAGGGATGGTCGGAGATGGTGTATAACACCCCTATCCCATAACTGTCGCCGAAATAGGTAAGGGGCATTACCGGACTTGTAACATATATCGGAGCAGTAAAATTTTAAACTTTTTAATCAAGATCCAACACGTATCATCAATCATCAGAGCATGCTTCAATTGATTATAAAATGATGCATATAACTATTGGAAATCTAATTGGAAACATGCTAAAAGATAGGGAAAATTTGCGAAATTTTTTTTAAGTTAGGGACACACGGCCGTGCCCCTTGCCCGTGTTCTTCTCACACGGCCGTGTCCCTCCAGACGCGCCCAAACCTTTCAGCCTGTGGTCGAATCTGACTTACCCCATACGGCTGTCCAACACGCCCATGGGGTTAGGCCGTGTGTCGCCCACGGCCTAGGCATGTCCGTGCCCTTACCCCGTGGTCGAAACTGTTTAATATCACACGGCTGCCAGACACGCCCGTGTACAAAACAGAGCAGACCGTGTGACTATACTGCCAAATTTCACACGGCTACAAGTTACCAGACACGCCCGTGTGTCTAGGCCGTGTACCAAAACTGACCAAAACATCAAGGTGCAGGGGACACACGGTCGAAGCGCACGCCTGTGTTCTCTGGCCGTGTGGCACGTTATAGGCTCGGTTTAAGCCAAATTGCCACCCAAAAACAAACCAATTCAAGCATATAATTGACCAAAATCATCATAAATCTTGCACTCACTAAGCATAACAATTCAACGGCTAAAATAGCCACATTCATGAACTCATCCACACATAAATATACATAATCATTCCTTACCTTTCACCTAAGCTAACAATGCACATATCTTGCACATATAACATAGTAAACATATCAACAATGCAAGCTTATAGTCTCATCAAAATCACATATCTTTCCATAAGCACATATAGCCAAAGAACAACTCAAATACTTGATTATATTCATATATCACCCAAGCCACATCTCATAGCTTGATCATTTACCAAATATATCATGTTCACTAAAGTACTAGCCTATACATGCCATGACCAAACGTTTGCAAAATACTCAAAAGTACCGAAGCTTTATCGATAGTGTGATAGCGATCCCCGACTCGTCCGATATCCGAGCTAGCTTCCGAATCTAAAAGACAGTGAAAGAAATCAACGAAATAAGCTTTTAAAGCTTAGTAAGTCCATATAACACGAAATTAAACTTACCGATTCGATAAGGTAATCCATATAAGTAAGGCTATTTCAATCACATGACCATATAGCCTATTACACAATCTCATTCATGTTAGTTCATATCACTTCATAATCAATCTCATATAAGAGTATAACATGTAATTCACATCCATAGGCACATACAACATCATAGTTCTTATACATCTTTGACTTATGAGGAACATATAATTCAGGTTTCATATGTCAAAACATTCATGTAATACATATAACATATATCTCTTATACACATGTACCATATAATGTGTTTCTTGTAACATGTATCGGTATTGCCCGTTGAACCTATAAGAACATTGAAAGATACTCGGGTGATACACACACAGTGTATATACATATAACCTGTAATCCGTCAATGCGTCATATATGCTCTTTCGAGCCTGTACGGTAAGCCTGGAGGCTGAACATATAATCCCGAAGGATAATCGGTAAGCCCGTAGGCTGAACATGTAATCCCAAAGGATAATCGGTAAGCCCGTAGACTGAACATGTAATCCCGAAGGATAAACCTGTAGCTCATGAGCACGTGGTGAGTCCGCAACAAATGCAGGAGCTCGAACCACCCTGTAGCCCTAGTGACATGTCACTTGTATCCTATCGACTTCTACGGTTCTAACGGGGCTCGGTATTCAATTTATCACTTGTAACAATTTAACATTTCTATTTCAATTTCATATATACTCGTTCTATTAGGCTATTTAATCATCTAGCATTTCATATTTTCAAATAACAATACGTATGAACATATATATATATACATTAAATTCGTTATACGAACTTACCTCGTAATCCCGTATCTACTCGTCTATTTTCCGTTTTCCCCAATCAAATTTCGGGATTCGATCGTCTTTATCTAAATTAATGCAAAATTCAGCTATTTACTAACTCACATATTCAATTCAATCCAAAACATATATTTTAACATATTTGCAAATTAGCCCTCATAATTTCAACTACTTTGCAATTTAGTCCTTTAAACAAAAAATGACAATTTACACATAAGGACCTCAATACACCTAGCCGAATATCCATATAGTCCCTATAAGTACATATTTTATCATTTAATCACAAATTTAACCTCAAAAAAATTCTATCTTTTTGCAAATAAATCCTTAAACTCGTTTACATCAAAATTTACTTTAAAAATTCTTGTATTTTCTCACATACTATACAATAATTCATCAAAATCTATCAATATATCAAGGATTCATCAATGGCATTTTTCAAGGATATTCAAAAAATCAGAAATTGAGGTACGGGTCGACTAATATACGAAGCAACGATCTCAAAAACGTAAAAATCACTAAAAACCGAAGTCAAAACATACCTCAATTTAGCAAAATAGTAGCCGAATGTTTGAAGGCTTTAAAACCCTTGTTTTGTTTGAAGAATCGGTGGAAGAGAAGAAATATGAAGCCATTTTTCTTGTTTTATTTAATTAAAACATATTATAAAGCCATTTGACCATTTTACCCTTTGTAAAATTATTATAAAACCTTATAGAATATGGACATAATGGTCCATAACCAACCACTCCAAATAAAAATGGCATAATTGCCGTGCAAGTACCTCCTTTTATAAACCCATGCTCAAATAAGCCATTTATAAAATAGAACTCTAATTTATCGCTTTACGCGATTTAATCCTTTTTAACAAATTAACTAGTCAAACAATAAAATTTCTAAACGAAACTTTCACACGGTAATTCTATCATGCTGTAAAACATATTAAAGCCATAAAATTAATAATTCAACTCGGTTAAGTGGTCCCAAAACCACTCGTTCCGACTAGGGTATAAAGTGGGCTGTTACAACTCTCCCCCCTTTAGGGATTTTCGTCCCGAAAATCTTACCAATAAACAGATTTGGGTATTGTTTTCGCATAGTTTCCTCGAGTTCCCACGTAGCTTCGTCTATTCCGTGCTTACACCAGAGAACTTTTACAAGTACTATACGCTTATTTCTTAATTCTTTGATTTCCCGAGCCAGAATTCTAATCGGTTCTTCGCTGTACGATAGATCAGACTGTATTTCCACATCTATGGGAGAAATGACATGAGACGGATCAGATCGGTATCGTCAAAGCATTGAAACGTGAAATATATCGTGAATCTTTTCAAGCTCAGATGGTAACGATAATCGGTAAGCTACAGGTCCAATTCGTTCCACAATTTCATACGGCCCGATAAAACGAGGACTTAGCTTCCCTTTTCTGCCAAAACGAAGAATTTTTTTCACGGTGATACTTTCAGAAATACTCTATCTCCAACCCGAAACTCTATTTCTTTCCGTTTCAAATTTGCGTATGATTTCTGTCTATCTGAAGCTGCTTTTAAATTATCGCGTATCACTTTTACTTTTTCTTCCGTATCTCGGATTAGATCAACCCCGTGTAACTTTCTCTCACTTAATTCCATCCAGTATAGCGGTGTTCGACATTTACGACCATATAATGCTTCATATGGAGCCATCTTTAAACTCGTTTGAAAACTGTTATTGTATGCAAACTCTATCAGAGGTAAGTATTTCTCCCAATTACTTTCAAATTCAAGAATACAACACCGTAACATGTCTTCCAGAATCTGAAAAACTCTTTCAGACTGACCGTTGGTTTGGGGATGAAATGCTGTACTGAAACTCAATTTCGTTCCCAAAGCCTCTTGAAACTTCTTCCAGAATTTCGAGGTAAACCTCGGATTTCTATCGGTACAATGGATAACGATATACCATGTAATCGCACAATCTCAGATACATATAATTTCGCCAATCTATGCAGAGAATAATTAGTACGTACCGGTATAAAATGTGCAGACTTCGTCAATCTGTCAACGATAACCCAGATTGCATTTTTCTTCTTCGGAGACAGAGGTAGTCCAGATACAAAATCCATAGTGACTCTATCCTATTTCCATTCCGGAATCATAATAGGCTGTAATAAACCAGACGGTACCTGATGTTCAGCTTTAATTTGCTGACAGATCAAACATTTCGATACGAATTCTGATATGTCACGTTTTATTCCTGACCACCAGTATTGCTGTTTCAAATCGTTAAACATCTTAGTTTAGTGCTACCCGGATGAACTGAAAATCGACTGTCATGTGCCTCGTGCAGAACTTTCTGAATGAGTTCACTATTTTTCGGTATGCAAATTCTATTTCGAAACATTAAACAATCATCGTTCCTTATAGAAAAGTCAGAATCAGAATTAGACTCACAGTGAAGTCGTTTAGTTTGCAGATCGGGATCAGTCTTTTGAGCTTCACAGATTTGCTATAGAATCAACGGTTTAGCCTTTAGTTTAGCTAGAATAGATCCATCATCAGATAACGTCATTTGAGCATTCAAAGCTCGCAGAGTAAACAGAGACTTTCGACTTAACGCATCAGCCACAACATTAGCTTTCCCTGGATGATAATCAATTACAAATTCATAGTCTTTTAGTAGTTCGAGCCATCTCCGCTGTCTCATATTCAAATCTTTCTGTGACATCAGATACTTCAGACTTTTATGATCGGTAAAAATTCTACATTTCTTACCGTATAAGTAATGCCGCCAAATCTTTAATGTAAAAACTATAGCAGCTAGCTCAAGATCATGCGTCGGGTAATTCTTCTCGTGCGGTTTCAATTGTCGGGAGGCATAAGCTATGACTTTCCCGTCTTGCATCAATACACAACCCAATCCGATAATAGACGCATCACTGTATATAACAAATTCTTTGCCAGATTCAGGTTGAACTAAAATCAGAGCTTCTGTTAACAGGGCTTTCAACTGTTCGAAACTCTGCTGACATTTATCAGTCCACTCGAATTTCACATCTTTTTGTAGCATTCGGGTCAACGGCACTGCAATCATCGAGAATCCTTTAACAAATCTTCGGTAATATCCCGCTAATCCTAGAAAACTTCTAATCTCAGATACATTTCTCGGGGGTTTCCAGTCTATAATAGCAGATATTTTACTCGGATCTACTCTGATGCCTTCCGCAGAAACAATGTGACCCAAAAATCTGACTTCTCGAAGCCAAAATTCACATTTGCTGAATTTGGCAAACAACTGCTTATCTCTCAGAATTTGTAACACAGTTCTCAAATGTTCAGTATGCTCTACCTCATCACGTGAATAAATCAAAATGTCGTCAATGAATATTACAACGAACTTGTCTAAATACGGTCTGAAAATATGATTCATCAAGTCCATAAACACTGCCGGAGCATTTGTTAAACCGAAAGGCATGACCAGAAACTCATATGTCTGTATCGTGTTCTGAAAGTAGTCTTCGGTATATCTGAATCTTTAACTCGCAACTGGTAATAACCCGATCTCAAATCAATCTTTGAAAATACAGTAGCTCCTTTCAACTGATCGAATAAATCATCAATCCGCAGAAGAGGGTATTTTTTCTTCACTGTCGCCTTATTCAACTGTCAATAATCAATACACATTCTCATTGATCTATCTTTCTTTTTCACAAATAATACGAGAGCACCCCAAGGTGAAAAGCTCGGTCTCGCGAAACCTCTATCCGTCAATTCTTTTAACTGTGCTTTCAGCTCCTTTAGCTCAGTCGGTGCCATCCTGTATGGAGCAATCGATATCGGAGTAGTGCCCGGTAACAATTTAATACCAAATTCAACTTCTCTAATCGGCGGTAAACCCAGTAATTCTTCCGGAAAAACATCTGAAAACTCACAAAAAACTGGTACAGACTCAATTTTTAATTCTGTCTTGCTAGAATTCATCACATACGCTAAATACGCATCATAGCCTTTTCTGACATACTTCTGAGCCCTCATGGCAGAAATCACTATCGGTAATTCATTCGAATCATTTGATTCAATCCGAAGAATCTCACCATTCTGACATTTCAATTTTATACTCTTACTTCGACAATTCACAATAGCTTCATGCACATTTAGCCAGTCCATGCCCAGTATTACATCGAACTCGTCAAAAGGGAGGAGCATCAGATCAGCCGGAAAACAATATCCCCGAGTCATCAACGGACATTTCTTACATATCTTATCAACTAACACAGACTTTCCTAACGGATTTGATACTTTAACTACATATTCAGTAGACTCAACATGTAAATTCTTTTCAAACACTAATTTCATACAGATATAGGAATGAGTTGATCCAGGATCTATCAACGCAACAATATCAGTGTTATAGAGAGAAAAAGTACCGGTAATAACATCAGGCGACGAGGCTTCCTCGCTTGCACGTATTGCATAAGCTCTCGCAGGAGTACGCATCTCAGATCTCACATTAGCATCTCTCGCCACAATGCGATTTCCACTTTGGTTCCCAACACTCCGCGACGGTCTACCTCTCGATGCAATATTATTTGTCTTAGTCGACTGTTCTCTATCAGATACAGATCTTTCAGGACAATCACGCAAGTAGTGATCTAACGATCCACATCGAAAACATGGCCCACTCATCAGTCGACACTCTCCAAAATGCCTTCTATTACAATGCTTGCACTCTGATCCGGGAATTCTCACACTACCCGCACTAGCTACAGAAGTCGTCTGAGGTCTCGAATGAGAAGTCTTAACACTTTTCTCTCGGATAGATGTGTCCGTAGAAGCAGCAGGACGAGGATAAAAATCCTTTGATCTTTTGGATCCAGACTGATACGGTTTACCCGCAAACCTTTTTCTAGCTTCTCTAAATTCAGAATCAGCTTTTCTCTTTTCTTTAGCAAGTTCTTCGGCTTTACAAGCCTGATCAACGAGAACTACAAACTCTCTCAGCTCAAGTATTCCGACTAATAGTCGAATTTCTTCATTTAGCCCATCTTCGAACCTTTTGCACATTGTTGTTTCAGTAGAAACACATTCACGAGCATATTTGCTGAGTAGAACGAACTCTCTCTCGTATTCAGTTACAGACATTCGACCCTGTTTTAGCTCTAAAAACTCTTTTCTTTTCTGATTGATGAATCGTTGACTAATGTATTTCTTTCTGAATTCCGTCTGGAAGAAATCCCAATCGACTCGTTCCCGTGGTACAACCGAGGTCAATGTATTCCACCATTGATATGCTAAATCCCGAAGCAAAGAAATAGCACATCTCAGGCACTCATCAGGAGTACAGGCCAGTTCATTAAAAACTCTGATCGTATTCTCAAGCCAAAATTCTGCCCTCTCAGTATCATCACTTGCTGAAGCTCGGAATTCCTCAGCACCATACTTCCGTATCTTATCGACAGGAGGTCTGTTCAATCTCAGAGGATCCACAACTCGTACATTATCAGGGTTAGGTTGTGGGACGGGAGGGGGTAGAAGTTGCGAAGTAGCCGGGTTTGCTCGCACAAACTCACTAAACCACTCGGACATCATTTGGAATAAAGCTTGTTTAGCTTCTCCCGGAATGTCCGTAACAGGGTTCGATTCAAAAGGCACAGCCCTTTCAGCAGGTGCTGGCGCATTGCTTTCAACATCGTCAGCTGAAGCTCGATTCGGATCCATTACTATATGAAACAGATTTCAGAGGATGTTAGGAGATATCACACTCTCACATTTCATGTACATGGCATGTATAGCTAGACTAATACTCACTACGGTAGTCCTAGAATCGACTAAACCGTAGCTCTGATACCAACCAAATGTAACACCCCTATCCTGTAACCGTCGCCGGAATAGGTAAGGGGCATTACCGGACTTGTAACATATATCGGAGCAGTAAAATTTTAAACTTTTTAATCAAGATCCAACACGTATCATCAATCATCAGAGCATGCTTCAATTGATTATAAAATGATACATATAACTATTGGAAATCTAATTGGAAACATGCTAAAAGATAGGGAAAATTTGCGAAATTTTTTTAAGTTAGGGACACACGGCCGTGCCCCTTGCCCGTGTTCTTCTCACACGGCCGTGTCCCTCCAGACATGCCCAAACCTTTCAGCCCGTGGTCGAATCTGACTTACCCCACACGGCTGTCCAATACGCCCATGGGGTTAGGCCGTGTGTCGCCTACGGCTTAGGCACGTCCGTGCCCTTACCCCGTGGTCGAAACTGTCAAATATCACACGGCTGCCAGACACGCCCGTGTACAAAACAGAGCAGACTGTGTGACTATACTGCCAAATTTCACACGGCTACAAGTTACCAGACACGCCCGTGTGTCTAGGCCGTGTACCAAAACTGACCAAAACATCAAGGTGCAGGGGACACACGGTCGAAGCGCACGCCCGTGTTCCCTGGCCGTGTGGCACGTTATAGGCTCAGTTTAAGCCAAATTGCCACCCAAAAACAAACCAATTCAAGCATATAATTGACCAAAATCATCATAAATCTTGCACTCACTAAGCATAACAATTCAATAGCTAAAATAGCCACATTCATGAACTCATCCACACATAAATATACATAATCATTCCTTACCTTTCACCTAAGCTAACAATGCACATATCTTGCACATATAACATAGTAAACATATCAACTATGCAAGCTTATAGTCTCATCAAAATCACATATCTTTCCATAAGCACATATAGCCAAAGAACAACTCAAATACTTGATTATATTCATATATCACCCGAGCCACATCTCATAGCTTGATCATTTACCAAAATATATCATGTTCACTAAAGTACTAGCCTATACATGCCATGACCAAACGTTTGCAAAATACTCAAAAGTACCGAAGCTTTATCGATAGTATGATAGCGATCCCCGACTCGTCCGATATCCAAGCTAGCTTCCGAATCTAAAAGACAGTGAAAGAAATCAACGGAATAAGCTTCTAAAGCTTAGTAAGTCCATATAACATGAAATTAAACTTACCGATTCGATAAGGTAATCCATATAAGTAAGGCTATTTCAATCACATGACTATATAGCCTATTACACAATCTCATTCATGTTAGTTCATATCACTTCATAATCAATCTCATATAAGAGTATAACATGTAATTCACATCCATAGGCACATACAACATCATAGTTCTTATACATCTTTGACTTATGAGAAACATATAGTTCAGGTTTCATATGTCAAAACATTCATGTAATACATATAACATATATCTCTTATACACATGTACCATATAATGTGTTTCTTGTAACATGTATCGGTATTGCCCATTGAACCTATAAGAACATCGAAAGATACTCGGGTGAAACACACACAGTGTATATACATATAACCTGTAATTCGTCAATGCGTCATATATGCTCTTTCGAGCCTGTACGGTAAGCCCGGAGGCTGAACATATAATCCCGAAGGATAATCGGTAAGCCCGTAGGCTAAACATGTAATCCCAAAGGATAATCAGTAAGCCCGTAGGCTGAACATGTAATCCCGAAGGATAAACCTGTAGCTCATGAGCACGTGGTGAGTCTGCAACAAATGCAGGAGCTCGAACCACCCTGTAGCCCTAGTGACATGTCACTTGTATCCTATCGACTTCTACGGTTCTAACGAGGCTCGGTATTCAATTTATCACTTGTAACAATTTAACATTTCTATTTCAATTTCATATATACTCGTTCCATTAGGCTATTTAATCATCTAGCATTTCATATTTTCAAATAACAATACGTATGAACATATATATACACATTAAATTCGTTATACGAACTTACCTCGTAATCCCGTATCTACTCGTCTATTTTCCGTTTTCCCCGATCAAGTTCCGGGATTCGATCGTCTTTATCTAAATTAATGCAAAATTCAGCTATTTACTAACTCACATATTCAATTCAATCCAAAACATATATTTTAACACATTTGCAAATTAGCCCTCATAATTTCAACTACTTTGTAATTTAGTCCTTTAAACAAAAAATGACAATTTACACATAAGGACCTCAATACACCTAGCCGAATATCCATATAGTCCCTATAAGTACATATTTTATCATTTAATCACAAATTTAACCTCAAAAAAAATTCTATCTTTTTGCAAATAAATCCTGAAACTCGTTTACATCAAAATTTACTTTAAAAATTCTTGTATTTTCTCACATACTATACAATAATTCATCAAAATCTATCAATATATCAAGGATTCATCAATGGCATTTTTCAAGGATATTCAAAAAATCAGAAATTGAGGTACGGGTCGACTAATATACGAAGCAACGATCTCAAAAACGTAAAAATCACTAAAAACCGAAGTCAAAACATACCTCAATTTAGCAAAATAGTAGCCGAATGTTTGAAGGCTTTAAAACCCTTGTTTTGTTTGAAGAATCGGTGGAAGAGAAGAAATATGAAGCCATTTTTCTTGGTTTATTTAATTAAAACATATTATAAAGCCATTTGACCATTTTACCCTTTGTAAAATTATTATAAAACCTTATAGAATATGGACATAATGGTCCATCACCAACCACTCCAAATAAAAATGGCATAATTGCCGTGCAAGTACCTCCTTTTATAAACCCATGCTCAAATAAGCCATTTATAAAATAGAACTCTAATTTATCGCTTTACGCGATTTAATCCTTTTTAACAAATTAACTAGTCAAACAATAAAATTTCTAAACGAAACTTTCACACGGTAATTCTATCATGCTGTAAAACATATTAAAGCCATAAAATTAATAATTCAACTCAATTAAATGGTCCCGAAACCACTTGTTCCGACTAGGGTATAAAGTGGGCTGTTACATGGTGCGTAGAGGTTGGGGTAGGATTCTGATTCTATTATGATTGTATTTCAATATATGTTTCTGATATGGGCTAAGGCCTGAATATGCATATTTATTTGAAACTGTTATGGGTGAAGGCTCAGATTTGCGTCTGATTCTATAGTGGGCCTTGGCCCAAATTTATATTTGCAATGAGCTCAGGCCCAAATCTGAGACTATCTGATTTTGATTTTCTAATTGTTTGTGTATGCTATTTCTGTGGGGATTACACATTAAGTTTACGTAAACTCACCCCTTTCTGTTTAATCTGTATAGGTAATCCCCAAACATAGACGGTTCGGTGCAGGAAGGACTCGACGGTGACCACACACTTATTAAACTGCTTTATTTTTGTTTATGGTTTTATCTTATTATTGGGTATTTTGATGTAACTTTGGACTATCAGACTGTTTAGTTTGATTTGGGTTTAACTGTGGTTATTATGGTTTTATAACTGTTAAACGTGATAAAAACTCGAATTTTATGGAAAACAAAGTTTTCCCAAAAAACTAAAAGATTTCTAAAAACAATTCTTTTATACGCTTCCGCTACAAAAATATTTTTACCTCTAATTGTTCAAAAAGGATAAGAATTTTGAAATTGATAATAACGATAAGGGCTAATGAACAAGATTGGTTTTAACTTGACGACACTGTTTTAAAACCTTATGATGTGACACTGCCAAATTCGGTCATAATGTCTAGGCCGGGTTTCGGGTGTTACACGCGTTAAAATTTTATATTGGTATCAATTTCACATTTTATCTTTATGATAAGTTTTATTAAAAATCACATTTTTTATTTAATATATTTTTTAATTTCAAAATACATAGTGACAAAAACCAGAAGATAATTGAAGCAACTAAGCAATCAAAGAAGCTAACCCGTATATAAAATATTAATAAATAAATTATGAGGAGATGAAAGTTAATAACAAATTTGATTACGGTGGATGACAGTGGTTACAAGGATCCAAGATTTTTTTTTTAATTTAACTCAAACAAATATATTTGATTCAATTCGATTCGAATCCCATCTTACTCGACTCGATTCGAGAAAATTTCAAATCGAGTTAGGATGATAAAATATGATTCGTCAACTCGATTAATTTGAAATTTTTTCGATTCGATCAACTCACCCCTAAGTTGCCCACTAGTGTGCTACCAAACACCTCAACTGGACCTACGTTTCGATTTATTTATTTTTTTACTCTTGAAATCTCACCACATTGGAGTCCACTAATAATCCATAAGACCCTTAGTCACCTAACTATTAGTGTGTTTTTATTTTAGTCATTTAATTATGAAAATTTTTAATTTAGTCACTAACGTTTTAGATCATTTATATTTTGGTCACTCATGTTTTAGATCGTTTCTATTTTGGTCACTCTCCGTTAAATAATTAACAAAAGTGATGATATGGTCTTTTTCTAATTGATATAATAACATATTTAGTCTTCAATACTTGTGCATTTTATCAATTTGATCCTAATTCTAAATAACTCAATGAATTTAACCCTTCGCATTCACAAATTCTATCAATTTGATTTGTAAACACAAATAAATAAATATAAATATAATTGTATTTAAACACATAATTAAATCTTGGTAAACTTATATGTAAATTAGTGATTTTGATTAAAAAAAACACCCAAAAACTCAGTAAATTTGTGATTTTATATTCATTCATGATTGTGCTAATAGTATTATTAATAGAAGAAGCTAACAAATAATTAACAAATAAAAAGAAAAAAGAAAAAACTTTCTATAAGCCTTTTTCAAATAACCATCTTTTGCATTCTTCTCAACTTGAAGAATTGTGTAATAATATGCAACCATTTCTAGGGTTAATTAGCCAAAAATGCTGATTTTGAAAGTTAATGGGGGAAATAGGTCATTTTTTTCCACATTTAGGGAAATAAGAAGATTTTGGAGAGAGAAATAGAAAACACTTCCTTTAGGACGCGTTTTCTGCTAAGGTGGCAAAAAACACGCCCTGTAGGATGCGCTTTTAGCGTCCCTATTGCCACCTCAACTGAAAATGCGTCTTGCTGGACACATTTTCGTCCAATGGTAATTTTTCTCAATGGTCAAAAAATCCAATGGTAATTTTTTTTTCAAACGGCTAATTTATTTGCTATATAAACCCAAAGTCATTTTCTTTCTTTTGCATTCAAATCCTATTCTCTAAATTCTTTCAACTCATCTATTCTCTTAATTCTCTCAAGTATTTAGTTATCAATTTTTAATTCAACTTCTCTCAAATTCCTGTTGTTTTAATATTATATTTCATAATTTATTTGATTTTTATAATGGCAATGCCACTTATTCGTTTGGATGACAAACACATTTCCAACGTGCAATTGCAAATGGTAAGAAAATATTGTTAATTATTTCATTTAATTAAGCTCATTATTAAGTTGTTAACATTATTAATTTTATCATTTTTATGTTTATATAATTAAACTGAAGATCGAATTTTAGAGACGTACATACACAATTTAATTGCAAGAGCACCCCGTGTTATTGAACAACACTTGCAAAAGGCGAGATTCTTGCACGTATCTTGTATGCTTGGGGGAACTAAATTTGATCCCGCACTTATCAACACTTTGGTGGAAAGGTAGAGACCTGAGACAGACACATTCTATCTTTTGTGCGGTGAGTGTGCAGTTACACTTAAGGATGTAACTGTACAATTTGGTTTATCAATGGATGGAGAAGTCGTTACGAGGGTAGTAGGCTTTGGCAATTGGAGCGCAACTTGCGAGCAACTATTAGGGAGGGTACTAAACAAGTTTAGTGGTAGCTAGATAGAGATGAAATGGTCGGAAGAGAATTTCAATTATATTGACAACTTGATGAGTGACGTTGAAAGAAAACAATACACACGAGCATTCATCCTAAGGTTAATCGAGGGTTTTCTAATGCCAAATAAATCTTGAAATATGGTACATTTAAGATGGTTACTATAAGTCGTCAATTTGAAAGAAGCGGGGTAACTTAGTTAGGGATTAGTTGTGATGGCGACATTGTATCAAGAGATTTTTCGAGCAATAGAACCATAAAAAATTAAAATCGTTGGTTGCATACTCCTTCAGTCTTGGGCATGGTACCAACTATCATTTTTACGTCCTCAAATAAATGCCCCTTATGAATTCCCAAAGGTAAAATTAATTTGATAATATATTTATCATAATATTTTATTATTATAATATTTTTGAAATAACATATTATTTGAATAGGTGGAACAATAAGGCGAGTCATGTGGGTATAGTAGAGGAGCTCAAAGATATCTGACTATTGTTAGACCAACAATCAAAAGCAGATGTTAGTTTTTGAATTTTTCAATTATATGATATTTACATAAATATTTGAAATTTAATATTAGGTACTTAATAAAATTTATAATTTCACACTATAGTTTGAATGGATGTCATACGCTGTTCTGAGAATTTAATAATGCATCCCGTCCAAATTTTTGACCAATCGTAATATCTGGCACATCAAGGTGGCATTGATAATTTTTGCGATGGTCGAGATGTACGAATCTGATTGAGTGATGCACCAATTCAGGTTTAGGCAAAGTATTCTGCCACCACTCTAGGACATCGAAGACTGTATAAGATCGACTTGCGAGGGAGAACAGATGAAGATTGGGAAAAATTCCATGCCAAATATATCTACATTTAGGAGAATAGGTACGATTTCATACCTATGCATGAATCAATTCTCCCACCAAATTTGGTGACCTCTCCAAATTACACGATATGATTTAGACTTCACGGTAAGCCATATCTACTATCAGACAAAGAAAAGAGCAGGCAATATCATTGTAGGAGGCCAAGATGACCCTACGTGAATCCTAGGTTGGGCGTACAAACCTCGATGGACTCATCATCAGTTCCAACCCAACATGAGGCACCAATGGGTGCACCACCTCTCGGTCAATATAGTTCATATTATTCTGGTGCTTTCACTAACCTCATTTTTTTACACAAGCAGTAGATTTTGCATGATCATACCATGTATCAACACATTCTAGATTTATATTTTTAACACCACCTCCATCCCCAGCACCATTGGAGCACCAATGCAAATAACAACATCAAAGTATCCGTCATCTCCAACTAGTCGAGTTATGCGACACCACATACTTATCCACCGATAGTGTCGTAAACACTCCAAACATCCGTATTCTATCGAGATGGCTCATTTAAGCAACCATCTCTTACTACAATGCATGATATATGATGGCAACCTAGGACGACACAACACTAAAGTACAAAGGAACAAGATGAAAATGAAGATGGAGCTCGAGGTAAAGATAAAGATGAATATGAAGATTATGATGATCAGGAGTCAGAATCCTAACTATGTAGAAATCCTCATTGCAACTGACACCTACTAGGTTGTGGCACACATTCAGGCCAACGACACTAATAAATTTTTTTTAAAATTTTTTTGTCATGCCATCATTTAATTTGTTAACTTTTAATTTGTATTGTATTAAATTTTTTCAATCCATTATGTACTTGTCGAAACCATTTTTTGAGAGTCGACTTTTTATTTAAAAATGAAAATGGGAGTCGCCACTAATCTTTTTTTTTATGAGGTGTGATTAGATCACTTCGTGATTGATCATTTTAATAAGCGGCTTGATTTATTAAAACAACAATTTTTGGCCTACAAACTTCAAGAAATAGGTTCGGGAGTCGGTTACGCATGAGGAATGGTTAGCACCCTTGTAACGCCCAAAATTGGTACCTAGTTGATTACTTGGCGTCTTTAGGGTCGAGAATTAAAAATTTAAAGAGATTTTAAAATATGATCTCTTTGTTTCATAATGTTATTAAGATACGATTTAATTAAATTAAATGGAAAATGCTTTATTTCGAGTTAACCGAGAAAAAGACCATGCACCATAAGTTAGGACACGAGACCTTGGATTCTCAAAAATATCTTAATTGAAATCTCATATGTTTTAATTTTAAAAGGGATGTCCGGTTGTCTAGGTTCAAGGAGAAAGTCAAACTCCGTAAGTTAGGGAACAACTTCTCGAATCTCCAAATATAGGACATTTACCTTAATTTAAAATTTTCCTTCCTTAAATAATAACTAATGCGACATTTAAAATGATATATATTTAGTTAATTCAGGTATGGTATAAAAACAGCTGAAAGTAAGAAAAAAATGTCATGTTCAGCGAATAATAATAATGCGGAAAAAAATGTCATGTTCAGCGAATAATAATAATGCGACACAAATTTGTAGTAAAATGGCATGATATGCTCAATAAAGTATAAAAGTATAATGATAATAATGAATCATGATGCTAATATGCGTAAAAAAATAAAAAATGATAATAACAATAATAATAACAATTGTATTAATAATATATGCAAATGAAGAAATAAAGAACAATCTAAATTAAATAAAAAACGAGAAATAATTAAATGAATGAATACATAAATGAATAAAATAGAATAATATCATATAAAATCTATAAAGGGTTGAAATTGATTAAATAAAGGATTGAATCAAAAGTAAAATGAAGTTAAGGGTCTAAATTATAATAAAATAAATGAATAAATATAGAAAGGACTAAATCAGAATTTAAATGGAGTCTAGGGCATCTAAATTGTAAAAAAATAAAGAAATAGAGGACCAAAAACTAAACGCGTAAAAACAACAGGGATCAAATGGGAAATTATCCCAAACTCCCTTGTGCGTGTCGTTTAGAAGGACCAAAATGAAAAAAATTAGAAGTAAACAGGATAAATTTAAAAAAGGGAAAAAAGGCAGGGCCACATTGGAAATTGCTTGAAAAGCGGAAGGACTAAATGGGTAAATAGACCCTTAGTTAAAATCGCGTGGATCCTCTGGGTCAGATTGGGTCGGATCACAAGTCAAGACTAAAACAGCGTCATTTTGGGGCTATTGAAGCTAACCCTAAAACGGTGTCGTTTAATGAGTCTATTTAAACCATTTTTTTCAAAAAGATAATTTCAGCCTATTTCTAAAAAAAATTTTAAAGCCTTCTTCTTTTCTCTAAACTAGCCTTTGGTCCGCCTTGGCTTCGGTAAATCCCCGCCATGCCGGGCGCTGGTCACCGATGACGGCGCCGCCAGCCACGGTGGCTGGAGATGCAAAAATCCCACCTTTTGTTCTTTTTTTCGAGTAGAACCAAGATTTAGGGTTAAAATGGCCAAAAAAGCCCTTAAAACTAAAAAAGGAACAAAATAACCCTTTGTTTTTTACCCACTCCCGTTGCGACCATTCGTCGAACCCCTAGGGTTCGTTGGTCTTCCAGAATAGATGGATGAGCAATAAAGATAAAGGTAAAAGACTTGGTTTTTTTTATTTGTTTAGGTATATTTTGAATATAAAAAAATACAAGTAAAAAAATCTCATTTTTTTCAATATATGTCCAATTACTAATTTTTGTATTCAATTTTCTCTTTGTAAATATTACATTGGTTCGTGGCTTTTTATAGCCGATTGATGCATATTATTTTTGTTTTTTTTTATTTCTCTGTTTGCTACGGTTTTTGCTGTCATTGTGTGTTTGTTGCTCTTGCGTGTTGCTTCTTCTTTGTAGGTGGCGGTAGAGGAGTGGCTGATTGTGCTGGTGGTAGAGGGGTGCTAGATGGTACGTGGAAAGGTGGCGTGGCACACATGGATGACCTAGGGTTTTCTGTTTCTGAATTAGTTTAGATTTTTGGGCCAATGGGCCATTAGGGTTTTTTTAATTTTTGGGTTTTGTAATTTAGGTAATAGGTTTTAGATTTGGGCTTGTAATTTGGATCTGATTTTTTTGTAATGGACTTGGACTATTTATTTATTTATTTATTTTTATTCTTGGTTTGTTTTTTGGTTAGGCCCAGACAAAAATAGCCTATTACAGTTGCCTCTCTTTGCTCATTGTCATGTAACAGGAATGGAGCAAAGACATAAAAAAGGGCCAATTTCGCATGGTCTTGCTGAATCTTGACTTCTTTGGTACTTCTCTTCTCCAAGTGGCTTCATTCCATCTTACTGCAACTTCAGGCGTGTAGGAATCGTTGCTTTGATCTACTCCACTGCAACTTCAGGGAGATAAGCCTTACAGCTTCAATCTGCTCCGCTGCAACTTTAGGGAGATGAGATTTATATCTTTAATCTACTCCACTACAACTTCAAGGAGATAAGGTTTGGCTTGAATCTGCTCCTCTACAACTTCAAGGAGATAAGATTCACTATCTTCAATCTGCTCCACTGCAACATCAGAGGGATAAGATTTGTGGCTTGAATCTACTCCTCTGTAACTTCAGAAAGATAAGATTCACTTGTAGCTTTAATCCATTTCACTGCAACTTTAGGGAAATAAGATTTGCTATGCTTGATCTGCTCCACTACAACTTTAGGGAGATAAGATTTGAAATTTGTAGCTTTAATCTATTCCACTGCAACTTCAGGGAAATAAGATTCGTTATATTCAATCTACTCCACTGCAACTTTAGGGAGATGAGATTAGTGGCTTCAATCTACTCCACTACAATTTTAGGGAGATAAGAATCACCATAATAATTTTAATCCATCCCACTGCAACTTCAGGGATATAGGGTATGCAATTTCATTGATCTGTTACACCGTTCTCCAGGAAACATGACCTATAGAATGCATTTCATCGGCCTATCTTTATGCCAAATGATTAGGATGTCATGATCAGAAAGAATCAAATGCTCCTAACTAGATGTGTATGAATGATATTTGCATGAATGCAGAATGTCATTTTTTGAGAACAATCCTCCTTTAATACTTAGGTTGGCATTGCTCATTGTTTATCAAGGTTCTATTATTGACATATTACCTTACCTTCTTGTTCAGCTGGTATCTTTGACAGAAAACCCGAGAAAATAATCACAATTTAAACTTTTCGTTCCCAAATGTTTCTAACTCCTAAATTTGATTAGTTTTGACTAGTGGTCCAGTTTCAGGTCCTTGTATTATTTAGAAAACTTTTCAGAGCAATATGCAGAACTCCTTTTACTTGAATATTATCAGTCCATTAATTATTATTTCAATGAAAAATGCTTGAAAAAGATTATCACAATGGACAAGAAGGAATTTTATTGGGAGCAAAGCTTGAAATGAATAAATTAATCAAAGATAGCAAACATTGCTAAAATACAAAATGAATAAGATGAAAATAAGAGCCCCAGATATCATAGCATGAGCTTCTTCGCACTAATTTTTCGAGGACGCTTTGAACTTGATACGTGTTTAGAAGACTTAGAGTACTTTGTTGATAACCCAAGATGTAGCATCCCTCCTTCTTGTTAATTCAGAGTGGATAAGACTACTATATATCCCATCTTCAATCAAAATTTAAATTGCCCTTTCTTGGGTTTTTAACTCAAAACTCCCTTGGTCTTAAGGTGCTCTTTGTGAGTTTTCACCTTGGCCTCTCCTTTTTTTTAAGTGAAGTATTTCTTAATTGAATCCAAATTCACAAGATAGGCAAGTTTTTGCCATCCATCTTGGTCAAAATTAGAGCTCTTCTAAAAAATGCCTTTTTTACTACATAAGATCCCTCCCAATTTAGCATCCACTTTCCTCTAAAGTCCTTTTGTATGGGAAGGATCTTTTTCAATACCAGGTCCCCCTCATGGAGTTTTTTGGGGTGAACCTTTGTGTCATAAGCTTGCATTATTCGTTTTTGGTACATCTGACCATGACGGATAGCCCTTAGACTCTTTTCTTCGATCAAGTTCAATTGATCATATTGAGACTGGATCCATTTTGCTTCATCTAACTTTAGTTCTGACAAAACTTGGATGGAAGGAATCTCGACTTGGGTAAAACCATTTCCATTCCATAAACCAAAGAGAAAGGCGTTGCCCCGGTGGAGGTTTTGATAGACATTCGATAAGCATAGAAGGCGAATGGTAACTTCTTATGCCAATCTTTATAAGTTTTAGTCATTTTCCCATGATATTTTTAATGTTCTTATTGGTTGCCTCTACCGCACCATTCATTTTTGGGCAATATGGTGACGAGTTGCGGTGTTTGATCTTGAATTGACTACAGACTTCTGATATTCTTCTGTTTGTCAAATTCAATGCATTGTCAGATATGATCCTTTCTGGAATTACATATCGACATATGATCTCATTCTTTAAAAACTTATTGACTATCAACTTTGTGACATTGGCATATGAAGCGGCTTCTACCCACTTAGTGAAGTAATCGGTGACCACCAAGATAAATCGATGGTCATTATAAGCTTTTGGCGAGATCGACCCAATGACATCTATACTCCACATAAAGAAAGGCCATGGAGAAGTCATAACATGAAGAGGTGAATGAGGCACATGAATTTTATCCCCATAAATTTGGCAGTTATGGCATTTCTTGGCATAACTGATACAATCCCCTTCCATGGTGGACCAATAATACCCGAATCTTATGATTTGCTTAGCCATTGTGAAACCATTAGCATGTATTCCATAGACACCCTCATGGACTTCTTCTAAGATTTTCTTAGCCTCAACAGCGTCCACGCATCTCAATAGCACCTGATCCTTACATATCGCAGTATATCATGGTACCAAGGATGATCATCATTTTCTTCTTCTTAATGTTGTAAATGAGTCGGGCCTCATAAATACTTATTTGGATAGGTTTCACATCCTCTTATTTATTTACCTTGACCATGGAAGCTAAAGTAGCTAGGGCGTCAACCATCTAATTTTCTTCTCGTAGGAGGTAGCAGAAGGTGATGTCATCAAACTCTGTAATTAATTCAAGGACCAACCTTCTATAATCAATCAACTTGGGATCTCTTGTCTCCCATTCACCCTTGAGTTGATAGATCACTAGCGTAGAATTCCCATATACCTCTAGTACTTTGATCATTCTATGGCTGCACGGATACCCGTGATGCATGCTTCGTATTCTGCTTTATTATTTGTGCAATCAAAATCCAATTTACTAGTAAAGGGATAATGATCTCCGTTTAGGGATACTAAAATTGCCCCAATTTCGTTACCCACAGTTTGAAGCTTCGTCAAAGTTTAGCTTCCAATGATGACCTTCTTGAGCATCTTCTTTAGTGGTTGCAACATACATTATATTTTTATTTGGGAAATCAAAGTTCAAAGGCTCGTAATCTTCTAGAGCTCTACTGGTCAAAAAATTTGCTACTGCACTCCCTTTTATAGCTTTCTGATTCACATAGACTATATCAAATTTGAAAAGTAGAATTTTCCATTAGGCGCAATATAATTTCTCGATCGATGAATATGTTATCTTACATTTAGTGAATTTTTTACTGCGATAATATATTGCTCTTTCTTTTCTTCCTGACTCATCATGTTAACCAAGCACGCATCCCATTGAATTCCCGAATACTACCAAGTACAGTATCATCGACTTATCTGGGCTAGGAGGCATCAACACTTGGGCATTAGACAGGTAATGTTTAACCTTGTCAAAAGTTTTCTAACACTCCTCATCCCATACACCTAGATTGTGTTTCTTGAGGAGACGGAATATATGGTCGCATTTCTCAGTTAATTGTGAAATGAACCTAGTGATGTAATTTAGTCTCCCTAAGAAACCCTAGACCTCCTTTTAAGTACACGATGGAGGCAACTCTTGTATAGCCTTGACTTTGTCCAGGTCAATCTCGATCCCCTTTTCACTGACTACAAATCCAAGCAATTTCCCCGAACTAGCCCCAAAGTTATATTTTGTTGGTTGAGCTTTAGCTGGAACTTTCTCAACCTTAAGAACAATTTCCTCAAGACTTGGACATGCTCCTTTTTTGTTCTGGATTTTGCAATCATATCGTCGACATAAACTTCGATCATATCATGAAACAGGGTTACCATGACTCTTTGATACATCATTACCGTGTTTTTCAGTCCAAATGGCATCACCTTATAGCAAAATGTTCCCTACATAGTTACAAATGTGGTTTTTTTTCTTTGTCTTTAGGATGCATCTTTATCTGGTTATATCTCGAGAAACCATCCATGAAGGAGAATAATGAGTAACCTATCATGTGGTATACTAAGACTGTAACACCACAAACCAGGCCTGGACGTTAGGGCCGAATCTAGCGATGTCACATGAGGGTGCTTTCGAAATCTCTTTTAACAAGTAGAAATCGTACCAACTGTTAAATCTTTATTATACTACAGAGTAAAAATTATAACGTTTTTATTATAGTTTAAAACATATCTCTTTAACGCAGAAACTTTAGAAAACATATTACCTTATGAAAACCGTTTGTTTTAAGGGAAAAACTGAGATTTTAATCCAAAATCTAGTTTTATCGTGTTTATCAATATAAATCATCCGCAGTATAAAAAACCAAATTAGAAACTAGAAGAGTCCAGAGTCCAACATTACATTAAAAACCAAAAAGAAATAACGATGTAAAAGGAAACACCATAAGTAAATTGTTCAGTAGTGGTGGTCACCATTGAGCCCTCCGCCGCATCGATCCGTCTACTGCTTGGGATTACCTGAACAGATTAAATAGAAAAGGGGTGAGTTTTCGTAACTTAGTGTGTAGTCCCTACAGAAATAGCATATACAAAAAACACATCAGATGTCATAACATACAGTCTGGGCCGAAGCCCATTACATAATTAGTTTGGGCCTAACTCATTCAGAAGCATAATCAGATATAAATGAGGGCTTTAGCAAAATCAGACACAGTATACAGAATAGAGTAACAGTATCCCATCCCCCAGCCCTACACACCAACTCCGTCCAACCAAACACTCCATGTGGGGGTACGACCCACCCATTCCTACACACCAAATAGGGTATATAACACCCATCCATCCCTACACACCATACAGTACCAAAATACGGCACATATCAGAAATATGCAGTTTAGCTGCCAAATATCAAGCTTTTAAAGCCCTTCAAATACTTCATTTATCTTCTACAACCCACCCCAATGCAATGCATCATACAACTATGACATGCTATAATGCAATTTTAATAGATCATACAATCAGTCAGATATACATGCTAAGAGTAACATGCTCAAATCATACATCACATATTTAGAACACAGAATTAGGAGTCTAAGTAATGCTTACTGACCCTACGATAGTTCACAGTCGACTTGGGCAATCCGTGTAACCTTGCAGATTATTTCAGAGAAATGGGCTCACAAGCCCATGTGGCCTGCCCGTGTGGGCCCAAATGCCCGTGTGGCCCACACGGCCCAAATTGGTATTGGCTGTGTGGATCACACGGCCTGGCCCAAAATTCCACATGCCCAATTGGTCGAGCCCGTGTCTCGCACATGGCCTCGCCAGCCATCATATGGCCATGTCATGCACCCGTGTCACATGCGCACAACCTAGTTTGTCGTTCACACGGCCGTGTACTACCACACGGCCAACCACAGGGGCAACCACACGCCCGTGTGGCATCGACAGATTCATTTTTTAGCTTTCATTAATTCTAATTTTTTATGTTTTCGGGTACACACCTGGTATCAACTCGAAGCTAACGCAACCACGAACACTCCAGAACCTATTATTGACCGATAAATACCAGATTAAACACTTGATATACATTAAAATTGAATTGAAACAAAGAATCCCAAAAACGCATAAATGGCTTATCGATAACAACTGAACTTAATCCCGATTTAGGTTGAAGAAGCGTGACTTCCAACCTCACAGCCTCCTCCTAAACACAAACTAAACTCATTAAACAATGATTCTACAGTCCCAAAACTAAAACATTACTTACACACTTACGGATTGAGCGATTTACGTCAACGGAAAAGAATTAGAGGGAGAGATGGATTAAGGAAAAAGGCGAGCAGGGAATGGCTAATATTCCAGTACCAAATCGACAGTAAAAAGGGACAATAGAAAGGGGAAAAATGACGGCTATTAGAGAGGAAAAAGAAAGGGATATGACTGAATTTTGACAGAGGAAGCAAGAATACCTACCCAATCTGATTTTCCCCCTGATCACTTCCTATAATTTTCTCCACTAACCCACTACTCAGATTTTCGGTCAAACACAAACTCTAGCAGTACTTTGGTAGCAAAAATAATACCCTTGCCTCTGTAGAGATTCAAACACAAGACCTCTAGCCTAACCAACGCACAACTTAACCAACAGACCAATAGGCCCATTCTGATAAACTTGTACAAATAATTAAACTTAAGCCTATTGAACCTAGTTAAGGCTTTATTCATAAAAAGTGCCAAAATTTACCCAAGTTGTGGCTTGAACTTAGGACCTCCCACACACACCCAGAACACTTAACCACTGAAATAGACATACAATTGTGTCACCATTTAACATAATATGAATTTGAAAGTTGGGGCGTCACAAAGATGTCGATATGAGGCAATGGAAAATTGTCTTTTAGGCTGACTTTGTTCAAATCTCTATAGTCTACGCATATTCATACTTTCCCATCTTTTTTAGGGACCAGGATGATATTAGCTACCCATTCTGAGTATTTAACCACTTGTAAGAAACCAGCATCAAATTGCTTATTGACCTCCTCTTTTATTTTTAGCAAAACGTTGGGCCTCATCCTCCGGAGCTTCTGTTGAACTGGCTTACACTCTTTCTTTACGGGGAGCCAGTGTACCACGATATCAGTACTTAACCCGAACATGTCTTGATACAACCATGCAAAGACATTCTTGAATTCTTTGAGTAACTCAATAAGGTCTCGCTTTGTCTTTGGGGCAATGCAAGCTCCAATCTTCACCTCTTTTTCCTCTCCTAAGCTCACAATTTCCACTGACTCTTTGTAAGGTAGGATTTGTTTCTCATCTTGTTTTACCATCCTTAACAAATCAGGATATAGGTTACAGTCTCGATCAACTTCAAAATCTTGAGAGTCCTCCATACACATGTGTTGCTCAAAAGGAGGCTTTAAGTCAGTAGCAACATCGCTCATGTCATTGATATCTGAAGACCTGTTATAAGGATGAAGGAAGATCCAAAGAACGAAAGAATCTAAGAATAATTATCTGTATGGTATGATTATGAATGAAATGGAAAGAAAAAAAAAATAATATTTGCTCAAAATGATACGCAAAGATTCATTTTTTTGAAATAAAGATGTTAGACATATGCCTATTTCATAAAAAGATTCTTATTGCTCCGAGGCTTAGAACAATAAGCGTGTTTTGAACATTACTCTGAATTAGCTCTAAAAATTACAAGAATCTCTTCCGCAGTCCAATTTTTTGGAACACTTCTAGGGATATTGATTCTGATTCAATTCTATTAGAACAACTTGACTAAAAAATGAATCTCTTTACATAAAACAGATATTTACATATATTATAACTGCCCGATTTAGACCTTAATTGGAACGGTGGTTTCGGGACCATGAATTAAAGTCAGAAAAATATTTTAAAATTTATTTTTGGTGTTCATTTTGTGTGAAATTATATCTGTGAAATTTTCATAATTTAATTTCGTCGTTTAGGTATCCGATTAAATAAAAGGACATAACTGCATAAATTGAAAAATGGGTAGTTTATTTGTAAAAGGGCTTATTTGTTAATGGCTTCTTAAATGGGAGTAGCTATGTGGAAATTAGTCCAATATATATAGTATTGGACGGTAATAGACTTAAGTTATATGAAACCATTATTAATTCATTAAGGGTAAAAAAGAGAAATAGAATAAAAATTATATTATAACATAATATAACATAAAAAAATAAAACCATGCTCATAATGTTTTTCCTTCTTCACCGAATATAAACAAAGAAAACAAAGAAGAACAAGGGCTAGGTTTGGCCAACTCTCCTAACTTGATACAAGGTTCGTTTTTAATCAGTTTTTAATAATTTTTACGTTTTTGAGATCGTTGCTTCGAGTACTTCAAAACCTGAGCTTTAATTTTTTATTTTGATGAATATTTTGAATTTTTCCATTGATGAGAACTTGTGATTTTTATGGTTTGATGATGAATTATGGAAGAGAAGGATTGGGTTAAGATATATTGTAAAGGAATTTTTTATGATTTTGAGTAATTAGGGCTTAATTGCAAAAATAAAAATGTAGGAGGACTAGAATGTGAAATTGATGAAAAATATGGGCATATTAGGGCCCTAGGAGTATTCGGCCACCCATGGGTACAAGTAAATTGGTATATTTTGAATTTTATGCATTAGGGACTAAATTGTAAAAATTGTAAAAGTTAGGGGTAGAATGGTAATTTTCCCATTTATGTGTTTTTGGACTAAATTGAATGAAAATATATTTGAATGAGCTTAATTTGGATATGTTTAGATCAAGAATTAAAGAAATTGGAATCGGATCAGGGAAAAACGAAAGTGGTCGACTAGCAGCCCCGTCCTGTTTTACGACGTCCGAGGTAAGTTTATAAGCGAGTAAACGTTGTTATTTTTATTTAAATGCAAATTATATATGCTGAAATTCAAAATGTGAATTTAAACACCTAATAGGCAAATGGGTTCAAGTGTGGTATCTATAATTGTGCATTTCCTTCGATTGAGTTACGACATCCGAAAGCCCCGTGTGAACCTTAGGAATAGTTAGGATTCCGATATATGTGTGCGAGTAAGTCCATGGCATCGATATGTGACTCTGATATGTGTTTACGAGTAAGACCCTGTCTGGGACAGTGGCATCGATATATGACTGCATATAAGACCACGTCTGGGATGTTGGCATTGTACGACTTATGTGATTATCGAGTATCCTATTCAATTTCGAATGGTTCATCGGGCAAAGACAAATTATCGTCGGTTGTGTTAATCGAATAAAAGAAATGACAGGTATGAATTGGCTTGCTAATTATTAATGATAAGGTTTGTATAGGACTTGGTTGACAAAGTAAGCTATGCATGATATAAAGCATGAATTTCTATGGTTTAAATTAAGTGTGTATTGTCTATTGTACATCATGGAATAAATACTAATATTGTGTATGAGTATTTTTATGCATTCGGTCAATTGGTTGTTATATGTATACGAGAATATATTATAATCAACGAGGTTGTACATGTTGAGCATGCGAATTAGGTACTTAATGAACGTTCGGTCTTAAGGCTTAAGTGATGGTTTGTTAATTTTGGCCTTATAAGCACTCAGTAAAGGTGATAACATAAAAGAATATAAATGTATAAGATTATGTGCATGTAACATGAACATATAAGTGCTTGGACTTAAATGTGAATTCAGTGTAACAATCTAATTTAATTTAGTTAAGTTGAATAAGACATTGAGTTGTTTAAATGCTTATGACTTACTAAGCCTTGATAGCTTATTCTTGTGTTATGGTTACTTTGTTTTATAGATCTTTGGGAGTCAAGCTACAAGTTCGGGATCGTCTACGAAGCTCATCACACTATCCTCTATTTTGGGTACTTTTATAAGTTAAAATAAATATTATGGCATGTATAAGCTAAAATATATTGTGGAAATGTAAATTTTGGTTGTGTATAAAGCCATATGTAAGTGGCTAATATACTATGAAAGTATGTGATGCTTTAGTTACGTTTATATGTGTTAAATGTCTTGATAATAGTTGACGAATTTGGATATAGGTGATGAATCAGTCAAGGTACATATTGTCTTAAATATGTTAGATGATTTGACCTTGTTTCTTGCTAAGACAAAATATGCATGTGAAATTGGTTGAGTTGTTTAGTTAAGGTGTTACATGTGATTTGGCGTAAATAGAATTTATTTATGTCCGAACTTAACAAGAGTTATCTTGATAAACTTGCTATATGGTACTTAGGTTTTAAGCTTGGATGGGCATATTTGTATTTGGTTAGGTGGCAAGATATAAATGTAATGTAAATAAGTTAATCCCGGTTTAACATTTGTATATGTATAAATTTATAATGATTTGATTTAATGTATAAATTATGGTTGGTACATTTGTATAATAATTCATTCTCCATGGGAAGTCATATGCATATGAAAAGGTAAGGTAAAAATAAGAAAATGAAAACTTGAACATAGCTTGATTTTAGGTATGTTTGTATTCGATAAGGCATTGAAATAAATGACCAAATGAATGGTGAGCTTGTATTGTAAATACAAAGGTATTATGAGCTTAAATCGATGTTTATATGTCAGGTTTGGTCACATTGACGTGATCACATTTACTTGGTTTTGTATGTATCTTATTAATTCTGTTATATTGATTTAAATATGCATATGCTTAGATGTATTTATATGCGTATGTGGTCTGACTAGTAATGTACTTATGAAATAGACTGTTATAAATGGAAAAACTAAAATAGGTTTGATTATCACCTAGAAACTTGAATGATGTGATTATTGTTCATATGATTTAGCTATTGGAGTTAACAAATTTATGTAATACGACTTGATGTCTGTTAGTCAGATTGAATAAAAATAATATATTCCTTTTGTCTGTGATTATGATTTACATAATTGAACAGATGTTTATTAATCTAGATTTATAGTTATTATAAATAAGTTAGTAAATTTTTATGTATGTTTTGACTTGGGTGATTATAATTAATTGTGTGTGTTTAGTAATGTCTCGTAACCCTAGTTCAGCGACAAATACGGGTTAAGGGTGTTACATATATGGCCTTGCCCTAGTACTCAAAGTGAAAACATCGATCCTCTTCTTCATATTCGGATGTTAAGATCAAATCTCATAAACTTTTCCAAGAGATGCATTTACTATCTCATTTTTGCTTGATCCGAGCCATGACCCATTGCTCACTCATCTCTATGATGCTCATTAGCTTCTTTAAGAAAGTCAGGACGTTGACGGCTCTAGAATAAGTTTTGTCGGCTTGAATCTTCGGGCAACAGGGTAGAGTTGTGTACTTTTTTACGGTGGGTACCAAGTTTACCTTTCCAAAAGTAAAGCCGCCATAGGCGAGATTCCAATACTAGGCCAAAGCTCGGAATAAGTGCTTATCCACTTTGACATCGAGTAGATAAGGTAAGTCACCATAGTTACAGTAGAATAATTGTTTGATTTCGTCATCGCATTGGTCCCATACCTCTTCCAACTCTTGGAGATTATTCTGAGTCATACCGATACGAGTGAAATCCCATAATTCTAACATATATCTTTCCGTCCAGTTGTCGCCCTTCTCCTATTGTGTCTTATCGGACCATATCTAGATGGCCGCATTGTCTTCCATTTTATCAAGAAATCCCTTTTCCATGACAAGCTCTCTATTTAGCAACTGAACGTGAATCAACACCCTTTTCTATGATGAAAATGCAAATGCAATCATAACCAAAACAAAACGAAACAAGTTAGTACATTTTATACAAAGCTAAAGCAAGTAAGAAATAACAAATAGAGTAGCTATTCGAATGACCATTAGGTTTTGGTATGGGTCTACCTAGGGTAGGTTTTCTAGGACTCCTTATATGTGGTTCGGTTCTAAAGTAAAGGTACTTGAACTGACAGATTCATCGATCCTCACCCATTATAGGCTCATACAGACCGAGCTCAGTTTATGGGAATACATTTCCCTATGGCTATAAAGAGATGAAAATATCACGAAGACATAGGTACGGATGTATCCCGAAAGTGATCCACTATCCTATACGGAGGTGAAAACCTCACGAAGGAATAGTTTCTCACTCCCACTTAAGAAGGTAAAATCGACCGATTATGCGATGCAATATGCGAAGATATATCAAAAGACTCTAACCAATAATGCAAACATATCATTATGATGAAAACCACAAAAATGAAATGCAATAAAAGGATCGTAAATTTAAACCAAATTATCAATTTTCAACAAAAAGACAAAAAGTAATCAACTTGTGGCTTGACTCTCTTTTTTAAAGTCCCCAGTGGGGTCGCCAAGCTGTCGAAACTATTTTTTGAAAGCCGACTTTTTATTTTAAAATCAAAATAGGAGTCGCCACCAATCATTTTTTTATGAGGTGTGATCGGATCACCTCGTGATTGATCATTTTAGTAAGCGGTTTGATTTATTAAAGCAACGATTTTTGGTCTACAAACTTCAAGAAATAGGTTCGGGTGTCGGTTACGCACAAGGAAGGGTTAACAACCTTATAACGCCCAAAATTGGTACTTAGTTGATTACTTGGCATCTTTAGTGTCGAGAATTGAAAATTTATGGAGATTTTAAAATACGATCTCTTTGTTTCATAATGTTATTAAGATACGATTTAATTAAATTAAATGAAAAATGTTTTATTTTGAGTTAACCGAGAAAAAGACCATGCCTCATAAGTTAGGACACGATACCTTGGATTCTCGAAAATATCTTAATTGAAATCTCATATGTTTTAATTTTAAAAGGGATGTCCGGTTGTCTAGGTTCAAGGAGAAAGTCGAACCCTATAAGTCAGGGAACTTCTCGAATCTCCAAATACGGGACATTTACCCTAATTTTAAAATTTCATTCCTTAAATAATAACTAATGCGACATTTAAAATGATATATATTTGTTAATTTGAGTATGGTATAAAAACAGCTAAAAGTGAGAAAAAAAAATGCCATGTTTAGCGAATAATAATGCGACATAAATTTGTAGTAATAATGGCATAATATGCTTAAAGTATAATGATAATAATAAATCATGATGCTAATATGCTTAAATAAAAAATAAAAAATGATAATAACAATAATAATAACAATTGTAATATTATATGCAAATTAAGAAATAAAGAACAATATAAATTAAATAAAAAAAAGAGAAATAATTAAATGAATGTATACATAAATGAATAAAATAGAATAATATCATATAAAATCTATAAAGTGTTAAAATTGATTAAATAAATGATTGAATCGAAAGTAAAATGAAGTTAAGGGTCTAAATTATAATAAAATAAATGAATAAATATAGAAAGGACTAAATTGGAATTTAAATGGGATCTAGGGCATCTAAATTGTAAAAAAAAAAAAGAGAAAAAAATAGAGGACCAAAAACTAAACGCACAAAATAGCAGGGATCAAATGGGAAATTATCCCAAACTCCCTTGTGCGTGTCGTTTAGAAGGACCAAAATGAAAAAAATTGAAAGTAAACTGGATAAATTTAGAAAAGGGAAAAAAGGCAGGGCCACATTGGAAACTACTTGAAAAGCGGAAGGACTGAATGGGTAAATAGACCTTTAGTTAAAAACGCGTGAATCCTCTGGGTCAGATTGGGTCGGATTGCTGGTCAAGGCCACAATGGCATCGTTTTGGGGCTATTGAAGCCAGCCTTAAAATTACATCATTTAATGAGTCTATTTAAACCAAATTTTTTTCAAAAAGATCATTTCAGCTTATTTCTGAAAAAAAATTTAAAGCTTTCTTCTTTTCTCTAAACCAGCCTTTGGCTGGCCTTGGCTTCGGTGAATCCCTGCCGTGTCGGCCGCCGATCATTGATGACGATGCCACCGTCCACGGTGGCCGGAGATGCAAAAATCTCACCTTTTTGTTCTTTTTTCTAGTAGAACCCATATTTGGGATTAAAATGGCCTAAAAATCCCTCAAAACGCCAAAAGGAACAAAAAAAACCCTCCGCTTTTTACCCACTTCGGTTGCGACCATTCGTTGAACCCCCAAGGGTTTGTCGGTCTTCTAGAACGGATGGATGAGCAACAAAGATAAAGGTAAAAGACGTGGTTTTTTATTTGTTTGGGTATATTTCGAATATAAAAAAGTGAAAGTAAAAAAATTACCTTTTTTGCAATCTATGTTCGATTACTAATTTTGTATTGTTTGGGTATATTTTGAACCATCGGTTCGTGGCTTTTTATAGCCGATTGATACATATTATTTTTGTTTTTTCTCTTTCCCTATTTGTTACTGTTTTTGTTGTCATTGTGTGTTTGTTGTTCTTGCGTGTTGCTTCTTCTTTACAGGTGGTGGTAGAGGACTGGCTAAAGGTGGTGGTGGCAGAGGGGTGTCAGACGGCACGTGGAGAGGCAGCACGGCGAACATGGATGACCTAGGGTTTTCTATTTCTGAATTAGGTTTAAGTTTTTGGGCGAATGGGCCATTAGGGTTTTTTTTAATTTCTGGGTTTTGTAATTTAGGTAATAGGTTTTAGATTTGGGCTTGTAATTTGGATCTGATTTTTTTTTGTAATGGACTTGGACTGTTTATTTATTTTATTATTATTATTATTTTTGTTGTGCCCGCGAAAAAATGGCCTATTACAGTACTTATTCCAATTATATAAAAAAAACTATGCTATTGTATATCATATCAATAGTATATACTTATTTATTCACAATCTATGAAAAAATGAAAAAGTTGTTTATATTGTATTCTATTGAATTTTACATCAACAATATATCAATATTTATAATTTACTAAAAAATGAACAAATTGTTTGCTTGCTTCTTTTTTGTATGCCTATAAAAAAAATGAATAAATGTTTTAATTAATCTTATCCTCAATGTTGCCCCAAGTGTAGACATGTTGGCAAAATATGCCTTAGGTTCCTACAATAACTACATAACATCGGTTGGTCTATCTTTTCTCGAATATCCATATTGGCATGTATCCAAGTAGAATTCGGTCGACCTTTTGTCTTACGATGCAACGTAATATTTGGTACCAAATCAAATGGAGTGCTTGAGATAAACGACCACATACTTTCATTTGGGACTGGTGGGAATTCAAATTTCCATACTTTATATATGTGTTTTAGTTTTTACACTTCTTTACCATAGCTCATGCAATCCAGACGTGCCGAGACCTATGCAACAATTCCATGTGTGTATGGAAAACGAAATACTTGAAATCTCCCATAGTTGTAAGTATATATGGTATGATTCCCCGATAATACCTTCGTTAGGTCTATGGAAGTCCGTAACCCAAAATATTTGATTTCAACAAAAGTAACACACTGCAGACATATAGTTCTCTTTATCTGCATTTTTCTCTAATTTCTTTCATCACCTTCTCGCACCAAACATGACCGCCCTTTATTTGTCCAACATTTTTTTCCGCTCACTTTAGAAACAAGGCTGATAAGAAATGATTTGTTTCCTTGACGACTGAGGTTATTGACAAATGACGTGTCCCTTTCAATATGAAGTTATTATAACACCCTATACCCGGCCCGATCCACAAGTCTAGGTACAGAATGCCACAAACCACGTATAACTTAACAAAACTCCTTGACTATCCCATTTAAATATTTTGGCTTCTTCATTTTACAAAATTTTATCTTCATCCATAAACTACTTTAAACAAACTTTAGAATTCTTACAATTTCATTATATCGGTAACTTTTGATGTTATTCGTTATTTTGATTTAAGTTTAGAACACTAATATATCCAATTTAATTCCCAGGGCATAGCCTTTAAGGAGTGCCACTCTATATGCATGTTATGACTACCGCACCTTTTACTTCCAGATGGCGAAGTTTGGTTTGGTCCTCTCTCATAGTGGCTATGTTAATCTTTAACCCTGCAACTAAATCAATACAATCATAAGCTCAGATTTACTTAGTGGGATTCAGTGAAACAATTTAATAATTTAGTGAAATAATTTAATAATCATATTTTGAAGTCCTTAAGAGATAAAGAATTTAAAGTAGAGATTTTGACTCCCTGTATATTCTTAGCCTTCTATAGATTTTGCTAATGAGGTCAATTCCTTGACCTATTCCGTAGCTCACCACTGGTAGATTTTATTCAATGTTTTAAACACAAGTACGTTCTCCATGACAATGGTTCTCGATGGTACTGGCCTATTTTGTCTTATTCCAATTTCCTTTTTACCTTAACCAGCTCAACGTTCACAATTTAGACTATGTGGCTAAGCCATCTGAGTGGATGCCCTGCCATTGTGGTAGCTTTGTACTATACCATTTAGCCCTAGCTAACTGTTTGTCTTGCTCTTAGTTGTAAGAATGACTGATGTTTACAGATCTATCCCTATCGAGATATACTTTCTCTTGCCTTTAGGTGAAATTTCCATCCAAATAGCCTTTGGTGAACTTCTATGTGGTTTACTTTGCATTACATATTCATAGGTAACTTACACACCTATTGATAAGTGTCTTGGCATCCTCCACCACCTGATTGTCCAGGCGACCATTATTTTCGCAAAGACCTTGGCGGACTTACCATTCACTAGATATCCCCTTTGTAATGGCCAATTTTGGCCCGTATAAATTAAACCAAAAATCAATGTCCATTACAAATTTTAAACCCAATTACAACTTTAGCCCAACATTTCAAACCCGTTTACAAACCCAACTACCCTAGCCCATTACCCAAATACACCCAAACCCTAACTCAGAAACCCTAGCCCGAATACCCATTTAGCCTTTGCCGCCAATGCCACTGACTCACTTGCTCTGCCCATCTGACAGTAGCTGCAGCACCGCCCCAAGGTCGTCTCAGTACCGCCCAAGGAACCCTGCAAGCATTAAACGAGACAAGGACAGAAAGCAATAGAAAAATAATAAAAAATGACTTGTAAACGAAGTAAACAGAAGGCTATAAAAGCCTGATTCAAAACGATTGTAAGGGTCGGATTTTGAACCCCAAAAACAGCAAATACAAACGCAAGAATATTCAAAGGCAAAATAGCAGTATTCTAGCAATAACAGCGAAGGGAATACCCCGAATTTCAAAACAATACCAGGGAGCAGTGGATTAAAGTATTAGAATACCAGAGCAGATTACTATCGTGAGGTGATTTTGCTTTACAACTTCGTTTTTATGTATGGTTTTTGAATAATAATAACAGTAATATTATAAGGAATAAAAAAAAAAGGAAAAATCGAAAATTTACCTTTTTCCGGCCACCGGAACGGTGGCCGGAACGACGGCGGACGGCGGCGCGCACGGTGGTCCGATCATCGGCCGGTGACCGGCCGGTGACCGGACGGTGACCAGTTCGATGACCGGTCCGGCACCGGAGCCTTCCCTCCAGAGCTTCTTTCCCTCTCCTTCCCTCTTTCTCTTTCTCCCTCTTTCCCTCTCCTTCCCTTTCTTCTTTCCTTCCCTTCTCCTCTCTCCCCCTTCTCCCTTTTTTTTCTTCCCCGGGTACCAAATGACCCAAAAATTAAAAAAACTCATCTTTTATAGTAACCGACCTGGGTCGGGTCGACCCGACCCAGGTCCGTCTAAGATCCGCGCGTTGTGACGTCACTGGGGTTATTTTCAACCCCAGTCCCTCCGCTTTTCTGGTGGTTTACAATCAAGTCTTAAATTTTTTCAATTTAGCCCTGGAAGTTGTCCCGTGTTCTGATATGGTCCCCACTGCTGCGCACCGTTTTAAAAGCACGGGAAAATTGTTGTTTTGGTCCCCTTATGTTTTACCCGTGTTCAAATAAGTCCCTTTCGCTTATTTATATTTTGAAATTCGCCCCAAACACTTCCTTTTAAATTCAATTTCAACCTTTTATTTCTTTTAGTGTTATTCTCTTTAAAATTTAATAGTATTATTATTATATTAATTATTGTATTATTTTATATCTTATCATATATGTATGTATTATTATTATATCATTTACTACTATTATATTTATTCATTGTTATTATTGTTATTATTATTATTATATTACTTTAACATAATATTATAATCTATATGTATTAGGTATAATATTAAACTAATTACATACTTTTACATTGTGTTGTCATTTTACACATACTAACACGTGCATATTATTCTAATACTTATTTATTTTATATATATTGTTTTATGTATGTATTCTTAATATTTTATATTACGTATATATCTTTAGACATTAATATATTATATACCTGTATATTAATTATTATTTCGATATTTTAATATAATTACATATTTATATTTTAATGCCATATTCATATATATTATGTATAGATCCTAATAACATGTCGCATTTGTGGTTTTCACTATTAGTATTTATTATTATTTTATTATTATTTACCCATATATACATTTTTTATCCAAAACATGCATTTTATATATTTATACATTGCGTGTATACTCATAACATTACATTATTCGTATATTGTCGTTGTCTCATATTTTTATAATTCCGTTATTCCTAATATATTACGTGCATGTGTCTAAATACTATTATATATATTTCGTATATGTTTTATACATGTTTACTGCTTCTTTTATTTGCATTATTACTGTTACTATCATGTATGCATTGTTATATATATATTATATTGTTCATCTCGTTTATTTTCACCTTGTTTGTTATGTGTTTTTTAATCTAGCATATTAATTCACATTTTGATTTCTTCATCGATATTACTCATCTATAATCTTTTCATGCTTTAATAAAATAAGGCAATATGCCGATTTTAACATTATGTCAGTGATTTCATTGCTATTGTTGGGTGAATCACGATTGGCTCATGTTAGAACGGGATATCCCTTTTCAAAAGAAATCAAAATTCCAAAAACGCTCGTATCTCGATCGGATCACGACTAAATTTTTAAATTGAACTTATACTTTTGGAAAATTAAGACAACGTACATTTGAAAGATACCAATTTTTGGGCGTCGCGGGGGTGCTAATACCTTCCCCGCGCGTAACTGACTCCCGAACCCTATTTTTTCTCTGGACTTTAACGTAGACCTAAATTTAGCCTTTTTACTTAAAAAACGAATTTTTCAGTCAAAAGAGGTTTTAATAGGTGTCCGATCACACCTAAGAAAAAGGATCGGTGGCGACTCCTTTGCTTTAATCAAAATCCGTTTTCAAGATTTTAAATCGCCACAATTAGCGACCTAAGCTAAAATTTTTCGTCGCTACAGCTGGCGACTCCACTGGGGACCAGCTTTCGAGAGTCGAATCGAATCAAATGCGTTGTCAAAATTTTCGAAATGCCTTTTTCAAATTAATATTTAGTTGTGATCCTCAAAATTTTGCAAAAATCATGTACTTGCATCTCATTGTAAATGTTTTCTAACTTCTTGTTTACTTGTTTTGAAGCTCTAAATTTCTAAGCTTCGGTTCTCTAAGTCTAGTTTTTGAAATAAAACGAAAGATTTGTGAGTTTCTCCCCACACACTGTTCACGTGCATTGTTGCATAACATGAGCTCTATACCCGGGCTCCGTCCCTTTTAAGTGAAAGTAAACGCTACGCCTTCGTGAGTTAACTCGTCCCTCCGCACAGGCTAGTGAATACTTTTGGGTTACATGTGACTTATGCTTTCGTGAGATAACTCGTCCCTCCGCATAGGCATAAGTAAATGTAATCCCTCGAATTGATCTCGTAAGCTTGTGATGGGCTATGACCGAGGTTCTGTACTAATCTTAGTAGATGACAGTACAGACAATTCGGGTACCTTTCTAGAACCTAAAACTACATATAATGAACTGTACGAGCTACCCAACTAGAGCCATGCCGAACCTTTGTCCGTTTAGTAAATACCAAAATAGGCACATGGGAGAAACGCCTCTATCCTTTTGTACTTTCGCTTTGTATATAAGGGGAAGGGATTTATCTGTTAAATTGAATCGGGTAGTTTAAAATTGCTTTAATTTATTTTCATTTATATTTGATCACTAATCGTGTTTTGATTGTCTTTGTTTTATTCTTCATCATGCATCATAGGCATCAGTATAGGATGGTGTTGACTAAAGATTAGTTGCCAAAGAACGGGTTTCAAATGGAAGAGTCGATTGTGCAAACGACCGAGACAAACATCGCGATTCGGGATTGGTCTCTGAGGACTCAAAGAGAAAAGGGAGATAGCCTGGTAGAAGGATGCATTGTCAATCTGCCCGAGCGGGTAACTGTGAATGTCCGTCAAAAAAACCTTGAATACTTGGTTTGGATCTGGAATCAGTGGGATTCAGATACTAGGGGCATTTTCACCGAAAGGTACGGGGACATAGCCCATCTGATTGCTGTCAAAGTAGACGAAAGATTGATTCAAGCTATGATCAGATTTTGGGATCCGGGTTACCAGTGTTTCACATTCAACCAAGAGGATATGACCCCTACGATAGAGGAGTATGCTGCTCTACTGCGTGTCGAAAACATGCAAACCTACAAAATATATGTCAAAGAGCCCAAGCCGATGACATTCAGGAAAAAGTTAGTAAGGCTGACGGATATGACCGATGCATGGGCCGAAAAGCAAATAAAGAAGAAGAATGAAATCAGTTGTGTCCCATGGTTTTCCTTACGAGACCTGGTTTTAAATCATCCTGACATGTTGAAACGGATAAATTTGTTTGCTTTGGCTATCTATGGTTTGGTTGTCTTTCCGAAGATACTCGGGCACATAGAAGTAGCGGTAGTGGATTTCTTTGAAAAGTTAAAGCAAGGTATCAATCCCGCCCCAACCATCCTAGCAAAGACCTTCAGATCTTTGAGCAGTTGCAGAAAAACAGGGGAAGGACGATTCATCGGATGCGCGCAGCTACTCAACGTTTGGATTTTGAGTCACTTTTGGAAGGTAGAGCGCACACCGTTCTACATGTTTTCGAAGACATTTGCCCCGTTGGAAGCTCACCTTAAGAAAGAATGGCCGAAGGAGGTTATTGAACAGCATTGGGTCTCAGTGTTTCAGAACCTGCGTGCCGAGGACATAATTTGGAGAGTGCCGTGGATACGCCCTTCGCTTCTGTTATACAAGGTCGGAAACCAAGATTGGGTACCACTACTTGGATTGTGGGGAGGAGTTGGTTATGCCCCTCTTTTGGTTCAAAGACAGTTCTCTTCACGACAGTTTATACCCGCCACCAGTGGTCTATCACAGTCAGAGTTTACTTTTACGGGTGAAGGTTACATGAAGAAAGTCCGAGACACTGCAAAGGCTTGGAAAAGAATTTATCTGATGGAGTTGGCTTTATACGCCGATACTATCACCCAGGATTATGATGTATGGAGGAAGCAACGGATGAGTAGTTTGCGAGTCTCATCGGCAGATCACGCTTTTCAAAATCCTTTCTCGGAAGAAATCCCATCCGCGCTAGAGACGGCGAGATAAGAATTCGAACGCGAAAAGACCAAGATGTTACGGGATCTTAGTGCCCTCCAGGAAGAAAACTATCAGCTGAAGATCGATGTTCAAATTGAAAGATCCAGGGCCAAGAAGGTGCAAAAGGAAGCCGAGGTCGTAAGAAATGACTTAAGAGATCTTCATCTGGAAAATAAAAAGTTAAGAGGCACTATAAAGAACAGCGGGCTGGGCAAGTCGTCAGCAGAATGGAAAGAGAAATTGAGTAATGTCAAAGGCGGGATGGAATTTTGGAAAGGAAAAGCAAAGAAAGAAGAAGGAAAGGCTGCACGGGCTGTAATAGAGTTAAGAAAGAAGTCTGCTGAGTATGAAGCTACATCTGTTGAACTGATGACTAGTCGAGCTAAGCGTCAAGAATTGAAAGAAATGATACGGGATTTAGAAGACACACTACAAGCTCGACAACAACAACTAGATACTCTCTTGGGAGCTTTGGAAGAAAAGAAGAGTCAGTATGACAGAGATACCAGCGCTTACGAAAGAGCCCTCTGCGAAAAGGATGAGAATCTCAAATACTTGATCAACGAGATTCGCGCGGAAGCCATGCACATAGTACAAATAGCGGATGAAGCCGAAGTCTTAGTTGCCAATTCCCGCCTAGACAGAGATCGAGCATATCAAATTCTTGGAACGAGTGAAAAATTATGGCAATGTAGCGAGGAAGTTTGTATGAAAGCTGAATCAAATGATGGAAAAAATGTTTTGTAAATAGGCTCTTTTGATTAATGAAATGCCTAAATAGGGGCTATCTGGAATCAACACCGATTTTGCATATGCATTCATAACTAACATTTAACATTCATTCATTCATTCATTCATTCATTCACTGCATATCCCACGATCGTTTGCTAAAGAGTAGAATCATAATGCGCAGTTGTGACGTTGTAAACCTGGAATCACACCATACGTATAGAACACGTCGACAAGCCAGAGCAATGGAGGCTGAGTTTAATGAAAGAATTGACAGGATGGAGAGAATTCAGAAAGAATTACAGGAACAGTTAGCCAGGTCGCAACAGGAGACGAGAGAGTTGATGATAAGGTCTCGGGAAGAATCTACTGAACAGAAAGATCAAATGACTAGGATGATGGAGATGATGTCGGCCCTAGTCAAAGGAAAAGGACTTCTACAAAACCCTGAAGTTGTGAATCTTGATCAAGAACCGCCTTATCCTCCAGGGTTTACTCCGCCCCATGTGACATATAGAGGATACACACAGGGAGGACCCGCGGGCGTAGACAACGGCCTGTAACACCCCCTCCTGTAGGACAGGGAGTATTTGTGGCAAACCCAGGAACTGCTCCGGTTGATCCACCTGTCCCTGACCTAGACTATCCGGCAGAAATCGCTAAGTTAAGGATAGAAGATCAAGAAGTCCAAGAAAAGTATAGAAGTTTGGAAGAAAGACTTAAAGCAATAGAAGGCACTGAAGTCTTCTCGGCATTAAATGCTAAAGAACTTAGTCTGGTACCGGACTTGATCCTACCTCCAAAATTCAAAGCACCAGACTTTGAAAAGTATGAGGGCTCGAGATGCCCGAAGGCACATCTCGTTATGTTCTGCCAAAAAATGACAGGCTATGTTAATGAAGACAAGCTGCTTATACACTGTTTTCAGGACAGTTTGACCGGATCAGCTCTCCGCTGGTACAACCAACTCAGTAGAGAAAAGATCCGAACCTAGAAGGATCTGGCAGCGGCATTTTGCGAGCAGTACAAACATGTCTCCGATATGGTACCCGACCGCATGACACTACAAATGATGGAGAAAAAGCCATCGGAAACGTTCAGACAATATGCGCAGAGGTGGAGAGACATCTCGGCTCAGGTGGAACCTCCATTGACCAAGACCGAGATAGCAGTCCTGTTTATCAATACCCTGAAGGCGCCATTCTATGATAAATTAGTGGGAAGCGCCACAAAAGACTTCTCGGATATTGTCATATCCGGTGAACTAATAGAAAATGCGGTTAAAAGTGGAAGAATGGAAGGAGAAGGTTCGAAGAAGGCAGTCCCCATGAGAAAAAAGGAGCCGGAAGCCCACATGGTGGGAACCGGAAACTGTTATGCTCCTAGTCCATATCCTAATCAATTTCGACCTCGAAATTACCCGCCACCAAACTTCTATCAACCACAAGCCCCCTATTACCAACCACCACCTCCCTATCCTTCTTACCCTGTCTATGCAACCAACAACCCGAAGCCAGCCACCACGTTTCCTCAAAATGCCGGCTCTACCCAAGGCCAACCTAGAGGAGAACCAAGGCCAGCGAGGCCTAACCCCGAGAGACCCCAATTCACTCCTATTCCTGTATCTTACGGGGAACTGTACCCTAAGCTTTTGGAAAAACAGTTGATATCTCCTCATTACATGGCACCGTTGAAACCCCCGTACCTAAAGTGGTACGACCCTAATGCTAGCTGTGCATACCACGCGGGGAACCAGGGGCACTCTACGGAAAACTGCATTGCCTTTAAACGAAGAGTCCAAGGACTAATCGATGCGGGTGTCTTACGCTTCGACGGTACTAGTGGTGCGACCGGAGACCCGTTCCCAAATCATGCTGAAAGAAATGTAAGTGCAGTGGAGGAAATAAGTGAATTGCAGACCAGAAGAGTCGTTTCGGAAATAGGCACACCTTTGCAGAGAATCTGGGAGGTGTTGCTCGAAAAAGGGTTACTCTGTCGTCTTAGAGGAGTAACCGAGAAAAGAAATATGAAAAGTCAAAATTTTTGTGATTTCCATGAAGTCGAAGGACATAATATCCAGTCGTGTGAGCAATTTAAAGAATTACTCCAAAACATAATGGACAACAAAGAAATTGAAATCTTCAATGGAAGAAAAGAGGCCAATGAAGGAGAAATATGTGCCTCTGATAGTCAATCATCGGATCTCCCTTACACGGCTGAACGACCACTGATAATTTATTATGATGCGAGGAGAGAACCGGTAAAACCAAAAATGGTAATTGAGGTGCCATCGCCTTTTCCGTATAAGGACAGTAAGGCAGTACCTTGGAAATACGATGTCAATATTGTCACTCCTGAAAGCGAAAAATCCCAAGGCACGGCTGAAAATATCGGAGAAGTTGGTCACTTTACCCGGAGTGGAAGATGCTATTCCAAAGAAGTTGAACCAGCAAAGAGGAATAATAATTCCAAACAAAAGGGAAAGGCACCCATGTTTGAGGCTGAAGTCGAATCGGAAAGTCCGCCCCAACGACAAGAGACTAAAAGACCTGTAAATGAAGAAGAGGCGCAGGAATTTTTGAAATTCATTAAACACAGTGAGTACAGCGTGGTCGAACAATTAAGTAAACAACCTGCACGTATTTCGGTATTATCTCTGTTATTGAATTCAGAGCCGCATCGAAATGCCTTGTTGAGGGTATTGAATCAAGCCTATGTAGCAAACAATATATCGGTCGAAAAGCTTGATAGATGGATCAATAACTTGAACGCAGATAATTTCATCTCCTTTAGTGATGATGAAATACCACCGAACGGTAGAGGCTCCGTGAAGGCACTGCACATAACAACCCGCTGTAAGGGTTATATAATACCAAACGTGCTTATTGATAATGGATCAGCACTTAATGTTATGCCCCTGGCCACACTTTCCAGAATTCCGATAGATTTGTCCTATTTGAGGCCGTGTCATTCCACGGTGAGGGCATTTGATGGAACGAGACGAGAAGTTGTAGGAAAAATTGAGATCCCTCTAGAAGTGGGTCCTTATGTCTATGACGTCGAATTCCAAGTTATGGACATCACTCCTTCATATAATTGCCTCCTGGGGAGGCCATGGATTCATTCCGCGGGTGCCGTTCCATCATCCCTTCATCAAAAAATAAGATTTATCATGGATGGTTGCTTGGTTACCGTTGAAGGTGAGGAGGATATTGTTGCGTCGATTTCTGCAGACACACCTTACCTCGAAGCGAACAAAGATGCTGTGGAATGTTCTTTTCGATCCTTTGAGTTCGTTAATGCCACGTTTGTGGCTGAAGGAAGTAGAATTCCTGTGCCTAGACTGTCAGAGAATACTAAAATGGGAATCAAGTTGACGATAGGAAGAGGGGCCCGAGCGAGAAAAGGGTTAGGAAGACATCATCAAGGAATAGCCAGGGCTCTAAAGCCAATTCACCACAAGGCCCGTTTTGGGCTAGGATTCCAACCAAAGGCACATCATTTAAAGAAACAGTGGAGGAATGAGCAAGAAAGAAGGGTTGCGAGGACTCTGGGGCGAGAGCTGGAATGGGAACCCATTGAGTACCCCCATCTGTCAACGACATTTACATCTGCTGGAATAATATATCCTGGGCAAGATAGTGTGCACAGCCCATTGTTACTCATTGAGAAGGCTTTCCAGAACGTTTGCATAAATGTCATTGATGAAGAAGCTGGCACAAGTAAGAACGTTTCAAAGATACGCCCTTGTCCCCCGGGTTACATGTTGAACAATTAGACCGCTGAAGATCTCCTTGTGGTTTACAAGTCTTCCTTAGAGTAATATCCGATATTCACTTTTTGTGTCCCTAAATATAATGGGATTCTTTTGTAAGAGCTGTCGTCTGCTCTTTATCTATTAAATGAATATTAATGAAGAAGCATTTTGTCATAACCTTTTGCATTTGCATCTACTCCATAATTATTCTTTCATTTCATGGCCTGTTCTTGCACTTACCTCATACCATGCCATAATGTTTTGTTTGTTGTTGCCAAAACTTGGATGTCCCTCTATAGTGTTCTCTTTCCCATTCAATTTTCAGGTGTTCAAATGCCAATGACATGAACGAACCTGTTACCAATCTTGAAATTGATTTTGAAAGGACCGTTTGTTTAGGAGAATTCGAGGATGAGGGAAATGCCGAAGACTATGTCTCGTCTCCTGACTTGCTAAGGTTGGTGGAACAAGAGGACAAACAGATTCTACCTCATCAAGAATCTGTTGAAACAATAAACCTGGGCACTAATGAAAATAAGCAAGAAGTGAAGATTGGGACCTCACTCTCAGAGGACACCAGGCATCATTTGATTGATTTGCTTCATGAGTACAAAGACGTATTTGCATGGTCCTATCAGGATATGCCGGGATTGGACAGGGATATAATGGTTCATAAGCTCCCGCTGAGACCTGAATGTAAACCCATCCAACAAAAATTAAGGCGGATGAGGCCCGAAATGCTGCTAAAGATAAAAGAGGAAGTCAAGAGGCAATTTAATGCAGGCTTCCTACAAGCTTCCAGATATCCAGAATGGGTGGCTAATATTGTCCCAGTGCCAAAGAAGGATGGTAAAGTGCGAATGTGCGTGGATTATCGTGACCTGAACCGCGCAAGTCCTAAGGATAATTTTCCTTTACCACATATCGACACATTGGTGGACAATACGGCGAAGCATTCATTATTTTCTTTCATGGATGGATTTTCGGGGTATAATCAGATCAAAATGGCTCCCGAGGATATGGAGAAAACCACCTTTATAACGATGTGGGGAACGTTCTGTTACAAGGTGATGCCATTCGGGCTCAAGAATGCCGGGGCCACGTATCAGAGGGCCATAGTGACATTGTTCCATAATATGATGCATAAGGAAATAGAAGTCTATGTTGACGACATGATTGCTAAATCCCGAGGGGAAAAAGAACATATTGTCAACCTCAAAAAGTTGTTTGGAAGACTGAGAAAGTTTCAGCTGAGACTTAATCCAGTCAAATGTACATTTGGGGTTACCTCGGGAAAATTACTGGGCTTCATCGTCAGTAAAAAAGGCATCAAGGTGGATCCAGAAAAGATAAAAGCCATTCAAGAATTACCACCTCCACGTACACAGAAAGAGGTCAGAGGATTCTTGGGAAGGCTAAACTACATTTCCCGATTCATTGCTCAACTCACCAATCAGTGTGACCCCATCTTTCGACTCCTTCGAAAGCACAACCCTGGGGCATGGGACGAAGAATGCCAGGAGGCCTTTGACAAAATAAAACAATATTTGTTCAGCCCTCCAGTGCTAGTGCCACCAACTCCAGGAAGGCCTTTGATTTTGTATTTAACGGTGTTCGAAAACTCAATGGGTTGTGTACTCGGGCAACATGACGAGTCGGGAAAGAAAGAAAAGGCGATATACTACCTCAGCAAAAAGTTCACAGAATACGAGGCAAGGTATTCGTCGATCGAAAGATCCTGTTGTGCTTTGGTTTGGGCAGCTAGGAGGCTCAGGCAATACATGTTGTATCATACGACATGGTTAATCTCAAAGTTGGACCCGATAAAATATATGATGGAATCACCCGCACTCTCAGGGAGAATGGCCAGATGGCAGATCCTGTTATCAGAATACGATATCATCTATGTGAACCAAAAATCAGTGAAAGGGAGCGCAATAGCTGATTTCTTGGCGGCTCGAACAACAGAAGAATATGAGCCCCTGAGATTTGATTTCCTGGATGAGGACTTAATGTGCATCACAGAGAAAGAATGTGAGTCATCAAAAGGGACGCCTTGGAAGATGAGCTTTGATGGTGCATCGAATGCTCTGGGGCATGGAATTGGAGCAGTCTTAATATCACCGGAAGGAGACCATTACCCTTTCACTGCTAGGCTCAATTTCTTCTGCACCAACAACATAGCAGAATATGAGGCTTGTATCATGGGACTTCGGGCAGCTATTGAACGAAATATCGATGTCTTAGAGGTATACGGGGATTCAGCTCTAGTGATCTACCAAATCCGCGGAGAATGGGAAGTGAGAGATCAAAAGTTGATTAGTACAGCCATCTGGTAGCTGAATTGATCAAAGACTTCAAAGAAATAACATTTAATTACTTCCCACGCGAAGATAATCAATTGGCTGATGCCTTGGCCACTCTGGCTTCCATGTTTAAAACAAATAAAGAAGCAGAAATAATGCCCCTCAGGATGAGCATATACGAGGTCCCTGCACATTGTTATAGCATTGAGAAAGAGGCTGATGAACGACCATGGTACCATGATATCTTAAAGTACGTCAAGAATCAAACGTATCCTGAACAAGCAAATGTGAATGACAAAAGAACAATTAGAAGAATGTCAGTGGGATTTGTTCTTGATGGGGACACCTTGTACAAGAAAGGTAAAGATCAGGTGCTTCTGAGATGCGAAGACACTACCGAGGCCAAGAAAATACTTGAAGAAGTTCATGAAAGAATATGTGGGACCCACTCCAACGGTTTCACTATGGCCAGGAAAATCATGAGACTCGGGTACTACTGGTCAACGATGGAAAGCGATTGCATTAGCTACGCAAGAAAGTGCCACAAATGTCAAGTTTATGGTGACAAAATTCATGTAGCCCCTTCGCCCCTTCATGTTATGACGTCTCCATGGCCTTTTTCAATGTGGGGCATGGACGTTATAGGGCCGATTTCTCCCAAAGCTTCTAATGGGCACCGATTCATTTTTGTGGTCATAGATTATTTCACGAAATGGATAGAAGCTGCCTCATTTGCTAATGTGACAAGGACCGCCGTCTGTAGATTCTTGAAAAAGGAAATCATTTGTCGATATGGTTTGCCTGAAAGAATCATCTCAGATAACGCCTTGAATTTGAACAATAAAATGATGACAGAAGTGTGCAAGCAATTTCAAATAAAGCATCATAATTCCTCGCCTTATCGCCCAAAGATGAACGGAGCTGTTGAAGCAGCTAACAAGAACATAAAGAAGATCATCGGCAAAATGACAGAGACCTACAAGGACTGGCACGAAAAGCTGCCATTCGCTCTGTTCGCATACCGCACATCTGTGAGGACGTCCACAGGGGCAACTCCTTTCTCTCTAGTCTATGGGATGGAAGCCGTGCTGCCCATTGAAGTCGAGATTCCCTCCTTACGAGTCTTAATAGAGTCGAAACTCGAGGAGGCAGAATGGGTCCAAGCTCGATATGATCAGTTGAATCTCATCGAAGAAAAACGCCTAAAGGCAATCTGTCATGGACAGATGTACCAAAAGAGAATGATTGCGGCCCATAACAAGAAGGTACGGCCAAGAGAATTCCACGAAGGAGAACTCGTTTTGAGAAAGATCCTCCCAATACAAAAAGATTTGCGAGGGAAATGGGCACCTAATTGGGAAGGACCGTATGTCGTAAAGAAGGCATTCTCTGGCGGGGCTTTGATCCTTACAGAAATGGATGGGAAGGAGTTACCAAATCCGGTAAACTCCGATGTTGTGAAGAAATACTACACTTAAAAAAAAAATGGGGAGATCAAGGTGAAAACCCGAAAAGGGCGCCTTGGTCAAACACAGAACATTAGGATGAAAACCCGAAAGGGCGTCCTAATAAAGCAAATCTGGGCCCAAGGGGCAGAAGCAATTTTGAACAGTGGGCCAAGTGACCAGGCTATAGTATGAAGCATTTCTGAACACTCGAGATCTTCTACACAAGAATTCTTGCTCAGAAAGATTCGTGATTGAGAAACGTGGCAGAGTTCATGCATTGAATATCTAGAACATTTGTATCCACTAATATGGTTCCTTTTCTTCTATGGCACTTTCAATTATCCTTGGTCGACTTTGTTTGTTACCTTTGAAATTAATGTGAAGTCTCTTTCTTGTACCTACCTGACCATTTGCATGCATCTCATTATGTTGTTTAATTGATAAAAAGTAATATGACATGCTCTGAACAAAAGAAATGTTGAGTATTACTCGGATAGAAAACTTGATAGGCACAAGAGTCTCAAAGTGGGAACAAGAAGTTCAACATACGCTAAGCAAGTGATATCCGAGAAACACAGATTACTTGTAAAGCTTAAAAGATGGATGCAAAAACTGGGAAGGAACTTAAGAATCCTAGCGTTGAAAGCAGATCATCACGATAAGCAAAACAGTAGCTCGAAAGCAAGAACAAAAGCTCAGATGGGGCAAGATCACTGCGAGAGTCGTGATGAAAAGAGATCACGACAAACGAATGCAAGGCATAACATGTTCATGTAGGCATGAATGCATTTAAGGCAAATAGGTGCATATCACGATAACATCATGCATGACATATACAGGTATTCCAAACAGAGCAAAAGGTTTTCGGAAAGCTATCCAAATCAAAGAGAAGACACTTGAATTCCACCATGTGAGAAACTTTGGGTGATTTTAATTTATGTTTTCAAAAAATCAGCTCATATTGCGAGAGGTGAGCTGAGCCTCAAGCCACGTTGAGGTATTTTTAAATTTCTGTTATTGACTCATATTGCGAGAGGTGAGTCAAATCTCAAGTCACGACGAGATGCTTTCAACATCTGTCTTTAATTAGGTTTTAAAAATCAACTCATATTGCGAGAGGTGAGCTGAGCCTCAAGACACGTTGAGGTACTTTTTATGTTTCAAAAATCAGCTCATATTGCGAGAGGTGAGCTGAGCCTCAAGACACGTTGAGGTACTTTTTAAGTTTCAAAAATCAGCTCATATTGCGAGAGGTGAGCTGAGCCTCAAGACACGTTGAGGTACTTTTTCTTTTTCAAAATCAACTCATATTGCGAGAGGTGAGTTGAGCTCGTTTAATTTCTATTTTTAATTTATGTTCATTCAACTCATATTGTGAGAGGTGAGTTGATCTTTTTCAATTTCTGCTTTTTAATTTCTATTCATTCAACTCATATTGCGAGAGGTGAGTTGAGCCTCAAGACACGTTGAGGTATTTTTAATTTCTGTTATTGACTCATATTGCGAGAGGTGAGTCAAACCTCAGGTCATGCCGAGGTGCTTTCGAATTATGTTTTTAAAATCAACTCATATTGCGAGAGGTGAGTTGAGCTCTTTTAGTTTTTAATTTTAGTTCCAAAATCAACTCATATTGCGAGAGGTGAGTTGAGCTTTTAATTTCTGTTTTTAATTTTCTACTGTTCGAAAATCAACTCATATTGCAAGAGATGAGTTGAGCTTTTTCAATTTCTGTTTTTATTTTCTGCTTTTCAAAAGTCAATTCATGCTACAGAGATGAGTTGAGCTTTTCAATTTCCATCTTAATTTCTGCTTCTTAAAGGTTAACTCATATCGCGAGGGGTGAGTTAAGCCTCGGACCTCATGTCCAGATATTTTCAAACTCTATTCTTTAAAAAGTCAACTCACATCGCGAGAAGTGAGTTGAGTCTCAATTTGCACACTGAGGTACTTGCAATTTATGTTTCAAGAACTAACCCATATTACGAGAATGCGCAGGTCGAGTAATTTTTGATTTCGTTTCAATAAAGGATAAAGTTGCAAGAAAGCCAATTGAAGACGCAAAATTTGCCTTTTGAAGTCACGAGGGAGCTGATCAAAGGTGTAGACCTTGCATCCCCAGTGAAGTCGCAGAGGCACAGATTGAAGTCACAAGGGAGCTGATCAAAGCAGAGCGGATTGAAGATACAAGATCTCATCTCTAAAGTGGCAGAAGACAGATCACGATGAATTACATATCCCTGAAGAGAAGACAGATCGAGGCTACAAGGCAGATCTCAGAAGTCGCGATGGATTGAACCTAAAGCCACGAGAGGCGGTGGGTTACTTAAGAAGGGAAACCCCAGAGCAAGTCAGAGGCTAGCAAGACCAGGCAAAATTGGCCTTTCTTTATGTCTTTGCTCTATTACCGTTACACGACAATGAGCAAAGAGGGGCAGCTGTAATGGCCAATTTTGGCCCGTATAAATTAAACCAAAAATCAATGTCCATTACAAATTTTAAACCCAATTACAACTTTAGCCCAACATTTCAAACCCGTTTACAAACCCAACTACCCTAGCCCATTACCCAAATACACCCAAACCCTAACTCAGAAACCCTAGCCCGAATACCCATTTAGCCTTTGCCGCCAATGCCATTGACTCACTTGCTCTGCCCATCTGACAGCAGCTGCAGCATCGCCCCAAGGTCGTCTCAGTACTGCCCAAGGAACCCTGCAAGCATTAAACGAGACAAGGACAGAAAGCAATAGAAAAATAATAAAAAATGACTTGTAAACGAAGTAAACAGAAGGCTATAAAAGCCTGATTCAAAACGATTGTAAGGGTCAGATTTTGAACCCCAAAAACAGCAAATACAAACGCAAGAATATTCAAAGGCAAAATAGCAGTATTCTAGCAATAACAGCGAAGGGAATACCCCGAATTTCAAAACAATACCAGGGAGTAGTGGATTAAAGTATTAGAATACCAGAGCAGATTACTATCGTGAGGTGATTTTGCTTTACAACTTCGTTTTTATGTATGGTTTTTGAATAATAATAACAGTAATATTATAAGGAATAAAAAAAAAGGAAAAATCGAAAATTTACCTTTTTTCGGTGGCCGGAACGACAGCGGACGGCGGCGCGCACGGTGGTCCGATCACCGGCCGGTGACCGGCCGGTGACCGGACGGTGACCGGTCTGATGACCGGTCCGGTACCGGAGCCTTCCCTCCGGAGCTTCTTTCCCTCTCCTTCCCTCTTTCTCTTTCTCCCTCTTTCCCTCTCCTTCCCTTTCTTCTTTCCTTCCCTTCTCCTCTCTCCCCCTTCTCCCTTTTTTTTCTTCCCTGGGTACCAAATGACCCAAAAATAAAAAAACTCATCTTTTATACTAACCGACCTGGGTCGGGTCGACCCGACCCAGGTCCGTCTAAGATCCGCGCGTTGTGACGTCACTGGGGTTATTTTCAACCCCAGTCCCTCCGCTTTTCTGGTGGTTTACAATCAAGTCTTAAATTTTTTCAATTTAGCCCTGGAAGTTGTCCCGTGTTCCGATATGGTCCCCACTGCTGCGCACCGTTTTAAAAGCACGGGAAAATTGTTGTTTTGGTCCCCTTATGTTTTACCCGTGTTCAAATAAGTCCCTTTCGCTTATTTATATTTTGAAATTCGCCCCAAACACTTCCTTTTAAATTCAATTTCAACCTTTTATTTCTTTTAGTGTTATTCTCTTTAAAATTTAATAGTATTATTATTATATTAATTATTGTATTATTTTATATCTTATCATATATGTATGTATTATTATTATATCATTTACTACTATTATATTTATTCATTGTTATTATTGTTATTATTATTATTATATTACTTTAACATAATATTATAATCTATATGTATTAGGTATAATATTAAACTAATTACATACTTTTACATTGTGTTGTCATTTTACACATACTAACACGTGCATATTATTCTAATACTTATTTATTTTATATATATTGTTTTATGTATGTATTCTTAATATTTTATATTACGTATATATCTTTAGACATTAATATATTATATACCTGTATATTAATTATTATTTCGATATTTTTATATACATTACATATTTATATTTTAATGCCATATTCATATATATTATGTATAGATCCTAATAACATGTCGCATTTGTGGTTTTCACTATTAGTATTTATTATTATTTTATTATTATTTACCCATATATACATTTTTTATCCAAAACATGCATTTTATATATTTATACATTGCGTGTATACTCATAACATTACATTATTCGTATATTGTCGTTGTCTCATATTTTTATAATTCCGTTATTCCTAATATATTACGTGCATGTGTCTAAATACTATTATATATATTTCGTATATGTTTTATACATGTTTACTGATTCTTTTATTTGCATTATTACTGTTACTATCATGTATGCATTGTTATATATATATTATATTGTTCATCTCGTTTATTTTCACCTTGTTTGTTATGTGTTTTTTAATCTAGCATATTAATTCACATTTTGATTTCTTCATCGATATTACTCATCTATAATCTTTTCATGCTTTAATAAAATAAGGCAATATGCCGATTTTAACATTATGCCAGTGATTTCATTGCTATTGTTGGGTGAATCACGATTGGCTCATGTTAGAACGGGATATCCCTTTTCAAAAGAAATCAAAATTCCAAAAACGCTCGTATCTCGATCGGATCACGACTAAATTTTTAAATTGAACTTGTACTTTTGGAAAATTAAGACAACGTACATTTGAAAGATACCAATTTTTGGGCGTCGCGGGGGTGCTAATACCTTCCCCGTGCGTAACTGACTCCCGAACCCTATTTTTTCTCTGGACTTTAACGTAGACCTAAATTTAGCCTTTTTACTTAAAAAACGAATTTTTCAGTCAAAAGAGGTTTTAATAGGTGTCCGATCACACCTAAGAAAAAGGATCGGTGGCGACTCCTTTGCTTTAATCAAAATCCGTTTTCAAGATTTTAAATCGCCACAATTAGCGACCTAAGCTAAAATTTTTCGTCGCTACACCCTTTATACCCAAGGATTTTTAGTTTTAGGTTTTGCTAGAACAGCTCGTGATCATTACCAATTTGGTTTATTAACCAAAACATGTGGATTCATACCTATGGTTATTTGACAATCCCACTTACTTTGTTCTCAAATACACCATTTCCATCCAATCATGTTTTGTCAGTTCAACGATTTTATATTTTTCCGCTCCATACCCGGATCCGATGATTGGGTCGGGCGTGAGGTATTACATTTTTACTCTTCGCTACTCCATAAACTCTCTTGGCCACCGTCCCTTACAAAATAAAAAGTTCTCTTCTAAATTGTTTTCTTTTAGGTTAAGTGTTGAAAATTTATGAAGGAAATATTTATTTGTGTTTGTGTTTAATGGAGACAGCGTGATAGTTTTAAGGTGTGTTTGAGTCCATGGTGACGTGGTGGACTCGAAGACCTACACATTTCATCTAGCGTGAGAGGATTAAACCATCACCTTAGAAGCCTATTACATTGCAACTCGGGCTCCTAGTTCACGGTGGTTATATAATCATGGTTTGAAGTATAATTAGGGCTTACACTTGATAGTGGTTATGCGATCATGGGTTGAAGCATAACTAGAGCCTCCAATTGACGGTGGTTATGCGGTCATAGGTTCAAGTTTAATGCCACCATAAGAGGATGCTTTATAAACCCTATACATAAGTTTAAGACCATAATCATAAGAAAAAGTAAGGAGATTTCTAGTATAATCAACTTATTATTTTTCTTCATCTCCACCAAAGTAGTATCTTTAAACTCATTGTTCATAACTTGTGATAGAGTTAGAGGCAAGAGGATTTTCAAAGGGAGGTGTGACAACAATGATAGAGAAAAGTTGAAACGCCGCTCAAGGCGGTAGTGATTGCTGTGATTAAAGAACTTGTTAGTAACTACAACTGCTGCCGCCTCGACTCGAGTTTCATCTTTTTCTCTACCATTTCAGTCACTCCCTTTTTAAAAGTCTTCTTGCCCCCAACTCTGTCACATATTTTGGACAATGAGGTTAAGGATACTACTTTGGTGGAGATGAAGAAAAAGAATAAGTTGATTATACTGGAAAACCCATTTGTTTTTCTCTATGATTATGGTATCAAACTTATGCATGGGGTCTATAAAGCATCCTCTTCTGGTATCATAAAACTTGAACCCGTGACTACATAACCACTGGTAACTAGGGGCCCGTGTTATACTCCAACTCGTGACCACATAACTATTGGCAACTGAGAGGCTAGTTATACTTCAACCCATGACTGTATAACCACCTTGAATTGAAAGCCTGAGTTGCAATGCGTTGAGCTTCTAGGGTGATGGTTCCATCCCTACATGACAAATGAAATATGTGGGTCTTCGAGCACCGTTGCATCAACGTGAACTCAAACATACCTTAAAAGGATCACAATGTCTACCTCAAACACAAACACAAATAAATATTCCTCACCAAATTTCCAACTCCTAACATAAAAGAAAAATAATTTTTTACAAACAGCAAATGCATCCTGCAGAAAACATTTTCTACTGAGGTGGCAGAAGGGAGCTTGAAAGCATGTCCTGCCTATTTCCCTAAATATGGAAAAAAAAAGTCCTAAATCCCTAATTATTTTTTTAAATTGATCTTTTCTTCTAATTTACCCCATCTCTAAGCATAAAATTTATTGTAAAATTTATATTCATCTAATTTGTTTGAAATTTATTTAGAAAAAAAGATATAACTTTTTTGGGTTTTCGATTTTTCTAACTTGAATTTTAGATTTTTTATTTTTGTAATATTTTTAATTTTTTAGATACATCTATTTTTATATTTTATAATTTCTTTTATTTTTAATTTTTTATATATTTTCTTTTAAATTTTTAAATTTTTTTATAAAAAAGTACATTATGACATCATCAGTGCCATTTATCACAATCTAAAAGTGTCATGTGTCTTATATTTAACACCATTACAAAAAAAAAAAAAAAAAAGTTCCAAAACTCTTGATGTAATGAAAATTTGGGTACCAACTTGGGACAAAAAATTTATACATACCAAGTTGGAGAAGGTGTCACGTTTAGGGGCTACGTTTAGGGGCTAAATGCATATTTGAGCCTTATAATTATAATTAAATATAAACACATATAAAACTATTTATATATTTAAATAACATTATATTTTGTATTTTTTCATAATATATAATTTATATTTAATTACATGTGTTTGAGAACCAAATTGATAGAATGTGTAAGTAATGGGGGCTAAATGTGTTATTATACCAGTTAGAAAAATGTCACATCATCACTTCTGTTAACCATTTAACGGAGATTGGCCAAAATAAAAATGACCTTAAACGTGAGCGACCAAAATAGAAATGATCTAAAACGTTAGTGATTAAATTGAAAATTTTCATAGTTTAGTCACCAAAATAGAAACACGTTAATAGTTGAGTGACTAGTTCTATAATTTACCCTTTAATTAATTATACTTCCTTTGGTTATTTAATGTATTAATGGAAGAAAAATTTTAATGATTAAATAAGTATTAAAATAAATTTTCATAACATAAAAAATAATTAATATAAACTTAAAATTAAAATTAGAAAAAATGACTAAACTCTTTTTAAAAAACTCTTCAAAATAAGAAAAAGGTTTTCTCTATATGAATAACTAAAAGTTAACAAATCAAATTAGTACTAAAAAAACAATTTGAATAACTAAAAGTAGTACTAAAAGTTAACAAAAAACAACAATAATTCAAGCGATAAAAGTACTATAGAGGCCCATATATTAAAAATTCGTTTGCATTTTGTTCTCTCTATTAAAAAATAGAAAACTTAGTCCACATATATTAGGTTAAAAAATTGGTTATTTTGTTAAAAAAATTCTATTTTTATGGTTAAAAACTGCCCATTGTACGTCAATATAAAGTACACGTGAAACGTCACTTATCATTGGTTATTCCGTCAACCATGCTAAATTTTAACATTATAAATAGATAAAATTTATAATAAAAAGATTAATTTACTATTTAATTAAACGTACAAAAATTAATTAATTTATTTTTTAATAAAAAAAATATATAACCTTACTCTTTATAAAACTTTTACATTTGGACGGTGGAGCATGTGATGGAAGAGAGACTGAAATACATCTGAAAAGGGAGCTCAGCTAGCTAGGTGTGGGGTTTGCTTTTGCTACCAAACAAGAAACTAAAATAAGTGTAAACAAAGTAAGTGGGCGTGGCTGGGGCGGTTTGTGGGACTGCCTAGGCCGCTGCCCTTTTGTGTTTTGTGCCCGCACCTTCTTTAATATATTAGATTTACGATTTAAATTTAAAAATTTAAATAATAAGTATATTTATTAAAAATTTATATAAAAGTAACTAGTGCTTTAATTGTTATAGTAAAATTAAATGTTTAATATGCATTATAATTTTAGTTAAAATTTCTTTATAAATAATTTTTTATTGATTTATAAAAAATAAAAGCACCTATAAAGGAAATGATTTTTTTATAATTTTTTTTACTAAATTAAAACTCAATTAATGGATGACACCAACTTAACTAAAAAATTTATTATAATAAAAAAGAAATAGAGATACATACATATAATATAATATATAATATAATTATTTGATATATTGATAGTACAAGTTTTAAATTCTACCATCATGATTAGGAACGGATCCAGGATTTTACTTCAAGGGGGAGAAACTTCTAAATCCGAACAACCTTTTTTTAATGTAAAAAAATATCAATTCTTCTCTGATACTTTTTTTCTTAGTAAACAAATCAATTTAATTTTTTTAAAAAGCATAAATGATTTAACTGTAAAAAAATTAAAAGAAAAATATCATATTATATAAAATTAAATATTTCTTTCCAATATGAAAAAAGGAATAACTAATACTATACTAAAATTTTCATAAATATCAATATAATTCCAAAAACTAAATTAAAAAAACTTGGCCTTAGTCCTATTTCTCAATACTAGGCATCCTAAATTGCACCCTCCATTTTTTCATAAGATCAAACTCATCAATGATAGAATCTGTGGAAAATTCTCGAGCTATCTCCTTTTTTATGTATCCCACCAAGTAAGTTGAAAGAAAATCATCCTCCATTCTGTTGTGAAGCCTTGTCTTCACAATTTTCATGGTTGAAAATACTCGTTCAATTGTTGCAGTAGACATGAGAAGAGTTAGCACAAGACGAACAATTCTATCAAGAAAAGGATAAATGCTTGACTTATTTGTCTTAGCTATCACTTGACACAACTCAACAACTGTAGAAGCTTTCTGCAACTCCGTGCTTTGAAGAGCATCAAGTTGAAAATGCTCCAACTGAATTTTCATGTGTAGTTTTTCTTGCTCTGTAAAATCATTCAGATAAAAATCATTCATAAGCTTGCAGATATCTTCCACCCGAAAAGCTTTGTAATTATCGCGTGGATCCAAAGTGGAGTTAAAAACAAGTAATTCCACTACTTCATCATTAAAGCGAGAATTCATTTCTGTTAGCAATGAATCGATACCAGCAATAAATATATCAAATCGATAGTGATGTTTAATTGTGAAGTTTTCTCTCTAAATGCAAGATCAACCTCGACCAATTTTGTACGAAACACTTAAATTGGGGACTTTTATCTCATGATTTTTACAAAATAACTTCACTTTCTCAAACAAAGGATCCCACCCATGATCTTTGAATTTATGAAGAAGCGTTTTAGTTGATGACACTAGCTGCATCGCATTTAGTATATCCTGTGATTTATACTGTAATGTTTGACAGAGATCATCAATGGTTCCAAGCATTTCAATTATGAAATGTAAGATGAAAACAAATTCAACAGATGACATTGTATCATATATTCCATCAACTTCACTCCTTTGAGTAAGTTTGCCAAACTTGATGATATCTTATAATACAACATAGATAGAATCAAACATCCTCATCAAGCTATTGAGAGAAGCTAAATGAGATCCCCATCGGGTATCGCTTGGACGTTAGAGAGTACCGACTTGATTTTTCCCTTTACTAGTTTCAAGCTTGCCACTGTCAATCAACTCCACTATATTAGATGCCTCAATGTCTTTTAATTGATCATGTTGCTTGTTTGAAGAAGAAACCAAATTGATTATACCAGTCAAGTATGAAAAAAAATAACAAATAGGAATAACCTCCTTGGATGCATTTACTAGAGTTAATTGGAGACGATGAGAGAGGTAGTGAACATAGTATGCAAATCTACACTTTTTAGCAAATAACGCTTGCAAGTCGTTCCATTCGCCATGTATATTACGTGCACCATCATATCATTGACCATGAATATCATCCACATTAAGGCAATGACATAAAAGAACTTCAGAGATTGCCTTCTCCAAAGCTAATAATGTGGTGTCCTTCACATAAACCAAATCAAATAATCGTTTACGTATAATAAGCTTCATCCAGAATACAATTATCATTTGTTCTTTCTTTAACTCATCATGAGCTTCATCCACTATAATGCAAAACTTTGAATCTTCTATCTCTTCTCGAATGAATCCTTGGATTTTACTTACCAAAATAGAAAGAATGTCCTTCTGAATAGTCGGACTGACATACTGTGCATTTTGAGGGGTATTTTTTAAGACAATTTCCCCCACATCTTCATTATAAGAAGCCAAGAGTTTTATTAGTTCAAGAAAGTTACCTCGATTTCTTAAATCTTGTGCTTCATCGCGTCCCCTAAAGGCACAACCTTGGAATACAAGCCACTTGACAGCATCAATTGACACCTTGAGTTGTAGCCGATTTATTGTAACTCATTCAGAATTTTGTTTCTCAATAATCCTCTCAATATTTTGCAAGGAATTCTGAAGATTGAGATAGTTTTTCATTGCATTCTTATGTAAAGAATTTGTATCCTTACCCACATGAGTAACAAAAGGACATTTAGATCCTTCATTGACCTTCCATGATCGAAACCCTTGGCTTGTAAAGTATTTCCATAGCGCTCAAATGACTTGTTAAAGAGAAAACAAGGAAGACAATATGCAACATTCTTGGTGAAAACTCGAGCCAATCTAGGAATAACTTGTACCGAGATGGAAGAAATTAGCATCCATTCTTGTCAATATTTTGAGGAGATTTTGGAGCCTCACTTGGAGTAATCAGTTGATATGGCCCAAACTTAATGTAAGTTCAATGGATTTCGTCCTGTGGATTTGGAGGGTAATCTCAAATAGATTTTCAAAGTCTTGGGTCACGCTCTAAAGAAGAAGCATCAAACTATTTTGCTTCGAATCTCGACACCTTATGACGACATTCAGAAACTTGAGAAGACCCGATATCTTGTTCAGGAGCTTGGGAAGACTCAATATCTTATTCAGGATCTTGAGGTTGAAAAGACTTGATATCTCATTCAGGAGCTTAGGAAGACTCGATATTGCGTTTAGGAGCTTGAGATTAAGAAGACTTGATATGTCGTTCAGAAGCTTGAAAAGATTCGATATTTGATTTTTCTCCACTAATAACAAAATGTTGAGAAACTGATTGATTATTATTGCTTTCTGACACCTTTTTCTTAAAAAAGATTCGATCTTTTTGTTGACCATAATTACATCAAAAAACATGAAGACTATAATAATATATTAAACAACATATTAGGAAAAAGAACAAAAAGTAATAAGTCAAATAAATAAAGAACATAATTTATGCAAAAATATTTACCAAGAGGTCTTTTGCTTAAGGAGTCGAAAGGAAGATAATTTGTATTTTTTTTTACTCTATGCTCTCAATCTTGGCATCAAACTCTTTTCTTTTTCTCTCCGCAGTGTCAGCACCTTACTAGAGGAAAATAATTCCTTAGCAAAACATACAAATCAAAATACAAGAATGCCACTAACCTAATATGTATGAGTATTGGCCAAATCAATTAATTTGGAATTTGGCTTTAAAGTCCATATTGGACCTCTAAGTTTAGTCTTTCAAGACCTATCATACATTAATATTTGATTATTATTAAAGTTATATTATATAATTAAAAACTTAAAAATACTTTGTTAATATAAATTAACCTTATGGCTTAAAGGGGCGAATTATATGAAATACAATTTTACCAAGGGGGCCGGATGTTATATAATGTGGATACCAAATCTAAAATACATGATAATATATATGATTCAAAAATCTGAAAATTCGAAAAGAGATGGCTGCCTCTTGCGCCCCTGGATCCATCCCTGATCATGATTAAAAAAATATTACTTTTCCATAATTGATATTTGAAAAAATTAAAAATGCATAAATAAGATATATGATAAAATTTTAACCATATTTGCAAAATTTAAACACTCTAACTTAATGTGCGAAATAATAATCCATAAAAATATATTTATATATTGCACAATGTTTTCATATCTCTTGTAATGTTGTTATATAGGTTTTTTTTACCTAAATAAATTAAAAAAATTATATACTCAAATAGATTATCAGCTGGATTATTTACGAAAATGGTATTTTTTTAGTCGCGTCTATCTGACAGGTACAACACCTTTTTTATATTAAAAAAATATATTTTTCATTTAATAAAATATTATTATATTTTAATTTAAAATAATTAAATATAAATACAAGTCAAAATACAATCAACGGGTGAAAATACGGATTAAAAATACACGAACCATGTTGTGTCAGTTGCGCTTGACAGGTAAGCGCAACTGGTTGCACTTGCCACCCGCACAACACCCCCCTACACCCTTCTATTACTGCATGCATGCCTCTCTACTGTTGCTGCTGCTGTTGCCGCACAGTGTTTAGTCCCTTCAATGGGAAAAATATGGTAAATAGGGGACCTTATAAGCATGGTCCCCAAACCAAAAACCCATCGGAAGAGAGAAAGAAAAGAGAGAAAGGAGAAGAAAAAAAGAAGAAGAAGAAAGAAAAAGGTAATGTATTATTTTAGTAAATAATTTTGTTTATAATTTAAAGAGTTCAATTAAGATGTTGTGAAATTTTTTTGTTATTAATTATTATTTATAAATTATTTATGTTTAGTGTTTATGGTTTTGGGTTAATATTTTGATGAATGTAATTTTTTTATAATTATTTTAAAATTAATTTGTTAGTAATTTTGGATTATGTTATAAATTTTTGTGTTTGTAATTATTTTAAAATTAATTTATTAGTAATTTAGGATTATGTTATAAATTGTTGTGTCTAGTTTAGTATTTGGTGAGTTTTTAGTAATGATCAATTATTTTGTTAGTAATTTATTATAAATTGTTGTGTTTTGGGAGTTTTTAAATGTAAAATTAGTTTGTTAAAATTATTTTGCGCCATGATCGGAGAAGACGTAATACCATCCATGTGGATTAAATTGGAGAATCTTCGGTATGATATCCTTATATTGCTAGCTTGGGGTGTACTTTATCACCTGTTTTTCTATGTGGTTCTTAGATTTTATTCTAAGAACGAGAGAAAATAAAAATAAAAAAAGTATAAAAGTGTGTTTTATCTTTCTGGTATTTTTATCCCATGTTTGTAACTTCGAAGGTTCCTAGTTCATTGCTAATGCATGAACATATCATTGTCATGAATCATATGTTTGTGTCACTGTCTTTCATGACAAGGAAGTTTTCAAACATTTTTTCAATCTATATAAGTTATTAGTGTTTAGTTATGTGTTTTGTGATTTTTTAGTAATGTATTTTTAAAAAATAATTTTATAGTTATTTTGTTAGTAATTTATAAATAGGTTATATAAATTGTTAGTGTTTAGTTTAGTGTTTTGTGAATTGTTATATAATGTAATTTTTATATAATGTAATTTTATTTGATTTTTTATTTATTTGAATATTTTTATTGATTTATTAAAACGTTGATTAAATTTATTGTTATATAATTTTATAGGTTGTTTGAAAGAAACTAATAAGGTATGTTTCTATTTCTATTTTTATTTTTTTTAATTCTTATGTTTTTTATGTTTAGATAGTTTATATTTATTTTAATTATATTATTATTGTAATCTAACATAACTTTTTTTTATTATAGGTAAATTATGGGAAATCATGATATATTTATCGTGTTTTGTTTTTGAAATTTAAAATAATTTATTGTATTTTTTTAAACAAATTAAATGAATTCATTTTTTTAATTGCAGACTTGCAGTAAATGGATTCTTTGATTAATAATATTAATGAGATGGTAATAAAATTTTTGTTTGATACTCATGTTATTTGCAAAATTAAATTATATTGTATTAACTATTTTGCTAATTTAATAATGTCAAGGCCCATACTGCGTATTGAGGGGCCGTGTTAATAATGTAGGTTTTCTGCCAGATAACCGCATAATGCCATACTTGAAGTTAGCCGGGTTCGGATCAGCGGCATTGATCCGAACTTTTGATTTCTGATACGACTTGATTTCTGCTTTAGTCGAGCGATGGCGTCCGGAGACCCACATATTTCATTTGCTGTGTGGGGAGTGTACCATCACTTTAAAGGATGTTGCACTACAGTTAGGGCTCCCCATCAACGGGAATGCAGTCACGGGCATAAGTTCGACTCTAGGTCGACTGCCCTTTGCTATGAATTACTTGGACGCTTACCAAGTGAGGAAAAAGTTGCCAGTTCGAGGTTTTCATGGGTAAAGGTCAATTTTGAGTATTTGCTGAGTACTGCCAATGAATGGGAGGTGACGCAAGGCATTCGAGCTTACATTATGCACCCTATAGGGGGTGTACTCATGCCGGATGCAAATGGCAGTACGGTCCACTTGAGGTACTTACCCCTATTATCCAATTTGCATGACACTCGTTCATAAAGTTGGGGGTCCACAATGTCAGCCATGCTGTATCATAAACATTGTCAAACGACAGATCCTTTTGCGATTGAGATAGGCGGATGCCTCATACTACTGCAGTCGTGGGCACTTTATCGAATGCCAAGGCATCCATTAGTCACCAATCATATATATTTCCATCCGTTAATAGGTGATGAATTTTTACTCGTTATAACAATTAGTTGACTTTTGTTTGGATTATATTGTTCTAACAATTTATTTTCGTAGATGGAGCACTAATCTGAGTATCGGGAGGTCATACACGGTACTGATATACCGTTTGATGATCGAGAATCAGGCTAGAGAGGGGGTAGGTTTTTCCAATATAAACTTAATTTTATTATTTTATCTCACTCGACTCGCGTTAATATAACAATGTGATTAACTGTGCAGTTCATTTGGATGTCGTATTCTGTTCCAGAAATTATGGCGGTTATTCCCTCGTCTGCCCACATCCACTCAAACCTATGGTGCATTAGCGCATTCGCTATCAATTTTCAGATAGTGGAGTGGTATCATGGCGATTGAGTACTCTAGCAGTTAGGTTGCATACACTATATCCCGACACTGCTAGTACGATTGGGGGAGATCCATGGAATAAACAAGAGGGAGAAGCATGAAAATGATTGGGGAGAAATGCATGAAGAATTGTTTGATGGGCGATCGATGGTAGTCCCTCCGTATACGACACGAATTGAGCAACCCCTTTCAGATCCGCATCATGCACCAGAGCCGGAGGAAGAGCCGGAACTACACTCTGGGGATAGTTCTTATCATCCAAATTTGGGGGAGGGGGATGAATATTTCTCGAGCTCATCAGGCCACAGATATCATTCAGAGTTTGATATCTTTAGCCCACTACCACCTCAATACTCCAATCATACCAGCTCGTATCCACCTCAGTACTCTACTTCTCCCAGCCCGTATCCACCGCCGTACTCCACTCCTCTCAACCCGTATCTACTGTCGTACTCTATTCCTCCTAGCCTGTATCAACTGCTGTACTCCACTCCTCCCAGCTCAAGTTCATCGATGGCATTTGAGAAATATGATTTTTCGTCTATGTTTGGCACACCCCTACATACAAATGAAGAGAACGTTAATCGCCGCAATCGCCCGCAACGTGAACGTCGAGCTCCACAAAAATATACCTCTAGAACCACACCATCAGACCATCAATTTTAGGGGGTTTTGTAATATAAATAACTTCATATTTATGTAATAAATTTTTTGCCATTTTATTTATCAGTTAATTTTTTTTTTGCAATTTAAATAATCAACTTCGTATTTATATAGTGACTTTTTTGCCATTTTATTTATCAATTTTATGGGTTTTTTTTTGCAATTTAAATAAATAAACTTTCTACTAACTTTGTAAGTCAAATTAGATTAACTACAATGTAGACAAATTTTAGATTCAATCCTCTCAACATGTAATGAACAACATCTCAATTTCTACCCGATTACGACGATTGTCCTATATGATAGTTTCGGAAGGGGCATTTACCCCAATTATGACCGGCTAATCTACATACGCCACACAGTTTCCCGTCAAATTTTCCCCTAATGTCCATTTCGTTATGGATTCTGGAAGATTTCGGATGATCTTTTGGGTTCCTACGCAACTCTTTGTCTGGAACAAGCTCAAAGGTCGTCGGAGGAACCTCCTATTTAGATAGGTCAGGAAGCATAGGGAACTTATTCTACTATACACGCAACGTGCGCTCGAGGGTGTACACTTCATCGATAAATTGTTCTACATTGAGCGAGACTTTAGCACAAACTGCTACGACATGTGCACAGGGATAATGAAGTGTCTAGTGTAACACCCCTATCCCGTGACCGTCGCCGGAATAGGTAAGAGGCGTTACCAGAGTTTCAGAACAGATTAGAATAGAATATTCACAGTTAATAAAATTCAGACCATAAGTCCCTATTGGAGATTTATAAGACCTAAAACATGTATTTTAATAGGGCCGGGACTAAACTAAATACATTCATAAAATTCAGAACACATATGAAATTTTCCAACTTAAGAAGGTCACACGCCCGTGTGACCAGACCGTGTGCCTCACACGGAACTCAGGCATGCTCATGTGCCCAAGCCGTGCCAAAACAGGGTAAGCATACTGAATTTTTAGCACGGCCACAAGATATGCCCGTGTGTCTTGGCCATGTGGGCCTTAAGCTCTATACTGGAAAACCAACATGGTCATGAGGCACGCTCGTGTGCCATAGCCGTGTGGCACTAAGCAGACTTGGTTTAAGTCATGCTTTCCAACACCGAGGGTCATTCTTACAAGCTAAAATTCATACCACAAATGAATCTCAATTCAATCAAATCAAACACATAAATATTCAATTTCAAAATTTCACATTTAGCATATACATCTCATAAACAAGGTTCAAGACCAAACATGTGATACATAACTCATTCATACCATAAACAAAACTTACCATTTTATCTCATTGGCATGCTTCATAATGATCAAAACACACCAATTCATGAAGCCATTATAAGTTACTCAATTTGGCATCACAAACCACACTTCCAAAAGAAACACAAATATTCCATTCACTAGCCAATTCTCATGGTATTACAATAAGCATATCCACACTTAACACATAGACATTCTAGCCTATACATGCCATACTTAAACTTTGTACATTCAAAAGGTACCAAAATCAAGCTCGATAGTGTGGTGACGTTCCTTGACTATTCTCAAGCCTTCAGTAGCTACAATATCTGTAAAATAGTTGAAATAATAAACAAAGTAAGCTATAATGAGCTTAGTAAGCCAAATACAAGGATATGCAATTTATAAGTACTAATTGATAACCATTTCATACATATATATACAGTTATGTGTCGGTTATACTCATTCCTCATTCATACCTATAATTCACAACATCGTATTTTCCATTCTCAGAAGTTCAGTACAGAATAGACATACCTGTATCAAACATCAATATTATATATTCATTCATATTTTAGAACTTCTCTTCAATTCATTCAGAAATATTACAGAACATAGAAGTCTCAAATAATGCCGACGCCCCTAACGTGGTCTTACATGTCGTTCAATACTAATGCCTATGTCCCAGACAGGGTCTTACACGAAAACAGATATTGATGCCAATGTCCTAGACGTGGTCTTACACGAAAATTCTCAAATCAATGCCTACGTCCCAGACGAGGTTTTACATGATATCATTTTACCATTTCTCATTCAGAATATCTCGGAAATACATGTCAGGCTCTCATGGCCATCCAATTATAGTTTATAAATTAAACATTTATAACCGATATCAATATAACACATATTTGTATTTTGACTTACCTCGTACAAATTTAAACGGATTCAAGTCGACTATTCAACGATTTTGGACTTTCCTCGATCTAAGTTCGATTTTTTTTGTTCTTGATCTAAATCAATTCAAATTCAACCATTCAATTATTCATTTCATTCAATTCAATTCACAATTACATAACTAGGGCGTTTTGCATTTTAGCCCTCACAGTTTCATACTTTAACAATTTAGTCCCTAACACTCAAAAACATCAAATTTACAAAATTCATTTAAATACAAGCATGGCCGAATATTTATGGCTTTCATAAAAGCCCATATAACACATTTATTTCACAAATTAGTCCTCCAAAAGTCTCATTTTCACAAATTCACCCACATAGTTCAATTTCATCAAAAACTCATGGCAAAATATATTTATTCAACATCTATCCATCATTATTCATTCAATTACAACACAAAGCTTCAAATACCATCAATGGCATTTTTCATAAACTTCACCAAAAATAGAAATTGAGACATGGGCATGGAAGATTTCAAAGCAACGATCACAGAAACGTAAAAATTATCAAAATTCGAAGTCAAAACATACCTCAATTGAGCTTAAAATGTGCCGAATGAACAAATGTATAAAACCTTTTCTTTTTCCTTTATGAATCGGTGGAGAGAAACATATAATGGCCATGTTTTCATGATATTTTATTATAACATATATTTTATACCTCATTTACAAATTTAACCCTTATTTATAAACATGTAAAACACTTATTTTAAGGTCATTTATGACCATATAAACATCCAAAAGTGAAATTGCCACATAAGGCCATTATATTTAAAAGCCATCTCAAATACACATTGAACATATGGCATATTATTTTTACTTATTATACAATTTAATCCTTTTTCATAATTAAACACAGAGACAGACAAATTAAATCACAGAAATTTCTCAGATGATAATTCATATATCACAGACATAGAAAGTAATATCAGAGTATTTTTCAAACTCGGATATGTGGTCCTGAAACTACTATTCTGACTAGGGTCTAAACTGGGCTGTTACATCTAGAACCTTCTGTAATCGTACCGTCTATTTTGGAGATCAACTCCGCAAGACCTAAGTGGAATACCAAGTTGACGACCGATGGTCTTTGTAACTCGAAACGTTTTATTACGTTGTGAATATACTTCTACATTTATCGACCTCGACATCTGACGGTTTGCAACCATTGCAACCTTAACATCTTCGACAAACACATGTCTTACCTCCATCTGGTTAACTTGTTGCTGACCCATTCTTAGCGTCAATGTAGCCAACCTATAGAATATAGCCGAGAAGACAGATGAAATCGAAAGATGTCATGTTTTCAACAACATAGCGTTGATCCCCTCCACCAAGTTTGTGGTTATTTGGTCGTAACTAAAACCCTTGTCAAAATTTTGATCCCATTGCCACGGCTTCATGGTACGCAACCATTGTCAGAAAGATGTGTTCATCTGACCTTCTATGTCACTCTAAATTCGAGTCATCCTTTGCCAGAAAATGTGTGGCTCTAGCTCGTACGCTGTGTATGTATTAAGAAAATATAAGTTATAGTCTCACCCTAAAACATTAGGTTATATATTGAAAAGATAAAGTTATTTTTTACCTATTCTTACAACTTGTCTCTACCAGTTTGCATTCTTATAATCTCAGTGGAAGTTAGCCGCGATATGCCAGATGATGGATCTCCATGGCACACCGAAACGCCTAATGGCGGCAATTAATCCTTTCCTTCTATTGGAGATGATGCAAATATTATCATTACTAATAACATACCTCTGTAGGTTTGTAAGGAACAATTCTCACGACTCTATGTTCTCTTTATCTACGATGGCAAATGCAATTTGGAGCATGTTTTTATTCTCGTCTTAAGCAACTGCAAGAAGTAAGATCAGTGTATATTTACCGTATAGCAATGTCCCATCTACTTGCACAAACGACTTGCAATGGGGAAATGCATGCACACATAGATCAAACGTCCAGAACATCCATTGAAAAATTCTTTTTCCAGGTTGTAATTGGTCATTCGAGCCATAATAAGGTTGTGTCTGTAACTTAATGATAGTCCTCGGCACGTACTCCCTCATAGCGGCTATCCATCCTTGTAACTCATTGTACGATGCATTGAAATCTCTGTACAATTGCTCTATTGCCATTTGTTTAGCTATTCATGCCTTCCGGTATGATACTCAATACTGGAATCGTACCTGCATTTCGGTAATCAATACCGAAACTTTAATGGTCGGCATGTCTTTCACCATTGGCATGATGCACGTACAGATATTTTTGGAATCAAGTTTTCGATGATCATCTGTCATACGTGTTGAAGTGCACGTGTGAGGCCCAACAAATTTTCGTATCTTTCACATCTATGACTTCTAGATAAATGCAGCTCGTATCTGCCAATTACAGCCTTCCGCTAACCTCTACACTCTCCAATATATAAAGTCGGTTTAGACACGACGACTTTGTAGTCTACTGATATATTCATGCTATACCGCTTAATGACAAATACGCACTCTTCCTTACTTTCGAATCTCTGGCCCACGAAAAACTCCTCAGAATCAGAATATAAGGCCATTTGGTGAGCAGGTAGTATTTCAGAGTACTCCGAGAGCTCAGCCGTGTGCACCATATCGGGGTCTATCCGAGACATGTGTGCCCTAAGATTATTGTGTATCACAATACGATGAATCTGGTTCTCGACTGAAGACATGTTAATGTTTCCATCCTTATTCACACATTCGTCGTCAATATCATCCGAGACCTCATTCACGATGAGATCATTATCACTATCGACTTTGTGATCAAAAGGATCACTATTATGGTATGCATCATCACCAACCACATCAGTCTCAGGTGCAGTATTAAGATCAATGTCGATCCCATGTATAGTTGATTGACTATCAACATACGATATCGAAACCACCATACATGGCTCTTGAGCTCCATCTTCTTCACCTAATGGAGCGGGATCTTCAGTTGGTTCCACACTAGCTAACTCAACAAATAACTGAATCGGTGCATTTTGGTTGCTTTGAGTCCCACAATAAAGAGCAACCATTGTTTCCATGTCTTCATCGTCTACAAGTTCCATTTCGATGAATTTTATGGGATCCGTCGAAATTGGAAACTTGTAGAAAAGTTTCGAGATCCTTCTCCCACAACGTCTATAAATTTTTTTCACTAATTTTTTCCTTCATAAAATCAAACGAGATATTTCTATTAAATCTCATTGCTACTTGTTTGCGACATTCAAATATACATCCCACGATTGTTGTCAAAATTTCTCCATCGAAATAAACGCATACGAAAAACTGATTCTCCATCTTCAATACTAAATCTATTAAAAAAATTCAAAATTCTCAAACCAGTTTCGAATAGCAAAAAAAGTTACATAAAATTTTTAATGCAAAATTTTTCATTCAAAAACTAAAAAAATTAATAACCTAACAAAATAACTTTCAAATAATAAAATTACTAACAAAACTCTATATTCTATTTAAAAAGAAATAAACTAAAATACCTTATCCTTATTCTTGTTTTCCTTTCTTTCTTTTTTCTCCCTATCTTCTTACTTCCGCTCTGCTAAATTTTGTGTCTATTGCTCTGCTAAATTTTGTGTCTGTTGCTCATTTGATTTTCGGGGGAGTATATATATGGGAAAAATTAAGCACCAGACGTGCCTGTAAGCCCCACCAGTCGCTCCTGTCAAATAGGCTCAACCAATCGCGCTTGTCAGATAGGACAACCAGTCGCGCCTATCAGATAGGTGCAACCTCCCCTTATACCATTTTCGTATCTCTACATGGGTCATATACTAATCCGGGAAAAAATAATATTTTATTAAACGAAATATATATATATATCTATTAATATAAAAAATGGTATTGCGCTTGTCAGATAGGCACGACACATAAAAACATATCATTTTCGTAAATAATCCAGCTGACAGCCTATTTAAGTATATAAATTTTTTTAATTTATTTAGGTAAAAAAATCCTGTCATATACATCAATAGTGATTGTATTAATAAAATTATGGCATTGTTTCTTCAACAAGAAATGGGATAAGAGAGACTGAAAAGTAAACTAAACTTGAGATTGAGTTAATGAGCGGACCCATTTTCATGGCATCATCTTTAGGTTTTATGATTGCACAAACTAAAGTTGAAAGGATTAAATAAACCCTCTTCATTTAAATGCAGCTTTAACAAACAAAACCTTCTAGAAAATATAGCTTTTTAAGTTAGCCTTTAAATTAAACAAAGGTTTGATTGAAAATGACTTGTATGTATGTATGTATGTATGCTTGCCATCCCCCACTAACATGCCCAAGTTGGTTGCTTCCAATTAAATTATGATTATTCTTCTATTAATTCCTTTTGTCTCTACTTGTTCTTTTGCTTTTAAATACTTTTGTTCTTATTATGTAAAATAAATAAATTAACTCACGATTTTGTCCTTTTATATCTTTTCTTTACAATAACAACAGAGATGTTTCCTATGTGATATGTGTATATTCTTTTCCTTTTTGGTCTTTATGATATCTATACTCCACCAAAATCTACATTATATATATACATATATATATATATATAAAAATTGTTGGACCAAACTCCTATAACTAGTTTTTATTTTTTCAATTTTGGGTTAAGAGACTTCACTTTGTTCATTTGTTAATATATAAATTGTCGATGCCAAGTCTTATTGTCTTTTATATATATATAATTTTAAATTTTGGGTTATAAGGAAGTAGCTTTGTCATTTTGTTATTTTCTTTCTTTGAATTGATAGCATATAATTCTTTTTAGATTTAATATATTTGATATTTGAATTTGATATATATATAAATATATATATATATATTGTGATATTTATGTTATTTTTTTAATCTAATCATGTCTTTAAAAAAGAATTATATATTTTGATATCTAAATGTAATGATATTAATTTTTTAGTGTTTAATTCGAGTTTTAGGGTGAAGTTGATGAAAAGTTAATTGCTAATATTATTATATTTTATTTTTTAATGATTTTGTTAATAGAATAAACTTAGTATTAATTATGAATTTGATTAACTCTGCATTTAATTGTCAAATACAATCCGATGGAGGTGATTTAATTCGAGTTTTAGGATTGATTTTATGAAACTTAATTGTTAATATTATTAGCTAATGATGAATTTTCATCAAATCAACCCTAAAACCTGAATTAAATAATAAAAAAGTTAACATCATCACATTTAGTTACTAAAATATAACCTTTGTCAAATATGCAATACCCAATTAAACCAAAAAATAACACACAAATCACATTAAAAAAAAATCTAACCCAAATACTAAATTATATATTAAACTTTTTTAATTAAAAATATAATTATAAGAACAAATAAATTTAAATAGTGTTAACATATAATAAAATATATGAGAATTTCAAAATGATGCTTAAAACCAAAATCTAAAAGTTCATAAAACTCCAACCTTACTATTAATCCAATGCATTATTGCAACTAGGGGTGAGTATTCAATCGAGTCGAGTTGAATAGAGTAAAAAATTTTCGAGTTAGTCGAGTTGACAAATCCTATTTTAGCAACCGGACTCAATTTGAATTTTTTTCGAATCGAATCGAGTCAAAAAATTTCGAGTCAAATCGAGTCGAGTTAACGAATCCTATTATTTATACTTAATGTTGCGTTTAGATGGACCGATCATTTAACTAGTAGACGAAGTACAAGATTATTTAACTACATGAACAATATAATGATTTTGCCTTTTAATTTAATGGGTAAACATTTATCAAAATGACGTAGTTTTGTCTTTTAACTTAATTATTTTGAATTTTACCTTTTAAAAAAGTAAACATTTATCAAAACGAAGTAGTTTTGTCTTTTCTTATTCAGATTTTCGGATAACTCGAATTGTGTAATTCTTAATCGAGTTAAACCGAAAAACTTAATTTTTTATTTGAGTTGATCCGAATAATTTGATTAACTTAAATAACTCGAACTATTTAATTCAAAATTTAAATTTTTTATCGAATTTTTTAAATCGAATCGAATTTTAGTCACCCCTAATTGCAACATAACCTTCCTTTGTACTTTTGTGTTTTTTTCTAATGTAAACCAATTTTTTAATATATGTTAAAGCAATCTCTTTTCATTTATTTTTCTTTTTTAATTTCTTTGATACAAGTATATATTTATTTATTTATTTTACAGTTCGCTACACTTAAAATAAACAATAATACAACCTAAGTAAAACAATACTAGAAATCCTATCATACATAAATACTTATAGAAACTAATTAATCATAATAACACATGAAATATGGATGATATTAAAATAAAAATTAGATTAAATTGTAAGTAAAACTAAATTTAAACACATAAATACATTGGATGAATAATATTAAATGCACTGCAATTATTTATCATTGTTTGTCAACAATTGTGAGTTAGTGTTAAGTTTACTTGTAACACTAACTCAATTAACAAAATTATTAATAAATAAAATTAACGGAGATAATGACTTGTGCATATTAAAATAAAAATTTATAAAATATATCAAAATGAAGCTTCGATTGAGTGGTAAATTTAAGGTTTTATTAATCTAACTGGTGTGAGTTTAAATATCACTATATGCATATTTTAATATTAAAACACCCTCAAATAGTATAACTTATTCTAATTACAAAAGGACATTTTCGTATTTTCCTAACCGAATTGGTAACTCGGTTGAGGTGACATCAACTCAGTAAAACACTTGTGCATAAAACTAATGGAGATAATAATTTGTGCATATTAAAATACAAATATATAAAATATATTAAAATGAAGATTTGGTTGAGTGGTAAATTTAAGTTTTTATTAATCTAATTGGAGCGTGTTTAAATCTTATCATGTGCATATTTTAATCGGTTTCAATTAAGATGAAAAGACTAAAATACCCACAAATGATATAACTTATTTCAATTACAGAAGGACATTTTCATAATTTCTTAAAAAGATTGATCACTCAATTGAGAATAACACCAATTTAGAAAAATATATATTAAATAGTATAGATAACTTTTAGTTTTTTAATCATAAAAAGTAAGAATAACTCCCAAATGATCTCTAACTTTAATCAAATATGAAAACAAGTTATCAATTTAAAAACTAAGATTATGAACTTTTATTTTTTTATTGTAATTGAAATATTGGTGGTATAATAATTCAATTTGATTAAGTAATTTATTGAAAATGCTAAGTTAAAACCTAAATTTGTTTAGATGAGTATAATGGTATATATTTGAGAGTGCTATTTTAAATTTAAGATAACTATATTTCATTCATCTATTTTCAAGATTTAAAAAGTATAATTATAAGTAGAAGTTCACATATATCCTTTGTTCCATGCATGCAATGAAAGATCAAGGGACTGTTTTCATTTTTAATAATGTTGTATAATTGTTGAGTGTTTCGAGTCTCTTTTTATCAAGGTTAATTTTTTTATTTATATGATATGATTTTTGAATGTGACGTATTAAATAGGTTTTTATGTATGTTAATATATAATTAATTTTAGGGTCAACACATGCTCTCCGAGTATAAATTTACTTGTATGATGGCATGAATCCATTAGGTACGAACTCATACAAGCGAGTTGTACGATTTAGCTACTAAAATAAAAAAGACCAAGTCAACCTTAATCAAATAACGAATCAATAATAACAAACATCATAACGATATCATTGTTTCCTATTATCTATATTTTTTTCTCAAAAAATTTATCTATCTGTAAAGCATAATTTATATCAACAATTATATTACTTAAAATGCCTAAAGCGAAGGCCTCGTGTTTGACGGAGTGAACTGGAAAATTTTTTTAAGCGGGAATTAAATTATAAATTTTTGAAGAATTAAAAAGTAACTGATATGTGTATAATTTCTAAATTATTTATGATATTTTTGGTTTTGAATTATGTGTTTAATTGTATTATTTATACTTATATTTCATCTATTATCAATTTATAGAATAAATTTAAAAGTTTATTTTTAAAATGTTTTTGCAGTTTAGATTTTTAATATAGTACAATTTCAGTATTTTGTCCATAACTTGAGCTAAAGGCTTTCTTTTTTATCCCATAATATATCGATTCAAAAGGACTTGAAAGATCTATCTAAAGTTTTTCACATATGAAGCCCAAAAATAGCCTGGAAGTTTAACGTGAAAATTGCCAAAATTCTACTTTATTTAATTAAGGGGACTTTTGTATTTTCTCCAATGTATTATTTTTGCCCTATAAATAGACATGATTAGGTTAAGACTTGAAGGGACTTAGACCTAGTCGTTCTTAGTTTTATTTTGTTTTCTTTATTTTATGGGTTTGTAAACTTCTTTTCTAGTTGAAGTAATATTTGAAATTTGATTCTACAAGTTTGTGAGATCAAATTACTCTTAATCTTTATTTGCTCTTTAATATTTGCATGTCTTCTGATTTAATTACAATTTTTTAAGTTCGTTAAATATGTGGCCAACAATTGATAGCTTAAAATAATTGCCTTGTCAATTAGATAATTAGTCAATCGATTGATTTCTAATATTTGTGATGACTGCATGATTATTTGTGTAGTGTGAGCATGCAATCTAAATTAAATAAACATTGATTGTGTGTTTATTGGTTAGAATTGGGTCTCTTTTATTTTTAAGGCTATTGGTAAATTAAATTTCTAAGCGATTGTTATAGGGTTGTTTGTAAATAAGGGAAACAATTGTCTTGATTATTAAGAAGGTAAGAAGAGAGATTATGTTACCAGGCGATCGTTGGTAACTATAACCAATTTATTAAAAAACATTGAAATTTATCTTTACATCAATGATCAAACCCTTAATCAAACGAGATTTTACTTTAACTAGAGATTTTCCTCATTAGTTTTCTTATATTTTATTTTATCATTTATTTTTACTTTATTTTACTTTTACTTTTTAATTTTAAAACCCACTTTTCTTATTTTTAATTTTCCTTGTTTATTGAAGAAATTAAATTATCATCGGTCTCTATAGATACAACTCTCTTGCCGTTTCTACTAATTATTCTCTTTTATATAGGTTTTATTTTTGGCAGCTTTGATATTCATACATAATTTTATCATTACACTAATTTATGATCTTATAATTTCTCAAGAGACTTACAAAACTCTTTTACTATCATAGGGGCCAAGGCAACTGCCTAACCCCTTAAATTTTTTTTAAATGACTCAAAAATTAATTACTTACGAAAATAATACAAGTGTAAAATCTTTGATAGAAATACTTGTTTTTTTATAGTGCATGTTGGTGCCAGCTATCTTACCGCCAGCACCACCTTCCTTCATCCCCTAATTATTGCCCGATGATTGCTCGGTCAATAAAAAATAAATTTTTTTGGTGTCGACATTGGTTTGTATTTTTTTCAAATACACTTTAAAAATACGGTTATTTCGAGATTAAAAAATAATATTTTAATAGGTGTTGACGTCACGTTACCGGCATTGGTTTAAAATTAAAAAAAATTAATTTTTTAATGGGTGACGCCGGCCTCAATGGCGGGACAAGAGAATTTTAAAAAAAAGTTACGATCCATTAAATCATGTTAAAACGAAAAGTGCAACAACCACGATTCTAGTTTCTTGATTCAGTATGTTTTTAGGAGAGAAATCAAACATAAACCACAAGCATAAATATGTACGTTGATTTTTAACAGATTAATGCAAAAGAGCTCTTCAAAAAAAGAAAGAGAATGATGACCTTTTAGTTGCCGACGACACCGTTGACTTTCTTTAAAAAACGAAAGGCACTTTATCTTGAAGGAAGATTGTGGCGTTGTCATATTTGTTGTCGCTAATCGCACTTTCTCTATCACCAATGTCTTCTTCCTCTACTTGTTGCTATCACCACATGACACTTTTTAACATTTTTTCTTAAAGTGACTGGCATTGATTTATTCAATATTGTGACTTGATTCGAAATAACTAAATAAAACGAAAAGAAAAAAAAATATAAGGCAAATTTAAACTCAACATTTATGATTTCAATGTATTTTATGGTTTCAACAGGGGAAAAAAAGTTATATATGGAATTGGATTAATAAATTTTATTAATAGTTTTTTTATGGTTTCAAAGCAAAGAAAAATTTAATGCAATTTTATGGTTTCAATATATTTCTGGTTTCAAGAGGAAAAAAGAAGTTGTTAGATTAAAAGTTAGTTAATACACTTTAAAAAAAAAAGTGAAAATGAAGAGGGGAAAATTTAAATTTAACATTTATTAATGGAATTAAAAGGTTCAAAATAATAAATGTTAAAAAACCATTAAAATTGCACAAATTAATTTTTTTTTTTCCATATAAAGCTTTTTTCCCTATTGAATACATTAATTAAATAAAAAAACTATTAATTAAATTTATTAATGTAATTTCATATATAACCATTTTTTAGCTTGTTGAAACCATAAAATACATTGAAACTATAAATTTATCAACTCAATTGTTATATTTTCTAAGTCTATATTGTTATTGTTCATGCATTTGCTTTGCCTTCTTCTTTTCCTTTTTTTTTTTATTTTTCCTTAATTTTTTTGAATCAAGCCACAATGTTAAATAAGTCGATGTCGATCGCTTCAAGAACAAGAAACAGGCAGCGGAAAGCATTGTGTGGTGATAGTAGCAAGCAGAGGAAGAAGACACTGGCGATGGAGAAGGTGCGGTTAGTAGCAACAAATATGACAATGCCACAGTCTTTCGTCAATGGTAAAGTGTCCTTGGCTTTTTAAAAAAAAGGTTAATTGGTCTCAGCAACCTGAGCATGTTGGAAAAAAAATTCAAAAACCACACTAGTGTTAGTAACGAGAATACTAGCACCAACATTGACAAACTTTTTTTTTTTAATTTGAACTGGTGTTGACAAAGTGAACATCAACACCTATTAAAATATATATTTTTCTTTTTTTAATCTCGAAATACCTGTATTTTTTAAGTGCATTTGAAAAAAGTACAGACAGGTGTCGGCGAACACAATGCGGGCATGAAAAAAAATAAATTTTTTTATTGATCGGACAATCATCGGGCAATGGTTAGGGGATGATGGAGGGTAGTGTCGGCTGAAAGATGATGGATACCAACATGCACAGTAGAAAACAGGTCATTTCCATCAAAGATTTTGCACCTGAGTCATTTTTCATAAATAATCAATTTTTTGGGTCAATTTTGAAAAAAACCCCTTTATATTCACTGTTAATTTTTTAGTACCTAAATTCAAATCCCACCATGTGCAATTGCAATGTTTGAGTCTTTAGTTCTACGTATATCATCTGTAAATTTTGTCTGATTCTTTTTATTTTATTCTTTGTCTACCTTTATATTAGTTTGATCTTACACTATAGTTAGGTCATATATATATATATATATATATATGTACTTGTGCATATATTCATTTGTAGTAGTGTAACTTTCAGAAAAAAAAATTTATAAATATATTAACTACAGATTTGGAATTACGAGAATTTATGTCTTTTTTTTTTTGACACAATCATTATTTTTTAGTCATCCCAAATCATCAGCCATTAATTTGGAGTTTCTATGCCTAATCCATATTATTTCCATAAATAATTTTTTCTAAAAAAAAGGAGCTATAATACAATGTGAGAATTTTTATTTTCCTTTTCGTGTAATCCACTCTTCAATGGTTTTATGTTTCCAGATAATCCGTTTTGACACCAATTTATATATAATTTTGTTCTACAAAGAAAATGTTTTGCAACCAACTACAGGTTGTTACCCGCTAACTGAATTTTGTTTTAATTAAGAAATTTGGAATAAAACTATACATCATCATCTACATGGGATGACATCATATTCGATGACATCATAATTAATTAATATGTACCCATGGCTTCATCCATCATTTTGTCCCAATGTCTCCTTCAGTTTAATTAGATAATATTGTACTCCTTTCAAAAATTAAATTAATTTATGTAAATAAAAAATAAGATATTAGTTGAATAGTAAAACGTAAATGTTAAAATATATAAATTTAGGTTAAATTTTTAAAGAAGGTTTAAATTTTATTATGCATGTATTTTTATAAAAAATATAAAATGATAATAAAACTTTTAAAATAATATAATTAACATTATAAAGTAAAAATATTTTTGTCAATACCCAATCGAAATAGTGTCCAATTAATTCATGACATCAATTCACGTAAGTGCTCGATATATAGTATAAATTAAGAAGTTAGATTCTTTCGGATTAATTTTTTAAAAATTAATATTTTATTTTTAACTAATTTAATTAGTTAAGAAACTAATAAATAAATAAAGAGAAAATATTTGGTATACCGTACAGTGAAATTTTTAAATTCTACAAATAATGTTAAGGGTTGACAAATGTTCTATAAGAATATAATAAATTATTAAAAAGTATATACTATAAAATAAAAGACATATGTCAATATTTTCATAATGCTTATGGAATAAAAAAAAAGTAAATTTCCAATATACATTCATAAATAAAAGAGGTTTATTTTTAGAATTTTCTTATAAAAATAATATTTTATTCTTAATACGACAGGACTGTTTTTGTTGGATTTTGATTATCAGATCTTATTCGGCTCACTCTTGGAATTAGGCGTAGTGACTTGTTTTGGGCCAAACTAATTATTGAACCCATTTGTTGAATGTTTATGACATATTTTTGGGCTTTGTTGAGTGTTACACGCCCATTGAGTTTATGTATTATGTATTATTATTATAATAATAATAAATTGTGACATAATGAATCCCTCAAAAAATTGTGAGGTGGACCTGGTCAATCACAAGGAAAATTTAAAAGAAAATAGCCGGATAATGTGAGATTAACATTGACACAAATACATATAGTAAAAATGGAAATAAGAAGAAAATTATTATTACTCAATTAAGATAATACAAGAAAATAGAAAAATGAAGTGTTGTAACTTGACTAAGAGTAAGACATCTATTTAAATAAAAATACCTCCTAAAATATCTCAATTAATTTGATTTAGAGTAGCTAACGTACTCCTATTTTATTTGCACAAATAAAGGACCAAACCTGTTGACTAACTCCTACTAGAAATAAATATCTTGACCAATTCAAGTAGCAGTAAGTTGTACTAAATTTCAACAGCTCCCCTTAGTGCAAACTTGCTGTAGATAATGCCAAGAGTTTCATGAAAGCCTTCAAACTTGGATTTTGCAAATGCCTTAGTAAATATGTCTGCAACTGGTTCATCGATTCGTACTTTTTGCAACTCAATATCCTTAGATAACACTTTTTCTCGAACAAAATGATAATGAGTTTCAATGTGTTTCGAACGAGCATGAAACACCGGATTCCTAGAAAGCTTTATAGCACTCTCATTATCACAATAAATATGAATTGGATGATTGAAAGTAGTCACCATTTCTTGAATAAGTCTCCTTAGCCATATACATTCTTGAGTAGCCATTGTAGCTGCTACATTTTCTGTTTCACAACTTGAAAGAGCCACAGTATTTTGTTTTTTACTACATCATGAAATTGTAGCGGAACCTGTTGTAAAATAAAAACTTGTTGTAGAGCACTTATCATTCACATCACCAGTCCAATTTGCATCTACAAAGCCACTCAAACAAATCACTTAAATTGCTCATATATTAATCTATAACTTAGAGTACCCTTCATGTAACGAAGAATCCTCTTTGCGACAATTAAATGAATCTCACATGGTTGATCCATAAACTAAGAAATAACTCCCATGGAAAATGCAATATCAAGTCTTGTGATAGTTAAATTAATAAACTACCAACAAGTTGACAGAAAACTGTTGCATCTTCTAATGGCTTTCTTTCATTTCTAGCTAACTTGATATTAGGTTCCATAGGAGTAGTTTTTTTCTTTCGAATCCTCCATGCGAAACCTTTGCAATAAACTTGTTGCATATCCTTATTGAGAGACAAAGTAACCATCACATTTTTTAATTTTTAGACCAAGAAAACAACCAGTTTCATCCAAACTTTTCATTTCAAAACAAACCATCAAAAAATCTTAAAGACTGTTAATTTCAGCACTATCATCACCTGTAATAATCATATCGTTCACATAAAGTAAGAGCAATGTGCATACAGTGGGTGTTTTCTTAATAAATAAGCTCGGATCAACACTTAAAGATTTAAAACCACAAAAATGAAGGTATTGAGCAATCTTACCGAACCAAGCACAAGGAGCTTGCTTGAGACCCTATAATGCCTTCTTAAGTCTACATACATGATCAAGATACTCCTTAGCTGCAAATCCTTACAGTTGTTCCATAAAAAATATCGCGATCCAACTTTCCATAAAGGAAAGCATTTTTCACATCTAGTTGCCATAATTTCTAGCCTTTACTAGCAGCTAAAGAAATGATTGCTCGAATCGTTGTTATCCTTGCAATAGGACTAAAAGTCTTGTCATAATCTCGATCGTATTGTTGAAAGAACCCACGAGCAACAAGACGAGCTTTGTATCTATCAATCATACTATCAGCCTTTTTCGTCAACCTATAAACCCACTTACAAGTAATTAAATCAATATCAAATGGCTTTGGTACAAGGTTCCACGTGCCATTCTTGTTGAGTGCTAAAATCTTTTTTACCATTTCATTTTCCCATTCCGGAGCTCCTTTAGCTTTATTGTATAGTTTGGGCTCATTTTCACATGACTCATCCATGAAAAAGTAAGATAAAATTGAAAAATGTTTTATCTCAACTACATAATCAAACAATTGGCTTGGCAACCTTTTCTTTCTCGGAGGATTTCTGCTAGTGACAGTCTCACTACTTGTGATGGCCTCTGCATTTTCCTTAGATTGAATGCATCCCTCAATTGAAGAAATATTTCTTCCTAATAAAAAATCATCAGGAAAAAGTGCAAGACTTGTTATACCTTTGCTACCATTTGCATCATCTTTGTGACATAACACTTCATCGAATACCACATCATGAGAAACAATAACCTTTTTTTTGTTTCTGAATCCATGTATCTCCAACCGTTTCTATAAGTATTATAGCCAACAAAATTGCATTTCTTGGCCTTAAGGTCAAGCTTAGTTCGATTGTATTTCAATACATGAACATAACAAATAGACCTAAAAATACGAAAAAAACTCACTTTGGGTTTACGACTATATAACAACTCAAAAGGTGATGGTTCTATCCTTGATCGTGGAGGTAGTCGATTTCAACATGACAAGCAGTTTGAAAAGCTGCTACCCATAGTTCTCTTGGAAGAATCTTCGCATGTAGCCACTATAAACAAAATGATGTAAGATGAGCTAATTTGCACTCAGCAACCCCATTTTGTTGTGGGGGGTTTTTGGACAAGTAATTTGACGCTGAATTCCATGCTTTCTACAATAATCCATAAAATCATTTGATAGAAATTCCTCTCCATTATCCGTGTGCAGGTACGTGATTGAAAATCTAAATTCTTTTTTTACATTATGTTTGAGCTAAACAAATTTAGAGAAAGCCTCACTTTTATGTTCTAAAAAGTATACCCAGTTGAACTGAGAGAAATTATCCACAATCACCATCACATAATGAAGGCCAGTATAGCTTGGCGTTCTTGTTGGTCCCAAGATATCTGAATGAACCAGTTGCAATAGCGCTGGTGCTTTGCTTTTTGAACTTGAGAAAGGAAGACAATAAGATTTTTCATATTGGCAATCTGGACAAATCTCATCATGATGAATACCTTTAAAAACATGGATAACATCAATAAGTCGGTTTGTGGATATCTTTTGTAGCAACTGAAAACCTACATGACCCAAGCGAGCATACCAAAGCGTTGAGCTTGCATTGTGACCGGCCTTTTTTACATATTCATCACTTGTAGATAGAACATACAATGATTCTTTTCTTTTTCCACAAAACAAAACATCAACAACAATATGTTTCACATTTGAAAGAATTTGAACGTTATTAGGACCAAAAAGAACATACCTTCCTAAATCTGTTATTTGTGAGACAAAAGTAAGATTTTTTTAAGCCAGGAAAATGATAGACATCATTGAGAAGAACATCTGTGTTATCCTATCCCCTTCTTTCATCACAAGATATAGTGAATTATCAGCTGTCACAATGAGCTTCTTCTTACGATGCATACGAACATTCGATAAAAGAGTATCATTTCCAGTAGCATGATGAGAACAACCAGAATCAACAATCCATTCCTTATTGTAGTTAAGAACATCTGCAAACACATCACCTTGGTGCACAGAAAAAGTCACATTTGTTGGCTAGTCAAGAACCTCAATGGATAAACATTGCTCCCACGTTGGTTGTTGGAACTCATTGTTGTCATGTACAATATTTGCTTCTGTTTCTTACATTTTGGCTTTGCTTTAATATGGTTTGACTTCCTGCATCAATCACACACTATTTTCAACTGACAATCCCATTTGAGATGTCTAAGTTTTCTGCACCTGTAACAAGCTTTGAATGATCTCTTGGACTGTTCCTCACTTCTGGACTAGTTTTTATCACTCGATCAAGACTTCGACTATAAATTCTTTCTCCTTTAATCTCTGACAAACAAGACATCTGATTTGGGAGAAAGCTTGTTATTTCTTGTTATTTGTTTTACCAAAGCTTCTCGATTAGAAAGAAGATTTTCTAATTCAATAATTGAAGGTTGATTCACTCATTCTTGAATTAAAGAAACAAAGGGCATAAGGTCTTTTTGGAGTCCACGAATAAGATAGTAATGCAAACGTGCATCACTCACTAGTTTCTCATCTAATTCTGCAATTTCAAAACACAAGTTCTTCACTTTTAAGAAATATTCTTCAATGGACAAATTAGCTTGAGTTACCACAGCTAGTTCATTCTTAAGAAATTGTAATTGAGCTATATTTTTCTTAGTAAACAGCTTTTGAAGAGTCTCCTACACTTGCTTTGGTGATTTTAAATCACAAACATGGTCAATGTATTCTTTACTGATCAATGTCAGTAAAACAAAAAGAGCTTTCCCACACTTGATCTTCCATTTTCGCTGTAATTTGACATTCTGTTGAGTATCTGCTGGGATTGATGTTTCATCACCTTCAATAAGATCCCACAAATCCTGCTCCTATAAAAAAGCTTCCATACATAACTTCCAATAATTGTAATTATTACCAACAAGCTTTTCTACAGTAGTTCCCGAAGAAGCACTTCCATTATTCATGTTGGTTGAGTAATAATATGAAACACTTGGTAACAACCTAACTTTGAAGCTAGTTGACACAAATACAGATCGTAGAAATGGAAATAAGAAGAAAATTATTATTACTCAATCAAGATAATACAAGAAAACAGAAATCTAAAGTGTTGCAACTTGACTAAGAGTAAGACATCTATTTAAATAAAAATACCTCCTAAAATATCTCAACTAATTTGATTTACAGTAGCTAACATACTCCTATTTTATTTGCACAAATAAACGACCAAAATTGTTGATTGACTCCTAATAGAAATAAATATCTTGACCAATTCAAGTAGCAGTAACTTGCACTAAATTTTGACAAACATGAGGCTTATTTGAAATTTAGACATAATTTAGTTTACATGTTTTGTCAATTTGGTCATTGTCTTTTTTAAGTTAAATTTGGTCACTAATCTTTTTAAAAGGTTTAAATTTAACCATTCCAAAAGGAGTCTAATTTCTTTTCTTTTAAATACTAACTAAAGTTTTAAATTTTTAAACATGATGACCCACGTTAAAATCCACATATATTTAATGCTATTATTTAAAAATATATTTTTTATAATTCTTTAAATTATTTATTGACATGACATATAAGACAAATAGTGGGCTAAACTAAAAAGATGTGCCACTTTTTTCAATTTGCCTTTTAGGTAGTTTTTTTTTTTTTTTTTTAAATTACACTATTTTTGGTTGGGGGGAATGGAATAACATCCCTCCCTTATTCATTAAATGGTAATCTATTCCTTTATTTGGTTGAACATAATACTTATTCAATAGAATGACCATTCCTTTCTTATTGCTTGTCTTCCCTTAATAGTTATCCTTTGGTATCACTAAAGAATGACTATTTCATGCAACCTTGAATAACAAAACAAAATTAATTTCCAAATTAGTCCTTTAAAGTTTGGACTCAAAAAATATAAAAATAAAATATTTGAAATATTTTAATATAATTTAATATAAAATATTTTATTTCAAAATATTTAATATAATTTAATATAAAACTAAAAAATATTTTAATATAATTTAAAATAAAATATTTTTATATAAAAATAATTATATTAAAAATGTTATTAAATTATATATTATTATTTTTATTAAATTATATTTAATAATAATCATATTGAATTTTAATAACAATAACAATAATCATATACCTAAAAAAAATCTACTAAGAGTACTCTAGTCATTTCAGTTCTTTTACTTATGCTATAACAACATCTATTCCATTCAAGCAAATACAAGAATACTATTACAACATGTTTGGTTGGGGGGTTATGAATGGAATTATCCCAATTCGACGAGCCTACCACCAACTATTTTTTGGTTAACTGTAATGGCCTATTACTGTCCGTATAGAATAGGGCCTTATTTTGGGAAGAGGCAACATAGTCATTCCCTTTCCTCACCATTGAATGGTGATTCAGCTCAGGTAGAATAAGATTTTTTTTCCCATTTTTAATTTTTGCTCCTTACCTTTCTAAAACCCTCCTCCCTCAACCCGATAGCCCCTTTCACCCAGCCACCTTTGTTTGCTTCACCTCTGGCCACTTCCGTTCCTCTTCTTTCACGTCAGTCGATTGAAGCCACCCGTTCCTTCGTTCCTCTATTCCTCCGTTCTTTCTTCTTTTTCTTTTCCCTTTCATTATTGAATCACTTCAGTTGATATTACTTTGAAACCACCAGTTCCTCCTAGATTTGAAACAAAGGTTAAGTTTTTATCCAATTTTCTCATGGGATTTATTATTTATGTGTTTTTTATTTTCATTTGTGTTTAATTTGATTTGAAAATGTAAATATTATACTGGTTTTTCTAAATCCAAAAATTAAGGCTTCGAATTGCATTATTCTCCCATTAAGTTGTTTTGTTACTGTTTTATTTTTAAGAATTTCCCCTTAAGTTGAACAGGTTACTTAGCACCTCTATCTATATGTAATCGTTGGTGCTTTGAATTCCAACTTAGAGTGAAGGTAAGGTCAGATTAATTTTTTTCTTTTCAAAATTTGATAATTTTGCTACTTGGTTTGTGTTTAGATTTGTTTCATGTTCCAGGCATATATGGTGCTAAGTAATCATTGCTCCAAGCATATTTTGCTATCTGTATGTAATTGTTGTTTCATGCTATAAGGTCAGAATATATGATCGATGAAAATAAGAAAAAATACTAATATATTTCTTGATGTTCAGGTGAAGTAGTATAACTAGCATGATGTGTAACACCTCTTACCCGTGTTCAATACTGGAACAGGATACAAGGCGTTACCAGACAATAACACTTGCAACTGAACAAATTCGAGACATAAATTTTCGTTTAAAATTTAAAACTTTTATATTATATCAACAGTCCCTAAAATGGGCCTACGAGGCCCAAAATGTACTTTGGATACGGTCCGAGACTAAACTAAGAACTTTTAAAACTTTTGGAGCATTTAGAAAATTTTTTTGTTTTGGAAGGTTACGCCCATGTGGGTGGGCTGTGTGGTGACATATGCTTGTGCAGCTCAGGACACGCCGTGTCCTCCACCCATGTAACTCTCTGTTTATAACGTCATCTTTCTTTTAGGGTCACACGGCCAAGTCACACGCCCGTGTGCTAGACCGTGTGGCCATCCCTGTGGATGAAAGTTAGGCTATTTACCAAGCCCTTTTTCAACCAAAAACACTTACACACTTAAACCAAATTTATCAACACATAATTGTAACCCCCTAAAAATCTATGTTTATGTTTTTGTTTTTATGTGTTTTGATGCAAATAATGGTCTGCTTGAGTGGTTTAGGAGTGTTTGGGAGTCTTTGAGATGTCCTGGGTTTGAGCCTTGGCTTTTGAAAAATTTTTATTTTCTTACCTGTGGAGCTTTGACTCTAGCATGTAACTTTTTAAGTATTTTTTGATTGAAATATGACACAAAGAGCCTACCAGTAAAGGGGTAAGTGGCGTGTCAGTATTTCTAATGGAGCTTGAGTTAGAATCTCACGTGGCGCAAATGAGTTTATATTTTACTTCCTTGCTGTATGAGAAGTAGAGTTTGACTAAAACTCTACAAGGTGGAGGTTGATTTGGTCATTGAGGGATTTGTAGAGTAAATCAAGCAGTGGATTTGGGAGGAAAATAAGAGATTTAAGGTTGGTAAGGGGTTGTGTCGAAATTGAACTCTTGTTCAAAAGAGTTTCGGTTAATGTGGGAAAGGTTGGAAGAGTTAAGGGTGGGAGTTGTCTAGGGGTCTTGCCGAATTAGGAGTCTTTTTTGGCAAAATCAGCATTAGCTCACCTCTCTTGACTTGGGTGTTGAATTTGGATGTTTTTCGGTTGAGACTCTTGCTTATTGTGGCAAATAGTATTGGTTCTTTCGGGTTTTCCTCTCAGTTGTACTTCCGTTTTTGTGCTCCCGTATTGACCTTTTTCCTTTAGTCAGTTGATTTCTTTTCCCTTCTTTCTCATTTGGTTTTTCTTTTCATTCTAGACTGATTGCTGCTATCTATTTCTCCCCTTTCAACACTTTTAGTTTCGATCCACCTTCTCCCTCCTACAATCAGTTATAGTCTCTAGGCAGATTACTTTGCCTATTCTCATCTCATTCTCTTTCGTTTCTCTGCTCTCTCTCAAATCTTCCTTTCATTGGTGGTGACCAATTACTGATTGGTAAGCCTCTGTTTGTCTCTAACCTTTTGGCTTTCTCCTCTGTGTCTCTGAATGCCAATTCTTATCTTTTTCCCTCTTGGTCAGGGTGTTCTTTTAGGTTTTAGTATTACTCGTGGCGGAAAGGAATTCACTAGTATTTTAAAAGCAATTGGAATCTCTCTCTCATCTCCCGTTCAAAGGTAATGCTATTCATTGGTATTATATTGAACTGAGGCATTTTGGCTTGGGACTTTTCAGTCTTGGCCGAATGTTTCTTTCTATTATTGTAGGTTGTGTTCTTTAGGGATTGGTAGGCTGTTCCACCCTCGTGTGTAAGTAATCGGATTAATAGATTCGCTTATCATGCAGATAATCATTGAGGGGTCTGTAACCTTCTTTCGTCAGCGATCTAAGTGGGCTAAAACCACGCTTGTTCAAGGAAGGCGTCAATAAGTAATCCTTTGAACATGTTTCGGTTAGTGTCTCTTTCAACTCGTGTGTTAAGTATTTAACTGAAGCTTCTATTGTAATAGGTTAGAGTGCACGTAGGCTAATTTACTCGTTATCACAATAGGTGTGTAACAGTACCCTGTAATCGATAGTCGGTGAAAAGCCAAAAAGTTGAAAAGGATGGCTATTGATGCTACACGGGCATGCGGTCGCACGTATGGTAAACCGAACCTATAAATTATGGGTGAAAGTTTGTGGAGGCCACCATGAGTGATCTCATGGGCTTAGGCCATCATGGGCCACGTTGGGCCGAAATGGTCCGTGTGGACCCAATGGGCTTGTGGGCCCTACAGGGGTAAATCTCACGAACATGTGGGAATATTTGTCCCGGCTGTGTCGTACATATGGCTAAGGTCGCTTCTGGGCTTAGTGGGCCACATGGGCATGTGTGCCCACATGAGCCGTATAATGGGCCTTGGTCCCATTTATACTGTTATGTATGTTGAGGTTACACGGGTTACTCGAGATGACTGTGGACCTTCTAATGGGTCGGTAAGTATGCCTAAACCCTTTCTGATGAAAATAACCATTTTACCCCTATAGGTAACATGACTAATTTACCTATGATATGTATAACTGTGATTGAGTATGACATGTTGCATACACGTATGATAATATGACATGACATTCTGCGTGGGGATGGGTTATTGTAGACAGAGGAAGTGTTCTGTCTTTATGGCTTTTAGCTATCTTGATTATGGTTATTAGCCATCCTATTTATGGTATTTAGCCATCCTGTATACTAGTAGCTTTGTTGCGATTCTGATTGGTGCTGCAACCGGTACTAATCATGGTGTGTCTGGGTGGGTGAGTCGATTTTATTCTCACATGGTGTGACTGGCAGGACGGAGTGGTGTGTCTGGCTGGATTGAAGTGGGATTTCTGTCTGCATTTCTACTCTAATACTGATTCTATATTGGGGCTTAGGCCCACATATAAATTGTTTCTGATTCTGCTACTGTACTGGGCTAAGGGCAACCTGATACTGTTTCTGTAATAGGCTTAAGCCCAGACTGTTACTGCATTCTGTATGTCTGACTGGTTTTATATTAGGGATTACACACTGAGATTTCGTAAACTCACCTTTTCTATTTAACTGTACAGGTAATCCTCAGTTGTAGGCGGGTCGGAGCTGCGAGGGACTCGACAGTGGCTACACAATCGTATTTGCTTCCATTTTCAACTTTTGATTTAGAAATAGATTATTATGGGTATTTTTATTGTAATAAGGCCTCTTTTGGATTTGTTTTTTTTTTTAATTTAGTTCACACTGTTTTTATAAACTGCTAGATGTAAAAAAAAAGACGAGTTTTTCAAAAGATAACAATTTTTCAAAGACACCACGTTTACGCAACTGTTTCCAAAAGATGAGCTTCTACTATAAACGAGATTTTAAATTGACAATGTTTAAAAGAAAGTACTTTTGACAATAACGCAAGATTTTTAATTGTTCTTCTAGATCACATAAAGAGGCTAAATAAAGATTGGGCTTTTCAAACGATATCGTGTTTTAAAATTAAATAACTCTTCAATGACGTGCGTTTTGGCAATGAACAACCCATTTTGAAATCATTATTTGACTAAATAACTTTGAGGTTTCCTACATCATCGAGGTTTTCGTTTCACACTCTAATGTGGCACCGCCAAATTCAGCCATAACGTCTAGGTCGGGTTTGGGGCATTCATTTAGTAGTATCAAAGTCAAGTTGCAAAACTCAGCTATGGAATGGGTTTTGAAATCTTGAATTTCAATAAGTTATTTTCAAATATGTGAAGTGTTTTGAGATATTTCTTCTGAAAAGTGTGGCACACCGAGTCTCTGGCGCCGAATCTGTAAGTTTTTTGAATACTATTATTTGTTTAAAACTGAAATGCAGTAAGTCAGGAAATACGTGACTACTTTAGAAATTAGGCTACACTACTCTAGTTAGAATAAACTGAAAACCACAGGAAACTTAAACTATAGTGAGCCTACGATTGTGAAAACAAACTCAAAACTCTTGTTTCTCATAAGACATCTACTTAATTACTGGAATTGTAAATTGACCTGCATAAAATTTTTAATTCAGATAATACGCAAAGCGATAATGAGCACTAAATGTACTCATGAAAGGGGTACAAGAGGCAGCGGCAGATGCCGTGGTAGTGCTAGGGCTGGGTCTTCGTCATCAGGCCACATGCCTAACGTTGAGGCTATGGAGGCACCGACTTCACCGGTAACTAAGACAGGGTTGTATGATCAAGCAGCTGGGGACGATGCTTTGTCCCAAGCAATGCTAAGAATTCTATAAAGGGTCGCTGGGCCGAATAATGGTACTGGGGTCGTGGGTCGTTTACGAAACGACTCCGGTCGAATGGAGCTGAAATCTTTAGGGGTATTGTTGTAGTGGTCCCTAATGTGGCAGAGTACTGGATCGAGGCCACGGGGAGAATAATGGATGACCTCGACTGCACGACAGAGTAGAAACTGAAAGATGCGGTGTCGTTGCTGCGAGATGAAGCCTATCAGTGGTGGCTTATAGTAAAAGAGGGTATTTAGCCTGACCGATTAACCTAGGATCTTTTTAAGTCGACATTTCAAGGAAAGTATGTGGGCGCTAGTTATGTGGATGCCCAAAGAAGAGAATTTCTAAATTTAATTCAAGGTGATAAATCGGTGGTTGGATACGAGGCAGAATTCCTATGATTTAGCCATTATGCTTAGGAATGGTGGAAACTGAATACGAGCGTTGTGTCCGTTTTGAGGACGGCCTCAGAGATAGTCTGCGGATATTGATAACTCCCTAGGGGGAGTGGATTTTGCTGTTCTAGTGGAAAAGGTAAAGATCGCTGAGGACGTAAAGTGCACTGAGCGCCAGAACTGGGAATTAGAAAGAGGCAAAAATAAGAGGGAGTCAGAGCCTTCCAGTGCATTTGAGAGGCCTAAGAAAAAGGTAGAGTTGTTGAACCGGTTCGAGTTAGGGCTCTTGTTGCTGTTATTAGATCGTAGCCTTGTGCGAGTTATGGGAGTTATCATCAGGGCAAGTGTCGGAAGAGGTCTGGGGCATGTTTCAAATGTGGATCAATGGAGCATTATATGAGGAACTGTCCATAGAGGCCTGTGTAGATACAAGCTACAGGTCAGGGTTTTGTTCAGCTAGCGAGAGGTGTTCAGCAGCTGCTGAGAGGCCATGGTCAAGCCAGAGGAGGAAATGGTATGGGCCAAGGTCGTAGAGTACCAGGCAGAGGTGTTAGTAATATTGAGGCTAGGTAGCCAGCTCTGGTGTATGCTGCACGTTGCCGAGAGGATAGGGACGCTTTAGATGTGATAATTGGTACGTTCCTTATCCATAATACACCTTATATTGTACTGATTAATGTTGGGTCTACGCATTCGTACATTGCATGTACTGTGCCTGAGACCTTGGGTATAATGTGTGAAACTAGTACAAGAGAGGTTACTGTGTTAAGTCCTTTAGGGTAGTCGATGAGAGTAAATAAACTGTATAAAGAGGTACCTTTGGAGGTTCAAGGAACGACCTTTTTAGCAGATTTTATGGAACTTTCTTTCGGTGAATTTGACTTAATCTTGGGGATGGACTAGCTAGTTAAGCATCAGGCAACTTTGGATTGTGCTGCTAAGCAGGTAGTGTTAAGAACTGTAGAGGGTAATGCAGTAGTAGTTATTGGAGAGCACCAGGATTATTTATTGAACGAGATCTCTGCACTAAGGGCTGAGAATTGGTTCGTAAGGGATGTGAAGCGTATCTAGCTTACATCAGTGTTTCAGATTCTGAGGTCTCCTCCGTTAAAGAAATAAAGGCAGTTAGAGACTTTCTTAACGTATTTCTCAATGAGCTACTTGGGTTGCCCCCAAACTGCAAAGTTGAATTTGGGATCGAGCTCTTACCTGGTATAGCGCCAGTGTCTATTGCCCCTTATAGGATGGCATCGAAGGAGCTTGTAGAGTTAAAAGCTTAGATTCAAGAGTTATTGGACTGAGGATTCATTCGACCTAGTGTGTCTCCATGGGGAGCACCGGTCTTATTTGTAAAGAAGAAGGATGGGTCAATGCACATGTGCATCAACTATCGGCAATTAAACAAACTAACTATGAAAAATAAGTACACCTACCAAGGATTGATGATATTTTTGATCAGCTACGAGGAGCTTCAGTTTTCTCTAAAATTGATCTCTGTTCGGGGTACCATCAACTGAGAGTGAAAGAGGCTGATGTCTACAAGACAACATTTAGGACTCGTTATGGTCACTACGAGTTCCTAGTGATACAATTTGGGCTAACAAATGCACTAGCAGCCTTCATGGATCTGATGAACCGGGTGTTCCAACCCTATCTGGACCGGTTCGTAGTGGTGTTCATAGACGATATTTTGGTGTATTCACGAACTGAAGATGAACATGATGCACATCTCTGAGTTGTTCTGCAGACTCTGAGAGAGAAGCAATTGTACAGAAAGTTCAGCAAATGTGAATTTTGGCTACGAGAGGTGACATTTCTGGGTCACGTAGTATCTGCTGAGGGAATTAGGGTTAATCCTTAAAAATCGAAGCTGTTCTGGACTGGAAAACCACCTAAGACTGTATCTGACATTTAAAGTTTTCTAGGTTTGGCTGGATATTACAGACTTTTTGTTTAGGGGTTTTCATTGATAGCTGCACCTCTAACTAAGTTACTGCGTAAAGGGGTACCGTTTAACTGGACTAATAAATAGCAGGAGAGTTTTGAGAAACTAAAAAGGTTCTGACCGAAGCCCCTGTCTTAATATAGCCAGAATCTAAAATGAATTTACTGTTACAGTGATGCATCACACATTGATTTAGGTTGTGTGTTAATGCAAGAGGGTAAGGTGGTGGCATATGCATCTCGTCAACTTAAGACCCACGAGGCGAATTACTCTACACATGTCTTAGAGTTGGTCGTGGTGGTATTCACACTGAAAATTTGGAGGCATTACCTATACAGTGAGAAGTGTACTATTTATACAGATCACAGGAGCCTCAAGTACCTTCTCACTCAAAAAGAGTTAAATCTCAGGTAGCTTAGATGGATCGGGCTGCTTAAGAACTATGACTGCTTAATTGAATACCATCTGGTAAAGCCAATATGGTGGCCGACGCATTGAGCCATAGGGGTGTGTCTAACCTAAGAGCGATGTTTGCTCGTCTTAGCTTGTTCGATGATGGCAGCTTGTTGGCTGAACTACAAGTTAAACCAACGCGGACTGAACAGATTAAGGGTAAGCAGTTAGAGGATAAGTCATTGGGTCCTCGTTTCTGACAGATTGAGAGTGGGGAAGCTTCAATATTTGGGCTGAATAGCAAAGGGGTACTGTGTTTCCATAGGAGACTGTGTGTACCGAGGGATACTGATTTGAGGCGATCTATTCTACAAGAGGCGCATGTGTGTACCGAGGTATACCGATTTGAGGCGATCTATTCTACAAGAGGTGCATAGTAGTCCGTACCCTATGCATCTTGACAGGAAGAAGATGTATCGAGACCTTCATAAGTAGTATTCGTGGCCAGGACTTAAACACGAAGTTACTGATTTTGTAAGTGCTTGACATGCCAGCAAGTTAAGGCTGAGCATTAGCTGCCTTCAGGGTTATTACAGCCGGTTAAGATTCCACTTTGGAAGTGGGAGAGGGTAACTATGAACTTTGTTAATGGGTTGCCCCTAACGTCTACTAAGAAAGATTTGGTATGGGTCGTAGTAGATCGGTTGACCAAGTCTGCCTATTTTACACCAGTCCTACTGATTACTTGTTGCAAAAGTTGGCTAAGTTATATGTGGTTGAGATTGTAAGACTGCATGGGGTACTAGTTTCCATAATATTTGACAGAGATCCACGCTTTACGTCTCAATTTTGGAAGAAGTTACATGAGGTACTGGCTACAGGGTTGGACTTCAGTACTGCGTTCCACCCTCAGACAGATGGTCAGTCAGAGAAGGTGATTCAGATATTGAAGGACATGCTAAGAAGTTATGTAATAGACTTTCGAGGCAGTTGGGAAGACTACTTGCCGTTGGCGGAGTTCGCGTATAACAGTAGCTACCAGTTGAGCATACAGATGGCACCGTATGAGGCATTATGTGGCTGAAAGTGTACTCCTTCGTGTTCGACTGAACTGGGTGAGCAGCATATTCTGGGCCCTGAGTTGGTCTCTGATACTGAAGATAAAGTGAGATTAATTCAGGGTAGTATAAAGGCGACATCAGACAGACAAAAGTCATATGAGGACTTAAAGTGCAAAGAGATTGAATATTCTGTAGGAAATTACATATTTCTTAAAGTCTCACAATGGAAGAAAATACTAAGGTTTGGTCGTAAGGGCAAATTGAGCCCTAGGTTCATTGGACCTTACCGTATTTTGAAACGTGTGGGACCTGTTACCTATTATCTTGAGTTATCGTCAGAGTTAAACTGGATTCACGATGTGTTTTACGTTTCAAGGCTAAGGTGGTACCGCTCTGATCCCACGCATGTTGTCTCGACTGAGGAGATCATGGTTAGACCAGATCTAAATTTCAAGGAAGAACCAGTGCAGATATTGGACCATGAGGCAAAGGTATTGAGAAAGAAATCTATACCACTGGTTAATGTGCTTTGGCGTAACCACAATTCCAAGGAGGCCACGTGGGAATTCGAGGCCATGCAACAACAATACCCTTATCTGTTTTAACCAGGTAAATTTCGAGGTCGAAACTTCTTTTGAGGGGTAGAATTATAAAGCCCCAAAAATCTTTGTTTTTGTTTTTGTGTGTTTTGATGAAAATAATGGTCTGCTTGAGTGGTTTAGAAGTGTTTGGGAATCTCTAAGAAGCCCTGGGTTTGAGCCTTGGCTTTTGAAAAAAATTTGTTTTCTTACCTATGGAACCTTGACTCTAGCATGTAACCTTTTAAGTATTTTTTGATTGAAATATGACACAAAGAGCCTGCTGGTAAAATGGTAAGTAGCGTGTCAGTATTGTTAGGGGAGCTTGAGTTCGAATCACATGTGGCGCAAATGAGTATATATTTTACTTCCTTGCTATATAAAAAGTAAGGTTTGACTGAAACTCTACAAGATGGAGGTTGATTTGGTAATGAGGGATTTGTGGAGCAAATCAAGGATTGGATTTGGGAGAAAAATAAGGGATTTGAGGTTGGTAAGGGGTTGTGCCGAAATTGAACTCTTGTTCAAAAGAGTTTCAGTTAAGGTGGGAAAGGTTGGAAGAGTCAAAGATGGGAGTTGTTTAGGGGTCTTGCTGAATTTAGAGTCTTTTTGGGCAAAATCGGCATTAGCTTACATCTCTTGACTTGGGTGTTGAATTTGGATGTTTTTCGGTTGGGGCTCTTACTTATTGTGGCAAATAGTGTTGGTTCATTAGGGTTTTCCTCTAGATTGTACTTTCATTTTTGTGCTCCCGTATTGACCTTTTTCTTTTGGTCAGTTGATTTCTTTTCCCCTCTTTCTCATTTGGTTTTTCTTTTCATTCTAGACCGATTGCTACTACCTATTTCTCCCCTTTCAACACTTTCGGTTTCGATTCCACCTTCTCCCTTCCGCAATCAATTATATTCTCTAGGTCGATTACTTTGCCTATTCTCCTCTCCTTCTATTTTGTTTCTCTGCTCTCTTTCAATTCTTCCTTTCACTGGTGGTGACTGAATACTGATTGGTAAGCCTCTATTTGTCTCTACTCTTTCGACTTTCTCCTCTATTTCTCTTAATGCCGATTCTTATCTTTTTCCCTCTTGGTCAGTGTGTTCTTTTGAGTTTTAGTATTACTCGTGGCGGAATGGAATTCACTAGTATTTTAGAAACAATTGGAATCTCTCTCTCACCTCTCGTTCAAAGGTAATGCTATTCGTTGGTATTATATTGAACTGAGGCATTTCAGCTTGGGACTTTTCGGTCTTAGCCGAATGTTTCTCTCCATTATTGTGGGTTATGTTCTTTAGGGATTGGTAGGCTGTTCCACCCTCATGTGTAAGCAATTGGATTAATAGATTCGCTTATCATGCAGATAATCATTGAGGGGTCTATAACCTTCTTTCATTAGCGATCTAAGTGGGCTAAAACCACGCTCGTTCAAGCAAGGCGTTAGTAAGTAATCCTTTGAACATGTGTCAGTTAGTGTCTCTTTCAACTCATGTGTTAAGTATTTAACCGAAGCTTCTATTGTAATAGGTTGGAGTACACGTGGGCTAATTTACTTGTTATCGCAATAGGTGTGTAACAGTACCCTGTAATCGATAGTCGGTGAAAAGTTGAAAAGCCGAAAAGAATAACGATTGATGCCACACGGGCGTGCAATCGCATGTGTGGTAAACTGAGCCTACAAATTATGGGCGAAAGACTGTAGGGGCCACAATGAGCGATCTCATGGGCTTAGGCTATCATGTGCCACGTTTGGCCGAAATGGGCTGTATAGACCCAATGGGCTCATGGGCCCCACAGGGTAAACCTCACGAACATGTGGGAATATTGGACCCGGCTGTGTCGCATACATGGCTAAGGTCACTTCTAGGCTTAGTGGGCCACACGGGCGTGTGGGCCCACATGGGGTGCATAATGGGCTTTAGGCCCATTTATACTGTTATGTTTGTTGAGGTTACACGAGTCGCCTAAGACAACTGTGGACCTTCTCATGGGTCCGTAAGTGTGCCTGGACCCTTTCTGATGAAAATAATCGTTCTGCCCCTATAGGTAACATGATTGATTTGCCTATGATATGTATGACTGTGATTGAGTAGGACATGTTGCATACACGTATGATACTAGGACATGACATTCTGCATGGGGCTGGGTTATTATGGATGGAGGAAGTGTTCTGTATTTTTGGCTTTTAGCCATCTTGATTATGGCTATTAGCCATCCTGTATAGTGGCAGCTTTGTTGCAATTCTGATTGGTGCCGCAACCGTTGCTAATCTTGGTGTGTCTGGCTAGATGGGTCAATTTTATCCCCACATGGTATGACGGGCGGGACAGAGTGGTGTATCTGGCTAGATTGGGGTGGGATTTCTGTCTGCATTTCTGCTCTGATACTGATTCTGTATTGGGCCTTAGGCCCACGTATATATTGTTTCTGATTCTACTACTGTACTGGGCTAAGGCCCACCTGATGCTATTTCTGTAATGGGCTCAGGCCCAGACTGTTACTGCATTCTGTATGTTTGACTGGTTTTATATTAGGGATTACACACTGAGTTTTCGTAAACTCACCCTTTCTGTTTAACTGTACAGGTAATCCCCAGTTGTAGGCAGGTCGGAGCTGCTAGGGACTCGACAGTGGCCACGTAACCTCATTTTCTTCCATTTTTAGCTTTTGAATTATAAGTTGATTATTATGGGTATTTTTATTGTAATAAGGCCTCTTTTGGATTTTATCTTTGTTAATTTGGTTTATTACTCTGTTTTTATAAACTGCTAGATGTAGGATAAAGATGGGTTTTCCAAAAGATAACTATTTTTCAAAGACACCGTGTTTAAGTAACTATTTTCAACAGACGAGCTTCCGCTATAAACGAGATTTTAAATTGATAATGTTTAAAAGAAAGTACTTTTGACAATAACGCAAGATTTTTAATTGTTCTTTTAGATCACACAAAGAGGCTAAATAAAGATTGGGCTTTTCAAACGATATCGCATTTTAAAATTAAATAACTCTCCAATGACGAGCGTTTTGGCAATGAACAACCCTTGTTGAAATCATTATTTGACTAAATAACTGTAAGGTTTCCTACGTCATCGAGGTTTTCATTTCATACTCCAATGTTGCACCGCCAGATTTGGCCATAACGTTTAGGCCGGGTTTGGGGAGTTACAATAACATGGCACTATTAAGCATCCAAATATTCACACATTATTTAACCAATTCATGTAGCTTGCACATCCACAAAAATGCATCATCGTAAACCTATAGCGTGGCCAATACTAGCCAACATCATCTGTTTTACACAAATGAACTATCGAATATTATAGGCCAACATTTTAGGCCAAATCCAGATATGACACATACAACTGACCAAGATCCCTTCATGCCATAATCCTAAGTATAAAAATCATCAATACCTAAATTATAAGCTTGATAGTGTGATAGGTTCTCCGGCGACTTCCAACCCGAGCTAACCCGAGTACATTATAAACACGAAAAATAATGGAGTAAGCTATATAGCTTAGTAAGTACATATGTAAAAAAAATAACAATTGATTAACATGCTTTTAAAAATCCTCATTATATGCTCTCAAGATAATACCATCATTATTACATAAAATTTCACTATTCACTTATGTTCATCTCAAGTTCTTTACTCGAGTCATAGTCACTAAATTATTTTTATTCAGTGTTACGGAACTCAAAATTAAGATCTGTTAATTTTCCTTGAAACTAGACTCACATATCTTCTTACCATAAAATTTCCAGAATTTTTGGTTCAGCCAATAAATACAGTTTTTTCTTTAAAGTCTCCCCTGTTTCACTATTCAATGGTTCTAACCTCTCTTCACTAAAAATTAATTATCTTCTCATTTAGATGATGTTCTTGTTTGTTTCTTTTAAAAATAGACTCATTAATGATTTTATGAATGTAAATTATAACCAATAATTATTTTTGTACAATCTTTTATGATTTTCCAAAATTAGAACAAGGGATTCCGAAATCATTTTAACTTTGTCTCATAAAATTGCAAATATCTCATAATATGAAGTTCTTTTGCTATACCGTTTCTTTTGTATTAAAATAGACTCAATAAGCTTTAATTTAATATATTATTCAACTTCTAAATCAATTTCTACCATTTTTGGTGAATTTTCCAAATCACACAACTGCTGCTGTCCAAAATTGTTTTATTGCTAATTTTACTCTTTCATGTTTTCTTTGTATTAATTTCCATTTTTTAACACTAGTAATTCATCGATTGTTATCATATATCATCAAATTTGAGCTTCATTCATGACATGAATCTTTGGTTCATTCTTTCAATTTCATTTCTCAATTTCAATTCAATACCAATTTATTTCATTTCTCTTTTTCATCAATACACAATTCAATACCAATACTCATCCATCGCTTGATTCGATTTCCATTCAATTCGATAATGATATTATCTCATAATTTACTTACCAGTTGATATTCATTCTCATTTCTAAATTACCCGTTGAACACATTGGAGTAGTAACGGATGTATTAGAAGTTTTCCATAGAGCCACACTTGTAGCAAAAGCTACTTCATTTCACAAGGTTTCACATAGGCTCATTCTTGAGCTATACACATTTAACACAATGCCATGGACTTATTTCACTTAGATTCCATGGACTTATATCACTTGTCACAATACCATGGACTTATTTCACTTAGATGCCATGGATTTATTTCACTTAGCACAATACCATGGACTTATTTCACTAAGATGCCATGGACTTCTTTCACTTAGTATAATGCCATGGACTTATTTCACTTAGGTGCCATGGGCTTCTTTCACTTAGCACAATGCCATGGACTTATTTCACTTAGGTGCCATGGAATTCTTTCACTTAGCACAATGCCATGGACTTATTTCACTTAGGTGCCATGGACTTCTCCGTCAATTCATCTTTTGGTACCGAACGAAAGTATTCAACTTTGCTTTCACTAGTTTTGAACATAAGATTTTCGTTGTACATTAAATAATATAATTAAATTCATAATCCATTCATCAATTAACAAATAAACATTTATGTTTACCATACGAACTTACCTCAGTCCAAATATCAAACTTTACATTTTAGTCCAAAACATTTTCCTTCCCCATTTCTAAGCCCGAATCTCGTTTTCCTTGATTATTGAGCTTGAAAGATGAAAAAACCCTAGCTACGGTGTCTCCACGCTACATTCGGCCTTGGTGAAGAAGATGGACACAATTTGGCTTGATTTTCCCTTTTTAATTCTTTTAATTATCAAATGACCAAAATGCCCTTCATTAAAACCTTTGGTATTTTATCCTTCTATGTCCATTTTTGTACATCTTGAAATATAATGGTCTAATTGCCATTTAAAGACCTCCACTTTAAAAACCCATTACAAATAAGTACCTTAGCTTCTAGAACTCACATTTTTCACATATTGCAATTTAGTCCTAATTATCAAATTGAACACCCAATCGATAAAATATCTTAGCGAAAATTTCACACTAGCATTTAATCACATAGTAAACATTAAAACCTAATCGCAATAAATTTTTCTACTTCAGATTTGGGGTTTTCGAAACCACTATTCCGTTTGGGCCCTAAATCGGGTTGTTACAACTTGCCCCCTTTAGGGATTTTTGTCCCCGAAAATCTTACCAGAAAAAGTTGTTTCCAATTCTCATGAAACACTTCCACTAATTTCTCAGAATCACAAATTGATTTAACCTCATATATCTCCTTCCAATAACCTTTGAATTTTAGCACACAGTGTTGGAGCATATCATCAAAGATCTAAATTATGCTCTTAGGAACATATATAATCAGTTAATCTATCAAATAAGAACTCGATACCTATTGAAACATTCATGCGAACTTCATCAAATGATCAACATTCTGGCAACATCATCCATTTTGAGGACGGAGGTAGTCCCGATACGAAATCTATAGTGATTCTATCTATAGCACACTTGTATTATCATTGACTATAATAGTTCTAAGTGCTTTGATGTTTGGCTTACTTGCTAACAATTAGACATTAGAACATAAATTCAAAAATATCATGGTATATACTCAATCACCAAAACATCTACTACATATCACTGCTCACCTTACTGCCCTTGAATAAATAGACTTGCTACTTTTGAGCCTTGTACAAAAACTTCTATATAAGCTCTGGGATCATTTGTAAGCAATTTCATTTATTAGCACATTCCTGAGCCTCTCTAACTCAAAAGGAAGAACATCTCTTTAACTTTCAATATAGCTAAGATCAGATCCTCATCAATTAAAATTAACCGTGTAACCCATTCACAACATAAACAAAGATTCTTCCATTTAGCATTTGTAATTACATCGGCATTTCCAGAGATAAATTAATAACTACTTGCGATCTCCCGATAGCTCGAGTCTTTAACACTATCTCAACTTCAGATCTTTCTATATCATTTGATACTTTAATCCTTGAAATTAGATAACATGTGATATCTTTTGTCGAATAAACGATATTACCAAATTCTCAATACGAACATAAAAGTGATCGTCTCTAATTCACTGGTCAAACAATTCTTTTTAATGTGGTATTAACCATATAAAAACATGAGCCATCACTTTACATTTTAGTACTATTTATACTCAGAACATGCAATAACACTTAACTGAAAAACATAAACCTTTTTCTCAACTCAGGCTAAATTAGAATTGACGACTTTGTTAACCATGTTTCAACTGTTTCTAACTTTATTAATAAGTAATACCACTAATTAGGCTTCTCAAGCACGATGGTTTCTTCCATTACACTACTTTAATTAACAATAATATTTTCTAATTTACACATTTACCAATGTCAACCTAATTACAACTAGGAAAGACAGTGTATATCTAAATCATTTCCCACTAGTAATCATCACAATGTTGAACTTTGATAAAGCTGTAACCATCGAATATTTTTAAAATTAAAGTGCCAAAATGAAGTTGACATTTCAACCGTATAGATAAATAATATTCTCGCTATAAAACTATACTGAAATTTACAAACGCAACTCCTATCAAATGATAAATACATCGATGAGGTCTTAGGATAATTTCAGAAGAAAACATCGCTCATCCACACTAAAGTCAATTATAATAGAAGTAACATAATCTCCTTGTAAGCTAATCAGAACAACAACCAATAAGAACTAGATACTATTATCACAGAAATTCTGTCATTATCTTTTCTTTAGCAAAAGAAATAAAATACTGATGAAAGATAGGACAATGCAGAACATAATCCAAACAGGTCAACAATTCCTTCACCTACCACTATTTTTAGCTATCGTTCTATTATAATAAAATTTTCACTCGAAAACAAATAGCCTCATATACTTCTGAGATTTATCGAACACATAATATACTCAAAAGAGACTAACGTAGGTTACTCAACTATAATCACTATACTCAACTATTGATACAATTTAAACATTATCTCACTGTCTAATTCTATCATCATTAGGTTCACATTATCTCATCCACTATCATAAACTGACTTAGAAAAACTTCCAATTAGTACATTCTTTAGGTATCATGCCTATATGTTTTGTTTCATCTAAGTTGATTTCTTTAACCTTAACCTTGCATAATTCAAATAACCTTCAAAATGATTTAATATCCCTTTTGATTCTATCCTAACTTGCCGACTCATTCTTTTATCTGACCACCATATTAGTTGATCCGCTACTAAATTCTTTAGTCTTTCATTTGTGAGCGTATTCAACATAAATCTCATGAAATTTCATCATAATATACCACATTGATAAAGGGGTGAGGTCGTAATGCTTCTAACTCAACTCTCATATATACATGCATATAACTTAACATCCATCATTCTTATATTATCATCACAACTATACCATTTGTTTAGGCAAATTAACACACATATTCATGTTACACAACTTTTCCTATTATCTTATTCAAATAGATGCATTTATATTTACATTCAGTAAATTTTGAGAATTTTTTTTATCGCATTCACCTAATCACACAAGTTAGGCAGATAACATCATGTTAATACCAAGCAAACGTGAATGCTTGTCATAATGTAAACATTCATTTCGTTTCACTTTTCCATATTAGTTTCATACATCAATTATCGAACTTTAAGTATCCATTTACAACATGTAATTCACTTTCACATCCTGCCATACGCAATATTTCTTTAATGAAATCATTCATTCGAGCTCAATTTCATGTTCACTAGAAATTTATCCTTTAAATCTTCATACACTTTCACTTACTACACTTGGCCAGACTAGAAAACATCTTATAAAATTGGGTACTTTGTTTTGCACAATGTCATAGTTCAACTATGATCCTTCACATATGCACATATTACACTCCGAAGCCATAGCCCAACTATGGTCTTATACGAAATCACATAGTCGCATTTTTTTTCACATATTGCCATGGTCTACCCATGGTTTTTATAATCAATTCATCACATGTCTCTAAACGAAAGTATCCATTTCCAGCGTTCTACTTGGTTTACACATTTAATTCCTTTTTCATTACTTCACAACATTTATAACGTTTTATCTATTGCCTAAAATCACCATAGTTCATCGAAATATGACATTCAACCGGGACAGTGACATTTTACCCAAAATTCTCAAATTATAGTTATTTTATTTCGTACATCATCACATGCATACCATGAACTGTTATTCATAACTTTCCTAGTTTCAACTCATTACCAATACATTTTTTGAATATCCTTGTATCATTTATAGTGTTATCAAAAATAGCTCGGTTGAAAAGCACCACTGTCTCAACAAAACAATTTCGTTAGAGCCGGGAGATATCACACTATCACGGTCCACATATGGCATGTATAGCTAGACTCTTACACATGCTAGGTTACTCTGAGAACCAACTAAACCATAGCTCTGATACCACTAAATGTAACACCCTTTACCCGTGTTCAATGCCGGAACAGGGTACAAGGCGTTACCAGACAATAACACTTGCAACCGAACAAATTTTGAGACATAAATTTTCGTTTAAAATTTAAAACTATTATATTATATCAACAAGTCCCTAAAATGGGCCTACGAGGCCCAAAACGTACTTTAGAAATGGTTCAAGACTAAATCGAGAACTTTTAAAACTTTTAAAGCATTTAGAAAATTTTCTTATTTTGGAGGGTTTCACGCCTATGTAGGCAAGCCGTGTGGTGACACACGCCTGTGTGGCTCAGGACATGCCCGTGTCCTCCACCCGTGTAACTCTCTGTTTATCATGTCATCTTTCTTTTAGGGTCACATGGCCAAGTCACATGCCCGTGTGCTAGGCCGTGTGGCCATCCGTATGGATGAAAGTTAGGTTATTTACCAAGCCCTTTTTTAACCAAAAACACTTACACACTTATACCAAATTTATCAACACATAACATGGCACTATTAAACATCCAAATATTCACACATCATTTAACTAATTCATGTAAGCTTGCACATCCACAAAAATGCATCATCGTAAACCTATAGCGTGGCCAATCTTAGCCAACATCATTGGTCTTACACAAGCGAACTATCGAATATTATAGGCCAACATTTTAGGCCAAATCTAAATATGACACATACAAATAACCAAGATCCCTAAATGTCATAATCCTAAGTATAAAAATCATTAATACCTAAATTATAAGCTTGATAGTATGATAGGTTCTTCGGCGACTTCCAACCCGAGCTAACCTGAGTACATTATAAACATGAAAAATAACGGAGTAAGATATACAACTTAGTAAGTAAATATGTAAAAAAAATAACAATTGATTAACATGCTTTTAAAATCCTCATTATATGCTCTCAAGATAATACCATCACTATTGCATAAAATTTCACTATTCACTTATGTTCATTTCAAGTTATTTACTCGAGTCATAGTTACTAAATTATTTTTATCTGGAGTTACGGATCTCAAAATTAAGATATGCTAATTTTCCCTGAAACTAGACTCACATATCTCCTTACCATAAAATTTCTAGAATTTTTGGTTCAGCCAATAAGTACAGTTTATTCTTTAAAGTCTCCCCTGTTTCACTATTTGACAGTTCCAACCCCTCTTCACTAAAATTTAATTATCTCCACATTTGAGAGTCAGATGATGTTATAGTTTGTTTTTTTTTTAAATATACTCATCAAGGATTTTATGAATATAAATTATAGCCAATAATTATTTTTGTATAATTTTTTATAATTCTCCAAAGTCAGAACAAGGGATTCTAAAATCATTCTGACTTTGTCTCACAAAAATGCAAATATCTCATAATATGAAGTCTTTTGCTTATATCGTTTATTTTGTATAAAAATAGACTCAATAAGCTTTAATTTCATATCTTATTAAACCTCTAATTCAGTTTCTATCATTTTTGATGATTTTTCAAAATCACACAACTGTTGTTGTCCAAAACTATTTTATTGCTAATTTTACTTTTTCATGTTTTCTTTGTATTAACTTCCATTTTTCAACACTAGTAATTCGTCGATTGTTATCATAGATCATCAAATTTGAGCTTCATTCATTACATGAATCTTTGGTTCATTCTTTCAATTTCAATTCTCAACTTCAATTCAATAGCAATTCCTTTCATTTCACTTTTTCATCAATCACAATTCAAAACCAATGCTTATCCATCACTTGATTCAATTTCCATTCAAGTCGATAATGGTATTACCTCATAATTTACGTACAAGTTGATACTCATTCTTATTTCTAAATTATCCGTTGAACACATCGGAGTAGTAACAAATACATCGAAAGTTTTCCATGGAGCCACACTTGTAGCTAAAGCTACTTCATTTCACAAGGTTTCACATAGGCTCATTCTTGAGCTATACACATTTAACACAATGCCATGGACTTATTTCACTTAGATGCTATGGACTTATATCACTTGGCACAATACCATGGACTTACTTCACTTAGATGTCATGGATTTATTTCACTTAGCACAATACCATGGACTAATTTCACTAAGATGCCATGGACTTCTTTCACTTAGCACAATGCCATGGACTTATTTCATTTAGGTACCGTGGACTTCTTTCACTTAGCACAATGCCATAGGCTTATTTCACTTAGGTGCCATGGACTTCTTTCACTTAGCACAATGCCATGGACTTACTTCACTTAGATGTCATGGATTTATTTCACTTAGCACAATACCATGGACTAATTTCACTAAGATGCCATGGACTTCTTTCACTTAGCACAATGCCATGGACTTATTTCATTTAGGTACCGTGGACTTCTTTCACTTAGCACAATGCCATAGGCTTATTTCACTTAGGTGCCATGGACTTCTTTCACTTAGCACAATGCCATGGACTTATTTTACTTAGGTGTCATGGAATTCTTTCACTTAGCACAATGCCATGGACTTATTTCACTTAGGTGACATGGACTTCTCTGTCAATTCATCTTTTGGTACCGAACGAAAGTATTCAATTTTGCGTTCACTAGTTTTGAACATTGGATTTTCATTGTACATCAAATAATATAATTAAATTCATAATTCGTTCATCAATTAACAAATAAACATTTATGTTTACCATACGAACTTACCTCGGTCCAAATATCAAATTTTGCGATTTAGTCCAAAACCTTTTCCTTCCCCCGTCCTAAGCCCGAATCTCGTATTCCTTGATTATTGAGTTTGAAAGATGAACAAACCCTAGCCATGGTGTCTCCATGCTACATTCGGCCTTGGTGAAGAAGATGGACATAATTTGGCTTGATTTTCCCTTTTTAATTCTTTTAATTACCAAATGACCAAAATGCCCTTCATTAAAACCTTTGGTATTTTATCCTTCCATGTCCATTTTTGTCCATCTTGAAATATAATGGTCTAATTTCCATTTAAGGACCTCCACTTTAAAAACCTATTACAAATAAATACCTTAGCTTCTAGAACTCACATTTTTCACATATTGCAATTTAGTCCTAATTATCAAATTGAACACACAATCGATAAAGTTTCTTAACGAAAATTTCACACTAGCATTTAATCACATAGTAAACATTAAAACCTAATTGTGATAAATTTTTCTACTTCGAATTTGTGGTTTTTGAAACCATTGTTCCATTTAGGCCCTAAATTGGGCTGTTACATGATCTGGAGTGGGGGAAACTGATAACTGTATTTAGTGCTCCAGACTACCCAGAATTTCAGGTATCTTCATGATCTTCAATACTTTATTTGTTGTCCCTCAAGATTGAAATGGTTGGTTTCTGCTTTGATCTGTACCTAGAATTTATATTACTGTTACTTTTTTTGTAGTTATGTGGATGTCTTTTGATATCATTGAAGTGTTCTAGTGGGAACAAGAGCAATATATTTGTTGTGGAAACAAAACATTTGTGCTTTCTATATAATAGAGCATTTGTAAAAATAGAAAATGAATATAACACCCTAAATTTGAGCCTAGAAGTTTTGGGCCTTGAGTAAGGGAACAGTTAAGAGATGGCACATAAATATTTAGTTGTGCAAGAAAATGGCATAAATGCATGGTTGCTTTAGTGGCTAAGTGAATCAGGAGTGTTTGGGGGTCTCTGAGTAGTCCTGGGTTCAAATCTAGGCTCTAGCAAAATTTTAGTTTTTCTCTTTAGTAAGCCTTGACTCTAGATTGTAGGCCTTATAAGTAATTGTGGTTGATTTATGTCACAAAAAGCCTAGTGTTTTAATGGTAAGTGGCGTGAGGAGTGGTGCATGAGGTCTGAGGTTCGAGTGTTGGCACAACAAAAAAGGGTATTAATTTTGCTGCCCAAGCTGTGTAAGAGGTGGAGTTGGACTAAGATTTTGAGTTTGAATTGGTCATGAGGTGGTTGGAAGCAATTCGAATTGGATGTTGAGTGATTTGTGGAGTGAATTATGGAGAGATAATAGGAGATATTTTGGGAGGATGTGTTTGTGCCGTATAGGGACTTTAGGTGTTCAATTTTGGTTGCTATCTAGTGTTCTTTTGTTTTTGAATTCTTCGGTTTCAATTTTGGGGAAATTCTGTGCAATTTTGCTCTCTCTTCACATTTTTTCAATTTCTGTCACTGCTCGATCCTTTTCATTCTCTATTTTGAGGTAATCAAACATTTCTGGTTACCATTTGGGTTTTCTCATTTTGGTTCTTCTGTACCCTTGCCGATTCTCTTCTTTTCCTTTACTCTCATCATAGTTGACTTTCTCCCCCTCAATCTCCCCACATTTTGTTTATCGACTGCTTTTCTCTCCTTCTTTCAATCTTAGCCGAAAGCATCCTTCTCTTTCCCTTCTCCATTTTCCTTACTATTTTCCCTTTCTTTCTCAATTTTGGGTCCAAATATACACTTCTTTTGGTTTTAGTCTTTGGCCGAAACTTTCTTCTTCATTCCTCATTCTCAGTGTCGGTCTTGACATCTACTCTTGGGTACTTAGAAATAGGTGTATTTGACCGATTATTTCTTTCTCTTGTTGCACTAATTTTTGTGTCTTCCTTCTGCAGTGTCGTGTTGGTGGTAATAACTGAGACTCAGTTCCTCTCTCTTACTATTTCTTTTTGTCATGAACAACTGTTCTGCTTTCTCTTCTTTCTAACAGTTTCCCTTTCGCTATCGACATTATTAGGGTAGTAAGTGGACACTTGGTGTTAGGAGGTCGATTGTTCTCTTCTCTACTCTTAGGTTATATCAAGTGGTTGCACGTTTGGTTCAATCTTTGTGCGTATGCCATGTTGGATAATTAATTATGTTTAGAATGTAGGTTGTCTCTATAGTAGTCTGTAATTGGTTTCGCGAGTTGAATTAAGCGTGGGATACTCTCTCGTTCAATCAAGGCAAGTATCCATATCTTTTCAGGATTAAGTGCTAAATGGGGGTGATTAACCCTATTGATTAAAGAACTGGCGAAGTAGTTTGATTCGATATAGGTTGGTGTTCGTTGGCTTCTGCGCTTTTCGCAATCAGGTGTGTGGTTACTAACACCGCTTAAACTATAGAATGGCAAAAGTCGAAAAGCTGAAAAGCCGAAAGATTGGGCTTTGAGGCCACATGAGCGTGCGTGTAATATCCCGAATTAGGGCCTAATCGAAATAGTGGTTTCGTGACCAAAAATCTGAGATAGAAATAATTATTTTATAATTATTTTGAGGTTTATGATATGATTGCATGATTGTGTGAAAATTTCGTGAAGAAATTCCATACGTAAAGTGCTTAATTTGAAATTAGGGGCTAAATTGAATAAGTTGCAAAATTTGCATTCTAGAAGTTTTTAGTATGAAATTGCTTTGGAATATTAATTAGGAGGCCTTAAATAGAAATTTGACCAATTTCTAAGTTTATGGACAAAAATTGGACATGGGTGGAATTTTTGAAAGTTTAGTAAGAAAGGGCATTTTGGTCATTTCGATATTAAATGAAATAAAAAGGGAAAAATAACACAAAATTGATTATCTTCTTCATTAGTTTCTGCCGAATGCTCCCTCTCTCCATAGCTAGGGTTTCTTCAACTTTCAAGCTTCATAGTAAGTGCATCCAAGCCCCGTTTTTAATTATTTTTATATTTTTGTGATCCTGGTAGCTCGATAAAGCTTATGTTAGCAATAATTTAAGTTAGGGTTCATATTTGGAAAAATACCCATAGGTGAAATTTGTGTATATTGATGTTTTATGATAGAATATGAGGTTTCAGATTATGTTAGACAACTTGTGCTACTCGGTTTTGAGTAAAAACGAGTAAAACGGCTTAATCAGTAAAAATATATATTGTTCATAAGTGTATGTTATAGTGGAAATTTGAGCTTGTTAATGGTAAATAAATGATCAGCATGTCCTAAAACATAAGAATTTGAAATAAAATTTAATTTCCGAGCTTTGGGGCAAAAGTGTAAATATGCAAAAGTTTAGGGGTAAAATTGTAATTTTGTCAAAATTTGAATTAAGGACTATTTTGATAATGTGAGTATTAAATGAGCTAAATGTGCTATTTTAGATCAAGAAAAATGAGATTCAAGTCGTGATCGAGGGAAAAACAAAGTTTACGAGGAATAGGCTCAATTGTTGATATTTTGGTATCGAGGTAAGTTCATGTGTAAATAATGTAACATAATTGCTATTTTAAGTGATTTAATGCTATTTATATGACATGATACTTGTTATTATGAATATTATTCTTTGTGAAATATTATGTATTGGTATGAAAAGTATGTGATTAAATTGATAAGTATCAGATGAAAGCAACGTATTGGTTCCGATATTCGGAGGAGAACGACTGGGAAATGTGTGATTGAGGAAAATCCCGTTTGAACCTTGGGAATAGATTAGGATGCAAGTGACATGTCACTAGGATGGTTGGGCATCCGAGCTCGTTGAGTTGAGTCCGAGTTCACTTATGGATGCGAATGTCCGAACTTGTTGAGTTGAGTCCGAGTTCGTGAGATGTAACTAGGCATCCGAGCTCGTTGAGTTGAGTCCGAGTTCACTTATGGATGCGAACGCCCGAGCTCATTGAGTTGAGTCCGAGTTTGCTTATGGGCGGGTTACATGGTTACTTGATTATATATGTGGCACTTATGTGCATATTATCCATGTATCCGAGTTATATTCCGAGGTGTTCAACGGGTAAAATTCTAGCGAAATGGAAGAACACTCAAAAGGCAAGTATCATTTTGATAAGTGTTGTGAAATGGATACTTTGGAAAGGTATGTACTTAACCCTCGGGTTGAAACTTGATACAACAACAATAATGTGGTAAGATGACAATTGATGATTAGAAATGTGATATATGTTTTGGTGATACCATGCTAGTGTAGTTTGGAAGAATTGCTTTGTTATGTTACTTGTTATTTGCATATGAACTTACTAAGCATTTATGCTTACTCCCTCCTTTTCATTCATTGTAGTTTTGGACAAGCCGGCTCAGGAATCGGGATAGGTCGAAGGCTCGTTCACACTATCCGAAGAACTATTTTGGTAAAATGGCTTGTATAACTCAAATATGGCATGTATAGCAATATACTTGTTTTGTGTAATTAATCTTGCGATATGGTTGTGGTTTGGTTGGAAAATGCCTGATAATGATTAGTCCTTGGAATGGTTAATTTAGATCATGTATGAGACATGTATGTTCAAAGTGTTAATAGTTCATGAATTTTCATAGAAAAGTGAAAATTTGTCATAAAACAGAATGTTGTAACAGCAGTAATGTAAGTTTGAAAAATCACTAAAAATAGTAGAAACCGAAATAGGTGATGAATTAAATATGAAATTGAAGCTTAATGTGTCTACTTTCATATGGAAGAAGAAAAACAGGTAAAGGAGTTACATGTTATGAGATATTTGAGTTTTAGTGAAACAGGGCCAGAGCAATTTCTGGATCCCCTATTCCAACTTTGGAAATTCACCACAAATTGTAAGAAAATAATTAGGAGGTGTACTTTATATGTTCAGAATCCTTATTGAGTTTAGTTTTAATAGAAACAAATAGTATAGTCATATGTATTTTGTACAGAGAGAAAAGTGGTTTGTAGTAAGCAGAGGTCAGTGCAGTCGAGTTCTGAAATAGGGGTAACTTTAACTAATAAACTGTACTAATTGGCTAGATCAAAAATTCTAGAAAAACATTAGTAGATAGATATATGAGTCTAGTTTCAGGAAAAATTTATGGATCTTGATTTCGAGTTTCGTAACTCGAGATATGATTTTTAAGCGACCATGACGCAGAAAGACAGCTTGCTACGAAAATTTAATTAGTTGATTTAAAATTTAAAAAGTGATGAAATAAGTTTAGTAACACCTCAAGCTCGACTCCGGCGACGGTCTCGGGTAAGAGGGCGTTACACTGTGAACGCTCATGTGAAGAATCGAGTCCACGAAACATGGGCATGTGGCTGTAAAGGCCACCATGAGCGATCTCATGGGCTTAGGCCGTTTTGGGCCTAGTTGGGTCGAAATGGGCTATGTGGGCCCAATGGGCTTATGGGCCTTCTGATGGGTCGGTACGTGTACCTAGACCCCGATTTGGTGAAATGATCAAAATATGCCCGTAGGTTAAAATGACCGATGTAACAGCCCTAATTTGACCCTAATCGGAAAAGTGGTTTCGGAATCACTAACCGAGTCAAAAAAAATAAATTAAAAAAATTAATGTTATTTTCTATGTTTACTAGATGTGAAAATACATGTGTGAATCTTTGAATGTTTTGATTTTTTTTCATTTGATGTAAATTGATCAAAAAGGGCTTAGTTGATAAACATTGAAATTTTGTTAGGCAAATAAAAAAAAAAATGGCCGAATAGTTGAAGTTACAAAAAGGGGGTCCTTGCATGTCAAATTGTCCACTTTTAACACATCGGCAATGATGTTATAATTTTGACATTTTGTGGTTATAATATTAGTTAAAAATATTTAATAGTTATTAAATGTGAAAACATGAATAAAATAATGGGAATGGTGATAAAAACAAAGTTATCATCTTTTTCTTCCTCCATGACCGAAACTAAGGCAAAGAATAAGAGAGGAGAAGAGCTTGTAAGCATTCGGCTATAGAGGTTCCTTGCTTTTAAAAAGGTATGTAAGGAATTCCTTTGTAAATTGGTTTTGGAATTGGGTTGTTGAGTGCATATTGTTGTTAACCCACGGTTTTGAGTTATGGATCTATGAACATTTCCACATTCGGCAACTTGGGAAAAATGTGGAAGTATAGTTAAATTTGTTAATGTGAAATCTTGAGTGGTTATAATCATGTGTTAAATGCAAGAATTGGATTGTATTTGTAAGAAAATTTAAGTAGATATTAATTATGGCATTCGGCTACTTTGGGTAAATGAGGAAATTATGCTTAGTTTTGGAAAATTTGTAATTGAGTTGCTAATATGTGCCTATATGATGACCGAATGAGTAATTTGTACATGTATTACTAAGTTGAATTTTTGTTTAGGAAGTCCACATTGAAGTTGCCCCATGAGTGCTAATTAGTAGATAATTTTAATGTTGAGCAATGAGTAAGGATTATATGTGGTTTAATAACTAATTAAACTTGCTTTATACGGCTAGAATGAGCTTTGACATTTGGCTAAAACGACTTAGTGTAAACTTGTTACTAAATATTAGGAATACATGCTTAAATACAAATCTTTGATAGTTTAATTGCCGAATGACCTTCCTTGGACAAGAAATTGTATAATTGCTTGTAATTTAAGATGTTGAGGTTGTGAATTAGTTGATGAGTGATATTCGGCTATGGTTGATTTAGTTGAGAAATCTAAGCTAATGATAGAAGCTGAAGTATTATTGCTAATAAGTTGTTAAAGTGCTGAATGTGTGTCATAATAGAAATATTTATTTTATTGATATGTATTTGTTTAGCTAAAAGAGAAAGTACTGTATGCTCTTTTTGAATGAGAGTGTTGACATTTTTTGATTAAGAAGAATTAGTAAGGTGATTGAACTGGTTTACTTGTTTTAAAGCTCAAGAATAAGGAAAGTTAAACTCGGATAAAGGAAAATCAAAAACTGATCGAATAGCCGAGATTACGTACGAAAACCACCCAGGTAAGTTCTTAAGATTTTAACTCGGTTTGGTATGCTGAATGATTAAATGAAAGTAGCCTACAGAATATTGTTTTTATTTAGTCTAGATGCATAAGGAGATGGAATGGAAATTAATTTACCGAATATAGTTATAATATATATTTATTGAATTGGATGTGAAAAGTGAGATGATTATTTGAGAACTAAAAGTAATCATAATTATATGTTATTATTAATTATGTGAGGAAGCTGTGTATAATATGAAGTATTGCATTTTGGTATTTGCTGAAAGTGAATTAAATGTAGGACATAAGTCGATTGAGACTTGGGTGTATGAATGAAGTTGATAAACTATGTGTTATGATGCCTGAATTATACCTATAATTTAATCGAATGAGAAAATGCCTTTGTGTAAATGTACATATGATACGTCCACATGGGGAATGACAATGTGTACCAAATTGTGGATGTGAGATGGGAAGTAAATGAGAATCAGTTGTATGCTTATAATAGGCCAAATGGAATTTAGTATGTGAATAAATGTTACACATAAGTATGTATTTACAAATTGAGTTTGAATATTTGATTTAAGAACAGTCGGTAAGTTTTAAGTATTCGAATCAAATTTCTGTATAGATCTAATGTAATTTTGTACTTAAGACGTAATGAAATGAAGAGGTACAACATCTAGCTTAAGACCGAGAAGTACATAGAAGTTTGAGTAAGAATTGTGTTATGTTTGGAATGAGTGTGAATTATAAGTAAATATATGAGTTGAAGACAAGTAAGAGATAAAATGAAATGAAAGTAATTCATGTATATGTGCTGTGATTTGGTGATACTAAGAAATAAAGACGGAGTATGAGATATATAAATATGACTTTATTGTATTTAGTGTGTAAGGACGAATGTGAAGTGTATTATATATTTATATGCATGTGATGAGTCTGAATGGCTGATGTGAATTGTGTGTAATATACATATACATACATGCTGTAAGGCCAAATAGAATAGGAAATGTTGTATGACTAAATGGTCATTATAAAAAGAAAGTAAATCATGTGACTTATGAGTAGGTTTTTAATGAAGGTATTACCTTATTAATGTGTTTGTGCATACTAAAGTGTGATAAACTTTGTGAATTGACTATCATACAAAAATATCCGGGCCTAAAGTCCCGCAGGCTTCGTGCTGGTATTATTCAGATTTTATACCTAGCAGGCGGTTTGCCGATGATCTGATAAGTATATATGACAAAGAGGCTCAGTTATGTATAAAAAGGGCAAGTAAAATTTCATAAAGCATTAAGTAATCCAGGTATGTAATATTTATTTTTTTAATATGTGAGAGTGGTCCCAATATGATTCTTGGATTCGAAAATTGAAAAGTACTTGGAAATTTTTATAGAATCATAGATACTTATTTCATTCGGCCATTTTAGAAAGTATCTTGAAGTTGTTGTATTTTATGAGTAATCGAACCTCAAAATTTGATTGGGAGTAAGTACATGTATAATCGGCCATTATGAGCTCTTAGGTATGAAAGTATATTAGTTTTAGGTGAACGATGATCATTTGAAACTTTATATGAAATGTGATGCCTGCGTTAGTTTTGTTGAACTAATGATATGTCAGCGATGTAGTTATAATGAGGCTATGCATATTCAGTAAGTCGGCAGTCCTTCGAACATGATAGAGAAGAACTTTGAGCATAAATTTAGTTGTTGTTTAAGTACCTATTGTTTACTAAGCTCATGCACTTACCGTGAAATTGTTTTACTCAGTTTCTGGAATATGTTCAATACATTAAGCTGGCCAGGTATGTATCATGCACACGTAAGTGAATTTAATTCGAATTGAATCATGAATCTTTAAAGTGATGTGGTTATGAACAAATGTTGTGTCTACAAGTGTGATAGTAATACATTCAGTCCATTTATGAGGCCATGGGAAAGTATGTGATACAACCATGAGATATGAACGTTAGATTAAGTAAAAGTATATACTAAATTGCCCTAAGTCTATGCATATATCCGGCTAAGTGGTTAAGTACCTAGAAAAAAATTTCCAGTGTAATTGATTGATTGACTGATAAGTAAGTTAAACTGTACATATGTAATGCTTAAGACTTACTAAGCATAGAAATGCTTACTCTGTTTATTTTGTTCCTCTGTTTATAGATCTCGTTTTGAAGCTACGGACTCGAGGATTCAAGCTTTAATCACCTACACTATCGTCGTTACTTTGGTACATTCGATAGTTATTTTGGAACAATGGCATGTATAGGCTAATCTCCTTCTTTTGAATCGGATTTTATTTTGAGATGTATATATATTAGCCATACGAAAATGGCTTTCTTAGTCTCTAAGTCTGAGCACATGGTATGATGAAATTATGTGTCGTTTTATTTTAATATGTTTAGGTGAATGGTAAAGGAAGTAAAGACGTATACCATTCATGCTTAGTTGAATGACATAATGAAATTTTTAGGTAGTAATAAATATGCATTGTGAGTCGAATATGGTCGGTTATGTCATCTAAGAATTTGTTTATGTTTATTGGATGGCATTTTCGGCTAGGAAAATTTTTAAACGGATCATTGATTTATATTCGATGCATACATGCATCTATGTCTGCTAAGTGATTATGAACCCTTGTGTGTTTTAAATCAATTGTGTAATATCTCGAAACCCTAATCTGGTAACGGACGGGGGTTTAGGGTGTTACAACCGAAATACCCCCATAGGGTAAAATGACTGAAATACCCCCATAGGGTAAAATGACCGAAATACCCCCATAGGGTAAAATGACTGAAATACCTTCGTAGGGTAAAATGACTAAAATACCTCCGTAGGGTAAAATGATAGAAATACCCCCATAGGGTAAAATGACCAAAATACCCCCATAGGGTAAAATGATTGAAATACCCCCGTAGGGTAAAATGACTAAAATACCCCCATGGGGTAAATCTCACGGACATATGGGGATAATAGACCTGGCTGTGTCACACATATGGCTAAGGTCATTTCTATTCTTAGTAGGCAACACGGGCATGTGGGCCCACATGGGCCACATAATGGACCTTGGGCCCATATACACTGATATGTATGTTGAGGTTACAAGAGTCGCTTGAGATGATTGTGGACCTTCTGATGGGTCGATAAGTGTGCCTAGACCCATTCTGTAGAAAATGATCGTTATACCCCTATGAGATTACAACTGATTTGTTCTATGCTATGTATGACTATGATTGAGCATGGCATGTTGCATTCACGTATGTTATTATGACATGACATTCTGCATGGGGATGAGTTATTATTGACGAAGGAAGTGTTATGACTTTTAGCCATCCTGATTATGGTATTCTGCCATCCTGATTATAGCACTCTGCCATCTTGATTATGGCATTCTGCCATCCTAATTATGGCTTTTAGCCATCCTGCTTATAGCTTTTAGCCATCCACTTTATGGCTTGTAGCCATCTTATTTACTGGCAGCTTTGCTGTGATATCGATTAGTGCCGCAACCGGTGCTAATCTTGGTGTGTTTGGATGTGTGGGTCGATTCTATCCCCACATGATGTGATTGGCAGGACGGAGTGGTGTGTTTGGCTGGATTGGGGTGGGATTTCCGTTGCATTTCTGCTTTGTTTACTGATACTACATTGGGCTTAGGCCCACCTGATTCTGTAATGGGCTAAGGCCCACCTGATTCTGTAATGGGCTAAGGCCCACTTGATACTATTTCTGTAATAGGCTCAGGCCCAGATTGTTACTGCATTTTGTATGTCTGACTGATTGTATATTAGGGGATTACACACTAAGTTTTCATAAACTCATCCCACTATTTAACTGTATAGTTAATCCTCAGCGTTAGGCGGTTCGGTGCTGTGAGGAGCTCAAAGGTGGCCACACATCCATACGGCTTTATAGTAGCTTTTGAATTATAGCTATTACTTTTGGGTTTTCATTATGTAATAAGGCCTCTTTAAACTTGGTTTTCTTTTTTGTATCTATCTATGGGAATTATTTATTTAGATTGATACTTAACATTGGTTTTCATAAAAGGTTAACTGTTTTCAAAACATCGCATTTTCACAACATTTTTTTTTGAAAATGCTTCTGCAACAAACAATGTTCTAAAAGAAATGATAACTTAAACTGATTAACAAATGACCAAGATGATTTGAGAGTTAACAAAAAGGCTTTAGCCTTCAATAGGCTTTTATCAATAAGACTAAGTATTCGAAAAGCACTGCAATGTGACACGCTAGAGTCGACACGCTAGAGTCGACCATAACGTCTAGGCTGGGTTTGGGGTGTTACAAGGAATGCATGACTTGAAGGTAAAAAAAAAAAAGAGTTAAAATAGGAGCTCTTTAAGGTTACAACTGAGTTTTATATCATTTTATAGAAAAAATCTTAAATAGGGTTTTTAATTTTTTATCCTTATAATTTCAGTATATTAGCTCTGTTTTTTTTAACTTCCAAATGTTGAAAGTTACCAGTGTATTGATAACATTTTCTGTAATGCCCCAAAAATCTATGTTTTAATTTTATGTGTTTGTTTTGAATAAATGGACTGTTTGAGTGGCTTAGGAGTGGTTGGGAGTCTCTGAGAAATCCTGGGCTCGAGCCTTGTCATTTGCAAAAATTTTTTTTCTTAATTTAAAGAGCTGGACTGTAGTGGGTAGCCTTTTAAAATATTGCGCTTAACTTTGACACAAAGAAGCATGATAGGCTAAGTGGTAGTGGCATGTTAGGGACACAAGGAGGGCTTGGGTTCGAGTCACTTTGTGCATGAGGAATATTTAGTTTGCTCTCTTGTCCTGTGAGAAGCACAATGTGACTCAAACATTACTGGATGGTGAATTTGACTTAGTCTTGGAGAGAATTTTGGCTACCAAGATATGGGTAGGTAGGATAGACTCGATTGAGTGATTTTGGGAGTGATAAGGGGAGAAAAAGTAGGAAAGGGGAACGTAGTGATAAAGGTTGTGCCGAATAGGTAATTGTGAGTGTAGGAATTCGGCTAGGGTGTTTTCTCTCTTTTGGATTGGTTGAGTCACTTTTGTTTTGGAGAAATTTGCCTTTCTTGCCATTTTAGGCTGTACTCCGAAGTGCCGAAAGTAATCCTCAATTAATGCCGTTTAGGTTATTGAAGTTTTTCCATATTGACCATTGGAAAGGCTAGTTTGCATTACCATAAACGTCTCTCAACCTCTGTCGATTTGTCCTTCTTTGTTCACTTTTCCTATTCCTCTTTTTCTTAAACTGAACATAGCTTCTCTCTCTCTAATTCTTCTCTTTTCGGTCTCTCTCTACTAAGTTGAATCTTCTCTCTATTTATTTTTCATTTTTCTTCTCTACTCTCTATTCTCTTTCAATTCTAGCCAAATAGATCATAGGCCTTGCAAGTATATTTTTTTCGCTTGGCCGAGTACACCTATTCTTTTTTAATCGATTCCATTATCATCTTTTTCTTTTGTACCAAGTCGAATACTGTAACCCTTATCTACTCACTAGCAATTGATTGAATCGCTTTATACAACTCACTTTTCTATCATCAATTCGGTAAGTTCTTTCAACTATTCAAGGCAAGCTATTTTGGTTAACACCATTTTCTTAAATCTCTATTATTCGGGTTCTTTTCTCTTTTCACTTCTGGAGTGACCGAATCTTGCATCTCAGGGGTGGGTGCTCTTTTGGTGGCTTGGAGTTGGGGCATACTTGGGTAAACCATTGCGAGGTCCTCTTCATTTTTGGTTTACATTTCGGTAAGTGTTATACAATGATACCAATCTTTGGTCTATCAGTTTAAGGATGCGATGGTTTATGTCTTCGTGGTATTGTAGGATATCTCTAAAAGGGGAGGTTGATTGACTGTCTCTTGTAAAGGTTGAGGGGGAGATTTGCAGTTAATCAACTAAGGTAGGTGGTTGTAATCTTTTCGATAAGTGTGATTGAGAGGGATTGTTAAGTCTAGATGTTATGAGACTAATGGTGTATGGTATATGACTTAGGTTTGGAGTGCTCGAGGAGCAAAGCATGTCTCGCAAACAGGTGTGTAAACCCCCCGTTTAAACTGCGTAGCGGCAAAAAGCCGAAAAGCCAAAGGGCTGGCATTAATGCCACACAAGCGTGCAAGCGCACGTGTGGTGATGCGAGCCCATGAAACATGGGTGTAGGCCACCATGAGCGTTCTCGTAGACTTGGGCTGTTATGGGCCACGTTAGGCCAAAATGGGCCGTGTGGGCCCAATGGGCTCGTAGGCCCTACACATTTAAAATCCACGATATGTGGCAAATTCTGGACTGGACTATGTAGTTGCGTAGCCATGATTGAATCTGGGCCAAATGGGCCACACAAGTGTGTGAGCCCAGTTGGGTCGACAGTGGGCCTCGAGCCCATTTATACTGTTATGACTGTTTGAGTTACCGAAGTCACTCTAGGTGTCTATAGACCTTCTAAGGGGTCAGTATGTGTACCAAGATCCCAAAAGCGGTAAAATGACCAAAATACCCTTAAAGGGTAAAATGACTATTTTACCCTTGATAGATACAAATGACCGTCATACCCCTAGAGGTAGATCAACTGTATTTATGATATAAATGTGACTGTTACTGATCATGACATGCTGCATACACGTATCATTTATGACATGACATACTGCATGGGATTGGGATTCTGATATGGAGGAAGTATATTGTATTGGTGGCTTTGCCATATATACTGTTACTGGTGGCTTTTCCACATATACTGTTACTGGTGGCTTTTCCACATATATTGATACTAGTCGCTTTGCCACATATATTGATACTGGTCGCTTTGCCACATATATTGTTACTGGTAGCTCAGTTACGATATTGGTGTATTGGTTGGCTGGGTCAATTTTATCTTCACATGGTGTGTTGGTGGTACGGAGTGTTGTGTTCGCTGGATTGGGGTGGGATACACTAATGCATTTCTGCAATGTACTATTATTGTATTGGGCTAAGGCCCACACTGATACTATATTGAGCTAAGGCCCACACTGTACTTTTTTTGAATAAGGGCTCAGGCCCAGACTATTTCTGCATGATTTATACTGATTGACTGATAGGGGATTACACACTGAGTTTTTGTAAACTCACCCTTCTTTTAACTGTTCAGGTAATCCCCAGCCTTAGGCGATTTGGTGCTGCGAGGGACTCGGAGGTGGCCACAGAATGGCAGATAATTTTTAGTTGGATTTATTTATACTTTTAATTATGTTTTGGGTTTTGTTTTTATAATAAGGCCATTTATAGGTTTTAATTTTAACCGAGCTTTTGTTTATTTACATAAAACTGCTAGTTAGAGAAAGATGAGTTTTCAAAACAATAACTATTTTTAAAGCCACGCAACTTAAACTTTAAAGTTTTTAAATGCTTTTGCGATTTAAATCAGTTTAACACACAGATGGCAAGCATTTTGTCCAGTTGATTTGCTAATTGTAAAGAATTTAATTCACTAAAGTTTTCTACAAAATCTCAAAAGGGGTTTTATTTGTCTACTCACAATTCCGATTCTCCGAAAGACATTATGATGTAGCACGTCAAATTCGGCCATTACGTCTAGGCCAGGTTTGGGGTGTTACATTTTCCATCGTTAAAAGAAGATTAGAATTTACAAATTTTCAAAAATAGAAACTAAGTTGTGTTTCTATTGTATGTTGTGTGTTATTCCTTAGTATAATTTAAGTCATTTTTTGTTAGAGCCTGAGGTTCTTCAGTTGATTCTGAATTATCATACATATTTGATTTTCGATTTTTGGCCATTTCAAGCTTGGGTTATTCATTTTGGCCCTTTGAACCAGTGCAATCATATATCTACATAACTTGTATCTATTGGTACTATGGGTAAGATTTTAGTGGGAACAAGAACAATATATTTGTTGTAGGGGTGTCATATTCTCCATATCTTCTATCTGTTGGTATTATGATTGGTGAAGCAGATTTCAACATTTTCCTTAGAACAGTCACTGCACTTATTTTTTATTCAACTAAAAAGATATTTAGCAAAACAAATTTATCTTGCTTTTCATATTTCATCTCTTTCTTATGCATAGTAATTTGAAAATTGTTACAAGTATCTTTATTTCTTTAGTTTGGGCAATATCCCTAACAGATACTCCATTAGACATCCATGAAACTTGAAAAAAAAATCATGCTCATAGTTTATGTCCTACTTTTGAAATAAAGAAAAGAAGACATGCAAATAATATAATGAATCTGAATTTAGTAAAATAATTTTAATAGTAATAACAGTTGGATTAGTAGAGTGAATAAATTGTTAGAAATAAATGAATGGTGATTAAATGAGTGGCATGTATTAAACTTTTCTAATACATTTTAAATTGGTCAAATTATAATTTCAATCCTTATACTACCTCAAATTTGACGATATAGTCACCTTGTTCTTTTTTCTTTTCAAGTTACAACGTATCTAATAATACAATTACTGAACTAAAAAGAATCCATACATGTAACGACAACAAATAAATGGAACTAAACGATTAAAGACCCTACAACCTATTAAAATTTTAAAACACAACATGTAAATGCAATTTCATGCAATTTCCATAACATATTTTTAATTTTTTTTTGCCCATACAACCTATTACATAATTTTTCTTCAACATTGAAGACATCATTACTTGCAAAGATATTAATATTTGTGTAATGAATTTTTTGTTCAAGATATTATTATTTGCTAAACAAAGAGTCGATTTTATTTAATGAAATTTGATAAAGAACTGAATTTCATGTTTTTTACTTGGAAAGATATTTGTAATTTTTATTTTGTGCTTTGCAAAGATTCTTAATATGTATTGTTCATTTTTCTTTAGCAGTGTGTTATTGCTTCCTCTTCTTCTTTGGCTTACTTGATTGCTTCCTCCACCGCAGTTAAGCTTCTTGTATTCACTGATCATTGTAAGTTCTTTTGTAATTAAATTCTTTGATTTTGTTTTACTGTTATTAAGATTAGTATTGAAAAAATGTTACCATTTTACTATGATTTGAAGGTAAGAAACACTTTAATATCTTACAGTAATGACTCGTCTATCTTTAATAGTATAAAGTGAGAGGTGTAAAAGAATTAGTCTTGCATTGACAATATGGTTGCAATATGTACAGTTCCAAGCTAGTTCTTAGTTACATTGGGAGTCATCCCTAGCCTACATACTTATAGACTAAGGATTAGATAATATATTTTAGATTTTTATACACAACGAGATTATATGAAAAGACTTGTATATGATAGTGATGAGACCCGTATTGAACAAGTTAAGATGAATATAATTACTTTTTTTAAACTACGTGAGATGTTACATACTTTAGGAGGATTGAAGTCATCAAGGAACATGCTTGTTGATGAGTAAGTGAAAATGTTTTTACATATCATTGCTCATCACCTTAAAAACTGAGTTATCATACATAACGTTAATAGGTCTAGGGAAACCATTAGCAGATCACTTCACAATTTAAATGTTGTCATACGCTTACAAGATGTGCTATTTAAAAAGGCAAAGCCAATTACAACTAATTCTACAAACCCAAGGTGGAAATGGTTCAAGGTATTAAAGTGAGTTCTATATATAGCTCGTACATAATTTAGTTTATTTAAATTTAAATATAGTATCCTAATCCAAGGTTTTATACATGTGATGTAGAATTGTTTAGGTGCTTTATATGGAACTATATCAAGATTAGGGTTTCAAAAGTTGATAAACCTAGATATTGAACGCGAAAAGGTAACATAACAACAAATATGTTAGGTGTTTATACACCTGATATGCATTTTGTTTATGTTCTTCCTGGTTGGGAAGGTTTTATTGCTAATGGATGGGTTCTTCGAGATGCCATTAGTCGAAGACATGGACTAAAAGTTCCTTAGGGTAAAGCGTAGAATTAGAGGAATTTGAATTAATTTTAAGACCATACTTTTTTGGGAAAGTTTACCATGATAAATAATTTTTTCTTTCTTTTTTAATAGGTTTTTATTGTAATACCGCAAACCCAGCTTGGATGTTAATACCGAATCTGGATAAGTTACACCAACTCATTTTGAAAAAAAAACACAGAAATCTAGTTTGAAGTTGTAAGGTAAAACAATGTATAACTTGATAATTCATTTTCCAGTTTTAGGGAGAAATCACCTTACTAAGTTAATTCATTTTAATTGCAGGAAAACACTTAAATATCACTTATTTCTTGTAGTAGCATTCATTAAGTTAAACATAGTTTTGAAAACTATGGTTTGATTATGAAATTTAACGCATTATAGTTTGGAATAAAATATTCCAAATACGATAAAGTAGTTCAAAGCAACAAATAAAATCTAAAACAATTAACAATCCCCAAATAAAAGTTCAAAACAGTCTAATTAAGGATAAAACTTTAACTTAACCAAATCCAAAAACAAAAATTTAACTCGAGGTCTTGCTACACCGATCTGCCCTAAGTTTGTTGGTTACATGAGAGGAAAACGAATAGAAAGTGAGCTTACGAGCTTAGTGTGTAACACATTCCAATCAACAAATGAAATGCACATAAAGTAACAGATATATTTTCAAATGCGTGATGAGATATAGAATTAGATGTATTTTCATAATTAGATACAGATGCATAATTAGATACATGTTCAGATGCATAATCAGATCCTACCCCTATTTGCTACACACCATCTCCGTTCATCCATACTGTAACACCCCTTACCAGGGTTTAAGGGTTTATCGCTTTACCCGAGCACGAGGCATTACCAAACAATATCACGTCTAATCATACAAACTCAAGCCATTAAATTTCGTTAAAATTTAAAATTTTTACATACTATATCACACGATCCTTAAAATGGGCCTATGGGGCCCTAAACATATTTTGGAAGTGGTCCAAGACCAAACCGAAAACTTAGAAAATTTTTGGAAAATTTGCCTTATTACAGGGCACACACCCGTGTGAGATAGGGGCACGCCCGTATGGGCAGGCCGTGTGGTCACACATGCCCATGTCCCCTATCCATGTTGAATTTTTGGAAAATTATTTTCATTTCAAACCTACAGGGGTTTTCACACGGCTGGGCATACACTCGTGTCCTTAGCCCGCGTCCTACCACACGGCCTCGACACGCCCGTGTGAAAAACTTGGGACATTCTGTTTATGACGTCAGCATGCCATATCGGTCACACGACCATGAGACGCGCCCGTGTGACCAGGCGGTGTGACATCCTTAAGCTCCGAAAATGACAAGTAGGGTTCACACACTCAACGCACATAGCCGTGGGGTTTGGCCATGTGGCCCTAAGTTATGCTATATTCCAAGCCATTCCTAGCCCCAAAACACATACAAACACTACCATATTTGACACCACATATCAACACATCTTTAAACATCAAAATATCACCTAGCATACCATGAACTACCTGAAAAGACATATATGGACCATTATCATCATTGGCCATGTCACATGGCCTTGTTTACAAATGACTTATCAAATGACCTTTGCCCACATTATGGTTGAACCAACATGACACCTACAACATCACTAAGTCCCTATACATGCCATAGTCTAAGAGTTTGTTAACTATACCAAAAGATAATGTCGATATTGTGGGTGATCCTCCGACATGATCCGATCCCGAGCTAGCTTGACTGAATCTATTAAAACAAGGACAAATAGAAAGGAGTAAGCTTCAAAAGCATAGTAAGTCTATATGTAAATAATTAACATTAAAATAACATTCAACCACACCAAGGATATCTCTTATATACCAACTTACCACCCAAAACTTACCAACTTTCCCATACAATTCACACACATTATTTTTACTTATTTAAGTCCATATGCACCCTCATAACCACATACATTTTCCCATAATTTCACTTGCCCAAAGATTATATACCACACCAAATCTCTTTAGTGAGCATTCCCGTTGAGCTTTTCGAATTAACATTTGATACTCGGTGGATTTTCTATTCATGATTCCACCAATCACATAAGTCCGACTCTCGGGTACATATGGTGAAGATCACTTTATCATCCATGTGACTTAGTCATTTATTCTTGTAGCCGTCATATGCACATGGTGAAGGTCACTTTATCACACATGTGACTTAGCTACATATGACATTGCTCTCATGTATAAATGGTGAAGCTCACTTTATCATCCATGAGGCATAGTCATCAAGTCCCATAATTATCATTACACATGATAAAGGTCACTTTATCACACATGTGGCTTAGCCACTGAGCTCCATAACCCTCGGGTCTATATGGTGAAGATCACTTTATCACACATGTAACTGAACCATATTTTATTCGTATCACCCGTTATTCCGAAGGTTCAACCGGGAACTCTCATTTCCAACTCAACCAAACAACATAGAAAATTATAATCATCAACAATTCATCATAACCATTAAATATCATTAATGCATAATTAAAACAATTAAATTACTTGCATATAAACTTACCTCGATAACAAAATGTGATAATTTGCAATTTAGTCCGAAACCTTGCCCTTGCTTCAGTCAAGGTCAATTCCTCGATCATCTCGATCTATAATAACACATTTAACTCGTTTAATACACACCTTGTTCAATTTTGTCCAAAATCATCCTACAACAATTTTTACCATTTTACCCCTAACTTTGTCAATTTTTACAACTGAGTCCCTAGGCTCGTAAATTGAAATGTATCGATTCCTTTGATTTCCCTGGCCTAGCTGAATGTCTATAGTACCCAAAACAACCCACATTTCTCATCAATTTATACTTTTGACCTTCAATTTATTAACTTTACAATTTGGTCCTTTTTAGGGACTTCCATGAAAAATCACCTAGAAATCATAGTTTACCACACCCTAAACCTTCATATTCCACCATTAGACATCAAAATACTTACATGTCATAGATGGGTAAAATTTTAAACATCAACTCTGGCTTAAAATAATGGTAGAAATAGCTAGAGCAAGTTACAATGATTCTAAAAATACGAAAAAAATTAAAAACGGGGCTTGATTGCACTTACTTGTGAGCTTGAAAATCAACAAAACCCTAGCTATGGCTTCCCACCATATTTGGCCAAGGAGAAGAGATTATGGACAAGATTTTGCCTTGTTTTTCCCTTTTTATTCTTTTATTAACAAAATGACCAAAATGCCCTTCAATTAAAACCTTTAGTATTCCACCCTTCCTTGGGCATTTTTGTCTAAACTAAGTTAAAATGGTTTAATTACAATATAAGGACTTCTAATTTTAAAACTTAATTCAATCAAGTACTTTATGAAATAAAACCCGTATTTTTCACCTATTGCAATTTAGTCCAACATACCAAATTGGACATGCAACTAATAAAATTCACACACCAAAATTTCACATATTTATCCAAACACCCAATAAACATAAAGACTAAATCGAACCTCAAATTCATGGTTTCGAAACCATTTTTCCGTTTAGCCCCTAATTTGGGCTGTTACACATACACATTCAATAGGGTATTAAATACGCTTCCAATACCATACACCTATAAGTAAGCGTATATCACTTTTCAGAATAATACAGTCAAGCTGCTAGATATAGTTTGTGGTAAATTGCCAGAAGCACATAAACGTGGCTGAGCCACCAAAATAGATATATGTGGTTTTTAAACCACCAGATAAGGCAGATTATTAAACTACCAGCACTTGCTCCATCAATTCTATTCCTACCCCAATGCTCATGCAGATGTTGACAGTTGTTATGCACATATGTCATTCATGCTTTTCACATAACATGCCATCAGAATTATCAGAATACAGATAATGTGTATACATTTCACATACCATTTCCACATTACTTACAATAACATACTATCAGATATCATGTTTTCAAATCCTATTTATATAACATGAACATTACGGAGTGGCTAAATATGCCTCATAGATCAATACAGTCCGAGGTGAAATTTCCAAAAAAATGGGCCTACATGCCCCTGTGGCCCACACAACCCAACAGGCCCAGCCTGTGTGGCCCACATAGCCTAACACACGACCCAACACATACGGTCTGGCACATGGCCTTGTGACATCGACAATGAGTTTTTCGACATTGCGTCGTTCGCTATTTTTTGAGTTTTTCATTACACACCTGATTATTTTCATTGTTGATTCAACAACGAGCATTGCGAAACCTAAAACGTTAATTAATACCAAACATTTAGCAACAGTTCACCAAGTTTAAGCCACTAATTCAACCACAACCGCCAACATAAAACTTTATCAAACTAGAAAATTAGCCTTACGGCATTCAATTGCTTATCTAAGAGAACAACGATAGTACTAAATAATCTCCTATCTCGTCCAAAGGACGTCGTGCATCTCACCAATTTCTCTTAGCAATACACAAAACAATTAGACCACCCAATAGAACCCTTAATCCAAACTCACCTATTACCCCTTGGAGAAAATGCCAAAATGGAATTTAAAAAGGCATACAAAACACTAACGAAACGACAAATTGACCGTCAAAAACTAGCACACACGTAAATGACAACAAGGTAGTAGTCTAACAAAGAATTAAAGATTCATAAAGGAAAATTAACAAAATAGGAAAACAAATAGTTCCCTTTAGCAGTAACTACGGCAAAAATTGAAAAGAAGGTAGATGGGGAAAGGGAAAACGTGTAACGAAAGAAAGGGAAAGTGGGAGATATTTTTTGGGATTTTTTTTTCAAAAGTAAAATCCAACACAATCCCACTACTAACCACTTATCAGATTTTAGAGTTTGAAATTGACCGAACCTTATCCACATGGGCAGCATATTGGGGATTTAGTAAAAATTATTCTATTTGCACATACAGAGATTCGAACACAGGACCCAAGGGTAAGTTGAAGCCTTACCATTGAACCAACAGGCTTATTCTTTTCAACAGATGCATACAAATATTTTTTTAAACCAGATACTTAAAGTTGGGGTTTTGAAAAAATTAACAAAAATACAAGGGAAAGGACTCAAACCCAGAACCTCTGACATACAAGCAAATCACTTAACCGCTGAACCAAATAAATTCACTTGACAAATTCACACAATTTAAAAACTAAAATTTTGGGGTGTTATAGTTATTATCTAGTTGATACTGGTTACACAAACTGTGAGGGATTTCTTGTGCATTTTAGAGGACAAATATATCATTTGAGCGAGTGGCGTTAGGGTTATTAACTAAGTACTCTAGAAGAATTTTTCAATATGAAATATGCTTCAGCGTGCAATGTTATTGAAACATGCTTTGGGTTATTAAAACTCAGATGGGGAATACTTAGGAGTTCAGATGGGGAATACTTAGGAGTCCATCATTTTATCTTGTGAGGGTGCATAATAAAATCATTCTTGCATGTTGTTTGCTCATAATTTTATTTGAACCTATATGAGTCTCGATCCTATTGAAATAGAGTTGAGAGAAAGATTAGCTAGTAATGTGATAGTTAACGATGAACCGAATATCGTAAATATTCATCCATCAGATACATGGGCTACTTAAAGGATGGAACTAGCTAATCAAATGCTCTATAAATGGCAAGCATCTAAAAATTAGTTAGGTTTATTAAAACATTGTAGAAGGTTAATTTGTTTATGTTATTTCATGTATCTAGTTTATGAAAATTTAGTGTTGTTTGAATCGTCTTTATGTATTGTAATGCACTTGTTGAATTAGAACTTTAATTTAGTTTCTTTTGATTCTTCATGTGTTATAATTTATAAAGTGTCAACCTTCTGATTCAGAATATCGAACCTAAATTTAATTTGTATTTTTTTCTTAAGATAATTATGTTACGTTTTTCAAAATCAACAGCTTCTTCCCAAAATTCTTAAGGAACCAAAAGGAAATGGGTTCTAGAAGAAGATGCTGCGTTGGTTGCCTATATGGTTGACTTGTATAATGTTGGAACCTAGAACGTAGGTACATGATTTAAGGTCGGTTATTTAGATGAGTTGGAAATAATGTTAGAGAAAGTTTTACCTCATGCTATGTGGAAGGCTAAACCAAAGCTTGAATTGAGGATTAGGACATTGAAAAGGGATTGGACTATAGTTTACGATATGCTTAGTGGAACAGACAATACTAGCTTTAGTTGGAACGAGCATAAACAAATGGTTGTTGCTGAAGATGTTGTATGGAACTCATATATAAGTGTAACAATTATTTCTTGTCTTTATTATCTTTTTTTGACCAAACTTATATCTAATATGGATTCCTTCTTTCTTTTTATAGTCATAAAGCATCCGATTAATTCAGACATCGTAGTTTCCCTTATTATGTCCAACTTACTTCTATATAGGCAAAAGATCGAGCTACTAGAAAAAATGCTAAAACAATTGTAGATATTGTTGAAGAAATAGATTTTGAGGATGTAACTATTGCAAATAATCTTGAAGAAGAAACAATTATCATGGATGTGAAGATGATGTTTCCTTGGATGAGATGAATGTCTCGGCTACACAATTGTAATTGTTGAAGCCAAACCAAGATGGTTCCATATTTTCAAAGAAGAAAAAAAATTCTGATGGAAGTGAACAAATTTCTACTTCAATTACTGATGTTGCCATGTTCTTGGGGGAGAATATAAAGATTGTTGGCCTTGAATTAAGTAGGAGCATTGTCTCCGAGAAAGTGCTTCAAGAAAGTGCTAAAAAATAATATCCGGCCTTTATTCTCTTTAAACTCTCAATTCTCTCAACTCTCTCAATTCCCTTAATTTTTGTTTGAAATTGTCCTATACACTTTGTTTAAAAATACTATAGTTTATTTAATTATTTCTTATATTCATTTCAATTAAATTTTCATGAATAACAAGCTCTCTGATTCATTTTGACGACAAGCACAATTCCGCCACTCAAGCAATAATAGTAAGAAGAAATTTTAAATTTTGTTATTTTCAATTAAGTTAAATTTAAAGTTTTGTAATTTTTAAAATATATTAAACTATTTTATATTGTTGATATAAGTAGGTGGATGATTGTGTTTTGGAGGAGTTTATACATAATTTGTCAAAGAGTTCAGACACTGAAATTCATGATTATTTGCAAGACACAAGATTCTTACATGTATTTCATATGCTCGAGGCTACAAATTGGATCCTACAATCATCGGTGCGTTGGTGGAAAGGTGAAGACTCAAGACACACACATTCAATCTTCCATGCAGTGAGTGTACAATCACACTTGAGGATGTAGGTTTACAATTCTGTTTTTTGATGAATGGGCCAGTCGTTACAAAGTCAACGGTCGCTCCAGGTAAAGAGGACATTTGGGAAGCATTTTTGGGGAAGGTGTCGAACAAGTTTCAAGGTGGTCGAATAGATATGTAGTGGTTGGAAACTAATTTCAAAGAACTTCCTCCAAACACAGTTGACGTCATCAAAGAGTAATATGCCCTAACATTCATCCTAAGGTTAATCTGGGGCATTCTAATGCCTGATAAATCTCAAAATTTGGTACACATAAGGTGGCTACTACACCTAGTCGACTTCAAAGAATGTAGATGATTGAGTTGAGGATCAGTCGTGTTGGCCACATTGTACCAGGAGTAATGCCAAGTGACAGAACTGGATAAGATATCAATCGATGGTTGCTTGCTCCTACTATAGTCGCGAGTATGGTGGCGGCTACCATTCTACGTCCCCGAGTGAACAACCCTTATACATTCCCATTAGTGACAATGTAAAAATCATTTGATAATAATATGTAGTTAATACAGTAAATGTTGTTTATTTATTATATGTTTGAATTAATATATCACTTGAATAGGTGGAACCATAGGTCGAGTTACGTGCGACTACTAGAGTAGATTGATATTCGATTACTATTAGGTCACTGCTTGGAAGTCGAGGTTAGTTACTGATTTTTTCAAACCTATAATAATTTTTCAATGATTTGTAATTTAAAATTCTGTACATAACATAATTTACAACTGTGTACTACAATTTGAATGGATGCCATATGCCGATCATGATATCATGGAATGCGTCCTGCCAGAATTTTTTTCTATTCAAGGTATGCAGGACATGAAGGCCCATTAATAGTGTATGTGACGGTGGAGATGCACGAATTGGATCGAGTGATGTGATAGTTTGGGTGGAGGCAAGAATTTTTGCCGCTATCACGAGACATAGAAGCATTGCACAAGCTCGATATGCGGGGGAAGATCGACAAAAATTGGTGAGATTACTAGAAAGAGTACATTAAAAATTGTGATCGTCGAATGAAATTCTTACCCATCCATGAAACCTTTTTCTTATTAGATACAATGGCCTATTTGGAGTACATGCATTGGTTCAGAGTCACTGGCAAGCCATATTTGCTATCGGTGGAGGTAAAGACTAGGCAACTTTGTTAGAAGTGGCCACGACGATTGCCCCAGCAACATAGGCCAAAGGAGGTGCCACGATGGGTTCGTCCCTGCCTCCAACGCAACAAGCGCCATCGATGTCTACTTCATATCTCGTTTAGTTCACTCTACTTATTCTTGTTCTTTTTACTAATCTCGTGTTTTTTTCGTAAGCACCACACTATGCACCACTGCAACATCCTGCATCTACAGTTCTTGTAGGTACATTTTTTGGGCACCTACACTGTAACACCCCAAACCCAGCCCAGACGTTACGGCCAAGTCTGGTGTGTCACATTGAAGTGTTTTTCGAAAACCGTGCTTTTATTGAAAACCCTTGAAGTTTTAAAAACTCTTACCGTTAAACTTAGCTTGTCTTTTTCCAAAACGTGATTCATTGAAATAATCATCCCTTTGCAAACATCGTTAAAACCTTTGTAAAAGTTTTATGAAAGCTTATAAACCCTTGTAGTTTGCAAAAAACATGTTAATTTTGAAAACGGTTTAAGTATCAAATAAATTTGACCTTTTTCGTTAAGTCTTAAAGTGAATGGAAGCTGGGCACCAGGTAGGATTCCAGAAAAGAGGAGGTGAGTCGAATAAACTGCTTAAGTACCAAGCTCTTCTTGGATCCACTCCTAGACATGCACACTACCATTGCCACACTTTAACTATTTGAAATATTTATCTACAAGATCATTTAAAATTACGGAAGCTTTGCTTGGTTATCATGTTATTTTGAAAACAAGTAACTTTTATAAAAATCGCGTCTTAAAATCATTTATTTTCAACTCGATTTAAATAATATCCTACGTAAGCTAAAACCAATTTAAATAAGTGAAGAAAAAACCCAAAATAAAAGTAATTAAAGAGGCCCTTTTTACAACCCAAAACCAGAAATAAATAATTAACTCTAAATTCAAATAGGTAACTTAATTAGAAATCTAATAGTCCAGTCCATGTGGCCACTCTGAATCCCTCCCAGCTCCAAGTCCACCAATCTAAGGCTCACTGCAAGGATGGAAGGAAAAAGGGGTGAGTTTGGAAAACTCAGTGTGTATAGAAGCCCATCCAAAGCCCAAGTCAACTCAAGCCCATTGGGCCTAAGCCCTAACAGTAACATCAGATACTGGGCCGAAGTCTTATACAGATAACAGATACTGGGCCAAAGCCCTATGACAGATAATGGGCTAAAGCCCTATTCAGATAACAGTTTGGCCCATAGGCCCATAACAATACAGAACAGTAAACAGTATGCATGCAACCCAATTGGGGAGACTACTCAACCCACCAACCGCTACACACCACCCGTACCAGCCAATACACCATGTGGGGAGACTACTCTACCCACCCATCCGCTACACACCACAGAATTTGCAGCGAGGCTGCCAGATATTGTGACAGAGTCACTAGATACAGATATTGTGGCGAGGCCACCAGAACAGATATATGTGGCAAGGCCACCAGAACAGATATATGTGGCAAGGCCACCAGAACAGATATATATGTGCGAGGCCACCAGATTGCAGCGAGGCTACCAGAACGCTTCCTCCATCATAAACTCAAACCCCATGCAGCAGGCATACATGCTATGACATATAACATACAGAATCACATGCATCAGATATATACATATGTTATGAGATATGACATGCAGAAACAGAAAATCATACATTTCATACAGAATTTACCCTAAGGGTATAAAGGTCATTTTACACTTAGGGGTAAAATGGTAATTTTCCATACTTAGGGGTATTTTAGTACTTGTTCCAATATTACGAGTTTTATGCATGTTACAGTCACATATAAGCTTTAGTTCCATCTTAGCAGTCAATTTAACCGATTTTAACAATTTCAGTCACTGGGCCCTAAAACTCCTAATGGGCCCTACAGTGTCTATTTAGCAAATTAAGCCCATTCAGCCCAAATTTCCTATCTAGCTACCAGTTTTAGCAGTTCCGATACTACAGTCTAACAGAACACATTTATTTCGTATTTTTACCTATATAGGCCCGAAAGCCCGTGAGCCCATGTTCGGCCCATCGAGACCCAACTTACCGAGGTGCGCGAAATTACACACTCAACTAACTTACCACTTACGGTTACAGATCTCAGGATTTCCAATCATCTTGTGAGCATTCGCACACCCACAAGCCCACATAATACCAACTTTTCGGTTACTTGGCCTTTGCCGAATTAGACTAAAAAAGGGTTCGATACACACCTGATTATGACGAACGATGATGATATCTGCTCCAACTCAATCCTATATTCGATTACTAAAACATTAGACCACGAATCAATGATAACTAAATTTAACATACTCTTACCATATTCGGGCATCCATGAACAAGGCCCTAAATCCTTACCTTTGCTGAAGTTGATATCCAAATCTAGATCCAAACGCTCCATTGATCCAAGCCCTTAGTCAGCAGCCTTTAACCCTTACAAGCACAGAGTAAAATAATTGGTAACAGCCCCTTAAAGCCTTAGGCACTATTTCGACAGCCTCCCTAAACACATAGGGATTCCAACTTTTCCAAATTCCAAAAAATAAGAATAGATCACAGTCAAGTCATTCATATCACCAACTTATATCCACGGTCAAACTAGCCCAATCATCACAGAAGTTAGTCATTTACCCACGAAGGGCAAAACAGTCATTTAACACCTAGGGGCAAAATGGTAATTTTACCCCACAGGGGTATCTCGGTAATTCTACCCTACAGGGATATTTCAGTAATTCTACCATAAAGGGGTATTTCAGTAATTCTACCCTAAAGGGTATTTCAGTAATTCTACCCTAAAGAGGCATTTCAGTAATTTCACAAATCAAGGGTAAAACAGTAATTTTACAGATCAAGGATAAAACGATAATTTTACAAATCATGGGTAAAATGGTAATTTTACAAATTAGGGGTAAAATGGTAATTTTACAAATTAAGGGTAAAATGGTAATTTTACAAGTCGAAGGTATTTCAGTAATTTGGTAAACTAAAGCATTCTAAACAAAGATAATAATGCAAATGGGCGTAGGGTCCATTCTCGGCCCAAATGGGCCCACACGATCGTGTGGCCCTTTTGGCCCAAATTTAGCTACAGATATGCGATTCACCTAGTCTAGCCCAATATTTACTATACAATTAAACAACTTGTCCAAATGGCCCCGTAGGCCCATTGGGCCCACATGGCCCCTTCGGCCCATCGCAGCCCGAAGTAGCCGTCCTACTGCTAGAGTAGTGAGAAATACACACCTGATAGGAGACTGAAGTTAATCCGCGCTCCAAACACTCTTAGCCGATGCCCAACCCAAACGGACACGCCATAAAGCGAAAGGGATCAGCCAAGAAGGCTGTGCCTACTCTCCTCCTAGTTTGCTCTATTTAAAGCTAACTCCTCACCTGCTCTCATGTTAGCTTTTCGATGTGGGATTCTCCATCAATCCCCCCAAAATTAAAGGATTAGCAAAATAATCAACCTTTGCGTGCAACAGGATTCGAACCAAAGTCCTCTCAGTAACCCTGTCATGCCATCACCACTCGGACACAAGCTCCTTTGTGTCATAAGTCCAACACATTTAACTTTAAAGCTCACCTACTTGCTTCCAGATTTATTTAAAAGAAAAACCAAAATAAATTGCAAAAGCCAAGACTTGAACCTTGGACCCTTTGCTTCCTTGTCCCCTAAGTGGCGCTACTTTGCCACTACACCACATTCCTTTTTTGTGTCTTATTACACACATAATTCCTTACAACTCTTCTTTTCCAAGTCCTCTATTCCTTAAGTCCAAAAATCCAAGAATTCTCCGGGTTTTTAACCAACACTTGGGCCTTCCATAGGCCCAATAACACACTCCAAACACGAATTACACATCCATATATCAAAATTTCAACATTACACCAAATATCACAAAAATCCCGGAATCCCAGAAATTAGCCCAAGACTTTTCCCCACACTATGAATCCTTCACAGTTCACTAAAATACCACATTAACCCATTAATAATAACCTTCCATAACAGAATTCAACACATCAATAATTTTATTTCGAACTATCTCACACCCGCACCCAGGCCCAAGGCCCAATACTTCTAGGCCCAAATTCAGGGTGTTACAACTCTACCCTCCTTAAAGAAATTTCGTCCTCGAAATTTTAAACTATTAACTAACCGTATTACTCAAGTCCAACCACTATGTTTCTGCTGCGCACTCTGATCCAAATAATTTTAGTACAACCCAGAACATCTAATAAACATTAATACTAGCGCACACAATTCGTAACCAAACATCACACATTCCTAACTAGAATATGCTTTGCAATCAAGAGCTCAATGTTCGAGGGACCCACAAAAAAAAACACACTCTTTTCTCCCTATCGCATTCACCCAGATGACGTCTGTTGCAGTTGTTGCAAACCGGAAATCTTAGTCGTGCCCTAGCATGTTTCACTGAACGAGACTCTGTCCTTTGCGAACTAGGATCCTTCCTCTTCTTACACTCCAAGCACCCTGCTTGAATCATTTCCCTAATTTCCTTAATTTTTGGTGTCCAAAACTTCTTCTACCACTTTCCTTACTAGCTCGACCAGTGCCTCAGTACCAGGCTCCGAGTTACTACTACCCGAAATTGGCAAACTTTGCTTACCCTCAGAATCCGTATCAATACTCTACATTACCAGTACACACATCAAACAACTACAGAGTTCTCAAAAATTTCTACTATTTATTCCTATGTCTTATGCAGAAAAAGTATTTTAAAGCTTTTATTTTATTCAAGATCATATCCTAGCTACAGTCTCAATTTTTTAGTTTCTCTACAGTTTCAGTCTCTACAATTTTTCAGTATTACTCTATCTAAGTATCATAGAAAAGTCTCAAGTCTATTTACAGTACAGTTCAGTACATTATAGATTATAAAGCAGAAATACTTACAGACTTGGTGCCGGGGATTCAGTGTGCCACATCTCAATTTATCAGATTCTAGAAAAACTCAGAAAGATTCAAGCCTTTTAAAATCAACTTCTCAAAACATGTTAATTTTAGAGAAAACAAGTTTGAAACAATTCTCTTTTAAATAGAATTTTCCAAAAATCTGATTTTTCCAAAAATACACTTCTTTGGGCTTAAACTTAAAATTTCCCAATTTTTTTTTAAAATTATTTATTTGTAGAAAGAAAATCTTATAAACAATTTCGACAACAAATTCTTAAAGCGACTTTCAGAAATCTTTGTTTTACCCTCTAAAAACTTCTGTTTTTAGACCCGTTCCACAGCCGAGTTGTTGCAACTTGGCTCTGATACCACTTAATGTAACACCCCAAACCCAGCCTAGACATTACGGCCAAGTCTAGTGTGTCACATTGAAGTGTTTTTCGAAAACCATGCTTTCATTGAAAACCCTTGAAGTTTTAAAAACTCTACCGTTAAACTTAGCTTGTCTTTTTCCAAAACGTGATTCATTGAAATAATCATCCCTTTGCAAACATCGTTAAAACCTTTGTAAAAGTTTTATGAAAGCTTATAAACCCTTGTAGTTTGCAAAAACATGTTAATTTTGAAAACGGTTTAAGTATCAAATAAATTTGACCTTTTTCGTTAAGTCTTAAAGTGAATGGAAGCTGGCACCAGGTAGGATTCCAGAAAAGAAGAGGTGAGTCGAATAGACTGCTTAAGTACCAAGCTCTTCTTGGATCCACTCCTAGACATGCACACTACCATTGCCACACTTTAACTATTTGAAATATTTATCTACAAGATCATTTAAAATTGCGGAAGCTTTGCTTGGTTATCATGTTATTTTGAAAACAAGTAACTTTTATAAAAATCGCGTCTTAAAATCATTTATTTTCAACTCGATTTAAATAATATCCTACGTAAGCTAAAACCAATTTAAATAAGTGAAGAAAAAACCCAAAATAAAAGTAATTAAAGAGGCCCTTTTTACAACCCAAAACCAGAAATAAATAATTAACTCTAAATTCAAATAGGTAACTTCATTAGAAATCTAATAGTCCAGTCTATGTGGCCACTCTGAATCCCTCCCAGCTCCAAGTCCACCAGTCTAAGGCTCACTGCAAGGATGGAAGGAAAAAGGGGTGAGTTTGGAAAACTCAGTGTGTATAGAAGCCCATCCAAAGCCCAAGTCAACTCAAGCCCATTGGGCCTAAGCCCTAACAGTAACATCAGATACTGGGCCGAAGCCTTATACAGATAACAGATACTGGGCCAAAGCCCTATGACAGATAATGGGCTGAAGCCTTATTCAGATAATAGTTTGGCCCATAGGCCCATAACAATACAGAACAGTAAATAGTATGCATGCAACCCAATTGGGGAGACTACTCAACCCACCAACCGCTAAACACCACCCGTACCAGCCAATACACCATGTGGGGAGACTACTCGACCCACCCATCCGCTACACACCACAGAATTTGCAGCGAGGCTGCCAGATATTGTGACAGAGTCACCAGATACAGATATTGTGGCGAGGCCACCAGAACAGATATATGTGGCAAGGCCACCAGAACAGATATATGTGGCAAGGCCACCAGAACAGATATATATGTGGCGAGGCCACCAGATTGCAGCGAGGCTGCCAGAATGCTTCCTCCACCATAAACCCAAACCCCATGCAGCAGGCATACATGCTATGACATATAACATACAGAATCACATGCATCAGATATATACATATGTTATGAGATATGACATGCAGAAACAGAAAATCACACATTTCATACAGAATTTACCCTAGGGGTATAAATGTCATTTTACACTTAGGGGTAAAATGGTAATTTTCCATACTTAGGGGTATTTTAGTACTTGTTCCAATATTACGAGTTTTATGTATGTTACAGTCACATATAAGCTTTAGTTCCATCTTAGCAGTCAATTTAACAGATTTTAACAATTTCAGTCACTGGGCCCTAAAACTCCTAATGGGCCCTACAGTGTCTATTTAGCAAATTAAGCCCATTCAGCCCAAATTTCCTATCTAGCTACCAGTTTTAGCAGTTCCGATACTACAGTATAACAGAACACATTTATTTCCTATTTTTACCTATATGGGCCCGAAAGCCCGTGAGCCCATGTTCGGCCCATCGAGACCCAACTTACCGAGGTGTGCGAAATTGCACACTCAACTAACTTACCACTTACGGTTACAGATCTCAGGATTTCCAATCATCTTGTGAGCATTCGCACACTCACAAGCCCACATAATACCAACTTTTCGGTTACTTGGCCTTTGCCGAATTAGACTAAAGAAAGGTTCGATACACACCTGATTACGACGAACGATGATGATATCTGCTCCAACTCAATCCTATATTCGATTACTAAAACATTAGACCACTAATCAATGATAACTAAATTTAACATACTCTTACCATATTCGGGCATCCATGAACAAGGCCCTAAATCCTTACCTTTGCTGAAGTTGATATCCAAATCTGGATCCAAACGCTCCACTGATCCAAGCCCCTAGTCAGCAGCCTTTAACCCTTACAAGCACAGAGTAAAATAATTGGTAACAGCCCCTTAAAGCCTTAGGCACTATTTCGACAGCCTCCCTAAACACATAGGGATTCCAACTTTTCCAAATTCCAAAAAATAAGAATAGATCACAGTCAAGTCATTCATATCACCAACTTATATCCACGGTCAAACTAGCCCAATCATCACAGAAGTTAGTCATTTACCCACGAAGGGCAAAACAGTCATTTAACACCTAGGGGCAAAATGGTAATTTTACCCCACAGGGGTATCTCGGTAATTTTACCCTACAGGGATATTTCAGTAATTCTACCCTAAAGGGGTATTTCAGTAATTCTACCCTAAAGGGTATTTCAGTAATTCTACCCTAATGGGGCATTTCAGTAATTTCACAAATCAAGGGTAAAACAGTAATTTTACAAATCAGGGGTAAAGTGGTAATTTTACAAATCAGGGGTAAAATGGTAATTTTAAAAATCAGGGGTAAAATGGTAATTTTACAAGTCGAAGGTATTTCAGTAATTTGGTAAACTAAAGCATTCTAAACAGAGATAATAATGCAAATGGGCGTAGGGCCCATTCTCGGCCCAAATGGGCCCACACGCTCGTGTGGCCCTTTTAGCCCAAATCTAGCTGCAGATATGCAATTCACCTAGTCTAGCCCAATATTTACTATACAATTAAACAACTTGTCCAAATGGCCCCGTAGGCCCATTGGGCCCACATGGCCCCTTCAGCCCATCGCAGCCCGAAGTAGCCGTCCTACCGCTAGAGTAGTAAGAAATACACACCTGATAGGAGACTGAAGTTAATTCGCGCTCCAAACACTCTTAGCCGATGCCCAACCCAAACGGGCACGCCATAAAGCGAAAGGGATCAGCCAAGAAGGCTGTGCCTACTCTCCTCCTGGTTTGCTCTATTTAAAGCTAACTCCTCACCTGCTCTCATGTTAGCTTTCCGATGTGGGATTCTCCATCAATCCCCCTAAAATTAAAGCATTAGCAAAATAATCAACCTTTGCGTGCAACGGGATTTGAACAAAAGTCCTCTTAGTAACCCTGTCATGCCATCACCACTCAGACACAAGCTCCTTTGTGTCATAAGTCCAACACATTTAACTTTAAAGCTCACCTACTTGCTTCCAGATTTATTTAAAAGAAAAACCAAAATAAATTGCAAGAGCCAAGACTTGAACCTTGGACCCTTTGCTTCCTTGTCCCCTAAGTGGCGCTACTTTGCCACTACACCATATTCCTTTTTTGTGTCTTATTACACACATAATTCCTTACAACTCTTCTTTTCCAAGTCCTCTATTCCTTAAGTCCAAAAATCCAAGAATTCTCCGGGTTTTTAACCAACACTTGGGCCTTCCATAGGCCCAATAACACACTCCAAACACGAATTACACATCCATATATCAAAATTTCAACATTACACCAAATATCACAAAAATCCCGGAATCCCAGAAATTAGCCCAAGACTTTTCCCCACACTATGAATCCTTCGCAGTTCACTAAAATACCACATTAACCCATTAATAATAACCTTCCATAACAGAATTCAACACATCAATAATTTTATTTCGAACTATCTCACACCCGCACCCAGGCCCAAGGCCCACTACTTCTAGGCCCAAATTCAGGGTGTTACAACTACCCCCTACATTCTACGTCCCCATGCCGATGTCGATGCTGATGCAAATACTAACACAAATGTCGACGCATGTACCGACACCAATACTGTCATCAATGCTAATATCGATGCCTGAGTCAATGCCAACGTATTTAGGTTTCGTGACATCATACAATTATTCATCGATAGTGTTACGAACACCCACTATGTCGTTATTTTATCGAGGTGGGTCATCAGTGCGTCCATCTTCTCATGGAGTGGAAGACACACAATGGTAAAAGTTCAATTGCAAGAGAAATTGTAATTGGTACTTGAAGTAGCTCTGAAAGTAGTAAATTTTCCACTATATAAATGTTAGAAAACGGTGGAAAATACAATTGAAATGCAAAAAGATAAAAGAAAGAACATATTTTGTACATAAAAAAACATTATAATCAATATATCACCAAAAAAAATGAATCCTAGTGAAGTTGAGGCCTCAATGTATACCACAATACAAAACATGTTGCTTTCGTATGCCCTGGGCTTCTATAGTAACCGCATAACATTTTTTTATTGTCCCTCTCCTAAACATCTGTACTGGTGTGTATTCAAGGGAAAGTCAAATGACCTTTCAAGACATGACACAAATTCATGTTCGAGGCCAACTCAAACGGAGTGCTGGACACCAACGACCACATACTCTAATCTAGGACAATTGGGAATTCAGGACTCTATACTTTATGCATGTGTTCCAGTCTGTACACATCGTTAATATAAGACGTGTACTTAATTCGTACATTTGCACATACGACAATTACATGTGCGCATGGGAATCAAAGTTCTTGGAATCTCCCAAAATTACAAGTTCCTTCCAGTAGGTTGACACAGTATGATACCCTTGACATGTCTTGGTCGAGCCTAGCATACTTCTTGACCTAAAATCTCAGGTTTCAATACGAGTAACACACTACATACATAGTGTTCATTCTGACTGTATTTTGTCTAATTTCATTCATGACATCCTCATACCAAATATGACCACCCATTATCTTCCCAGCATATGCCACGCCTACTTTGGAAATAAAGCAGCCAGACGAAAGTATGTTTCTTTGACAATCAAGGTTATCGACAAATGGCACGTCTCATTCAGTATGGAATTGATGTATTCAGCTAGGCTCATTATCATGTACTCATACCATAGACCCTTATTATACGATTGTGTCTACTGTTCAAAGTGTATATTGGCGAGGTAGTCCTACTGGAGCTATTGATGGCGCACAAGTTGTCCAACATCTCATGAAAATGATGTTGGATGAGCTCCTACCCTATTGAGAAAAGTATATTGAGAAATGCAAACAATATACAATGATATATAAAATGGAAACTGCGTACCCATGTTAATGCATTGAGCTCGCTCACTTTTTGAAGGCCATTTTGAGTGGTAGTTGAAGCCGACATGCCTTATATAGTAACTATGGTGGGTGCAATCCCAAAAGTTACCATGTTGCTCAGTAGTGAACAAGATTTTGGTTCTCCTATCGGCAATGACACATATGTCGCGCTGTGGGCAACTGCAATAGTGCAATTGGTTAAGGAAGAAATCCCAATCATCTGTATTTTTGGATATAATTATTGCAAATGCTATCAGTAGAATCCTTTGATTACCATCTTAGGCAGCGGCTATCTGTAACACCCCTAACCCGTAACCGTCGTCGGTACAGGGTTACAAGGTATTACTCAATAACCACAACCTCCAAATAATCAAGACAACATATAATGTAGGTACTTTATTCACTAAATAACAATGGATATCAAAGAGATTTAAAGCATTTGGACCATAACCAAAATCACAACATGCAATCTTGAGTCCGTAACATTTGATCGAACATAAACATGTACATACTATAGCTTGTAGCTTAATACTTAGCATCATGTATACATGTCAACTTATTAAGTTATAAAGTTAAATTTGATTGATCAAATATGCTAAAAGCCGATTTCATCTCATGCAAGAGTTAATACTATTCATTTGGTAATTTATTTTAGCTATAGCCGAATATAGGTCATCCTATACTAGTGAATGCAATGGTTATTACCTGTAACGAAATCAAGTCAACCGTAGTGAAAATTTACCAAATAAACAACCACATAACTTCATCAACTACACATTCATACGTAGCAATTAGGCAAGTCATTTTTGCATGGCTATACATATACATACTATTTCAAAACATCATTTGATTCAAAAGTGAGTTAAGCCTATACATGCCATCTTTTCAAAATAGACTATCAAAAGTACCAAAAACAGTGACGATAGTGTAGATGACTTGCACTCGAATCCTCGAGCTCGTAGTTTTCGAACGAGATCTATAAAATAGAGTAACAAAGACACTCGAAGTAAGCTAATTAGCTTAGTAAGTCTTAAGTAATTAATCAACCACATTTAATATCATATCATTACATAAGGATCATATAATATCATTTTTTAAACTTTGTAGCACAGAAATTTATCTAAGCCGAATATTCAGGATCAAATACTTCACTACATATAATCGATTTACACATTAAAAAAAATCTTCCTTATGACTGAATAAACACATTTAAAGTGAATATCACACATATCACCTTGCATTTGATCATATAGATAAAAATTTTCATACAATTTATATTCAACCGATTACACAAGTCCATTTAACTTGTGTATGTACTCATGCCTTGAGTTTCCGAAAATTATATCATACGCATATATATATATATAAATACATCAAATCATAACCAAATTTAAAGAAGCATAACTTGCTCGATTGCAATCGGTACATAACCTTCATTCTAAGACATTATAGCTTATTTTAAAATCTCATGCTAAGGGAAAAACACATACGTACCTTGTCACGAGCTAAATAAATTGTAGCTCATACTTAGCCTTTTCACCCGTATTAACTTAGGTAGTAATTCATCAATCTGAAGTCTCAGGTTAACAACCCGGTATATAATTCACTAAGTATCACATTGATTTGATATCACCGGCACAATGCCTGCTAGGCTTTAAGCCTGAAATTCTTCACCGGCACGTGGACTGCTGGACCTTAAGTCTGATTTCAACTCACCAGCATTACGCCTGCTAGGCTCAGGGCCCGAAATCATATCACCGGCATTACGCCTGCTAGGCTCAAAGCCCGAAATCATTTCACCGGCACTACGCTTGCTAGGCTCAAAGCCCAAATATCACATTACAAAAATCAATTCACATGTTATTTCATACTTTCACTACTTATGCTTCAATTTCCCATATGGTCGAAACAAACATACATTATTACAAAAGTTTTCACCATTCGAATAGAGTACACACTGATGTAAGGCATAACATTTGGATTCCATACCTCTATTACATTCGGCAACCACATATAATAACAATAATATCACATTCGTCGTCCATACAACATAGTACATTGATTCATTTAACATGTCATAATTCTATATCCAATTCAACTTAGCTATACTAGCTATCCTCGGGTTATCATATTGATTCATTCTCATTCGGCATATTAATTAAATAAGGACAACATCCTCTTAACAACTTTCATTAAATCATTAAGCATATATAATCAACTTATACACTTAAGAATTTACCTCTATTGTTGTCGAGCGACTACGGATCAACTATTCCACCACCTTTGCCTTTCCCTTATCCGAATGTGGCTTTTGAGCTTAATTCAACAAAACTTAAACTAGTTTAATCATTTTATCAACTCATTGCTTCCATTCAATAACTTATAAATCAAATAACATCCACATACACAAATGTAACCTTGTGTATTACACAATATGGCCGAATATATTGCCCTTTTTTAGCAACATAGTGCACGTATAAATATACTCAAATAATATCAATCAAAACATCAAATTCTCCAACACATCCTTATGCGGCATTAATTTCATTTAGCCTATCATAGTTCAAAACTAAACATTCTTCTTCCTAGTTACAAAATCATGCTTATATAACCTTGATACCTTTTCATTTGAAGCACATATAACCACCATAAACCCACACATCATTTATACACTAATTTCATACGGTTGAATTCATGCCAAAATTTCATTCACAAAAATCAAGCTTAATTGTTTCACATTCAATCATCCCATATAACATTCAATATGTATTATATATCTATATAAATATACTATGACCCAAATCTCATGCTTATCATTTAAGTTCACATTAGGCAATTGTACATACATATACTAAGAATTGAACATTTAATTTTTATACCTAATTCTCCCAAGGCCGAATATCACATAAAGCATTTAAACATTTGTTTCTCAACTCCATCCCTTACTTTATCACTTAATCACATTATCTCAAAGTTCAACTTAACAACGGCATGGCTAATTCCAACAAAGATAGTTTCCTTTCCAAATAAACCTATTCGGCTACCACAATAACAACTATTTATTCACATGTGGCTCATACCCATATTCGGCCATTGTAAAAATTTTATCAAAAAGCACACTAATCACTTTAGCCAAATTTCAATTACCAAGTAAATCACATATATCATTACTCATTACACATATACATCAATTATCAACAATTCACACAACCTAGCCATGGCCGAATGCTCATTTAAGTCTTGAATCATCTTTAACACATTTAACAAGCTTCCAATTCAACTTAACTATGTAATAACATCATTTAGGCATCCCACACTAATTTTTTGTACAAAAGAACATAACCGAATACTCCACTTAGGTAATTGAGCCACACAAAGTACTATTTGCACCATTTAAACTTATTAACCTAAAATCATATGGCTTTTAACACCATAATGCCTATTAAACACTCATTCATCAATTCTATCAAGATTTGCAAATTTTTATCAAATTTTCTACCCATGACCTATTATTTTTTCATTAAAATTTCAAGAAATATACTCATGGGTCTAGGATAGAATCAAACAAGGAACTTAAAAATACCAATTTTTAAAGAAAATTTCATGGAAACATACCATAATTGGAACAATCCCTAACCGGATGCCCTTGTCCTATATTTTCCTTCTTTTCTTTGTTAAAATCGGCACACCAATAGAATGAGCAAAACACTTTGTTTTTTTTTTCACCCATTAACTAATATAAAATTCATGTTTTATCTTAAAATTATTTTCTTAACAATTACTTCACCAACTAAATAAAAGAAAATAAAAACAACAATGATTTCATGCATGAAATGACCGGCCACTAACTTCAAGTTGGTCAAATTGACATGCAAGTCCCTCATATAAATAAACCATGCATTATTCGGCCACCCAAATTCTATCTATTACATTTTCAAATTTTATCACTTGAGTCCTATTCCATAATTTAACATCCAATTGATAAAAATCAAAGCACAAAATATTCACACATGCAAATTCACAAACTAAAAATATAGAAAATATTAATTTTTTTAAAAATTTTTCTAACTTGGTTTAGTGGTTCCGAAACCACTTTTCTGATTAGGGTCAAATTAGGGCTGTTACACTATCAACAACCGATTTTGATACCTCCCATATAGCCAAGTGCCATAAATTTGCACTAAAGGCTTATAGTGCTGGAAAACTTCCCTATATTGATCGAAGGTCTAAAAGAATTGGTAGAATACACTTTTCCTAAGCACTAGACAATAGCTAAAGTATGTTGGGTACATTTCTAGATTGGTTATAAAACCTGATATGTACCGATCCAGTACTTGTCATGTCACCATTGCCATAAATCATTGTACGACCTATCCCAGCCGTGGTGCAAATTATCCATAGCCTTTTATTTTGGAACCCATGCCTTGTAGTACGATGACATGTAATTGTACTAGCTACGGAGGTTGGCAATTAATACTGGGATGAGAATTCTAAGACTTGCTTTCACCATAGGTAGAATAATGTCATATCACATCAGAGTCTAGCCTCAAATGATCCAAACTTACACTTGCAAATTACGAGTTAAAGTTACATTATTGGAAAAAACGAAGACCCAGTCAGGACACATTATGTCAGAAAATCGAGTGATCGCATCTTGCACCTAATGCAACACAAGGATGTGGACTGGAATACTTCTTTATCATCTACAAGCCCGTTTTTTTCTGAAAAGATGCTAAGATTTTTCATTTGGACCTCCTGTCGCTATTGTGCATTTCCCTCAAATTTTTCCAAATGAGATTTTGTGACATGATAGTTCACGTCATTCTTGAAGTTCTACAGCTTCAGTGCAGGAAGAAAAGCATTTTTCCTAGGGCATTCTATGCCAACTTCCAATACCTGAACATCTAACGATGATTTGCATGGCCAAGTGTTATGTGCATTAGTTTTCAGAACTCCTAACCTTGATAGAGAGGTCGATATTGGTCATGTGGGGTAGAGGTTCATATGCCATGAATCGTAGATTTGGATCCTGAGCATTATCTGAACCGTCATTGTCAAAATTGTAAGGTTCTAGCTCAATTGAAACATGCTTTGGTTAAAAAAATGTTTCTTCCGAGCCATCTGGACCGAACTACTGAATTGGATTCGGGTCTAACTCTAATTTGTCAATAACATGCACTACATCTTCTTCCTCAGCTTCATCTTCTTCCTCAGCTATGCCTTCATTGTCATCTTCAACCATAGAGTTTGATGTACCTTCACTGGACCCTATCATAGGGAGTAAGTCATTAGTTCTTCAATACCCCATATGCCCGACAAAATCTGCACCAGATTGCGAATCGATATAGGTTGATGGCCCTATGGTATAAGTGCTTCCACCCCAGGACATCGAACCACCAAAGTTGAAATCAAATGCACTGACTGAATGTCTTGCCTGGGCGTCAAGGTTTGAGTTACGCTCATAACCCAACTTATAATGGCCATCGAAGTTTAAATCGGTGTCGTAAATCGAAGAATGTCTACCCATTGATGCTTTGGGGACATCATAATAGAAGCCTTATAATAAACTAGTGAACCCATCGCACAACTGTGTAGTTGGACTTTCTCCTTTAGCTTTAGTTCCCGCATTAGCCGCAACAATGGCTGAAGATGGATCAGCTCTATCAGCTTCAACAAATTTCACATATAACTCCATTACAACATTTTCGCTTGAGTAGTGTGATGATATGACCAACTCCAGCTTGAGCTCGCTTTTCACATCGAATAACTCATACTTAAAAGGGTCAACTGATGCCAAATATCTATATTGCAAGCTCAAAATTCTCTCCTTTCTTGAACCCCAAACTTTCCTCATGATTTTAGTCTATAACTCATGCAATTGAATGATATGGTTGAAAGCCAATTCCACAGACTAGGCTCCTGCAAATACAACCACGACTCTCATATTATAGATTTGATGGTCGTAGTAAATGAAGGATTTCACTCGTCGACTCATTTCAATTTAAAATAAATTAGATATTTAGAACAAAAAAAATCTTTAGATGATTATCCAAAGAAATGCAAACTACACTCATAGTGCAACTCTTCAATGTTTGATATGAATTTGCTACATGTCTTAGTTTTGAATATTTCGGTACTTTAATAGTAAAATAGAGCAAGGAGAGAGGGAATGAGTGCTTCAAAATGCATTTTGGAAGATGTCTTTAAATAATAATAATAATGAAACACTCTTCGATGCTCAAAAACGCATTTCATTGATCAAATAATTTCATTAGACACGTGCTTCAATGGGGTATTCAATGCTTCAACATGTACTTCAAATCTTACCCAAGATTCTTGGGCTTAGGGTACTTTTGGCAGAATTTAGTGGAAATGGCAAGAAAGCTCATCTAGCTGGATGAGCTTTCTTACCATTTACACTAAAGTCTGTAAAAAAACTACGCTGATCTTGGTAGTCTGGGGTAAGATATGAAACACGTTTTGAATATATTCGATGAAAACATTGGTCTTGCGACACGTTTTCAGCCACGGGGATTTTGTTTTTGCAACCTCACCCTTCTTTCGCACTAATAAAAGGGGGCTTCCCCATCATACTCTATCATCCCTAAACCCATCATCTCTCTCGGCCTCCATCCCTCCACTTTATAATATTTCTCTCTCGGTTTTCTTCCCTGCTTCAATGTTAAAATTTTCGTCGCTAATAAAATTTTCGTTTTGAGGGATTCTTGAGTTGTCGTTGATGCAATATCACTTCAAGATGCACAAATTTCATATATCCTATCGAGGTGGGACCATCACCTTGAAAATCTATCCTATAGAAGTCAGGTTTTAGGGTGATTTTTCTCTTTATGATTAAAGGTCAAAGTCTATGTAAAGGACTCGATCGACGACCGCTATGAGGTGGTGGATCAGAGTATAACGAGGGAGCCAGTTGAAGGTCGTTATGCGAGCACAAGCCTAAACTTTTCGGATACCTAGAGATGTTGCCTTATAAATACCATATAGAAGTTTTAGGGCATAATCATATGGAAAAACTATGAGGCTTCTCACTATAATCAGCGTAATTTTTTTCTATTTCTACGCAACCGGTATCTTTAACCTTCTTTCTTATCCGAAGGCCAACGCCATTGCAGTCACAGAAGGACTCTCAGGTGGGCATCGATTGTGACATTGGAGTAAAGGTGATGCTGTTTTCAGGGTGACAATGATTTCCATTATTAAACAACCCATTAATAACTACAATTGCTATTGTGTCGACCCGAGTATGAGCTCTATTCTGATGGAACATCCACTCTTTGTTTGAGAGCTCTCTTGTGTCCACCTCGGTGTCAGCCTTCGAATAAGAATAAAAGGTCAAAGATATTGGTTACCAAGAAATAGAGAGAAAATGGAACACCCTAAATTTTAAGATTTAACTATTAGATTTTGTCGCAATTAAATCTCTGTATCTGTGGTTCTGTGCTCTGCTTATATGATTGAGGTTAGGAGTTCAAGTCAAATCCTTAAGAATTTTGTTTTTTTAATTTAACTATTATCCTGGAATGGCATATTTAAGTTTAATTCAGTGTAAATTTGTGTCAAGAATGAGCCTATTGGTTCACTGGTTAAACATTTGTATTCTATTAGGTCCTGTGTTTGAATCCCTGAGAGGTCGATAAGAAATTTTTGCCAAATGCTAGAAATTTGCTTGGAAGTTAAAAAGTTAATTAACGTTAGCCTTTTTCCTTTCTTTAGTTCTTTTCTTTTCTTTTCCTTCCTTCTTCTTTACTTTTGTTTTCTTTTTCGTTCTTTTTCGTTTCTTTAATTTTTGCTAATCGTGGTTGTGAAGGATATGAGATTAATTGAGTTTTGTTGTTATTTGTTGGTCGAAAGTTTATCGAGTAATTAATTGTCTATTTGTGCTTTTCTTTGGTTTTCTTTCATTTTTGTATTGTGGTTTGAATTGGTTATTCTGTGAGATGTTGGAACTTCTGATAAATGATTGTTTGTTTCTCTGATAGGTGGGAATATTGGCAGTAAGGAATAGGAACACGATAATTTTCATGATTGACGTTGAAGTTTTGGTCAGTTTGGGTTCGTTGCAGGTTTTGTGTTGAAACTTCTGACATAGGCATTATGTGTGTAATCAGGAAATTCTATTGGTTAAATGGCTGAATTGTGTATCTGAATGGTTGTTTTAGGCTTCGAAGATCCTTTGTGTTGTTGTTACTTTGAAATCTCTTCAGGTGCGTGCTGAAAACTTCATTTTTTGTGAAATTCGACTATTGGAAAACATGGCTGTCGATGCCACACTGCCGTGTGATAGGTCGTGTAACTCACTGTTCATCGATTTGGAGCCACACAGGCAAGGCACACCGGCGTGTGTCTAGGCTATGTGAGGCCATGTTAGTGCAGGGTTCACACGGGCAAAGGACACTGGCGTGTGTCTAGGCCATGTAACTCACTGTTTGTGACTTAGGACCACGCGGGGAAGGACACGGGTGTGTGTCTGAGCCGTGTAACTCTCTGTTTACATTTTAGAACCACACGGGCAGAGGACATGGGTACCCAAGCCGTGTGAGCTACATGGGCAAGGACATGGGCATGTGTCCAGGCCGTGTGGTATATAAAAATGGCTCGAAACCCCTTTTTGAGGCTGTAAATGGTGCCCAAGACTGATATTGGCTTCCCTATTTTTTGAATGATCGAAATTGACTGAACGAGAACTCTCTAATACCTTATGACAAATGTATGAATACCATAACTATATGTATACTATAATACTTAATCTGATATTGAATTGTGTTATCTACTTGTGAAACAATTTAAAATAACTAAATTCATATTACGGATATATGTACTCTGCATCTGCATGGGTTGGGATATTGTGAAGAAGGAAGTAATCTACTCTAAATTAGTGTCTAAGCCACTTTGTAACACCCCTTACCCATGTTGAGTGCTGGAATAGGATATGAGCCATTACCGGACTTAAACATAAACATTCATGCAAAATCAGACCATAAAATTTCATCCAATTTGAAACTTTTCAAACATATTCATAGCGTCCCTATTACAGGCTTACGAGGCCCCAAACATACATTGGGAGTGGTTTGGGACTGAACCGAGAACTTTCGGAACCTTTGGGAAACTTAGAAAATTTTCATACTCTAAGAGAGTCACACGCTCGTGTAGGTAGGCCTTGTGGTCACACACGCTCGTGTGGCTTGGGACACGCCCGTGTCCTTAGCCCCTGTAACTCTCTATTTATGACATCATCAACCATTTAGGGTCACACGGCCAAGTCACATGCCCCTGTGATGGGCCGTAGATGAATTTAATTTTCATATTTAAGGTGCAGACTTTAGACGGCCTGGGCACACGCCCATGTCCTGAGGTCGTGTCCTTCACACGGCCGAGACACACGATCATGTCACTGCTTATGTGTTTACTACTAAACATCTTGTTTTGTAAAATTAGGGTGCAGAGGACACGCGGCCTATTCACATGCCCAGGGAGCTGACCGTGTGTCACACATGGCTTAGACATACGCCCGTGTGCCTACCCGTATGGACAAATATAAGGCTCTTTACCAAGCCATTTGCCACCCTGAAACATCAACCTGTTTACACCAATTCAAGGGCACATAACACAACATACTTAAGTTATCAATTATCTCAAGACTAAGTCATTCACACATCATTCACATACCACACCCATCAAGCCTATACATCACATACTTAGCAACTTAAACATGCAAGTTATCACTTCCATGAATATTATCATATGTATATACCATTAACCAATATTAGCCAATTTAATATGGCCTTATACAAAATGAATCAAGTAGCATCTTGAGCCAACACATTTGGCTAAACCAATATGACACATAACAAAAAGACCCAGTCCCTATACATGCCATACTCAAAATAAAAGGCTAGCTATACCCAAAAACTTCCAATTGATAGTGATAGTGTGATGAGCCTCCAACGTCCTTCAACCCTCGAGCTAGCTTGGTGATACTATAAGAAAATGAAAAGAAAAGGGAGTAAGAATAAAGCTTAGTAAGTTTACATGTAAATAATTAACAATACTAATTATGCAATATCATACACATGACATAAATATAACTTATTACAGTATCATGAATACATTGTAGATCATGTCCTTTACATAATATACCATAAAACTCATGTTCATGATTCTTTCATTCCCTTCTTACCGAGACCCTATCGATGCATAACTCAAAAATTTTGAGCTTCATGTACATACCTGTACCCTTTTCAACATGTTCATACCTTATCATTTTTTTTGACATACTCTTACATTACCTGTTAAACCACTTGGAATACTAAGGATACTCGGGAAATCTTGTACACATGGTAGGCTGCCAATGCTATATCCCAGATATGGTCTTACATGGGATCACAAATCAATGTCGATGCCATATCCTAGATATGGTCTTATACAGGATCTTATATCGATGCCATGTCCCAGACATGGTCTTACATGGGATCACACATAACCCCAAATGACATGACATTTGTATCCTATCTATTCCTAAGGTTCAACCGGGATTTTGAAACTTTAAAGCTCGTACATCGTCATCGAGTCATTGTAGTTCAAAAATTCATGGAACAATTATACATATCATGCAATAATAAAGCACTTAATACATAATGAAGAAATGTTGCATTATTTACCTGTAAACTTACCTCGATACCCAAAATATGACTAGTTATTCGTTTTAGTCCTCAACTTTGTTCTTCCCTCGGTTTAGGTTCGGATCTCTTTCCTCTCGATCTATAATAGCAAATTTCACTTATTTAATTATCACATTGTTCAAATCAGTCCATAAATCATACTTTGGAAAAATTACAATTTTGACCCTAAATTTTCACATATTTACAAATTAGTCCCTAGGCTCGTAAAATGAAATGTACTCATTTTCTTTGTTACCCAAGCCTAGCTGAACCTAACACATGCTCATAACAACCCACATTTTCCTTCAAATCAAACGTTTACAAAAATGTCCTTTTTAGGTGTTTTCATGAAAAATCATTTAGTAAAAGATGTTTATCACACATCAAACTTTCATATTCCTTCATTAAACATCAAAATACATGCATTTCACACATGTGTAAATTTTTGAACATGAACCCTAGCTCAAAATAATGGTAGAAATAGCTAGATTGGTTGACAATGCCTTCAAAAATGTAAAGAACATTAAAAACGGGGCTAGGATGCACTTACTATTGAGCTTGAACATGAAAAAACCCTAGCTATGGAGGGCTTGTGAAATTTGGCAGCTACTTGGAGAAGATGGACAAAATTTTGACTTCTTTTTCCCTTTCTATTAATTTATTAACCAAATGACAAAAATGCTCTTTTAACTATTTTTTGAAATTTTACCCTTCCAAATCCATTTTTGTCCAAAAATATAAAATTTGGGCAAATTGTAATTTAAGGGCCCCTAATTAATAATCCAAAGCTATTTCATCCTTAAAGCTTCTAGAATCTCATATTTTTCAATTTTTGCAATTTAGTCCTAAAAGTCAAATTAGACTCTTATTCACAAAATTTCTTCATGAAATTTTCACACAATCATGAAAACATGTTATGAACCTTAAAATAATCATAAAACAAATATTTCTACTTCAGATTTATGGTCTCAAAACCACTATTCTGACTAGGCCTAATTCAGGATGTTACACTGATTCTATCGCTTTGTCGCATTATGATCTAGCAGCTAAGCTACGTTTCTGTAAACGTGTCAGATAGACACTATGGTGTGCAGGGTTGGTTGGGCATTGAACACCCTTAACGGTGTGCTGGGATGGCCGAAGATGGTGTGTAGCGGATGGGGGTTAGGAATATCTGCATCTGAATTTGATCTATACCATACATGACACTGAAATTGTTTCTGTATTTGTAATTAATCTATCTCAAATCTGAACTAGAAATGCTTCTGTTACCAAATCAAATCTTTAAATTCAGAAAGTATTTGGTAAATGTGTTTTAGTTGAACAAACTTCTTTTACATACCGAGTTCACAACTCACTTTTTTATTATTTGAATTTCAGGTGGTTCTCAGAATTGAACGGGTTGATGCTATGGGAGCTCGGTCAAGGTTTTATCTTTCATTCAAATACTACTATTAGGAATATTGATATTCTAAGATATTATGATGTTTGGAAAGATTATATACTCATTAATTGCTGTGTTGGTTATTATGTGTTAAATGGTTTATTCTGACTGTGTTATAAATGTGGTGTTTTAGTATCATTGATGTAACTCTTTGGACTTGGTATGGACATTTAGGTCGGGTTTAGGGTGTTATGTTTAGTGGTATCAGAGCTAGGTTTGTCAACACTCGGACTGTGCTTGGGGCTTATAATGTGTGATAAAAAGTAGTTAGATGATAGTTTAACATCTGTGTTAATCTGAAAACTGAAACTTTAGCAAATGACCGAGCCTCCGATGTCGAACCTATAAGTATTTCTATTATGTTATCATAATTGTAGTACCTAAACTTTTATCTAGTTAAATATTTTTATGCTAATTGTAGAAATTATTCTGTTAGATGTCTAAACTGATCTATGCACTCTGACATTGTAACTAGATTACTAAAATGAGTTCACACGGTAGTTGTGGACATGGAACTTATGGCCGTCGAGGACACTGAGGAGGAGCTTGAGTAGAGTCATCCTCTATAGGTAGTATGCCTAACCTAGAGACCAGTGAGACAGTTGGTGCTCCCACTTCTGAGACAGGGTCCCAGACTTCGACAACATTGGGGACGATGCACTATCGTAGGCCATGATTCAAGCACTAGAGACGGTCACAAGGACCCATATAGGATCAAGAGGCCAATGGTCGGTTATTGGATGACCTCGGTTGAATGGAGCTGAATTGTTCAGGGGCACCGTAGGAGTCGCTCCTACTGTTACTGACTATTGGCTCAAGGCTACCAAACGTATTATGACCGACCTTGATTGCACTCCCACTCAGAAATTGAGGGGTGTGGTGTCCATACTTCAGGACGAGGCTTATCAGTGGTGGCTGATGGTTAAGCAGGGTGCTCAACCCAAACAAATGAACGGGTTTATTTCAAGAATGATTTTCAGAGTAAATATGTGGAGGTGATTTATGTTGAGGCTCATCAATGTGAGTTTATGAGCTTTTTTAGGGAAATCGATCTATGGCTGAATATGAAGACGAGTTTCTAAGACTAAGTAGGTATACACTAGCACTGATAGTGTCTGACTATGTTAAGTGCGTGATGTTTGAGAAAAGGTTAAGATATGATCTGCGGGTTTTGATAGCTCCTTAGATGGAGCAAGTTTTTATAGTCTTGGTTTATAAAGCAAAGATAGTGGAAGAGGTGAAATGCAATGAGCGTGGGTAGTGTGACCGCGAGAGAGATTAGTGTAAGATTAAGAAGGATTTGGGTCCCTCTAGTTTTGGACAGTGCCCTAAGAAATGGGCGAGTTTTGATAGGCCCTTGAGGCCCAAGGCCCCAACTGTAGTGACTGAGATTCAGCTGTGCAGTGATTGTGGGAAATGCCATCAGGGTGAGTGCTAGAAGAAGTTAGGAGTGTGCCTCCATTGCGGGTTGATGGAGCATCGGGTTAGGGATTGTCTCTGTTGACCAGATTATGTGTCAGCTAGGGCACAGACTTCAGCTTTGGGTTCTGTTCAGCCTTTGAGGGTGGTACAACAACCACCTCGGAGGCCGTGGTACTGGTAGAAGGGATAATGGTTCAGAGAGAGGATAGAGAGGACCGAGAAAAGGTGTAAGTTAGACTGAGGCTCGTCAGTCAGCACTAGTTTATACGGTGAGATACCACAAGGATAGAAATGATGCTGATGTCATTGTAGGTAAATTATTTATTCATTTTGTTTCATATTATGCTCTCATTGGTATTGGATCTACTCACTTGTATTTAACTAGTGTTGTTTCTGCAAATCTGGTTTTAACTGCTGCACATACTGCTAGAGAGTTTTTTGTGATTAGTCATTTAGGTCAGTCAGTTCAGGTTGATAGAGTATACAGACAGGTACCCCAAGAGCTTCTAAGTATGGTATTCTTAGCTGATCTGATGGAGTTACCCTTTAATGAGTTTAATTTTATTTTGGGAATGGATTGGCTCATAAAATATCGAGTTAGACTAGATTGTACAATTAAGAGAGATATCCTAAGGACGGATGAGAATGACGAGGTGGTGATGGTTGGTGAATGTTAAGATTACCTCTCTAACATAATCTCTGCACTTGTAGTAGATAAGTTAGACCGAAAGGGGTATGAGGTATACCTTGCCTATGTATCTGAGCCTGTTCCCATAAAGATTTCTATGAGAGATATCCGCACTGTGAGGGAATTCCTAGATGTTTTTCCTAAGGAATTACCTATAGTACCTTCGAATAGAGAGGTAGACTTTGGTAATGATCTATTACCCGGTACCACTTCGATATCCATTGCACCCTATCGCATGGCACCGAAGAAGCTGATCGAGCTAAAAGCGCAACTTTAAGAACTTCTTGATAGGGGGTTCATCTGACCGAGTGTGTCTCTGTGGGCGGCATCGGCGTTATTCGTTAAGAAGAAAGACTAGTCGATAAGGATGTGTATAGATTATTGACAGTTGAAGAAGTTGACAATCAAGAATAAGTACCTCTTACTAAGGATTGACGACCTGTTTGACCAATTTTGAGGGGTATCTATTTTCTCCAAAATTGTTTTACACTTTGGTTACCATCAGCTCAAGTCAAAGAGAATGATGTGTAGAAAACCACCTTCAAAACTCGTTATGGACACTACGAGTTCTTGGTAATGCCTTTCGGTTTGACAAATGCCCTGGCGGCATTTATGGATTTAATGAATTAGGAGTTTCAATCGTATTTTGACCAATTTGTGGTGGTTTTTATCGATGACATCCTGATATATTCTAAAACTGAGTTTGAGAATAATTCTCACCTTCGCATTGTACTTCAAATACTCCGAGAAAAATAGTAGTATGCTAAGTTCAGTAAGTGTGAGTTTTGGTTACAAGAAGTTACTTTTTTGGGTCATGTGGTAACTGTAGAAGGGATCTGAGTCGATCTTAAGAAAATAGAAGCTATAGTTGAGTGGAAGCAATCGAAAAATGTATCTAAGCTTCGTAGTTTCTTGGGTTTAGCTGGTCACTACGGAAAGTTCGTCGAGGGATTTTCTCTGATCGCGTCACTTTTAATGAAGCTGCTATGCAAGAATACTCCGTTTGTATGGTCTGAGGCACAATAGTCTAGTTTCGATAAGTTCAAGATAGTTCTGACACAAGCCCCTGTTTTAGTTAATTGAAATCGGATCGAGAGTTTGTAGTATACAGTGATGCATCACACGTTGGGTTAGGATGTGTATTGATACAAGACGGTAAAGTAGTTGCTTACGCGTTGTGGTAGCTTAAAACACACGAGGGTAACTACCCTACACATGATCTTGAGCTGGCCGCAGTCGTGTTTGCTTTGAAGATCTGAAGTCATTATTTGTATGGTGAAAGGTGTATCATTTACACCAATCACAAAAGCCTTAAATATCTATTAACTCCAAAAGAGTTAAATGTTTGGTAGTGCATGTGGGTTGAGTTACCTAAAGATTATGACTACATGATAGAGTATCTCCTAAGTAAGGCTAATGTGGTAGCTGATGCCCTTAGCCGTAAAGCGATGACTGATCTGAAAGCGATGCTCGCTCGTCAGAGTTTGGTTGAAGATGGTGGACTATTAGCTGAATTATAGGTTAAACTGACTTGGGTTGAGCAGATTTGAGCTAAACAATTGTGTGATAAATCATTAGTCACCGACTGCGCCAGGTTGGTTTAAATGAAACTTCTGATTTCAGCTTGAACAATGACAAGATTTTGTGTTTTAGAGGTCAAATTTGCGTACCTAATGATAAAGAGTTGAGGCAATCGATCCTACAAGAGGTGCATGGTAGTCCTTATGCTATGCACCTGATGGGAACAAAATGTATCGGGACCTCCACGAACTCTATTGGTGGCCCAGATTGAACATCAGTTGCCCTCTGGTTTGCTTCAGCTAGTTAAGGTTCCTTAGTGGAAGTGGGAGAGGGTGACGATGGATTTTATTTGTGGGTTACCTTTAAACCCCATTAAGAAAGATTCAGTTTGGGTCATCATTGATCGGTTGACCAAGTTCGCGCACTTCATTCCTATCAGAACGACCTATTCTCTGTAGAAGTTAGCTAAATTGTATATTGCTAAGATTGTGAGACTACACGAGATTCTAGTCTCAATTATCTCTAATAGAGATTCGCAATTCACATCTCAGTTATGGAAGAAACTTCATGGGGCCTTAGGCACCTGACTTAATTTCAGCACTACCTACCATCCTCAGACCGACGGACAGTTTGAGCGAGTTATTCAGATCTTAGAGGATATGCTTCGGGGTTGTGTAATAGACTTCCGGGGTAGTTGGGAAGATTACCTACCATTGGTTGAGTTTGCATACAATAAAAACTTCCAGTCTAGTATTCAGATGGCACCCTATGAGGCCTTGTATGGTCGTAGATGTTATACTCCTCTATGTTGGACCGAATTAAGTGAACGTCGAATATTGGGTCCCAAGCTAGTTTTTGAAACTAAGAATACTGTGAAAGTGATTCGTGATCATCTTAAAGCTACCTCTGATTGACAGAAGTCTTTTGTTGCTGTAAAAAGAAAAGATATTGAGTTTTCTGTAGGTGATCAAGTGTTTCTGAAAAGATATTGAGTTTTCTGTAGGTGATCAAGTGTTTCTGAAGGTATCACCGTAGAAAAAAGTTCTCCGATTTGAACGCAAAGGCAAGTTGAGCCCGAGGTTCATTGGACCTTTCTGTATTTTGAAACATGTCAGACATGTTGCATATCAATTAGAACTACCATCGGAGTTAGAGCAAATTCATGATGTGTTTTATGTCTCGATGTTGAGATGGTATCAATCTGACCCGTCACACATTGTTCCTGCCGATGAGATCAAGTTGCAACTAGGTTTAACATTTAAGGAGGAACCTATTCAGATTATAGATCACGATATTAAGGTATTCAGACTATTAGATTCTATCGTAATTAAATCTATGTATCTGTGGTTCTGTGCTTTGCTTATATGATTGAGTTCAGGAGTTCGAGTTGCATTCTTAAGAATTCTGTTATTTTAATTTAAGTTCACTGTTATCTTGGAATGGCATATTTAAGTTTAATTTAGTGCAAATTTATGTCAATAATGAACCTGCCGGTTCACTGATAAACTATGAATTATACATATTTCTATCCCACATTTAGCAAATTTATGGATAAATTATCATTAAATTTCTGGAATTTGATGCTTCTAATCCTTTAATTTCATGTTTATGCTTAAGAGAGCATAGGAAAGTGAAAAGAGCAAGAAACGGGCCGAAAACGGAGAAAATGGGCCAAATCAAGGAAACAACACAGCCTGGAGTTCGTCACACGGGTGAACCACACGATCGTGACACATTAACAGGCTTGAACACAGCCTAAACTCAACTCACACGGGCGTGCCACACGGGCGTGTCCCTGTCGTGATGAAGTTCAATTTCACGTGGAAAAGGCTACTTAAGGGCTAAGAAAGACATTCCAAACTCTATATAAAGACCCTAAGAGGCAACTAAAAAGATATACAGTATCCTCGCCAAGACTTAGAGTAGAAGACAGGGAATTACTCGAAGGAAAGCCGATTGATCCATCTTAGAAGCAAGGATCAACATCAAGACTGAAGATCTCCCTTCAATTCTTTCAGGGGTTTTGGGTTTTCTTTATGTTTTGTTGTTCTCTTTCTTCTAAGATGTTCTCTTTTATAATTATGAACTAAACCCCTAAATACCTGAGGGGGATGGAACCTAAGACGAACCTTGTTATGGTTATCTAAACTATATGATAAATATTCGATTTGTTCTTAATTGTGTTTTTAATTTTTGAATTGATATTTCCGGGATATTAATTTAAGTCGAATGTGCTTAGGCAGAGGAGCAAATGTCCCTGTTTAAGAGTAGATCCAACATAATTAAGTGGAGTTGATCACAATCCTAGACATAGGACGACGAAAATCTACTGGATTACAGTCAAATCTAATATGGGGATCCATAGATCAAGTTAATGCAAGACTAGGGGTTTTAATTAGAAAGAGATTTCAATTAATCAACCTAGGATTAGTTGTTCTTATTCTCGATGGAGATATTAACATAATTTAGGGATCTCTACGGATCAAATCAAATGAAGAAATCGTCTAGTTCAGAGTTAGATAACAAGTGAAGTCTAGGTGGATTCTTCCTTAGGTATTATCTTTATCATTCAGTTTTCCCAAAGCAATTCCCCAATTTACTTTTTGTCACATCCTAGTTTAGTTTAGAGTTAATTAGTTTACACAAACCCCCTCTTTATTTTTAGGCTAGCTAATAGGAAGAAAGTCATTACTAGTACTTTTAGTTCCTTGGATTTGATATTCCGGTCTTGCCACTAACTATACTACTATTCGATAGGTGCGCTTGCCTTTTATCGTGATAATAGTTAGTTTCTAGGTGCGATCAATTTTATTACTTCATCAGATCACGATCATTCACTGGTTAAACATCTATATTCTATTTGGTCCTATGTTCGGATCCCTGAGAGGTCGATAAGAAATTTTTGCCAAATGCTAGAAATATGCTTAGAAGTTAAAAAGTTAATTAATGTTAGTCTTTTCCCTTTCTTTAGTTTTTTCTTTTCTTTTCCTTCCTTCTTCATTACTTTTGTATTGTCTTTCATTATTTTTCGTTTCTTTAATTTTTTCTAATCGTGGTCATGAGGGATATGGGATTAACTGAGTTTTGCTATTAGTTGTTGGTCGAAAGTCTATTGAGTAAGTAATTGTCCATTTGTGCGTTTCTGCGAGTTTCTTTCATTTTCGTATTATGGTTTGAATTGGGTATTCTATGAAATGCGGGAATTTATGATAAACGATCGTTTGTGTCTCTAATAGGTAGGAATATTGGTGGTAAGGAATAGCAACATGACAATTTTCGTGATTGTCATTGAAGTTTCGATATGTTTGGGTTCATTGAAGGTTTCATGTCAAAACTTTTGACACATGCATTATGCGCGTAAGCGGAAATTTTGTTGGTTAAATAGCTGAATTATGTATCTGAATGGATGTTTTAGTCTTCAAGGATCCTTTGTGTTTTTGTTACTTCAAAATTTCTTCAAGTGCGTGAAGAAAACGTCATCTTTTGTGAATTTTGGTCGCCAAAAAACATGGTTGTCGACGTCACACGGCCGTGTGATAGGCTATGTGTTTAGGCTGTGTGTGGCCATGTTAGTGTAGGGTTCGCACAGACAAAGGACACAGGCGTGTGTCTAGGCCTTGTAACTCACTGTTTGTGACTTAGGACCACATAGGTAAGCACACGGGCGTGTGCCCGGGCCGTGTGAGTCACATGGGTAAGGATACGGGCGTGTGTCCAGGCCATGTAACTCTCTATTTACCTTTTAGATCCACATGGGCAAAGGACATAGGCATGTGCCCAAGCCGTGTGAGCCATATGGGCAAGGACCTGGACGTGTGTCCAGGCCGTGTGCAATATAAAAAGGGCCCGAAACCCGTTTTTGAGGCTGTAAATGTTACCTAAGACTGATATTGACTTCCCCATTATATGAATGATCTGAATTGACTAAACGAAAACTCTTTGATACCTTATGATAGATTTATGAATACCACAATTGTAGGTGTACGCTGATACTTAATATGATATTGAACTGTGTTATCTACTTGTGTAACAATTTAGAATAACTGAATTCATAGTATGGATATCTGTACTCTGCATCTGCATGGGTTGGATATTGTGAAGAAGGAAGCAATCTACTCTAAATTAGTGGCTAAGCCACCATATGTATAATTTTGATTCTGGCGCTTTGTCGCATTACGATCTAGTAGCTAAGTTGTATTTCTATAAACGTGTTAGATAGACACTCTATGATGTGTAGGGGTGGCTGGGCATTGAACGCCCTTGACGGTCTATTGGGATGGCTGAAGATGGTGCGTAGTGAATGGGGGTTAGGAATATCTGCATCTAAATCTGATCTATATTGTACATGAAACTGAAATTGTTTCTGCATCTGTAATTAATCTGTGTCAAATCTGAACTAGAAATGCTTCTGTTACCAAATCAAATCTTTAAATTAAGAAACTATTTGATAAATGTGTTTTAGTTGAACAAACTTCTTTTACGCACTGAGTTCACAACTCACTTTGTTATTAATTGAATTTCAAGTGGTTCCCAGAATTGAACGGGTCGGCGCTGCGAGAGCTCGGTCAAGCTTTTATCTTTCATTTAAATACTACTATTAGGAATTTTGGTATTCTAAGATATTATGATGTTTGAAAAGATTGTATACTCACTTAATTGATGTGTTAAATATTATGTGTTAAATGGTTTATTCTAACTGTTTTATAAATGTGGTGTTTTAGTATCGTTGATGTAAGTCTTTGGACTTAGTCTGGATGTGTAGGCCGGATTTAGGGTGTTACAGAAAAATTATGTTGATTACACCAGAAATCCCTCCATTTTTCCCTATGATTATGGCCTCAGTCTTATATATGGTATATATATAAGACATCATTTGTGGGTATCCAAAGAGCTTGAACTCGTGACTGCGTAACGACTGTCAACTGGCCCCTGGTTATACTCAAACTCATGACCACATCATGGTGGTCGACTAAAACCTACACTTAGACTGAGACCTCTACTTAGAGTTTGACCCATGACCGTATCAAGCACTAACACCCTGAAACATGACTTCCTTAGGATGAGTTTCTTAGGTAATGGTCCTATCCCGGCATAACATATGAAATGTATGTGAATAAAGAGACGTTATCACACCCTAACCCTTCAAATCTACCTATAAACTTTCATGGTTTCACTCTTAAAACCCTAATTCCTAAAAAACCCTAACCTTAACAAAATAAAAAAAGCCAATGAGAGAGTGTGTGAAAGTGTGTCCAGTTGGACACGCTTTTACACTCTCTCTTCAAAATTAGCCTATTTCTCTAATTAGAAAAAAAAAGAGCCTAAAAGGCCAACTAAAAAAATGACATATATGACTAATTTAGCCCAAATAGTGAAATGTTAGCATGAAGTGCATATGGACTATCATGTGAGTTGTCATGCCAACATCGTTAGAAAATTAATGTTTTAGTCAACATTTCTATTAAAAAACGATTTGACTTTTGTTAAAGGTTAATGTAGGGGTGAGCAAAACTCGATTTGATTCGAAAAAATTGAAAAAAATTCAAATTTTGAGTTAATCAACTTGAGTTATTAGAGTCAACTTGAATAAGTAATTCGAGTTTCAAGTTCAAATCGAGTTAAATTTTACAATTTGAATAACTTGAATAATTTGAATAGTATACTGTTATAAATACCCTTCGATCCCTGTCAATTTTGAAAATGAGCAAATTGGTCTCTCTTAACAAAAATTACAAAATAATTCAAAATAATTTTAAATAATTCAAAATAATTTTTAAAATTAAAAATATTTATAAAAATTCTAAAGAATATAAAGAAAATTTATTTTTTTTCTAAACGTAATCCACCTGGTTTGACAATGAACGGAAGAAATCTCCAAAAACAATTTTTGGAAATTTCTTTGCTTGACAACTACTAGACCTCACAAGCCAAAATTTTTAGGTTTTTATTTTAGGGTTTTCCCTAAAAATTAACTCTCTATCTTTTTTTCACCTTTTATAAATGGTATATTTATAATGAATCATAATTCATAAAATTTTTATCCAAACATAATAATCGTAATTAAAAATAAATAAATATAATAATATTTTAACCAAAAATTATAATTACATTAATTATATCACGGATTTTGGTAAACCATATTTATTTAAATTTATATACGAACGAAATTCATATATTAATAGAACTATGTTCTTATTATGTGTACAACATCCTTTTACATATAATATGTTCGATATTTGATTACCCAATTAAGTTAATTCTATAATTAATTTAATTCATGTGACAACCAAACACAATACCAACTATGTTTTATTCCGTTCATTTCAACCATAGGGTGTGACCCTGTAGGTTCTTGTAACGTTAGCAGTAATACTAGAACGATTCTAATGTTACAAATAGTGAGTGGTATCTAGCAATGCATCACTGCTACCTAAGTTACATGAAGTCATGATTTGACATAACCCTTTTTGTGATTAACCTTTCATACATTAATCCTTAAGCCATTTTTCTCTAGAATGGACACAAGTCATGGAATAGTCACACTTGCATAGTCTATCCCATGTTTCTTGATATCTTGAGTAGACTATGATACACAAATAAGTATGACATCTCATACCAACTTATTTGAGCATAGCCATGCATTTCTAGTCTCACTCAATCAAGTGGCCTAAGATATTACTCCCATTATGTAGGAGGAACTTATCCTATATTGATCAACCATATCTTTCTACATAGATTGTGGTATATCCAACATCAGCCTTTATAGAACAACCAGTTACGGTGTACATTTGACTGTATCAAAATATACAACTCACAATGTTGGGATAATGATGATCTCAAGTCTGAGGATCATATACATATTAATCACTATGAGTAATGTTGTGACAATTACATAATAATCCAAGAAACATACTCATAGCGGGTCAGTCCAATATGTTTTTCTGTAACACACATATTCATGCATTGATTTTGACACTCCATATCAATGAAAACTCTTTATCATCAATCAACTACATGTTAGTATTAATGCATTATTGTTATCGTAGTCAACAATAATACTTGACTAAGGATCTTTTAAGAATAATCATATTATTCTCAGGACATTATTATAAAACAGTTTATTTATACACACAGAAAAGAAACTGAAATAATAATGGTAACGCCTTATATTAATAAACATGGTAAATCAAGTATGTTATTACAACCATCTCATGATTGATATTTGGGCATACTCTTACAGGACGGAGATGGTGTGCAGGGATGGTGGGCATGTACTATTCTGATCTGATATGCATGTGACATCTGTATGGGCTAAGGCCCGTTTATATCTGATTTTGAATCTGTTTGGCTTGAGAGCCCTATTATATTCTGATTCTGTTCTGAGTGGGCTAAGGCCTACATTGTATCTGTTAAGGGCTTAGGCCTGAATTGTGATTGTTTTTTGTTTCTGTTATCTGTATGTATGCATGCTATACTATGGGGACGTACACACTGAGTTTGTGAAAACTCACCCCTTTATTTATTTGTCTATTAGGTCATCCCCAATAGTAGATGGATTGGTGCAACGGAGGGCTCAACGGTGACCACTGCTAGATATTTTTCTAGATCCTATGGTTTTACTAGTTATTTACCGTTTTTACCGTGTTTAATTATTTTGGGAGTTTTTATGTAATGTGGATCATTGGACTATTTTTTATTTTTATTTTAGGAATTTTAAATTGTTGTTTTTATTGATTTATAAACTGTGACACCACAAACGCGTTTTAAAACTAAAAATTAAAGATTTTTGTATGAATGAACGATTTTCATAACTTCCACGGAAAAGAAATGTTTTCAAGTAAATTGATAAATGATAAATTATACATATTTTTACCTCATGTTTAGCCTATATTTTGGATGAATTATTATCAGTTTTGTGAGAATTGGTGCTCTTAACCCTTCTATTTCATGTTGTATACTCAGGAGAGCACAGGGAAGAGAAAAGAATGAAAAATGGGCCGAAAACGAAGAAAATGGGCCAGAGTGTGAAAACAACACGGCCCAAGGATTCACCACACGGCCGTGGCACATGGCCGTGCCACATAAAGTCCAACACGGCCCAACCCTGACAAGCACGACTAGACCACACTACTGTGCCACCATCAACAGGCTCGCACACGGCCTTTTATCGATCCACACGGGCGTGGCACATGAGCGTGTCCCTGTCGTGAGGAAGTGCAATTTCACTCGGATTTGGATACTTAGAGGCTAAGAAAGGCATCTTAAAGCTCTATATAAAGACCCTAGGAGGCAACTCTAAGGGTGTACTCTTTTCTCCCAAAAAGAGTGCCATATTTTTGCCAACACAAGGAGTGAAAGCAAGGAATTACTCCAAGGGAAGCCGATTGAATCATCCCAGAAGCCGGAATTCTACATCAAGACAGAGGATCTCCCTAAATTCCTTCAGGGGTTTTTGGGTTCTTTATGTTTTGTTATCTTATTTCTTCTGAGATGTTTTCTTTATTAATTATGAACTAAACCCCTCAAATACTTGAGGGGGATGAAACCTAAGACAGACTTTGTTATTATTCATTCTTGAATTATATGATAAATACTTGAATTGTTCTTAATTATGTGTTCTTAATTCTTGGTTTAATAATCCTAGGTATTAAGTCAAGAAACTGATGTGCTTAGGCAGAGGAGCAAAAGTCCCTATTTTAAGAGTAGATCTACCATAATTAAGCGGAGTTGCATGCAACCCTAGACATAGGGCGACATAAATCTGCTGGATTAAGGTCAAACCTAATAGGGGGATCCATAGATCGAGTTAATGCAAGACTAGGGGTGTTAACTAGAAAGAAACCTTGGTTAAACAACCTAGGATTAGTTGTTCTTATCCTCGACGGAGGTATTAACAAAAGTTAGGGATCTCTACAGATCAAGTCAAGTGAAGAAATCGTCTAGTTCAAGAAGTTAATAACAAGTGAAGTCTAGGTGGATTCTCCCTTGAATATTGCCTATATCAATTAGCTTTCCCCAGAGTTTTTCCCCAATTTACTTTTTGTGCATTCTTAGTTTAGTTTTAGAATTAGTTTCATACAAACCTCTTCTACTTTTAGGTTAGATAATAGAAAGGAAGTAAGTACTAGTACTTTTGGTTCCCTTGGGTACAACTATACTACTGTTCGATAGGTGCGCTTGCCTTAAAATCGAGATATTAGTTAGTTTTTGGTGTGATCAGTTTTTATAAATTTTATTACTACATATCACGCGATATCAAGTTTTTGGCGCCATTACCGGGGAACTGAAATATTAAGAAAGCTCAATTTATATTACTTTAGCCATTACTATATTTATTTATTTTTGGTTTTTATTTATTTTTATTTTGTTTTAATTTTCTTTTCTTTTTCCTTCTAGGTGTTTCTAGTTTATAATTAGAAACAACCCAGCAGGACCATTACTTTTTAACGAAGATTTGGAAGCGACAGTTCGCAGAACTCGCAGAGAAATCAGACGAAGCCTACATTATCCAGAACAAGACCAAGAACAAGAGCCAGAACCTACAGAAGAGATGGAAGCAAATCAAAACATTCAACCACCTCCAGTATTACCCGTAGAACCAGATGAAGCGCCTCGCACTATGTATGACTAAGCTAAACCTAGTTTGGCCGGTACTCAAACTAGCATTATTAGACCTGCCATTGCTGCTAATAATTTTGAATTAAAACCTAACACTATTCAGATGATTCAGCAATTTGTGCAGTTTGATGGTTTACAGGATGAAGATCCCAACTCACATTTAGCCAAGTTTTTGGAATTCTACGATACGTTCAAAATAAATGGTGTTTCTGATGACGCCATTCGTCTCCGATTATTTCCTTTTTCTCTAAGGAATAAAGCCAAACAGTGGTTAAATTCTTTACCACGAGGCTCAATCACTACATGGGAACAGATGACCGAGAAATTTTTACTAAAATATTTTCCTCCAACTAAAACAACTAAATTATGAAACGATATCTCTTCTTTTGTGCAGATGGATTTAGAAACACTTTATGATGCCTGGGAGAGATACAAAGATCTATTGAGAAGATGCTCGCACCATGGGTTACCTTTGTGGCTACAAGTTCAAACCTTCCATAACGGTTTGAACCCCTCAACAAGGCAAATGATCGATGCAGCCGCAGGAGGAACAATCAACAATAAAACACTCGAAGCAGCTTATGAGTTTATAGAAGAGATGTCACTGAATAACTATCAATGGCAAGTCATGAGGACAAAGCCGACAAAAGCCGCAAAAGTTTATAATATTGATATTGTCACTATGTTTACCAACCAAGTAGAACTTCTAAATAAAAAGTTTGATAATTTTGTTGGTTCTACGCAGGCACAATCAGTAATGCAATGTGACACAACTCCAGGAAATATGTTCAATCCAGACTACTCATCTTATGGACACGGCATAGAAATTGAGCAAGCCAACTATATGGGTAACAATTCTATACCTCAAAATAACCCTTATAGTAATACTTACAATGCAGGTTGGAGAAATCACCCTAATTTTTCATGGGGAGGACAAGGAAATCAAAGACAACAGCCTTCTCTGGGATTTCAGCAGCCACCACCACAATAAGAGAAAAAGTCGAATCTTGAAGAGATGTTTACCAAATTTATGGCCGCATCAGAAACCCGTTTTCAAAACACTGAAACGGCACTAAAAAGCCAACAAGCATCAATTTAAGGGCTTGAAAATCAAATCGGTCAACTTGCAAAATTAATTTCAGAGAGACCACCAGGTGGACTACCAAGTAACACTGAGCCAAATCCCAGAGAACATGTCAAAGTAATTACTTTAAGAGATGGGAAAGTACTGGTTGAACCAGAAAAGAAGCCTGTTCAAGAATCTCCAAAAGACAAGGTAGAAAACACCAATGAAAACACTCCACCAACACTCAAGGAATACAAACTGCCTATTCCATATCCGACAAAGTTGAAGAAAGACCGCGCAGACGCTCAATTCGGTAAATTTCTTGAACTTTTTAAACAATTACATATTAACTTACCTTTTGTTGAAGCAATTTCGCAGATGTCGAAGTACGCTAAGTTTCTTAAAGAACTTCTAACAAATAAAAGGAAGTTAGAAGAATTAGCCACAGTGGAACTCAACGAGGAATGCTCAACTATTCTTCAAAATAAACTGTCGGCAAAACTAAAAGATCCAGGGAGTTTTACTATTCCTTATTTAATTGGTAGTTTAATTATTGATAAAGCCTTAGCTGACTTAGGTGCTAGCATTAATCTAATGCCTTACAAAATGTTCAAGCAACTCGGTCTAGGGGAACCAAAGCCCACTAGGATGAGTATTCAACTAGCTGATAGATCTGTTAAATATCCTAGGGGAATCATTGAATATGTGCTAGTAAAGGTAGATAAATTTATATTCCCTGTTGATTTTGTTGTGCTTGGCATGGATGAGGATATTGAGGTGCTTTTAATTTTGGGACGTCCATTTTTAGCTACTGCTAGAGCTGTCATCGATGTAGGGGATGGTAAATTAGTACTTAGAGTTAGTGAGGAAGAAGTCGTTTTTAAAATCTATGATGCTATGAAATTTTCTAAAGAACAAGATGATTCCTGTTATTTTGTTGATATTATCGATTACTTTGTTCAAGATAATTTTCAGGAACTTTCTCTCGCAGACACGTTGAAACTATGTCTTGTTCAAGGTAGGGGGGAAGATGAAGCCACCAGTGAAATTGAAGAAGTAAGAAAGGAGTTAGATTCTAATGAAATTATCACGAGACACATAAGTTATGAAAGTATAAAGATGAATGATGAGTTGAGACAGAAACCTTCCATTGATGAACCCCCTAAATTAGAGTTAAAGCAACTGCCAGATCATTTAAAATATGCCTTTTTAGGGAAAAATTCAACTTTACCAGTTATTGTCGCATCAGATTTGAGCATTGCAGAAAAAGAGGAACTATTCCATGTGTTAAGGGAGCACAAGCAGGCTATAGCTTGGAAAATTTCAGATATTAAGGGAATTAATCCTTCTTTTTGCACCCATAAAATTTTAATGGAAGATGAATATAAACCATCGGTGCAAGCTCAAAGACAATTAAATCCCAACATGAAAGAAGTCGTAAAAGCCGAGGTAATTAAACTTCTAGATGCAGGCATTATTTATCCTATTTCTGACAGTTCTTGGGTAAGTCCTGTGTAGGTTGTTCCTAAAAAAGGAGGCATAACCGTGGTGCCTAATGACAAAAAAGAGTCAATACCTACAAGAACAGTCACTGGATGGAGAGTTTGCATTGATTATAGAAAGCTAAATGACGCAACTCGAAAAGATCATTTTCCCTTACATTTTATTGATCAAATGTTGGAAAGATTATCAGGTTACATTTATTATTGTTTCCTAGATGGCCTCTCTAGTTACTTCCAAATCCCAATAGCTCCAGAAGATCAGGAGAAAATGACATTCACATGTCCATACGGTATGTTTGCTTATCGTAGAATGCCTTTCGGTTTATGTAACGCTCCTGCTACATTTCAGCGATACATGCTAGCTATCTTCAACGAATTCGTGGAAGACATCATGGAGGTATTTATGGATGATTTTTCAGTTTTCAGTAATTCTTTCCAACTTTGTCTTAATAATTTAAAATGTGTTTTGATAATATGTAAAAAGACAAATTTAGTGCTGAACTGGGAAAAATGCCACTTTATGGTTCAAGAGGGTATTGTATTAAGACATAAAATTTCTAGTAAAGGGATAGAGGTAGATAAAGCAAAAATTGAGACCATTGAAAAATTACCTGCGCCTAATTCAGTTAAGGCTATAAGAAGCTTTTTAGGACATGTCGGTTTTTATAGCAGATTTATTAAAGATTTTTCTAAAATAGCTAAGCCTTTAACAAAATTACTAGAAACAGACGTGCTTTTCAACTTTGACCAAGAATGTTTAGAATCTTTTAACACTCTTAAGGAAAAGTAAGTCAATGCCCCAATTATGATTTCACCTGATTGGAATCTACCTTTTGAACTAATGTACGATGCGAGTGATTTTGCAGTAGGTGCAGTTTTGGGACAGCGAAGAGACAAGTACTTTCAACCGATTTATTATGCTAGCAGAACTTTGACAGCCGCTCAAGCAAATTATACTACCACAGAAAAAGAATTGCTAGCCATTATTTTTGCATTTGAAAAATTCAGATCTTATTTAATTTTGTCAAAAGTCATTGTTTATACTGACCATCCTGCTCTTTGCTATCTTTTAACTAAAACTGATGCAAAACCTCGATTAATAAGATGGATTCTATTGTTACAAGAATTCGATTTAGAAATAAAGGACAAGAAAAGAGCTGAAAACTTGGCAACAGATCACCTTTCAAGACTAGAAAACACACAACCCAAGTACCTCGATAAAATAAACAACTTGTTTCCTGAAGAACAACTCCTACCCATAACAGAGGCAGTAGTTCCTTGGTTTGCTGATTTTGCAAATTATTTAGCAGCTAATATAACCCCAAAAGGGCTAACCCATCAGCAAAAGAAGTGATTCTTCGCTGATGTGAAAAACTATTTTTGGGAAGATCCTTTTCTTTTTTGAAATTGTGTAGATCAGGTTATTCAAAGATGCGTTGCTGAAACAGAAGCATACCAGATTTTAAATCACTGCCATTCAGGACCCACAGGAGGACATCACAGTGGAGCTAGAACTGCTCATAAGGTACTCGAATCAGGCTTTTACTGGCCTACACTTTTCAGGGATACCAACAAGTATTAACCTCTTGTGATAAATGCCAGAGAACAGGTAATATTTCTCAACGTAATGAAATGCCTCAAAGCTATATACTTTCATGTGAAATATTTGATTATGGGGTATTGATTTCATGGGTCCATTCCCTACTTCATTTGGAAATAAGTACATCTTAATAGTAGTAAATTATATGTCAAAATGGGTGGAAGCCCAAGCCTTACCTACTAATGATGCTAGAATGGTAGTACGACTTTTGAAGAAACTTTTCTCTCGATTTGGAACACCCAGGATAATTATTAGTGATAGGGCTACCCATTTTTGCAATGCTCAATTTGAAAAAGTTTTAAAAATGTATGGAGTACACTATAGAACAGCTACCCCTTATCATCCAGAAACCAGTGGCCAAGTCGAAATAACAAATAGGGAACTAAAACGCATCTTAGAGAAAGCAATAGAAACAAATAGAAAAGATTGATCAATAAAGATAGACGATGCTTTATGGGCCTATAGAACTGCTTTTAAAATGCCAATAGGTACATCTCCCTATAAACTTGTCTACGGAAAAAGTTGTCATCTGCCATTTGAACTTGAACATGAAGCATTCCGGGCTGTTAAATTTTTAAACCTTGATTTTAAGCTTACAGGTGAGAAAAGATTAATGCAGTTAAATGAGCTAGATGAATGGTGTTGCAATGCCTACGAGAGCTCACGACTGTATAAGGAAGCCATGAAGTGACGCCATGACAAATGACTGAAACAACCTAAGCAGTTCAAAACGGGTGATCTTGTCTTACTCTACAACTCAAGGCTGAAACTATTTCTTGGAAAACTCAAGTCAAGGTGGTCAGGTCCATTCACTGTTCAAACTGTCTTTCCATATGGCACAATTGATGTAACTCACCCTAACCACGGTACTTTCAAGGTAAACAGCCAAAGGCTTAAACATTATAGAGGTGAGAATTTTATAGATAACAGGGAGGAGCTTCAACTCCACGAAATCCCTTCATGATACATCCAGGTAGAGTCGAGCTTAAACTCTAATAAGTGCTTCTAGGGAGGCAACCCGAGCACTAACTTAGTAACTTTTCTTTTATTTTTTATTTTAGTATTTTTATGCATCAACTAACCATTTTAATGCAGAAATTTAGGACCATACGGCCATGCCCACGGGCGTGCCTAAGGCCGTATGAACATTTAAAGCAGAGACACGGTCGTGCACCCAGGCCGTGTGTAAACAGAGCACAATTTTCCCAAAAGCACGAGCTACCGACAAATCGCCATGGCCATGCGACATGGCCGTGGCAACCTTTCAACTTAGAGACGGGCTTACACAAAGCCACACGCCCGTGTCCCCAGACCGTGGCCAACACTGTTGATTTAGACACGGCAATGTGACTACCTATACGACCGTGTGAATAACGAAACCACATCGTAAACAGCCATGTGACCGATCACACGACCGTGTGAAAAGCAAACAATATCACAAACGGCCATGCGAGATGGGCAACACGGGTGTGTACTTCGAACCAGGCACGCTAAAACCACCGAATTTGGCATCACACGGGCAAAACCTGAGTCACACGGGCATGTTCCATGCCTATGTGACCCAAAAACTATAAATAGGGGCCACTATTCATTTTCTCCCTCACTCAAATCCTAAAATTTTTCTTCCCCAACCACCATAAACGCCGCCGCTGATCCTCAAAACACCACCACGCTTGTATAGTACCATCCCATGAACGTGGAAAGTGCCCCACAACCGTTCAACTCCTCTCCTACGACCGTGCACCTCTCTCATTTGGTTCTATTTTCTAATTTTTCTCTCTAATTTTTACTAATCTATTTTATTTATTCTTTATTTTTATATCATGACTATATTTAGATTTAGAATTGATTCAAGCATGGAATTAGTTACACTAGGATGAATAATCTAGAATATTATAGAGCATTTTATGATTTCATGCCACTTAACATCACACTTGATTGCCATTTTTCTCATGCATTTAGTATAAATACATACTCATGTTGCTTATTTTTGATATCATGGATAAATTATACTATTTAGGTTAGTCCCCATTTTATGTTTTTAGGAACATCGTTTTTTTAATCTTCATTGTATTTCATATATAGTTTTTGAGTCAATTTAATTTCGATTTTTAAGACTAATGTTTGTTATTTTATTTTTAGGCATCATGTCATCGTCAAGCGGCAAAAGAGCTGCTGTTTCGCCTTCCAAAAAACGAAAAGGGCTAGGTGGGTCATTATCGAGGCCCACCTCCGAGGCTCGCCACCCGTTCATCATATTTCCCAAGCCTCCCAAGAGGAGTTATTTTAGATACTACAGGAACGTACATTAAGCGCAGGCCGATGCATTGATTGGGATGCGCTAGAGCAAGTCAACCTCGCAAACATAGTCCGGGCCCTACTGATGACGGATCCTTAGGTGCAGTTCTTCCGAATCATCGAGCCTACGTACCTTGAACTCACTCTAGAGTTCTGCTCCACCTTTCATCTTCAGACCGTCATGAGCCAGTTCGATGATCCCGGCACAGTCTAGTTTCATTTAGGAGGTCGTGTACGCCACCTTAGCGTACCAGAGTTCGGCTCAGCTCTCGGCCTCTACACAGAGTAGTTCATAGAGGAAGAAGACTTTTCTACGCTTCCCCGTCGCATCCACTTCAAACTTGTAGATTGTTGGCCCAACATGGCCCCAGGCTATCCCTCCTACGACCCCAGTCGCACAAAGGCAACCGCCCTTCCCCCGTCATTGAGGTACCTTCACGCTCTTCTCGCACATACTTTGACAGGTAGACGGGGGAGCACAAGCGTCGTTAACACCTATGACACCTATTTTTTATAGGGCATGGCGAACGCGCAACCCATCGACCTCGCCTACTTTATCGCGCACGCCATGCAGCACCAGACCGAGTGTCATCGCAGGGGCAGTATATCCATGGGCCCGTACATTAGACGCTTGGCCTGTCACTTTAGGCTCCTCAACACAGCAGCCTAGACATCCTCATACACACTCATCGGCCAGATGTCCCCTCAGGGCATCCAGATTATGCACCATATGATGATGATCCAACGGGGGCTAGGAGGTGACCCTTTTCAGTACCGCCTCATCCAGGAGGCCGAGGATCCAGAGGACATTCCTGATGATGTCTCACCACCACTACCGGAGGAGGATGCACCTACGAGCCACCACCCCCTCGCTGCCCATCTTATGTAGCAGCCACCTATGCTGACATATCTGAGCGCCTATCCAGATTCGAGCAGCAATGCTTCCAGCGCTTTGATCACATCGATGCGACATTATAACAGATATGCCAGCACCTTCACATCACTTTACCACCGCCACCACGTGATCCATCTGAGGATTAGAGACTTCTATTCCTCTTCACTTTATTTTTATCTTAATTTTTATTTAAACACTGATCCTATTTTTACCTTTTCTTTTCTTCTAACTTTATTTTCCTTTTCACTTTTACTTTTATTTTTATCTTTAGTTCATTTTATTTTTTTCATTATTTGAATATTAGTATTTTTAGATCTTTATTTATTTTATTTCTTTTTCATATCAGCCAAAACCTAACGAGTAATCTCTCTTAACCCAAATTCCCCACGACTAATAAATATAATCGCAGTTTCAAAGGAGCTCTATAGCTCATATTCACATAGAGACGAGACAATCCTACCACAACTACCGGCTCTTCCAAGTACAATCTCCGTCTCACAAAATCATCCAAAATTTAGGGAGTTTCATACCTTTCCCTATCTTATAATCTTGTGCTTCTATTGCTACTAATGTTTCTTTGTACATTAAGGGCAATGTACATCTTAAGTGTGGGGGGGAATTTACTTTCAATCATTACAATATCTGTGAAAAACCTGAAATCTGATGCATTGTTCTCAAATTTGCATTATCTTCAGTCTCCTAATAGGAATTAATTTTGATTGATTTATGATTTTTATTGATAAATTGAGAATTAAGACATAGGTGTTTGTACTTTGATTATTCAAACTTTAAAACATTAGAGAATCAAGCATGATAAGTTGAAATTTTTGATAACCCCATTTTTTTTCATAAGTTATTTTCCTGAATTTTAAGTGTTATCTTGAGATTTGAAATTCGCAGGATTGACATCAAAAGCCATAATTATGGTGAGATTTTTGAGCCTTTTGAGCATACTTCTTTCGTGCTCACTTTTATTATTGCTTTGAGTGAGTCAATATTGAATTACTATTCTAGAACTTGCTTTGATTATACATGTCGAGACCACATTATTGATTTGATATACTGAGATGATAAAGGCACTTAGGATTTAACCCACTTACTCCATAAAAGCCTACCTCCATAAATTAACCCTAGTGAACCCCATTGAGCCTAACAACCTATTCTTTGACTTACCTCTAACTTTAACCCATAACCTGTTTTTGTTGAATTCCATTCAATTACTTTGATCCCTATTTTTGTCGAGATTCGAGTTGAATTATTATCTAGCTTTATTCTCTTTTCCAGAATGTAAAGTTGTAAATATTCAATTTATTGTATTGTATTTGAATTGTTCTTAAAAAAAATCCAGTTGTAATAGTTTAAATTTCTTTTTGCATATTTCTATTTTAAGGCTACCAAGCCAGAAAAGATGTCATCATAAGGCTTAGCTCGAGAAATATGTTCCAGTGATAGAGATTTTTCTAGCTAGATAATTTTTCAGCTCAATCTCGATTCTAACCCTCTTTTGCAGCTTGTGACAACACCCTTAACTAAGCCACATTACAACCATTGAAAGACCTTTTGATCGATGTATCATATCAAAATATAGTGGTGGAGATTTGATTTTCTTGCAAGCCTATGGTAATAATTTTTCAGGTTGACTAAAGAGTGCTTAATCCTTGAACCCTAAACACTTTGAGTGGATAGAGTGAATCTTTAGTAAGGATGTCAAATCTTATTGATTTCGATTGAAAGATGAGTGCTTAGAACAAGGGAGGAAACTTATGTTTCGATGATAAAATTCTTAACTTAAAGTAATTGAATCTTTAATGTTCTTCTAATTGAATTTTCATTGTATGACTGCTTGTGAATTAGTTTAAAACATTATTGGTAAAGATTGTAAGTTGAGAGGAATGATTCTTAATTAGGGATTGACATTTTGCTTGAGGACAAGCAAAGGCTTAAGTGTGGGGGTATTTGATAAACGATTCTTGTTTAGCCAATATTTTGGATGAATTATTATAAATTTTGTGAGAATTGGTGCTCTCAACCCTTCTATTTCATGTTGTATATTCAGGAGAGCACAGGGAAGAGAAAAGAACGAAAAACGGGCCAAAAACAAAGAAAATGGGCCAAAGTGTGAAAACAACATGGCCCAAGGATTCACCACACGGTCGTGGCACACGGTCGTGCCACATAAAGTCTAACACAGCCCAACCCCAACAAGCATGGCCAGACCACATGGCCGTGCCACCATCAACAGGCTCGCACACGGCCTCTTATCGATCCACATGGGTGTGGCACACGGGCGTGTCCTTATCGTGAGGAAGTGCAATTTCACTCGGATTTGGATACTTAGAGGCTAAGAAAGGCATCCCAAAGCTCTATATAAAGAACCTAGGAGGCAACTCTAAGGGTGTACTCTTTTCACCCAAAAGGAGCGCCATATTTCTGCCAACACAAGGAGTGAAAGCAAAGAATTACTCCAAGGGAAGCCGACTGGTTCATCCCAGAAGCTGGAATTCTACATCAAGACAGAGGATATCCCTAAATTCCTTCAGGGGTTTTTGGGTTCTTTATGTTTTGTTATCTTATTTCTTCTGAGATTTTTTCTTTATTAATTATGAACTAAACCCCTTAAATACTTGAGGGGGATAAACCTAGGACAGACCTTGTTATTATTCATTCTTGAATTATATGATAAATACTTGAATTGTTCTTAATTATGTGTTCTTAATTCCTGGTTTAATAATCCTAGGTATTAAGTCAAGAAACTGATGTGCTTAGGCAGAGGAGCAAAAGTCCCTGTTTTAAGAGTAGATCTACCATAATTAAGCAGAGTTGCATGCAACCCTAGACATAGGGCGACATAAATCTGTCGGATTAGGGTCAAACCTAATAGGGGGATCCATAGATCGAGTTAATGCAAGACTAGGGGTGTTAACTAGAAAGAAACCTCAGTTAAACAACCTAGGATTAGTTATTCTTATCCTCGACGGAGGTATTAACTAAAGTTAGGGATCTCTACGGATCAAGTCAAGTGAAGAAATCATCTAGTTCAAGAAGTTAATAACAAGTGAAGTCTAGGTGGATTCTCCATTGAGTATTGCCTATATCAATTAGCTTTCCTCAGAGTTTTTCCCCAATTTACTTTTTGTGCATTCTTAGTTTAGTTTTAGAATTAGTTTCATACAAACCTCTTTTACTTTTAGGTTAGATAGTAGAAAGGAAGTAAGTACTAGTACTTTTGGTTCCCTTGGGTACAACTATACTACTGTTTGATAGGTGCGATTGCCTTAAAATCGTGATATTAGTTAGTTTTTGGTGTAATCAGTTTTTATAAATTTTATTACTATATCATAAATAAACCTATACACAATTTCTAGCTAAGAAAATATAATAATTTGAACAAGTTTTTATATTTGAAACGGTTTTCCAAAAACATTCTCATGTGACACCGCTAGATTCGGCCATAATGTGTAGGTCGGGTTTGGGGCGTTACACTCTCATGTGACGCCGCCAGATTCGGCCATAACGTCTAGCCCAGTAAGCTTTGTGTTCTAACTCCAAGGAAGATGACAGGCTTTCCCAAAGACCAACCTATAGGGTGACATTATTAAAGGTGTCTTGTATGTTGTCCTGTAGGCCCATAAAGTATCATGTAGTCTTTTGGACCAATCTCGTCGATTCAAGCAACCTTCTCCTGTATGCCTTTGATCTCCTTCTTTGCTAGTTTAGCTTGCCCATTAGTCTACAGGTGGTAAGCTGTGGTAACCTTGTGCTTCACTCTATGCTTGTTGAGTAACCATTTCAACCATTTGTTCACAGAATAAGACCCTTCATCACTGATGATGGCTCTTAGGGTTCCAAACCTTGTGAACACATTCTTATGCAAAAATTTCATTACAACCTTAGCGTTCGTCAGATATGCCTCAGCCTCAATCTATTTAGACACGTAGTCTACTACTACCAATATGTACTTATGACTAAAAGACGAAGGGAAAGGACCGAGAAAGTCAATACCCTAAACATTAAATAATTCTACCTCAATGATGTTTGTTCGAGGCATCTCATTTCTGTTTGTGACATTTCCAACCCTTTAACATTGATCACAACTCCTTACGTAAGCATACGTGTCTTTAAATAGTGTTGGCCAAAAGAATCTGGCTTACAATACTTTGACTACAGTACGTGTACCTCCGAAGTGTCCCCCACTTAGAGCTGAGTGGCAATGATATAGAATCTTATGTACTTCATCTTCTGCCATGCATCTTCTGATCATTTGATCAGCATACTTTTTAAACAAGTATGATTCTTCCAAGAAATAGTACTTCACATCTTATCAATCCAGATCAAACAACAAGCTAAATAGTTAACAATATCAACAAACCAAGGAGTATTATGGTCATGATTTACCTTAAGTATGTGTTCGTCTGGAAATGTTCCCTAAATGGGTATAAGTGGAGAATTCCCTTCTTGTGGCTCCAATCTGGACAAGTGGTCTGCTACTTGGTTTTCTACTCCCTTTTGGTTTTAGATTTCTAGATCAAACTCTTTAAGTAGAAGTACCCATTGGATCAGTCTCGGCTTAGCGTCTTTCTTGGCAAGTAAGTACATAATTGTCGAGTGGTCCGTATAGACATTCACTTTGGTACCTACAAGATAAGATCGAAACTTGTTAAAAGCAAACACAATAGCAAGTAACTCTTTCTCTGTCACCGTATAATTTAGTTGAGCTCCTGTCAGAGTCTGACTTGCGTAGTAGATGGGATGAAAAACTTTGTTCCTTCGCTGGCCCATGACAGCTCCTATCCCGAAGTCACTTGCGTCACACATCAATTCAAATGGCAAATCCCAGTCTGGTGTGACGATTATGGGTGCCAAAACTAACCGACTCTTCAAATCTTTGAAAGATCTTAAGCACTCCTCATCAAATTTGAACGTCGTGTCTTTCTCTACTAATTTGCATAAGGGTTTAGCAATTTTGGAGAAGTCCTTAATAAATCTTCGATAGAACCCGTCGTGGCCCAAAAAGCTCCTAACACCCTTTACAGATGTTGGAGGTGGGAGTTTCTCAATAACTTCTACCTTTGCTTTTTCTTCCTCGACTCCATGTCTCGTTATCTGATACCCTAGAATAATACCTTCTCGCACCATGAAATGGCACTTTTCCTAGTTGAGTACGAGGTTTGTTTCTTCTCATCGCCTTAGTACCTTGGCTAGATTGGCTAGGCAATCATGATATATACCTCCAAACACTGAAAAATCATCCATAAAGACTTCCAAGTATTTCTCAACCATGTCAGTAGAAATAGATATCATACATCTTTGAAATGTAGCAGGTGCATTACATAACCAAATGGCCTGTGTCTAAATGAGAATGTACCGTACAAGCAGGTGAACGTTGTCTTGCTTTAATCTTTCAGTGCTACTATAATTTGATTATACCCCGAGTGTCCATCGAGAAAATAGTAATAGTCTTTCCCCGCGAGTCTATCCAGCATCTGGTCCAAAAATGACAAAGGAAAGAGATCTTTCCTAGTCACTTTGTTCAGCTTTCGGTAATCGATGCAAATTCTACATCTCATAACCGTTCCAGTCGGTATCAACTCATTATTCTCATTCTTAATGACCATAATACCACCTTTCTTTGGCATGCACTGGACCGGACTTACCCATGAACTATCTGAGATGAGGTAAATTATACCCGCATCTAACCACTTGATGGTTTCTTTCCTTACCATGTCCTTCATGATGGGGTTCAGTCTTCGTTGTCCATCAATCCTCTCTTTCATTCCATCTTCCAGGATGATCTTGTGCATGCATACAGATGGATAATGCCATGAATATTGGCTATGGTCTATACCGGTGGCTAGTTGGCCTTGTAAATAGACTATATTTTGCGCCCACACGGGAAGGGACACGGGTGTGTGTCTTTGTCGTGCTGCTCAAAGGCCATTTTGAAATGTCCCTGGGCAGGCCACATGTCTCACACATGGGCCTATGTGGCACACGAGCTGGTACACGGGCGTGTGGCCTGCCATGTGACCAAAGTCAATATGTATGCCCTGTTTTGCCATGGCCTAGACACGGGCGTGTCTAAAGCCGTGTAAGGCACATGGCCTGACCACACTGACGTGTGACCTCTGTGCCTTTAAAAAATTTTAAGTTTCAAAAAAATTTTGTATGAGCTCAGTTTAGTCCCAACCTTCTTTTAAAGCATGTTTAAAGTCTAATTGACCTATGATAGGGACTTATTGATTATGTTTGAATATGATATGATGATATATGTGTTATATGTTTTGAAATGTTAGTAAAAGTTTTGATATGTCCGGTAATGCTCTTAACCCTAGTCCGACGAAGGCTACGAGTTAGGGGTGTTATAAATTTTATCCAGCCATTGCAATTATTCTAGCTAAATAAAATTAAGTCATCATTGTCAATGGAAAAACATCACAAAAATTTACAAACATGTTGAATAACTAAGAATAAAATTAAAGAATAGGAAAGAAGAAACTTTTGATGATTTCGATGCTCCTCAAGGTGGCCAGCCAGGAGTAGTTTTCCTCAAGGGAACTACTAGCTAAAGGAAGTGGAGAAATGGATGGCTTATGCGTGGAAAAAAAAGGGAAGAAAAAATGATAGAAAGATGAGAAGAATGTGAATTGAGAGATGAATTAGGGATGCCTAAAATGGGAAATGAGAGGTAGTATTTATAGTAGAGGGATGGCTAGGGAGTTTGCTAAAATTAGCATGGAGATCCCTTGAAATGCTCCATTACTTGGTCGGCTATAAAATGTGAAGGAAGAGGTTTGTGATTGCTTGATTCATGATTGATTTCATGCATGAATCATGCATAGGGTTGGACAATTTCTTGGGTAATAGTTGGAGGCTGATTTCTGATCTTTTTACAATTGTAGGGACCTCTAAATTAATTTTCCTAAAGCTAATTTGGGCTACTTTTGATGCCTTAGCCGAATTGGACTGCTTTCCCCCCTACTTAGACAGTTTTGTGACCCAAATAACTATCAAACTTGCTCTTCTCAACAAGACAACTTCAATTAGATCAAGTTAACTTCTCTTGACTCAATTTATTGTCTTTTTCAACCAATTGAGGTGGAGTATTCTCAGGTCCATGTATGATTTAAATAAGCTCCCACATTTATTAATTCAATGGTCCTACTGCAACAATTAAAGCACAGAAATTACTATGTAACATAAGATAGTTAAATTATGTAAAATTTAATACATAAATTCATAAATTGCATACTTTACTAAAATTATGCCCACTGTTTCAATATGAACAAAAATCACCTAATTAAATATCCAAATACTCGGGATTAACATAAATTCTAAATAAAAAGGTGATATAAACGGCTATAAAAAATCTATATAATTTAAAGTTTACACCCATATACTTGCAAACATCGCCTATTTAACATATTTTGTGTAGGATTTCTACTTCAAACGTTGGTACGTCCAAAGGGGGTCAAGTTGTTGGCGCCATTGCCAGGGAGGCAACATCACTAGATATGATTTTATTTTTCTTATTTTTGCCAACATCTTGTATTCTCTTTTTGGGTTTAGTGTATGACTCGTAGGAGGGGAAAACCTATAGAGCCAACCACATATCTCAAAAGAATAATTCGTATGAATTGTCAACAACAACAGCAATAGCAGCAATAATAGATGTAGAACCAACCATCAACTGCAGGCAAATTACCACCACAAGACAATTCGCTGTTGGACAAAGTTAACAATAATAACCTAGAAGATCTACCACTACCACCACAGCTAGCCGTAAATATACATGTGGCGTGCAATGAAAGAACCCTAAAGGACTATACACTACCAAGTCTGGAGATGGTTTAAGGAAGTATAATAAGGCCAGCCATCATGACTAATAATATTGAGATCAAACCAGCAATGATCCAGATGATCCAGAACAATTTGTGGTTCAAAGGCACAATGATGGGGGACCCAAACCAGCATTTAAAATGGATACTTCAACTTTGTGATACTTTTAACTACAACGGGGTCACTGATGACGCTATTTGCCTCCAGCTATTCCCCTTCCCCTTAATAGATAACGCTTTCTTTTGGTTAGATTCGTAGGCACCAGGATCTATTATGACATGGAATGAACTCGCAGGAAAATTCTTACAAAAGTTCTTCCCTATCAACAAAAGGGTCTAATTAAGGAGAGAGATTGCAACGTTTAAATAATTAAAAGGAAAAAGTTTTCACGAAGTTTGGGAGCATTTTAAAATGCTAATTCAGATATAATTATACCATGGATTACCCGAGTGGGTAAGAATGTAAATGTTCTATAATGGGTTGGATGCACACGCACGATGTAACACCCCTTACCCATGTTGACACCGAAACAGAAAACGAGGTATTACCAGAATAGCACACATGTAATCATAATAAACCGAGTCATAAAATGATCATTTAAAATAAAATCCTTCAACTATTCATTCATCTTATAATCACTGAGTTCACATATATCATAAACCAATAATTTAACTAGTATTAAACAACATCGATAGCATAATACAAGTGATATATCAAATATTAGAGATCAATATTTCGAGTAATATTACTATAATATACAACAAAATACTCAAGTCTTCTATACATGCCATAGTTCCAAAATATGTTTACAAAATACCAAAAGGAATGATGGATAGTGTTGGTGAGCCTCCGACAATTTTTTCAAGTCACGAACAAACTCGATTACACTATAAAATAAGACAAGAAAGAAAACGAAAACAAAGTAAGCTTATAGCTTAGTAAGTAATATGTAAATAATAAATATAATAAACTATTTATGGCATTTATAAATACCAAAATATGATTCCACAATTATACAATCTTAATCTCACATGAATTTACTATTTACTTAAATTTAGTACAAGCTGTCCATTCAAGTCCCAGTCACTAAATTATTTTTATCTAGAGCTACAGAGCTCTAAATTAAGATTCATTAATTTTCTTAGAAACTAGACTCATATGTCTTCTTACCATAAAAATTTCAAAATTTTTTGTTGGGCCAATTAATACAGTTTATTAATTAAATCCTCCCTTGTTTCGCTACCCGACATTATTGATCACTCTTCACTAACATTTCAATTTCTCTTTATACAAAAGTAAAAAGATGTTTATGTTTATTTCTATAAAAATAGACTTAATAAGGAATCTAACCATATGAATTATGTTCCATAATTATTTTTGTACAAATTTTAATGATTTTTCCAAATCAGAACAGAGGATCACGAAATCATTCTAAACCAGTCTCACAAGAATTTAAATATCTCAGAATATAGAAAGCTTTTACTGTCTCTAATTCTTTTATATGAAAATAGACTCAATAAGATTTAATTACATATCTCATTAAACCTCTAATTCAATGTCTATTATTTTTTGTGATTTTTCAAATTCAACCCACTGCTGTTGTCACAAACTGTTTTATTTTTTATTTCACCTTTTCCATAATTTCCTAATATAAATTTTCCAATAACACTTGTCCACATCAAATTTACCGAATTTCAATCATTTATCGAACACATTACTCACATACTTATATACACATATATCTGCACTTAGTCTTTACACAATCGCACTCATTTTCACTTGGTTACTTTCCCATTAAACACATCGGAATAGAACAATAATAAATATTCAGTGACATGCACAAAGTATTATCTTTAAAGTTGAAATTAAGTAGTGCATAAAGTAGCATTCACTTAGTACTACACATGTGACAAAAATCATCTCTTAGACATATTGACTTACACTTAATACCACACATGCAATCGAAGTTATCAGGTACGCATAGTAGCCTACACATAGTACTACACATGCGACCCCAACCATATGGTACACGTAGTAGCCTGCACTTAGTACCACGCATGTGACCTAAACCATCTTGAACACATAGTAGCCTGCACATAGTACTACACATGTGTTCTCACCCCGAATCATTCATATCTTTTCTATTCCGAAAGTTCAATAGAGAATTACTCATTTTACCAATTCATTCTTATTCAAATACAATTCATAATTTACATCGAATAATTATTCCATGTCTAATCCCATCTCATAAATTATGATAAAATATTATAACATAAATAAAAACAATGCTTTATTCACATATTAACTTACCTCGATGCAACATAGGACTAGTTTATACTCTAATCCACCACTTTTTTTTTCTCTGATCCAAGTCGATTCCATGTCTTTCTTGATCTAATAATAACACATTTAGCTCATTTAATACTCATACTATTCAATTTGATCCAAAAATCATATTATGGCAAAATTACATTTTTGCCCCCTAAATTTCACAAAATTATGATTTTGCCCCTAGGCTCGTAAAATAATTTTTATTCTATTTTCTTGCATTTTAAGCCTAGCTGAACTTTTTCCCTCTAATAGAAGCCCATAATTCTCACTAAATCATACATTTACACATATTTCACAACTTGTTACAAATTAGTTCTTTTACGCGATTTCGTCAAAAATCGCTTGGTAAAAGACGTTTATCACACTCCAAACATTCATATTCTTTCATAAAACATCAAAATACATGCATATAATTCATGGGGTAAATTTTTAAACATAAACATATAATTCATGGGGTAAATTTTTAAACATAAACCCTAACTCAAAATAATGATAGAAATAGGTAAACCAAGCTACGAGGATTTCGAAAATACGAAGAACATTAAAAACGGGGCTAAAATGCACTTACAATCAAGCTTGAAAGATGAAAAAACCCTAGCTATGGAGAACTATCAATATTCGGCCAAGAGGTAGGAGATTATGAACAAATTTTGGCTTATTTTCCCTTTTATCCTTTTATTTACAAAATGACTAAAATGCCCTTATTAAAAAAAATCTTACCTCACCTATTCCATGTCCATTTTTGTCCAACAATTTAACAAATGGACTAATTACCATATAAGGACCTCTACTTCAAAAACTCATTACTCACAAGTACCTTTATGAACTAGAATACACATTTTCAACTATTTTAATTTAGTCCTAAATATCAAATTGAGCACCCAAACGATAAAATTTTGCAATGCGATTTTCACACAGTCATTCAATTACACAGTAAATATTAAAAATTAATCGCAATAAATTTTTCTACTTCAGATTTGTGGTTTTGAAACCACTATTCCGTTTAGGCCCTAAATCAGGCTGTCACACACAATCAAAACTAGATGGAGTTGCAAAAAGAGCCTTAATGAATAGGAGATATGATGATGCATATGAACTAATAGAGAGTATAGCAATAAATTCCTGCCAGTGGCCAACAGAACTTTATACATATGGCTAGAAGTCATCCACAACCAAAGTGGTTCTAGAGGATAATAGATACCAACAAATAGTGGATAGGTTAAATCGTATAGAATCCTCATCCAGTACATCATCTATATATGAAGAAGACAAACCACTCTTCTATTACATCAATAATCTTACCGAGGATGTGAATTACATCGAGAATAGGGGTGGAAATCCCTATTCAAATACTTATAATCCCGGATGGAGAGATCACCTGAACTTGAGATGGGGCAGAAACCAAGGCAGAAGTAATAATCCTAACCAAGTTAAAAAAAGCTAACCAACCTCCTCAGTTACAGAAGCCTCAAGAAAGGGCCAACCCAAATGATCATACTGTATGGGGTCAATGCTTGGATCAGATCAATGGGAAAATGTAGTCCATAAGGACAGACGTGAAATAGGTGTAATCTAAGTGCACCAATTCTATAAAAATATCAAATAAATTAGAAGATCGGATGAGCTAATTAATGAGTATGATGGGAGACATTAAGAGACAAATTGGCACGAGAATTCTAAGTAATACTGAAGATGATCATAGAAGGGAAGGGAATGAGCATGTGAAAGCAATTCCGCTCTATTCAAGCAAAGTATTGAGTGGCCCAAAGACCCTGACACACGAGGGAACAAAAGAAAATACTGAACATCTTTGAGAAGACCTCCAAGAAGCTGATGAAGAATCGAAAGTAGAGGAGGTAGCCAAGCCGACAGTTGAGTCGAGGATGGACCAATTAAAGAACATGCACTTGTAAAAGTACCATTCTCATCAAGATTGGAGGAAAAACAAAGGTGGGATGAAGATAAATTTTGAAGTTTTCTGAACTTATTTAAAACATTAAATGTTAATTTTCCTCTGATTGATTTAATTGAAAAAGTCCCTAAGTACACCAAATTCTTTAAAGAAATTATGTCTAGGCGTAGGAAAATGAAAATAGAAGAGCAAGTTAACATAAATGCCTCATGTAGTGCGATCATATCTAGATAGGTTCCCCAAAAACTGAAAGACCTGGGAAGTTTTACAATCCCCATAGAGATAGAGAGTGTTCATTTTAGCAAGCCCTATGCGATTTAGGAGCTAGCATAAATTTAATGCCCTTATCTATATATGAAAAACTCAGGCTAGGGGACCTCAAGAACACTCAAATTACATGACATTTGGCTGACAAATCTTCAATGTATCCAAAAGGAGTATTGAAAGATGTGTTAGTCAAAGTGCACAGCTTCATCATCCCAACAAATTTTGTGATACTCGGTTTCGAGGAAGACCGTTTGATACCAATCTTGTTAGGCTAACATTCTTAATAACGTGAAAATCCACAATTGATTTGGAAAAGAATGAATTAACCATGAAGATCAATAGTGAAACTGAAATTTTTAAAGGTTGTCACCAACAGGATGAGGTAGACAAAAAGAGAATAGAGAGACAATGTTATGAAATATCTGTGAAAATCCCTAACATTTCTGAGCTAGGGGAAATATTTTCTGTGATTTGATAATTTGACTTGTTGGTTTATTAGTATTAGCCTTATGCCTCCAAGAAAAGTTAGGAGACCTAGTGAACCGAAACCATCAACGGTTCCAAATCCCTCTAATTTCCTGAATCACAATGTTGACAAATATGTTCTAGAACTTCAGGGAAAAACATTTATTCAAGAGAAGGGATTTGAACCGTCGATGGTTCTTTGCCAGAAGGTTTAGCCTTTGGTCCAATATCATAGATGGGAACACTTCCATGTGACCCCAAAAGAATCTGTTATGGTCCCTGTAGTTCAAGAATTTTACGCATTTTTAATGGACCAAGAGTCTAAAAAGACTAAAGGTACAACTTGGGAAACAATACCAGTGTGAAGGAAGGAAGTATGAATTACCCTTAGAATTATTTGTGAATTTTCTAATGCTCCATTTTATAAGAAAGGCTTTGTAGAAGAAACTAATTTAGATTACTTTAGAGACATAAATATGGGCAATGATACAAATTATCTAACGAAAGGAAGAGGCAAATGGAAATATCGCCTAAGCATTGATATCCCAACTTTGTTTAATCAAGCAATAATGTTTCTTGAAGCAAAAAATGTGGATTCAATTTTTGTGCACTCGAATAGCTCCTGCGTTGAATGTTTCTAATGTTAGTACTTTTCGAGCAGTTTTGCTTTACACTATTTTGCAGAAGAAATAGATATGCATCGAAACATGGATATACCAAAATATGAAAAGATGTGTCAACAACCAGAAAGTGGGAGTCTTCCTTCCCCACTTAGTAACAGCCTTATGCAACAAAGTAGGCGTTCCAATGGTGCCCACTAAGAAGTCCATGAAGCCATCCCAATGCATAATTGGCGGCATACTATATACGTAGTTCATAGAGCTTTAGGAAAAATAAATAAATGAGTGGAATAAACACCAACAAGAGAAGACACTACTCTAGCCTCAACTTAAAGGAAAATAAAATCAACAACCTGATAAAAAATTGGTGAGGCAATCATCTAAAGTTGGATTAGATGATACATTGGATGCAAGAATCAGGCCCAATTTTTTAAAATTCGTATGGAAAAATAACATTAAAGTACCTAATTATATGTTGGATATGTTCGGGCCAACGCATCTTAAGTAGGAAGAAGAGAAGCATAAAAATAAAGAAGAAAGCGAAGATGGGGAAGGAGAAGAGGATGGGGAGATGGACTTTGAGGAAGATGATTAAACTTTTATTTTTAAAAGATTGTAACTATTGGGATAATTTGTGTTAACTTTTATTTGTAGGAGTAGATTGTTATATACTTTGTTATTTTGTATAAAAGTTTCCTATGTAGGAACCCCACATGGAAGAAGCACAACAAATTAGAACTCACAACAAGCAAAGAAAGAAGCACCCTCCAACAGCTTACGGAACTATCACAATCAATCGGGTAACTTCTTTCTTTAACCTTTTAGGGCTACACATTGAGGACAATGTGTTAACTAAAATAAGGGTAATGTAGAAAATTTGTTCTAATTTTTATGTTTTTCTTTTAAATTTTTATTATCAATTGTGTGCTTGAGCTTGTAGAAATACAAGTGATTAGTTAGGAGCATATATATAGGGCAATTGTACTTACTATAAGTTTGGCATGAAAGTAGATGACTTTAAATTTTTTATTATTAGATTACTAATTTTTATATATTACACTATAAATAAGTATTGAGAAATTGAATGTACCATATGATATAGGAAATATAGAGAAACAAGCATGCTAGTATGTATGATAAATGTAATACCCTGAATTTTGGGCGTAAGAGAATTGGGCTTTGAGTACCGAAGAAATTGTATTTTAGTTGGACAAGAAAAATTTCACAAATTGCAAGTTGAGGTGATGGTTAAGGGATTTTAAAGTGTTTAGGGATGTCTGAGAAGTCCTAGGTTCAAATCAGGACTTAAATTTTAGTTTTTTTTGCTTTAGGGGACCATGGCGTTAGTTTGAAGACTTTAAAAATATTTTTGGTTAAAATAGGGCACAAGGAAGTAGTTGGTCTAGTGGCAAGGGGGCGCTAGTAGCATGCGGTGGTCCAGGGTTCAAGTCCTAGCCTTAGCATAATTTTTATTTTCACATATATTGGCATGGAAGCTGGCGTTTAAACCTTATAGTTATTTGGAGGTGATTTACGACACAAGAGAGCTGGTGGCTTAGTGGAAACACACGTGTATGTTTTTGAAATCCATAAGGAACTAATCCTTTTGTAGGGGATTAGCGAGTGAAGGTATGATTAATTGATTGTTATGCATGATTTTCTTAAGTGGATTAGTTGTTTGGGAAAGGAAGAACTTAAACCCTAGGCTTGACGACCATATGAAGTCACCTAGGTAAGAATTAACCCAAAATTGGTATGGCCTATCCATGAACACCGTAACCCTAAACCGGTCTAGACTGTAAGGTTGAGAGATAAGTAGTTCTTGCCAACTCGCTATTCTAGTGGAAGATTGAAAGATCCTGCTAGGTTAACGACTTGTTGATTGAATAGGGAACCTAAAGTAACAGTTAGTTATAATTACTGAAGCAAGCTAATCACCCATGTTCAGATCTGATTCAATTTTCATAGTAAATTTCCTAAAGTTTTTCCATTTATATTATTTTATTTTTTAGTTATAGAAATACCAAAAATCTTTCTTTATGCTTAGTCATAATATAATTTATTTAAAGTACTAATTAGCTCTACCTATGCTTAGGTCAGTATTAATTTAGTTCTCACATCCCTTGGGTACGATCCTTGGAGTACGATCTTACTTTGTGTAACTATACTACAACCTAACCCATATACTTGTAGACATCGCCTATTTAACATATTTTGTGCAAGATTTCTACTTCAGACTTCATTAACAAATTCCAACCATTTAGAGGTTGGGATGAAGTTTGAATCCAAAGATGCTTTTGTAGCTACAGTCAAGTAGTATCACATACAATTTGGCGTCAACTTCACCCTTGAATCCAAAGATGCTTTTGTAGCTACAGTCAAGTAGTATTACATATAGTTTGGTGTCAACTTCACCCTTATATACTCTCGATCTAAGAAATATGAGGCGAAGTGTGCAATCTGTTGAACAGGATGTCCATGGAAAATCATGACATCTGTTAGAAAGAAGCCGGCATTCTAGAAGATTAGGAAGTATACTGCGCTAGCTGCATGTGTTGTAGGTATGTATCATGGTTAATAACATTGACTCGAATTTTGACATTTTTGTTTACATTCTATTACATATGGTGACCTAATTCATTATTTTTCAAGCATGTTGAATGATCATCTGAAATTGGATTCAAACATGATATCTGACTTTATATTACCCATGGTCAAAACGAGTCCTAGGATTTTGATCCCTATTTTGATTGCACACATTCGCAATAAGTTTGATTACATCGTGTCTTACCACAAGGAATGGTTAGTAAAGCAGAAGGCATTGGAGAAGATGCACAACAGATGGGAGAAATCCAAGATGCACAACGAATAGGAGAAATCCTACAATAAATTGTGGCAATGGTGTCAGGTACCGCAGTGGTACATACTAGGTTCCGTAACCGAGTTGCAAACGGAGCCTGCATATTACGATGATCACTTGGTCCTTGGAAAAGGAGTTTTCCACTTCTTTATTTTTGGACTTTCAAGCAATGCGTAACTGCATTCCGGTACTTTAAGCCACTTGTCCAAATTGACGACACATTCTTATATGGAAGTTACGCGCATAAGTTGTTATTAGTTGTTGCACAATATGGTAATTGAAAAATCTTGCTAATGGCTTTTGCAATAACTCTAAAAGAATCAGGTGATGACTAAGATTCTTCCTAACTAACCTGAGAAGGTATGTTGTGCCGTAGCTCGATGTGTGCATAATTTTCGACAAGGGCATCAGAATACAGGTCGTATTCGATCGACGTTCAAGCTTATAGGATCGTGCACACCATAGGCATTATTTGTGTCACATTGAGCCTAACTATATTAGCCGATACCATAAGGATACAGAGCGATGACATGTCATTTACATGGCTACATTGTGCATAGAATTGGTTTCATATAAAACAATTTAACATATACATTTAGGTCGATTTTCTTGAATGCATTATTGATTGTCATCGATAGGTTACGAGCTCGTCCAACATTGATTCCATAAGATGTTGGAGAGACTACAGGCTGTAAACCGACTGGGTGTGGAGTACCTCGACAGGATACCAAAAGAGTAGTAGACACAGTCATATGATGGAGGACTACAATAAGGGCACAGAAAATCGAACCTAGCGGAATGCATTAATTCCGTACTGAAAGGGACAAATAAAGTATTTTAGATTAGTAGTATTGTTTCCAAAGCAGGCTGAGACATACATGGGACGGATAAAGGGTGGTTACATTTAGTACGAGTTGGTGCTGAAAGATATTGGGAAAAATGTAGAAATCACGAAGTCAATGACTTTAGTGTGTCACTCGTAACAAAATCTAATATTCTGGGTTAAGCAGCCCCATAAACTCAACCATGGAGTTATTAGTGAAGTGTACCGCATATACCTGAGACAAATGACCTGCGACTGTGAGAGATTTCAAGCACATCATTATCCATGCACACATGCAATTGCGACATGTGCCTCAAAACGTATAGATTGCATGACCTATGTTGACAAAGTTTACAAACTTGAATGTGCTTATAATGTTTGGAAATTTGAATTCCCACCTATCTTGGATGGATGCATGTGGCCGCCTACTTTGCACACTCATTTCAAGCTGGTACTGAATAAGAATTCGTGACGCAAGCCGAAACGTCGACTGAACTCAACTCGGATACGAGGAAATATGGATAATCGGGAATAGGGAGACACACCGAGATTATGCACATACTGTAGAAACCTAGGGCATATGAAGCCAACATGTCCACACAACCCAAGAGCATCGAGGAGAAGAGCTAATTAAAACACTAACTTGTGTAGTAAAAACACTAACTTATTCGTTTATTCATGTCATTTTTTCTATAAAGTGTAAGTTAATATTGATTATTGAAGTAAGATATTATAATACGCAAGCTAAAGTTTTAATCTTTTTTCGTACTAACATTCTATTATTTGCTTTCTCAAAATATTGGGGTGAACAAATGGAAGGAGAAAAACGAAAAAGTAACAGAAATAGCTGTAAATGTTAAACTCACAATATGATATGGTATAAAGCAAACCAATTCAATAAATAAATTTCGTATATTGTAAATAAGTGTAAATTTAAGATGTAAAACAAAGTATACAATTTGGGAAAATTAGAAAACAAATTGAAAATTGAGGATTGGAAATTGATGATTGAGAATATAGGATCGAAAAATGAGTATTGAGTACTTGGTTGAAAGAATGAAGTTTGAAGGGATTTATATAAAAAATTTTATAGTTGTTAGAGCCCTTCTAGCCGTTGGAAAAGTTACAGTTATTGTTGAAAGGAAAACGCGTCTTATAGAGATGTAGTAGGATATGTTTTCTTTTCTCCCACCAAAATCAACATAAACCAATAAACTTTTAGAAAATCAGCATAGTTTCTAAATTGTTAATTTTTTCAACATATTTATATAAATTAACACTCAATACCTGTGAATTTCTAGGCATTTAAAAAATTAATTCTAAACCTCCTTTTATCTTCTATTTTTTTACAATATTCAAATAAATAAATAAACTTTGATCTTGAATTGAGAAATATATAAAAGCGATGGTATTTTTTGCAGTTTTAAAGACTTCGAATTTTTTACGCGAGCTATTGGGGTTTCTTTGCAGAAAACAAAAATGGGAAGAAAAACCAGGAAGAAACAGGTAGGCGACACACCCACTTCATCTGCATCTCCGTCAGCCTCAGACGATTCTGAATCGTCGTTGGAAAGTCGCCACCGGCATCGGAAAGTCCGGCGTAGGAAGGATGAAAGTTCCAGGAGGGAGAAAGAGCGAAAAAGAGAGAAAAGAAAGAGGAAGGAGAAAGAAAGGGAGAGAAAAAGAAGGAAATCCCGGAGGGAGGACAGAAGGGAGAAGAGAAGGGATTATGGGTCTGACTCTAAATCCGGCTCCGGTTCCTCATCCGGGTCTGATTCTGAAGAGAATAAAAGGCGGGTTGAGCCTGAAGTAGTTGTCCAACAGATTTTGAAGGAGTTTCCTAATGTTGGTAATGATTTGAAACAGGTATTCTTTAATTATTGTAATTAAATAGCAAGCAAATTTACATTGTCTTATCAAGTATCGATAAACATTGCGTTTTCTCTTTTTCTCTGATTCTTTTACTTTGTAGTTTGTTGGTGGTATGGACGTAAGTTGACTTTTGGGCTAGAAGTAAAATTGATAAAATGATATAGTTTCTTTTCCGTTTTGTATTTAATTTTATAGTTCGTACTGATTAGAATGCAAAGCGACTATTTTGGTTGAAGTGAACATTGCTGCTTCTATTTTTATTTCAATTTGAGTGTTCTTGATATTTTTATCCTAATTTTCCTTCTCTCTGCAATATCATAATTTTGTCGTCCACATATTCTGATATTTGTTTCCATTGTAGCTTCTTCAAATGATTGATGATGGGCAAGCTGTTGACATAAAGGGCATATCTGAAAGATCACTGAATAAGCATTTGAAGAAGCTATTCCTGTCTTTAAAACTAAAAGAAAATGGTGATAGAGTGTTTTTACTCTCTTCAAAATCTCGTCCTACCTTGGATGTTGTTGGCCACTTGATTCAGGCTCATACAGAACCCAAAGAGCAACAACTCGCAAATTCTGGTTCGGTGAAGGATGCACACTCTATCCCAGAGCATGCTGAATCTAGCCAAGTAATGGTTGAAAATAATTCAGACAGAGATGATTCTGCCACCCCAAAAAGAAGGTGTTTATTCTAGCCTTTTCTTATGCTTTGCTTTTCCTTTTCTTGGTAGGAGCTATAAATTTGATCAATTTTCTGAAAACATGAGCATTTTTCTTTTGTTCCACTTGGTGACCTATTTCTCTTTGACTAAAACTTGTAGGTAGCCATCTTCCATCCACAAACCCCACCCATCATTCCCAAAATCCTAGCATCAGACTTCTAAATTTGTGTCTCAAGTTCTAACTGATGGGGTGATTTAGGAATAAAACAAAATGGACCAACTGAAAAAGGATGTCAAACAGGCAGTGAAAATCACCACAATTTAATCAATGCTCATGGTTGCCCCTTCCACTCCTTGTTATATTCCAAAACTGCAATTAAGTGGTTCAAGTCCTTCGGTAGAAATGTAATTATGATTTGCAAGAAAGTGGAGAAAATACCTGACAGTTGATGTGTCGTCCTCGGAAGAGGAATTCGGGTGTTGCTTCTGTGTGGAGGTGGTGTGAACTTCTATGCATGGTTGTATTCTGGTTGGCATATATGTGTTACTTAAGCTGACAAGAAAACAAGCGATTGTAAGTGGCATCAATACTGCAGGACTTAAACTTTGCTGTTTTCAGCATAATTTATCAGTTATTCCTGTTGCTTGAACTTTTAGAAAACACACAAACAAAAACCATTGATCATAAGGAAATATAAAAGACTAATGATATTTACTTTACATATTTATGGTCCTAAATTAGTCTAACATCTAATGATGATTAGGATTTCAATTTCTTGGACATTTTTGTTGTCGTTATGCCTTGGATTTGTGATTGTTTTTGTTGAACTTGGTAGCAGTAATTCTGATTTCCATCCTTAGGCTGGATAGTTGATACTTCTTGCAGATGCATGGGATTACTAGTTTCGATATCTAACCTCTTCACTGCTTTCATCTTTTTACAGGGTGATTGGCCCTGCAATGCCCTCAGCTGAGTTACTTGCTGCAGCAGCCAAATTAACAGAAGCCCAGGCTGAGCTCAGGTATACTATGTAATGAAGTTTTTTTACTCAGTTTTTATTGGTTCCACTTTCTGACATTTTGAGTTTCACATGTTTTCATTTTATACTAGTCTGGTCTGCATAATTGTCAGAGTCATTTCGGATATCCTTATTTTGTATCAGAAAATTAATGCTGGCTTTTTTAACTTTTTCTCTGGCATCCTTTTTGCAAATTAATCTAGAGAAGCTGAGATAGAGGAAGATGATGAACTCTTTATTGGACCTCCACCACCTGCTCTGGTTGCTGAGGCTGAATCGGCAAATGAAGCAGAACGTTTTGAAGAGGTTCCAAAATTTACCCCTTATGTAGCTTATTCAGATTTAGCTATATATCTTTTATTGGGAAGGCCATAATAATTGCAACCTTGAGCTTCTTCTGAAATGTGGAAATTTTCCCCTGTGACCTTTTGTTGCCCTTTGGTTCTTCTTCCATGCTTCTGGTTCTGTATTACCTGGTAATATGCTTAGAGCTTGAGAATTTTGAGAACAGCAATGAAATTGTGTAGGTTCCCTAAAGTCCTAGGTATATATACTCAGTTACTTATGCACTTGTATGATAAGCAATTCTTTGGCTTAATGCTTTATGGTTGTCTTTATGAAGAGTTACTTGTATGTAATCACTCAATAGCTCTTCATTTTTCCCTGGGCAGGTCACAAGAATTATGGGAGTTGAATCTGATTGTCCATATGATGTTATAGGAGCAAACAGAAATACAACTGCTGATAATATAAAGAAAAAGTAAGGTTTTTTATTAGAACTTTATTTCATTTTTATTGAGGATAATTAGCAGATCTTTTTCTTTTAAATGGATGAGGAAGAGTTTAAGAATAGTCCCATGATTTTCTTTTTCATTGCCTTTTGTTGTTTATGCACATATTGAATACCAAATCTTTCTTGTTCCTCAGCAATAGATGTTTTACATTGTATCAACGCCGCCACCACCCTAGTTTAATAATAATGAGCATGTACATGTTAGTTTGTTATGATTAGAGAGGGGAAAATGAACCTTAACTTGAAAACCATTCGAAAAAACCCAATCCTGAATTGACCAAAATGTGAAAGACCGAGAACAAACCCAAAGTATTTACTTTTTGTGTCCATTTCTCATTTTAGAGGCAGTTTACCTGTTGGACTTTGCCATTTATCTTGATGTGATTGTGAACTTGTGTTGAACCGTGTTTCTCATAAGCTTTTTTGTTTTTCCTGTAGGTACTGGAAACTGTCTCTTATGGTGCATCCAGACAAATGTCCTCATCCACAGGCGCACCAAGCATTTATCATACTCAACAAAGCTTTTAAGGAATTACAAGATCCAGATAAGGTGAGGGTTTTTATTTCTCTATCTTGCATGCAGCCATGGTTGATACCTTAGATGTCTCATTCATTTTGGGTCTTATGGTTCTTCATTGCCTGTGTCAATTCATTGTGTGAGCCAATGCTGTAAGCTCATTGAAGTGTTCTTTAGTATTGAGATGCTCACAAGAGATAGGACCCCAGATTTTACCTTGTCCTATCACCGAGTTAATATTATTACAGATCTTATTAAGCTTAATGAACTTGTGTCCTCTAAACAATTGCATGCGCAGAAAAGCTTATTAGCTGTAAATCTTTTTTCCTGAGTTTTCACCAACATACAATGTTATCATGTTCAAAGTTGTACATGTAAAAGTTGAATAAATAGCTTTCTAAATATGTTGTCATTTAGTAGGTCAATTGCTGTCTCTATTAGTTTGATTTGGCAGTTTAAGGGAGATGGATTGAAGTAGTGTGAATTGCACCTGTGCTGAGATGACATAAGCTATGGTAGGTTATAGGGTAGATAAGTGTTGGACATGGAGATTTTGAATGCAAATTCTACCACCTTGCTACAGATCATCCACCATTGATAATGAAGAGATGAAAACGGGGATAAGAAGAGAGGCAGTGGGGGTGGAGTGAGATGAAAATTTGAGATAAAACGAAAACAAAATGGAAGAAAAAAAGATTACTTCTAAGAAGGGGAGAACGATAGGAGAAAGAAGAATGATACCCTGAAGAACACGAGACAACTGCAGAGTCCGTGAAAATTGTTCCATGTTCATGTTGATAAATAACTGCCCTTTTTCTTGTGTTTTTGTTTGGTTTTGTTTCAAACTTGAGCTCATGTAAGCTAGGTCCAGAATTGGTGGTCAGTTTATGTTAGTTGGATAAAGATTTTGTATTGAGCAGTTAGATGTAATAGATAGCTTAGTGACATATTCTGTTTGCATTCTTTCTATACATTTAGAAGTTCAATGTCTGTTTTGAGATATGGATCTTATCACTCTCTTTATGAGTTTGATAAATGAGGTTTTAAGATCCATTATCTTTTACCTGACTCTTCAAGGAACATATAAATCCGAATTTTTGGGTAAAATGCGGAAAAGGATGAAAGTGGGAAGAGTGGCATATTCATCAAAATTACTATCAAAATAGGTTGAATAACGTCATTATAGAGAGGCATCTCTTCTTTTACCATATATACGAATTGCTATGCTAGTATTATTGCTAGAAATTAGTAGTCCTGTTAGTGTGGTAATTAAGCACATTTACTTTTTGTTATCAGTGATTTCATGAGGTAATTATTGCTGCATTTTGAATTTGTGTTGACTTATAATTCTCTCTCTCCCTCTCTCTCTTTAGTATTTAGTCTCAGTCCTGTAATTCTAACATCCTTACTCACATTTTGTAGCGAAAAGCACTGGATGAGAAAATAAAACTGAAGGAGCAGCAGGAGGAATTCAAGGTATTTGGTATTTACAAGCTCTTAGTACAGGTCTTAATTTGATAAACTTATTAGTATCAACTTATTAAGCCTTTTTCTGCCATAGGCTGAGTTGCGAGCAATGCGTGAAGCTGCACAATGGAGAAGATTGCAAGGTGAGATATTTTCTGTAGTTATGTGCAACATCTATTTGTGTGCCTGCACGCTCTTGCATGTGCATTCATGTGTATGTCCCGTTATTTTCTTTAGCTGCGATGAGTAGGATACATTTTGAGTTATTACACCTCTTAAATGAACTGGCTTTAACATTTCATAGCTGACTGTACATTTTCCAATATTTCAGTATTCTGTTGCATCTTTTGTCAACAGTTCATGGAGTGTTAGAATGTTTATCTAGAATCAAGAGAACTTTTAATTATTGCAGGTATATCAATGGAGGGTGATGATGAGCTGCTCGCGGAGGTGGAAGTTAAAGCGCCCCCAAAAAGGGACGAATGGATGACAACACTACCTCCCGAGAGGAAAGTAAGACATTTTGGTCTGCAATGCTCTATTTTTGCGTAGTTAGTTGCACAAATGTCATAATCGGTTTTTGTCCTTTGCAATAAATCCTTCAATCCTCCTGCATATTCAACTCTGTATTGGAACTTATGAAATTTTTTTCGTCCGTCTTATTGTGGATCGTCCACCTAGGAAAGCTGAAAATATCAATTGCATTATTGGTTGTCACTTGAGATTTCTGAGTTTAAATTGAAATTACTCTAATTATAATATCTGACCTGTTTATTCTTGTCAGCCTGGTGTGACAATGCAATCGACAAAATTTAGCAAGAGCGCAAAAGAAGGGCGGGGTGATACTAGTGTGTGGACGGATACACCTTTAGAGCGAGCCCAAAAAGCAAAGATGCAGTGAGAATCTCACGTTGAACATTTTGGAAATCATTTTGCATGGTCGTATTTGATTTGTTTAGTTGTTTATGATGATTCTGCTTGCTTAATCTCAGTTACTTGGAAGCTTTCAATGAGGCTGCTGCGCTTGCTTCGAATGAAGAAGAAAAGACGAAGAGAAGCTCTTCAGATGCAGATTTGGTGGATAAATATAATAAAGAAAAACGATCGAAATCACTGGTACAGAAGCATCAAGAAGAGGCTTCAAAGCGACCGAAGAAGAAATCAAAGCAACAGTCAGAGAAAGAGAAAGATGAGTGGGAGGGGAAACATCCATGGAAGCCATGGGATCGGGAGAAGGACCTGACAGCCGGAAGGCAGAGTGTAAATCTCGATACAGAAAACATGGTTAAAGGTTTAACGTCCAGGTTTTCAACAGGATCTTTTCAGAGGAACTTCCTTTAAAGCCATGGAAGTGTGAGTCAATGTCGTTTGCCAGACATAGTTAAAACTCAACCAAATCCAGGAGGTAGATTAATGATGTTTTATTTTGTAGTTTTAAAGATAAGCAAGTTGTTTTATTATCCAAAAAAAAAAAAGGCTTTAAATTGCATAAAAGTTGTGTTGTGATGGTTTTGTTATATGGTGGAGGTTTTCTTTTTATTATTTTTTTAACGTTGATAAAAATGATTATAAAAACGACTAAAGGATTCATTTTGCATTTTGCAGACGACATGCGTGCGTTAACTGGAAACGGGTTAATTTATTTACTTATATTATTTTCTATAGTAAAATAATGACGTTAATTTAGATTTCACAAGTAGGATAAAAAGTTTGATAATTTTTTTCAAGGATGTTTGGGGAATAAAGGAAAGTACATTGTTCATGTATAAAATATTAATTTGTAGACAGTTAATTTTCTTTATAATAGTTTTTTTTTTCATTTGTCTATCAAGATTTTACTTGTTATAGATATTATACGTTAATTACATCTTATTAAGAGATAAATGTTGTAAATCTATTATGAATACATTTCATGAATTTTTATCAAATGAAGAGAATGAGAACTATGTTAAATAAAAAAAAGAAAGTAGGAATCAAATCAACAAAATTAAAAGTCGTATAACAAATGCATGTATAATTGTATTTTTTTTGGTGAAAAATGGAAAAATACAAGAAATAAACTATGCCAATTGGCTTAACTCCCCAAACGGGTGTCTTTCAAATAGTCACAAACCTTGACTTCCCTAGTGAGCCATTTTTGCAAATTTATTAACTTCTTAGTTCTTTTCTCTGGGTATATAAAAAAAATTACAATGAGAAAACTGAGATAGTAACTGAAGAATCCTCCTGATCAGAGTCGTATTGGACCCTCTTGTAGAATTCTCCTAAATGGCCATCACCGCTTTAAGACTATCAGTCTAGATCATCACCTTATCCAACCATGATCAATTAGGGTACTTAAACCATCCAATATGCCCTACAATTCGGCCTAAAAAACTAAACAGCTTCCTAGAAACCTATTATAACCAATGATCCACTCTCCATTTCGACCTCTCACAACCCTTCCTGCTGCTGCAGAATCATCATCAAGCCTAACAGAACTATTTGTATTTAAAAATACCCAACCTCCTGGAAAATTAGAGCACAAGGTCATATTCCTCATATTCAAATGACTCTAATCGGTCTTCAAAACATTTTTAGCCCAATTATACGAGCTCTAATAGTATCAAAACTATTCCATGACACATTTTGAAATATAAAGAGGTTACGATTCTTCCAAATAAGGCAAATAATAATCCCGAAAAGACATCCTCAGTCAACCTACCCAAAACAAATATCATACTGATTATGCAAATTGGATATTATCCATTCGTGTATGTTGCTAGAGTAGAACCTATTAAGCCAATCAATGGGAATCAAGAAATTCCAAATATCTCTCGCTACTGGACAATCTCTTAAGACATGTAGCACATCTTCAGAGATATGTCCACAAACTCTATAAGTCAAACTATGCCCCAAACCCCGATGAACTCCTTCAACATTAGTGAGTAGTCTTTATTTAAGTACTAGCCAAATGAAAAACCTTACCCTTTAGGGACATTTGAACTTCCAAGGGATCTTCCATGCATCTTCCTTCAATTTCCATAATCCTTCTTTAATTTTCCTATAGGCGTTTTTAACAAAAAAAAGAACCTGCCATTGAACCTCTCCAAATTATCCTGTCAACGTCTGTTTTTAGATGTGGTGGGGGAATTCCCATAATCTTTTGTATGACTGTCTCAAGTACTCAAATCTGAAATAAGTCAAGATTCAAAGTACCATTCACTGAAACCATATCACTAAGTGAATAATCCAAATCAATACTAGAGTGTCCGAGAATCAAATTACAAGGGGTTCTACATTGAGAATCCAGGGTCATGCCAACACTTAATATTTTCCCATCCCCCACTAACCAAATCAAGTTTTCCTGTATGAGAGGCCAAACCTTAGTAAGTGTTCTCCACATGAAAGAGCTTTTACTACGAGATAGATTTTCTGGTATACCAACAACCACACCAAACTTAGCTCGTAAAACATGTACCTAGAGAGCGCTAGAATTAGTTACAATTCTAAGACCCAACTTCATCATGAAAGAAGTGGTGTCTTATAGCTTCTAAAAACCAATACCACCATGCTCTCGAGGCTGATAAACATCCTTCCAATCAACCAAAGCCACTTTCCTACCATTGGTTGACGATCCCCAAACAAACCGACACAACATACATTCAATTTCCTAGTAAAGTCCTTTTGAAATTAGCATAGACTGCATGAAATGGCTTGGAATTGCCATAAGAACCGATTGTGCTAAGGTAGCCCTACCAGCAAGAGACAAAGATTTTGCATATCAACCCTACAACTTACTCTGAACCTTGTCCACCACAATGCATAAAAAACTTTTGGTAACTTTCTCATGGAAAAAGGGAACTCTCAAATAACTTACAAGATTATTCACTCTTCGAAAACTAAGAATACAACACAAGTTACTATCTAACACATCACCAACTCCTTCTGAAAAGCAAATGTTTGTTTTGTGCACATTAATCTTGTGCCTTGAATAATCACAAAAACTATCCAGCACTTTCTTTAAGAGTATAGCTTGATCCTTTTCAGATTGACCAAACAGAACTAGATCATCTGCAAAAAAAGATGTGAGATAGAGGAGGGTCCGATTGAGATAAACGAATAGGTCTCCAACATCCAGAATTAACATTATCTTGGATATTATGGCCAAGCCATTCCATGTACAAAACAAATAAGTAGGGAGAAAATGGGCACCCTTGATGGACCCCCTAGACGGCCTAAAAGTCAGAGTTGGGTTTCCATTCCATAGAATTTGCAAAGTGGAGTTAGTAATAGCAGACATAATCACATCACAAAGATAATTCAGAATATTTGTAACTTGGAGAGATACATCAATAAACTCTCAACGCACTTGATCGTAAGCTTTCTCTAGATCAATCTTGATGGCCAACCAGTTCCTAGTCTTCTTCTTAATTTTTATGGAATGAAATACTTCCTGAGCAATAATAATATTATCCGTAGTACTCCTTCCCACAATAAACTCAGTCTGCTCTTGACCAATAATTCTTGGGAACACTATCTTGAAACAGTTGGCAATGATTTTCATTACCAGCTTGTAAAGAACGGAGCACAAACTAATTGGTCAAAATTGGGAAAAGCATTCTGGATTTGACACCTTAGGAATGATGACTATAAGGGCGTTAAGTTCTGGATCAATTTTGTCCCCGTTAAAAATATTCTTTACCCAAGTACAAATTGAATCCCTATCTACTACTACTGACTCTAAAAAAATAGGGCATGAAAATAATCACTTCCCCGCACGTTTAGAGGACTCATATCGAACAAGGCAGATTTTATTTCCTCATTTGAGATTGGTTTGCTTAACATCTGGATCTCACCGCCTTCAAGCTTCAGAAAAGAACTCATGGGAAAACCTTTCATCGGCCCCAAGTCTTCACCATATAATTTTTTAAAAAACAAGTCGCCTCCTCTCGTAAATCCTCTTAATAAAAAATCCACTACCCCTCTGCATATCTTAACGCCGTAATTCGATTCTGATTTCTCCTATTTAGAGAGTGCCTATAGAAGAATTTAGTATTACGATCTCCCAATGACGGCCAATCACATCGCACATTTTGCTTCCAAATGAGTTCTTTATGATACAGAACATTTTCCAATTCCTCTCTAGTTTCCAATTTCAACTGAAATAAATGATCAAATTGAGAGAAATTCAAATTCCTCTAAATCATATCAAGTTTTTTAAGCGGTTTTTTTCTTGCGTGTCCCAATATGATCGAACACTTTCTTATTCCAAGCTAGTTTGTGAAATTAGAAAGTGAACTAGACATGGAACCAACAACATTCCAATTATTCTTCACAAAATCAGAGAACTCTGCATGTTCAACCCAACCTACTAGGCAACGGAAAGGACGACCCTTAAATGAATAAAGCTTAGATTGAAGTGGCATAAATATAGGCCTGTGATTAGACTTGATTCTAAGCAAATGGGTTACGGAATAATTTAAAAAAGATGTCAGCCACGCCTTATTTCCAATAGCCCGGTCAAGACGTTCCGAAACTCCACCTCTCTACCATGTGAAAGGATCACCTTTGAAACCCAAATCGTGAATCCTAGAAGAATCCATAAATTCACCAAAAAAAGACCATCTTTTTCCAGTGACTCGCCCTTTCCTTTTCTCATTAGAAGCTAAGATCGCGTTAAAATCTCTTATTACCACCTAAAAGAAATCAAAACGAGGGATAGTCATATTCAAAACTTCCCAAAGCCATATTCGCTTACAACAGTCAGGACTACCATAAACAAAGGCAAAAAAAAAAAAAAAAATCAATTGTTGGAAAGTGCTATAAAAAACCTGAATCAAAACAAATTGGGGGTGACTCTGAATAATATCAACCCGTAGCAAGTCCTTCCACCCAACCCAAATATCTCTAGAGTAACCAATAGCTTCTACTTAATGTGAGAATTGAAAACCAAAACTAGCAATGATTGAATCACCTTTGTAACCATTTATTCTAGTTTCTAAATGCCAACAATATCTGGTTTAAATTCCCGAGTATACTCACGAAAAATGCTCGAAAACTTGCTACTTGCACACCCTTGACAATTCCATGCAAAAATAAGTAAATTCATTAAGTAATAAAAAATATAGTAAGGTGGCTAACATATCATAACGCAAGTCTAGCAAATGCCATCATCACGTTTCTCATCAACATTCGAATATCTCATCTCAACCTCATTAATTTACGAGTTGATGAGTTTGGCTATTGAATTCATTTAATCGGACAGAGGAACTCTTACACTCCCAAAATTTTTAAAATTCCCCCTGCGTTCACGAATTATTTTACTAATAACACCACCATTTCAAGCAATACCTCTTTTAGTTCCTGATTCCCTTCCTTTTGAAACCGGGACCCCTTTACCTCTCCCAACTAAAATACCAGCTTTAGTAGGTTTAGTAATATTTGGTCTCCCTTGATTCTTGAAAGTAACAGCCAAATGTTTGCTACAGTCAAGTAACTTAGTATTAAGTTCTACTGCTAATTCTATTGAACCTTCAAAAATTGGATTAAGTTGAGTAGTAATGTCCAAATGGGATTGGCCGTCCTTCATAATAAATCACTTGAAGGAGAAATGATTTTTAGACTTCTCTCCTACACTATAGCAGACTTGCTTGAATGAAGAGGAATTGAATAGAGGAAGTGGAAAAATGATCGAATTCAAGTTGTTTGACTCAAGAAGGGAAGATTTGGATCTGATATGAAAAGAAGAAATAAATTAATTTAGTAATAAAGAAGTCGAAAATAATAAAAGAAGAAACTTGATAACAAAGAACAAATAAAAATAAAAATATATAAATAAATAAATAAATAGACGAAATTTAAAAGTGGAAGATAAATGGAATAAACTGATGGTTACGATAGATAGAAGGATAAATTTCTAATTGAACCCTTTGAGATATAAATCCCAACAAACTCAATTAATGACTCTAATCAACCCTCTAAGAAATAATCCTTGGCAAATTGAAGGGTGAAGAATGAATTCCCACGACTACTTGAAGAAAATCAAGAAGAAAACTACTTCTAAAAAATCACAAGAAAGAAATCTTGCTCAAAGAAACAAACTCCTAGAGTTGAAAACTTTCTTAATAAAAAACAATTGTCTGCTTAATGAACAACGAGGAAACCTTTATATAGGCTAGCTAAGTATATTCAAATAAAACTCTAAAGTATACTGAAGCTCTAATTAATCTAAACAAGAAGTAGTTTGAAACAAAACTTTCTTGTTAATATAAAATTCCTAAACAACTTAAAATACTTAATGATTATAAAAAATTCATAATAAAAATAATAATAAGAGCTGATAAATACAATATTAGACTCATATATAATAAAAATTAATCCTAAAACCCAAATCCAATATGATTTAAACTCGAATTAAAAGCTCAAAACTCGTAATTTCCATCATAATTTCGTCTAAAAATTTTGCTCGGGCAATCTTCACTAAAATGGTCATAACTTGAGCTCCCAAACTCAAAATAGAGTGATTTAAAATGTTTTTCAAAGCTAAGAGATAGATCTTCAAACACCATGAAGACATCTCAACCGAGAAATACCTAGATCCCATCCAAAAAGTTATCGCAAGTCTGTTAATTTCCTAAACTTGAAAATTGGCAGCTTTGGTCAATGGAATTTAATAAATTTCACCTCGTCCATGCATGTATCATTCTCCCTTTCCTCAAAAAGATTCGTCATTGAACCTTGTATTTGATCGAATTTTGGTTTAATTTGTTTGGTCTTTGACATTTTTGTTAGGCCTTGAGGTAGTGTGAGCCCATTACATTCATAGGTCTGAAATTGTGCCTTTAGACTTGCATCACCAAATTAGAGGAAACCCCTAAACCTCCACTTTCTTGGCGCTAGTAAGCTTGGTCTTATTTTTATTTTCATCTACTATGTTTTTAAGACCTGATGGATCCACCAATAAACCCTTATGAAAACTCGTTTCAGCCAACACGGGCCCACTGTCCACCTGGCCCATGGAATCCTTCAATAAAATCCAAATGCAATAAGCCAAGCCCAGTGTCTTTGATCTGCATATTAATATCAACTGCTTTTTTCCCAAAACCTTGTGGGTCCACCAGTGACTCAATAGGCATACCCAGACCCTCCACCATAAGCCTGTTATCCACCTGGCCTCTATTTCTATCAAAAAGTCCAGCCCGTCCACATTTACTTTTCCCAACACACTGAAGTTATTTGCCGTTTTGGTTATTAACCCAGTATTTCCCTTATCCTTAGAAGAACTCATTTGATTGATCTCTTTGAGAAATTCCCCTTTTTGAAATGTTATCCCTAAAACATCTGCTTCTTTTACCCTAACCTTAGCCTTTTCAATCCCAAACAGATTTAGAGCGTTATTCATGGCAATTTTCGTTTCAATATTAATGCGAGCCCTAGAATTACGCCCTGACTTCCTCTCAACAATAATCCAGGGACCAAATGGCTCCAATGGCTCCACCACTTTGACCACCTCTAGGAAGCTTTCCATTGCTGTGTTCATTCTATCACCAGCATTTTGTAAATACCCCATTTCTACGCACGTGGCCTTTGAATGCCCGAATCTTCCACAAGAAAAGCATACGAATGGCAAGTCTTCAAACTCAACCTTCTGCATCGCCCTGTTAACCAAGGTCTGAGATACCAAAGGCGTTATCAAATCAATGCACACGACCATTCTTACAAAATTTCCCCTCGACCCTTTGTCTATTTGAAAATTGAGCTTGGTGACCTTCCCAACCAGACCTCCGATTTCTTCTAACACTTATGGAGGAACCCGAGAGACTCGGTAATCTGACCCAAACCATGGTGCTACTAGGAAATGCTTGGAGAGGATTAAACTCTGGAGTCCACGATTGAACTGTGAGATATTGGCTAAGGCAAATCCATGGGCCCTGAGTAAGCACCCTCTCATAATCGTCATGACTCTGAAATTTTATCAGGAAATAATAATTTTCCACATCCATTATGTGAATATGTTGTGAAGGTTTCTAGAGACTGTGGATCCTATTATGCAAAATAGAGTAAGAAATATTCCGGCCAAGTAATTTAACAACCACCGTGGTCGCCATATCTCGAAAGAATTCGTTGGATCCTCTCGGAAAAGTTGATAATGGGAACACCATTAACTGTAGTTCTCACCACATTTCTATCTAGAAATTCAAAATCCTAGTCTCTACAAGAGTCAGGAGCCCCTCGACCCAGAACTTTGTCCCTCCAAGAGATTTCCAGCGCCGGAATAGAGTCCACAACCATATCATTTTCCATGCCAAAATCCAAGTCCTTAAAATTAACTTTTTTAGTATTCTGATCTCCAATCAAGTCTTCACTTTCTCCGTTCTCAGACATTTTTGTGCATAATTATTTTTATGCTTATTTTATTTTACATTCTTTCACATGACTATTTATATTCATAAATTTAATAAGTTCAATTAATCAATATGACTTATCATATTAAATTAATTAAATTCAAGTAATCAAGTTATAAATATATGATGTTTCAAATTCATAATAAATATTTAATTATGGAACTTGATAGTTTATTAAATTGATATATTTAATTTCACTAAATGAAGATTATTTCATTTAATAAAATATAATTAATATATTTGTTCATGTGAAATTTAAATGTTTTATTGAAAAAATAATTAAGACCATTTTTATTTAATAATTATAATAAATAGTCTATTTATATGAAATAACTATAATTTTACTTAAAATTTTAGACAATATACTGTTATAGAGAACTAATTTAATAAATAATGTACTTCATAATCATGATTGTTGCTTTTATAAGTGAAAAATTGTTCTAGAGGATTAAAATAAAACATAAAAGATCAGTTTTACTAAAAATTTGATTGTTATAGCTAGTGGTTGTTATAAAGAGGACTATCTCTCTCTATATATGATTTGTTTTTGCTTTTCTACTTTTCAAATAAAATTAAAAGATAAGAAAATTTATACCATACTTAAGAATGAAAGCGATAAAATGATATCCCCAAATTATAATTTTCATTTTACGTTAATTTTTAAACTCTAAAACATTTTAATTAAATCTTAAATTATCGAAATTATATTAATAACATCTTTTCATTATTAAAACTTCTAATTTTATTGCTAAAAGGGATTTCAAATTTTATGTGAAATTGTTTTAAAATATTTAAAATAGAAAAATCAATAATATAATAAACAACAAACCCATGTTTTTTCATATACTAATTTCTATGTGATTTTAATTATTGATGATGATAATTTCTCTCATTTTTTTCAATAATATACAAATTTAGAATTTGAAAATAAACTATAATTTTAATTTAAAAAATAGAAAATAGATAAAAGCAAAATACAACAACTATAATAATAGTTTCATGATAAATAGGAAATGTATTTACACGAATTGATAACTACATTTAATAATAGTGATTAAAAATAATTATTAAAACTTGACTTTATTTAAAAAAAAAAACCCTCCAAAAAAAAAAAGAAACGATTTTAAGAGTGCCTGCTTCACATAATATAAAAATTTTACATAAAATTTTAAAAAATAATATCATAATATTATAGTACTCATCATCAATTTAATAATCTTTAATTATTCTTAGTGCCATTGTTATTTGAATATGGTTAAATATTACCAATTCAAATAATCATTAAAGTAATGTTCCATTCTTTTATATATATATATATATATATATATATATATATAAAATCTCTTTTTTTATTGGTAAAATTTTTTCATTTGCTATTTGATCGAATACATCTAACTACTGAATAATATTTAAGTAATAATTTTATTTTACATAAATAAAAATTGACACATTTTTTTCAAAATAAAATAAAAATTAACACAACCTTTTGATGTCAATTTTTTTACTAATAATTGTAAATTATAATTATCACAATATTTTTCTTATATTTTATATTTAGAATTTTATTCAAGTAATAACTTTATTTTAAAATTAAAAATAAAAGATATTTGTATCAACTGAAAAGTTTTTCCAAACTCTTTTTTATATATTCTATATATAGATTATAATTTATAGGCATTTTTTTTTAGTTTGGTGTTACATTAAAAAGACGGAATATTATTGAACAAATATCATCCAAAATAATTTCTATTCTTTTTTCTGTTATAATAGGGAATTTTCTTCATGGTGACCATTATCTGAATTGCTTTGTGGATAGGAAGCCGAGAATTGGAGTCTACCTAATTTATTCTAAGGGCTACCTTAGCATTGTTTTGTTATTGAGATGTTTTTAAAAATTGCAGTCGAAAAATAATTCTAGAAGGTATTTTTGTAAAAGTAAGTGTAAAGTTTAAGTATTTAATATTACTATAAAAAATACTTTTAAGAAATAAAATATTTATTTTAGACATGGTATTATAAAGTAACAAAAATATATTTAAATATATTTAAATTAATTAATATTATAATATTTTAATAATATTATAAAAATAATTTATAATATTTATTTATAATATTTTAATATATAAAAAATAAATTTTAAATATTTTTAAACAATTAATATTAATTATTTATAAAATTTTAATATATAAAAAATAAATTTTAAATATTTTTAAACAATTAATATTAATTATTTATAAAATTTAATTTGAATGTATAAACTATAATTTAAATATTAAAGTATAAATAATAAAAATTTAAATATATAATATTATATATTTAAAATAAATTTCAATAGAAAAATATTTACATTCCCAATATATATATTATATAAAATATTTTATAAGGGTTAAAATTATCTTTTACTCCTAAAAACGCTTTTGCCAAAAACAAAATTAGAAAAAACTGATTTTACTTTTTGAGTTTAAAAGCATGTTTTAACTTCAAAAAAAGTTATTTGATTAGTACTGTTTATGGTTTCAAAAACACTAGACCGTAAAATCTATAAAACTAATTTACAGCTGCTGTTATGGCATAGCATAGTTTTTTGTAGTAAATTCCAAAAGCCTTTCTAAAGGGCCAAGTCAAGTATAGTTAGGGTCAATTCTGCATTGCTTTTCAAAAACACTTCTAGAAGAAAAGCTGCACAGAACAAGCTACTTTTGGCTGAAATTTTTAGCTTTTCCTCTCCCAAAAGCACTTTAATTACTTAATTACTTTTTCACCCCTCCAATAATATAACACTTTCCCTTTTTTTTTCTTGATACTTAATTACAAATGTATTAAAATCATTAATTAAAAATAAAATTTTTAAAAAAAATACTAATTACAAATATTTAACAGTTATATTTACATATTTAAAATATAATTTATATATTCTAATTAAATTTTATAAATAATTAATATTTATTACTTAAAAATATTTGAAATTTATATTTTATATATTAAAATATTAACAAAAAGTTATAATAATTTTTTTATATTCTTACTAAAATATAATAATATTAACTAATTTAAATATTATTTAAATGTATATTTATTTCTTGACAATAACATGTCTAAAATAGACATTTTATTTCTCAAAAGCACTTTTTGAGAACAATGCTAAACACTCAAATTTTAAACTAAACTTTTCAAAAGCACTTCTCAAAAGTACTTTTTCACAGCACTTTTCAAAAGCACCTTTCAAAAGCATTGCCAAACTAGCCCTTAATCATCTTCCGATCTGGGAGTAGCAACATTTTCTAAATATGTCTTAATGTATTTTTATAGATAGCACCCACACGAGATAGCTGTAGAACGTGTGAAAAAATTGTACTGATATATTCAGTACCTGTTATTATCTTAAACCCATCATATTTATATCTATAAGCAAATAAGTCTATGTAACATAGATTCAAACAGTATAATGTAGCACACCCCCATAGCACAGAGTGTGTCAAACATATTTATACAATGAGACTATTGTTCCATAGGATTTTGTTTTTAGTAGGGTAAAAGAGTTTCTTGAGCCTTAGTGCAGCTTGCCTGGTCCAGAATGCAGCTGGAGTGTCCTGCTCGGGACAACTTGAAGAACACCAGGTTGTTCTGCCACGTACAATTACAAACCAAATTACTTACCAAATGTTCAAACACGGTAACATCTAAGAACAACTTTTGTGTTCACGGAAAGAAAAAAGTATATGCAACATTTAACTAAAATGGCCTAGTCTGATGCTACACCAGTTTTCCATGGTTCCTTCTCACAACCAAACCTACCTAGAAATCACCCAAATCACAATAATAACTTGATGTATCATCAAGTATACCTAACTCTTCTTTCCAAATTTGTTTTTCCTCTTCTATTTCGATGTCAAGCATTCTCTTTCAACCTTATACCTGATTGTTGTTACTATTAACACATAAATATCTAGCAAACTGCTTTCTAATTTCTTCAAACATATTTCCCACTACACAGAATCTAAATCTTTTAAGGATTGAAGCATCATTGCCTAAAAGAGTGAAAGGTCCCTAGCCTATATAATAAAACAAGCATGTTATCCCATCACAATATGCTCAAACCAAGAGTTGAACTAAAAAGGGAAGGGGAAGGAAAGATAGAAACATTTAGAAATGGAAACACTTTTTAGTGAAGATGAATTAGCAATTCACAAGAGATGGGTGGTGTAAAAAGTCAATTTGTTAATTTCAGAAAATCCTGCAACAACCGACTAATTCTTTCCTCCTCTCATCTTTAAAAGAAAACTAAAAAGCATTTTTTGTTATGCATTGAGATCAGCATTGTTGCAACTTGCGAGGATGCTCCATGAAAGAAAAAAGTTCTAAATTGGTCCTTGAACTTTGAAAAGTTCTAATTGAATTTTCTAAGTACCAATATCATATCAATCAAGTTCTCTATTCGCCTTGTCGTCATTTTTGAGATTAGATTCTAGCTTAGATTTCGCACAGAGATCAATTTTAAACATATTTGAACCTACTGCATGAGCAACTTGTATGTAATACACTAAAAAAAATATAAACAGCATTGTTAAAATTTAAAACGGCTATTTTTAACACATCAAAATTTAAGTTGTCCATGCAATAAATAGACCCTTGTTTAAAAGTTGATTTGCGTGTACTAATCTAATCTGAAAGAAAAACCTAATTGATGGTATATTGATACTTTGATGACTCAGTTAGAATGGATTAAAGTTTGAGTACCAATTTAAAACTTGGGCCATGGGTTTTTAGTCTAGTTAACCCAAAAAGAGATAGCAACATCACCGAAGATAAAATTTTCAAGTTCCAAGTCTCAAATTCTAACAACTCGGATGTTCTTCTGGAGATTATTCTTCCTCGATGGATTGCATGATAAATTGAATACAATTGAGTAATTTCCACATTGGTATCTTCATTTTACTGATAGAACATTATTCATTCAGACAATAAGTAAATGCATACTTTATCGAGAAACCCTAAAAAACCAAGTTATTTTGGATAAACCAAACGTTCTTGATGCATTTTCTTTTCGCTATTTGTTTTACTTCCCTTTTTCTTGTCTTTACCCTTGTTAAATTACACGCCAATCCTGATTCTTAGTATAATAACTTTAATTAGTTTGCACGCTAACCCTAATTCTTAACAAAAGAAACCTAAAATAGTGATTCATAACAACAATAATCTAAGAATTTTTTTTAAAAAAAGCATATAAAAAAAGGCACATACTTGATATTTCGGCAACCTGTTGGGGAGTAAGCTTGGCGGAGAAGCCACTAGCAGCCGTCTTGTAACTGTAGATCAGGGCTTCCTTAGCAGCTTCTTCGCTGCCGAGGACGTTGGAGAGGGTCCGGATATGGTAGGCTTCAGGCTGCTCATCCTGAGGCCTCTCGGTGTAAACGATGTGGACCGCCGCATCCGTCCCTGCCGCCGCCGAAGATGATTTCATTGCGTCTGTAGATTCAGCCATTTGGATCAAACAACACAAAGCAATTATCGAACAGAATAAAATCGGGAATATATTGATGTTCATATCGGAGATTGTTTGGCTCCGCCTTTCCCCTTATAAATTAGAGGTACCACGATTTTGATTTGAATTTTTTTTTTTTTTTTTTTTTTGCGTATACTTAACCTCTAAGTTAAAAATTTTAATATTTATTTTATTTATGAAAAATTATTAAATTCCAATTTTTTGTTTAATTACTTGTCATCTTTCCTGTTTAGATAACTCCGCTTCCGGATTGCTCAACGCATTTTTGTTTTCTTTTCCTTTACAAACTTAGTACCAACCTCCACTTATTTTGCAAATATAAATTTTAATTAATATAAAAATTAATTATAATTAATTATTTTTATTTGAAAATGTAATATATTTTATTTTATTAATTATAAAATTAAATTTATGATAAAAGTTTTAAATCATCTATTCATGAATTAACTTAAAATTTTAAACCGACATTCGAGTACAATTTTGAATCATGTAAGAAAGTTAAATCTATTCATAAGTTAACTTAGAATTCTAAATCCACAATCAAGTGAGCATATAGATCAACATTTTACATTTAAATTTTTTTAGAATTTGTTAATATTTGTTGACATGATATTTGCTAATGTCGACAATAATTCTAAATTGCATGCCGCATGCCATCATTGTTTGTCATATTAACAAAATTTATAACTCAAATAAACCTCTAACACCTAACACCGGATCTGATCGCGCAGATTCGAATGTGTGATGTCACGTTACGTTGTCTTAGCAACTCAAGCTATCTTATTACATAAGCATAAAATTTAAATCATAATTATCATTCAAACCAACTTAATAATCAATCATACTCACATTTATGCATTCATAGTGTTTAGAATTTGATTCATCAAGTTACGGAGTTATGCAAGGTTAAATTTAGAGATAAGACTGTTGGAAAATATGGACATCACATATATAATAAGAGTAATTACATGTTATTATTTATTATCATAAAAGGTAAGCCCAAATTAAAAGTGATATAATTTGGTTAAAATTTATTGGACTTTAGTTATTAACTAAAGTATAGGTCAAATATGTGTAGATACTCTAGTAACTAATTTCTAATTAATGATGAGCTGATTAGAAATTAATTTAATGTGCAAAAGTTATATATTAGGATTATAGTCTCCAATTTACACATACTTAACTTTCTAATATCCTATTTTTAGAAAAGAGAGAGTCACATTCTCTGAATTACTTATATGCTAATTTAGAATATCGAAACCACAAGATCGAATATTCCAAAAAATCAATAGATTCAGGTACACTTCCGCATTTAATTTTGTTTTTGATGATTTTACGTAACAAATCTTGATTTATTAAGTTTTATAAAAGAATTTTACAGTTCTATATTAAGTGATATCAGAATTTTGTTATGTTGAATCATTAAAACATATTAATTCTCTAATATTTTTAAATTAATTTATTTTTTAAACATTATGGATTATGGATTTAATCCTTTTGTACGATTATAAAAAAAAAAAAATCAAAATCTCAAAGTAGTTGCCTAAAGCCACGTGATTTAAATCTTGGTTGCTTAGGGATAATATTATTATTTGGTGTAAAAGAATATAAGGACGACATTATTATGTTTTGGTTCGAAAGCATTATTATATTGATAATGGACGGTTTTTTGTCCATTTCATCAATGTGATTTTTAGTTTGTTGTTTTTCTATGGCTATTATATTAAGTAATTTTAGTTTTTGATTGATTTGGTAATTTCAATCAGGTTATTTTGGTATTCTTTATTAGAAGAATATATATATATATATATATATATTTGCATATGTATTTCGATATTCTGCATTTTGGTATGTGAATTGGTTTGGTTTGCTACATAAATATATGTGTGAATTGGTTTGATATGGATATTTGTTGAAGTTGTTATCTTTTTGTTATGTATATAGGTGTTTTGATGTAAATTCATGTTATATGTTTAAAGAATTTGGTTTTAAGTTTAGTTTTATAAAATTAGGATTTGACATCTTAGGCTCCGTTTATTTCATTGAAAATTATTTTCGGAAAATAATTTTTGAAAAATGATTTATTTTTTTGGAAAAGTTAATATTTTCTAGTGTTTGGATGAATCTGTGCAAAATATTTTCCGTTGTTTGGTAGATTTCTTAAAAATATTTTATAAAAGTTGTTTTCAATTAAACAAACATACATTTGAGATTTTCTTATTTTTCATTGTTTAATTGAATTTATTTTTATCTATAATTTTATATTTTACATTGTTTTTGCATATATTAAAAATATTATGTTAAATTCAGATTCATTATAATGTCATTTTTTAATTACATGACTACTAAATGAGTATTTTTTATTTAAAAATGTGACATCAACAAAATTGACAAAAAAAATTAACGATGTCAGTAATTGGACTTGATTTTCAAATTTGAAAAGTAAAGGGACTAAATTCTTGAAAATAAAAGTACAAAGACTAAATTATAAATCTGTGAAGTGTACATAGACTTATGACATATTTTAACCTTTATACTACAAAATATTTATTATTAATATATTTATAATTATAATAAATATTTATTATTAAAATATTAATATTGAATATTTTCAATAATATGTAAATAATATTATTTAAAAATATTATTTTTAAAATTTATTATTAAAATAAAATTGAAATATTAAATAATTTATTAAAATAATAAATTATATTTGTTGTATTAATAATTTATTATATGACTAAATATAAATAATTAAATATGTATGTTTAATAGTATTGAAAAATATAATATTATTATATTGATTATAAAATTTGTTTAATTAAATATGTATGTTTAATAGTATTGAAAAATATTTTACATGTAAACAAACAAACCCTTATAGTTCTAAATATTTGGTTAAATTATGATGGTATGATTTATTGTATAAATTGTAAGATATGTCAACTATTATGATTTTGTTTTTGAGATTTATTGGCTTGAAAATATTTTTCAAGTATTCATATGAATTTCTGTTTAATCATAAATGCATTTTGGATTTACATAGTATATGCAGCGTAAGTTTTTCTATTTGATTTTGAATACATGTACATGCATAAATTGCTTTGGTGTTTTTTGTCTGTAACACCCCTCGCCCGTATCCAACACGGAACAAAGTTCGAGGTGCTACCTAACTTAAACACAACCAATCGTATAAAATCGGGCCGTAAAAATTTTGATCAATTTAAAACTTTTCACTTTACACACATACTATCCCTTAAACGGACTTACGAGGCCCAAAACATACATTCAAGGTGGTCCGGGACCAAATTGGGAACACTCAAGCACTCAAGAAGCTATCTTTAAAATTTGCTAACAAGCACGTCACACGCCCATGTGACTTCACCACACGCCCGTGTGAACCTCCAACACGGCCGTGCCAACAGCCCATGGAGTAATCTGTCCAAACACACACGGCCGGAACACATGCCCGTGTGTGCTGCCCGTGCCAATCTCCCAAACTTAAGGATTTCATGTAACATAATGTAGGGGACACACGGTTGCACAACATGCCCGTGGGAGCAGACCGTGTGTCACAAATGGTTTAGACACATGCATGTGTCTACCCATATGGACAATTACAAGGCTATTTTCCAAGCCAATTGTCACCCTTACGACGTATGCACACATACTTATCCAATAACATACAACTTGGCATAAATGAGCTCTTAAACATTTACAACCATGCTATGATCATATCAGATCCTTATGCACCAAATATAATAGAATTTACTCACACCATTACCACAATATTGTCATGATCATCACTAAGCATGCATAATCATATCCATAAACCATTCATGAGGTAATATTAACTATTTACCAATACTTTAGTCTTACATTAGTAGCTTACTCATCAGTGGATCATAATTCAATCCCTAAACAATCATGCTATGAACCACATCACAAGAGATAATAACATACAAGCATAAGAATAATCATATAGGTTCATAACATTATTAGCCGACATAGGCCAATTTACAAGAATACAAACTATCTTAACCACAAGCCAATACCTTTGGCTAAATCATAATATTATATACTCAACATTACCACCCTATACATGCCATAGACTCGGAAACACTTGGATTTACTTACGCCGATAATGTAAACTTGACAGTGTGATATTATCTCTGACGGCCTCCAACTCAAGCTAACCTGACAACCTAGGGAAAATGGGAAAGAAAAGGGGAGTAAGCTTTACGCTTAGTAAGTTCCTATGAAAACAATAAGCAACTCATTAACAAGTTTTATCAATGTTTACAACATAATCACAAACTACAAGCTGTCTTCCTGAGCAATAGTCACTAAATTATTTATATCTGGAGCTACAAAACTCCAAATTAAGTTCCGTTAATTTTCCCTGAAACTAGACCATGTACCTTTCTACCATAAAATTTCCAGAATTTTTGGATTTGCCAATTAATACAGTTTATTCCTCAAAGTTACTCCTGATTCACTATCTGACAGTTCCGACCCTTTTGTACTAAAGTTCAATTATCTCATAGCTGAGGACTCGGATAATGTTCTCGTCTATTTCTCTTGAAACTAAACTCATTAAGTATTCTAAGCATATAATTTACAACTCATAACTATTTTTGTACAATTTTTGATGATTTTCTCAAAATAGAATAGGGAATTTCGGAGTCATTCTGACTCTATCTCACACAATTTTAAATATCTCATTATGGGCAATTCTTTTGCTTTCACGGTCTCTTTTATGTGAAACTAGATTCATTAGGCTTTAATTCCATATTTATTTAGCCTATAACTCATCTCTCACTATTTTTAGTGTATTTTCAAAGTTACACCACTGCAGTAACCCAAAACTGTCTAGGCTAAATTACTCATTCATTATCATTGTTCACCAATCAATACAATATCATTTCATTCATCATGATAAAAACACATAGCTATGCAACATAAGCATGGACCCATAATCTCAATGTCAACAAGAATCAAAGACTTATTCCAATTATGCTATTCTCATACTATTTCACCAAATGCTATATACATTATAGATTATCACATATCATTGAACAATTATACTTACTCACTGAACACTTTCCATACATCAATTACACACATACTTAACGATGCCAATCACAGTATACAGAACCATTTTATTTCACCTGCATGTTCACTTAACATACAGTACAGTTAGTCTAATCCCATTGATTAATTTCGGAATATAACCAGATAAGCAGAGGTTAGCACATAAGTGCCATACGGAAGTGGTAGAGCCATATCAGATAGGTAGCTGAAGCTACTAATAGATAGGTAGCCGAAGCTTCAAAACAGAAGGGTAGCCGAAGCTACTATCGAAAACAGAACAGAAGTTACCACGGGCCTGCTCACACAAGCTGACAGGTGTCCGCAACACATGCTAGACCACCCAGCACCTGGGAACTATATCAGACAGAATCATCAGACCTTCTAGGGACATGCCACTTATATCTATGTTAATTCCTATTTGCTCAAAACGGGATTTTTCATATGATAGAAATTCAGAAATTTCAGAAGCATAATTGTTATTCAAATATAATAGACAACAGTTATAAATAATTAAACAAGTCTTTATAATTTGTATTTACCAAAAATTACATACAACTTACTCTTTTCAAATAATCATCATATTCTATCAATCTTCCCATGCATTCTATCATCACATAATTGTTTTCAATACTTGGCATCACTTTCCCATATACAATATTTCCAATATAAAATTGAATACAATCGTAGCAAGATAATTTCCAAATATATTAGCAATAATATGAATATCATGCTTATTTAATCATACGAACTTACCTCGAAGGCAATTCCTATTAATTACTCCATTTTAGTCCATAATCTCATACTTTCCGATTTAAGCCCAAATCTCGATTTTCTTGATCTAACATGATAAAATTCACTCATTTAATCACTAAATTAATTAAAACAATCCAAATTCACAAATTTAGCAGCTCACAACCATCATTATTACACACATTAACAACTCATTTAACAACTTTGCATAATAACCTTTTTAAGGTGTTTTCATGCAAATTTCCTTCACAAAGTTGTTTATTGGGCAACTACAACTCATATTCTTCCATAAAAACTCAGCAAACAACACATATATGTTCATGGCAAAACCCTAGACTCTTAATCATTTTGCAAAATAATCCCCTCTTATGAAAGCTTATGCTTTGGGGGTTCTAAAAATGTAAAAATCATCAAGAAATAATCAAAGATCACTTACTAATTAGGGCTCAAAGTGGCTGACATTTTAAAGCTTTAAAACCCCCATTCTTCGATGCCATTTTTGTGAGGAAGAAGAGGAAATGAAAGAGAAAATGACAACTTTTTCTTTTTACTTTATTTTATTACCCAATTTAGCCACCTAACACCCAACTTTGACTTTTCAACCCTCTTTTTACCTCTTATGGCTGGCCACACATTTAAAAAGGGTCTAATTTCACTTTAAAGACCCCTAATTTAAGGTGCAAAGTAATTTAACACCTTTAGGCAACAAAACACAACTTTTACCTTTTACGCGATTTAGCCCTTTTTCGAAATTGGACTAGAAATCGCTAAAATTAGCTTACCAAAATTTACAAGCACTTATAAAATTATAATATAACACATAAAATAATATCAACATAATTTTCTCTGGCCTCGGAATAGTGGTTCCGAAACCACTGTTCCGACTAGGCCCAAAATCGGGCTGTTACATTGTCTATGCCAAAATTATAAATACATGTGCTTGTTAATTATTTAGCCTTGAATCGCTACATTATTTCTGTTTAGTTTTGACATATATGGTTTTAAAAAAAATCAGTCAGAGATTAAGATTTTCGAGTTTTTATTGCACTATTTAGATAACCTTATTTTGGGTTTTTTCAAAAACTGTAGTGCAACAAGAAATTCTAGTTTTGACCTTTGACTGTTATGAACATTTTAAATATTGGTATGTTTATATATATATATATATATATATATATATATTTAAATAACTTAATTGAAATAATAAGTTGTCAAAGTGACCTATGTTATTGAAATTATTTTGTTTTAAAATATAAAAGGTTGTGTGCATATAACTTAAGCTACGTTAATATTGATAGGCCCAAAGGAAGGTTAATATTTAAAAAAATTATATGTGCAGTTGTGGTAATAAACATGTGACGATTATTCAATTTTATATATGAGCAATAAATTGACCCAAAGAAAGATTTATTATTTGACATGTTTTTATTGTTTGTCTTTTATTACTATAATGAGATATCACTTATAAGTTAATATTTTTGTCCAAAGATGAAATATTAATGGAGTGTCTGATATCTTAAGATGGGATTTACCCTTATTCAAATTATTTTGGTTTAAATTTGAAATGTTTTGAAACAAATAAATTTAGATTTTGGCTTTAGGATTTAATTAAGGATATCTAATATTTTAAATAGATTAGTTGAAACAAGATGCCACCAAAGTGACCTCTTTTGTATAGATTAGTTTATTTGAAGTATCAAGATGATTATATGTTTTTGTAATTCATGTGTTTATTAATTGACCTAAAGGTAAGTTAATATTTGGTAGAATTTCAACGACATCTGTGGTGATAAATGTGTGATAACTATAAGGTACTTTATGTGAGCAATAAGTTAGTCTAAAAATTGATTCATTGTTTGACATATTTTATTATCAATGTTTGATTGCTACAAAAGAATATCGCTTACTATTAACCTTACTGTCCAAAGACTTGATAATAATCTTGTGCTTGGTATCTTGAGATAGGATTAGCCACTATTTTGAATTTATTGTTTACTTATGAATATTTATGTGAGTTTATTTTGATCTATTTTGTTCTATATTCAGCTAGTTCATCTTCTGCTGCCACAATATCTGCTAATATAAATTCTATACCCATGCTTAATAGGATTAATTTCAAGGAATAGAAAAGGTATTTACTTATAGTACTTGGCTGTATGGATATGGACCTTACATTAAGAGAATAATAACTTGCATCTCACAATATGGCAAGCACCCCTAATGCTAAAAAGGATTTTGAGAGGTGGGATCGTTTAAACCACATGAGTTTAATGATCATGAGCACAACATTCCAGAAGCCTTTAGGGATACAAAATCTAAAGAGATTACTCAGGACAAGGGTTTCCTTGAAAAATTGAGAAACATTTTGCCAAAAACGATAAGTTTGAGATGACATAACTTCTGACTTCTTTGATGCATGTGAAGTATAAGGGTTAAAGAAACATGAGGGAGTATATTATGGAGATGTTCCATGTTGCTTTAAGAAGTAAGACACTTAAGATTGAGCTTTCTAAGGAATTGTTTGTTACTTTAGCCAATTTAAAATTAGTTACAACTGTCAAAAGGAGAAATAAACTCTAAATGAGCTCATTTCTTATTGTGTGCAAGAGGAAGAAAGGTTGAAACATGATAAGTTTGAAAGTGTTCATTTGACTAGTATCTCTAAAGATAATAACTTACATTTTGAATAGAGTATCCACTGAAGCAACTACAAAAATACCTTATGAGCTTTGGACAGGTCGAAAGTTTCATCTAAAGCACTTTCATATTTGGAGATATCGAGTTGAGGCAAGGCCTTATTGGCCACATGAAAAGAAATTAGACTTTAAAATAGTGAGCAGCTACTTTATTGATTATTTTGAGTGATCTAAGGGCTATGAGTTTTATGATCCCATAATTAGGAATATTTTGAAATAGGAACTACAACTTTTTTTGATGATGTTAAGTCTGGAAGGAGAAATAAGGTTAGATACATTATTTTTTAAGAGGAATTGGATTCTAAGACATTATCTTTTAGGAGGAATTGGATTCTAACTCAGTTCCTGCTGTCACTTTTGACGATGTTTAGGTTCTCATACCTATCATTAATCAAGAAGTGAATCAAAAACCTCACCAAGGCAATGTTGAACAACTCCTTGTTCAAGATGAGGTAATTTTTCCAGAAGAACAAACTCAACAGCCTCAAGAATAACTGTCATTAATGAGGTCTACAAAAAAGAGGAGAAATGCTATTTCAAATGATTATGTTGTATTTATCCAAGAACATGAAGATGCTAATGGAATGATGGAAGATGATACAATCAAATTTTGTCAGGCCATGAAAAGTTTTAATTCTAAAAAGTGGATTGGTGACATGCAAAAAGAGTATAAGTCTATACAAGACAAAAGTTTAGAAACTTGTCCTATTACCTAAAAGTGCAAATCCAATTGGTTGTAAATGGAAATTTAAAACTAAGAGGGATGCAAATGGTAATATGGAGATATATAAGGCCCATCTTGTAGCTAAAGGATATACTCAGAAAGAGTGCATTGATTTTACAGAGAATTTCTCTCCAGTTTCATCAAAAGACTCTTTTAGGAAAATAATGGCGCTTGTTGCTTATCTTGATCTTAATTTACATTAGATGGATGTTAAGACTATGTTTCTCAATGGAGACATTGAAGAAACAATTTATTGGTGCAAACAAAAACCTTTGAGTCTAGAAACGTAAAGAATATGGTTTGTAGATTAACAAAATCCATCTATGGATTCAAATAAGTTTCCTGTCAATGGTACTACAAGTTTCATTAAGTAACTATCTTGTTCAATTTTGAGATGAATATAGCTGATGATTGTGTATATTACAAATTCAATAGGAGTAAGTATATATTATTGGTTATATATGTCGATGACATTTTGCTTGCCACTATGATATAGACTTAATGCAAGAAACTAAGAGATTTTATCTAAACATTTTGAGATGAAATATCTTTGGAATGTCTCTTTTTTTTTAGGAATTCAGATACATCGAGACCGATCTTAGGATATTCTTGGATTGTTACAAAAGAGCTATATTGATAAATTACTCAAAAGATTTGGCATGTAAGGTTATAAACCAAGTGACACCCATGTTACTAAAGGAGACAAATTTAATCTTACTCAATGCCCTAAAAGCAACCTTGAAATTTAGGAAATGAAAAATATTCCCTATGCATCAACTGTTAGATAGATATTCATTAATAGACAAAACACATTAAAGCTCATACATTAACACAAGCGAATCTAGGTTCGTAGATGCTATTCTTTTGGAAAACCTAGTTTCATATGTTGTGAACCTTTTTTTAATTACTTATAAACATCAACACAATCGAGAAACAGAGTTATAATGCCCCAAACTTGATCCTTAAGGAGGAACTAGGATTTGCGCGTCACTGACTCAAAGTTCTTTTCTTTTAAATTTGTACAGGCATGGTCTTCTTGAAAAATACAATTCAAACAAATGTGATTTTGTACATCATTTATGAAATTAAAGATAAAAAAGGTTATACATTTCCAAGGAAAATAAAAAAAAAAAAAACAAGGAGATTCTGTTGAAAGCTCTAAAAACCATGTTTGGCATAACCCATGTTTGACTACGATGTCGTATACATACACATACAATTAGACTGACATTAATCATTTAACATAAATAATTCGTTACTTTACAAGAAAACATAATCACTTTGTTGAGGTTTTGTAATAGCCCGATTTATACCCTATTTGGAACAGTGGTTTCGGGACCAAAAAAATGAGTTAGAAAAAAAATTTTAAAAATATTTTGTGTTTAGAATGTGTGAATTGATATGTGTGAAATTTTCGTGTTTTAATTTTATCGTTTGAGTGTCCGATTAATTAAAAAGGGCTTAATTGTGTAAAATGAAAAGGTTGGTAGTAAATTATGTAAGTGCCTAATTGTTATTGTCTTTATAATATGAGGCATTTAAAATGTAATTAGACCATAATTCAAAGTGATGGACGGTTTTGGACTTAGTTTATAATGGTTTTGTATTAATTAATAAAGGTTAGTTTTGTAATTAAACAAATAATATATGTTATAATAAAATAAAAAAAATGAAATAGGTGTTCATCCATTTTTGCATGACTGAATGTTAAAAGAAAAAGAAAAGAATAAAAGCTTTCAAAGTTTCGGCCATTAGTAAGCTTGATTCAAGGTGAGTTTTAGCTCGGTTTTTGATAATTTTTATGTTTTTGAGATCGTTGTTATAAAATGTACAAAGCCCATGTTGTAATTTTTGAATTTGATGAATATTTTGAGTTATTCTATTGATGAATTTATGAGCTTTGTGATGTTAATTGATGAATTATGAAAGATATGTTTTAGATTAACATGTTTTGTATTTGGATTTTTGATGAATTTGAGTAATTAGGACTAAATTGTGAAAATAATAAATTTTGGGATTAAAATGTGAAATAAATGAAATGTGTGGACTTATATGAACAAAGTGAAGATTCGGCCTAACCATGGTGTAGTGAAATTTTGCATATTTTGTGTTTTGTGCAATAGGGACTAACTTGGGACTAACTTGTGAAAAGTGCGAAATGTCAGGGGCAAAATTGTAATTTTCCTATTTATGTGTTTTTGGACTAAATTGAATTAATGTGTGTTTGAATAAGCTTAATTTGAATATGTTTAGATCAAGAACCAAAGAAATAGGATTTGGATCGGAGAAAAACCAAAATTATTGAATAATCGTTCCATTCCGTTCGTCGTTGTCCGAGGTAAGTTTATAAGCAAATAGATGTTAAATTTCAATATACGTAAATTATAAATGCTTAATTGAATTACTATAAATATTTGAGTAACTGCTAAAATGATATATACTTGTGAGCAATGTTTACTAGTTCGATTCGATTGAGATACGACGTCGGTAAACCCTGTATAAGCCTTAGGAATAGCTAGGATACATATGTCATGACATAAGATTCTGATATGTGTTTACAAGTAAGACCACGTCCAGAACATTGGCATCGATATGTGTTTATGAGTAAGACCACGTCTAGAACATTGGCATCAATATGTATTTATGAGTAAGACCACGTCTAGAACGTTGGCATCGATATGTGTTTACGAGTAAGACCATGTCTAGGACATTGGCATCGATATGTGTTTATGAATAAAACCCTGTCTGGGACAGTGGCATCGATATATGATTACATGTAAGACCACACCTAGAACGTAGGCATTGTACGAGCTCTCCGACTATCTGAGTATCCTTTTTAATTCCGAATGGTTCAACGGGCAATGTTAAGTAAAGACCGAATGTGAAATCGAATTAAAATGTTTAGGTACATGTTAGTAATTGTATTGAAAATAAGGTAACTTTTGATATTTGAAAAGATGATATGAATTATACATGTTATAATGTTAATTATATGTGTGTTTGAATGCAAATATATTCGGTCAAATGGTATATGTATGTGATATTAAAATGTGAATTATGGGTATGCATATAAGAATGTATATATATTTGGCCTATGATGAGAATGCGATTTTGGAAGTAAATGATAACTTTGTGATTGAATATATATGTGAATTCGGCTAAGTTGGTGTTTATACCTAGATGAAAGATTTGTTATATGAATTTGTAAGCTTGAAATTATATGTGATTACGGTAGCATGAATTGGTTTAGTTAAATTGAACTATTAATTTCATTGAATGTTTTATTTGCTTAGACTTACTAAGTTGTGAAAGCTTACTGTGAGTATGTTTGCTCTCTGTTTTATAGATTTTGAAAGCTAGTTACGAGCTCGGGGATTGTCAGAGAAGTTTATCACACTATCGACTGTTTTTCGATACTTTTATAAGTTTGAACTTAAACCTATGGCATGTACAGGCTAGTTAATAAGTTTGATTTTTGTGGCATGTATATATGAGCCATGCGAAAATGGCTTGGTTATTATGTTAAGTTTGGTTCTTATGCTTTTGCTCAAATGATGGATATATTTGGTTTTGTTGAATCGGCCATGGTATGTAAATCTGTGTGAATTATGCTTGATATGTTTGGTTAAGGCTTGATAATGTGTTTTGATGTATTATAATTTGGATGTGTGAATATGCAATATTTTGGCTTGACTTGTGACATGTAAAAGGGCATCTTTTGATTCAATATTGATAGTTTTATTCACCAGTCAAGTGTTAGCTAAACATGGATGTACTAGTGATGCGTTGAGCATTGGTGGTCTATGTTTGAGTTGAAAAATATTTAGTAATGTGGTTAGCTTGAGCTAATATTAAATGCTAAGCATATATGACAAATTGGTTGGAACATAATGATTGAGTATTCAGTTGTGGCTTAGACTCATTGATGAGTATGAAATATATGTATTTAGCTATATATATATTCAGTTGTAATGGCAAAGAAATGATTTAAGTCATAAATGGTTAGTTGCTTAATTAAGCTATTATAAGGAATTTGTTTAAGTATGTGTTCAGCATTGTAATAAGTAAATTTGGTTTGATTGTGTGAATATGATTTAATTATGTTATGTGACTTATATGGTTGATTTAATATAGATATTTGGTAATGGCTCAATTAGTCACTCTATATTAAATATATATATATATATATATATATATATATGTATGATATTTTGACATGCGATTTTGAGTATGAATTTATTTGGTATTTGTGTTAAAATGTTTTAAAGTGAAACGGTAATTTTACTAAGGTAATTATGCCTTGAAGAATTGGTTGATAAGTAGATATGTATATATGCGCATATATCATATTTGTTAATGATTGGAATTTGGTTAATATTAGATATTCAAATGATGCTTGAATTGAGTATTGAGTTCATATGTTAAATTCTAGTTGAATAGAAGTTTGATTAAAAGGTAAAATGCATTTATAGTACATTTGATTAAAGATTCAAATTGTTGTGGCATACGTAAATAAGGTTTAATACTTAAGAAATTATAATTATTCCTCTAGTATATATGTTAATGCAGCATATGATATAGTTTTATAAAACTTGGTGATATGTCTTATTTGGTTTAATAAATGCTTGTATATTTTAAGTATACCCTACATGACTATGAAGCATGTTTATTGGAATGTAAATATGACTATGTGCATGATATTGACTATTTGACTTTATGATATAAATATAATTGAGTTATGATTTATTTTTAAATGTTTCATAACTAATTAGTTATATATCTTAAAAATAAATGTGAATATTATATGTGTGTATATTTGATTGTTCTGAAGTTGTATTTTGTCCGATAATACCTCGTAACTCTTTTCCGGCGACGGATATGGGTTAGGGGTGTTACAGGTTTCATTGAACTAACGGTTTCAAAAGAGTAGCTTTAAAATACAAAAATTCAGTCTTTGAATGACACCATCTTAACACCACCCCATGCTATGCATAATACAAAATAATTAGAAATCTCATAGAATAGATGTCCTCTAGCATAGTCTTCGAGAATGCCTTTACTTTATTAGCGATCCTGAGAAGGAAAGGTAACTAAATAAGTTTAAAGAACTTACTGAGTTCTAGAGCAAACATATTAATAGTTTAAAGAACTTAGTGAGTTCCAGAGCAAACATATCAATAGCTAAATATATAATACCAATAAACCTTTCCAACTCAGTAAATCATACAATTTGCCCATTGATGAGTACTATTCACAAGTAAACTTTACTAAAGACACTATTTCTTTGGCCCATACACTATGCCCATACAACCATGCAGGCATCTTTCTTTGTGCTAGCCACACCCATGTCTATGATCAAGCCTTAGTATTCATTTCATTTTTTTATCACGATTTGCCAATCTGGTTCGCATTAAACGTGCCGTACCCGAGGATACATGATCCCTTTTCATGTATCGCGGTCTGCCAGTTCAATGCTCATTTCATTGAAGGCATCACCATGATTTTATTTTCCTAGCTTAGTTCACATTGTTCATTCTAGAAACAATATATGATTACTTAAACAAGAAGAAAGACCCTTACTCCATTTACACAAACAACTAGCTCAGACTTATAACCACATACTTTTTATTACTCATGTACAAACACATCATCTCATGGGATAATAGTGCTTACCTCAATCGAAAAAAAATGGAAACATAATACATACACACATGGAAGCAAGAAGGAACTCACCAGAAATTGCAACAAGATCAGAAAATAAGACTCCTGCGCTTATCATTAGGGTTTTTAAAAGTTTCTTAAGCTATAATATGAAGAGTTAACTTGTCAAATTATTTTACTAGAAAAACTAAACAAGTTAAATATGAATGTTAATAGGAAACCCAAAATCTGGAAGTTTCCTATCTTACACTTCAAATTGACCCTAAAGCATAAAACCCTAGGTTCTTGTAAATAACCATGAAAATAACTTAAGTTTCATTGACATTTACCAGGTACCAAACAACAGTACAGTAGGCTGAGTATAGCAAACCCAAGTCTTCAAGCAAATTCTAAGTCTAGAGTTTTTTGAGAGAAAAATTGCAAAAAGAGCTTGAAAAGAAAATGTGGTTGCCAAATAAAGCATAAAACTTGTTCAATAAGCCAATGCTTGTTTTATACAAATATACACAAAAGGAAAAAACTTAGTGGATAAGTTTGATTTCCCTTCAAACCCCTCGTTCCTAGTGACTAAGCACTTCTCTCTTTTCATAAATGTGGGTCTAACATGCTACAGAAACTGTAACACCCCTATCCCGTAACCGTCGCCGGAATAGGTAAGGGGCATTACCGGACTTGTAACATATATCGGAACAGTAAAATTTCAAACTTTTTAATCAAGAACCATCATGTATCATCTGTCATTAGAGCATGCTTCAATTGATCATAAAATGATGTATATAATTATTGGAAATCTAATTGGAAAAATGCTAAAAGATAGGAGAACGTTTGCAAAATATCAAAGTTAGGGACACACGGCCGTGCCCCTTGCCCGTGTTCTTCACACACGGCCATGTCCCTCCAGACACGCCCAAACCTTTCAGCCCGTGGTCGAATCTAACTTATCCCACACGGCTGTCCAACATGCCCATGGGGTTAGGCCATGTGTCGCCCACGGCTTAGGCACGCCCGTGCCCTTACCCCGTGGTCGAAACTGTCAAATATCACACGGTTACCTGACACGCCCGTGTACAAAATAGAGCAGACCGTGTGACTATACTGCCAAATTTCACACGGCTACAAGTTACCAGACACGCCCGTGTGTCTAGGCCGTGTACCAAAACTGACCAAAACATTAAGGTGCAGGGGACACAAGGTCGAAGCACACGCCCGTGTTCCCTGGCCGTGTGGCACAAATATAGGCTTGGTTTAAGCCAATTTGCCACCCAATATGGGTCATTTCTACTAGCCATTAACCAACAACATTTCATGCCATTCTACCAACCTAAAACATACCAATTCAAGCACAAAATGGACCCAAAATCATCTCAATTCATTCACAAATCAAGCACACCAACTCAAAGGCCTAAATGACCATTTCCATGCACTCATCCACACATATATACATATCAATTATGCAAGCTTATAACCTCATCAAAATCACATATCTTTCCATAAGCGCATATAGCTAAAGGACAACTCAAGTACTTGATTATAAACACATGTATGACTCAAGCCACATCCCATAGCTTGAACATTCCCAAAATGTATCATGTTCACTAAAGCACTAGCCTATACATGCCATGACCAAACGTTTGCAAAATACTCAAAAGTACCGAAGCTTTATCGATAGTGTGATAGCGATCCCCGACTCGTCCGATATCCGAGCTAGTTTCTGACTCTAAAAGACAGTGAAAGAAATCAAAGGAATAAGCTTCTAAAGCTTAGTAAGTCCATATAACACGAAATTAAACTTACCGATTCGATAAGGTAATCCATATAAGTAAGGCTATTTCAATCACATGACCATATAGCCTATTACACAATCTCATTCATGTTAGTTCATATCACTTCTTAATCAATCTCATATAAGAGTATAACATGTAATTCACATCCATAAGCACATACAAGATCATAGTTCTTATACATCTTTGACCTATGAGGAACATATAGTTCAGGTTTCATATGTCAAAACATTCATATAATACATATGACATATATCTCTTATACACATGTACCATATAATTTGTTTCTTGTAACATGTATCGGTATTGCCCGTTGAACCTATAAGAACATCGAAAGATACTCGGGTGATACACACACAGTGTATATACATATAACTTGTAATCCGTCAATGCATCATATATGCTCTTTCGAGCCTGTACGGTAAGCCCGGAGGCTGAACATATAATCCCGAAGGATAATCGGTAAGCCCGTAGGCTGAACATATAATCCCGAAAGATAAACCTGTAGCTCATGAGCACGTGGTGAGTCCGCAACAAATGCAGGAGCTCAAACCACCCTGTAGCCCTAGTGACATGTCACTTGTATCCTGTCGACTTCTACGGTTCTAACGGGGCTTGGTATTCAATTTATCACTTGTAACAATTTAACATTTCTATTTCAATTTCATATATGCTCTTTCCATTAGGCTATTTAATCATCTAGCATTTCATATTTTCAAATAACAATACGTATGAACATATATATATATATATATACATTAAATTCGTTACACGAACTTACCTCGTAATTCCGTATCTACTCGTCTATTTTCTGTTTTCCCCGATCAAGTTCCGGGATTCGATCGTCTTTATCTAAATTAATGCAAAATTCAGCTATTTACTAACTCACATATTCAATTCAATCCAAAAACATATAATTTGACATATTTGCAATTTAGCCCCTATATTTTTAATACTTTGCAATTTAGTCCTCTCATCACAAAAATGTCAAATTACACAATCAATCCCCCAATTCACTATAGCCGAATATTCAAGGGACTTATACAAGCATATATCTTTCAATTAATCACAAATTTAACCTTAAAAATTCTACCTTTTTACAATCAAATCCTCAAAACCCATTTTCTTCAAAAATCACTTTAAAATTCTTGTATATTTCCACATAATATTTCATAATTCATCAAAATCTATCAATATATCAAGGATTCATCAATGGCATTTTTCAAGGATATTCACAAAATCAGAAATTGAGGTACGGGTCGACTAATATACGAAGCAACGATCTCAAAAACGTAAAAATCACTAAAAACCGAAGTCAAAACATACCTCAATTTAGCAAAATAGTAGCCGAATGTTTGAAGGCTTTAAAACCCTTGTTTTGTTTGAAGAATCGGTGGAAGAGAAGAAATATGAAGCCATTTTTCTTGTTTTATTTAATTAAAACATATTATAAAGCCATTTGACCATTTTACCCTTTGTAAAATTATTATAAAACCTTATAAAATATGGACATAATGGTCCATCACCAACCACTCCAAAAAAAAAGGCATAATTGCCATGCAAGTACCTCCTTTTATAAAGCCATGCTCAAATAAGCCATTTATAAAATAGAACTCTAATTTATCGCTTTACGCGATTTAATCCTTTTTATCAAATTAACTAGTCAAACAATAAAATTTCTAAACGAAACTTTCACGCGGTAATTCTATCATGCTGTAAAACATATTAAAGCCATAAAATTAATAATTCAACTCGGTTAAGTGGTCCCGAAACCATTCGTTCCGACTAGGGTATAAAGTGGGCTGTTACAACTCTCCCCCCTTTAGGGATTTTCGTCCCAAAAATCTTACCAATAAACAGATTTGGGTATTGTTTTCGCATAGTTTCCTCGAGTTCCCACGTAGCTTCCTCTATTCCATGCTTACACCAGAGAACTTTTACATGCACTATACGCTTATTTCTCAATTCTTTGATTTCCCGAGCCAGAATTCTAATCGGTTCTTCGCTGTACGATAGATCAGACTATATTTCCACATCTATGGGAGAAATGACATGAGACGGATCAGATCGGTATCGTTGAAGCATTGAAACATGAAATACGTCGTGAATCTTTTCAAGCTCAGACGGTAACGATAACCAGTAAGCTACAGGTCTAATTCGTTCCACAATTTCATACGGCTCGATAAAATGAGGACTTAACTTTCCTTTTCTGCCAAAACGAAGAATTTTCTTCCGTGGTGATACTTTCAGAAATACTCTGTCTCCGACCTGAAACTCTATTTCTTTCCGTTTCAAATCTACGTACGATTTCTGTCTATCTAAAGCTGCTTTTAAATTATTGCGTATCACTTTTACTTTTTCTTCCGTATCTCAGATTAGATCAACCCCGTGTAACTTTCTCTCACTCAATTCCCTCCAGTATAGCGGTGTTCGACATTTACGACCATATAATGCTTCATATGGAGCTATCTTTAAACTCGTCTGAAAACTATTATTGTATGCAAACTCTATCAGAGGTAAGTATTTCTCCCAATTACTTTCGAATTCAATAATACAACACCGTAACATGTCTTCCAAAATATGAATAACTCTTTTAGACTGACCATCGGTCTGGGGATGAAATGCTGTACTGAAACTCAATTTCGTTCCCAAAGCCTCTTGAAACTTCTTCCAGAATCTCGAGGTAAACCTCGGATTTCTATCAGACACAATGGATAACGGTATACCATGTAATCACACAATTTCAGATACATATAGTTCCGCTAATTTATCCAGAGAATAATCAGTACGTACCGGTATAAAATGTACAGATTTCGTCAATCTGTCAATGATAACCCAGATTGCATTTTTCTTCTTTAGAGTCAGAGGTAGTCCAGATACAAAATCCATAGTGACTCTGTCCCATTTCCGTTCCGGAATCATAATAGGCTGTAATAAACCTGACGGTACCTGATGTTCAGCTTTAACTTGCTGACAGATCAAACATTTTGATACGAATTCTGATATGTCACGTTTCATTCTTGACCACCAGTATTGCTGTTTCAAATCGTTTTACATCTTAGTGCTACCTGGATGAACTGAAAATCGACTATCATGTGCCTCGTGCAGAACTTTCTAAATGAGTTCACTATTTTTCAGTATACAAATTCTATTTCGGAACATTAAACAATCATCATTCCCTATAGAAAAGTCAAAATCAGAATTAGACTCACAGTGAAGTCGTTTAGCTTGCAGATCGGGATCAGTCCCTTGAGCTTCGAAAATTTGCTGCAGAATCAATGGTTTAGCCTTTAGCTCAGCTAAAACAGATCCATTATCATATAACATCATTTGAGCATTCAAAGCTCACAGAGTAAACAGAGACTTTCGACTTAGCGCATCAGCTACAACATTAGCTTTCCCTGGATGATAATCAATTACAAATTCATAGTCTTTTAGTAGTTCGAGCCATCTCCGCTGCCGCATATTTAAATCTTTCTGTGACATCAGATACTTCAGACTTTTATGATCGGTAAAAATTCTACATTTCTCACCATATAAGTAATGCCGCCAAATCTTTAATGCAAATACTATAGTAGCTAACTCAAGATCATGCGTCGGGTAATTCTTCTCATGCAGCTTTAACTGTCGGGAGGCATAAGCTATGACTTTCCCGTCTTGCATCAATACACAACCCAATCCGATAATAGATGCATCACTGTATAAAACAAATTCTTTGCCAGATTCAGGTTGAACTAAAACCGGAGCTTCTGTTAACAGGGCTTTCAACTGTTCGAAACTCTGCTGACATTTGTCAGTCCACTCGAATTTCACATCTTTTTGTAGCATTCGAGTCAACGGTACTGCAATCATCGAGAATCTTTTAACAAATCTTCGGTAATATCCCGCTAATCCTAGAAAACTTCTAATCTCAGATACATTTCTCGGGGGTTTCCAGTCTATGATAGCAGATATTTTACTCGGATCTACTCTGATGCCTTCCGCAGAAACAATATGACCCAAAAATCTGACTTCTCGAAGCCAAAATTCACATTTGCTGAATTTGGCAAACAATTGCTTATCTCTCAGAATTTGCAACACAATTCTCAGATGCTCAGTATGCTCTACCTCATCACGTGAATAGATCAGAATGTCATCAATAAACACGACAACGAATCTATCTAAATACGGTTTGAATACACGGTTCATCAAGTCTATGAACACTACAGTTGCATTTGTCAACCCGAAAGGCATGACCAGAAACTCATAATGTCTGTATCGTGTTCTGAAAGTAGTTTTCGGTATATCTGAATCTTTAACTCGCAACTGGTAATAACCTGATCTCAAATCAATCTTTGAAAATACAGTAGCTCCTTTTAACTGATCGAATAAATCATCAATCAGCGGAAGAGGGTATTTATTCTTCACTGTTACCTTGTTCAACTATCGGTAATCAATACACATTCTCAATGATCCATCTTTCTTTTTCACAAATAATACGGGAGCACCCCAAGGTGAAAAGCTCGGTCTCGCGAAACCTCTATCTGTCAATTCTTGTAACTGTGCTTTCAACTCTTTTAATTCCGTCGGTGCCATTCTGTATGAAGCTATCGATATCGAAGTAGTGCCCGGTAACTATTCAATACCGAATTCAACTTCTCTAATCGACGGTAAACCCGGTAATTCTTCCGAAAAAAATCTGAAAACTCACAAATAACTGGTACAGACTCAATTTTTAATTCTGTCTTGCTAGAATTCATCACATACGCTAAATATGCATCATAGCCTTTTCTGACATACTTCTGAGCTCTCATGGCAGAAATCACTATCGGTAATTCATTCGAATCATTTGATTCAATCCGAAGAATCTCACCATTCTGACATTTCAATTCTATACTCTTACTTCGATAATTCACAATAGCCTCATGTGCATTTAGCCAGTCCATGCCCAGTATTACATCGAATTCGTCAAAATGGAGGAGCATCAGATCAGCCGGAAAACAATATCCCCGAGTCATCAACGGACATTTCTTACATATCTTATCAACTAACACAGAGTTTCCTAATGGATTCGATACTTTAACTACATATTCCGTAGACTCAACACTTAAATTCTTTTCATACACTAATTTCATACAGATATATGAATGAGTTGATCCAGGATCTATCAATGCAACAATATCAGTGTTATAGAGAGAAAAAGTACCGGTAACAACATCAGGCGACGAGGCTTCCTCGCGTGCACGTATTGCATAAGCTCTCGTAGGAGTACGCATATCAGATCTCACATTAGCATCTCTCGCCACATTGCGATTTCCACTTTGGTTCCCAACACTTCGCGACGGTCTACCTCTCGATGTAACATTAATTGTTTAGTCGACTGTTCTCTATCAGGTACAGATCTTTCAGGACAATCACGCAAGTAATGATCTAACGATCCACATCGAAAACATGCCCCACTCATCAGTCGACACTCTCCAAAATGCCTTCTATTACAATGCTTGCACTCTGATCCGGGAATTCTCACGCTACCCGCACTAGCTACAGAAGTCGTCTGAGGTCTCGAATGAGAAGTCTTAACACTTTTCTCTTGGATAGATGTGCCTGTAGAAGCAGCAGGACGAGGATGAAAATCCTTTGATCTTTTCGATCCAGACTGATACGGTTTTCCCGCAAACCTTTTTCTAGCTTCTCTGAATTCAGAATCAGCTTTTCTCTTTTCTTTAGCAAGCTCTTCGGCTTTACAGGCCTGATCAACGAGAACTACAAACTCTCTTAGCTCAACTATCCCGACTAATAGTCGAATTTCTTCATTTAGCCCATCTTCGAACCTTTTGCACATTGTTGCTTCGGTAGAAACACATTCGCGAGCATATTTGCTGAGTCGAACGAACTCTCTCTCGTATTCAGTTACAGACATTCGACCCTGTTTCAGCTCTAAAAACTCTTTTCTTTTCTGATCAATGAATCGTTGACTGATGTATTTCTTTCTGAATTCCGTCTGGAAGAAATCCCAATTGACTCGTTTTCGTGGTACAACCGAGGTCAATGTATTCCACCATTGATATGCTGAATCCCGAAGCAAGGAAATAGCACATATCAGGCACTCATCAGGAGTACAAGCCAGTTCATTAAAAACTCTGATCATATTCTCAAGCCAAAATTCAGCCCTCTCAGTATCATCACTTGCTGAAGCTCGGAATTCCTCAGCACCATACTTCTGTATCTTATCAACAGGAGGTTTGTTCAACCTCAGAGGATCCACAACTCGTACATTATCAGGGTTAGGTTGTGGGACGGGAGGGGGTGGAGGTTGCGGAGCAGCCGGGTTTGCTCGCACAAACTCACTAAACCATCTAGACATCATTTGGAAGAAAGCTTGTTTAATTTCTTCCTGATTGGCCACAGTAGGGCCTGATTCAGAAGGCACAACCCCTTGAGCGGGTGCTGGCGCAATACTTTCAACATCATCAGCTAAAGCTCGATTCAGATCCATTACTATATAAAACAGATTTCAAAGGATGTCAGGAGATATCACACTATCACATTTCATGTACATGGCATGTATAGCTAGATTAATACTCACTACGGTAGTCCTAGAATCGACTAAACCGTAGCTCTGATACCAACCAAATGTAACACCCCTATCCCGTAACCGTCGCCGGAATAGGTAAGGGGCATTACCAGACTTGTAACATATATCGGAACAGTAAAATTTCAAACTTTTTAATCAAGAACCATCACGTATCATCTGTCATTAGAGCATGCTTCAATTGATCATAAAATGATGTATATAATTATTGGAAATCTAATTGGAAACATGCTAAAAGATAGGAGAACGTTTGCAAAATTTCAAAGTTAGGGACACACGGCCGTGCCCCTTGCCCGTGTTCTTCACACACGGCCGTGTCCCTCCAGACACGCCCAAACCTTTCAGCCCGTGGTCGAATCTGACTTATCCCACACGGTTGTCCAACATACCCATAGGGTTAGGCCGTGTGTCGCCCACGGCCTAGGCACGCCCGTGCCCTTACCCCGTGGTCGAAACTGTCAAATATCACACGGTTACCTGACACGCCCGTGTACAAAACAGAGCAGACCGTGTGACTATACTACCAAATTTCACACGGCTACAAGTTACCAGACACGCCCGTGTGTCTAGGCCGTGTACCAAAACTGACCAAAACATTAAGGTGCAGGGGACACATGGTCGAAGCACACGCCCGTGTTCCCTGGCCGTGTGGCACAAATATAGGCTTGGTTTAAGCCAATTTGCCACCCAATATGGGTCATTTCTACTAGCCATTAACCAACAACATTTCATGCCATTTTACCAACCTAAAACATACCAATTCAAGCATAAAATGGACCCAAAATCATCTCAATTCATTCACAAATCAAGCACACCAACTCAAAGGCCTAAATGACCATTTCCATGCACTCATCCACACATATATACATATCAATTATGCAAGCTTATAACCTCATCAAAATCACATATCTTTCCATAAGCGCATATAGCTAAAGGACAACTCAAGTACTTGATTATAAACACATGTATGACTCAAGCCACATCCCATAGCTTGAACATTCCCAAAATGTATCATGTTCACTAAAGCACTAGCCTATACATGCCATGACCAAACGTTTGCAAAATACTCAAAAGTACCGAAGCTTTATCGATAGTGTGATAGCGATCCCCGACTCATCCGATATCCGAGCTAGCTTCCGAATCTAAAAGATAGTGAAAGAAATCAAAGGAATAAGCTTCTAAAGCTTAGTAAGTCCATATAACACGAAATTAAACTTACCGATTCGATAAGGTAATCCATATAAGTAAGGCTATTTCAATCACATGACCATATAGCCTATTACACAATCTCATTCATGTTAGTTCATATCACTTCTTAATCAATCTCATATAAGAGTATAACATGTAATTCACATCCATAAGCACATACAAGATCATAGTTCTTATACATCTTTGACCTATGAGGAACATATAATTCAGGTTTCATATGTCAAAACATTCATATAATACATATGACATATATCTCTTATACACATGTACCATATAATTTGTTTCTTGTAACATGTATCGGTATTGCCCGTTGAACCTATAAGAACATCGAAAGATACTCGGGTGATACACACACAGTGTATATACATAAAACCTGTAATCCGTCAATGCGTCATATATGCTCTTTTGAGCCTGTACGGTAAGCCCGGAGGCTGAACATATAATCCCGAAGGATAATCGGTAAGCCCGTAGGCTGAACATATAATCCCGAAGGATAAACCTGTAGCTCATGAGCACGTGGTGAGTCTGCAACAAATGCAGGAGCTCGAACCACCCTGTAGCCCTAGTGACATGTCACTTGTATCCTATCGACTTCTACGGTTCTAACGGGGCTCGGTATTCAATTTATCACTTGTAACAATTTAACATTTCTATTTCAATTTCATATATACTCTTTCCATTAGGCTATTTAATCATCTAGCATTTCATATTTTCAAATAACAATACGTATAAACATATATATATATATACATTAAATTTGTTATACGAACTTACCTCGTAATCCCGTATCTACTCGTCTATTTTTCGTTTTCCCTGATCAAGTTCCCGGATTCGATCGTCTTTATCTAAATTAATGCAAAATTTAGTTATTTACTAACTCACATATTCAATTCAATCCAAAAACATATAATTTGACATATTTACAATTTAGCCCCTATATTTTCAATACTTTGCAATTTAGTCCTCTCATCACAAAAATGTCAAATTACACAATCAATCCCCCAATTCACTATAGCCGAATATTCAAGGGACTTATACAAGCATATATCTTTCAATTAATCACAAATTTAACCTTAAAAATTCTACCTTTTTACAATCAAATCCTCAAAACCCATTTTCTTCAAAAATCACTTTAAAATTCTTGTATATTTCCACATAATATTTGATAATTCATCAAAATCTATCAACATATCAAGGATTCATCAATGGCATTTTTCAAGGATATTCACAAAATCAGAAATTGAGGTACAGGTCGACTAATATACGAAGCAACGATCTCAAAAACGTAAAAATCACTAAAAACCGAAGTCAAAACATACCTCAATTTAGCAAAATAGTAGCCGAATGTTTGAAGGCTTTAAAACCCTTGTTTTGTTTGAAGAATCGGTGGAAGAGAAGAAATATGAAGCCATTTTTCTTGTTTTATTTAATTAAAACATATTATAAAGCCATTTGACCATTTTACCCTTTGTAAAATTATTATAAAACCTTATAAAATATGGACATAATGGTCCATCACCAACCACTCCAAATAAAAATGGCATAATTGCCATGCAAGTACCTCCTTTTATAAAGCCATGCTCAATAAGCCATTTATAAAATAGAACTCTAATTTATCGCTTTACGCGATTTAATCCTTTTTATCAAATTAACTAGTCAAACAATAAAATTTCTAAACGAAACTTTCACACGGTAATTCTATCATGCTGTAAAACATATTAAAGCCATAAAATTAATAATTCAACTCGGTTAAGTGGTCCCAAAACCACTCGTTCCGACTAGGGTATAAAGTGGGCTGTTACAGAAACTTAGTTCTATACTAACCAAATTCTCGTTCGTCTAGCCAGATTGTTCAACTAGGATAATAAAATAATAAATAAGCATACAGTTCTTTCAAAATAAGGTCTTAACACTAAGGGCTTAATGTTTTGTCTAACAACTAAGGTGGTATATACTCTTAAAAGAAGTCTACCAAACCACCAAGCTCGCCTAATGCAGACTTCGCCTGAAGGCATACCCAAGGAATTCTTATACCTAGTCAAATTTGTTACCTTCCTACTTTGGACTTACTTTATACATCTTACTTCTACATACATTATTCGAACACTAAGGCTTTTTCGGGCGAGATGTTACAAGAGTCTTAACTTAAATTCTAAGAGCTAAGTTTGGGTTCTTGTTTTTGTAGAAACTTGACAACAAGATAATCGATGAAGAAATTTGAGAGAGTTTTGTCTTTTTGAAAGAATATGGAATTTTTGATGAAAAGAGCTTAATTTATAGACACTAAGTATCAGGTTGGATCGAATTATAAAGTACTAGGTTAAGACAAATATTTTATTTTGGGAAATAGAAAAACAAATATCGGGTTGGATCGAATTATAAAGTAATGGGTTAAAAATCTAGGAAGTGCTTGTAATTGGACCCGATATGGGAGAGGCCCAAAAGCCCCTCATGTTTAAAGAGAGGGACGACAAACCCTAGTTTAATTAGCTAGGGTTTCTACCCCTTATACTTCTAGTTAGCCTAGGAGTTTGTTTTTCTATTTGAAATAGACTTCTACAATTCAATAAGGAGTTCACTTCTTCTCCCTATAATTAGATGGCATTGGTAGGGCTAAAAATGATTTTTGAGATATTGTTATTCTGCCCGAAAATAGTGTGAGTTTATTCTCTAAGTAATAATTCTATTCTTTGAAATAAGAATTCTACTGGTTTCTATGGAGAGAGATTTTTTGCTTTCACACTAAAAGTAAAGAAAACTATTTTTAGTTTTGTGTTTGAATCGGATCGTTAAAACCCACACTTGAAGCGAATAGCGGAGAAGACCGCTCGACTGAAAGCCAAGAACGACAAGGATTTGTTTAGCCAAAAATACAGGTGCAATTTCGGTAAAGGGTTTATTTCTATAAATATCACAAATTTGCTCGATTTTCAAATTTTTTATTATTCATTATGCAAAAGAACTATTTTTGAACCAAAATTTTTCCAACAGTCTCATCCTCCTATGGTGGACAGTTGCAACTACTCTTAATGTAAGGCTAGATAAAAAGCCTTCATCAAATTCATGGATGAGAAAACATGGCGTGGCGTGCTATTCTCACTAGGGAACCATTTGTTATTCAAATTGCAACACGGAGAACTCCAAACATTGAATTGGAATGGCCACCGATGAAGAGCATCTTGCAAATGCGAATTCTAAAACTCTATATGGTATATTCTGTGACGTGAAAGGTCAAGAATTTAAGAGAATATCTAAGCGTACAACTGCTAAGGAAACTTGGGATATTCTTATAACTGCTGATGAAGGTACTACGGTGAAGCAATCCAGTTGCATATGTTAGTCAAAAAATTCAAAACGCTGAGAATATAGGACAAGAAAACTCTTAGCAACTTCTACGCAAAGCTGTATAATTTATCAAATCTAGACCATAACTTTTCACATGCACTTTTTTCTCAACACCTTTGGGACCAAATTCTGGACTTACGTACAATTGGACAAAGGAATTCTTATGGGCTACCACTCATCTAAAAGGTTAGTCATTCTATTTGTTTGCAGGGAAAGGAATTGCACACCTTACACTCATGTGGAAATTAGAATATATTGAAGCAGATTTTTGGAGCATATCAAATAACTTTCCAGTTCCATAACCTTAGGAAGGTGAAGTTGAATCCAGAAATTATAATATTGAGAATAAAGATGGACGATTTTCTTTAAAAAAAAAAAAAACAATAATTATCGTGTTTTACAATTTTAATCACTCTTCCAAATAAATGTCGATAATATATTATTAATTATAAAAAAATATTAAAAGCTCCTTATAATATAAAATCAAATACCAATCATTGCAAAAAAAAAAAAAAAAAGATTAAAGTTATGATTTGAAATGTAAAAAAACTAGAAAATTTGAGACATTAAATGTAATTTAAGAAAAAGGAAAAGAGAAAATCACAATTTAAGTCTGAACACGCCATATTGCTAAATTGATAGCAATTTTCTTTCATGCATTAAAAGTGCTTCAGCTGACTCACATGCATCACTGTTGTTTTTCACACACACCTCATTTCGATATGATCTTATTTGAAAAGAATCAATAAGTTGTATAAAAGAAAATGAAAACCCGATGTTTTGAATGAAATAAATGGCACACAGAAGAAAAATAATGAACAATTTGATTGCAGAATCTATCAGCAAAAGATTAAGGTATTAATTATGTGATGTTAGACATAAAATATTGCACTTTAATTCAACCACTTACAATTAATGCTAATTTATTGCCAAGTTATGAAAAGCTGGATTTATACAACTTTTATCTGGGATACACCTGAACTACATATATATAACTTAGAGGTTAATATTTTGTTTAATGTTGAATTTACTTTTATGTTATTAGAATTTGGGGTATAATTGTTAGATATAAATATATGTATTTATCATAATATATTAAAATTTCTAGATAATCATATAATTTGGAGGATTTATATATTATCTAAAGATGTATTCACTGTGGATTTAAAAATTGAATATTAGTTTTTTTTACATCTAAATATGTTTTTCATTTTCTAACTGAGTTTTAACTTAATTGGTATTGATATTGTTGTCTACATAGGACGTAGGGGTGTTCAATTGGTTAACCGACCCGAACTAACATTAACCAAATTAACTAACCCTTTTAAACCCTTAACCGTTAACCGAACCGAAATTTTTTCAAAAACATTAACCGAACCGAACTTTTTCAGTTAATTCGGTCGGTTAACTGAATTAATCGAAATTAACTGACTTAACCGACCGATTAATTTATATTTCCAAAAAATTAATCAAACCGATCGAATACTTATATATTTTAATATTTTTTATTAAATTCGGTTAATTCGATTAACCGGCTGATTTTGAACCGAATTAACCGTCAACCTAACTTCCAAAAAATTATTAACCGACTCTCAACCGAATTAATTCTGTTAACCGACCGATTAACCGAATTTGGTCAGTTAACCGAATTAATTCGATTTTACTCAAAATTTGCAGACCCCTAATAGGATGATGTGAGTTTGAGTGTACTGAAACACGCTTTTATCTTCTTATTTAAGGGTTGAAGAGGGATATGAGTAATTCTAGACCCTGTATAAAAAATATTTAGATAATACAAAATAAAAATATCTAAATATATATCAAATAAAAATATTTTATCAAAAATAAAAAGAAAGAAATAATCGCCAATTTTAAACAAAAAGAAAGAAAGGTAAAAGCATCATGGAGGCTTCTGTACTGGGAGTTAAATTGCTTTTAGTTCCTTTACTCAAAAAAATGAGCAAATAGTCCATTTACATTATATTAAAGAGTAAACTAGTAATTTATGTTAAAAATTTCATCAATATCTATTGTTAAAACCTAACGTCGTTGACAAAATAATCAAACAATTACACAATGTGTGTCATGTGTACCTCATTCTGATGTAGAAGGACTAGTTTTAAATAGTAGAATTTGATGGAATTTTTAATAGAAGAACTCATTTTCTCATTGATCTAATGTATATGGACTAATTTATCCATTTTTTTGAGTAAAACAGATAAAATATAATTTAACTTTTAGTACAAGAGTCTCTATAGTGTTTTTACCAAAAAAAAATATAAATTTCATTATTTGGTTTAGAGTGGGTTTGGATGGGCAATTGGATGGAGTGCGGTGCGGTACATTTAGCCTACTTTTTATCTTACGCTACAGTATTACTACAGTATCTAATCTTACCGCTACTGCTGTTTTTACACTAACCACATGTAAACGCATCACCTATCCAAACTCACCCTTAATCTAGCATAATGTTGGGACCCCGAAAGAAAAATAAGTATATGAATATATAGAACTATTTCTTCAATGGGTTAGTCGTCCAATAAATAACAATAAAAACACTACTAAGATTGATTCAACATTACCGGGTTAGGGTCCATTATTCGGGTCAGCCCGTGAACAACCACTTTCCAATACCAAAAAAGTAGGGTTTATGACTACCACCCCCAATTTAATTCCCAATCTATACCTATGTTCAGTCATTTTCTTTTCCTTACCATTTCCCATCAATGCCTTGCCTATTGCCATGGGTCGTTCTTTTAGTTAATTAATAATATCTTTTTCTTTATAAATATTACCCCCAAAAATTGAATTATCTCTCTCTCTCTCTCTCTCTATGTATGTGCATGTATATATATATATATGCAATTGCAAATGTCAGATTAAAAAGAAAAAGAAAAAGAAAATCAAAGTAGACCGTATAAGAACACAAATAGGTCTCCCCTGGCCCTCCTTTTATTATTTGTGTATAGCAATGAGTTCTTCATGGCGTGACCAAATGTCACCCAAACAACTTGACACCAAATACTCTTCCTCCCTGCGAACACCTTCCTTTTCTTCATCGTCGTCATCGTTGCCATCTTCATTTGGATCTTCGTATTATCAAGACGATTCCCCTCTCAGTCCGGTGACTCCGGTCCGATATTCAGGCGTACCATTTTCATGGGAACGTTTACCAGGGATCCCTAAGATGCTACAAAGCCACAAGAAGAAAGATTCCATCAAGTTGCTGCCATTGCCACCATCAACCTCCAAGGAAGCTTCATTCAACCGAAAGAAATCTTCCTCTTCCTCTTCCACTTCCACCGCCGTCGCGGAGAGTTTCCGAAAGGACCCATTTTTCACCGCATTGGTGGAATGTTCCAAGGATGATGAAGATGATGATGAACGATCATCAAGCAAATTCAGGAGTGGAGCTAAGATTACAAGGAGTATCAGTGACAGGTTTGGGTTCATTAATCTTTACACTTGTTGTAAAAGAACATGTGCAGTTTCAGAATCAATAGTCTATCTTCCAAGGCGTAGCAGCAGAACAGGAACAGCTAAGTATGGCCTAATCAATCGTCGCTCTCGTTAACTGCTCTGCAACACCCCATTAATTCTTTATCACTTGAGGGGCTTAATTCTGATGATGCTGTTAAAACATTTGTTTTTTAATTTATTATTGTTCTTTGTATTTTTGTATGCAATATGAGGAGAAAAATGATGATGCATGTCTTCGAGACTGAAAATCATTAGTAAAGTTGCATGTGATGTTTAATGAGAATATGAGTGAAGATTACATTACTCCATGTGGGTGATATGCAGAGCTCCACTGGACCACCGTAGACAAAGGCTGATCCATCTTAATTCACCATTTTTCAAATTTTTTTTTTTTCTAAACTTGACCTGTGTGTTTCTGTATCTATCACCTTCTTTTTCATATTATCTGCCACTTCCACCGCTGCAAATCTTACACTAAGTTGCGAAGCCAGTCAATTTTGATTTTAGATCAAATATTAAGAAATTCAACTATTTAAAAGATTGCATAATATGATAAAATGTAAGACTTATTAAAATAGTAATTAATATATGTAATATATCAAACACAAAATTTACAATCACACTAATAATAACAAATTTTAGACAAAAATGTTAATTCTCTAATAAATATTCAAAAAATTTAAAATTATAAAGATAATTTATCTTAAATTTTTTAAAAATTTACATTAATCAACATCTAAAAATTATTATTTAATCAAGATATTAAAAATGTCATACAAAATCATTCGATTAAATAGAACTTAATATTGTATAAAAATCTTAAACTTTATCGCAAGTAAAATCAAGAATCTAATTTTAAAAGTGAAAAAACTTTAAATTTACCAATAAAATAGTAAAAAATAACCATTCTTTTTTAGAATGAAAGATTAAATGAATTTTGACTGGAAAGAAAAAGAAACAGGTGGGATATTTATAGGACGAAAGTGGACAACCATGAAATTTAACTTAACTAATTAAATAAGTTGATTGGGACCATAAAAAAATAAAAATTTTCATACACGTTTTAGTAAATAATAAAAAAAATTGTAATAGATAAGTAAAACAACTTGTTGTCTTAAATAAATTTAACTAGTAATTTTTTATTTCCAGAAAAATATTAACTCAAAACAAAAATTAAACTCCCTGAAATATATTTTATAAGATTAAATACATTTTCTATAAGATTAAATTAACATTTAATCACGAAGGTATTTAATTAATTATTAAAATGACATTTGATCTTATGTGGTTGCAACATTGTTATATCTCTACTATTATCTAAATTCTAACTGAGTTGTTATGAGTCAATCGAACACTAATTTAATTAAAAATTATTAAAATATTTTTACATATTTAAAATAAATTATATTCTCACAAAAATATTTTTTTATTTATATTATTTTTAAATAATATCAGTAAAAATCTTACAAATAATGAGATTTAAACCTATGCTACTAACATTTATATAAATCTTAATTTTACCATTCATACTAAGCTTTGTTTTGATATTTTTGTACATTTTAAATTATTACACAAACTTTTCATTCATATCGTTTGTATAATAATACTGCCATTTATTAAGTTGGTGTCATAAGTCAATCGACATCTCAATATTGATGAGAGTTTTTTTAAGTTATTACTTTACTTGTGACTTAATTATTAAATAAACATTTTATATTTTTAATGTTAACTTTTTATTTTACAAACATGATACTATTTTGATATTTTAATATTATGTTAAATAATACTATTTAACATGATAACATTTTAACCAGTATTAAAAAAATAATAATAATAATTAAAAAACAATTGGAATGCATTTAATACTATCTTAAATTTATACTTGTTTTCCATATATGTTGTGATATCTAGTAAAGGAGCTAAGCTCGAAACTTTCATTGATAAAAATTAAACAAACAAACAAAATGGTTTTGTGATTAGTTAGGTTGTGAACTTCAAGAAATTCCTTTACTTCACAATATTTATTTCCGAAGAGTTAATTAAGTTTGTTTAGATAGGCAACTAACTAGACTTAGTTGCCTTACCAGTGACGAATTACTTCACGAGATGATTTTTTTTTTTCTTTTTGAACTCACATCAGGCATTAAATTTCGTTTTATTCAGAGTTGTAATTTGGTCATTAAATCATTTGAAAATTTTTATTTAAGTCACTAAATTATTAAAATATTTTTATTTTAGTTACTAAATTGTTTAGTTTTTTTTTTTTTTTAAGTTCTGCTAGCGAGCTCCAAAGACGGTTCAATGATTGATATGGCGGATCAGTATCCAACGACGAGTAGAAGAATATATCTTAAAAGCAAGTTTATCTAACGGTCAGTGTCAAAGATTGAAAAAAAAGCTGTTTGAATTTTTGTTCTTAAATTCATGACATTTAAAATTGTTTTATAAAAAAAAAAACTGAACTGTAAAAGAGAATGAGACAAAGAGCTTTCAATTGGAACAAGCAAAGCAAATAGAGAAAACCATATAGAGTCGTTTAATAACCCAGTGACTTAAATAAAAATTTTTAAATAATTTAATAACTAAATTGTAACTATTTTTAATTAATTCACCAAAACAAAAATTTACTCCTAATTTATTTACTTTTACTTCTTCTTAATTTCATTTTTGTTTTATTGTCGATATCAATTTAATTTAACCAGTTGTTTAAAAAGGATACTATTTTAGATTGAATTTCCCTACTTAGAAAATGTTAGGACAAATTACTATGTATATATTGTAGATTTAATATTTATATTCTAATTTAGTTATTTTTATTTCTTCTACATTTTTAGATTTTGAAATTTCAATTTTAACTAATAGAAGTTATTAAGTTGTTAAGTTAAAGTATTATATTTTTAAAATATTATATGATAAACATATTATCGCATGCGTGATGTCATATTGGTTTGCTATTTCAACATAATATTCACAAAAAATATTATAATTTTGATTAATGAATTTATTAGTTGTTGTTTGATCTAGGCTTAGAAATTAATATTTTGAAAAAGGTATAAATTAAACGTGGTCAAATTGAAAAATAGAGAAATTAAATCCACAACTTATATATAATAAGAATTAGTAAAATTTAATAATTATTATTTGGATCAAAATTGAAATTTAAAAATTTAAAAATGGAGGAACAAAATTTTAATAAATTTTAATTGTCTTCTTAAATGTGACGTAGGTGCGAAGTAACTTATGTGGTAGCTAGTTGATTGTTGGATCCTAGCTAATTTAACAAAGCAAAGATCTGATTTCGCAAATTAAAAAAAAAATATAAATCATATTTAAAAAATATTGGAATAATATGTATATATATGTGAGAGAGTTATAGTAGCAGTGAATTGAGGTATTGTTATTGGACATCTTCATAAGTTAGGTTAGATTAAAGTAAGTTGGATTCTAGGTGTATCATTGTATGACATTAATATAATTTGTATTTGTCTAAATATAGTTAAACCTAAAATATGATTATCAAATTTTGTCTAAATTTACTCATACCTATAAATTATTGATCTAAATCTATTATATATCATTCATATTAAAAATCATTTTATTTCATTTCTAATTCAATATTTAAATTTAATAAATTTATCCTTTTATTAAAATTTTAAATAGAGAGAAAGTCAACATATTTTTAAATGTTTTAAGAGTATAGCCTTATATAATACTAATACTATATGAAAAATATATATTAAAATATTAAAAATCGAACAAGTTGAGGTCTCATGTTTTAAATGGATATAATTTTGTTACCTTAAATGTAATTTTCCAACTTGATGTTTTTGTGTGTTAAGTATTGGGAGGAATAATAGGGTTATTGAACATGTGTAATGATGGATGATGATTTAGCTGGCACGCAAAAGAGTTGGCCGCCTTCCCGTAAAATACTAAGCTATCTAGGTTTAATTATTGAAAATATCTGCAAATTTTAATTAAAGCTTAGAATTAATTAATATTCAAACATGATGTTCATACATGCTTACGTCTCTTACAAGAATCAACAATCATTTACATGCATGAGACCAGACATAAGTTTGTTGCGTTTTAACATATTTTCTTTTTATTTGTCAATGTATTAATTGAAATGAATCTAGTAATTAAATTTTCACATTTCGTAGAATTATTAAAAGGGTAGATGCTGACCATGAGTTTTAAAGTTGCTCCATATCTAAAACAAAGATTGAATCCTCGACCATTGATTAAGGTAGGAGTTTCAGAGAGATCATTGCCATTTCACTTAACTCCCATAGTGACATTTTAAGCATTTTTTATACTCAGTTAACGTGCATTACACATATACCCTATATAAATGTCATAATAAATTTGCCACCAAACCAAATTAAATCAGGATAAACTACCGTAATAACCTAAATAATTACTTAATTTATTGATTTGTTCAGTTTAATAGATTATTTAGAATTCAAATTTGACTTCTTTTTTTTTAAATGTGGTACATGTGTTATTGTTTTGTCAAATATGATATTTGTATTTAACAAAACTTATATATTTTGATACCCAAATGTTAGTTTTTTAGTGTTTAATTCGTGTTTTAATGTTGATTTTGATGAAAGTTAATTGTTAATATTTTTAGATTTGAATTTTCCATGATTTTATTAATAGAATAAATTGGGTGTTAATTGTGAATTTAGTTAATTTTGTATTTGATTTGTCAACTATAGCTCAATGGATGTAATTGATTCAAGTTTTAGGGCTAATTTGATTAAAGTTTTTGTTTATATTATTAACTAATTATGAATTTTCATTAAATCAACTCTAAAAACCCTAAATTAAACACTAAAAACTTAACACTGGTATCTTTAGGTACCGAAATATATAACTTTTGTCAAGTACAAGTACCACATTAAACCTAAAAATAACATAAGTACTACACTAGAAAAAATTGTCAAACCCAGGTATCAAATTATGTATTAAACCCTTTTTTTTAGTTCATTTTGGTTAACATGGTTGTTCTAAAATTGACATAATAACAAATTTAATCATTGCTATTTATATATTATGCCAATTTGATCTTGATTCTAAAAATCTTATCCTTTAATATTTTGTAATTTAATCCTAATTCTAAAAAAAAAAAATTAAAAATACAATTTTAAAAAATATTTCAAAATTTCAAAAACATTAAATGTAAAAAATATTTTTCTTTCATTTTTCTCATGTTATTTTTTTCTTTTTCTTTTCCACTCTTCTTCTTCTTCTTCTTCTTCTTCTCCTCCTCTCTCTCTCTGGTGTCGGCTTAAACCCAAAACACATCCATGAACTTGCTTTTTCGTCCTCTTTTCAAATCCAACCTCCATTTAATCGAAATCAACAACGATTTGTCTAGAACTACACCCAAAGTTTTGAACTCTCTTTCTCCAATCTCCAAATTTAACAATCCAATCAGCCTAGATTTTTAATGTTGGGGATAGACTCGATTAAGCAATGAACAAGTAAAATTAGTGAGAGAAATTAAACACACAAATTTAACGTGGAAAAACCACTCCAAAGAGGATAAAAACCACGAGTAAATATAAATTTACTATAATGGCAAAAGAATAAAAAGTACAAATGATGGAGATAAAACCTAAACCCCAAAACCTGAAAACAAAGAACTCTCAAAACGTAAACACAAGATTCTCCAAAAGTATTATGAGTTCTAATCTTTTAATGAATGTATTTTCTAAGGTTGTAAAAGAGCCTAATTTATAGGCTAAATTCGTAGGTCAAATAATAAAAAAATAATCTAGACTAATTAGAGTTCAACTAAAACAAATAGACAGAGTTTAACTATGAGATTATCTCTCAAATTTGATTGAAATATGAGGCATACTCAACAAATCTCCACCTTGACTCATATTTCCACAACGCCATCTTTGCTAAAGCCCGCTATGGGCCTATCTTAAACTATGCAAATAATTAATTGAGTCAAATCTATGCTTAGAAGCTGGAAGACTGCTAGCTTTCGACTTGCGCACTTCCAAATCAAAACTAACTTAGGTTTGATTTTCACGAACACAGTGCCTTAACTTTTTAAAACCTGCATCCAAAAGAGAACCTCTCTTCAACAAAACGGTCATATGTTTTTCCCTCTTATGACCAAGTTGCCTCCGCTCCAAACGAGTTGACTTTGACTTTGTAACTACTGAGGGACGCTCGGTTTAACCAGCCACCATAGAACCTTCCAGAATATAAAGACTATTAATCCTTTTACCTTTTAACAAAATGAGAGCCCCATGAGAAACCTTAATGCCGCTCAACTCGATGTTGATTCTACAACCTTTCGAGTCTAAAATACTCAAGGAGATGAGATTCTTTCATAAATCAGGTATATAGATAACATTTGAGAGTGTCCTAATTGTCCCATCGTGTATTCTAATTATAACAGTACCGATATCGATTACCTTGCTGGATGAATCATTTCCTATGTGTACAACTCCACTTTCAACCAAACTATATGTGAAGAATCATTCTCTATTGGGACACATGTGGAAAGAACATCTTGAATCTAGGATCCACTCAAATGTCAGCTTGGAGTTACCACTCTTTGACACTAAAAAGAATTCATCATTGCTTTCATCAGCCAAATTAACACCAGCTACATCTTTCTCGTTACTCTCAACAGCCCTTTTATTTCGCAGTTTATAACAATCTGCTTTAACGTGACCTAACTTCTTACAATAGTGACATATTTTGTCTCACTTCTTTAATACTACTAAAACGGAAGCTTGCCTATCTGCCTTGCTATCCGAACCAAACTTATTATCTAGTTTGTCTTTAATAAAAAATGACCCTTCACATCCTCGAACGAGGGTTTGTCTCTGCCATAAATCAGGGTCTTTGTCACATCCTAAAAATTAGATTGAAAGAAATTGGGTTAATAAAACTAAAAGTGGTCACGTCCTGTCTTTGAGTTAAGATTGTGGAAATCTTGTCAAGTGAGTCAATCTGGTTTAGTGGATAGGTGTTGTGCTTGTGTGCGAGAGGTTTTGGGTTTGAATCATTTCCCTTGAATTTTTATTATTTTTGTCCTAAACCCCTATCCTTGAACATCTGGCATAAATATTATTTTTGCTCAACTATTGAAAGATTGAGCCTTCTGTTTGTAGTAAGGCTTTAGCTTACTTAGGGGTCTTGTGTTCAAATCTTATGTGTGTAAAGTGGAGTTTATTTTTGTTTTAACTTGGTGGAAAAATCTAATGTGGATAATGAATAAGAGTTAGTGCGGTGGTTTTAAAAAACGTGATAAGGGATTTTCTCCTAGTTTTTTCCCCTCAACCGTCCATCTCTTCTTTCTCTTCCCACTCTTTTCACTTTTATTTTCACATTGGATTTTTTGTAAAATACTGTCTCTATTTTTTTGTCAATTTTTTTTCCTTTTTCTAGAATATTTTCCTTTCCTTCTTCATCTGTTGGTATTCATTATTTCGCTTGTCATCTATGTATTGGAAGTTTCATCGTTGCAGTATCAAGTTTTGGTAAGTAACTCTTTTTGTGGGGACATTAAGCAGGGATGCAATTTTTTTGATTCTGTGGTTTTGATTGATCATTAAAGGGTTAAGTATCAGTTAGATTGATTATGTGTTCGTAATTGGTGAAGATCGATAGATGGTTACCCTCCAATGAACTAAGAATTTGTTAGTTGCTGTTATTTCAAGATTAAGTGGTCAATCATCGTTGTTAGAGGTTATTTCCTCTATAATTAAGTTTGATTGTCGATATTCGTTGTTAAAATAATGATTCAAGTTTGGTATTTCATGCTAATCAATCTTATCTTTAAATATTGTTCAGGGATCTAGAAGGCTGTGACAACCCTAATTTGACCCTAATCGGAAAAGTGGTTTCGAAACCACTAAACCGAGTTAAAAAATTTTTAAAAATGATATTTTCTATGATTTTATTTTGTGAAATTGCATGTGTGAATATTTCATGCCTTGATTCTGTCAATTGGATGTGGAATTATTAAAAAGGACTTGTTTGAGAAACAATGAAATGGTAATAGGTTAATTGGTAGTGGCCGAATATTATATGGTTTAAAATATGGGGGACTTGCATGTCAAATATGCCTTTCTTAAGATGGTGGACGGCAATGATGATGAGTGTTTTGGCATTTTGTGCATTTTATATTAGTGAATTATAATTTAAGGTATTATAATAAGAAAACATGAATATATATGTATCTTATATAATAATGATATAAAAGTTAATTGTTTTATATTAAGAAAACATGAATTTTAAAATAAGAAAAAGGTGATAAAAACAAAGTGAAATGCTCCTTCTTCCTCACCTTGCCGAAACCACAAAGTAAAAAGGGGAAAAGAAAATTTCTAAGAAGTCGGCCATACTTGTACCTTGATTGAGGTATGTTTGATATTATTCTTTGAAATCCTTGTGTATATTAAGTTGTTAGTTAGAATGCTACTTAGCCCATGGTTCAAATTTTGCAAATTGATGGAGGTTATGTGATGATACAATCGGCCATGGGAGTTTTGTGTTTTATGGATGGAGTGTGATGTTTTTTTTGAAATGGTAGAAAGATGGGGTTTGAGCTTGTAAAATGTTGGAAACAAATGCCAAAATTTCTAGTATATGTATGTGTGTTTGCCGAACATGGACCTAAAGTGATGAAAATGAGAATTCGGCTATAGATGTCTTAGTAATGGTAGCATTCGATCTTGATTGTAAAATATTATAATTTTAGTGTTTAAATGCCTAATTGTTAGCACATATATGTATGATTGCCGAATAACATTCTACTTAATGATTTGATTAAATTGATAAAGGGATTAATTTACTAGATTGATTAGAAGTGAGGGATGGTATGAGAAATAGGAGTATTCAGCTAAGGTGTTGTGTGAAAAAAATTATTTTAGTATATGGTAATTTTGATTTTTGGGTTTAAAAGACCGAATGTGATCTTAAATAATAGATAGTGTGAATTGTTGAGTTATGGCAAAGCATGTATTCGGCCAAAGTGGAAAATTGGTGTAAATTTTTTATATGTTAAAGTGATATGAACCAATGTTTAATTGATTGATATTCAGTTATATGGTTTTGTTTTAAAATGGGTTTGTAAACTCAATAAAACGGGATTTATATGCATGCAGAGGTGAAAGTGCTTATTCGGTTAACTTAAATTTTTATGATGTGAAAATGATGGTTAATCATACTAATGAACAAAGGTGTACTCGGTCAAGATATAACTTGTGCATAGTTACATGTGGGATGAATGATAAATGGTAACCGGTTAAGATATTTAATATGTGTTTCGCTTATATGCCGATTGATGCTTGATAAAGTGAATGATATGTGTATTCGGTCATAAAGGTCTACAAGGGAAAATGTTAAATTACTTGTATTAAAGTTCTAATGTGTTTCAAGTTTAAGGAATGAGTTAGCTAATGTAATTGTAATGATTGAGATGAAGTGACGAATGTGTGCATATGTGTCTAACTAAAAGTTTTGCCGTATGAATGTGTTTCATTGAAGAATTAACTTTGTGGTTTATAATGAGTTGATAAGATGATTAAAATAGTTTAAGTTTTGTTGAATTAAGCTCAAGAGCCAAACTCGGATAAGGGGAAAGTGAAAGTTGTGGAATAGTTGATCCGTAGTCGCTCAACGACAATAGAGGTACGTTTTTAAGTATTTGAGCTTGATATTTCATATGTTTAAGTTGGTATATTATGACAAGTGAATGTTTAATTTTATACAATTAATGTGCCAAAAGTATATTGAATTCAGGCTATAAGCCGAATGTGATTAGTGCATCTAAATGAATTTGTTAAACTATGAGTTATGATGCAAAAACTATACCTATGTGATTTATTGAATCATGAGAACCCTTGTACAAAGATAATTGTGTTTTAGCTATACTTAAAGTGATAAGAAGATTACGGAAACTATGAGAAAAAGTGGGAATTCATATCGTAAGGTGATATAATTATCGGGCCTCGTGCCTAGCAAACGTAAAGTCAGTGAAATATTATCGGGCCTTGTGCCTAGCAGGCGTAAAGCGGTGAAATATTATCGAGCCTTGTGCCAGCATGCGTAAAGCCGGTGAGATAATATCAGGCCCTGTGCGTAGCAGGAGTAATGCCGGTGAAGAAATTTCAGACTTTAAAAGTCTAGTAGGCTTTGAGCCAGTGATGAAATTCGGGTTTTATACCCAGCAGGCCAAATGTCAGTGAATTTAATAAAAGTCTATGATTACGAGATTCTATGTTAAGATGACAAAATGAATTCATATATCGTATTAAATGGCCCAGGTATGTGATACTTATTTACTTATGTGAGAATGAATCTAATTGAGTTATGGATTTATTCCTTTATGAATATTCAGCACATGTGATTTTATTCATGGTAGTAAATAGTATGTATGTGGTTATGAATAAGGAAAGAATGTTTAAATGTGGAAGTGATTATGTGTAAATGTATATTTTGCCTTGTGAAATTGTATACATGGAAGATATATTTTGTCCAAATATGATTATGCAATTGTAATGAAATGTTAAGTGTTGAAATATGTGCAATGTGGCTATGAACATTCGGCCAAAGGATGCTTACTATGAAATGCCATATTTGTGATTGAATTATTCAATTAAATTAAGTTGTTTAGTTTACTTAAAACTTACTAAGCTAATTAGCTTACTTTGAGTGTCTCTGTTATTCTGTTTTATAGATCTCGTTTTAAAGCTATGAGTTCGGGGATTCAAGTTCAAGTCATCCATACTATCGTCACTGTTTGGTACTTTTGATAACTTATTTTGAAGAATGGCATGTGTAGGCTTAACTCTTTATTTTGACACAAGTAATATTTTGATTATGTATGTATAAGAGCCATGCGAAAATGGCTTATTCATTTTGATAAATGTAGTTCCATGGTTTCGTGAAATGAAGGGCTTGATTTAATTATGTTTAGCATTATCGGTTGATGCATGTATGCATTTCATGCATGAAATAGTTTCGAAATTAATAAGTTGTTACATTTGCATTAAGTGAATAAATCACTTGAAAATTATTACATCTATAAGTTGAGAAAAGGTTTGTTAATGATTACAAGATGAATTTTAAATTGCCTAAGCTTATTTGTATTCGGCTTTTCCTTTAGAACATGAAAAATGCACATGTTGTGTTAGACCATTAGAGGATAATTCACGAGTGCATGTGGTGATTTTGAATATGATTTAAGAGTTTAAAATTTCTTTGATATGCATGATTACTTAGTGAATAAACAAATTATGTTGGTTGACTACTATTGAATGGTTAAAGTTGTGGTTGTTGAGTAACACCTTATAACCCTATTTTGGCGACGGAAGAAGGTCTTAGGGTGTTACAATGGCGGCCGTAGGGTTGCATATCAGAATCAATTAAGTGTGTAATGAAAAACCCAAAAAATAGTGAACGACGTAGAGTCGAAAAGTATTTTGTCAACATCACATGGCCGTATGGCAGACTGTGTGGGTCACATTGGCATGTGTTAGGCCATGTGGGCCACACGAGCGTGTAAGCCCATTTTCTTAAAAATTTCACCTAGGCCCATTTGACTCTAAAATTCCTAATTAAACCTTTTGTGGGGTCCGTTTAGCTTAAAGAAGACTTGAAATGCAACATCTATTGATTTGTGTCTATATGTGATACAGGTAAGGCATGTGAAAAATAGATGTACGATTTGTGTTTTGATAACTCCTGAAGCATGATTACGTATGAAAAGTATGCATGACATCTTTTACGAAATATATGTGTTAGTTAATTTATGCATGTGCATCTAGATGGGTTTGATATGTGATGGAGGAAGTGTATTCTGGTAGTATTACTATAACAATCAGATTTAGGGCCTAAACGAAATAGTGGCTTTGAAACCACAAATTTGAAGTAGAAAAATTTATTCTGATTAAGTTTTAATGTTTATTGTGTGATTGAATGACTGTGTGAAATTTTCGTTACAAAATTTTATTGTTTGGGTGTCCAATTTGGTATTTAGGACTAAATTGTAATAGGTGAAAAATGTGTGTCCTTGTTCATAAAGGTACTTGATTCGAATGGGTTTTTAAATTAGAGGTCCTTATATAGTAATTATACCATTTTATGTCATAATGACAAAAATGGACATGGAAGGGTAAAATTTTAAAGATGACTAAAAAGGGCATTTTAGTAAATTAGTAATTAAATGGACTAAAAGACAAAATAAAAGCCACAATTCTTGTCCATCATCAAGCCTTGGCCGAATGTAGTATGGAGAAAGCCATGACTAGGGTTTTCAAGCTTCCAAGCTTTATAGTAAGTCCGTCTTTGCCCCGTTTTTAATGTTCTTTACATTTTTGAAATCCTCGTAACACGATCTATCTATTTCTACCATTTATTTGAGCTAGGGTTGAGATTTGAAAATTTACCCATATGTGAAGTGCTTGTGTTTTGATGTTTAATGGTAGAATATGAATGTTCTAAGTGTAATAAACGACTTTTACTAAGCGATTTTTGATGAAATCTCATAAAATAACTTGTTTGTAAAAATTGTAAAATTATGTGTAGAAAATGTGATTTAGTGAAAGATATGGACTCTTATAAGAGGGAATATGAATCAGCTAGGCTTAAGATTTGAGAAAAATAAGAGCTTTTCATTTTATGAGCCTAGGGGCAAAATTGTAAATATGTAAAACTTTAGGGGAAAAATGTAATTTTAGCCATAGTGTGATTTTGGACTAAATTGAATAATGTGAGTATTAAATAAGTTGAATGTGTTATTATAGATCAAGAAAGACAAAGAATTCACCTTGATCGGGGAAAGGAAAATGTTTTGGACTAAAATGCAAAATTAGTCATTTTGTACCGAGGTAAGTTTGTATAAAAATAACGCATCGTTTTTACTTATGTTTTATATTTTGATATATTTTATGAGATGTGGCTTAACATTGAATGAAATTGACAAAGGATCGAAATGTGAGAAATTTCCCGGTTGAACCTTAGGAATAAAATAGGATACAAGTGACATGCCACTAGGGATCTATGTGAAATTGTGACTAAGAATCTGGGAGCTGGTCTTAAGTTCTACCAGTGGCTGGGTGTACCAGCATGTGCTGCGGATACCTAACAGCTTGTGTGAGCAACACTAAGTAGCAATGAATGACTGACAGCTTGTGTGAGCAAGCCTGTGAAAGTAAATTGCTCGATAAGGAGCCTCTATGTGAAAAGCGATGTGAAGTAGCTTTGACTACAAGTGTAGCATTTATGTGCAAACTTCTGATGTATCTATTAATATTCCGATGTGTTCAATGGGAAAAATGACCAAGGGTAATTGAATGTGATTATGTGATGAACAAGTGCAGGTACATGTGTATATATATTCATAAGCAATATGCTCAATATGTGATCAAACTTTGTTAAGGTTGATGTAGAGCAAGTGCTACAATGAAGATTTGTAAATATTTGATAATGACTAGTTATTGGAATGACTAACTATGGATATACTTTAGTGTTATATGTGTGTAAATGAGAATTAATACAAAGGAAACATGAAAGAGTAAAATTATCAATAAAACAGTTTTGACAGCAGCAGTTGTATCACATTGAAAAATCACCAAAAATGTTGGAAATTGAATTAAAGGTTTAATAAGATATTAAATTAAAGCTTATTGAGTCTATTTTCATACAAAAGGAACGGTGTAAGCAAAAGAATTTCACATTATGAGATACTTGAGTTCTTGTGAGATAGAGTCAGAATGATTTCGGAATCCCCTGTTCTGACTTTGAAAAATCCTTAAAAATTATAAAAATATAATTATGGGTTATAATTTATATTCTTATAATCCTTAATGAGTCTATGTTCAAAAGAAAAAAATAGGAACGTCATCTAGATCTTGTACGAGGAGATAATTAATTTTTAGTGAAGAGGGGTTAGAACTGTCAGACAGCGAAACATGGGTGAATTTAATGAATAAACTGTACTTATTAGCTAAACCAAAAATTTTGAAAATTTTATGGTAAGAAGATATGTGAGTCTAGTTTCAGGGAAAATTTACAGATCTTAATATGGAGTTCCGTAACTCAAGATATAGATAATTTAATGACTATAACTCGAGTAGATAGCTTGAGATGAACATGAGTAAATAGAGGAACTATGTGCAATTATGATTGTATTATCTTGAGAACATATTGTGAAGATTCATAAAAAAAACATGTTAATAAATTATTTATTATTTACATACCTACTTACTAAGCTATAATGCTTACCCCCATTCCTTTCCTTTTTCTTATAATGTCACAGATGCTAGCTCAAGTTGGAGGTCGCCGGAGATTCTATCACACTAACAAGTTATTGATTGGTATTGTATCAATGATTTTCAAGAATTTTTTTGTCTATGGCATGTATAGGGACTTGATTATGTGTGTATATATTATTATGAGTTGGCCTAGAATGTTGTCCTATGCTATTTCAAGGTTATTGTTGTATAAGGTTGTTTAATGTGGCTAATAATTGTTATGTTATAAGTCTATGATGATGCATTTCAAGGATATGTATGCTTGCATGTGCTGGATGAGTAAATGTGTGATAATTATGAGTGGTAAATGTGATTGGCTGTGTAAGTTGCATGATATGAATGGTTAAGTGTGTGTGTGTGATTATTCATGATGAATGTGGTTTGTAAATGGTGTGTGGGTGGCTTAGTGTGGATGTTTGAATGCTTAATAATACCATGTTGTGTGATGATAAATCTGTATAAGTGTATAAGTGTTTTGGGGTGGCAAAGGGCCTGGTAAATAGCCTTACTTGTGGCCACACGGGCAGCCACACGGCCATGTGCCCAGGGCGTGTGAAGTCTGCACTTGATTTTCGAAAATTCGAAATGCCACACGGCCTAACACACGGACGTGTATCTTGGCTGTGTGAAGGTCATGGGCTTGGACACGAGCGTGTGCCCCTATTTTTCAAGAAATTTTTCAGTGCTTTCAAAAGTTCTTGGTTTAGTCCCGCACCACTTTCAGAGATGTATTGGGCCTCGTAGGCACTATTTAGGGACTCAAAGATAAAAATTTGAAAAGTTTTAATTTGGATGAAATTTTTTGACTCAGTTTAATACGTCTACAAGTGTATGTGTTTCGGAAATGCCGCATACCCTATTCTGGCGTCGAATACATGTAAGGGGTGTTACATTTAGTGGTATCAGAGCTATGGTTTAGTTGATTCTCAAACTAACATAACGTGTGCAAGAGTCTAGCTATACATGCCATAAGTGAATTGTGATAGTGTGATATCTCTCGACTCCGATGAGATTTGTTTTGGTTAAAGCAGGAATGCTTTCCAACCGAGCTATCATCGATAATGCTGAAAGGGGTTAAGTAAGTTCGTGTAACTTAGTGAATATGTTGATTTGCCTAAATTCATTCTCTATGATTTGCGATGATATGTATGTGTTAATGGATATAATGGATTAACCATAAGTTGAGGAATATGGATAAAATGTTATCGTTCCGATTAAACCTTGCATTTCAATAAATCAAAGTGACTTTTTGCAGTGAATAACATGAAAATTTTATTTTGAGATGAGCTTATTACGATTGGTTGATATTCATATGTGATAATGTTGAATGTGTTACTAAGATATTTGAAAATGTGTTCATGATTAGTAGAAACCTAGAGATGTGTAATCAAAGTACATGATATTGTGTTGGTATTGAATGCTATGCTATATGCATGTATGTATGAGAGTTAGAGAGTGTTATATGACGAAGTTCACGAGGTTTATATTGAATAAGCTCGCAAGTGGGGAAACTAAAGAGCTTAGTGGTGTAATAATTAATGATGTGATTAAAGATGGGAATGGCTTAGTGAGTAAAGACGGTTATGAGAGAGATATTAGATTTTTCTAAAGATCATTGGGAATGCATAATGCCACAGTTAGAGAAAGAGTTAATCTCGGTCAATCGCCTCAGTCAAGTATGATGTCTAAATATTGTATTTGCTTGGAAATCTTTTGAATTGATTTTTGTTAATGAATGGTATATTATGGAATTAGTGATGATAGAATTAGTCAGAAAAACGATGTTTGAAGTGTAAATATGTTTGAGTATGACTGTTACAGTTGAGTAGATTATGACTATCTCTTTTAGATATTCTATGTATTCTTACATTCTTAGAGGTATTTGTGGTTGCTTCTTTTCTGATGAAATTATTGTTGGTCTGATTAATTTATGATTGGTATTCTTCTATCTTCCATTGGTATCCTATTCCATTACGTCAGAGATAAAAAGTTGACGAATGTATGAACAGTGTTTCTTTTCCTTCTGGTTTTCTCTGAGGAATCGTCAGGATCTCTATTATTTCTTATGAGTAGTATTCTCGGACATTCATTATGGTCTTGTATCTCATATTTCATTATCTTGGTTTTCTTATTATCCCTATTATTTAATTGATCAAGCATGGCTTATCTTTAAAGTTGATATCGGCAAAAGTGTGGATTATGATAATTCAAGTTTAAATTGTATATTGATTTTCTTTCTTTGGGTAATTCTGATTATTATCAGTGAGTTCAAACAAGATGTCATGTTTCGTATGAGTTAGTGCAGTTGGTAAATATCTGTGACTAGCATGTTGAAAGATTTTGTGTGAATATTGACTTACCTTTGGGTAAAGTAGAAATACTTTCAGATACTTGAATGAAAAATCTTTGCTTATTTTGTGAATGTGGTTTCAAGATTTACCTTATTGATGGTGTCCGGATTCTAGCTAAACTGAAAGCTAAAACGATGTTGCCATTATAAATCAGAAGAGCTAAAAAATGGAATGGTAAGTGGTAAATTAAACGAATAAAGTATGAACCAACTTTTGATTCTGAAGTTTAGATCATATCTGATTACTGTTACTATTATCTCGATATAGAATTTATGTACTGGGGAACTCAGGGCTTATGCAAAGAGTTTCCATTCAAAGCTCACCGTAATATCTTGTCTGTTCATCCAAAGAGAAATAGAAAGTACAGTGATTTGAAGTAAATGTTCTGGCATACAGATATGAAACTAATATTTCTGGTTTCTATGTTCAAATGTCATTTTGTTGTCAAAGTAAGGCCAAATATCAAATGCAATTAGGACTACTATGGTCCACGAGGATACTGGTGTAATGTTGGAAAAAAGATACCATGGATTTTGTATCGGGATGTCTCTTTTCCCTGGGAAAAAGAGAGATGCTACTTGAATTATGATTGATGGATGATAAAAATCCCCGTAAGACTATTTAGAAATCTGAGGGTTATATCATCGGCTATAGAAAAAGCTACAGGAAATTCTGAGCATGAGGTTGAATTGAATTGTGATTTTGATAAAAAGGTAGAAGCAATTTGTAAAAGTTGAAAACAATTTCAGATCGACATAAAATGCTATATAGAAGCGAAACCTAAATATATTAGATTTCAGATCGATGACAGAGTGTTTCTAAAAGGGTCGCCCTCGTAGAGGATTATTCGGTAACATGTTGGAAATTTTGAGAAAAGATGCTAAACCTCATTCTGGTAAGATTTTTGGGGACAAAAATCCCTAAAGGGGGAGAGTTGTAACAACCCGATTTAGGGCCTAAACGAAATAGTGGCTTTGAAGCTATAAATCTGAAGTAGAAAAATTTATTCTGATTAAGTCTTAATGTTTATTGTGTGATTGAATGACTGTGTGAAATTTTCGTTAGGAAATTTTATTGTTTGGGTGTCCAATTTGGTATTTAGGACTAAATTATAATAGGTGAAAAATGTGTGTTCTTGTTCATAAAGGTACTTGATTTGAATGGGTTTTTAAATTAGAGGTCCTTATACAGTAATTAGACATTTTATGTCATAATGGGCAAAAATGGACATGGAAGGGTAAAATTTTAAAGATGACTAAAAATGGCATTTTGGTAAATTGGTAATTAAATAGACTAAAAGACAAAATAAAAGCCAAAATTCTTGTCCATCTTCAAGCCTTGGCCGAATGTAGTATGGGGGAAGCCATGGCTAGGGTTTTCAAGCTTCCAAGCTTCATAGTAAGTTCGTCTTTGCCCCGTTTTTAATGTTCTTTACGTTTTTGAAATCCTCGTAACATGATCTATCTATTTCTACCATTGATTTGAGCTAGGGTTAAGATTTGAAAATTTACCCATTTGTGAAATGCTTGTGTTTTGATGTTTAATGGTAGAATATGAATGTTCGGAGTGTAATAAACGACCTTTACAAAGTGATTGTTGATGAAATCTCATAAAATGACTTGTTTGTAAAAATTGTAAAATTATGTGTAGAAAATGTGATTTAGTGAAAAATCCTCTTATAAGAGGGAATATGAATCGGCTAGGTTTAGGATTTGAGAAACATAAGAGCTTTTCATTTTACGAGCCTAGGGGTAAAATTGTAAATATGTGAAACTTTAGGGGCAAAAATGTAATTTTAGCCATAGTGTGATTTTGGACTAAATTGAATAATGTGAGTATTAAATGAGTTAAATGTGCTAGTATAGATCAAGAAAGACAAGGAATTGACCTTGACGGGGAAAGGAAAAGGTTTTGGACAAAAACGTAAAATTAGTCATTTTGTATCGAGGTAAGTTTATATAAAAATAACACATCGTTTTTACTTATGTTTTTATGTTTTGATATATTTTATGAGATGTGGCTGAATATTGAATGAAATTGACAAAGTATCGAAATGTGAGAAATTTCTCGGTTGAACCTTAGAAATAGAATATGATATAAGTGACATGTCACTAGAGACCTATGTGAAATCTATGTGAAATTGTGACTAAGTGAATTTGGGTGCTGGTCTTATGTTATACCAGTGGCTGGGTATACCGTATGTGTTGCGAATACTTAACAGCTTATGTGAGCAGCACTGAGTAGCAACGAATGACTGACAGCTTGTGTGAGCAGGCCCATAAAAGTAAATTGCTTGAGAAGGAGCCTCTATGTGAAAAACGATGTGAAGTAGCTTTGGCTACAAGTGTGGTATTTATGTGCAAACTTCCAATGCATCCATTAATATTCCGATGTGTTTAACGAGAAAAATGACCAAGTGTAATTGATTGTGATTATGTGATGAACAAGTGTAGGTACATGTGTATATATATTCATGAGCAATGTGCTCGATATGTGATTGAACTTTGGTAAGGTTGATGCAGAGTAAGTGTTAAAATGAAGACTTGTAAATATTTGATAATGACTAGTTATTGGAATGGCTAACTATGGATATACTTTAGTGTTATATGTGTGTAAATGAGAATTAATACAAAGGAGACATGAAAGAGTAAAATTAGCAATAAAACAGTTTTGACAGCAGCAGTTGTATCACTTTGAAAAATCACCAAAAATGGTGGAAATTGAATTAGAGGTTAATAAGATATGAAATTAAAGCTTATTGATTCTATTTTTATATAAAAGGAATGTTGTAAGCAAAAGAATTTCATATTATGAGATATTTGAATTCTTGTGAGATAGAGTTAGAATGATTTTGGAATCCCCTATTTTGAATTTTAAAAATCATTAAAAATTGTACAAAAATAATTATGGGTTATAATTTATATGATTAAAATCCTTAATGAGTTTTTGTTCAAAAGAAATAAATAAGAACATCATCTGGATCTTTAAGAGGAGATAATTAATTTTTAGTGAAGAGGGGTCAGAACTGTCAGACAACAAAACTGGGGTGACTTTAATGAATAAATTTTACTTATTGGATGAACCAAAAATTCTAAAAATTTTATGGTAAAAAGATATGTTAGTCTAGTTTTAGGTAAAATTTGCGGATATTAATTTGGTGTTTCGTAATTTAAGATATAAATAATTTAGTGACTGTGACTCGTGTAGACAGTTTGAGATGAACATGAGTAAATAGTGGAACTATGTGCAATTATGATTGTTTTATCTTGAGAACATATTGTGAAGATTTATAAAAAAAACATGTTAATAAATTATTATTTACATACCTACTTACTAAGCTATAATGCTCACCCCTTTCTTTCCTTTTTCCTATAGTGTCACAGATGCTAGCTTATGGAGGTCGTCGAAGATTCTATCACACTAACAAGTTATTGATTGGTATTGTATCAATGATTTTCAAGAATTTTTTTGTCTATGGCATGTATAGGGACTTGATTATGTGTGTATATGTTATTATGAGTTGGCCTAGAATGTTGTCCTATGCTATTTCAAGGTTATTATTGTATAAGGCTGTTTAATATGGCTAATAATTGTTATGTTATAAGTCTATGATGATGCATTTTAGGGATGTGTATGCTTGCATGTGCTGGATGAGTAAATGTGTGATAATTATGAGTGGTAAATGTGATTGGCTGTGTAAGTTGTATGATGTGAATGGTTAAGTGTATGTGTGTGATTATTCATGATGAATATGGTTTGTAAATAGTGTGTGGGTGTCTTAGTGTGGATGTTTGAATGCTTAATAATACCATGTTGTGTGATGATAAATCTGTATAAGTGTATAAGTGTTTTGGGGTGGCAAAGAGCTTGGTAAATAGCCTTACTTGTGGCCACACGGGCTGTGCCTAGGGTGTGTGAAGTCTGCACTTGATTTTTGAAAATTCGAAACGCCACATGGCCTAACACACGGGCGTTATCTCGGTAGTGTGAAGGACATGGCCTTGGAGACGGGCGTGTGCCCCCATTTTTCAAGAAATTTTTTAGTGCTTTCAAAAGTTCTCGGTTTAGTCCCGGACCACTTCCAAAGTATGTATTGGGCCTCGTAGGCGCTATTTAGGGACTCAAAGATAAAAATTTGAAAAGTTTTAATTTCGATGAAATTTTTTAACTCGGTTTAATATGTTTACAAGTGTATGTGTTCCGGTAATGCCTCGTGCCTTATTCTGGCGTTGAATACGGGTATGGGGTGTTACAATTACTGTAATTTTGGTGGTTAAACCGCAACATTTTTCTTACAGCTCAGTTGCACCTTTATGAGTGGCATACCACCACTACCCAGTGTGATTGGATGGATGGACTCTTGTAGTCCTAATTGGTGTGATTGGTTGGACGGAGTTAGTGTATAGTGGATGGGGTAAGGGTCTGTGTAACACTCTTAACCCCTCTCCTTCGTCTGATTAGGGTCACTAGCATTTTTAACAATTTAAAACAATTATAATCAATCATGCTATTTCATTCCAAATCAGAGTAAAAATATTATTATAGGCTTTAATTCGAGTCTATATAACCCAAAAAATAGTCTATGAATAAACAAGGACTAATTTGAAACAATTTTAGAAGTTTAGGGTGAATTTCAAAATGCCTAGAATAAGGGACACACGGCCGTGAAGCCAGACCGTGTAACTTTCAAAATTGGGACACACGGTCGTGTCCCAACCCATGTAACTCACTGACTTGAGACACACAGTCGTGTCTCTGCCTATGTAACTCACTGACTTGGGTCACACAGCCATGCCGTAGGCCATGTAGAAACTACACCTATACTATTTTTTTTCAACACACTCAGGGCACATGCCCGTGTGTGACACATGGCAGTGTGCCGTAAAACTCAAGTTTACCATTTTCTACTTGCTTGAGCACTAAACAACTTAATTAACAACCATTTAACCTATCCAAAACACAATTAAACATGCTCAAACTATGCCAAATCAATCATCTAATAAACCTAACTAATGTACCCTCACTGGTACCACATTTTATATACTCAAGCATATCAACAAAGCATCAACCATACAAGACTATCATCCATACTCAATTTGCTAATATTGAACTAAGATTTAGATACTTAGACTATCATGCTTTAGCTAAAAACACATACCAAACATTAACTAAGCTACATACCAAAACATAATCTCAACCTCATCCATATATACATATAAACATCAATTCACTTGAAATCCAAAATATCACTACACTACCAACCAAAAGACCTTTTAGGTACATGCCATTACAAAATTTAATATCACCACACTTGAGTACGGGATCGTCATTGGATGTTGAGTAGATGGCAAGCTGAAAAGTACCTAACCTGTGCACGAAAAATAAAATTGTAGGCTGAGTATAACTCAGTGGTATTACTATAATCTGAACAATTTAAACTTGATATAAATAATTAAAATATAAGAAATATAACAAGTAATGTTGTAAACATATGTATCAAAGCAATAATGCAAATTTGCTCATTCTTAATTTACATTTACTAGGTTCCACATGTTTATGTACTTAACATTGACATTTCATATAACATTTAATGATTCAACTCATGTAATGGCATGATTCATATCTATATTCAATTCACAATTTCATTTCAATATGCACATCCAATTTCATCATTTCTTAATCCATTTCACATCTTGTTTCCATTTTCATCCATTGACATTTCGATATCGAGCACATCAATTTTATTTTTTATTTTCCCTATTAACATGACTCGGACTCAGACGGATACACGGATCCAACCAACACACTAGTTTGGCACCCAGTGCCTGATCGAATAAATCTGAAGTAATAACTGCGTCCAACGCTATATTAGTCGACACCCAGTGTCTCATCGGTTAAACCAAAGTAAATTGGCACCTAGTTCCTCATTGACTCGAGGTTGAAGAAATCTCTAAACTCTTCCTATCTTATGGCATGCCATCTATATCTGACTTAGCCCAAATAGCTAATATAGTTTCATTTCACATTTCAATATAACCAATGTCTCATTTCTATATATATATATATATATATATATACACATTTGTAACATATAGACATTTTATTCAATTCATTAACAATCACAATCCTTAAAACATATATTTAATTAATCATATATAGAAATACGTATGTTTCTCAATACATACATTTAAATCCTTATAAACATTTATAAATTCAATTCAATCCGTTTCATCCCAATTGTAACAAAACTACTCAAATCATGTATTACCATTCATAATAGTGCAAAAATGCAACAATTTACAAGAGTCCAGATTATAGAAACACAAACAGTGAATTCCGAGCTATTCGACATCGATTTTATCTTTCCCCTTTTTACTCAAAGATTCTGGTACGACATTAGCAATTGAAGTTGAAAAGTTAGAAACCCCTAAGGTGCTGTCCATTTTCTCCTCTTTCTTTCTTTGTTTTTTCTAATTTGTTTGCATGTAAAATAAAAGAAAATTGGTTTGGTTGTTTTTCTCCATTAACTATTATTATTATTATTTAACTTATAAATTTAATATATATATATATATATATATATAATACACACATGCATATATATATCATTAAACCATGGCCAGCCACCTCCCAATCAATTTAATAAATGGTATAATTTCTACACCAGTCCCTTTTTATCTATTTTAATATAGAATTCAACTTTTAACCCTTACCCGATTTAGTCATTGTACCTAAACAACTACTAATTTCACGAAATCACTTAACCAAAATCTAATTCACTGCTAAACTAACCTCGTAAACACTTATTAAAATATTTATGGGTTTGTTTTACGAGATTAATGTCCTGAACCTTACTTTCTGTCACGTCTGACTAACGGGTCATTACAATTCTCCCCCTAAATAAATTTTATCCCCGAAATTTACCTGAAAAGAGGTAGGGATATTGTGAACTTATCATCTCTTCTGGCTCCCAAGTCGCTTCCTCGACACTATAAACATCATAGAACTTTCACTAATGGAACGTATTTATTACGCAATTCTTTTACCCTGCGGGCTAAAATTTCGACTGATTCTTCTTTAAAAGACAAGGTAGGTTAAATTTCAATATCTTCCACCAAAATAATGTGAGACGGATCCGATTGATACCTTCTAAGCATCGACACATGAAAGACATCTTGCATTTTCTATAATTCTGCAGGTAATGCCAACCAATAAGCAACGGGTCCAACTCTTTTTGCGATCTCATATGGTCCAATAAAACAAGGATTCAACTTTCCTTTTTGGCCAAATCGTAGGACTATCTTCCAAGGTGAAACTTTTAGAAAAACTTTGTTGCCAACAGAAAACTCAATATCTCGACGTTTCAAATTTGCGTACGATTTTTATCTATCAAAGGCTATTTTCAATCTATCTTGGATTATCTTAACTATATCCTCTATTTCACGTATCAATTCAGGGCTAACCACTTTTTTTTTATCTCAACTCTGACTAGCAAACAAGTGTTCAACACCTACGACTGTATAAAGCTTCGTACAGAGCCATTTGAATGCTCGACTGGAAACTATTATTGTACACAAATTCAGCCAAAGGTAAATAATGTTCCCAACCTGATTTAAAATCAATTACATAAGTGCAAAACATATCTTCTAAAATATGAATAACACGTTCAGATTGTCCATCGGTCTACGGTGAAAAGTTGTGTTGAAATTAAGTCTCTTACACAGAGATTCATGTATCTATTTCCAAAATCTCGAAGTGAAATGCAGGTCTCGATTAGAGGTAATCGATATAAGGACATCGTGCAATCTTACAATTTCCTGAATGTAAACTTTAGCATGTTTTTAAAGTGACCAATCAGTTCTAACTGCGAAGAAATGAGTCAATTTCATAAGTCGATAACGATCACCCACACAACATTTTTCTTACTCAGAGATAATGGTAATCCCGTTGCAAAATCTATAGTTACGCATTCCCATTTCAACTCAGGAATAGAAACAGTATAGTACGGTAATCTGCTATACAGTTATGGTGCAGTTACACTGCCAAATCAGATAGTAATATGCATCAAAGATGATGTATATGCTGTACAGTGCAGTGTGATAATCCACTGTATAATCCAGTTGCAGTAAAACTGCCAAATCAGTTCAGTCTTAGTCTTCCTTCTCTTTAAAATCCCACCCAAAAATCTTTTATGCATATGTATGTGTGCAGGCACACAAACAGAACCTGAATACCGGTTTCAGACAGTCACTCAGAGATAGAAACTCACATCTAGTCAATCAGATACAAAATGCGCATAATCTCGCAGAATGGTGACATATTAATAGACAGTCATATAGAGCGAATTTGCGCACACACACCCAGTTAAACAAGTTCAACCATCAGACATCCCTCCTATAACAACCACACATTATACATAACAGAACACTTAATCATAGATATGGTGGTCTAGTCACCCTTACAAAAGCTTAGCAAAGGGTTGGGTTACACATACACATTCCCAGCTCAAAGACATGCACAAACCAAAATTTAATGTCACAGAACCACAAGCCTGTGTGCTTCGGCCATGTGGAACAACCTAGGCTTTGTGAGGGTCAAAACTCTCATGTGGAGGGAAGCACACGACCGTGTGGTAGAGGCACATGCTCGTGTGAAGCAGGGACATAGCCGTGTGAACAGGCCATGTAACTCTCCGTCGAATTTTGCTAAAACAAGTGCAGGGCAAGCACGGCCGTGTGAGGGTCTCACACACCCGTGTGGGATCCCTAAATCTCTAAATCAGCCACACGGTCATGTGGCCAGGCCGTGTGGAACCAAATCCCTAAATCCCTAATTCCCAAATACACACGCCGTGTGTCTAGAGGACACGGCCGTGTGAATATCGACAAAAATCCCTAAATCAGCCACACGGTCGTGTGGCACCTTAATTATGCCAGAAACCTTGATTCCCAAAAGGACATGGTTGTGTGAATCGACACACGCCCATGTGGCCGTCGGGGAGGTCACGAGACCACCCTAAAATAACCCTAAAAAATGTGTTTTCAGCCACAAAGCGGTTCCCAATCCTTGCTAGACCGAAGTTACACAAAACCATACCCATTCTAAGCCCAAAACAATGATATCACATCCAAAGTCGACTTTTCGCAAAGTCAAAATAAAATTTATAAATTAAACAGAAAAGTTTGAAACCCACACCTGGATCGCAGACGGAGACGTTCAGTCATTGACTGGCAAAAAAGAGACAAGGCTTTTCAAAGTTTTCCCCCAAAAAAATCCATTTTTTAGAGTTTTTTCATAAGATAATAAAGAAAACAAAAAGTTAAGTGGAAAAAGGGAAAGTGAACGTCCAAAAAAAAAAGCCAAGAAGAAATAAAAAATAAAATGTAAATCAAATAATAATAGTAAAATAAAATAAATACTTATAATTATCAACTAAAAAAAACAAAACAAAAAGCTCTAAAAAAAAATGCACCCAATGACTCGAACCTAGAACCTTAAGGTATACTAACACACAGACACCCACCAGACCAACAAGCCCATTCTATTACTTAAACATACAGCTAAACTAAATAATGCCACCTACTCACTGACCCTAACTAGAAACACTCAAAACTTCTAACCCCAAAATTGGGGTGTTGCAACTTTAATATCCAGTGTTGATAGTGTCTAAGCCAACAAACCTAAGTGTCAACAGTATGGTAGACAACATTTTGGAAACTATTGGATGAATACCAGAGCTTGTTTTAGATGTAGCTTGCAAGATCATTTTATTTAGGATTGTCTTGAATTACCTGAGAAAGATAAACAGTAGACAACTCGACCGATTAATATAGTTTCCAGAAGGACACCACCCCGAAATATTAAAAATATGACTAGTAGCAAAGATGCAACCAAGGATTCTGTTGTAAGATTTGAGGCTCGAGCACCAGCTAGAGCTTACGCTATTTGCACTTTCGAAGATGCATTGGCACCAGATGTTATCACCGGTACATTTTCCCTTTATGACACTGATGTAATTGCTTTGATTGATCCTAGATTGACTCATTCCTATGTCTACATGAATTTAGTGTCTAGTAAGAATTTACCTGTTGAGTCTACCGAATTTGTGATTAATGTATCGAACCCCTTAGGCAAGTATGTCTTAGTTGATAAAGTTTGCAAGAATTGTCCTTTAGTGACTTGGGGTTATTGTTTTCCAGCTGATTTGATTTGATGAGTTTGATGTGATACTGGGTATGGACTGGCTAACTCTGCATGATGCGGTTGTGAATTGTAGACGAAAAACTATTGAATTGAAATGCCATAATAATGAGATTCTTCGAATTGAATCCTATGATGAGAGTGGGTTGCCTATTGTGAGAAAGGGTTATGATGCCTATCTTGCTTATATACTCGATACAAAAGTGTCTGAGTGGAAGATTGAATTAGTACCAGTAGTTTGTGAATATCTAGATGTGTTTCCAGAAGAGTTACTTGGGTTGCCACTAGTCTGAGAAGTTGAGTTTGCTATTGGATTAGTACCAGGAATATTAACGATATCGATAACTCTGTATAGAATGGCTCCTACAGAGTTGAAAGAGTTAAAAGCTCAGTTGCAAGAGTTAACAGATAGAGGTTTTGCACGGCCTAGTTTTTCGCCCTGGGGTGCACTAGTTCTATTTATAAAGAAGAAAGATTGATCGATGAGATTGTGTATCGATTATCGATAGCTCCATAAACTTACGATCAAGAATAAGTATCCTCTACTACAAATTGATGATTTATTTGATCAGTTGAAAGGGGCAATAGTGTTTTCTAAGATTGATTTATGATCTGGTTTATTATCAGTTGAGAGTTAAAGATTCTGATGTGCCGAAAATTGCATTCAGAGCTAGGCACAGACACTATGAATTTCTTGTTATGCCATTTGGGTTAACTAATGCTCCTGCAGTTTTTATGGATTTGATGAATAGAATCTTCAGGTCGTATTTAGACAGATTTGTTGTTGTATTCATTGATGACATTCTAATCTATTCACGAAATGAGTCTGAACATGCTGAGCATTTGATAATTATACTGTAAACCTTGAGAGATAAGTATTTGTTTGCTAAATTCAGTAAATGTGAGTTTTGGCTCAGAGAAGTTGGATTTTTGAGACACATTGTTTCAGTGGAAGGCATCTGAGTTGATCTGAGTAAGATATCAGCAATTATTGACTGGAAACCACCAAGAAATGCATCTGAAGTCAAACGTTTTCTAGGATTAGCTAGTTACTATTGACGTTTTGTAAAAGGATTCTCGATGATTAATACACTGATGACTCGATTGCTACAGAAAGATGTGAAGTTTGAGTGGTCCAAGAAATGACAAAAAAGTTTGGAAAAGTTGAAAGCACTGTTAACGGAAGCACCAGTTTTAGTTCAACCTGAGTCGGGTAAAGAGTTTGTGATTTTTAGTGACGCGTCATTGAATGGTTTAGGATGTGTTTTGATGCAAGAAGGAAAAGTGATAGCTTATGCTTCTAGACAGTTGAAACCACATGAAAAGAATTATCCGACGCACGACTTAGAGTTGGCTGCTATTATTTTTACATTGAAAATTTGGTGACATAATTTATTCAGTGAGAAGTGCCATGTCTTTATCGATCACAAGAGTTTGAAGTATATAATGTCTCAAAAACATTTGAATTTGTCACAAAGAAGATGGCTAAAGTTGTTGAAAGATTATGAGTTAGTGATTGATTACCATCCGAGGAAAGAGAATGTAGTCGCAGATGTTCTGAGTAGAAAATCTTTGTTTGCTTTGCAAGCGATGAATATGTAGTTGACCTTGTTTGATGATGGATCAATATTAGCTGAGTTAAAAGCTAAACCGTTATTTCTTTAGCAAATTTGTGAAGCTCAGAAATGTGACAATGAATTGCAAGATAAAAGAGTGCAGTGTGAATTGACTACTGATTCAAAGTTTTAGATTGCAATCAATGATTGCTTATTGTTCCAAGGTAAAATTAGAGTACTGAGAGATCCAAAACTTATACAGAAAATTTTGAATGAAGCACACAGTGGTTGTTTATCTGTTCATCTGTGGAGTACTAAAATGTATAATAATTTGAAACAATTGTACTGGTGGTCAGGTATGAAATGAGACATTTCAGAATTTGTGTCGAGATGCTTGGTTTGTCAACAAGTCAAAGCCGAACATCAAGTGCCTTTGGGACTATTACAACCTGTGATGATACCTGAGTGAAAATGTGATAGAGTTACAATGGATTTCGTATTAGGGTTACCCCTATCTCTGAAGAAAAAGATGCTATATGGGTTATTGTTGATAGATTGACAAAGTATGCCCATTTCATTCCAGTGCGTACAGACTTTTCACTTGACAGATTAGATGAATTGTACATTTTTAAGATTATTAGATTGCACGGGGTGCTAGTTTCTATTATTTCGGATAGAGATCTGAGATTTACGTCGCGATTTTGGAAGAAATTGAAAGAAGCTTTGGGTACGTGGTTGCACTTTAGTACTGCTTTCCATCCTCAAACTAATGGTCAGTCTAAGAGAGTAATTTAGATTCTCGAAGATATGCTTCATTGCTGTGTATTAGAGTTTGAAGGCAATTAGGAAAAATATTTACCGTTGGTTTAGTTTGCGTATAATAGTAGTAATCAGGCGAGTATAAATATGGCACTGTACGAAGCTCTATATGGTTGTAAGTGTCGAAGTCTATTGTACATGACCAAGGTTAGTGAGAAAAGGATTCACAGGGTTGATTTGATTAGAGAGACAGAAGATAAAGTGAAAGAAATTCGCAACAGTTTGAAAGCAACTTCAAATCGACAGAAATTGTATGCAGATTTGAAATTAAAGACATTGAATTTCACATCGGTTACAAAGTGTTTTTAAAAGTATCTCCGTGGAAGAAGATTCTTCATTTTGGTCGTAAAAGAAAACTAAGTCAGCGATTTATCGAGCCGTACGAGATTATCGAGAGAATAGGGCCAGTGGCATATCGACTAGCTTTTCCATCAGAGTTAGAAAATATTCACAATGTGTTTCATGTGTCGATGTTACGATGGTATCAATTGGATCTTTCGCATGTCATTTCTCTAACAGAAAATGAAATTCAGCCCAATATGACGTATAACGAAGAACCAATCAGAATTTTAGCTCAAGAGATTAAATAATTGAGAAATAAGGGCATAGCTCTAGTTAAAGTTCTTTGGCAATATCACGGTGTCAAAGAAACTACGTGGGAACCTGAGGAAGCTATGAGAAAGTAATACCCTAACCTATTTATTGGTAAGATTTTTAGGGATGAAAATCCCTGAGGGGGAGAGTAGTAATAGTTCATTTTTAGTCAAACGGAATAGTGGTTTTGGAACTACAAATCTGAAGTTGAAATAATTATTTTATTATTATTTTAAGGTCTTTAGTTTGATAGTATAATTGTGTGCAAATTTGATGAAGAAATTTTATCGTTTGAGTGCTTAATTTGACAAAAAGGACTGAATCGCGTAAAGTGCTAAAGTGGTGTTCTATTAGTTAAATGCACTAAATGGCTATAGAGTTGAAATGTAAGAGCACTTAGATGGTAATTAAACCATTTATAAGTGAGTGAACATTTTTGGTGTAACACCTCAAACCCAGCCTAGACATTATGGCCAAATCTGGCATGTCACATTACAGTGCTTTCCAAAAACATGAACTCAGTTAGTAAAGACTTGTTTGAAAGTAAGAAAAACCTTTTGTGGTTATATAAAAACTTTGGTATATTAAGTTCTCGTTATTATCCAATCCACTAGTTAAATGTTAGTCTTATCAAATTGCCATTATTTTATTAAACTGATTTAATTGCGGAAGCTTTCCAAGACTTTGAAGGTTAAATCGAATGTCTTTGAAAACAATTGTTATTTTGGAAACTCGTCTTCTGCTAGACTAGTAGTTTGAAGAAAAATAGCAAATTCCCAATTAAAATTTAAAACCATAAAAAGGCCTTATTACAGAATAAAAACCCAAAACGAAAATTTAGATAGAAGTATAAACATGCATAGGATAACTGTGGTCGTGTGGCCACCTCCGAGTCCCTCGCAGCACCAAATCGTCTAAAATTGGGGATTACTTGTACAGTTAAAGAAAAGAAGGGTGAGTTTACAAGAAACTCAGTGTGTAATTCACTATCGAACAATTAGAATATAGTATGCAGTAATTGTCCGAGCCTGAGCCCATTACAGTAACAGTGTGGCCTTAGCCCAGTACAGTAACGTTGTTAGTGCAGTAATGTAATAGTGGAACTCACCCCAATCCAACCAGACACACCACTCCATACCACCAGTCACACCATGTAGGGATAAAATCAACCCACCCAACCAGACACACCAATATTAGCACCGATTGCGACACTAACCAGTATCCCAACAAAGTTGCCTGTAACAATATCGCCGCAAAGCTGCCAGTAAATAGTATAAAAGGCTAAGAGCCAACAATACGGTATACTTCCTCCATAAATAGTATCCCAACCCCATGCAATATGATATGTCATAACCTCATACGTGAATGCAGAATGTCATGCTTAGAAAGACGGTCAAATCATAGCACAAATCAGTTATTTACCCTCAAGGGGTAAAATAGTCATTTTACCCTACAGGGGTATTTTGGTCATTTTACTTGTCTTGAGGTCTAGGTACTCTATCAACTCATCAGAAGGTCTACAGTCGCCTCGAGTGACTCGTGTAACCTTAACGGACATAAAAGTGTAAATGGGCCAAAGGCCCATTATGCAGCTCAAGTGGGCCCACATGCCCGTATGGCCCATTAGGCTCAAAAATTACCAAGGTCATATGAACTATACAGCCCGATCCAGTATTTACCATATATTGGTGGAATTTATCCGTGTAGAGCCCACAAGTCCATTGGGCCCACACGACCCATTTCAGCCCAACATAGCCCAAAACGGCCCAAACCCATGAGAATGCTCATGGCAGCCTCTATAGTCTAGCGCCCATGTTTCATGGGCTCGGTTCACCACACGAGCAATGGCACGCCTATGTGGCCTCAATCGCCGTATTTTTTAGCTTTTCAGCTTTTGCCGATCTACAGTAGAGGTGGTGAGATTACATACCTGATTTGCAAATCGAGTGAACAGTCCACCACGCCCAAGCCTACATTCATTCAAGGTTTACTGTTAGTTATCCAATCATTAGAGTTCACAATACCTAAATCCAAAACGTCACTCACTACTCACTTTGAATGAACGAAAATAGCTTATTGCCCTTAGATCGCTGATTAAAGATCGATCTCACGTCCTTGCCGATTATCTGCTTAAGCAATGAAACTTATTAGACAGGATCGTTTACCAAAAATAAGACTCAAAACCCCCAACACTTAAAAACCAGAGAACATTCGGCCAACCAAGCGAACTTAGCCCCAAATGTTAGATTGAATGCCGAAAGGAGGATCCTAAACCACTTGAGAAACCCTTCACCCCAAAATCAACCGATAGATACGGAAGGACGATGGAACAATCGACCGATTATCAGAGAGTAATTAAGGGATGCAGTATTCTTGTAACACCCCAAACCGGCCTGGATGTTGTGGCCCAATCTGGTGTGTCACATGGATTTACGACTAGCTATGTGTTCTTTGCTTAAAGTGATTAAAGTGATCTTTGTAAAAACAAGGGGTTTATCGAAAAGTCAGTTAGCTTAATCTTTAGATTATCTGCTTATGATGCTTGTTATGGTTTGAAAACATTCTTTAAGTTTGGAATGAAAACCGCGCTGCCTATATCTAGCAGTTTCGAGATAACTTGAGTAAAACCAGTAAATAAAAACCATAATGAAAAGAAATTTAAAAGCAGCCTTATTACAAGTTAAAACCCAAATAAAATAATTAAGAATAACTATTTAAAAGGAAAACCAACTCCGTAGACGATGTGGCCACTCCGAATCCCTCTCAGCTCCAAGCCTACTATGGTTGGGGATTACCTGTAGGGATGAGAATAAGGGTGCGTTTGATAAACTCAGTATGTAACATAATCTCAACCATAGCCCAAAATAGAATAAGCCACAGAATCAGATTTAATTGGGCCCTAGCCCAGTACAGAAACTAGGATGAAGCCCATAGGCCCATAACAGTTACAGAACAGATATATATATATATCATGTATACAGAAAGCCTAACCCAGATCCATCCAGAGCACCCCCGTACCAGCCTTACACCATGTGGGGAGACTACTCGACCCACCCATCCGATACATACCACAGAATTTGTAGCGAGGCTGCCAGATATTGTGACAAAGTCACCAGATACAGATATTGTGGCGAAGCCACCAGAACAGACATATGTGGCGAGGCCACCAGAACAGATATATGTGGCGAGGCCACCAGATTGCAGCGAGGCTGCCAGAATGCTTCCTCCATAAATATAACCCATAACCCATGCAACAGATAAAAATGTCATGGCATACATTAAGCAGAATCAGAATATAATGCGTCTCAGATAAAATTTAACCCGAAGGGTTTATTGGTCATTTCATACCTAGGGGTATAATGGTAATTTTTCGCACTTAGGGGTATATTAGTCCTTTTAACAATTTTCAGAAATTTTATGCATATTCCAAGTGATTGTTAGTCCATTGATGGCTACAGAAGTCCACTTAATCTTAGTTTCCAATTTTGCCCTTTTTAGGCCTAAAAACCCCTAATGGGCCCGACGGTGTCACACAGTTATTTAAGCCCATTAAACCAAGTTTTACAGTTAGATTACAGATTTCAACAATTTGATTACTACGGTTTACCAAAACGTCTTAAAGAGCTATTTTTACCCATATGGGCTTGGAAGCCCATCGGACCCCTATCCGGCCTATCGAGGCCCAACTTACCAAAACGCACTGGATTGCACACTTCACAATTCCATCATCGACAATCCCAGATCCAAACATCAGAGAGTAATCGGTTACTCACAGATCCTTACAGAGTTGACCTTTAGGTCGTCTTCAGTTACTTTTCGGTCATTTCGGCTTTAACTGTTCTAGTCTATAGCAAGGGTATGATGCACACCTGTTAACTGACGAAGTGTTGACGAGATCCACGTATGAAAGAGCCTACAATCAGTCACTAATACATTAGTTTAATAATCGATGACACTAAGCCCTTAACTTCCTTACCATAATCGGCCAACATGGCCTAAATCCTTAAAAATCTTACCTTTCTGCCGAATATGGACTAGATCCCGATGTCCAACCACGTTAGTCTCCAAAGCCCCTTGATACACGTCCCTTTGTCTACACTAGCGCATACAAACTAAAAGGAAAAGGCCACAAAACCCCTTAGTCCAAACGTTAGCCTCCCCTAAAGGGGTTTCAGCTTATAGCCTTAGAACACGATTAACTAACTAACGAGAGAGGGTCTTGAAATACTTACCAACTAATCCCAATCTATGGAAGTTCCACTTGTAGCCACAAGAAGAGAAGAATAAGTCCTAAACTCAAGAGGGTTCGACTATGGGGTTATGGGAGATATCGGTAATAGAAAAGAAAGAAGAGAAGTATGAGACTAATAAGCAATCGGCAATGGAAGTAAGATGGAGAAGAATAGATAGGTTGACAAGAAGAAGATAGATTCGGCTAGAAAAGGGAATGGTGGTATGGAATCGGTTTATGGTGTGAGAAGAGAAGAAAAGAGGAATGTGAAGGAAAAAAGAAAAAAAAGTTTTTTTGGTCCAATGAAGATTTGGCAAAAGGAGTGTAGTAGGGTTCAGCTACTAGGCTAGAAAAGAAGAACAAAGTGGAAAAAGAAAACCTAATATGCTATGCAAAATGGGCAAAAGAAAAGAGTTTTCTGGCCTAGAGAAAATAGCATAAGAAACTTAAGGAGAACCTAAGAGAAATCGGCACCACTAGCACCTAATTACCGAAATACTCCCCTATACAGAATGCCGAAAATGTAACACCCCTATCCCGTAACCGTCGCCGGAATAGGACGAGGCGTTACCGAAAATCAGACAACATATCAGAACAGTAAAATTTTAAACCCCTTTTTTTTTTTATAACGAACATTCATTTAGATAAGTACTAAACACAGCCAGGGATAAAATTCAAACTTCCATAAGTACACATTCAAAAGATACCATTTTCGCATGGCTTATATACATTACCCAAAATATTCTTCTGCTACTAGTCTATTCTATACATGCCATAAGATAATCCAAAACATAGCAGTACCAAACAGTGGATAGTGATAGTGTGACGAGTTGCTGACGATCCCCGAGCAATTGGCCAGAATCAACAATCTATAAAATAGAAGACATAGCAACAGAGTAAGCATTTCAATGCTTAGTAAGTTTTAAGCAATGTCGTTTAACTTTACTAAATTTAAAAAAAAAGAACATAATTCCCTATTCAGATTGGTATATGTAAAATCGTTTGCTGAATGAACCTATTCTCAACTGCACATACTTTACTCATCGTCTCATTTACTTAGAAATTTATATCACATAACAACTTCATTAAATAATTTCCACAGTGGCCAATTGTAGAGGTATTCAACCATAATAAAAAAATTTTCAGAGATGTGCCCACTTCCATGGTAATTTCATAAATGACCAATTATATATATAAGCACACAATGCACAATTTATAAATATAAATCACTTAACCTCAAACTCAATCGATAGAATAAAGTAATAACTTCACATGGCTTCCCACATCAGTCGAACATGGCTTAATCGCATAGTAGTCTTAATACTCATTCCCATAGATATATATATCATTTCATAATTGTGGTTCAATCCAGAGCAGATTTAATTATGAGTGTAGGACACATACCTGATCAACTTAAGGTATTCCATCCTCATTAAATCCCAGTGACTGAAACCACATATACCTACATCTTATACTTTCAATTACAAAATCTCACAATTGAATATAATCAAATCCAGTCCGAATCGTTCTTACACCAAAAGGTAAGTATCACATACCTGAGTCATTTAATGTATGGTACGAGCTCCATTTGTCATCTTATATAAAACTCAATTCTAATTACCAACTTCGAAGCTTATTAGGTCAATGTTCCGAATGATTTCGTACGATAGACCATTCAGAAAGTTTATCACACTTTATGCTATATGCTTGTAGTATTCGCATATCACAACCTTTTTAACAGAACAATGCTTTCAATCAGACCAACTCATAAAACACATGATTTACTTTCATTTTTATAATAATAGCCATTCGGCCACGCCACACATCCCATAAGTTATTCTTTTTCATTTTATAAGCATATAACGATACACAGCTTACACCTATCTCAAATTGGCCCTCCGACCTTATCACATATAGACACTTTTACACTCATCACATTGGCCATTTGGCCTTATCACATGTGCACACTTTTACATTCATCACATTGGCCATTCGGCCTTACAACATATAAGCGGGTCTTAACCCGGACATAATCTCCGCATATAGCCATCGGGTCTTTAAGCCCGGATATAATCTCCACACATAGTCAGCGGGTCTATAAGCTCGGATATAATCTCAAGTTTCATATATAACTAATTACATGGTACAACATTTCACATAGATCATCACATTTGTAATTCATTTGCCTCATCAAATATCTAATAATACACACCTTTCACAATTTGTCATTCGGCCACAATATATATATATATATATATATATACACATCTCATACATATTTCACATTAGCCATTTGGCTTTACCACATATACATATCTCATACACATTTCGCATTAGCCATTCGGCTTTACCACATATACATATCTCATACACATTTAGCATTGGCCATTCGGCTTTACCACATATACATATCTCATACACATTTCATCATAACAAAATTGGCTAGGTATACTAGTCATTTGCGGCTTATAGCTTCACTTTAATACGGATTTGGTACTTTGATTACCAATATTTAATCAATAGCTTAAGCAACTCAAATAGTTTTATCAAGGTTTACAACATAATCACAGATTTAGCACAAGCTGTTTTTCCTGAGCAACAGTCATTAAATTATTCGTAAATGGAGTTACGAAACTCCAAATGAAGTGCCGTTAATTTTCTATGAAAATAGACTCATATATATTTTATCCATAAAATTTTCAGAATTTTTTGGTTTGGCCAATCAATACCAGATTTTTCTTAAAATTTCCCTTGTTTCACTGTTTGACTATTCTGAACACTCTTCACTACGAATCAAATTTCTCATTGCAAAAAAATTCAAAATATGTTCTTGTTTATTTCATTTGAAACTAGACTCATTAAGGAGTCTAAGCATATAAATTTTGTCTTTTAAAAATTTTTATACAATTTATAATGATTTTCTAAAGACAGAACAGAGGATTTCAAAGTCATTCTGAGACTGTCTCATACAACTTTGAATATCTCATTATTGGAAATTCCTTTGCTTACACGGTTTCTTTTATAAGAAACTAGACTCATTAAGCTTTCATTTCACATTTTATTCAGCCTCTAATTCAACTCCATCAATTTATGGTGATTTTCTAAAATCACGTTACTGCTGCTGTCTTAAGCAGATTATTTCAAATTTGCACTTAAATTTCCAAGTTCAAACACTTAAAAACTTACCATTTGAGTTTAGAACATATCATGGCCACATCATATCTTATTAAATCAACTCAGTATGTTCTATTATGATTGAATTTACTCAACGTTTAATCACTTAAAACTTACCTCGGAAGTGGTCGACGACTAGATATCCACGGCTATTCGTTTACTTTCTTTTTATCCAAAATTTCCCCTCTATGCTCTTGAGCTTAATTAACAAAATTTAAACTATTTTAGTCACCTTGTTATATCATTAAAAACAACAAGGTAAATTTTCTCAATGAAACTCATACATACGGCAACACCTCAATACATCTGCACACATTCGGTATTTTATTAAAACCATCCCAAATACATTTACCTAGGTATCACCATGTCACCTTATAGACATATACTAGTTATGTGGTCAATTTACCAATGACCTATGCATATAACTAATTACACCTTTAATAATATTCACAAAGCCGATTATCCACATGACTACCTTAGCATATTATTAGTTAGCTTCTTATCCAAATTTGCCATAAAGGAAATTAACTCATATACCCTCAAGTGCATAAGCAATTGCATCCAAAGGACACTTTAAATGCATGTTATGAAAGTAACCGAATGCACATATATTTATACCAAGACATCATATACTTCAAAACCAACTATCAAGGCATAAAGCCAAACCTTCAAAATCAATTATCAATACACGTTCAAACATGCCTTCCTACAAATATACAAGTTCTCCAACTAAGTTTTATCCTTGTATATGAACATTATTCATATGGCCGAATACACAAGGTTACAAATATACATAATTCACATTCGGCATTACCATTTAATTCAACGAGTTCTTGCATAAAAAAATTCAAGCTCATATGAAACAAAATAACACGATCCTGTTCTCCCTTGGTTAAACTAAATCATGCTTTAAGGTTTAACACATTTGGCCATTAGAGAGTTAATCAAATTAGCATTCAATTATTCTATACACCCACCATTAACCGAATCTCATTTAATTAAATTTATTTCTTGACAATTTCATCACATTCGGTCATAGGTAATTTAATCCTATAAAGAGTCAAATTTTACTTCAATTCACTAATGTGAGGTTATTATAATTTAACCTCTATTTTCGAATGCCCCCTTATCCATAAAACCATCAAATTTTCAAATTATAATAGGTTCATAACTCATTTAACAACTAATTCCATGCCAAGCATAAAAAGGCCATTGGTTTTACACCTAACTTACAAGATCATAAAACATAAAGGTTTAATGTTCATCTTTAACACAATTACCACACTTCAAACTAAATTTTCAGCTTCATATTTCAGTAAGAACATCCCAAACCAGATTTTTCCATGCTCAATTTCCATGGCCGAATGACATCCTAAGCAATTAAGTCATATTAAACATAAATTTTCCCTAATTAAAATTATAAGCTCATAATCACTTACAATTTCATCTCCTAAGTCTATCAAACACTCCTTATTCCAATTCTATTTTCAGCTATCAAAATTGACATTTCTTGTCCAATACCGAACATGCCACATAACCAATTCAAGAGAATAAATCCATGGGTTTAAGGTAGCATCAAGCTAGGAACTCAAAACATCAAATTTAATATCAATTTAACAAGTATTCACCTTGAATTTTAGCCCTTCTATAGACCGAATATCCAAAGCTTCTTCTCCTATTTGTTTTCTTTAGTTTCGGCTCCCATGAAGGCTATGAAGCTCACCTTGTTTTTATCACCATATTCACTTTTTTTTTTATCAAATTTTAATTATAACATATTATAAATATATAATTTATTAATTTAAAGCACATAATGCATCATAACAACCCCCACTACCGTGAACATGGATAGAAAATGGTCAAATAAGCATGCAAATCCTCCACAATAATAAACCTTAAGGTTCGGTCACTTTAAAATCTATCTACCACCCTTTTAAAAATTAACAACTAAGTCCTCTTTAATTAATTTTATGTATTTTATAATATAAACTATTAAATATTATTTACTAAATATAATATACACATAATGCCAAAATCATAACATCATTACCGTCCACTAATGTTAAAAGTGGGCCATTTGACATGCAAGTCCACAACTGTAGTAGTTTAACATTTTAATCACTTGGACATTTGCCTATCATATTTTTAAAGTTTCTCAAATATGTCCTTTTTAGCTAATTTCACATCCAAATGACAAAATTAAAGCATGAAATTTTCACACATACTTATTCACAAATAATAAGTATAGAATATAACAATTAATTATTTTTGTAACTCGGTTTTGTGGTCCCGAAACCACTTTCCGACTAGGGTCAATTTAGGGGTGTCACAGAAAATGCACTACCAAGAGTCCCTTGGCCGGCCACTTTTCCTTCAAATTTCAAAACACCTAAATTCACTCCTCAACAAGCTCCCTTTATCACTCCACAAATCCCTCTCTTGACCGATTCCAACACTTTCCAACAGAGTTCTACTCTGCTTCAAACTCTTACCTGCCCAAGCATAAAAATTAAACGCCACCACTTGCATCCTTTGGGACTTGAACCTTGGCCTCCACACTCTTCTAGGTGCCAATTTTGTAGCTCTCTAGTGGAGTCACTTAACCACCCTACAAGGGCTTCTTTTTGTTACCTTTTGCTAACTTAAGTCCTTAAAAGCCCACTCCTTCAGGACCTCCTTCTCCTAAACACTAAAATTTCTTAAATTCATCGGATTTCAACCAACGCTTGGGCCTTCTAGGGGCCTACTATCATACTAAAATATATTCTATACAGTTAAAACACAAAATTTTCAAAATTAGCCACAAATCACAGAAATCCCGAAAATTAGGGCGTTACAATTCTGCTTGGTACCTAAAGAAAGGGGTGATAAAAGAAATGATTTGAAAATAATTGAGAAGGGAACAAGAGTTCTGGAAAGATAGAAGAGGTGTATTTGACCTAGCAAAGTAAACAAAAAGGAGATAATAAAAATGAGAATATCTGAGAGGCATATAGTGCATATGGCTAGAATTAGAAGAGAGTGGGATACAAAGATTCAGCCATACAAGAAACAAAATGCAAAAAAGAAATAATATTAAGAACAAGAGGGGAAAGAAATCGTTTTACAAGAAGGCATTTGAAAAGGAGCAGCAAAGTAAAGAGCCAACACAAAACTGCCCAACTGGTCACTAGTGAATTCGGCTACAATTGCAAAAAGAGAAAGATAATAAGTTGCACAAGAACTCGGTAAATAATTATTGACCAAAAAGGGACCTTGGTTAAACAATGAAAAAAACAGACAGAGAGAAAAACCTGAAAGCACCTAACCTACAATCGGCCTTCAAAAACAAACAAAACCAAAATTGAACGAATGAGTGAAGGAGGCACTCTTTAGCCAAATTCCTATGCTGCCAACCTCCCCATTCGACACCATTTTACCACCCTTCAAACTCCTCTTTCGTCTTCACAAATCTCTCCATAATTGTCTCCTTGATTTTCTCCACATATCACTCCCTGACCAAGTCAAACTTCACATAACAGAGTTTTCATCAACCACTGCTTCTCTTACGGCAAGAGTAGCAAAATAAATACTCTTTTACACTGCCATGACTTGAACCTCTGACCTCCAACAATTACCACACGCCACTTACACATTGAGCACTAGGCTTTTTATGTCACATTTCAACTACAATTATTTATATAGCCTACAAGCTAATGTCTAGATTCACTCAAGGGAAAAACCAAAAATTTTGCAAAAGCCAAGACTTAAACCTAGGCTTCTCTAACACTCCCAAACACATCCAAATCACTTTAGCAATTAAAGCAAACATGCACTTTGTGTCACAACCACAAAATAAAAAAAAATTTGAATTTTTGGGGCGTTACTTATGAACATTGTAACGCCCTAAATTTTGGGCCTAGAAGTATTGGGCCTTGAGCAAGGGAATGATTAGGAAACTGCACATAAAATTTTTATTGTGCAAGAGGAGACACAAATATATGTCTGCTTTAGTGGCTAAGTGATTTAGGAGTGTTGGAGAGTGTCTGAGAAGTCCTGGATTCAAATCTAGGTTCTAGCAAAATTTTAGTTTTTTTTTTCTTTTAAGTAAACCTAGACTCTGGCTTGTAGGCCTTATTTATAAATGTAGTTGAAATGCGACACAAAGGAGAATGGTGGTATAGTGGTAGTGGCGTGTTGTGCTTCTAAGGAGGTTGGGGGTTCAAGTCGCACATTGTACAATGAAAAGTTTATTTTGCTGCTTGAGCTGTGTGGGAAGTAGAGTTGGACTAAGACTCTAGGTTGAATTGGTCATGAGTGTTTGAACTGAATTTGAATGGTGTTGTGGAGTGATATGAGGAGTAAATCAAGGAGGATATTGTGGAGAGATTAAATGAGTGATTTATTGAGGAAAAAAATAGGAATCTAAATGAGAGGAGGTGTGTGTACTGAAATTAGTTGTTAGGTACCCTTTTGTTTCAGTTTTGAGTTTTGAAAGGGGGAGTAATGTTGTTTTGGTAATGGGGAAATGAGGGATTCGGCTATAAGTGTTTTATTGTGGGCATTCTCGATTTTGGAAGTGGTTATTTGCTCATTTTCTCCTGGTGTGCCAAATTCTTTTGTCTCTTTTTAATGCTTCTTTCATTTTTGTTTGATCAATTTTGTGCCTTTCCCTTTTTACTTGACTGAATAGGTTTTTTTTTTGTGGCCTTACTTTTCTGTCGAACATTACTTCTCTCCCTCTCAATCTCTTCACTTATTTGGCCGAATCACCTTATTCTTGTTATTGAGGGTTGGGCCGAATATTTCTTCTGTTCTCCCTTATTTCTTTTTGGATGAATAACAATTTTTACTCTTGCCCTCGACCCTCTTTATCTTCTAGCCGAATATCTATCTCTTCTTCCCTCTTTTGCTTCCTCCATCAATTCTTTTTGGTGATGGTTGTCTTTCTCTCCATCTGACTTTGGTGACCAAATACACATTACATTTTCCCTTCTCTGTTCTTTTCAAATCATTCCTATTATCACCCTTTCTTTTTAGTCCCAAGCCATTTTATTGCATCCCTTACTTCTGTACTTCTATATTTGAATCAACAACTAATCTCTGGCAATCGACCGATCTCTTTATCGCAACTTTCTCTTCTTTTGTCAGTGATTTTGGTAAGTACTCTTGACTTCTCTCAAGTAGTCCTGTTTGCTAACACTGTTTTCCTAACCTTCTTCTTTGGTTGTCTTCTCTCCTTTCACTTTTGGAGGTAGCTGAATCTACCATCTCTAGTGTGAGCGTTCCTTTTTGTACCTTGGTTTAGGGAATACTCTGGTAGGCCGATTCTTCATTTCATCTAATCTCAGCGTTGAGTTTTTGGTAAGTGATTCTTTTCAAGATTCAAACTGTCCTATTGATGGACGGTTATTAAGGGATTGTGTATGTGATGCAGCTATTCGATAGGAAACGTGTGATTAGTTTTAGTCAGTAATCTAAGGGAAACAAATCGAGTATTATTCAATCAAGGTGAGTAAGGAATTGACGATTTTGGATCAAGTGATTGTTAACACTATTGGTTATAAGACTGATTGTACTTCTTGATTGAATATAGGTTTGGAGCTCGTGGATTTTGGCACTATTTCATGAACAGGTGTATAGTAATACCCTGTAACTAATAATTGGCTGAAAAGCCAAAAGAGTGTGTATTTCACACTGAGTTGTCTGTAGGTCGGCAAAAGTTGAAATGTCGAAAAGCTGAAAAGTTGAAAAGTTGGAAGATTGGGCTTTGAGGTCACATGGGTGTGCGAACGCTCGTATGGTAAAACCAAGCCCACGAACGTGGGTGTAAGATTGTAGAGGCTGCCATGAGCATTCTTATGGGCTTAGGCCGTTGTGGGCCGAATTGGCCGTGTGGGCCTAAAGGACTTGTGGGCCCCACATGGATAACGTCCACGTTGTGTGGTAGAGATTGGACTGGGTTATGTAGTTCACATAGCCGTGGTTTAATTTGGCCTAGATGGGCCATACGAGCGTGTTGGACTACTTGAACCGGATAGTGAGCCTTGGGCCTATATACACCGTTATGGTTGTTAAGGTTGCACTAGTTACTTGAGGCGACTGTATGGGTCGGTAAGTGTACCTAGACCCTAAAATAGGTAAAATGATTGAATTACCATTATAGGGTAAAATGACCGTAATACCCTTGTAGGGTAGAATAACTATTATGCCCTTATATGATGTTTGATTAATTGAGCATGCCATGTGATATTTATGTGTTTTGCGTACATGCATGACATACTGCATGGGTTGGGATATTGTTATGGAGGAAGTACTGATCTATTAGGGTCGCACGGGTCGTACGAGATGACTGTGGACCCACCGAAGGCTTTGTGCCGTTATTATAGGCTTTGTGCCGTCTTTGAAGGCCTTGTGCCACTTTTGATGGCTTTAAGCCACTTATCTGTTTGGCAGCTTTGTTGCGATTTTAGTTAGTGCTGCAACTGGTACTAACTCTGTAACTGCAGGGATGTGTGGGTGATTTATTTCCCACAGTAAATAGAGGGTTGGACAGAGGCAAGTGCAGGGTTGGATGGGATAACATGCATCATGCATTGTGCATACTGCATACTGATTCTGATATTGTTTTGGGCTAAAGCCCAACTGATACTGTAATGGACTCAGGCCCATACTGCTTCTGTATTCTGTATATATGACTGACTATGTAACAACCCCATTTAGACCCTAATCAGAATGGTGGTTTCGGGACCATGAATCCGAGTCAAAAAAATATTTAAAAAATTATTTTCTGTGTTTATTTTGTGTGAAATTATATCTGTGAAAATTTCGTGATTTAATTTTGTCGTTCAAGTGTCCAATTAAATAAAAGCACTTAATCGCGTAAATAGAAAATTTGATAGTTTAAAGTATAAGGGCCAAAAAGTTAGTGGCTTTCTAAGTTGAGGCATTTAAGTTGCAAATAGCCCATAACTTATTAGGTGTACGGTAATGGATTTTTATTATAAGGTTTTCATATAAATTAATTAAGGTTATTTTTGTAAACTAACATTATAAACAATTATAATGTAACATATATATTATAAAACATAAAATAAAGTTTATATTTTTGTTATAATGGTTCTTCACTGCCGAAACTAAAGAAAATAAAAAGAAAAAAAAGCAAGCTAGGGTTTGGAAAATATTCAAGCCCAATCAAGGTTCGTTTTTGTTCAGTTTTTGATAATTTCTACGTTTTTGAGATCGTTGCTTCGAATACTACAAAACCCAAGCTTTAATTTTTGATTTTGATAAATATTTTGAGTTGTGCCAATGTTGATAGTTTGTGATTTTTGTTGTTTGATGATGAAAAATAAAAGATATGTTTTAGATTAACATATTTTGTATTGGGGTTTTTGATGATTTTGAGTAATTAGGACTTAATTCTAAAAAAATAATAATTTGAGGGACTAAAAATGTGAAATTGATAAAATATATGGACTTGTATAGGCATGGGTACCATTCGGCCTAACAAGGGTATTTGGAAATTTTGTGTATCTTGTGTTTTGTGCAATAGGGACTAAATTGTAAAAAATTGTAAATGTTAGGGGTAAAATGGTAATTTTCCTATTTATGTGGTTTTGGACTAAATTGAATGAAAATATGTTTGAATGAGCTTAATTTGAATATGTTTAGATCAAGAACCGAAGAAATCGAATTTGGATTGGGGAAAAATAAAAGTTGTCGACTATCTGCCCGATTCCGTTTTGTATTGTCTGAGGTAAGTTTATAAGCAAATAGACGTGTTTATTGATAATTTAATGCTACATTTACATGCTGTTATGAAATGTTAAGATTAAATTATGCTATGGCCGAATGTGTTTGAATATGGTTACTACACTTCCGAGTTCGATTCGACCAAGATACGACGTCCGAAAGCCCCGTATGAACCTTAGGAATAGCTAGGAAACATATGTCATGACATAGGATTCCGATACATGTGTGCGAGTAAGTCCATGGCATCGATTTGTGATTTCGATATGTGTTTACGAGTAAGACCCTGTTTGGGACAGTGGCATCGATATGTGGCTACATGTAAGATCGTATCTGGGATGTTGGCATTGTAAGATTTATGTGATTATTCGAGTGTCCTAACCAATTCCAAATGGTTTATTGGGAAAAGGTAAACCGTGTATGGATTGTATAATATAAGCTAATGGTCAGGTATGAGTTAACTTGATGTCTACTTAACATAAGGTAAGAAAGTATTATAGTTATGTGCTATAAATCATGTATAATACAAATGAGAAATCCATGTGTATTTGGATATGTGTATTCGGTAGCTTACTCTGTGTAATATGTTACTCTGTTTTATAGATCTTGAGGTCAAGTTGCAATAATATTTATTGCTTATGACTTACTAAGCTGCGGTAGCTTACTCTGTGTAATATTTATTGCTTATGACTTACTAAGCTGCGGTAGCTTACTCTGTGTAATATGTTACTCTGTTTTATAGATCTTGAGGTCAAGTTGCAAGCTCGGGGGTTGTCAGCCAAGTTCATCACACTATCTACTGTTTTGGTACTTTTTTTAGCTAAACTTAAATTATGGCATGTATAGGCTGAAATATGTTTTGAAATGTTGGATTTTGGTTTTGTATAAAATGAGCCATGCAAAAATGACTTTAGTCTTTTATGTTTGAATTCAGTCAAGTTTAGTTGGTTTGTGTTGATTTTGATTATAAAATTTCGTGCTATGACTAAATGATATTCGTGTTAGGTATTTTAGGTTTTGGAAATGGTAAATAATTTGGAAAAGCGTAAGGTTGATTCGGTTATGGTAAGCTTAAGGTAAAATATATGTGAATGTGTGGTTGCATTAGGATAATATGTTACATATAACTTGGCGTAACAGACTATTGGCTAAATTCGAATATGATATGAGTTTGTCTTGCTAAGGTTATTATATGGCATATAAGGTATATGAAGCTTCGGTCATAAAATAAAATTATATAAGGGAGTTATAATCAATTTGTAATTTGATAATTGCTTGTTTAAATGTTTATTGAATATGATGAATTGACTTAATATATTTGATATATAGTATGAAATGTTTACGTCCTATATATGTCTACATGTGAGTGATGTTTCGAAGTTATAGAAATAATCTTCATTAGATAATAATTACTTTCTGTTAATTAGTTGAGATGTGCATGCATATATTTGGATGGATTTTATTTGTTTAAAAATCTGGTTGTGATGGTATATAATGTATGGATCGAATAATGATAATTTCATAAATGTTATTAGATTTTATTATTAAGTTATATTTCATTATGACTCGGCAGATGTGATTAAAATAGATACATGTTAACAAGTTGGTATTCGGTCATGGCTTATTAAATGTTGTCATTATTTTATTAAATATTATGAATATTGATTTGAATGTTCGAAGTGCTCAGATTTGTAAAATGAGTAAGTCAAGTGGTAGTTAATAATTATAAAATTAAACTTGCATTTGACTAATGCACTGTTTAATAACCAAATGATTAGCAACTTGTGAAATGGTAAATCATGAAATAGTATGTGTTTTGATGTGAAGTATAAGTGCCCAAACTGATATTAAATGAATGCCGAATATGTTATGGCTTTATTTAATTGATTATGTGTAATAGATTATATATATATATATTTCATTTGTGTATAGAGTACTGTATGCGATTAAAGTGTAATAAAGTTTGAATGTCTACATATTGTAATAAGTTAAAATAAAAATATATCTTATTCGGTGTTATTAGTTAATGCAACAACTATTGATGTTCAATAATTGTTCTCAAAATTTATACAAGTGTACTCAAGTAAGTGTTTGGATTGTGCTTTGATTGGTGACACCTCGTAACCCTAATTCAGTGACGGATATAGGTTAGGGGTGTTACAGACTATTTTTATATTAGGGGATTACACACTAAGTTTTCGTAAACTCACCCTGCTTTTAACTATGCAGGTAATCCCCAATGTTAGGTGGATCGGTGCTGCGAGGGACTCGAGGGTGGCCACACAAGTGCATCTGCTTTACATTCAGCTTTTTATTTTCAATAGTTTGGTTTGGGAATTTTTATGTAATAAGGCCTTTCTTTAAATTTCTAACTTTTTAATTTGGGAATTTATTTATTTTGATTTATGTCTCTTAGAAGTAGAGCGCAGTTTCCAAAATATTAACTGTTTTCAAAACATCACATTCTGTAACAAACATTAATTTTAAAATGCAACAACATTTGAATTTAATTAACAAATTTTTGATTAAGTCGTAATAAAGGTTTTAACATGAAGCAAGTTTTCAAACAAGATCATGTTTTTGAAAAAAACCTCAAACAGGTTGATTTTATAATTAACAAAGAGGCTTTAACCTTCAAATGGGTTTTTATCAACAAGGTCAAGTTTTCAAAAAAGCACTGCAATGTGACACCGCTAGATTCCACCATAACGTCTAGGTCGGGTTTAAAGTGTTACAGAAATAAAATGGAGGTTATTAATGGTTAAAAATAGAGGTTAAATAAGTAAATTAGTAAACAAGGTTAAATGGAACAAAAAAAAAATTTCCATTCATCTTCATCCTATCTCTTCCACCGAAAATTTGAAAGACGAAAGCCATAAGTAAGGTTTTTCATTCGGCCAAGCTTCCGTTGTCTATTTATGTATGGTTTTTTCATGTTTTTATTGATTTTTATGTTTTTGAGATCGTTATAGCTTAATCTAGCTAGCCCAGGGACTAATTTGTGAAACTGTTAAAGGTTTAGAGTTTTACCATTGATGAATATGTGTGTATTTTGATGTTTGATGATAGAAAATGTATGGTTGTTGTTCGATAAACAACATTTGTAAAGTGATTTTTGATAAAATTTTCAATTAGGGATTTGTTTGTGAAAAATGAAAATTATGTGGTAATGGGTGAAATATGAAAAATATGGACTGTTTTGTTAGTGAGGGAAATTCGGCTAGCATGGGTAGGGATCTAATTGCATGAATTGGTATTTTTATGAGCTAAGGACTAAATTGTAAAGATGTTGAAATATTAGGGGAAAAAGTGTAATTTTGCCATAATATGAAATTTGGATTAAATTTAATAGATTGTTAATTAAATAAGCTAAATTTAATTACATATAGATCAAGAAAAGCAAAGTTTAGATCTAGATCGAGGAAAGAATAAAAGTATTGGACTAGTCGAGATATTTCATCGTCTTTGCGATCGAGGTAAGTTCGTATGTTAATAAACATTATTATATTTGTGTTTTAAATGCTTTATCATTGAATTTAATTCTAAATACAACCTCACGGATATGTTTGACAATGATTTGGCAATGTGAAATCCCGGTTGAACCTTAGGAATAGATTAGGATACGAATGACATGTAATTAGAGGTTATGTGATTTGGGTGCTGATCCGTATGTCCTATCTGTGGCTGAGTTATATAGCATGTGTTACGGATACTTGTCAACTTATGTGAGTAGCAGCGTGTAGCTATGTCATGACCATCAACTTGTGTGAGCAGGCCCGTTAATAGCTCGAGAGTGAGCATTATATGAGATATGAGATTGAGATAGCTTCAGCTATGTATTTGGCACTTAGGATGCGAGATTCCTAGGTATCTAATATTATTCCGAATGGTTCAACGGGTATATCAAGGATATGGATGAGTATGAGATTGATACGAGTGGGTACAGGAATGTATATGAACCGTATAAACATTGAATCGAAGAAACTTGTGAATTTCATATTTAACCTTGTGAATAAATATGTGATAGGTTTGTGGATCAATATGAGTTATATTATGATATGCTTAATTGCTTGAATTGTATATATATAAGTTGAGTTCATTATCATACGAGCTTACTAAGCTATATAGCTTACTTTATTTTCTTTTCCATGTTTTATAGTGATTCGGAACCTTACTTGGATTGGAAGTCAGTGGAGATCTCTTCACACTATCCAACTATCATTTTGGTACTTTTGAACTTATGTGTTTTGGTTATATGGCATGTATAGGAGTTATGGTCAATTTGGTATATGTTGGTAATGGATTTAGCCATTTGATTTGGCTTATAAATGGTGAATGATTTGGTTATGTATATATAGCAATGTGATTTGACTTGTTTTGATACATTTGGTTGTATATATATGTGTGTGCAAATGGCCTTTTGATATGTTATGTAAAATTTCTATATAAATGCTTGTTGTAAATTGATATTGGGTGTACCAAATGGTTGAAATTGAGATTGGTATGCTTGTAGCTATATGTAAAATAGTGCATAATAGAATATGACCATTTAGGTGATTTTGAGAATGAGAAATTGGTATGAATTGAATGGTTTATTGTGATATTTATGTGCCTTGTGGTTGTTGGTTTTGAAATAGCATAATTTAGGCTTGGTTGAGATTTGTTTGATTGCCTATTGATACTATACCATGTGCTAATTAAAGTGTTTAGGTTGATGCAAGTTTGGGTGAGAAATGTGGCTTAGAAAATAACCTATTTTCGTCCACATGGGCAGAGACACAGGCATGTGTTTCAGCCGTGTGTGACACACGGCTAGGTGACACGGCCGTGCGTCCCCTGTAGTTTTTAAAGGTAGTAAGTTAGTGAGTTACACGGGCTAGGAACATGGGCGTGTGGTTGGCCGTGTGACACAAGTTAGAGAGTTACACGGGGTAAGACACGATCTGGGACACGACCATGTGATTCCATTTCAAATGTCCACACGGCCTGTGACACCAGCATGTCTTTTGGTTGTGTAGACACATGGCCGGGCCACAGGAGCTTGTGTCCTCTGTACTTAGAAATTTTCAATGTTTTTCCCAAAATTTTCATAAATTATCAGTTTAGTCCCAATCTACTTCGAATGCATGTTTTGGGCCACGTAGGCTCGTATTAGGGACAATGTGATTAATATTGAATGCTAATCATTTGGAATTGGAAATTATATGTTTAATGTATGCTTATTTATGAAATAAGCCCGATAATGGTCTGTAACCTTGTTTCGGTGATGGATACGGGTTAGGTGTGTTACATAATCGGTATAAGTTTATTAGCTTAGCTAGCAATTAACAAATAAACCAGCTATCGTTTTATCATTTACATTGTCAAAAGCAATAGGGAAGAAAATTAGATTGGTAATTTTTATTGATAATTTAAATTTATTTTGTAAAAAATTATTTTGGAATTTTCTCTAAAAATTTCTGACTTTATTAGATTAGTAGTTTCTTAACTTGTAATTAACTTGATAATACTGACATCCCTTGGGTTCGATCCTTGGAATACTCTAGTGTTTCATTGACACTACAAATATTACAACTGACATTGTACGCTTGCAGTTAAAATTACACCTTTAAAATTGCTTTATAAATTTTTTTTTTTGCAGATGTGCACAAGTGGTCATTCACCGATATTATAAATGGTTTCAGGCTCTTGAGAAGACCTATGCCAACTAGGAGATGGTGAAGAACTTGTTGAATAGCCTTCGAAAATAATGGGAAGCAAAAATAACAGTCATATAAGAGTCAAAAGATCTTGACACACTTTCTCTTGAAGAGCTTGTAACGCCCCAATTTTCTTAAGTTTGGATTGCTAAATTATGTCAAATAATTTAATCTTGTTCAGTGGTTGAGTGTTGTGATTATGTGCGTGAGGTTCTGGGTTCGAATATTTTCCTTTGAATTTTGTTAATTTTGACTCAATCCCTATCCTTGATCATTTGACTTAAATCTTATTTCTGTGCAAGTTATAACAGAATGAGCCTCCTGGTTCAATGGTAAGGCTTCAACTTACCTCTAGGTCTTCTGTTCAAATCTTATTGTGCGCATGTGTGGAATACTTTTTGTTTCTGGCTATTTTTTAGAAGTTGAGTTCAATTTGAATTCTAAAAATCTAGTGGGTTAAGATTTTAATGGAATATCTTATTTTATTTTTAAAATTATCAACTTCCTTAAAACCTTTCCCCCTTTTTACCGTATAATTTTTCCCATTCCCCTCACTTGTCACGTTACTTTCTCTTTTTCTTTCCTTTCTTAAATTTTCATTTTTCTTTCTTTTGTTTTTCTACTTGCTTTACTACCATTAAGTTGTTGTGGATTATTTTTTTATTCTTCATTCATGATCGTAAATCCAGGTAAGGGTAAGTGACGTCGAATTATTTTTTTGGTATTAGAATCTAATTTGTTCTTTGAGCAATGTATGAGTTGTTGGTGTTTATTCTTGTTCTTTGTTGTGTTAAGAGTTTCTAGTGGTTCTTGATTAGGCAAAGGGTGCGAGAATTGGAATCCTCTAGTAAAGTAGTCATTGTTTCGATGTTGTTATTCTGTGAAGTAAATGTTCGTTTGTTGATTTTAGGGACTGATTTCTTTTGAAAAAAAGGGTTAATCTAGTGAAATATTAGGTTAATTCATGCTTGTTAATCGATTCGATTTGATGCCATATGTAGGATTTGGAGTGCATTATTGTGTGGTTTGTTAGAAATATCAATAGGTGTGTTAATCTAACCCAAAAACCCAAATAGAACTTGAAAAATCTTGAAAAATAGAGGTTGTTTCGAATCTACTCTGCATCACATAGCTGTGTGGTTGGCCGTGTGACAGGTTGTGTGCACTACACAAGTATGTGCAATTAAATAGTCTGAACAGGTAGGCCGTGTGGGCCACACGGGCTGGCTTGTTTGGCTATATGGGCCACACGGGCGTGTGGGCCCTTGTTGGTCAATTTGAAGGCATAATTTAAGGCTGATTAAGAGACTCTAAAATTGGATCCGTGGTTATTTTGTAGGCCTATAAAAGCATAAATTTGGTATGTTACATGTTAGTATGCTTAGAAAGCATGATAAGTAGGATTAATTATATATAACCAATATGATATGATACGATCTGTAAAAAAAATATGTTTAGGTATGCATGCCATACATTCCTTGTGATATGAATAGATATTTGTTTGATTATGCATATGCATTGGGGTGGGTTTTGATATGTGATGGAGGAAGTGTACTTTGGCAGTATTATTGCAATTTCTAGCGATTAAACTGCAATGTCTGTCTGGCAGCTCAGCTACACTTTTATGAGTGGCATTCCGCCACGTACATCTGTGATTGGATGGACGGACTCTTGTAGTCCTAATTGGTGTGATTGGTTGGACGGAGTTGGTGTGTAGCGAATAGTGGTAGGATTTGCTCTAAAATGATGTCAGCTTCTGAATATATGAAATTGTGATATGATATTTGCTTATGTGTGCATAATAAGTAAAATTCTGTATATGGGCCAAGTCACACACTAGGCTTCTAGCTCACTCGTGTGTTTTAATTCGTTTCAGGTGATCATCAGACTTAGGACTTGGTAGTGATTCCGCAGCCTGGTTTAAACACTCTAAATTTTAAGTATGTTTTAAATTTATTATGGACTTTACGAGCTTTTAGAATTTTTAAACATTGGTTGGGACATATAGTTTTGGTATTTGTTTTTATTTGCAAACATAATATTTTAATTGGAAATTCTAGCAAAGATCACATTACTATTCAAACATTACAATTTTCAAAATTAAGGACTCCAAAGTATTTGTTTGCTGTAAAAGTTTTGAAATTAATGAAAATGTTGTTTTGCAATATCGAATAGTTAAAGTGAATGGATTTGTTTAAAAATAATTAATAAGACAAGTTTTCTACGAAACTCGTTCTCTCACAATTGCACCTGTAAACTGATCAAATGGGTTGTCAATTTTAAAGAAGATAGTTGTACCTCTAAACTGATCAAATAGGTCGTCAATTCTTGGTATAGGATACTTATTCTTTAAAGTTAGCTTGATCAACTGTTTGTAATCAATACATAACCGAAGTGTAGCATTTTTTTCTTTACAAACAAAATTGGTCTGCCCCATAGTGAAACACTGGGCATAATGAAACCCTTATCCAATAGTTCTAGCAACTATACTTTCAACTCCTTTTGTAGCACCCCACTCCCGTAACCATCGCCGGAATAGGTAATGGGCATTACCAAACTTGTAACTCAAACCGAAACAGTAAGACTTTTAACTTATCAAATGTCATCATCATTCAACATTAATCTAGCATATCATGAATCACAAATAAGCTTATACTAAGGTGACCATTTCATGTAGTCATATATATGCATCTAAATACCACTTACAAATTAATCACGTTTTACCATTCTTATCAACTCATCCATAATCACATATCATTCAAACCAAAATGCCAATTATAAATTTTACCACTAAATGCACACATCATATAATGCCTCTATATCAAACCAACTTTTCTCACATCAAGCCATATCACATAGCTTGATCATAATATCCAAAATTTATCTCACATTCATATAAACAAGTGACCAAATAATCAACTTATTAACTAGCCTATACATGCCATATTACCCCATTTCAAAGAGTTTAGAAATACCAATTGTCTCCTGGATAGTGTGATGAAATCTTCAATAACTTCCAACCCGAGCGAGCATTCGAATCACTGTAAACTATAAAGAATAGACAGAGTAAGCTAATAAGCTCAGTAAACTCGTATAATTATCAGCACTATATAAAAGATTTAACATTAAGCTTGTCATTTTAAGCAATAAGATTGCTTTTGAACCGGCCTCATCTAATTCATTGTTTATTTCCTTAACAGACATGTAATTCATGCGTAATTTATCACATCTACTCACGTGTCATATAAATTTATCAATGTCACTTACTTGTCAAGTGTACCATGTATACCTGTACCGATTTGTATCATCATTTCTATTCTCATAGCATCATCTTTACAGTTGAACCCTTGAGCCCAACATCGAAAACCCTGTATCTTGCCTATTAAGTGCCATATATGTAACTAAACCATTTATATCACATATCACCTATACAACATCAATATCATAAAATTCACACAGCATTGGTGTCGATTTATTTCATTACATATAACCTGTAACACATTCATATAACCAATAGCAAAATTATACTCGTATAAACATTATCTCATTAATAACATCAGTAATTCATTTTGAAATATACCTTCTATATAAATCATGTCACTTTTCGTAACTATATTTCATTTAAACCATGTATCTATTCATCTATATAAATCATTGATCTCATGTAACTTTTCAATACTCATATCATTTCATCTATTATTTATGTATACTATATCATATATCATCTTTCATTTCAATAATTCATATATATACCATATAACTTTTCTTCTATACAATCATACATTTCATATATCATATGATCATATAACCATGTAATAATTTATCTAAACATATCACGTATTTTATATAACATATACATCACTAATACAATAACCAACTTACCTTATTACACAAATACAACTAACTATCACATACTTGTTTATTTTAACTCATTAAAAATATGAAATCATCACTTCATCTCAAAGTCTCGTAAGCATAAACTCTTTATAATTCACCGGCAACAAGCTTGCTAGGTATAAACTTGAAATCACAACGGCACAAAGCCAGCTAGGCTCAAAGCCTGAAATCATACCGACACAAAGCCTGCTAGGCTCAAAGCCTGAAATCACACCGGCACAAAGCCTGCTAGGCTCAAAGCCTAAATTTTGATACACCGGCATAAAGCCTGCTAGGCATAAAGCCCGATTCTTTTCACCAGCACAAGGTTTGCTAGGCTAGAAGCCTGAATATCACTTATTCAGATTCAACTCAAACATATTTTCAATCATCAGAAAATTCGATTATCATACATTTTCCATTCAATTTCTCAATATCAAAACTTAGTCCAAATAACTCAAACATTCACATTTTAACATACTACATGGTATCGTATATAGATATATCTATATAATCATATCATTTTACTCATCTAATTCGTACATCTATCATGCAACCTTCTTTACCATTATCAATCGCATAGATTTACGATCAATAATATTAACCCTATAGGTTTGATACTCACTTGCTCAAATTCAAATTTATAAATCATAAATACTTCTCAAGAAATTTAAGGCAAAAATACATTTGACAATTCCCGATTACTTGAAAGTCGCACACTTAGTGCCAATAGTTATTCGACATTATTTATCAAATTCTCACACTTGGTAAAATTTTCACATTCGTAACCTTTTATACTCGCACACTCAGTGCCAATATTTAATTACTCAATATTCATCAATTCAAATTTATCAACTCTATTTGCATTCGGCAACCTCAACTTTTTATACTTTTCAATTCGGAACATATATGTATATATAGTATTTAATTTAATCAACGACAAATATTTGCTTAGTAACTTACCACATACAAGACATTTAATTTATCAAATACTAAAACTCAACTAACTCCAATATACATTTACTCAACCCCAAAGTACTTCATTACTTCCAAACTCAAGACCAAATATATTATGGCATTCCATCATCATGTAATATTAATATAATCAAGTACAAAGCCGTTTAACATATCTACCATTACATACTCACAATTTGGCCAATTATTCATCATTTCTTATAACATATAATTTTTTATATCAATTTAATCATACAATTTAGTGACGGCAACATATTCATAGAGCCGATAATTTTAGTAAATTATTCATTATGTATACAATTACCATCAATTAAAATAACTTCAGTAGCTAATAGTTTGATTTTTTTAACCATACGAACTTACCTCGTGTATCCATCGACTATTCGTCTACTTTTCGATTTTCCTCGATCAAAATCTTGAATTCGTTTGTCTTGATCTAAATTAACCAAATTTAGCTTAATTATTCACTAACATAATCAATTTAATACATATACAAGTATTATGGCCATTTTGCAAAATAGCCCTTGTATTTTCATACTTTAACAATTTAGTCCTTAATGCATAATTATGCAAAAATACACAAAATCCCACTATACATGTATTCAGCCGAATTTTCTATAGTATTTAAACAGCTCATATTTTCATTTTATTCACATTTCTAACCACAAAAATTCTATCTTTTTCAATTTAATCCCAAATACTCAATTTCATAAAAAATATCTTTATAAAACTTGTATATCTATAAAAAAACCATCAATAATTTGTCAAGAAATATTAAAACAAACATGTACTCATCAATGGCACATTTCAAAAACACAACCAATTTTAGAAATTGAGGTACTGTCAGTTATATCGAGCTGCAACGAGCTCAAAAACATAAAAATCCTTAAAAACGGATCAAAAACCGTACCTTGATTGTTAATTGAAGCTTAGCCGAACAATGGATAGAAAAATGGTGTTTTCTTCCTTATGTAATCGGTGGAGAAGAAGAAACATGACAAAAATATAATATGGTTTTGTTTTATTAATAATAACATATAAACCATTTACTAAAATAACCTTTATAAACCAATTATTAATCATATAAAAACATGGACATAAATGTCCACTTTCATCCACTCAAAATAACAATGGCACATTTACCATACAAGGACTCCCATTTATAAAGCCAAAATCAAATAGATAATTTTATAATAGAACTCATATATCGCTTTACGCGATTTAGTCCTTTTTTCTAAATTAACTATTTAATCGGTAAAATTTCTTTACGAAGCTTTCACACAGTAATACTACCACACTGTAAACATTATTAAAATAATAAAAATAATAAAAATAATATTTTAACTCGGTTAAGTGGTCCCAAAACTACTCGTTCCGATTAAGGTCTAAATCGGACTGTTACACCTTTAGCTCTTTAAGTGCCATGCGGTAGGGAGAAATGGACATCGATGTCATTCTTGGCAACAATTCCTTACCGAACTCCACTTCCCAATCTAGAGGCAACCTCGGTAGTTCCTCAGGAAAAAAATTAGGAAATTTATTTACTGTACGAATGCTATAAATATAAGGATCAACAATGATTGTATCTCAGACATAAGCCAAAAATACTTCACACTCCTTCAGTACCATCTTCTCTGCCACCTTAACAGAGACCACATTGGATAAATAATCCCGACGTTCCCCAACCATAACAATTTCCTTTCCAAAATCGGTCACCAAAGTTATCATCTTCTATGCACAATCTACATGGGATTGGTGCTCAACCAACCACTCTATGTAACACCCCAGACCCGGCCCAGACGTTACGGCCAAGTCTGGTGTGTCACATGAACGACTGATTAACCATGTTCCTTAGTTATTACGATTAGGGTGAGTTTTACAAAACCGTACTTGTAGTTTGGGAAGAAAAATCCAAGTTTAATTTGTGTTTGTCCTCTCCACTACCAGTTTAAAATTCATCTTGTTATTAGATCTTGTTCATTGACTTGTTATCCGTTTGTTACGAGTGTTTTGTGTTGAAAACATTGATTAATTTTAAGAGAAACCCACGCAACTGTAATCTACTTATTTAAATAAAAGTATAAATAAAGAATTAAAAACCCAAATTAACATACTTAAAGCGACCTTATTACAAACCCAAAAACCATACTGAAAAATAATTTAAAATAGATGTAAAAGTAGAAAAACTTAATAAAACAATCGAACACAGTCACGTGGCCACTTTGAATCCCTTCAGCTCCAAGTCCACTAGGTTAGGGCTCACCTGCTTGGATGAAAGGAAGGGGTGAGTTTGGAAACTCAGTGTGTAAAGAAAGCCCATCCAGAGCCCAAAACAGCTCAAGCTTACTGGGCCTAAGCCCTATCCAGTCTCAGTAATAACCGGGCCTTAGCCCTATTCAGTAATCAGTTACTGGGCCTTAGCCCTATTCAGATATAGTTTAACTAGGCCTTAGCCCTATTCAGTAAGCAGTGCAGCCCATAGGCCCATTACAGTAACAGATCAGAAATAATGCATGTATGCAAAGCCCAGCCCATGTCCAACCCTACACACCACACGTACCAGCCCTACACACCATGTGGGGAATAACTCAACCCACCCATCCCTACACACCATAGTCGCAGCATAGCTGCTTAATCAGATAATGTGGCCAAGCCACTAATAGTAAAACGAGGCAAAACCCCTTTTAGTAAAACGAGGCAAAGCCCCTTTCAGTAAACGTGGCAATGCCACTTAGCACTTCCTCCATCATAAACCCAATCCCGTGCAACAGTAATTCATGTCATGGCATACAGTAAATAGATAAAGTATAGCATGCATTTCAGTCAAATTTAGCCCTAGGGGTATAATGGTCATTTTACACCTAGGGGTAAAACCGTAATTTTCCACCCTTAAGGCGTATTTCAATAGCTATACTAGTTTTTAGGGTTCATGCTTATTACAGTGATTAATAGTCCAATTTTTCTATCTAAGTAGTTTATCTAGCCCATTTACCAACTTTAATGCTATCGGGCCTTAAAACCCCTAATGGGCCCTACAGTGTCTACTAGCTATTTTGGCCCACTTAGCCTAAGTTTCACAATTGTTTTAATAGTCTTAGCATATGAATTACTAGAACCCACTTACCGCTAGTTTCCACCCAAATGGGCTCGTAAGCCCATTGGGCCTAAATTCAGCCCATCGAGGCCCAAATTTACCGAGGTGCACGAAATTGCGCACACACCAGCTTTACCGATTACGAATACATATCTTACTGCTTCTAACTGACCTACGAGCGCTCGCACGCTTGTAAGCCCACGAAATGCCAGAATTTTGGCATTTCGACTTTTCGGCCTTTGCCGATTTAGTCTACTAGAGGGTGTTCGTTTACACACCTGATTTGTGACGGACGTTAACGAGATCTCCCACATGTATCCTACAATCGGTTACCAACTTATTAGACTTAAGAATCAATGACAACTAATGTAACTATGCTTACCATATTCGGTCGACAACCTACAAGGCCCTAAACCACTCACCTTTGCCGAAAACAGTGACTAGATCTAGATTTAGTCGTTCTAATGATCCAAGCCTCCAACACTCCTCGTTTGATAACCTTTAATCCACCCTAACACATGACAATTCAAATGATAAGATCTATAGAGCCTTTAGCCCTAATCGACAGTCACCCTACATAGGGGTTTTCGGCTTTTCCTTAAATCCCGAAATAATGAACGGAAAAGAGAATTCGAGCACTTACCGAAGGTTCACTAAACCAGAACGCTTCCAATCCCATTTCTAGCTCAGATCTGACGTAAATCTAGCCTCTAAACATGAACAGAGAGTGAATCTAAAAGATCTAAGGGTTCGGTTTCCAAATCACTATGAGTATGGTGATTTCGGCTTTTGGTATGATGAAGAAGAAGGAAAATAGAAGTTTTTCAATAAGAAGAAGAAGATGTCGACAGGGCTATGAGAGTTGTGATATTTGGCTAAAAGAGAAAAAAAAGAGTACGGGTATTCAGCCAAGGAGAAATCGGCACAAAACTAAAACCTTTCGGGATTTCAGCTTTTAAGAGTATTCGTTTAATAGGAGTTTGGCTAAAAAGATTCAGGTTTTAGTCTTGAAGCAATTGACTAAACGGGGTTTAAGGGAGTTAATGAAGAAGATGAAGAAAAGAAGGAAGGGAAGAATGAAGAGAATAGGTCTAGCTAGAAGAAGAAATCGGCAAGGAAAACCTAAGGTGTAAGGTTTCGGCTTTTGGAACAGAAAAAGGAAAAAAAATGCACAACAGAACCCACTACTAACCTTATTCAGCAATCAAAGTAATTGACCAAATCCCGAAAACTAACTCAAGAAATCGGCACTCAACAAGCCTCTACTGTCGAAACTACCACCCTAATCCATCATGGCCGAATGTGCCTTACAAAACTCCCACAGTCGGCCAACTCTTCTTCCATCAAAATTCCTAAAACTTCTCCCCCTTATCCTCTTTAATCAAATCCCATGAGCATCTCAAACTCTTCTCAGCAGAGTTTCACTTGAGTTCCATCACATGACTGGCACATGTAACAAAAATAAAATACCATACTGCTTACCTTGAGACTTGAACCTTGGCCCTTGCACACATCCACATGCCACTTTATTAGGTACTAAGTGGTGCCACATTGCCACTTTACCAAGGGCTCACTTGTGTCTTAAATCACCCACTTTTTCTTAAAAGCCCACATAACCAAGCCCTCTTCTCTTTAAATCCAAAATTTGATATTTCTACCAGGTTTTAATTTAGGCTTGGGCCTTCTAAAGGCCCACTAACACACTTAAAACATAAATTTCATAATCAAACAACAAAATTTCATAATTACGCCAAAAATGCAAAAATCCTAAAAAATCCCAAAAATTAAGACGTTACACTCCATCCCTAGAATTAAATGGAATTCATTGAAAGGCAGTTCCATTAAGTTGGAAGGAAAAATCTCTCCTTGAATTTCTAAAGGGCGTTTCCTATAAATTTTGTTCACAAGTTCAGAAGATCCTAAAGGATTGACTATAGTAACAATGTTTTTAGTTTTCTCTACCCTAATTACCAATTTTACAACCACATTACAAACAATATAAGAATGGGTAGATCCTATATCAATCAATTCAAAATAAGGCACCGTATAGATAGTAAAGGTACCTGCTATGATGCCAGCTGTATCTTTATCCTCTCAGTGTCTAGCCATATATACCAAGGCAGGTTTCCTAGCTTCAACTTGATTCACACCCTGAGTTGGTGCTCTCTATCTCTGATTACCATTACCATTTTTGTTCTGATTACGACCGCTTTGAACACCCTGAGTACCTCTCTAATTTTGACCCCTAGTAGGTCACTGAATTTGAGCCGGAGCTTGCATCTGATCATTCCAGTGAATATAGTCCTTAATCTTGTGCTCCATCGAGCCAAAACCCAAACAAGCACCTGTTCTTCTCCAACACTCACCCAGATGGCACCTTTTATAATGCTGACATACCTGAATCTGCCCTTCTCTAGGGTCCACTGCTTCATTATTTTAAGGTGGCCTAGCCTCTCTAGCCTGCTTAACAGGATGTAGATTTGGGCCAACAGAGCCCACCTCTCTCTTAGGTTGATCTCTCTGTTTCTCTTTTTTTGCACTTCACGCGTTTAATCTCCTCAATAATATTGTCTTCTTGACCAAAGCCTCAAACACATGCTTTTAATGTGGAGCTACCCATGCCTTAAGGTCATACCTTAGACCCTTTTCAAAACAAAACCTCTTTTCTTGCTCAAACGCAACCATAATAGGTGCATAGCAGCTCAACATAAAAATTTTTGCCTCATACTCAGAAACTGTTATGTCACCTTGTTTTAACTCTATAAATTCCAACTGACGAGCCTCTACATAGTAAGGACCCAAAAATTTACCCTAAAAGGCATCATGAAAATAGGCTCAATCTATACGTTCTAGCAGCGTACCCCTAACCATCGATTGCCACCGTTTGTATGCCTCATCCTTCAATAAGGATACGACACCTTTAAGTTTCTGCTTAGGAGTGCAATCCAAATCATCCAATATACATTCAATGGTCTCCATCCAGTACTTGACCACTATAGGAGTAGTTCCAGCAATACCCATGAATAACTCTACCCTACTAGAGCAGAGCCTTAGCAATCGTCCCACGACTAACACCACCAATCGAGGCCTTAACAACTTGATTTAAAGCCCTTGGCAAAACCTGTGTTACTGGATCATCCTCATTATACTTGTTTTCATCATAATTCCTATTACCCCTATTTCCACCCTCAGTAGTGGGTTATATATTGGCTATATTTGGCTTAACATTTTAAACGGGCTCTTGTGACGCAGACGACTCAGCTGAAGCCATTTGAGGTCGCCCTCTATGGCCCCTTCTACCACGAGTTATCATTCCATGAGTATTCATTTCGATGATTTATAGAATCTATAATTTACAAGTAAGAATATCTTTAGTATTTTTGTTTAATCTTTTATCGCACTTTTAACTAAGTTCTTTTATTTAAAAAATTTATGCAATAGTATCTACTGTCTTTCTAAAGTTTCAATATTGTTTCCATGGGCATGGCATTGGACTTTGTCGTTTTTTGAAAGAAATAATTTTTAAAATATTATGGTTTATTTTCCAAAAGCTCTCGTTTTATGAATGCATGTATGCAGACTCATTTTTAAACAGAACAAAAATTCAGTCTAAGGTTTTGAACCTAAGCTCTAATACCATTAAATGTATCCTCCCAAACCCTTAGATTTTATGGTCGAATCATGAAGGTCACATGGGACACCTAAACTACGAATCCACCTTATGATTGATTGAAAACCTCAAATGCACTCTCTTTTAAATAAAATCATGGTTACCTTTGTCATTTTCAAAAAATGTTCATTAAATAGTTCAGCTTTTATTAAGTCAAGTTAACAACCATGGCGTGATTTTAAGAAAAACACATTGCTTGACATTGGTTTTGAAAAACCTTATTAGGTTTAGTTGTAGAGAAAAAAACTATTAAAATCCAATTATTTATTACGACGAGTAACATGCTCAATCAAATTTTAGAATAATCCTATATATCAATTTAAAGTATGAAGTTATGCATGCATGAAAATTCGCTAAACAAAAATAAACCCACACCACAGTTCAAATAACTTTACAGTCCAAAAACCAAATAAATTTAGGGAAACTTTAAAGAAAATAAGATAGAAATTAAGTCTGAAGTCCACTGTACGTCCGCATGTCATGTCCGATCCTAGTCTCATTCATTACCTAAGTGTTTTGAAGTAATGGGGTGAGCTAACTAGCTCAATGTGAGTCTAATCAATAAGCACATTCAACAATCGTTAAGATTAATCACACAGAAAATCCATGTAACATATTTATAGCAACCATATCAATAATAAAATAAGTTATGGACATATCATAATGCAAGAATGAATTCCTATCCTAACCATCCACTACACACCACAAGTTCCTCAAAACTCGTCAGTCAAACTCCAAACAATGCTAGCAAAATTCGATGTGGTTCAACCTGTAACACCCTATACTCGGCCTGGTCGCGAAGCCCGAATACCAGGATGCCACACTACTATCTCATGTCATACTTATAGTAAATTGTCACATTGTTAAGAAATCATCCTCTTTATCATTGATCTTATAAATTCTTAGTCAAACATATATCAATCATCATTAGAACATGCCAAAAATACTTTAAATAAACTTATAATAATAATAATTAAACATGCATTAAGACCACTTAGAAAAATTTCCAACACAATCATGCAGGTATCGATACTATGATAAAGGTATCGATATTTTCCTAGTACGGCATCGATATTGTTTCCAAAATCGGTTCCAAATCAATATTTTGTTTCTTGTATAAAATTGAAGTCTCGAAAAATATTGGTACAATTGAAAAAGTATCGATAAAATTACCCCAAGTATCGATACTCATGATAGGGTATCGATACCGAATTATGATTCTAACTTTCTGCACATTTCAAAATCACAGAGGCGTCATTTTTACAACACCAATATCGATACCTTTGGTTCTGACTAGAAAAATACAACATATATAAGCATAAAAATCATTCCAACTTGTACTAATTCACCATGCTATCATACCATCATCAAATAAACATCAAAATGGCTGTAATAACAATCTCAAACATTGAAACTAAGTTCAAATGATAATCGACATAATATTCTCAAAATTCTAAGAGGAATTAAGTTATGGGACTTCCAAAACATCATGACAAATATCAATAAAAGTCTACCACATTGTTTTATTCCCAAAACAAAAACAAATAACAATAACACCTACGAAAAGTGAAATGGACTTGCTTGGATCACCCCATTGGAAACCACACCGCTCACACCGACACACAACTACTCTACAAGGGTTTAAAAGGACTAGGTGAGCAAGCTTAGTGAGTATGCCTAGAACAACTACTATGCAAACAATTCATTAAGCATTGACGAAACAACCATATAGCACAACCTCAATAGTTCCAACTCTAGTGTCATAATATACTTACCTATGCATTATTTTCTAGTTCTTTTACATGGTAAATATATTCACCTTTAAGCATATATATCATATTACACATATAATCACCCAACATACAGACATATATCACAATACTTAAATAATCACATAACATTTAAGCATATATCCCAATATTCAAAAACATCTTTATAGATCAGTTGCATAATGGTCGCATGCCATATAAACACATATCACAATACACACATATTCATAGTTTAAGATAATTTGGCACTTAAGCTATGAAACATAAAAGTGAGCTCTATCATCACTCATTGGATACACAGATCTCTAACACACCACATAGACTCATAGAGTCAAACATGTCCCAAAAGTGAAGCATAAAGCTAACACTCTCTTTATTTCCCCTCACATGTCCCGTTAAATGGAACTTAGCTCACATTCCCTTATCCTTCCAACATGTCCCAGGGCCTCAACACCCAAAATCACCGTACATATAGGTAAGTACTCACAATCCTATGGCATGCCAACTATATCTAACGGTTTTAGGATCATAAGGCCAAAATATTCGAAATCAAACACACATCACTTACCAATTGTCCATGCACTATCATTATATATTTGCACTATCACTGCATATTTGCATCTTTAGTAAAACATTGTCACTAACATTCAACATATGCATATCATGTGCACACTTGTACTTTCACAGCAGTTATCATAACCACATATCACATGTTATAGCATCTCATCTCATCTCAATTCACATTTTCACAAACATATAAGCACATAGTTCACAAGATAACATAGATATGAGAAAACGTACTCTTGGAATTTAGAGTAGGGGTTTAGGCTATCACTAAATTCCCAAATAATACATTGAATCATGTCCAGAAGCAATTATTCAAAACACTCACCAATACGCTTTCACCGAAAAGTCGAAAGCTTAAACTAGCTTTTCCTTGCCTTTATCTCTACTCATAGAAGGTCCTAACGAATTTGAAGCTTCAACAAAATAATTCACACAACAATACATTCAAAAATCAACTAATAACTCACCACAAGCAATAAAAAACATAAGCCTAAGCTATGTTCTCATGTAATCGAAACCTTTAACATAGCCAACTTAAAACTCAAATATTTCAGTCTATACTCAATTTTTTTCCCTAAAACCAATTCTATTCATCTTCTAATTCACCTACGGCTAATTCCCAACTTTAAACTACATAAAACTACTCAATTCATGGTATCGACTTTTTTGACATGTTTTGACTATTTTCCAAAAATTTATTAAAACTCAGGAAAACAAAACTTCAAATTAAGATTAGAAACCTCTTAATCATGTCAAAACTAGTTCAAAAACACTTTGAAACCACATTTTTACTAAAAATCCCAAAATCCACCATTAACGAGCCAATTTTTTACTTTTATTCAAAATATACGATTTAATCGCTAAAAACATAGTTTCAAAGACTAAATAACATTTAAAACTAATGGGAAGATGAATCTTTACCTTAGTTGATGAAAAACAAAACTTTTGATAAAAAACCTAAAAAACTCACAGCTTGATAATAGAGAAACTATGGTATTTTTTGGTGTTTTTCTTGAAGATTTATGGAGGTTTAATACTTGGGGAATGATGGAAATCACAAGGGATTACGAGTTGGACTTTTAAATCATTTAGGAGAGTTAGGAAAGCAAAAGGATGGCAAACACAAAACAAAAGGGAAGCTTTTACGTGAAAATAAACTAGGTGGTGAAAGATATAGTGTGAATTTTAAAATTTGGTTTAATTGCCTCTTAAAAACTCACAATTCTGACTCTTTTACAAATCAGTCAAATTTCCAAAATTGAAGGTATTTAAAACTCATTTTCAGAAATTGATTTAATTTTCTAAAAACCATAGTTAAAAGCATTACTGATAAACCACGTCACAAAATTCCGAACAGTCTAAGGCTAAAATCCTTAAAATACCCCTAAAACTCCTAGGCCCTATTTTGGGGTGTTACAGAACCACCATATAAACATAATGCAAATATTCTGCCATTTAGCAAATAATGCAATAAAATCACCAATCTCCGTAGTACTACCAATGCGTTGCACTGACTACATATAAATGCAAACTCAATATGCCGCCAGAACTCCACAGAACTCCTCTATCCACCACAATATCCCATCCCATGCACATGCGATATGTCATACAATATTTCAATCAAATGCACGTTTCATACGTATTCCTTCAATAGCATAGATTGCATACCATCATTATAACATTCACATAACAATTGTTCAATTTCACCATCAATACGATCACATTTAATCATATAATCAACCATTAACAGTTTAGGAAAAATATTTCCAATGCATGTATAACAGATTTTCCATTCAATACTATTCATGGCATTTTATCCAACAAGATTTCAGGCATTCAGTATCATTTTCCAAAATAATACATGCTAGACATACAATCAATCACACATCATATCAACAAACCATTCATATCAATATCAAACAATTAACTATTTAGTCAACCAAACAATTTTGCAAACATGCCATTTAGACAAGGTTAGTAACGTACCTAATTTAGCCACTTTAACGAATTCACTTAGTCAATTAACTAAGTCCAACCAACAAGCTTAATCTAGATTTAGATCATATAAAATATTATTGAAAACATTCAAGTTTAACAAGTTAGGAGCTGAACCTTTTTTTTTTTTTTGCACTGTTGCGACACACTGACAAAACCTGCAATTTCTCCTTACAACCTAAAATCTAGTCTAAATTAAAAATAAATATTTATCGAATTAATACATCTTTTAATCAGCCCTAAAAAACCCTCTTATGGTTCAAATCAAACAACTTTTTTATAACGATTTTTTAGATCCAAATTAATTAGGTCTCTTACACTGGTTTGATGCGTAGCGTGTGCTCTGTTAATTTGGGGAAACTAGCACTATTAAATACTAAAAAACCAGTATCTATATAATCATAAAATTCTTTAATCCAATAAATTATCAATTCCCCAACAATTAAGTCGAAAATATACATTAGCTAACAAACTACCACACTTACGTTCCTAAATTGTCAGATCTAAATCTTCGAATGATCAAGATCGAATTTTCATAAGAAATATATGATTAAAGGCTGATTAGGTAGGGTTATTGGGACCAAAATATTTATGGAAAGAGATGGGAAAAATTAAACAAAATGGCAGCCCCCTTTTTGTGCTTCTAGGCGCGGCGCAACACCACCAACAGTGGCAAATCAAAGTTGTTTTAAAAAGCCAATTAAAAACTTTAAAGGCCGGAAAAATACTTGTAAAATGATTAAAATTTCCCTCAATTATAGATCTTGAAATTTGGTTATTCCCTTGAAAGATTCATCAAGAAAATTAAAGAAAAGAGGCACTTACACAAGCTAGAAAAGAGGGGCGACAATGGCACTTTTTGAGTAGCAATAGGGATCGTTCTTCGAGATCAAAGATTTTAGATTTATGGCTGGAAAATTAAGAAAAAATGACAGCAAGAAGGAGGGAGAATGGTGCAAGATCTTGCGGTAAAAGACAAGAAAAAGGAGACGGTGGTTCTAGGTGGTTTGGGCGGCGGCAACAAGAGAAAAAGAATAAAAGAAATTGAAGAGAAGAGAGGAAGAGGGATGGGCAAATAGAGTGGAACAAAAACAATTAAGGGGTGATCAAATTAATTAAAAGTAGTATTTATACCTAGGTGTAACTAGGTATGGATGACACACACAAGGAAAAATAGGATTTTTGCATAATTAAATTATTTTCAATGCAAGGGAATCGAATGTGGGTCCTCAATTTAATTTTCATGCTTCCTCATTTTTCTTTTAACCATTAGGCTAATTACTAATATTTGAAATAATTTTGCATTCCTATTAAGCTAAATTTTGGGATATTACATAACCTAACAATTTATAATTTAACCCAACTTAATACATGATTTTTTAATTTTCCAAAATATATAATATTTATTTATTTTAATTAGATAAATTAATTTCCAAGTAAATAATATTCTCAACCCAATTCTAATTCCGTTGAAGTCATGACAACTTTATTGTAAAAGAATCTATAAGGAAATATATTTAATTTCTATGTTCAATGGATTCACAATGACTAATTACTTTAATTTAATTTTCAAACTTCAATTATTTAATTAAATAGTAATTTGAAAAAAAATTAAATTAATTCTCAAGTAATTTGAAAAACTTTATTTGTGAATGTGACTCATTTCTTTAACTTAATCATTTCCATTCATTTCTATTCATTTGATTCTATACACAATTCATTTCTGGTTTCAATGAGCTAGCGGAGGGACTAATTAGACATATATAATTAGGGCTCAAATAATTTATAATTAAGTTCCAGTTTTTTGCCTATTAATTATAAATATATTTAGTTATGAATTCATTCCACTATAGTATAATGACTAAGCTCTCCCTTATTACATACCATTACAAAAGCTACTTAATTAGTGCTCGTCTAATGACCCTATCATAAGTGTATTACACTCATAAGATATCCTTAATCTTTTTGGAAAAAGCTGTTCTTCTAATATGATGTTATTTTATCTAATGATAATCATTACATCTTCTTGGATGAAAAGTCAATAACTATAAAATAGTAATTGAGTCATTTGTCAGAAAGAAAAATGACTTGTGGTCACGTTTACTTTTCATCTATCATGTAATGCTGATGAGAGAATGTTATTTACCCATTAACTGGGCTATGAATTCCACTATTGTGAATGATGCTACATACTATAGAAGTCGTCTACCCGATGTAACACCCCAAACCCGGCCCAGACGTTATGGCCGAATCTGATGTGCTACGTCTTAGTGTCTTTCAGAAAATTAGAATCGAGAGTCAAAACTCGTAGTCAGATAAAAACCTCTTTGTGATTTGTAGGAAACTCTAGTGAAAAGAGTTCTTAAATTTTATCAAATTCACTTGTTAAAACGCTTACTATTAGTGTGTTAAATTGATTTAAACTACGGAAGTTTATTATATATTTTTTAAAACTTTTGAAGTTGAGTTGTATGTCTTTAAAAATGATTATTATTTTGAAAAGTCGTCTTTTCCTAACTAGCAGTTTTGAGTAAATAAACAAAAGCCTAATTAAAAATTAAATCCCATAAATGGCCTTATTACAAAAATAAAACCCCAAAACATAAATAAAAGTATAAATAAATCCAAATGTAAAATTATCGGCAGTCGTGTGGCCACCTCCGAGACCCTTGCAGCACCAAACCGCCTAAGGCTGAGGATTACCTACATAGTTAAAAGAAAGGGTGAGTTTACGAAAACTCAGTGTGTAATCCCCTATCAGTCAATCAATAAATAGTATGCAGAAACAGTTTGGGCCTGAGCCCTATTCGGAAACAGTACAGTGTGGGCCTTAGCCTAATGCGGTAACAGTGTTGGCCTTAGCCTAATACGGTAATAGTTCAGAACATTAATGCAACAGTGCAACCCACCCCAATCCAGCCAACACACCACTCCGTACCACCAACACACCATGTGAGGATAAAATCGACCCACCCAGCCAACACACCAATATTGCACCCGAGTTGCCAGTACAGTATATGTGGCAAAGCCACCAGTATAAGTATATGTGGCAAAGCCACCAGCAACAAAATATGTGGCAAAGCCACCAGTATAGTACTACTTCCATACCAGTATCCCAATCCCATGTGGTATGTCATTGCATAAATATCACGTGTATGCAGCATGTCATGCTCAGTAACAGTCATGTCTATATCATAATTACAATCAATCTACCTCTAGGGTATAGCAGTCATTTCTATCCATTAGGAGTAAAATAGGCATTTTACCCCCTAAGGGTATTTTAGTCATTTTACCCATTTTGGGATCTCGGTACACATACCGACCTCTTAGGAGGTCAACAAACGTTAAAAGCAACTTAAGTAACCAAAATGGTCATAATAGTGTAATTGGGCCTGAGGCCCTTACTTGTCCCAAGTGGGCCCACACGCTTGTGTGGCCCGTTCATCCCAAAATTAGTCATAGTTACGTGAACTACATAGCCTAATCCAGAATTTTCCATATAATGTGATTTCATCTATGTGGGGCCCACAAGCACATTGGCCCAGATGACCCGTTTTGGCCTATTAGGACCCAATAGCAGCCTAGGCCTACGAGAACATTCATGGTGGCCCATGCCCATGTTTCGTGAGCTCGCATTACCATACGTGCGCTCGCAAGCTCGTGTGGCATCAACGCCCAGCCTTTCGGCATTTCGACTCTTTGGCTTTTGCCATTATGCAATTTAAACGGGGTGTTTACACACCTGTTTAGCGAAACGCCGGAAGAATCCCTGTGCACCGAACCTACACTCAACAAGACCTTCAGTTAATTAACTGACACTTCGAGTTAATAACTTCTTATCATTTAGCCCACAAATACACCATCATACCTTGATTAAATGAGGGTGGCTTAATCTTCTAAGATCGCTAACCCAAAATTGATCACACACCTCGTCGAGAATCTGTATTATAAACAGATCTTGTTAGATTAGATCAACTACAAATGTGGCTTAGATCCACATGCCTTACCTTACAGAAACCTAGGGAACATTCGGCCTATACCATGAAATAAGGTAATGCATTTACCTTGGTTAGAAAATGAGAAGAAAAGTTTTGATCGCTTCCAACACCTACACACCTTTATTTCCTTGAAGGGTTTTAAGAATCAAATGAGTGGTACTCTGAGAACAAAAGGGAGAATACGACCATAAGAAGAGAAAGGATCTTCAATTTGAATCAATGAAAAAGAAGAAAGAAAATATTATTGACAGCTAAAACACCTCTTGAGTCGACAGAGAAATACAGAGGAGTGACCCAGAGATGGATGACAGATGAACAAGATTCAGTTGCTAACATAGGACCACTATAAGCCAAGAAGAGAGAGAGAACTAGCAGTATTCAGCCTAAGAAGAATAAATTACTATAGTCAACCCTTCCCTATTATAGTGAAACTGAAAGCAAGAGAGGGGGAAAGGACAATCAACTGGGGAATCTTGAATCAAAAAGCCGAAAAAAGAAAACAAAGAGAGGAGAGGAGTAATAATCAGTTTAACAACAAGGATGCAAAGAAGAACAACTGACCAGAGCAACGAAAGGTTTGAGAGAAATAGAAGAAATAGATGTAATATTCGGCCAAAGTAAACCCAAAAAGCCAGATTAGGAAAAGAAAGCAAAATGACAAAAAAGAGAAAAATTATAGAACCCTAGAAGAATCGGCTCCCACAACTACCCAAAACCAAAGAAAATATGATGCCAAACAAAAAGACCAAAACGAAAAATCATCCAAAAACCTATTTCCAAGTGCTAAAGACCAAATTCGGCACAACGAATAATATCCCAAAATGTTCTGAAATTGTAGAAATGCCCACGAAAGAGACTCCTAGCCGAATTTGCATACACAAGCTTCCCCAATCGGCTACAACTCTCCAAGTTTTGAATCCCTTGATTTTCTCCACCTAATTCTCCCTCCATATCCATAACAATCCCTATTTCATTCCCTGATTTCCTCCCTAAGACCAATTCCACAACCACCTCAGTAGAGTTTTGTCCAACTTTACCTCTCACACAACATGGAAATAAAATAAGTATACCTAGCATAATAGGGGACTCGAACTCTAGCTCCCATAGCAACTATAACAAGCCAATTACTACTGAACCCTAGACTCTTTTTGTGTCACAGCCAATATTTTAAAAGGCTACCCACTATAGCCTAGTTCCTATAATTAAGAAGAAACAAAAATTTTCACAATGTCAAGGCTCGAACCCAGGATTTCTTAGAGACCTTCAAACACTCCCAAGCCACTGAAGCAGTCCATTATTCACATCAAACACATAAAATTAATACATAGATTTTTGAGGCGTTACATCTGACCCACCATTTTTCGATTCCTTATCTATTTGAACTCAGTCTTTTACTTGAATCCGTACTTACATAGTCCATCATCCACTCAAGATTAAGGTATGTTACATTATGAACATCATAAGTGAATAAATCTATAAATGGATATAGAATCTATTCTACTTGGGTCCTGTTTGATGTACTGTTAGTCCAGTCAGTCACATCTGTCTCTATCTTCTAGGAGTCATCCACTTCAATGCTCAAGAAAGAGAATCTCCCCAATTGGACTTGATAGACAACATACTAGTCTTTCAATCAGTTTTCACATTTTCGATTAGACTAAGAATATGTTTAGGTTCATCTTATTTTCCGTATTACAATTTGACCACGTAATACTACTTAGTATTAGTTAAACCTTAGATAACTAGCGAGCCAATATTTGCTTCCATTTTCTTTGCTTGCAAAAACATTGAGAGCCATAAACCAATTTGCTTAAAAAATACAAGTGTACATAGACGAAAATACTACACTTAACGCATCATATCCAACACCATATTATGTGAAAATAATTTGCCAAGGTATTTTTTGGTAGTAGCCATAAACACTTATTGTCATATTATTAATAGAGTTGTGGTTAGAACTATTTTAAAGAAAACTCCTTATGAACTTTTCAAAGGAAAAAAAACCTAACATTAGGTTTTTTCATCTTTTTGGTTGCAATTTTTTTTTCAACAATGGAAAACATAATTTAAGAAAATTTGATACCAAAAGTGATGAAAGCATTTTTCTTGGATATTCCACCAGTTCCAAGGCTTATAGAGTTTTTAACAAGAGAACTCTTGTAGTAGAAGCATTTATACATGTGGTTTAAGAGTAATTTAACTCTCCTTTAAGAAAGAAGTTTATTGATCTTATTAATATAAAGATTTACCAAGTAGATCCTAACAGAGCATCACATGAAGAATAAGCTCTAGATGAGATAGTTTAAGAACTCAAAATTGATGATCTTCAAGAACCAACTTAAGTTGAGAAGGAAACTAGTCACCCAAGAGAGCTATCATATGATAAAAAAGGTTACATTATTGGTGATCCATCTAAAGGGGTAATTACTAGATCTTTAATTAGGAATATTTTAATAATGTTGCTTTCTTTTCTTGCATGGAACCTAAGTGTATTGATGATGTATCGAATGATGATTTTTGGACAAAGGCTATGCAAGAAGAGTTAAATTAATTTCAAAGAAATCAAGTATGGATCCTAGTTGAAAGACCTAGTGATCACCCAAATATAGGAACAAAATGGGTATTTAGAAACAAACTTGATGAAAGTGGAAATATAGTTAGAAACAAGGCTAGACTAGTTATGTAACGCCCGAAATTTGGGCCTAGAAGTATTGGGCCTTGAGCTTGAGAGCGGTTAGAAGGCGGCCTAAATTTCTTTTTTAAAATGTTAATATATTGAATCTAGTGCCCTAAGTATAGTATTTTCGTCCATTTGCACTTGTATTTTTCAAACAAAAAAGTTTAATAATAATATCCACAAAATTACATTAATATTTTTTGTGTATTGTCCTCAATGGCTTTTGCATGTAAAGCAAACTAGAAACTAATATTGGCTCACTGGTCATCTAGCGTTTAACTAATGCTAAATGGTATTGCATGGTCTGTTCGTAATACAGAAAGACAACTTATATTTGTAGATAAACCTAAAAATGTCCTTAGTCTAATCAGAAATAAGCAAACCGATTGGAAGACTAATATGTCATCTATCAAATTCAACTGAGGAGATGCTTTGTGATCTATCATATTTCTATACGTCAAATTAAGTTATTTTGATACTTGAAAAGTTTGCTCTCAAGTGTTTTATGAAGTTTTTTGTTGCTTTTCATTACTTATTAGATTTTATGTTGGAATTTAGTTTTATTTCATTTCTTTTACTTTTTAGAACCAAAATGAAAAATTTGTCACTGGAGATTTAATGTTTAAATTGAGCTTGTGCAGAAATGCAGTTGAGGTAAAAATGTAAAAAAAAAGCCTCCTCTATGGCCGAGGTTATGAAACCAATGCCTCTATCACCACTCAAGGAGTTGGAATTTAGCAAGGTGCAGTTCTAGTGGTCTATCTTCAAAGCCACAACATCAAGGGAGTGATGTCGCGATACCTACCTCCATGGTTGTGATACTAAGTCACCAATGTTGCAACCTTGAGTTTAGACACCAAAGTAAGGAAGTTAGGTCACCTGAGAACTGAGTCACAACTAGGGGTATTCAAACGGTTAATCAAACCGAACTAGTATTAACTAAACTAATCAAACTTTTTAATGCTTTAACCGTTAACCAGACCAAAATTTTTTCAAAAAAAAATAACCGAGCTGAAATATTTCGGTTAATTCAGTTAGTTAACCGAATTAACCGAAATTTATGTTTTTTTGTTTTCTGGTTAAAACAAGTATAAAATATAAAAAAAATAAATTGATAAAGTTCATTTGACCGAATTAACCAAATTAATACTACATATGATTTTAATTGTTATTTATTAAGTTCGATTAATAGTTAATTACTTGATTTTGAACCGAATTAACCAATACTAAACTTCCAAAAAATCATTAACCAACCTTCGACTGAATTAGATCAGTTAACTAATCGATTAACCGAATTAGATCATTACAGGTAGTTAATTCAGTTTTAATCGAAATTTGAACACCCCTAGTCACGACACCAGAAGAACATGGTCGCGACATTGAAGCACCCAAACAACCTCTGAAGCCAACTAACGAGGGTGTCGTAACACCAATCCTAGGTGTTGCAACACTGAAGCTTGACGGGTGAAAAACTGTAGGGGTAATTTTGTGTCCAAACAAGCTGAAGTCACTTTCATTTAAGGGCATAATTATTAATGTTATGTTAAACGTTAGTAGATTATAAATACTATCTTCTAAGATTTTGAGAGTATATTTTTGGTGACTCAACATTTTTCCTTCTCATTTTTTTTCAAATTTGGTTTCTTTTCTTTTCTTTTTATTTTCTTCCCATTTTTAGATTAGGTTTTTCATTTTTTTTAAAAATAGATTGTATTTTTGTTGTTTTGTTTCTTCTTTCTTGTTAAATACTGTTGTAAATAAAGATGGATCAAGTTTTCGGGTACCATTAGTTCCACATCTAAATGAGCATTTCTTAACCTTAACTTTATATTGTGCATATCAAATATTCGATAAAATGTCTATTTGGGTGTTAAGCTTCATAATGTGCTAATATTACTTGTTTGTTAATTGGTGAATTGATTGTTAGATTAAGTTAATGTCTATGCTTGATTGTATGGTTGTTCTTTTATATTGAAATGCTTAATATACTAGCATTGACGCATCTAGTAGAAAATCTAGATAAATGAGACCAAAAGGAGAGTTTATCATTAGATAGTTCGATATAATTTTGCTGAATAGTGAGACCAAAAGGAGAGCTTAGGTGGTATCTTTTAGTCTAGGAAGAGATCGAAAGGAGATTCCCAGTTAAGAGTGGCAAACAATATAACCGGTATAGGCTTATTAACTTAGTCGGCGATGAATGAATCAATAGCTCATCATTTTAATCATTTACATTATCTAAAACAAAAGGAAGAAAGTTTAGCTTAATTTTTTTAATTTATAGTTTAAATTTAATTTATAAACAATTTATATTTGAATTTGCAGTAATAATTTTTGACTCGATATATTAGCAATTTCTTAACTTGTAATTAACTTGATAAATGCATTTACCAATTTGACAATACTTTATTTTTGATAGTTTTGTGTTGATTTTCTTACCTTGGTGCATGTACGTCGAGGTGTGATCACTTTGTCTTGAGCATCGGCACAGAGGACTCCCAAAAGATAGAGATAAAGATGTGTTGACTGAACTGGCAGAACATCGAACAAAATCTAATCGAATAAATCCTAAATACATTTATGGATATATTCACTTATGGCATTTAAAGTGTAGCATACCTTAATCTTGAGGGGATCATGGACTATGTATGTGTCACTCGTATATTTTAATGTAAGTAAAAGCCTGAGTTCAAATAGATAAATAATCGAAAGTTGGTGTGTTGGGTATACGATTTTTGCTGTATGTAGCATCATTCACAATAGTGGAATTCATAACCCAATTAATGGGTAAATGATATCAGCTCATCAACATTACATGATAGATGAAAAGTATAGGTGACCATGGCTACAATTAGATAAAATTGGATCATATTGGAAGAACAAATTTTTCCCAAAGAGATTAAAGATATCCTTTAAGGGTAACACACTTATGACAAGGTCACTATACGAACAGTGGTTAAGTATCTTTCATAATGGTATGTAATGAAGGAAATCTTAATCATGATACTATAGTGGAATGGCTTTGTAACTAAATAAGTTTATAATTAATATGTGAAAAGTTGGAACTTAATTGTAACTTATCTATTCTATTTAAGTTCTAGCTTTTTGCCCACTAATATAAATTTATTTAGTCATGAAGTCATTCCACTATAGTATCATTGCAGGGCTCTCCCTTATTGCATACCATTACGAAATCTACTTAATCAATACTCTTCCAATGACCTTGTCAATAGGAGACTAAATAAGTTTATAATTAATAGGGAGTGTCGCCCCTTCTTCTAATTAAACTAGGAGACTAGTTTTTCAATCAGATAAGTATTATTTGTATTGTACTAACTCAACTAGGATTCTCCTATCTCTCCCTATAAATAGATGGCACTGGTATATGTAAAAACACACAACTTTGAGAAGTTAATCTACCCAAAAATATTGAGAAATTTATTTTTCAAGTATAAATTTTATTTTCTAGGAATAACATTTCTATCGATTTCTATTGAGAGAGAATTACTTTCCTACTAAAAGTAATAAATCATTTCTGGTTATATGTGTGATTTGTGATTGTTTAAGCTCACACTCAAACTGATTTGTGGTATAAGAATAGCAGAGAAGTCACTCAGTTGAAAGTTGGGAACTTCTAGAATCCATCTCGTACAAAGCACAAGTACTTTTTGGGAAAAGTTTATTGTTATAAATATCACAAACTAGCTCGGTTTTCAAAATTTTAATTTTCTGCTATGACAAAAAATTGATTTTTAAACTGAAGTTTTTCAACAATTGGTAGCAGAGTGTAACGCCTTAAATTTGGGCCTAGAAGTATTGGGCCTTGAGCAAGGGAACAGTTAGGAGACGGTACATGAATATTTAGTTGTGCAAGAAAATGGCATAAATGCATTGTTCCTTTAGTGGAAAGTGAATCAGGGATGTTTGAGCGCCTCTAAAAAGCCCTGGGTTCAAACCTAAGCTTTAGCAAAATTTGTAGTTTAAGTGAATAAAAACCCTTGGTTCTAGACAGTAGTCTTCTTAAGTTAAATTGGTTAAAAAATGAAACAAGATGAGCTTGTAATCCAGTGGCAGTGGCGTGATTAAGGATGCAAGGGAGCTCGAGTTTGAGTCTCATGATGCGTAAGGGAGTATTTATTTTACTTTCTTGTTGCATGAGAAGTGGAGTTTGCTAAAACTCTACAAGTTGGAATTTGAATGAGTCATGGAGTAATTCAAGAGGAAAAAGGGGATTTGGATAGGTGGTTGGTAAGTTGTTGTGGAGAGAATTTAGGAGAAAAATAAGGGATTTGATGTTGGGAGATGTTAGTGCCGAATTTGGACTCTAGCTACTTGGAAATTCGACTAGAAGGTTTTTAAGTGCGTTTCTCTTCTCATTGTTTCGATTTTGTAATTTTTGTTTTGTGCTCTACAGATTTTTGGTGTGTCAAATTGTGCCTTTGGTTAACCTTTAACACCGTTTTTCTCTTGTTTTCCTTTTCTTGTGGCCGGATATTGCATTTTAGGTATTTTATGAATTAATTCTGTCATTCTCTAAGGCCGATTTCTCTTTTCTTAACCTTGGCTGAACCCTTTCTTTCTTCCTGCTTCTCGTTTTCCTTTTACTTTTCTCTTCATCTTGGCGACCAAATACTCTCTACTCCCACCTCACTTTCGATTTTGTTTTTTCTTCGACATCAAATTATCAACTTCCCTTTCTTCTCTCTTGCGCTAGTGGTTTTGGTTTTGGCTGATACTCTTCCTTCGGGTTCTCGATTTTGTTTCCTTTTTGTTTATTAGGAAAGCTAAATACTTCATCCCCTTCCTCATTCGGTAAGTGTTCTAAACTCCTTCTCTTTTCTTTAATACTTCTTAGTTGGCAATTCTCTACCCCCTAACTCCCTCTTACAAAGTTATTTTCTTTTCTCTTTTTGGGATTAGCCGAATACATCATTCCTTGGGAGCGTGTGATCTTGTGCTTGGATTTTTAGGGTGTACATTGATTGGCCGAATATCACTGCTTCCCTTTCCTAGCCTACTTTTGATAAGTGGTTCTCTTAGCCCAAGCTATCCATGTTTGGGGAATTGGTTAGTGTAGCCAATTGTTTAATATTCATTGTTTATAGCCTTGTGGTTGCAATTAGTTTATCTATGGATTCGGATCATGAGGCGGTGCAATCATCTGTAATTAAGTTCTTTACTGATGCAACTGGTTAGCGAAGAAGGTGTGTTCAACCTTCAACAACGATTAAGTGGACTAAACCACACTTTTTCAATCGATATGAGTATTAGTGTGATTTTAATGAAGTGTGTAATGGTGTTTGGCCTTTTGTTAAGTGCCTAATGGGAAGTTTTTTATGAATGTACGGTTGGTGCTCATGGGTGTTTAGCATTTTTTGTAACAGGTGTGTAACAGTACCTTGTAATCGATAGTCGGTGAAAAGCTGAAAAGCTAAAAAGTTGAAAACTTGGTGAGTGATGCCACACGGCGTCCGATCGCACGTGTGGTGAACCAAGCCAACAAAACATGAGCGAAAGATTGTAGAGGCTGCCATGAGTAATCTCATGGGCTTTGGCCGTTTGGGCCACGTTGGGCTGAAATGGGCTGTATGGGCCCAATGGGCTCGTGGAACCCACACGTGTAAATCTCACAGACATGTGGGAATAGTGGATTCGGCTGTGTCGCACACATGGCTAAGGTAGTTTCTAAGTTTATTGGGCGTGTGGGCCCACATGGGATGCATAATAGGCCTTGGGCCCATTCACACTGTGATGTATGTTGTGGTTACATGAGTCGCCCGAGACGATTGTGGACCTTCTGATGGGTCGGTAAGTGTGCCTGGACCCATTCTGATGAAAATGATCGATTTGCCCTTATAGGGTAAAAATGTTCATTTTGCCCTAAGGGTGAAAATGACTGATTTGCCTATGGTATGTATGACTGTGATTGACTATGACATGTTGCATTCACGAATGATATTATGACATGACATTCTGCACGGGAATAGGTTATTATGGACGGAGGAAGTGTTATGGCTTTTAGCCATCCTGTCTATGGCTATAGCCATCCTGTTTATGGTTCTTTGCCATCCTATTTACTGGCAGCTTTGTTGCGATATCGATTAGTGTCGCAACCGATGCTAATCTTGGTGTGTTTGGATGGGAAGGTCGATTCTATCCCCACATGGTGTGACTGGGGGGACAGAGTGGTGCGTTTGGCTGGATTGGGGTGGGATTTCTGTTGCATTCCTACTTTGTTTACTAATACTGCATTGGGCTTAGGCCCACCTGATTCTGTTTCTGATTCTGTAATGGGCTAAGGCCCACCTGAAACTGTTACTGCATTTTGTTACTATAAGAGATTACACACTGAGTTTTCATAAACTTACCCTTCTATTTAATTGTACAGGTGATCCCCAGCGTTAGGCGATTCAGTGCTACGAGGAGCTCGAAAGTGGCCGCACACCCTACTGGTTAATATTAGCTTTTGATTTATAAATATTTCATTTGGGCTTTTTTTGTGTAATAAGGCCTTTTCTGGTTTTTTTTTTTTTAGTTTTGAGTTTTTATTCTGCTTTGAATATAATGCTAGCATAACACTCAGGTTTTAAAAAGTAACAGTGTTTTTACGGTACAAACGCAACTGTTTTAAAAGACATGCTTCCGCTTTAAAAGATGGTTTTGAAATTTAATAACGTTTTAAAGAAAGTACAATAATGCAAGGTTTTAAATCAACCTTTGATGCATAAAAAGAGGCTAAATCAAGTCGGGGTTCTCAAACGAAAGTACAATTTAAAGCAAATAACTCAACAAATGACGCACGATTTGAAATTGAATAACCCATTTTTAAGACATTGTTTCATCATTAAATGATTACTTGGTTTTGAGGTTTCCAACGACAATGGGTTTTTCATTTCCAACTCCAATATGACATAGCCAGATTCGGCCATAACGTCTAGGCCGAGTTTGGGGTGTTACACAGAGCAAGGTTGTGTCATGTTTATAGTATAAATCAATACTGGATTTTCTTTCTTCTTCATGTTTGGTTAATTTTTTTATAGGATGTTAAATTCTTATAATTATTAGCATGTTTTGGGTTATATATGTGAACGAATATATTTTATTATTTTGTTATTTATATGAGAAGTAATTTTACTAAAATTATGATTCCTAGAAATTAAACTAGTAGTAATTATTTTTTTAATAATTTTTTAGGATATGTAATTAGATTGTGGACTATCATCTCCATGTAGGTTTTATTTTATTTTTTTAGAATAAGTCATGTGAGCCAAAAAAAACATAATTTTTTTGTAACCAAACTTTTTGGGGAATCTTGGAGAATTGAGATGCATCCTAATTGATCGAGACAATGCAAACCTGAACCAACCAACTAGGAAAAGACTAGTGAGGGACTGACCAATGGTTAACCGATGATGATGGCTATCGGTGGTGGCCAACAACAATTACTGCAGTGGTTACTACGCTAAGATTCAAAGTCGCAATGAAAATCCCTTGAGGTTGCGATTATAAGCCCAAAAAATGAAGTTGTTGAAATTAGTGGCCTGTCATCCTGATCATGACACTAGTAAGGGTGTGTTGCAACACCAAAAGCCTCTCACAGCCCCTTCATTCCAACTACCATAGGTGTTGTGGAACCGAAGCTTGGGTGTCACGACATTGAAGTCTAACGGATGAAAAAATTGTAGGGGAATTTTGTGTACAAACGAGCTCAAGTCCTCACATTTTTTAAATGGCATTCTTGTTAATATTTCGATTAGGAGATTAGAGTATTTAAAACCTCTTTATGGTACAAAAAGCTAGACATTCATTTTTCTATCATAGTCTTTTTATTCTATAACACCCCTAAATTTGTTGTACTATAAAAGCAATAATAAATTTGAGAAGTATGTTTTGGTATACTAAAATAAAGTAAGGATTAAATTGTAAAGATGTAAAAAGATTGAGGTTCAAGTATAAATATTTGAAATTTGAAGAATTGAATTATAAACATGAGAAAAATTAAAAGACCAAAAGAGAAAATAACCCAAAATAGATAGTTATATGATGTAATAGCCTGTTTTCAATGGTACTAAAAATGGTGGTTTCAGAACCTTATTTTTCTACGATTGAGTCAGTAAATATCATTTATTAATATCTATTAGTCTATTCTAGTTTTATACTAAATTTTAGTCCGATAATTTTATAGATTGAATGTTTTAACTAAGGTATAAAGACTAAATTATAAAAATCGTAAACTTTGATTTCTATTGAATTTTTGTGAATTAAAGGTTTAATTAGATTTTGTTGGAGGTTTAATGTGGCAATTATATCATTTGGTTTTATATTGGACGGTTTAAGAAATTTTTAAAGCTTAAAATTAACAAAAAAAATTAAGTTAAAATTTATAACAAGGTGAAAGAAAAGAGAATATTCTTTCTTCTTCTTCATCCTCCACCGTTTCTCCATTGCATGAAGCCACAAGGTTCGACAAGCTTCAAGATTTCATTTGGTGAATTTTATTTGTCTATTTCTTGAAGTTTTTAAGGTTTTTAAATCCCGGAAGCTTGATTTAGCTAGCTGAGAGACTTTTTGTGAAACTGTTAAAGTTTTGAAAAATTACCATTGGTGATTTTTAAGTTTTTATTGATAAAAGGCTTCATGTTGAGCTTGGATGTTAAATAGGACAAAATTGTTAAGTGAATTTTATTACTTTAAAGTATAAGGACTAAAACATAATGATGAATTTAGCATAAAATTTCTATAAATCTTGATTATAGAGATTGACATAAGGACGAAATTGAATATGGACTGAAAATGAAGCTTAATTATAAAAGACACGTAAGTTTCAGTTTAAGGAACTAAATTAAATAAAAAGTAAAAGTTCAGGGAAATATTGTAAAATGTTATAGAAAGATCATATGCAAATGTTTAGATATTATAATGTATTTGGAGTTTATAATTTAATTAAATTATTATATAGATCAAGAATCGAATCAATAGGTTGATAAACACGAAAAAGGAAAAATTGCCCAAACCCAGCCTAGACGTTATGGCCGAATCTGGCGATGTCACATAAGAGTGTTTTGAAAACTGATTCGAATATAAAAACTTGTTCAGATTTTTATCTTTTGCTTAGTCGGAAAATATGTATTGGTTGATTTGCTTGAAAACATTGCTTTTATGCGGAAGCTTTGACAACCGTTCATGCATACAAAAACCTTTAGTTTAGGTTAGGAAAAACGCATTTGTTGTGTCGCGGTTTATAAACCAATAATAACAATTTAAAATACCCAAGTTTAAACTAGGAGTCCAAGTCCATAATACATAAATTATCCTAAAAGTAAATAAAGTGGTAAAAGTATAACCTATAAATAAATGGTTCAAAAGTCGTGGTCACCGTTGAGCCCTTTACTGCACCAATCCATCTACTGCTGGGGGTTACCTGAACAGATTAAACAAATAAGGGGTGAGTTTTCACAAACTCAGTGTGTAATCCCCACAGACAGCATGCATACAGACATAAATCATTAACAGATAATTTGGGCCTAAGCCTTTTATAGAAATGGTGTGGGCCTTAGCCCACTCAGAAGCAGAATCAGATACAGACTTAAGGCCTTAGCCCATCATAAATATCGCATGCATATTAGATCAGAATATCAGAAACATGCCCACCAACCATACACACCATCTCTATCCAACCCTACACACCATGTGGGGATAAAATCGACCCACCTAACCCTACACACCAAGTATGGGGATAAAAACAACCCATCCAGCCCTACACACCAAAAGGGGTGCCGTAATACGACACAAGTCAGAAATATGCAGCATAGCTGCCAGATATCAAGCTTAGAAGCCTTTCAAATACTTCCTTCACTTCATCAATCCCACCCCCAATACAATGCAACAAACATAAATGGCATGCTAATATGCAGATTAACAAATCATATAATCAGACAGATACACATGCTTATAGTAACATGCTAACACATATATCACAATATCAGATCACAGAAAAGGGGTCTAAGATATCCTTACCGACCTTACTATAGGTCATAGTTGACTTCGGTGACCTATGCAACCTTTCAGTACATTTTAGAAAAATGGGCTCACACGCTCATATGGCCTGCCCGTGTGGCCCACACGCCCATGTGGCCCGCCCGTGTGACCCACACGGCCCAACTTGGCCTTGGCTGTGTGGAGCACAAGGCTTAGCCCAAAACCCCACTCGCCTGTGTGGGCCCATACACTCGTGTGGATCACGCCGCCTGCTTAAAACCCCACACACCCATGTGGTTCACCCGTATGGCCCACATGGCCCAATTGTTCAAGCCCGCCTCTCACACATGGCCTCGTTGGCCATCACACGATCGTGTCGTTTACTCGTGTCACACGTGCACAGCCTGGTTTGTCAATCACACGGCTGTGTCTTGCCACACGGCCTCCAGACGGGCAGTCCACCCGCCCGTGTGGTGTCAACAGTAAGCTTTCGACTTTTGCTGAATCCCGTTTCCTATGTAATCAAAGTATACACCTTGTTCATTTTTTATGTGTAATCACTCCCGAGCACTCTGGAACCTATATTTAACAATCCCGAGTCCAAAATCAGTCACTTAAACAATATTTGATAGATAACTTAACGAGGTATTCTGACCTAACACCGTGAGATTCTTTACCTTGAACGAACAATGGCGAAACCTCGTTGATTAGAAGGCTGGTTAGCAATCCACAGAATCGTGATTGTCTCCTAAACAGAAAACAATCTCTTAGCAACCTAAAACTAAAAAAAATGAAACAAAATGCACCCCCACACTTACCGAATTCACACCCAACTCAGAGATAACCAATGACGACAGAAAAGGGCCAAAAATTGATGGAGAACAGCAGCAAATAAGAGTATTTCGATTGAAAAGAAAAGAAAATTGAAGGTGGAAAGGGAACTTGCAGAGAAATTCAGTAGAGAGAGTGTGTGCAGAAAATTTGGGTAACTCCCTAGTCCCTTAGTTTACTCCCACTAAACCACATCTGTTACAACTACTCGGTATCCCAAACCAATTCAAACACTCCCACAGCAAGAGTGACAAAAATAATGCCTCAGTTCGAACTCGAACCCAAGACCTCCCTTACTCCAACACTCCTCTTAACCACCAGACCAGCAGGCCCATTTTGATAAGTTTTACAAATAAATTCTTATAAGCCTATTAAGTAAAGATTAGACTTAACCAATGAAGCAGACAGATATTTTGTGTCAAATTAATATCAAAAACACATATAGATATTTTCGTGCAACAAATTCAAAAAAGCCGAAAATAAGGAAATTTGGGGCGTTACAAATCTACCTCCTAAAAGAAAATTTCGTCCTCAAAATTTTACCTAATCATAAAAGGTGAGGATACTGCTATCGTATCGAATCCTCTGGCTCCTAAGTAGCCTCCTCAGTGTTATGATTTCACCACAGCACCTTTATTAAAGGGATAGATTTCTTACATAGACCTTAACGTCGCGATTCAGGATCTGGACCAACTCCTCTTTGAACGTTAGATCGGGTCTAATCTCAATCTCCTCCACAGGCACAATGTGCGTGGGATCAAAGCGGTAATGTCTCAACATGAGATATGGAACACATCATGTTTGCAATCTAACTCTGGAGGTAGATCCAACTGATATGCGACTGGCCCCACTCGCTTCAGAATTTGGTACGGTCCAATAAACCAAGGGCTCAGCTTGCCCTTGCAACCGAACCTCAAAACCTTCTTCCATGGCGAGACCTTAAGAAAAACCAAGTCCCCCATAGAATATTCGATGTTCTTCCTCTTCAGATCAACATTGGACTTCTGTCTATCAGAAGCTGCTTTCAATCGCTCTCGAATCAATCGGATCTTGTCCTTAGTCTCTGATACCAACTCTGGACCTATAATACGTCTCTCACCCAACTTAGTCCAACACAAGGGAGTGTAGCACTTATGACCATATAGTGCCTCGTAAGGTGCCATCTGTATACTAGACTGGTAGTTGTTGTTGTAAGTGAACTTTGCTAACAGCAAGTACTCCTCCCAACTGCCTCGAAAATTAATCACACGGTCCTCCAGTATCTGAATCACCCTCTCTGACTGACCATCTATCTGAGGATAGAAAGAAGTACTGAAGCCTAATCTTGAATCTAAAGCTTTGTAAAGCTTCTTCGAGAACTGAGACGTGAATCGAGGATCCCTATCAGAGATGATCAAGATAAGAACCCCATGAAGTCTCATTATTTCTGAGATGTAGAGTTTAGCTAGTTTCGATAGGGAGAAGTCTGTCCTAACTGGAATAAATTATGCAGACTTAGGCAATTGATCTACGATGACCTATATAGAATCCTTCTTAGAGGGTGTTAAAGGCAACCCACTAACGAGGTCCATCGTTACTCGCTCCCATTTCCACATTGGTATCTTAACTGGCTGTAGTAAACCCGAAGGTAACTGATGCTTAGCCTTAACCTGCTGACAAGTCAAACAGCAAGCCACGAAGTCAGTCACCTTATGTTTCAACTCTGGCCACCAGTATAACTCTCGCAGATCTCGATACATCTTGTTTCCACCTGGATACATAGCATAAGGGCTACTATACGCTTCCCTCAGAATCGACTATCTCAAGTCCTCCTCATTCGATACACAAATTTGACCACGAAAACACAATACCCCATCACTGTTAACCCCAAAATCAGTAGTGGTGCCACTCTCAACTGACATAAATGTAACTCAAGAGACTTATCCCCCATATGTTTATCCCTGATCTGATCAATCCATATTGGTTTCACTTGTAGCTCTACCAACAAACTCCCATTGTCCAATAGACTCAGTCGAGAGAACATCGCTCTCAAATCGGTCACAACCCTACGGCTCAATGCATTAGCCACCACATTGGCCTTCTCAGGATGATACTTAAAATTGCAGTCGTAGTCTTTAAGTAGTTCAACCCATCGACGTTACCTAAGGTTTAACGTCTTCTAAGTGAGGAGATACTTGAGGCTCTTGTGATCAGTGTAGATCGTACAATTCTCACCGTACAAATAATGCCTCGAAAACTTAAGAGCAAAGGCTACTACTGCCAACTCCAAATCATGTGTAACAACCCGAATTAGGGGCTAATTGGAATAATGGTTTTGAAACCATGAATCCATAGTCTAAAATACTTTTTTCGATTGAGTTTTGATGTTTATTGGGTGTTTGAATAATTATGTGAAATTTTGGTGTATAAATTTTACTATTTGTATGTCCAATTTGATATGTTGGACTAAATTGCAATAGGTGAAAAATATGGATTTTAATCCATAATGGTGCTTGATTGAATTTAGATTTTAATTTAAGGGTCTTTATATGGTAATTAAACTATTTTAACCTTGTTAGGACAAAAATGCCCAAGAAATGGTGGAACACTAAAGGTTTTTAATGAAGGGCATTTTGGTCATTAGTTAATAAAAGAAATAAAAAGGGAAAATAAGGCCAAAAATGGTGTCCATCTTCTTCCACTTGGTCGAATTCTTCAAGCAACCATAGCTAAGGTTTCTTTCACTTCTCAAGCTCATAGTAAGTGATTTTTAGCCTCGTTTTTAATGTTCTTCGTATTTTTAAAATCCTCGTAACTTGCTCTAGCTATTTCTACCACTATTTCAAGCTAGGGTTGATGTTTAAAATTTTACCCATGAATGACATACATGTATTTTGATGGCTAGTGGTAGAATAATGAAAGTATAAAGTGTGATGAACAACTACTACTAGGTGATTTTTGGTGAAAATAGTAAAAAGGACTTATTTGTAAAAGATGAAATGTGGTGTGCATAAATTGTGAAATGATAGAAATCAGGGGCTTTTATAAGAGGAAAAGTGGTTTATCTAGGCTTGAAATGCATGAAAATTGAATGAGAATCATAAACCGAGCCTAGGGACTAAAGTGTAAAATTGAGAAAGCTAGGGGACAAATTGCAAAATTTGCTATAGGAGGATTTTGGGCTGTTTTGAATAATGTGATTATTAAATGAGCTAAATGTGTCATTATAGATCGAGAAGATCGACGAACCGACCTTGACCAAGGCACGGGCAAGGTTTCAGACTAAATTGCAATTTATCGCATTTTGTTATTGAGGTAAGTTTATACGTAAGTAATACATTGGTTTTAAGTCCATAATTAAAATTTATTGTATGTTACAGGTAATGTTGGATAACTTCTATGATTTGGTGAATTATGGAAATTTGTTGTTCCCGATTAAACCTTCAAAAAAACAAAAGATACGGATAATGCTAGGTCACATGTGTGTTTCCGAGGGTAGGACACCATGTGTACAAGAGAGCTACAAGATGCTATGTGGTAGCTAGGTCACATGTGTTATACGGTGTGTATACCATGTGTACAAGAGAGCTACAAGATGATTCATAAGTAGCTAGGTCACATGCTTAAAACTGGGTGTATATCATGTGTATACGAGAGCTACGGGTTTAAAATAGCTAGGTCACATGTATGTTACCGAGGGTACATCATGTAAAAATGAGAGCTATGTTATGTGTAGCTAGGTTGCATGTGTGATTTGAGTGGTGGACACCATGTTGACACGAGAGCTACGGGATTTAATGGCTAGGTCACATGGGTGATAACGAGAGTTCACCATGTGTACACGAAATCCAGATTATGTGTTGGTGGAGCTATGTGCAAAAACCACTGGGTACCAAATGTTATTCCGAAGGGTTCAATGAGAAAAGCTTACTTAAAGAGATTTGTGTGGTTATGTGATGTGAAAGTGCACGTGTATTTGTGAGCTAGTGAAAATGTGGGTGAGTGTATATGTGTGCATGGGTGCATGTGAACTTAGAATTATGTCAATGATGTGTTTGGTATGCATATGATATTGGTAAGGTTATGTGGTAAGTTGATATGTGATGATATGAATTTTTAGTGATTTAGAGAGTTGGCATAATGTTAATTATTTGCATATAGACTTACTAAGCTTCTTAAAGCTTACACCTTTCTTTTTCTCCTTGTTCTATAAAATAGTCAAGCCAGCTCGGAGATCGAGAAGCATCAGAGGATCACCCACACTATCCACAACATTCTTTTGGTATTGTAAATGTACTCTTTTGGACTATGGCATGTATAGGGACTTAGTGGTGTTGTAAGTGTCATGTTGGTTTGGCTATATTGTGGCAATTGTCTTTTGATAAGTTATTTTGTAATTAAGGCCATGTGACTTGGCCAATATTGATATTAGTTTATTTATGGATCCTTTGAGGTAGTTCATGGAATGCTTGGTGTGTTTGTGTGTGGATAAGTTGAAATGAATGATTGATGGTTAAATGAGGTTATTTAGATGCCTAAAAATGTGTATGATATGTGGTTTCAAAATTGGTAAAGTTTGTATGTGTTTTGGGGCAAAGGATGGCTTAGAAAATAGCCTAACTTAGAGCCACACAGCCAACCACCACGGCCATGTGTGTAGGGTGTGTGAATTTTGCATGAAACTTTCGGAGAATAAGGACGTCACACGGCCTGGTCACACGGGCGGGCCTCGTGGCCGTGTGACCAAAATTGCATGCTGACATTATAAACAAAATACCCCAATTTTTCACACGGGGAGAGAGAACAATGTGTTGAGGCTATGTGAAGAACAAAGGCCAATGACACGGGCATGTGCTCGACCGTGTGAAAACCCCTGTAGGTTCGAAATGAAAAATAATTTTCCAATAATTCGACACAAGTAAGAGACATGGGCGTGTGACCACATGACCTGCCCACACAGACATGTCCCTATCTCACACGGGTGTGTGCCCTGTTTTTTACCTAAATTTGTAAATTTTTTCTCAGTTCTCGGTTTGGTCCTAGACCACTCCCAAATAATATTTTGGGCCCCGTAGGCCCATTTTAAGGATTGTATGATATATTACGAAAAATTTTTAATTTGGAATGAAATTTTATGGCTCGACTTTGTATGTTTGGTTATAATATTGTCCAGTAATGCTTCGTACTCGATTCCGGTATCGAACCCGGGGAATGGGTTTACATTTATTAGTATCAAAGCTATGGTTTAGTCAATTCTCGAACTACCGTAGCGTTGTGTGTGAGTTTAGCTATACATGCCATAGATATATTGTGATAGTGTGGTGACTCCTGACCTTTTTGAACTATGTTTTGGTTTTTTATATAGTAATGAATCCCGAACGAGCTGTAGCTGATGATGCTACTAGTAACGCGACGGCTACCGCACTGGAGAGTACGCCTATAGAAAGTAGACATGAGACTCTGAGTCAAGGAGACGAGGCTCAGGATGCCTTTCTCTGAATGATGAATGACCGGTATACTGATTTTGTCAGAGCAAATCCTAATGCTCAACCCCTCTCCTCCCCTGCCTATATCGCAACCAGTCCCCATAGCCCTACAGAGAGTTGACTTGGTAAGGGTGACTAAACCTCTGGTGGATAAAATTCATAAAAAAGGGGTCGAAGAGTTTAAAGCGAATATTGATGATGATCCAGAGAGGGCAGAGTTCTGGCTCGAGAATTCCATATGTGTATTTGATGGATTATCTTGCACACCTGAGGAAAGTTTAAAATGTGTCGTATCTTTGCTGAAAGACTTAGCCTATCATTGGTGGAAAACATTGATATCAATGGTCCCGTAGGAAAGAGTGACATGGGATTTCTTTTTGGAAGAGTTTCGAAAGAAAAATATAAGTTAGAGATTTGTTCATCAAAAATGGAAGAAGTTCCTTAAATTGAAGCAAGGTAATATGACGGTATGAGTATGAATGTGAGTTTGTTAGGCTCAGCAAATATGCCCCAGAGTGTGTTTCTACCGAGGCAATGATGTGTAGAAGGTTTGAAGATGGACTTAATGAGGACATCGAAGTGCTTGTGGGAATTCTAGAGTTAAAAAAATTCATGGTGTTGGTCGATAGAGCATGTAAGACGGAGGAGTTAAATAAAGAATAGAGAAAAGCGGCTCTTAAAGCTTGAGATGCCAGGAAGAGGCTGATGAGTAAGTCCTTTCAATCTCAATCAAAGAGGTGTAAAGAAACAAATCCTCGAATGACAACTTTAGCTGGGTATTCACATCGAGATCGGGGTAAAACATATTCTGGTTCTAAAGCCCAGGCTACTTCGATGGCCAGTACGGGTAACATATTTGAGCCTTCTTCATTACGAACAGAACAGGTGCTCCCCATAGAGACACCTGGGACAAATAAACTGATGATCCAACAGCTCCTGTATTTGAGCCTTAAGTTCTGCTAGCTCCTTCGGTGCCTTTTGGTAAGGGGTGATAGACACCGGAGCTGTACCAGGAACCAACTCGATCCCAAACTCTACCTCTCTGCTCGGAGCAATCCTGGTAACTCCTCTAGAAAAGCATCTGGAAAGTCCCTCACAGTGCAGATGTCCTTAACCGAAGAGTCCATGGAATCGGAAACACTGATGTAGGCCAAGAATGCCTCACATCCTTTCCTTACTAATTTTTCTGCCACCAATGCAGATATCACATTACTTAAATAGTCTCATCGTTCCCCAATCACGACTACCTCATTATCCTCCTTGGTCCTCAAAACAACCCTTTTCGTAGCACAGTCCAGAGTCACTCAATGCTTAACTAGCTAGTCCATGCCCAAAATTAAATAGAACTCCTCAAACGAAAACTCCATCAAATCAGCCAAGAATACAATCCCTTGGACTTCTAACGTTACATCTCTGAATAATCTACTAACTCCAATATACTACCCTAACGGACTCACCACTATTATCTCACTAGAAGGGCTCTTAAATGGAATCCCCAAAGCCTCAGAAACAGTACTAGCTACGTAAGAGTGAGTACAACCTATGTCTATTAGTGCAAAATAAGGTACATTAAAATTACAAACGTACCTGTGATGACATCCGGAGCATCTCCATCCTTACAGTGACATGCAGTATAAACCAGTGCAGGCTGCCTCTCCTCAGTCGGTCTAGCACCTTTGCCCAGTGCTCCCTGTCCTTGGCCTACGCCATTACCACCCTTGGCCTGTCCTTGGCCCCTAAAGTGGCTGCAGAACTACCCTCGGTGGCTGTGCAATCTTAGTAGTCAAAGCTTGCATCTAATTAGTCCTCAATGGACAGTCCTTAACACAGTGCTCAGTAGACCCACACCACAAACAAGCTCCAATAGCCCTCCAACACTCGCCCAGATGGTGTCTATTACAAAGCTGACAAATCGCCACACCAGCAGGTGCAGCAGTAGGCCCAACTCTCACGGGCCCATCAGTACGGCCTTTTTCTTAGGCCTCATCCCAGTATTTTAAGGCTTAGAATCCCTCTGCCTTCCCTTTCTTTTGGTTTTGGTACTCTGAACGCTTTACCTCTTTAGCGATCTTCGCCTTTTCAACCAGTATTGAAAAACCCCGCTCCCTCTGATGAGCTATCAGAACATGCAGACTGTCTCGGAAACCATCCTCAAATTGAACACAGTGCTCATACTCTATTGCTACCATGCCTCTCGTATAATGACTCAACCTCAAGAACTCATCCTCATACTCGGCCACCCAACGATCACCCTAAGTGAGATTCAAGAACTTACGTCGCCTCGTATCAACATAATAGGCTCTCACATTTAACTCTGGAAAGCCATCCTAAACAGATCCCATGACAGACGATCAAGCAGAGTGCCCTCCTTAACCGTGAGCCACCACTGATATGCCTCATTGTGAAGTAATGAAATAGCCCCCTTAAGTTTCTACTCATCAGTAAAATCCAAATCATCCATGATATGTTTCGTGGCCTCTATCCAGTACTCGGCCACATTAGGAGCAACTCCAGCGATGCCCCTGAATAGCTCAGCTGCATTGGCCCTAAGTCATTTCGTAACTAACCCACGGTGCCCAGAACTAGTGTTGGGCCCAACGACCCTCTCCAATATCCGTAGCATGGCTTGGGACAGTGCGTCGTCCCCAGTCGCACTGTCATATGACCCTGACCCAATCTTAGTAACAAGTGACATCGGTGTCTCGCCAGTGTCTAGATTCAGAATCGTATCTGATGCGAAGGGCTCAGGTCGAGCCCATCTACGGCCTCTACCTCAACCTCTAGTACCCTGTCCATGAGTACCCCGTGTGCTCATCGTAATTTCGAAATTATTTGTATTAACAGTTTTATGCAAATCAGTTTATAGTTCCAATATGTTATTAACAGATATTTTATGCAAACAGTATCAGAAGTTTAAAGTTTGTTATCGCGAGAAAATAGTCTCACTAAAGTTTTCATTCTACACTATCCAGAGTGCTTTAGTAAAGTATAATATCTATAGTAGTTTCATAGCATACAAAGAGTATTTTCAGTGTTTTCTAAGTATGCTTTCAGACAATTCTAACAGGGTTTCAGAAAACTTACTGGATCAGCTCCGGAGACTCGATGAACCACTTTTTTATTCCATAACATAATTCAAATCATTTCTTAAAGCCAAATTAAAACCCAAAACCATAGCCGAGTTTTGCAACTTGGCTCTAGTACCACTACATGTAACACCCTAAACCCGGCCTAGACGCTATGGCCGAATCTGGCGATGTCACATAAGAGTGTTTTGAAACCGATTTGAATATAAAAACTTGTTCAGATTTTTATCTTTTGCATAGTCAAAAAATATGTATTGGTTGGTTTGCTTGAAAACATTTCTTTTACGTAGAAGCTTTGACAATTGTTCATGCATACGAAAACCTTTAGTTTAGTTTAGGAAAAACGCAGTTGTTATGTTACAGTTTATAAACCAATAATAACAATTTAAAATACCCAAGTTAAAACCCAGAGTCCAAGTCCATCATTCATAAATTATCCCAAAAGTAAATAAAGTGGTAAAAGTATAACCTATAAATAAATGGTTCAAAACTGGTGGTCACCGTCGAGCCATTCGCTGTACCAATCCATCTGCTGCATGCATACAAACATAAATCACTAACAAGTAATTCGGGCCTAAGCCCTTTACAAAAATGGTGTGGGCTTTAGCCCACTCAGAAGCAGAATCAGATATAGACTTAGGGCCTTAGCCCATCATAAATATTGCATGCATATTAAATTAGAATATTAGAAACATGCCCACCAAACCTGCACACCATCTCCGTCCAACCCTACACACCATGTGGGGATAAAATTGACCCACCCAGCCCTACACACCAAGTATGGGGATAAAATCAACCCATCTAGCCCTACACACCAAAAGGGGTACCGTAATACGACACAAGTCAGAAATATGCAGCATAGCTGCCAGATATCAGGCTTAGAAGCCTTTCAGATACTTCTTTCACTTCATCAATCCCACCCCAATGCAATGCAACATACATAAATGGCATGCTAATATGCAGATTAACAGATCATATAATCAAATAGATACACATGCTCATAGAAACATGCTAACACATATATCACAATATCAAATCATGAAAAAAGGGTCTAAGATATCCTTACCGACCTTACAATAAGTCACGGTCGACTTGGGTGACTCGTGCAACCTTTCAGTACATTTCAGAAAAATGGGCTCACACGCCCATGTGGCCCACCTGTATGGACCCACATGCCCATGTGGCCCACACGGCCCAACTTGGCCTTGGCCGTGTGGATCATACGGCCTGGCCCAAAACCCCACACGCCCGTGTAGTTCACCCATGTGGGCCCACATGCCTGTGTGGCCCATATGACCCAATTGGTCGAGCCCGTGTCTCGCACACGGCCTCCTCGGCCATCACACACCGGTGTCGTGTGCCCATGTCAAGCGCGCACGGCCTAGTTCATCAATCACATAGCCGTGTCTTGCCATACGACCTCCATATGGGCAATCCACACGCTCGTGTAGCGTCGACAGTAAGCTTTTTGGCTTTCACCGAATCCTATTTTTTGTACAATTAGAGTACACACCTAGTTTATTTTTGACGTGTAATCAGTCCCGCGCACTCCAGAACCTATATTTAACAATCCAGAGTCTAAAATCAGTCACTTAAACGATATTTGATAGATACTTTAATGATATATTCTAACATAACACCGTGAGATTCTTTACCTTGAACGAACAATGGCGAATCCTCATTGATTAGAATGATGGTTAGTAGTCCACAGAATCGTGATTGTCTCCTAAACAGAAACAATCTCTTAGCAGCCCAACACTAAAAAAAATGAAACAAAATGCACCCCGACGCTTATCAAATTCGCACCCAATTTAGAGATAACCAACGACGATGAAAAAGGGCTAAAAATTGAGAATAGTGTGAAGGAAAACAGCATCAAATAAGAGTATTTCAGCTGAAAAAAAGAAAAAAGAAGGTGGAAAAGGAACTTGCAAAGAAATTCAATAGAAAGAGTGTGTAGAAAATTTGGGTAACTCCCTAATCCCTTGGTTTACTCCTACTAAATCACATCTGTTACAACTACTCGATATCCCAAACCAACTCAAACACTCCCACAGTAAGAGTAGCAAAAATAATGCATCAGTTCAGACTCGAACCTAAGACCTCCCTTACCCCAACACTCCTCTTAACCACCAGACCAGTAGGCCTATTCTAATAAGTTTTACAAATAAATTCTTATAAGCCTATTAAGCAAAGATTAAACTTTACTCATAAAAAGCCAAAATTTACCTAAATTGTGACTTGAACTTGGGACCTCCCACACACACCCAAAACACTTAACCAATGAAGCAGATAAATATTTTTTGTCAAATTAATCTCAAAAACACATACAGATATTTTTGTGCAACAAATTCAAAAAAGCCATAAATAAAGAAATTTAGGGCGTTATAATTTAATAGTCACTGGTGTTATGTTCATTATTGTTCTAGTTAGGTAAGTTTGTATAATATTATTTTGACTTAAGTAATTTGTGTTTCATTATACATGTGTATATATATTATTTGTGGTTGAAATATATGAATTATGAAGTTCGATGTTGAAAGGACTTAATTGCAAAGTACGATATTTGTAACACCCGTAACCCGTATCTGTCATCTAAATAGGGTTACAGAGCATTACCAAAGTTTACACTACAAAACTATCAAAAAAAAATTAAAACATTTAATTCACAACATCAACCATAGTAAAATCAATCATTAACATTCATATTGTCCTTTATACAAGCCCTCGAGACCTTAAAAACACGCTAGAAACAAGTTGGGACTAAATCAAAAACATATAGAATTTTTCAAACAAAGATGAAAGTTTCAAACTGCAGGGGTCACATGACCGTGTGGCTAGGTCATGCGACTCGCACGGCTGAGACACATGCCCATGCCTCAGGCAGTGTGGACATTCGAAGTAGGGACACATAACCGTGTCCCAACCCATGTTTGTGCCCGTGTAACTCTCTAACTTGGGTCACACAGCGTGTACCCTTCGAAATGACCTCACATGCACGTGTGCCAGGCTATGTGCTAGGCCATGTAACTGCCTAACTTGCAACCCTTTGTAAGCTACAATAGGCACACGGCCGTGTCGCATGGTCGTGTGTCACATACGACTGAGACACGTGCCCATGTCTTAGGCCGTGTAGGCAAGAATTAGGACAATTTCAAGCCAATTCTTTTACCCAAAATATTCACAGTTGTGCAACTCAAATGCACCCAATTCAAGCTTCAAAAATGTACCTAAAATATAGATAATCAAGCACCTTAATTTACTTGACATTAAACATATTCAAACATAAGCATATCAATAATTACTTAACATTGGCAATCCAAAGTCCATACCATTTCATATCACATTAGCTATTTTCAAACACACCAAAATGGTCATTCATAACATGTTTCTACTTAACCATTCCAACACATACAATTCAAGTACCAAATTGCCAAAATATTAACAATCATAAAAACCTTATATACATTCCAAAACATAATGGCTAAACTATCAACCAAAACACCTATACATGCCACTATAACTGAGACTTAAAAATATTAAAATCTACTGATATAGCCGATGGATAGTATGATAGATCTCTGACAACTTTCCAACCCGAACAAGCTTCTGATTAGCTACAAAACATAGAAAATTAACACAAGGTAAGCATGTTATACCAATGCACAATCTTAATTTCATATATACCAATCCAACATGAGAAATAAATGATTCATAAGCTTAAATCATATGAATTGATACTTTTTATTATCATGACAACACATATTTCCTACCTTCCATAGTAATAAGGTAAATTGCATCGAAAACTCTTACCGAAGCACACACAAAGTAAAATCACGATGGTTGTTGCCACCCCTTTTCATAGTTTGATAGTCAAAGCTATCCTTTTCCATATTTTGATAGCTGAAGCCATCCCTTTTCATAATTTGATGGTTGTCACCCTCTCTTTTCGTTGTTGATGGTTGTCACCATCCCTTTTCATAATTTGATAGCTGAAGTTATCCCTTTTCATAATTCGATAGTTAAAGCCATCCCTTTTCAAAATTTGATAGCCGAAGCCATCCCTTTTCATAATTCGATGGTCATCACCATCCCTTTTCATAGTTTGATGGTTGAAGCTATCCCTTTTCATAATTCGATAGCCAAAGCTATCCCTTTCCATTAGTCGATGACCGTCGATATGCCGTCAGATTTTTCCATTGAGACACAATTTGATATAATAATTTAATAGCGTTTATAACATAATTTAAAATGCTATTTCAACATACGAACTTACCTTGATGATAAAACGTAGAATGGAGTCGGTTAATTCGAAGCTTTTTCTTTGCCTCGATCTAGAGCCATACGTGGTCTATCTAGATCTAAATGAATAAATTCAATCAATTTAATAACTATTCTATTCAATTCAATGTAAATTCAAATTTAGCAAAATTACATTTTTGTCCATATAATTTTGATTTCATTTCAATTTAGTCCCTAGCTCAAAAAATGAAAATTTATGCAATTCATCCTTAACCCACTATAGTCAAATTTTATATAAGTCCCTATCAAGCCCTTTAGTTCATTTATTTCACAAATTCACCATGAATATTTTCTATTTTTCAATATAATCCCTATTTGAATATTTCATAAAAAATACTTAACAAAAGTTTTTTATCTAACAATCAGGATTCATTTTCTTCCATCAAACATCACAAACAACTAAGATACATTCATGGTAAAACCCTAAACATTCAACAATTTTGCAAATTAGTCCCTAGGCTAGCTAGATTAAGCTACAATGACTCTAAATTTGCTAACAATGTTGTACTGTTCATATGGTCATTTTAGCTAACGATCTCAATTTGCTACATGGTACAGGAACAAGATCATGTGACTTTAGGTAAAGTTTTGCATTTAGGTCTAGACGGTTAGATATACACCCTAGCGACACGGCTATGTGACTCTTTTCCATACCATTTCACCTTTCCACATAGCCTGGGCACGTGGCCATGTGACTTCTTTTTGCTAAAATTTCCCTACTTTTTGTTAAGTTTTCAATTAGGTCCCTATTTGATTCTGAGTTGTTTTGAAAGCTTTTATAAGCTCGTTTAAGTCTCGATTTTTTTTTTGTAAATCATGTTATACTTAGATTATGAAATGTTTTATTTTTCAATTGAATGTTTAAAGTTGAAATTATATTTGACAAGAGTTGTTAACTATCGTAGCATCCTATAGCTCGAGTTTGACGACCGAATGGGCTGAGGGGTGTTACATTTGATGGTATTAGAGCTACAGTTTAGCTGATTCAAAGATTGAATGTAGCATGTATTGAGTTTAGAAATACATGCCACTTTATATCCTGTGATAGCATGATAAATCCTGATCTGTTTTGACTTGTTTTTCTTATAGATAAAATATGTCAACTTAATTTAATCGAGTCATTTTCCACGAGGTTGATAGTAATCTCCCAACTTTATAGCATGAGGATATTTAGAGTATGCCCAATTCTTAATGGCCAAGAAGTGAAGCGCGAGGTGCCTTCTTCCAAATGATGAATGACTAATTTACAGAATTTGTACGAGCACACCCTGCGACTCAACAACCTCCACCCCCACTTGTACTTACCCGAACACCCTTTCTTTGATGTCAAAGTTAAATTCACTATAAAGTTAATACTTGGAACTAATCTGATCTGAATTGCCTCATATAAAATGGCTCTAACCAATCTACAAGAATGAAAAGCACAGTTGTAAGAATTGATTGACAGAGGTTTTATTCGGCCAGGTGTGTCACCTTAGGGCACACCAGTTTTATTCTTGAAAAAGAAAGATGGGTCGATAAGGTTGTGTAATGATTACCGATAATTAAATACAGTCACCATAAAAAATAAATATCCACTACCCCATATAGATGAATTATTTGACCACTTGAAAGGAGCCACTGTGTTTCTAAAGATAGACCTCTGATTTGGTTACTATCAGCTATGAGTTAAAGATGCTGACTTGTCAAAAATTGCATTTAGAACCCGTTACAGACATTATGAGTTTTTATGATGCCTTTCGGTTTGACTAACACCCCTCTAGCACTTATGGACTTAATGAATTAAGTTTTTCAGCCACATCTAGATAGATTTGTAGTTGTATTGATTGATGATATTTTGATCTATCCTAAGAACGAATCTGAACATGCTCAACACTTGAAAATCATATTGCATACTTTACGTGAGAAACTATTATATGCAAAGTTTAATAAATTTGAGTTCTAGCTCAGGAAAATTTCAACAAAGTTTTGAACAGTTGAAAACCATGTTGACAGAGGCAATAGTGTTGACTCAGCTTGAATCGAGAAAGAATTTATTATTTAAAGCTATGCTTCATTGAATGGTTTAGGTTATGCTCTTATATAGGACGAAAAATTTATAGCTTATGCTTCTTGACAACTTAAACCACGTGAGACAAATTACCCGACTCATGATTTAGAGCTGGCTGAAGTCATTTTCAATTCAATGATTTGGCAACATTATCTATATGGCGAGAAATGTCATGTTTTTACTAACTATAAAAGTTTGAAGTATTTAATGACGCAAAAAAAATTGAACTTGCGACAATAGAGATGGGTTGAACTATTGAAAGACTTTAATTGGATAATTGATTGCCATCCGAGTAATGCTAATGTTGTTGCTGATGCCATAAGCTGAAAATCACTTTTTGCGTTGAAGTCGATGAATGCCCAGTTGAATTTAGAATGTGATAAATCTACATTAGCTAAGCTAAGGGCTAAACCTTTGTTCCAATAGAAAATTGGGTGCTGCAAAATGATTATCCGAATTTATTAGCTAAGTGGAAACTAGCTGAGGATGGTCAGACTATCTATTTCAGTATTACTACCGATGGTAGCTTATATTTTCATAACAGATTATGTGTACCTGTTGATTCAGAGTTCAAATAGAATATTTTAAACGAAGCTTATCACAGTGTCTATTCGATGCGTCCGAGCAGTAATAAAATGTATTGTGATTTAAGTCATATGTATTGGTGTCCAAAAATGAAACGTAAGATCTATGAGTTTGTATCAAAATGTTTAGTGTGTCAACAGGTGTGTAACATCCTAAATTTTGGGCCTAGGAGAAATGGGCTTCATGTATCAGGGAAATTTTGAATTTTTATGGTCAAGAAGATTTTTGCAATTTTATGTTTGGGTTGTTAATTAAGCGATTTGGAGTGATTGGGGGATGTTTAGGAAGTCCTGGGTTCAAATCTAGACTTTAAGAAAAAAATTAGTTTTTATCTTTAAGGGATATTGGCGTTACAAGGAAAGGCTTAAAAATAATTTTAAATAAAGATGGACGTATAGAAGTAAGTGGTCTAGTGGCTAGGAGTGCTGGTAGCATGTAGAAGGCCCAAGGTTCTAATCTTGGCCACGGCATAAATTCTTTTAATTTTCACATAAGGGCATAGAGGCTGGCGTTTAATCTTTATATTTAGTTGAGGGTGACTCGTGACACAAAAATAGATTCTAGAAGGGTGGCTAATAGCGTGCTGGGTATTTGGAAGGGAGCAGGTTCGAGTCAGCTTAAGGGAATAAAATCGTTATTTTTTTAAGGTTTAAAGGGAACATGGCACATAGGAAGGAAGGCTTAAATTTAGTTGCGTGGGGTTATTGGCATGAAAGTTGATTCGGTATAGTGGCGAGGCATGTGTGTATAAGGGGCGTGTTTTGAAGGTCGCTGGTTCAAGTTGTATAGCAGGGGAAATTTTCTTTTTATTCTTGAATAAAATGATGGCTTCAGCAGGTAAGGGTTAAATTTATTCCCGACCATATTATAGTGTAAAGGAGAAACGTAGTGCAGTGGCCAGCAGTATGCTTTTGGGGTGTAGTGTCAGTGGTGAGGGCTGGAGTTTGAGCCTCACCCTGAGCATGAGTTTAAATTTTTGTTGCTTGTGCGTGAAGATTTGGTCAAGCAGTGAATGGAACCTGCTGTCGGTGATCAAACCAAGCAGTGGAATTTGGACTGATAGGCTATTGATTTTAAGTTGCTAATAAAGAAAATATTATGGTAAATTGGCCAAATGTGGGATTAATTTTTCTGCCATTCGGTCATTTGAGATTTGGCTAATAAGGCTTTTAAATTGCTTCCCTTTTATTCTTAATTTTGACCAAATGGGAAGGGAATCTATAGTTGCCAAATTAAGGAGTGTAGGCAAGGATTTTTGGCATATTGTGGAATTGAAGATTTGTTTTCCATTTTGTTTCTAACCTTGACCGACACCATCATTTTCTTTGCTCAACACAAAAGTCAGTTGGCTGATTTGATTTCTCCCCTCTTGGTATTTTTCCTTTCCATTCTTTTGAATCCAAATTAAACACACCTCCACTCCATTTGTTTTGAACTAACACATACATATTTTGCTTATACCTTTCAAGTACCTTTCTCTTTTCTTTTGATTTTGGCAATATCGAATGCACATTAGTCACTTCTCTTCTCTTTTGGCTTTGCCTTAACTGATTGCAATTTGCTTCATAGCTAGTGTCATGGCCGACTTCTCTTAAACCAAACATTCTGTCTCTTGTTTGACCAACCTATACTTTATTTCTCCTATCTCTTCTTATTGTTCTCTCTGGCCAAATATTCATACTTGTCATTCACTCTCTCTTTTTCCCCTTATGCAATAGTAGTCGAATGTACTATAGCCAAGTTGTACCCTTCTCCTTCTTGATTATCGATTTCGATTGTGACCAAGCGTCCGAGACTCGAATTCCTTTCCTTTGTGAACGATCTCTAGTTTTGGGTAAGTATCTTAATTGCAAGTGTTGCCTATGTTTTTTAGAAAATTACATGTACCATTATGTGATTAATTGCTTTCTTCTAAGCGAGGGTCTTATGGCATTGTATTTTGATCGATTGTGATTAGAGGATCAATTTGTTTAAAGGGAGCATGGGCTGGATATAGGAGAAACCCCTAACAATCTTGTACCTACCAAATCTTGTTAGTAGTTTATCGATCAAACCGTGGGTAAGTGTTGTTGGCCGAATACTCTATAGTTTTGTATTTTGGGATTGTAAGACATGTTTTCTTAATTGATGGGGCCTAATAAGATGTATGTCATTTCAGGTATTCAATCAAGTGGTGATATTGATTGTAGTCAATTGATTTAAGAGATTCAAGATCATTTGTGCGCATAAGGTGAGGTGGTGTGTATTTTGGATTAAGGGTTGGAAATGTTTAACCCTTGTGACTGTTAACTAATAAGGCATTGATGGATTGTAGGTTTTCTACAAAGGAGTTAATTGCACACCACGTATTCAGGTGTGTGTTATCGCACTTTTTGGATACTTAGGCGAAATGCCGAATCGGCAAGTACCGAGAAGTCGACAAATCGATTGTTGGCCACATGGGCGTGCGAATGTTCATGTGTTTGATTAAGGTCACGGATTGTGGCCCTACATTGAAAAACGACTTTCATGAGTGATTTCATGAGTTGGGCTGAAACGGGCTGAATTGGCCCATGGGCCTGCTAAATGGGCTTTAGGCCGTATTCGAATCTCTAGACTATTTGGCTGCATGTGTCACTAGATAACCATGGGCTTACTAATTGGCCTTCACATACGAAGGACCACACTGATAAATGACTGAAATGCCCCTAAGGGTAAAATGACCAAAATACCCCTCGTGGGTAAGTTATCTTTTTTAACTCTATGTAATGTTTGAATGGTTATGTATGTTCTGTTATATATATGTATGTGTATATATTCTGTATTGTGACATTTCATGACATTGAGTATGTTGCATTGCATGGGGGATGGGATATATGTATTGGAGGAAGTGTACTGTATTGGCAGCTCCACTGCATTATTCTATTGGCTTATAACCTATTATACTGGTAGCACTGCTGCATTTTATCGATAGTGCCGCATCGGTACTATACTGTAGAGTGTACGGTTGGGTGGGTTGATATTATATTCTCACATGGAGTGTAGGGTTGGATGGAGATAGAGTGTAGTGGATGGATGGGTAGGATTCTGATTACATGCCATACTGATATTGTATTTGATTCTAATTGCATGCCATACTGTTACTGTATTTGGATTCTGATTGTATGCTATACTACTTACTGTAATAGGCTTAGGCCCACTGATTGCTACTGTTATGGGATTTATCCCATTCTGATTCTGTTATATTATTATTGACGGGATTACACACTGAGCATTCGTATATTCACCCAATTATTTTAACTGTATAGGTAATTTGAGGCATAGGCGATTCAGTGCTACGTGGACTTGGAGGCGGCCACACTCTGCTTTTATATTGTGCTTCTTTTTATTTATTTTAATTATGGTTTTACTTTGGGTTTGTAAAAAGGCCGTTATTTAATTTCTTTTAATATTGGGTTTATTTATCTGCATGTTTATAATCTGTTAGCTTTAGAGCGCGTTTTATAAAATGATTCCTGTTTTCCAAAAACCACGTTTCCACAACAAATGTGAATCTAACAAAGCTTCCGTAACAAATATGTTTTTCCGAAGTAAACTATTTTCATAACCTGATTAATCAAAGATAGATGGAATGGTGATTTCTTTAAAATTTCTTTAAGAAGGGTTTTCAATGAAAACATGATTTTCTAAAAACACTTTAATGTGACACACTAAACTCGGGTTTAACTTCTAGGTCGGGTTTGGGGTGTTACAAGGTGAAAGCTGAACACTAGGTTCCGTCAGGAGTGCTAAAACCTATTATGATTCCAAAGTGGAAGTGGGAACAAGTTACGATGGATTTCATATTGGGTCTACCTTTGACGTCGAAGAAGAAAGATTTTGTTTGGGTAATTGCAGATAGACAGATGAAATAAACTCATTTTATTCCCATCAAGATAGATTATTCACTTGACAAACTAACTGAGTTATATATCTTTGAGATTTTTAGATTGCATGGTGTGCCATTATCCATTATTTTTTATAGAAACTCAAGATTTACCTCCAAGTTTTAGGGTAAACTACACAAGGCTTTAGGTAATAAACTTTATTTTAGTATAATTTTTCACCCACAGACAAACGGACAGTTAGAGCAAGTAATTCAGGTCTTGAAGGATATGTTACGATGTACTATCCTTGAGTTTGAAGCCATCTGGGAGAAATATCTATCGTTAGCCGAGTTTTCCTATAATAATAACTATCAATCCAGTGTTGAAATAGAACCGTTTGAATATTTATAAGGAGGTAAATGCAAAACTTCGCTATACTGGTCAAAATTGAATGAAAGAAAGCTAGATAGAACAAATTTGGTCAGGGAAACTAAAGATAAAGTCTCTATTATTTGTGTTGTTTCAAAGCTACGCCAGATTTTCAGAAATCATATGTTGACTTAAAAGAAAAGACACCGAATTTAGGCTCATGATAAATTATTCTAAAAGTGTCGCCCTAGAAGAAAGTTCTATATTTTGGCTAAAAAGGGAAACTTAGTCTGAGGTTCATTGATTCGTATGAGGTTCTCGGAAGAATACAACATGTAGCATATCGTTTAGCTTTTTTGGCAGAACTGGAAAAGATTTATAATGTTTTCACTTCTAGAAGTTGCCACGATATAGATCTAATCCTTCCTATATGATTTTTCTAGTTGGAATAGAATTACAGCCTGATATGGCATATAGTAAGGAGCCAATGAAAATTCTGACTCGGGAAATTAAATAGTTGAGAAATAAACAGATAGCATTAGTAAAGGTTCTATGGAAAAGTCATGGTATCAAGGAAGTCACCTGGGAACCAGAAGAAATATGAAATTGTAGTATCCAAACCTTTTCTTTGGTACGATTTTCGAGGAGGAAAATTTTTTTGGGGGAAATTGTAACAGCTCGTTTTTAGTGTTACTAGAAATGGTGGTTTTGGAACCCTATTTTTTGATGATCGAGCCAATAAATATTATTTATTAATATTTACTATTCAATTTTGGTTTTATATTAAATTTTAGTCTGGTAATTTTATAGATTGAATGTTAACTAAAAAGTTTAATTAGATTTTGTTAGAGGTTTTATGTGGCAATTATATCATTTGGTTTTATACTGAACAGTTTAAGAAATTTTTAAAGGTAAAAATTAACATAAAAATTAAGTTAAAACTTATAACATAAAAGAAACAAGGTGAAAGAGAATATTCTTTCTACTTCTTGATCCTCCACCACTTCTCCACTTTTATGAAGCCATAGGGTTTGGCAAGCTTTAAGTTATCATTTGGCGAGTTTGATTTGTCTATTTCTTACAATTTTTATGTTTTTAAGATCCCAAAAGCTTGATTTAGCTGGCTCATTGACTGTTTCGCAAAACTGTTAAAGTTCTGAAAAGTTACCATTGGTGTATTTTGAGGTTTTTCTTGATAAAATGTTGCATGCTGAACTTGGATGTTAAATAGGACTAAATTGTTATGTAAATTTTATTAATTTAAAGTATAGGGACTAAAACATAATGATGCATTTAGCATAGAACTTTTGTAAATCTTGATTATAGATATTGATAAAAGGATGAAATTGAAAATGGATTGAAAAATAAAGCTTAATTATAAAGACACGTAAGTTTCGGTTTTAGGGACTAAATTGAATAAAAGTAAAAGTTCAAGGAAATGTTGTAAAATTTTATAAGAAGATCATACGCATATGTTTAGATATTATAATGTATTTTGAGTTTATAATTGAATTAAATTATTATATATATCAAGAATAGAATCAACAGGTCGATAAACGCGAAAAAGGAAAATTTGTTGAATAGTCCTTGGTGTTGTGTTCATTGTTGTTCTGGTTAGGTAAGTTCGTATAATATTATTTTGACTTAAGTAATTTGTGTTTCATTATACATGTATATATATTATTTGTGGTTGAAATGTATGAATTATGAAGTTCGATGACGAAATGACTGAATTGCAAAGTACGATATATGTGTCTTAAAGGAATAGATAGACAATGTGGAATGTTAATTGAACCATTTTTATGTATGAGACAATGTTATATTCATGGAAAGTATATGAGAATTGATTAAAGGCTCGTGTGAACTTAGTGAATGATTAATGGTTCGTGTGAACATTTTGGCCCGATTATAAGTGGCATTTACATAGGTGTAAACGGTTATATAGTGCAAAGTTGAAAATTATGTTTTAGTTTATTTTAGTGTGATATAAGTGTAATGTTGTAAGAATTAATGTTTTTTTGGCTAGTTGTGGCATGAAATATTATATATGCTTTGGGCTAATATGGTGAACCTTGCTTTGTAACAACTTGCCTAGTGTATGTCATACTAATATGTCATTAGCGTATAATTGGGTAAGCTAGGGTACAAAATGGGTGAATTATTCGTTAAGTTTTTGGATGACGTATTGTGTCAACTTGACAATATGCCTTTTTGATGGACACCTTGCTGAAATTCGCCATTTGGAAAACTCTAGGGTTTAGCAGACTCTTTTATGAGATGATCTGACAACCCTGAATGTTATGGGCAAACTGGTTAGTTCTTAGAGCAATAGAATTGTTTTACGAGGAAATGATAACTCAATGAGTATCATTAGAGTTTAGTTGAGACCTAGATGGAATTGAACTAAAATATTGTAAATTACAACTTGATATTTTTAGGTTGTTGAATGACTTGTTTAGCTGGTTGCTTAAGTGCACAATAAATGGTTTACCACTCTGATTAGTGGTAGTAATTGCATTTGGTAAAAGATTAGACTTCAAATTTTGTTAGGCAAGTTTAGTCTCAGATTTCAAGGGTGATAATGGGATGTCTGACCTTCCCACTCAGCTTATTTTCCATTATCTGTGCTATAAAAGGGTGCCTATAGCCGGCATGTCTCGCCTTTGTTTTCTTTCAATGTTCTTCCCTACGTCTCTATGAAATTTTAAGTTATCTTTGCTAGAGGAGATGAGGAAGGTTTCCAAAAGCTTGCCAAAACGCCATTGATAAGTACTAACTGACTAGTAATTTTCTAGGAAACCCTTGGGTTGATGTTGAGGGAATTTACGTCTTTGCATTAGTGCATGCATGATCTAATTTTAATAGATAAATGGTGTGATAGATATGATTGTTTCTTATTAGCTCAAGTAGCTAGTGAAAGTCCAAGCAATCTAGGCAAATGACCAGTAGAGTAGATTATGTCCTGAAGTTTCTGGTGAGTTTCTTCTTACTTCCTTTGAGTTACGAAAATCTTACGATCTAAGGATTGTGTAAAGCAAGTTTTCTTAACTGAAGATGGGTCGATGTGTTGTAAATCAATGTGTGAGTAATAAACCAATGTTGTATGTGTAAGCATGAACATGATCGAGGTGAAATACCCACCTTGTGTGCAAGCCCAATACCCGATTATCTATGACATGTGAAATGTGGAAAGAAGCTTTATTTGTGATGCCTCCAGTAGGGCAACTTTATTACAAACCGGACTAGCAAATCACAACCTAACCTTGTAAGAGAACATGTGTTCAATTTAACAAGGAATATGAATATAAATATGATTATGGCTTACATGCGATTCTGATTTCTGAAATATGGGTTTAAGGCTGGCAGAAGGATATGTCATAGGTCAACATACATGATTGAGAGAAGTATGCATAAGTTGGCAGTATGTATTCGACAAGGGTCTTATGTGTGTTATATTGGGGAAGTGTTGTCAGCAGAGAACTGTACTCGGAACTTGATGTAATGTGTCTACAAGACTAAGTCTCGAAATTATGTTTATTTTGTGGATTATTATTGGTAATTTGGTAATCAATTTACGTTTATTTAAAACTCACTAAGTTCAAATGAACTTACTCCATTACTTTTCTTTCTCAGGCATTTGAGTAGTAGAAGAAGATCAGTAGAATAGAACTATCCCAGAGCTGTATCTGCAAATGAACCACTTGTTAATTTTTGTATCATGCATGACTATGTTGCCGGATGGCACATAAATTCTTTTTGTAAATAACTTTTTTAATTCACCTTATCGTCTATATTGTTCCATTTTTAAAAGATACCCTTATTATATAAGTGTAAGACAAGCTTTCTTGATTTGTAGATTATGACCTTTTTATATGTAATAACATTGATGGTAGTGAAGCATTAATAGGTTGACTCTCACAACCCCTATTGTTTTCTCCTTTAAAGATGTGTTACTGATTTAAAGAACAGAAAAATGGTTTATAACTAAAAGGGAGCCTTCATAACTATTTTTCAAAGATTTAAGTAAAACCAAAGAATTTTTAGATCCATTAGTAACAGATGTAATGCCCCAAAATTATTTTAATTTATTTTTGTATGTTTGTAACACAAATATCTATCTGCTTCAGTGGTTATGTGTTCTGGGAGTGTCTAAGAAGTCTTGGGTTCAAGCATTATCTTGGGCAAAAAATATTTTTTTAAAGGAATAAACCCTGTCTTTAGGAAATAGGCTTTTATTTAAATGTGGGTAAACCATGACAAAAAAGGCCTGCTGGTCTAAGGGATAAGTGGTATGTCATCTATGCTTGAGGACTGGGGTTCGAATCTTGGTGAGCGTGGTGGAGTGTTTTATTTTGCTATTGTGCCATGGGAGTGTTGTGGTTTGACCAATTACTGAAGTGATTGAGGGGAATTTGAATTGAGTTGTTGAGGAATCAATTTGAGTGATTTGAAGAGAGATTTAAGGAGGAAAATAAGGGTTTTTGAAGGAGTGGAAGTGTTGTGCCAAATTAGGACTTTAGGCACTCCAATAATTCGGCTGTGCAAATCACTATCGTTTTTTGTCACTCTTTTGGTTATTTTTCCTATCTATTGCATTTGGGGACCGATTGTTGATTAGACATCATTTGGTTTTTCTTTTTAGTCTATTCCAAATTTGCTTTTCCCTAAGTTCTTTGGGTGGCCGAATGCTCTCTGTCTCTCCCTCTCTCAAACTTTGGCTGATTACTCCCTATTCCATTTTCTCTCTCAATTCTTCCCATTTCTTTCACCTAGCTGATTGACTGATTACTTCTTATTCTCTTTCCCTCTCTCCATCTTAGTTTGTGGTAGCCAATTACCCATTTCTCTTCTCTCTCTATTCCTTCGGCTTTTATCGAGTGTCCTTTCTTGCATTTTTAAAATCGAATACCTTTTTCTTTTTCCCTCTCCTACTTTTAGCTTTTCTCTAAAAGGGGGGTTGAATTTGGTGTTTTCTATTCCCTTGGCCGAATACTTGGTTTTTCCTTTCTCCCTCATCTGTCGACTTCTCTTCTCCTAGCAATTGGTTCTGTCCAACACAAGTTGCTTTTGGTTGGTAAGTATTGCGGTAAAGGCAGAAGTTATGTCTCAAGCGTTGTAAGTAGTGTTGTTCTTTATTAAATGGATTAGGTTATTAAGTCTCGAATCTATTGCAGGATATCTCTAAAGGGGTTGTGATCTGTCGCTTGTAATGGATTAAGTGTGCTATCTTCTGTTGATCGACCAAGGCAAGTGATTAGAATCTCTTTGATAAGTGATATAACAAAAAGGATTATTGATCTTGTTATTAAAAAGGACTGATGGTGGATTGTGTTTGAATCTAGGGTTGGAGCACCTGTGGATTATTTGCACATTTTCATAGACAAGGTGTGTAACCACACTGCCCAAACTTTAGATCGACAAAAATCGAAAAATGTGACCTTTGATGCCACATGGGCGTGCGCTCACTCGTGTGGTAATCCAAATGTATAGACCTGGGCGTTTGATCGTGAGGCCACCATGAGCGATTTCATGAGCTAGGGCCGTTTTGGGCCACATTAGGCCATGTAGGCCCTACGGGCTTGTGGGCCCCATAGGGTAAACCACACAAATCTTTGGAAAATATGGGCTAGGCTGTATAACTCACACGGCCGAGGCCATTTTTGGGCTTTACGGGCTACACGGGTGTGTGGGCCTACATGGGCCGCATTATGGGCTTTGGGCCCATTTTCACTATTTAACTGTTAAGGTTGCACGGGTCACCCGAGATGACTGTGGACCTACTATTGGGTCGATAAGTATACCTAGACCCTAATTGGATGAAATGACTGTTATACCCTTATGAGGTAAAGTGATTGATATACCCTATGATATGTATGACTATAATCGAGCAGGACACTTTTACATACATGGATGACATTATGACGTGACATATTGCATGGGGATGGGATTATTATGATTGGAGGAAGTGTACTGTACTGGCAGCTCTACTGCAAATACTGTTTAGTGCCGCAACAGGCAATAATTTTTGGAGTGTAAGGATGGGTGGGTTGATTTTATCCCCACATAGAGTGTAGGGCTGGGCAGAGTGGAGTGTAGAGGCTAGTTGGGTAGGATTTCTGATTGCATATATAAATTGTTACTATCACTATAATGGGCAAAAGCCCTAACTAAAACTGAACTATTACTGATGCGGGCTTAGGCCCAAACTGTACTTGCTTACGGCATGATTGACTGTTTGCTTATATGGGGTTACGCACTGAGTTTTCGTAAACTCACCCTTCTATTTTAACTGTACAGGTAATCCCCAGACTTAGGCGGGTCGGTGCAACGGAGGAATTAGCGGTGGCCACACAGCTTATTCAATTTGACTTAGTACTTTTTAATTATGTTTTGATCATTTGGGTATTTTGATGTAATAATGGCCTTTCTTGGATTTTATTTTTAATTTGGGGGTTTTTTTAACTTTACTTTATAACTGCTAGTAGATGTAGTAAACGAGGTTTTTAAAACAAGTTAAATGTTTTATCAAAATACGTGCAGGTACGCACCTGTTTTAAAAAGCTTCCACTATTAAATGAGATTTTGATAATGCATAACGTTTTTAAAAGTAAATGGCTTTAAATAATAAAACATGTTTGAAAATGAGCGACATGTTTTTGAATTAGTGAAAGATAATAAAAAGGAGGTTAAATCGAAAAAGAGTTTTTATGGCAAACTTGTTTTATGTAAAACACATCAATGTGACATCCCCAGATTCGGCTATAACCTCCAAGCTGGGTTTGGGGTGTTACAACACACCAGTCCATTAGGCAATATGTCTTACTGAATGATGTATGCCAAGTCTTCCTAACAAGCTAAAGGATGTTACATTGCTTGATGAATTTTGGCACTTAGAAATTATGATTTTGTGATGAAAGATTAAGAATTGATATTATTGTATATTTGATAGTAAATGCTTTGATTTAGAGTTGTTGTATTGTGGTGTCAATTGTAGCACATTGGTTAGAAGATTAGGCAATGTTATATAATGGGTCTTGACATGTTTGAATAGGTGTATTGTGAATATAAAAATTGGTACGTGTTTGGATTGGTTTGGGATAGGTAACTTGCATGAAAGGAACTTTAAGTTGCACGCGATCTGGCATATGGCCGTGTGTCAACACACAGGTAGATGACATAGCCATGTCACCATTGATGGAAGTTGATTTTTACACCACTCAGTTACAAAAAGTTACAAGAGCTGGCCACACGCCTGTGTGGTATTGTTCATATGGTTGTTATTTTAGCAAACGATCTTAATTTGTTACATGCTCCATGAACACAATCGTGGGACTTTAAGTTGAAAATTTTGCATCTAGGTCCACACTGCTTCAATTAGCTACAAAGCCTAATGAGACGGTCGTGTAACTCTTTTTTGCTGAAATTTCTCTACTTTTTATTAAGTTTTCAATTAAGTCCTTATTTGATTCCGGGTGGGTTTGAGAGCTTTTGTAAGCTCATTTAAGTATCAGTTTTGTTTATAAATCATGTTATACTTAGATTACGAATTTTTTTATTGTTTGATTGAATATTTAAATCTGAAATTATATGTGACAAGTGTTTTTAACTATCGTAGCATCCTATAGCTCTAGTCCAACGATCAAATCGGCTAAGGAGTGTTACATTTAGTGGTATCAAAGCTACGATTTTGTTTATTCTAAGACTAAACATAACATGTATTGAGTCTAGAAATACATACCAGCCTTGGAGCATGGGGCTATTCAGAGTGAGACCAATTCTCAATGGCCAGAAAGTAAGGTGCAAGGTGCCTTGTTTCTAATGATGAATGAATGGTTTACAGAATTTGTGCGAGCCAACCCTGTGACTGTAACAGCCCAAGTTAGGGCCTAGTCAAAATAGTGATTTCAAAACCACAAATTTGAAGTAGAAATGTATATTTCATGATCATTATTAAGTTTGTGGCATGCTTGTATGATAGTGAGAAAATTTCATGAAGGAAATTTTGAGAAAATATGACTAATTTGTCCTTTAGGACTAAATTGCAAAAGTTACAAAATTAAGTTTCTAGAAGGTTTAAGTATGAAATAGCATAAGAGGAATTAATAGAGGCCCTTAAATATCAAATAGACTAATTTTTAGCATGATGGACAAAAATGCCCATGGAAGAGAAAAATATCAAAGAAAGGCCATAAGGGCATTTTGGTCATTTGGTAAAGTTAAGTAATAAAAAGGGAAAAAAAGCAAAAATCTTATCCATCTTCTCCAAGGGGTGCCAAAAATTTGAAGCTCCATAGTTAGGGTTTTATTTCAAATTTTCAAGCTTCAAGTAAGTTCAATTTGGTCACGTTTTTAATTTTCTTTGTATTTTTGAAATCCTTGCAACATGATCAAGCTATTTCTACCACTAATTTGAGCTAGGGTTCACATTCAAAATTTTGCCCATGCATGACATGCAAGTAAATTGATGCCTAGTGGTAGAAAATGAAAGTTTAAAGTATAATAAACATCTTTCTCTAAGTGTAATAAACATCTTTCTCTAAGTGATTTTCATGAGAAACCCTAATAGGGACTAAATTGCAAAGTTAATAAAATGTGTAGTAAATGTACAAAATTTATGAGAAATGTGGCTGCTATAAGCACATGACAGGTTCGACTAGGCTTGGGTAACCTAGAAAATAAGTACATTTCATTATACGAGCCTAGGCACCATTTTGCAAATATGCAAAAGTTTAGAGGCAAAATTATAAATTTTGCCAAAGTGTCAATTATGAGCTATTTAGTCAATGTGAGTGCTAAATAAATTAAATTTGTCATTTTAGATCAAGAAACATGAAGCCAGGACCGAAATCGGGAAAAAAGTAAAGTTGTGGACTAACCCGACCATTCACCCATATTTTGGACCTAAGGTAAGTTGTATGTGATAATTTAGCTTGTATGTTATGTAAATTCTTTATGATGATTTTCTATGAAATTATGATATTCCATGAAGTCATGGATGAAATTTTGCATGAATTATGTACAAATTCCATGAGATTTTTTATATGAATTTCTACCAAGAAATGATGAAACATGAAATAGAAATTGCATGTAAGTGAAAAAGGATACGAAGGATACCGTAATCATGTCATGAGTATTTTTAGGTCCTGTATAAGACCATGTCTGGGACATGCCATCGACACTGAATTGAAATCCCATGTAAGACCATGTCTGGGAGATGGCATTGGCATCGAGATGTGATCCCCTGTAAGACCATGTCTGGGACATGGCATGGGCATCCGAGACGAGGTCTTGTGTAAGACCATGTCTAGGACATGGCTTCGGCACTGAGATGAGATAAGGATCCCCTGTAAAACCATGTCTGGGACATGGCATGGGCATCTTATATGAGATTTCGTGTAAGACCATGTCCAAGACATGGCATCGGCATCAAAGTACGATCTCGTGTAAGACTATGTCTCAGACATGGCATCGACATCGATGTGTGATCCCATGTAAGACCATGTCAATGAAATGGCATTGGCATCATTTCATGAGATTGACTTACGTGTATCCTTTGGTATTCTAAAAGGATCTTAAAGTAAAAAGTATCCAAGTGGATAAATTTCAAGAGAAAGGCTAAGGTTTCATGTTGAGTGTTGCAAGTATATACAAGTAAGTTATGAGAAATTGAAAGTACATTGTTATGAGAAATACAACACGAAAAGCATGAGTAAGTTATATGATTGAGTAAGTCATGAGGAGGAGTATGAAATTATATGAAATTCATGATAAATGATTTAAATGATGATTCATGATTTTTGTTTCTATTTTATTCATGCAGCTTACTAAGCATATATGTGCTTACTCTTTTCCTTTCCCTCTTCCATGTAGATTTGCCGAACCAGCTCAGGGATCGCTAAAGTCAGAACTCAAAGTCACACTATCAAGCCATCCATTTTGGTATAGTAAAGTTGGTCATTTTGTTGTATGGCATGTATAGGAAGTTTGATTACTTTTGATAAGTGTCCTTTTGGTGTAGCCAAAGTCATTGGCTAGTAACATTACTCATGTGGTATTGTAACAGCCTTATAAATGGGCTAATGTTGATTAAGTTATACCTTATTTATTGTGGATGAAATTCATGAGTATGAAAATTGCAAGTTCAAGTAGAGTATTGATAGATGAGAATGATGTGCATAATGGCATATGGATGCTTTAATTGCGAGTATTTAGAGAGTATATTATGCCTTAATGTGTGCTATGGAATTGGTATTGTGTTTGGCTATGTTTCAAGGTGGCAAAAGGCTTGGAAAATAGCCTATTATTGTCCACACGGTTGGGCACACGGGTGTGTGCCTAGGCCATGTGTGACACACGGTCAACCTCAAAGGCGTGTTAATAGGCCGTGGGTCCCATGCCTTCAATTTAGTTAAGTCAGTATAGAACATAGGCTAAGCACACGGGCGTGTGCCTTGGCTATATGCACCCTTGATATTTATAGGGTTCAAAGTCAGGATACTCCACGGAATATTGGCACGGGCATGTCTAAGCTGTGTGAGGGACATGGGTCATAGACACGGGCATGTGCCCAAGCCCTGTCAAATCCCCTATAGGTTGAAATTAAAAGTAAAGTCGACACGGGCTAAGGACATGGGCGTGTGAGACCACACGGGCGTGTCCCATCCCACACGGGCGTGTGGCCATGTTTTAGGAAAAATTTTCTAGGTGCCCGAAAGTTCTCAGATCTGTTCTGGAACACACCCGATATATGTTTAAGGCCTTGTAGGCCCATGATAAGGATATTAAGAGAATGAATGGAAAGTTTTAAAAAGAAAAGAAATTTTATAGTTCGAGTTTTCGTGATTTAGTATGATTCAGTTTGGTAACGACTCGTACCTCGTCCTGGTGTTGGACTCGAGTAAGGGGTGTTACAATGACTCAACAACATCCATCCCCTGTGTACCTACCCCGTCACCTTTTCGTCCTCAAATTTCAACCCCAATAATTGTTTACAGGCCTTCTATCAATAAAATCTGGAAATGTGGGGCCAAAGAATTTTGTGGTAAAATGGATGATGATCTTGCCAGAGCTGAATATTGGTTAGAAAATACACAAAGGGATCTTGATAAAATGTTATGTCCTTTCAAAAACTACTTAAAATGTGTAGTATCTCTATTAAAAGACAAAGCTTTCCACTCTTGGTCGACTTTAACAACTGTAGTACGAAAAGACAAGGTTAATTAGGACTTTTTTTAACCAAATTTTGAAAGAAATATGTTAGTAAATAGTATTTAGACAAGAAGAAGAAAGAATTCATTGAGCTGAAATAAGGAAATAGATCTGTTGCTGAATATAAGTAACAATTTTTACAACTCAGTAAATTTTCTCAAGATTGTGCCAACCAAAGAGGATATGTACATTCGTTTCAAAGATAAGTTGAACGATGAAATCAAGATGTTAGTGGGTGCAATGGAATTGCGTGAAATTGTAGTTTTATCAAATCAGACGCATAAAATAGAAGAAATCTGTAATAATAATAAACAAAACAATACAAGGGTTTGAGATTTTGGCAAAATGAATACATCAAGATTGTTTTCTACTACCCTACCAAAGAAGATGAAAGACATTCATAGTTGTTTCACAGCACCATCTAGATTTTCTAGGAGATACCAATTGAGACAAAGTAATTTGAGACCACAGACAACCTCAATAATTAGTGTCATAATGTACGAAATATGTGTAACCCCTCAAATCGAGCTTAGACATTATGACCCAACCTGAGCAATTACATGGGCCATGAAGATCGCGAAAATGTTTTCATCAAAAAAGGCCATTTGTCCTTGACACATGTCATTTTGAAAATACCATGTTCTTTTCAATAAAATTATTTGTTCCTTTTTATTAAAATACTTGTATTATAACTTAGTTTTGAAAATACATGTACAGTGGATACTAATTCTTAAAAACGTTTAATGATCATTTAAAACTGAAATCCAACATTAGCAATCCATGCGATAATTCCAAAATATGATAAAGGAAAAAAATCTGCATACCACAATTCAGAATTTAAAATAAAGTCCCAAAAATTTATTAAAACAAACCCAAATCAAAGCCCATAAAATTCCATAAAATGATATAAAGTCCATAATTTATTAAAAAGTTCACATCCGAGAGCATCACTGAAAATCCACATCTAAGTCCTAATTATGAGGATTACCTGATACATACACATAAGATGGGTGAGCTTACAAGCCAAGTGTGAGATCATCATAAATATAATTGCATACATATCAACTTATCAACCTTAACATATCAATCATCATAATGATCACAGGTTCTAACACTGATACTTATACATGAACATGTCAATGCATATTTTCAAATGATGCACATTTTATAAAATTTTCTACCCATCTTCGCTACACACCAATATCAAGTTCCCCAAAACTCGTTCATCCAATAACACATCATTTCTAGACAAGCCACCACATAATTGCCAATAAATGGCCACATAACACATTGTGGACAAGCCACCATATAATTACTAGTAAAGGCCACATAATCGCAAATAAACTGCCACATAACTTCCACCTTTCACAAAACCCACCCCATCATGTGATATGGCCATTTTTCAAATTTAACACAAATAATTCACTTTTCACATTTTTCACGTAATAATGTTCATAATCTCATATAACACATATTTCTCAATTTTACACATATGCGTGTAAACATGCCCACATTTTCATATATCACATAATATTTGCTTTTATTCACTCTAGCATACTTTAATATACTATTCATATTAAATCATGGATCGCATCACATACAGATTACAATCATCAGCATATTAGATAAGCCATGTATCACATAACATAGAGATGAGATTTGCGCACATCCCATCATCACATACATCAACACATCACAAAGGCATCTTGTAACAGCTCGGTTTTAGCTAAATCAAAACAGTGGATTTGAAACCATAAATTTGAGGTTAAAAAATTATTTTAATATTATTTTTTATGTTTACATCATGTGATTATATGTGTGTGAAAGTTTCGTAAAATAATTTTACCGATTGGTTGGTTAATTTGACAAAAGGACTAAATCGCGTAAAATGCAAAAGTTGCATGCTATATGTTAATAGTGTTAAATTGCTATGGTTTATTAAATCAAGGGTCCTTATGATGTAATTAGACCATTGTAAGTGGAGATGGACATAAATGGCCTTGAATAATGTGATTTCATAATGTTTTAACTCAGGTTAATATAGTAATTAAATAAAACAATGTTAAAATTAAGTTCATTTTAATGTTCATCCACTGAAAATAGAAAAAGAAAACCTAGTTTTGAAGATTTTTAAGTTTCGGCACATACAAGGCTTGATTAAGGTATGTTTTGAGCTCGATTTTTGATAATTTCTATGTTTTTGTGATCATTGCTTCGTATTTTAGCTAGCCCATGCCTTAATTTCTAAATTTGTTGATAATTTTAAGAAATTTCATTGATGAATCCATGAGTTTTATGATGTTTGATGATGAAAAATTAGTATTTGTTGATAAATTATCATATTTTATAAAGTGATTTTTGATGAAATTACATAATAGGGATTAAATTGTGAAATTTATAAATTCAATGGTTAAAAGTGTGAATATAGTGAAAATATGGGCTGTTAGTATTGTATACTAAATTCGGCTAAGCTTGAGTAAATAGAAATTTGGTGTTATTTATGTTTTATTAAAATAAGGACTAAGTTGAATAAGTGTGAAACTTTAGGAAAAAAGTGTAAAAATGTCCAAATAGGTATTTTTGGATGAAATTAAATGAATAGGTGATTAAACAAGCTAAATTTGAATTCATATAGATCAAGAAAGAAAGAAATCAGATTTAGATCCGGGGAAATCGAAGGTTATTGAGTAATCGACTCATTTCGCCGTTTTAATTTCTGAGGTAAGTTCATATGCAAATAAATGTCTTTAAATTGAATTATATTTATTTATTTTTCATTAAATTGCATTAAATGATGAATGATCCAATACGAGCAAGAATCAACAGAATTATGACGTCCGAAAGCCCCGTACAAACCTTAGGAATAGTATAGGATGTAAATGTCATGACATTAGGATTTTCGAGATGTAATTACGTGTAAGACCATGTCTGGGACATTGGCATCGTATTGTGATTTCGTGTAAGACCATGTCTGGGACATTAGCATCAAAGACCATAGATGGGCTATTGGTATCGATATTTTATAACATATAAGACGATGTCTAGGACATTGGCATTGTTTGTGATATACAAGACTTCCGAGTATCCTTAACAATTTTGTATGGTTCAACGGGCAAATTCAAGATGAGAAAGAATGTGAAAATGGGTTAAATGATATAGGTGCATATGAAGTTTATATGAGTATTGAAATGAAAGGTAAGTGATGAAATTTGAAGTGGCTATGTGAATTATATGAGAAAGGTTGGCAATTATGTATGTGTTAGCTATGCTATTCATATATTGAATTGATATGTTATTGTTCATATGGTTATTTTATGTGTTTATGGCTTACTAAGCTTTTAAAGCTTACTTTGTGTGTTCTTTCCCTATTTTATAGATAATCAAAGGTAGCTCGGACTCGGGGATCGTCAAGAAACGTCATCAACTATCGATCACTTAGTTGGTACTTTTGAAGCTTTGTACATATGGTATATGACATGTATAGGCTAGTTTCATTTTATGTATGTTTTGAGTGATGAACTTAGCCATGTGAGATGGCTTGAAAATGGTGTTGTTGATGAAGTTGAATTTAGCTTATGTGATAAGATAATATATGGAATGTGATTTGTTTATGATGCCTTATGCCTTAGTAGGTATGATATGGTCATTTTGATGGCTAGTTGAATAAGTATTTGGTAAATTGTTGCTGATGTATTAAGGTTTGGGAAATAGTATGCTTTGACATGATATTGAGATGATGAATTGGTATGTTTGAGAGGCATGAATTGGTTGTTAAACTGTTGAGTAAATGAATGTTTGAACTTAGGTAGAAATGATGATTATGGCAAGTTAAATTGGTAAGCTTTTGAGCTAGTTTATAGTCATGAAATGAGTAGTAAATGAATGGATATAAAACGGTATGAAATGTGCATGAAATGGTCATTTTTGGTTGCCTATTGTATGTGAAAATGATGCCAAATGAATGCTTTTAAGTACATGAATGATAGGTGGGAAAATGACTTAAACCAAGCCTATTTTCATGCCACACGGCTGAGCACATGGACGTGTGACTCGACCATATGATCCCTACACTTTAGTTTAAACAAGTTAGTGAGTTACACGGCATAGGCACATGGGCGTGTCTATTGGTCGTGTGTGGCACACGGGCTGGCACACAGGCGTGTGGTCGGTCGTGTGACCCAAGTCAGTATGTATGCCCTGTTTTCACACGGCCTGAAACACGAGCACACGAGTGTGTGATCCTTATAATCATGAAAAATCTTTAAGTTTCCCAAAAGATTCAAATATCATCGGTTTAGTCCCAAACCACTTCAAAGCTTATTTTAAGGCCTCGTAGAGCCTCGTAAAGGACAATATGATTGTGTTTTATTGATGTTTAATTGCAATTGATTAAATGTTTATAAAATTTATGCTATTTGATCACTTGGGGTGTTAGGGGTGTTTAATTGGAACTGATTAAATGTTTAAGGCCTCATAGAGCCTCATAGGCGATGGACACGGGTTAGGGGTGTTACAAAACTAATGGGTTATGGTCACTTGGGGTTCTTCTTGATGAGTTTCTCAACTTCTTTTTTAGTACTTAATGTACTCTCAATTAATTATTTAACATCGTATTATTAAAAATGAAAGTGACATATTATACTCAAATTAAAGATTTAGATCCCGTGCCTTATATTGTAGATCCAATTATTATAATCCTATTAGAAGATATTTCACTTGGATCTAAACCTAGTAGATGTATCTAATGCACCAAATATGTATTTTAGTATAGATCTATTAGATATGGTTTATTACTTAAAGATTGACTATTGAAATAAATCTCACCAATTACTTACCCTTAGATCAAAACTTGGGTCAGATGCTTTCATTACCACACTAATGATTTTCAGGATTGGCGTCATTTGGTCACTACTTGATAGCACAACAAAATCGATGATGAATCTTGGCAAAAGAGCAGAGAGGTTTAATGATCTACAAGGATTATATGATCGATCTGTCTTGGTCACAAAATAAATAAAATAAGATGATTGAATCCTTAAAAGAGAAGGAAGGGATCGAACGAGAAAGAAAAAAGGGGAAACCGAAACTCAACGAAAAAATGGCATCAGGGACGATGGTCCAATGAGGTGAGAAAAAATATAAAAAGAGTTGGAGGGTTTCGTCACAATAGTGAAAAAAAGAAAAGGTGTGGTGGAGGAAGGTTTTCCCATAATGGTTCGTAGCAGTTCACGGCGACGATAGTAGCGGTGAAGGGAGGTGATAGAAAGAAAAGGTAAGGAGAAGAGAACCTTGGACGATGGTGAGAAGGTGGTGAAGCTATAACTCGCGGTGGAGGAATTTTAAATAGTGGTTGAAGGTGGTGGTTGTTTTTTTCAAAAATGAGAGAAAATAGAATGGAAATAAGAGGAAAAAGAAAAGAGAGGGAATGAGAGGGGTGGACAATAACGGGGTGTTTTACTGTGGTCAACACTTGATTTTTGGTAAAGATGAAGTGAAAGGAATGAGAGGGAACATATGAGCATAAAGGAGATCATGTTACCTCAACATATGCTAAGTTTCGCTCATAAAGAGGGTCTTAAACATGGTAATAATGGGGTGGACAGAAAACACATTATGCATATGGAAATTGTGTTGAAAAAATTAAATAAAATGATAAGAATAAGAGGATTTGAACTTAGAACCTCTAGGATAGCTTAGAAGCACTTAACCACTTGATCACTTCACTTTATTGTTTTAATTTCGGCCACATTTATTTTAAAAACATGGTGTGGCCTTTGCTAAGGTTTGAGGCAAAATTGCACCACATAGAAAATAATGAGAGGGAAAGGATTCCAACACAAGTCATCATGGACAGCTCCACCACTACTCAACTACCATACTTGAAATTTATGAATATCAAAAGATTATCTAAAATAAATAAATAAAATTTGAGCGACCATTCTCTCGATTCATTAACCCAATTTCTACTAACTTGGTTTTTAGAATGTGACAATATGAATATGCCTAAATGTAACCACTATGGTAGAAACCACTTTGGTGTGTGTAGGATGAAAGATGGATCTTGTTTCAATTGTGTATATTTTGATTATTTTTAAAAAGATTGTCCAAATCGACCTAACTAAAATAGAGATCAAAATATGAAATCGGTAGTTACTTCTAAGAGAGCAAGGCGACCAAGAAATAGTAGTATTGTTGGAGTCAATAGAAGTGGAACAAAAGACGCAACTATACGATATGAAGCTCAAGCTCCTACATGGGCTTACGTTATTCATGCTCATGAAGAAGTCTCAGCTCCTAATGTTATTGGTGGTACCTTCTCTATCTTTGATGTTACTGTGCACACATTAGTTGACCCTAGGTTAACACATTCATATATATGCACTACGTTAGTAACAAAAAAGAATATACTAGTAGACTCGATTGAGTATGTTGTCAAGGTAACAAACTTGTCAGGTCAAAGCATCATAGTTGATTTGATATGTAAACAGTGTCCCCTGAAAGTCCAGGGCTATTACTTTCCTATTGATTTGATGTTACTACATTTTAATGAATTTGATGTAAATCTGGGAATGGATTGGTTGACATTGCATGATGCAATAGTGAATTGTAAAAAGTAAGGAACCGAGTTGAGATGTCAAAGTGGTGAATTGATTACTGTTGAGTCTGATAGATCTGATTGTATTATGAATGTGATACCGGTAATGTTTGTACATGAATTGATCAAAAAAGGCTGCGAACCATTTTTAGCTTATATTATAGATACCACAGCATCAGAAATGAAGACTGATCAGGTACTGATAGTTTGTGAATTTACTGATGTATTCCTTGAGGAGTTTCCTAGATTATCGCTTGACTAGGAAGTTGAATAAGCTATAAAGTTAATACCTAGAACTGTTCCAATCTCAATTGCCCCGTATAGAATAGCTCCAACTGAGCTGAAAGAATGAAAAAAATAGTTGTAAGAATATATTGACAGAGGTTTTATTCGTCCGAGTGTTTCCATTGGGGCACACAAGTTTAATTTGTGAAAAAGAAAGATGGGTCGATGAGGTTTTGTATTGATTATCGACAATTGAATAAAGTTACTATAGAAAAATAAATATCCATTGCTCCGTGTAGGTGAATTATTTGATCAGTTGAAAGGAGCCACAGTATTTTCAAAGATAGACCTTCAATCTGATTACTATCAACTACGAATTAAAGATGTTGGAGTGCCAAAAATTACATTCAGAACCCGTTACGGACATTATCAATTTCTAGTGATGCCTTTTGGTTTGACCAGCTCCCCTGCAGTGTTTATGAACTTAATGAATCGAGTTTTTCAGCCATATCTAGACAAATTTTTAGTTGTATTTATCGATTCTGATCTATTCCAAAAATGAGTTTGGACATGCTCAACACTTGCAAACGTATTGCATACTTTACGTGAGAAACAATTATATGCAAAGTTTAGTAAATGTGAGTTCTAGCTTAGGAAAGTTGGATTTTTTGGTCATGTGATTTCAGCGGAAGGCATATAGGTTGATCCGAGCAAGATTTCTACTATTCTGAATTGGATGCCTCTAAAAAATGTTTTTGAGGCACGTAATTTTCTGGGTTTAACTGTGTATTATCAGTGTTTTGTTAAGAACTTTTCAATAATAGCATTACCAATGAAGAAAATATTACAGAAAGATGTTAGTTTTCTTTGGTCAAAGAAATGTCAACAAAGTTTTGAATAGTTGAAAACCATGTTGACAGAGGCAGCAGTGTTAACTTATCCTAAATCTGAAAAAGAATTTGTTGTTTACAACGATGCTTCATTAAATGGTTTGGGTTACGCTCTAATGCATGATGAAAAAGTTATAGCTTAATATTCTTGACGACTTAAACCACACGAGAGAAATTACCCAAATCACGATGTAGATCTTACTATTGTCGTATTCATTTTAAATATTTGGCAACAATATTTGTATGGCAAGAAATGTCACATTTTTACCGACCATAAAAGTCTGAAGTATTTGATGACTCAGAAAGAACTGAACTTGCAACAACGAAGATGGCTTGAACTGTTGAAAGACTATGATTTGATAATTGATTACCATCTGGGTAAAGCTAATGTTGTTGTTGATGCCTTAAACCGGAAATCTCTCTTCGCATTAAGGTCGATGAATACCCAATTGAGCATGAAGGATCTATTTCAACCGAGTTGAGGGCTAAACTTTTGTTCCTATAGAAAATTCAAAGAGTTGCAAAACGATGATCTAAATTTTTGGCTAGACAGAAACTAGCTAAGGATGGTCAGATGGCCTATTTCAGCATTGGTACAGATGGTAGCTAATACTTTCATAATAGGTTGTGTATAGCTATTGATTCAGAGTTGAAATAGAATACTCTAAACGAAACTCATAGCAGTGTATTGGTGGCCAAGAATGAAACATGAGATCTCAGAGTTTGTATCAAAATGTTTAGTATGTCAATAGGTGAAAGCTGAACACCAAGTTCTTTCAGGGGTGCTACAACCTATTATGATTTCAAAGTGGTAGTGAGAACAAGTTACAATGGATTTCGTATCGGGTCTACCTTTGACATAGAAAAATAAAGATTCTGTTTACGTAATTATAGACAGACAGATGAAATCAGCTCATTTTATTCCTGTCAAAAGCGTTTATTCATTTGAGAAACTAGCTGAGTTGTATATCTTTAAGATTTTCATATAGCATGGTGTGCCACTATCTACTATTTTTTATCAAGACCCAAGATTTACCTTCGGGTTTTGGGGTAAACACACAAGGTTTTAGGCACTAAATTTAATTTCAGTATAGCTTTTCACCCACAGATAGACGAACAGTCAGAGTGAGTAATTTAGGTCTTAAAGGATATGTTACGATGCACTATTCTCGAGTTTGAGGTCAATTGGGAGAAATTTCTATCGTTAGCCAAGTTTGCTTATAATAATAGCTATCAGTCTGATGTTAAAATGGCATAGTTTGAAGCTATCAGTCCAGCATTAAAATGACCTGAAAGTGTCACCCTGGAAGAAAGTTCTACGTTTTAGTCGAAAAGGGAAACTCAGTCCGAGGTTTATTGGTCCGGACAAGGTTCTCGAGAGAATTGGGCTCGTAGCATATTATTTAGCTTTGTCGGTAGAACTTGAAAAGATTCATAATCTTTTTCACTTGTCAAAGTTGTGACAATACAGATCTAATCATTTCCATGTAATTTCTCTAGTTCAAATAGAATGATAGGCTGATATGACATACAGTGAGGATCTGATGAAAATTCTAACTCGGGAAGTTAAAGAGTTGAGAAATAAATGGATAGCATTAGTAAAGGTTCTATGGCAACGTCACGATATTGAGGAAGTCACCTGGGAACAAGAAGAAACTATGAAATTTCAATATCTGAACCTTTTCTTTGGTAAGATTTTTGAAAACAAAAATTCTTTTAGGGGAAAATTATAACAGCCTATTTTTAGTGGTATAGAAAATGATGATTTTGAAACCCTGTTTTCCAACAATTGAGTTAGTAAATATTAAGAATATTTACTAGTCTCTTCTGGTTTTATATTAAATTTTAGTCCGGTAATTTTGTAGATTGAATGTTTAATTAAGGTATAGGGACTAAATCGTAAAAATTATAAAATTTGATTTCTAATGAATTTTTTTAGCTAAAAGGTTTAATTAAGATTTTTTTTTGGAGTTTTAATGTGGCAATTATATAACTTGGTTTTATATTGGACAATTTAAGAAATTTTTAAAGGTTAAAATTAACATAAAAATTAAGTTAAAAAGTATAACATAAAAGAAACAAGGTTGAAGGAAAGAAAGAGAATATTTGTTCTTCTTCATCATCCTCCACCATTTCTCCATTTTCATGAAGCCATAAAGTTCGACAAGCTTCAAGCTTTTATTTGGTGTGTTTGATTTGTCTATTTCTTGTAATTTTTATGTTTTTTATATCTTGGAAGCTTGATTTAGCAAGCCAAGTGATTATTTCACGAAATTGTTAAAATTTTGAAAAGTTACCATTTGTGATTTTTGAAGTTTTTAGTGATAAAAGGTTGCATGTTGAACTTGGATCTTAAATAGGACTAAATTATTAAGTGGATTTTATTAGTTTTAAGTTTAAGGACTAAAACGTAATGATGCTGAATTTAGCATAGAATTTTTGTAAATCTTGATTAAAGAGATTGACATAAGAATGAATGTAACACCTTATACCCGGCCTGGTCACCAGGCTCGAATATGAGATGTCACACCACTATCTTGTCTCCTTTGCATCAAACAGAAAGCTAGAGTTAATAATTCGAATGTCTAGTGTTAAGTCGATCAAGTTTTAATACGTTCAAATGGTTAATTATCAGTATTACATGCAAAATCTTTCGTTAATCGATCACACAAATGGTTAGACTCATTCATAAGCGTCATTCAACAAAATTTCACAAAAATGTTCGTAGCTATCGATACTGATAATCAAGTATCGATATTTTCCTATAGTGCTATCGATACCACTTGGAAAAACGATACCAATTGAGCATTTTGTTTCTTAATTAAAAATCCATTTGTCGAAAACTATCGGTGCCTACGAACTAAGTATCGATTTTTCTTCGCTGAGTATCAATACTTGGGCAATGGTATCGATACCAAATCCCTATTCTGTTTCTGATACATTTAATTCACAAAGGTATTGATTTCTTAAAGCCTAATATCGATACCTCTGCTGCTGAGCTAAAATTACAGTATAGGAACGCAATTAATATATCTCAAACAGTTCCTAAACAACATGCATTAAGTACTAAACATAAAACACCGAAACTGAGTCCGAACATTTGTCATCATGCTAACTTCAAAGACTAAGTATTCTAGCATAATAATAATAATATGAAGTTCACATAAACAAGCTCAAATGTCCAAAATTAACAACTCAAATAGGTTCTACCACATTTCCTATCTCCCCCAAAAAATAAGAATAATAAAACACCTACAAAGAATCACCAGACTTCCTTAGATCACTCACTCCCTTGGAAACCACACCGCCCATACCGTGACATCACTAATATGCAAATGTTGAAATGAGGGAATGAGCTTTTGCAAGCTCAGTGAATGAATAGAATAACCACAGCATAAATATGTCATCATGTAACACAACTAGTCATTCATTCACAAATAGCACATTTTTAAGTCTAGCATCATCTAATATTAAAACATGCATAGTCTAGGAGTCTTTTTGTAGCACATATACAAAATCATTCAAGCATAGAATGTAACACCCCAAATATACCTATTTATGATTTGGTATTAATTGACACAACTATGTATCTACTTCAATGGTTAAGTGTTTTGGGTTTGTTTGCGAGGTCCTAAGTTCATAATTGTTAATTGTATGCTGTATAAACTGTTACCATGAGATACCATGCCATAATTGTATGTTGCATTACATTGGGTTGAGGGTTAATATTGTTCGGAGGAAGTGTACTGAAAGGCTTCCAGCCTAATTTACTGGCAGCTCAACTGCAAACTACTGTCTAGTGTCGCATTCGGTACTACTTGAAGTATAGAGATGGGTGGGTCGATTATATCCCCACACAGAGTATAGGGTTGGACGAAGATGGTGTGTAGAGGCTGGTTGGGTAGGATTTTGTAACTGCATATCTGATACTGCTACTGAACTGTGATTGGCTAAGGCTTTAACTGCATGACTATTTCTATACTGAGATGGGTTACGGCCTAAACTGAAACTGTTTCTGATACTGAATAGGGCTTAGGCATAGTCTATGATTATCTGTTGACTGTCTATTTGTCTGTATGGGGATTACACACTAAGTTTGCGAAAACTCACCCCGTCTGTTTAATTTGTACAGGTAATCCCTAAACATAGGCAGATCAGTGTGGCGAAGGACACAATAGTGGCCACACAATCTCTTTCATACTGTTTTACTTTTTTTTATTTTAAATTTTATTTTGGGGAGTATTTTTCTGTGATCATGACCTCTAGCGATTTTTGGGTTAAATTTGGATTTTATACTGTGTAATAATTTATATCTGCTAGTGGTAGGTAAAACTCGGGTTTTCAAAAGAGATAAATGTTTTAACAAAAATACCACAAATACATAAACTGTTTTAAAAGCTTCCAAAATGAATAATGTTTGAAAATTTATAACGTTTGAAAATGACTAACATTTGAAAATGAATAATGTTTAAAAAATGGACAACGTTTTGAAAATGAATAACGTTTTGAAAATGGCTGACACGACTTAACATTAACATAAGGTATTGAATAGTGGTTATATAGAAAAGAGGATTTAACGACGACATATTTTCTGGAAAGCACTATCATATGGCATCGCCAGATTCGGCCATAATGTCTTGGCCGAGTTTGGGAGTGTTACATTTAGTGGTATCAAAGCCAAGTTGCAAAACTCGCATGTGGATTCGGGTTTTTAAAACTTGATTTTTAAAGAACTAATTTTTTATAATTGAAATTGAGAATATTTTTACTGAATGTGTGGTACACAGAGTCTCCAATGTCGATCTTGTAAGTTCTCTATAACTTTTATATGTTTATGATCCTAAACTACTATAGGTAGTAGACTGTACTGAAAACACTTTAGTTAGTGTAAACTGAAAACTGTAAGGAAACTGAAAATTGTAGTGAGACTACAATTTACGAAAATGAACTCTAAATTATTGATATTTTCTTTCATAAAATATCTGTTAATAGACACTGAAACTGTAACTAATTCATAAAATTGTTAATACAAATAAAGCACAATTAGACAATGAGCACAAGAGGTACTCGTGGACAGGGTACAAGAGGCCATGGTAGAGGCCGTAGAGGGGCTCGAGCTGAGTGTTCTTTACTGGGTGGTATGCCAAATTTAGACACTAGCAAGATGCCGGTGTCACCTGTTACGGAGACTGGGTCTGAGTCTAAGTCTCATGATCATGTGGCTAGGGACGAGGCCCTGTCCCAAGCCATGTTATTAATTCTGCAGAAGGTTGCTGGGCTGGAGGCCGAGGCTCGGTTACGAAATGTCTCCAGTCTAATAGAGCTGAGATATTCACGGGTGTTGCTGGGGTAGCCTCTAATGTGGCTGAGTACTAGATCGAGGCTGCAGAGAGGATCATGAAGGATCTAAACTGCACCCCCGAGTAGAAACTAAAGGGTGCAGTGTCATTGGTGCATGATGAGGCTTACCAGTGGTGGCTTACTGTTAAGGAGGGTACTCAACCCGAATGGTTGACTTGGGAGTTCTTCAAGTCTGCTTTCTAGGGTAAATATGTGGGGACTAGTTATGTGGATGCCCATAGGAGGGAGCTCCTAAATTTGACCCAGGGTGATAGATCAATGGCCAAGTATGAGGCCAAATTTTTACGACTGAGCCACTATGTGCGAGGTATGGTGGCGACTGAGTATGAGCAATGTGTTCGCTTTGAAGATGGCCTCAAAGACAATCTAGGGGTTCTAATAGCTCCGTAAAGAGAGCGAGATTTTGCTGTACTAGTTGATAAAGCGAAGATTGCCGAGGAGGTTAAGCGTGCTGAGTGCCAAAACCATGACAGAAAGAGAGGTAGAAACAAGAGGGAGTCAGAGCTCTCGAGTTCCGTAAGGAAGCCTAAGAAAAAGGCTAGAATTAATGGGCCGATTAGAGTTGGGGCCCCTGTTGCTATGACTAGACAGTAGCCATGTACTGATTGTGGTAGACGCCATCCGGGCGAATGTTAGAAAAGGACTGGGGCATGGTTAAGGTGTGGTTCTTTGGAGCACCGTATTAGGGATTGTCCACGGAAGGCCTGCCAGATGCAAGCTCTAGGTGCTAATACTGTGCAACCACCAAGGGTAGTTTAGCAACTTTTGAGAGGCCGTGGTCAGGCTAAAGGTAGTAATGGTTTAGGCCATAGGCAAAGAGCACCGGGCAAAGAGCACCGGGCAGAGAGCACCGGGTAGAGGTGCGGGTTAGACTGAGGCGAGGCAGCCGGCTTTAGTGTATGTTGCATGTCGATGAAAGGATAGAGATGCTTCGGACATCATCACAGGTACGTTCTTTATTTATGATGTACCATATACTACACTGATAGATATAGGATCCACTCACTCCTATATCGTCTATACTGTGTCTGATAGCTTGGGTATCATGGTTGAAAGCACTGTTAGTGAAGTGGTTGTACTGAGTCCATTAAGACAATTGATTTGAGTTAATAAACTGTTTAGAAATGTTCCTTTAGAGGTTCAAGGGGTTATGTAACGCCTCAAAAATTTAGGGTCTTTAATTTTGCGTTGTCTGACACAAATTGCATGTTTGGTGTGTTGGCTAGATGATTTGGGTGTGTTTGGGCGTGTTAGGGAAGCCTGAAAGTCTGGACTTTTTCAAAATTTTTAGTTTTTCTCTTAAATGAACCTGGACACTGGCAGGTTGGCTTTATATTTAATTGTGGTAGAGAGGCAAGTGGCACGTTAGTTTTCCTAAAGGAGCCTGAGTTTGAGTCACTCCTTGTTCAAGGGGAATTTATTTTATCTCTTTGTTGGGGAAGAGGCAGAGTTTGACTGAAACTCTGCTGAGGTGGTTGTGGAATTGGTCTAAGGGAGAGAATCAAGGGATGTGATGATGGTTGTTATGGATATGGACGAGAGTTGGGTGGAGAAAAACATGAAATTCAACTTGGAGAGGAGTTGTAGCCGAATAGGGAATTTGGGGTGTACAAATTTGGCTAAGGGGTCCCTTGAGGTGCATTTTTAGCAACTTGAGAGTTAGGAGTAGTCTTTGTTCGATTTCCCATTTGACATTTTTCTATTGCATTTTTTCTCTCTAGCTGAACATTAGTCGTTTCCTGACAACTTAGAATCGCGTTTTGATCAATTCCCAGTAAGTCGAGTTCCTTTTGTACCTCTCAGGTTCTTTTCCTCTGCTATTTTCATTTTTCCGAAAGGGTCAAGTACCACAACCTTTCATTTTCTCTTCTCATTTTCATAATCCCCTTTACCGAAACTATTCTTCTCCTCTCAGTTCTCCTTCTTTTTCTTTTCCTTTTAGCCAAACATAGTTTCTTTCTTCCCTGTGATTCTACTCTTTCTTTCGATCCTCTCTGAGCTGACCATTTCTTCTTCTTACCTTTCAGTCTCTTGTCTGCTACTCGGTGTTTGGTGGTTCGGTCTTGCTAGAGTGGTAACAAATCGGTATGTAGTTGCAGAGTTTTCTTCTTTGTTTTACAATCAATTCTTGAGGCTTTCTATCCGTCTTCTTCTATCAATTATATTTGTTTTTAAGGAAGCCAAACATTCCTTTAAGTTTATTAATCGTGATTTCCATTTCCTTCTTGCAAGGTGGGGTGCGTTGGGGTAAGAGATCCTGAGGGGTGAATTAGGGCAAAGAGTATCCAAGTCATCAAACTCTGTCTATCATTAAGGGTAAGATCACTACCATATTCTTAGTTTAGGCCGAATATTCCTGTGGTTGGTAAGTTAGCATTTGTGGATTAAGGTCACATTTTTTATCACTGTTTTGGTTAATAAGATCTATTTTGATATAGATATTCGGCATAGGCGTGTGATCAATCCTAATCGATGGTCTTAAGAGATTAAAGTCAGTCGTTAAGTAAGGTTGGTACTTGGAGATTCCTCATGTGGTTCCGCAATCAGGTGTGTATTTGTACATCATAAACTGTTACTGTCGAAAAGCTGAAAGAGGTTTTTTCACACCCCTATTTAACTGTGAACCGGCAAAAGCTAAAAAGCTAAAAAGTCAAAACTTTGGCATTCGAGGCCTCATGAGCATGCGTATGCTCGTGTGGTGAACCGAGCCCACAAAACAGGGTGATAGGCTATAGAGGCTGCCACAAGTGTTTTCGAGCGCTCAGGCCGTTTTGGGCCTCGTTGGGCAGAAATGAGCCGTGTGGGCCCACACAGATAAAATCCACGGTAAGTGACAGTTAATGGATTGGGCTATGAAGTTCGCATAACCATGACTGAATTTGGGCTAAATGGGCCAAATGAGTGTGTGGGCCCACTTGGGCCGAGTAATGGGCCTTGGGCCTATTTACACTGTTATGATCACTTAGGTCATCTGAGTCGTTCGAGATGACTGTAGACCTTCTAAAGGGCCATTTTCTATACCGAGACCCCTACAATTAGTAAAATGACCAAAATACCCCTGAGGGGTAAAATACCATTTTACCCCTAATTTATGAAAAGACCGTTATACCCCTAGTGGTAGGTTGATTGATGTGTGTATGATATTTATATGACTGATATTGAGTGTGACATACTGCATACACGTAATATTTATGTCATAACATATTGCATGGGTTGGGATTCTGATATGGAGGAAGTATTGTATAGCACGTATTTTCTGTTACTGGTGGCTTTGCCACATTTTCTGATTCTAGTGGCTTTGCCACGTTTACTGTCACTAGCAGCTTTGTTGCGTTACTATTATTAGTAGCTTCGCAACGATATTGGTGTGTTGGCTAGGTGGGTCAATTTTATCCCCACATGGTGTGTTGGTTGGTACGGGTGCTGTGTTGGTTGGATTGGGATGGGTTGCATTATTGTACTGTATTGACTCTGTATTGGGCTTAGGCCCACACTGTTACTGTATAGGGCTAAAGCCCAGACTGATCTGTTATTGAATAGGGCTCAGGCCTAGACTGTTTCTACATGCACTGTTTACTGTTTGACTGATAGGGGGTTACACACTAAGTTTTTCCAAACTCACCCTCTCTTTTAACTGTACAGGTAATCCCTAGCCTTAGGCGGCTTGGAACCGTATGGGACTCAGAGGTTGCCACACGATTGCAGATGTTTTGCTTTTGTTTTTATTTATTTAAATTTCATATTGGGTTTTGGTTATGTAATAAGGTCATTTTGATGGATTTAATTTTTGATTGGGTTTTGGTTTCTTATTTTAAACAGCTAGAATAGGAAATAAAAAGAGTTTTCAAAATAATAACGGCTTTCAAGAAAAACACGCGTTTTAAACTTCAAGGTTTTCAAATAGAGAAGCTTCTACGATTTTGTTCAGTTTAAGAGATCAACAATAACAAATATGGCAATCGTTTTGATAAGTTGTTTTCAAATCGTAATAACGTGATTTGCCGAAATAAAAGCTAAATGGGTTTTAACTTAAAAACAGACTTTTCCCAACAAGTCCAAATTTTGGAAAGCTTTTTGACGAGACAATTTACTAAACACAAACATAAAAGATTTAAACATGGAAATGAACGGTTATCAACAAATCTAGTTTTTGAGTGACACTTTGATGTGACACGTCAGATTTGACCATAATGTCTGGGCCGGGTTTAGGGTGTTACAGGTTATCTTTCTCGCTGATATGATGGAACTTTCATTTGGAGAGTTTGATCTGATACTGGGGATGGATTGGTTGGTCAAGCACCGAGTTAGTTTGGACTGTGCCACTAAAAGGGTTGTATTGAGAACTGAGGAGGATGTTGAGGTAGTTATGATTGGGGAACACTGGAATTATCTATTTAATGTGATTTTTGCACTGAAGGCAGAAAAGTTGGTTCGCAAGGGATATAAGGAGTTCTTGGCCTTCATAAGCAATACAGATGCTAGGGAATCTTCTGTTAAGGATATCAAGACTGTAAGGGAGTTTCTGGATGTGTTTCCTGAGGAGCTACCTATGTTATCTCTGAATCATAAAGTGGAGTTTGGGATTAAGCTCCGTCCTGGTACAGCTCCGGTGTCCATCGCTCCCTATAGGATGACACCGAAGGAGCTTGTGGAGCTTAAGGCTCCGATTCAAGAGCTATTGGATCGTAGGTTCATACGTCTTAGTGTGTCTTCATGGGTAGCACCGGTTCTATTTGTAAAGAAAAATGAAGGATCCATGCGTATGTGCATTAACTACAGGCAGCTAAATAAATTGACCATTAAGAATAAGTATCCACTACCGAGAATAGATGATCTGTTTGACTAGTTCCGAAGAGCTTTAGTTTTCTCTAAGATTGACCTCAGATCTGGGTATCACTAGTTAAGAGTTAAGGAGGCCGACATGCATAAGACGGTATTTAAGACTCCCTATAGTCACTATGAGTTCCTAGTAATGTCATTTGGACTAACGAATACACCAGTGGCTTTTATGGATCTAATGAACTGAATGTTCCAGCCTATTTGGATCGATTTGTAGTGGTCTTTATTGACGACATATTGGTGTATTTGAGGACTGAGGATGAACATGATGAACATCTCAAAGTGGTTCTGCATATTTTACGAGAGAAACAACTGTACACCAAGTTCAATAAATGTGAGTTCTGGTTACAAGAAGTAACATTGCTGGGCCATGTGGTTTCTGCTGAGGGTATTAGGGTCGATCCTCGAAAGATTGAGGTAGTGTTGGATTGGAAACAGCCTAAGACTATATCTAAGATTCACAGTTTTCTGGGACTGGCAGGGTATTATCGATGATTTGTTGAGAGCTTTTCACTAATTGTAGCACCTTTGACTAAGCCGCTATGTAAGAGTGTGCCATTTAACTAGACTAATGCACATAAAGAGAGCTTTGAGAAGCTCAAGACTGTACTGACTAAGGCCCCTATTTTGATATAGCTAGAGTATGGAAAAGAGTTCACCGTTTACAGTGATACATCATATATCGGCTTGGGATATGTGTTGATGTAGGAGGGTAAGGTGATAGCCTATGCGTCTCGTCAGCTTAAGACTCATGAGGCAAATTAACCGACGCATGACTTGGAGTTGGTCGCAATGGTATTCGCACTGAAAATCTAGAGTCATTATATGCATTGTGAGAAGTGTATCATCTACAATGTTCACAAGAGCCTCCAATACCTCCTCACTTAGAAGGAGCTGAATCTTAGGCAGCGTAGATGGATTGAACAGCTTAAGGACTATGCCTGTACTATTGAGTACCACCCTGGTAAGGCCAATATGGTGGCTGACGCACTGAGCGTAGGGCTATGACTAATTTAAGGGCAATGTTTGGTCGCCTCGATTTATTTGAAGATGGTAGTCTACTAGCTGAACTTCATGTTAAGCCTACGTGGATTGAGCAGATTAAGGGTAAGTAGTTGGAGGATGAATCTTTGGGTCTTCGTTTCTGACAGGTTGAGAGTGGGAATACTGAGGATTTTAGACTGAATAGCAAAGGGGTACTCTATTTTCATGGGAGAATCTGTGTGCCGAAAGACACTGAATTGAGGCAATCGATACAGGGAGAGGCACATAGTAGCCCTTATGCTGTGCATCCTGGTAGAAATAAGATGTACCGAGACCTTTGTGATTTATATTGGTGGCCAGGTCTTAAACGAGAGGTTACTAAGTTTGTGGCTAAGTGTCTGACATACCAGTAGGTTAAGGCTAAGCATCAGTTACCTTCGGGTTTGCTGCAGCCAATTAAGATTCCTCTTTAGAAGTAGGAATGAGTGACTATGGACTTCGTTAGTGGGTTACCCCTAACACCCACTAAAAAGGATTCAGTATGGGTTATCATGGATTGATTGACCAAGTCTGCCCACTTCATACTGGTTTGTACTGACTACTCTCTGCACAAGTTGGCTAAATTGCATATGTCAGAGATTGCGAGATTGCATGGAGTACCGATTTTGATCATCTCTGATAGAGATCGTCGCTTCAAGTTGTGATTCTAGAAAAAGCTAAATGAAGCTCCGGGTACAAGGTTTGACTTCAATACTGCTTTCCATCCTCATACCGATGGTCAATCTGAGAGGGTGATTCAGGTACTGAAGGATATGTTGAGGAGCTGTGTGATTGACTTCCAAAGCAGTTGGGAGGAGTATTTGCCGTTGGCAGAGTTCGCTTACAATAATAGTTATCAATCTAGCATACATATGGCACCTTACGAGGCACTATGTGGTTATAAGTGTTGCACTCCCTTGTGTTGGACTGAGTTGGGCGAGCAACGTATTCTGGGCCGTGAACTGGTTTTTGAGATAGAGGATAAGGTCAGATTAAAACGGGATCGACTGAAAGTGACATCTGATAGGCAAAAGTCGTATGCAAATCTAAAGCGTTGAGAGATAGAGTATTATATGGAGGACTACGTGTTTCTCAAGGTCTCACTATGGAAGAAAGTATTGAGGTTTGGTCACAGGGGCAAGCTGAGTCCTCGGTTTATTAGGCCTTACCGTATTCTAAAACGAGTGGGACTAGTTGCCTACCAGTTGAGCTACCTCCAGAGTTTGAGTGGATTCATTATGTTTTCCACATCTCGATGTTGAGGCACTACCGCTCTGATTCCATGCATATTGTTCCTATTGAGGAGATTGAGGTTAGGCCAGATCTAACTTTTGAGGAGGAGTCGGTTTAAATATTGGGTCGCGACATAAAGATTTTGAGGAGAAAGTCTATCCTATTGGTAAAGATTTTCTGGCGTAATCATAGCACTAAGGAGGCCACGTGGGAGCCTTAGGATACGATGCGTCAGCAATATCCTCATCTATTCTAATAAGGTAAAATTTCGAGCCCGAAATTTTCTTTTAGGGGTAGAGTTGTTACGCCCCAAAAATACTTGTCTATAATTCTGTATTAATTGACACAATGTGTATCTGCTTAAATGGTTAAGTGTTTTGGGTGTGTTTGGGAGGTCCTAAGTTCAAGCTTTAACTTGAGCAAATTTTTCTTTTTATATGAATTAATCCCTATCTCTAGCCAGTAGGCTTATAGGGAAAAGTGTGTAAAAATAATATCAGAATAAGCCTGCTGGTCTGGTGGATAAGTAGAGTGCTGGTTTGATGGAGGTTCGGTGTTCGAGTATTAGTGTGGGTTTTTTTTGCTTAAAAATTCGGCTAGAGTTGTGTTGAAAGAGGACACTGAATAATGGATGTGTAAAGGGAAGTGGGGGAGAAAATTAAGATGAGTGGGATAAGTGGGTTATCAGAATAAGGATTTTATTTTGCTTTCTTCCGTTGCCGAAATTTTCTTTCTCTTCTTTTCTTCAAAAAGTCTATGATGTTTCCTCATTCATCTTCCACCTTTATTGTCGTTTTTCACCCTCTATCATTGTTATTGATCTCGAATTCTGCCTTTTTCTTATTGTTATTTCACGTCTCTTCTCTTCGTGCGTAATCGGTAAGTTTAGAGGTGTGTGTGGTTTCGTTTTAAATGAAGGAATGGTTTATTAAGAGGTTGTTTTCAGATTAGGGAACAATCAAATAGCGGTGGGCTGCTGTTCGGCCCGCTAGCTGTACAAAATCACTATTGTTCGTTGAAGGTAAGGTTGTCGGTAATTTTCGAGAGTTGTCTATTCTTAACAATTCAAATTAAGTGACTGAAATTGGGCTTTGAATTGTTAAATATAGGTTTTGGAGTGCTCGAGGACTGTTTGTGCATCTATCGTAACCAGGTGTGTACTCGACTGCACAAAAAATGAGGTTTCAGCAAAAGCCGAAACCAAACTGTCGATGCCACACGGGGGTGTGGTCACCCGTGTGGTAGGCCGTGTAGCTAAACATGGCCATGTGATCGACGGGCCAGGCTATGTGCGCATGACTCAGGCGCAAGGCACGACTGTGTGATGGCCAAGTGAGGCCGTGTGCGACACACGGGCATGACCAATTGGGCCATGTGGGCTACACAGGCGTGTGGGAATTTGAGCCAGCTCGTGTGATCCACATAGCCAAGGCCAATCTAGGCCGTGTGGGCCACACGGGCAGACAACATGGGTGTGTGAGCCCATTTTCACTAATTTGTTGCTAAGGTTGCACGGGTCGCCCGAGATGATTATAAATCTACTATTGGGTCGGTAAGCTTATCTGGACCCCTAATTGAATGAAATGACTGAATGACTATTATATGATATTGAGCATGATGATACTACTTTAAACTGATGTTGTATGAACTGTTACCATGAGATACCATGTCATAATTGTATGTTGCATTGCATTGGGTTGGAGGTTGATATTTTTCGGAGGAAATGTACTGAAAGGCTTCAAGCCTAATTTATTGGTAGCTCAGCTGCAAACTACTGTCTAGTGCCGCATTCGGTACTACTTAGAGTGTAGGGATGGGTGGGTCGATTATGTAACACCCCTTACCTGTATTCAACGCCGGTACAGGGTACGAGGCATCATCTTACTAAAACATTTGCAAACATTCAACTTAAGCCAACAAAATACGTCCCAATTTAAAACTTTCTCAAACATTGTCCTACGGACCTTCATATGGGCTACAAGGCCTAAAACATGATTTGGAAACAATCCGGGACCATTTTGGGTACTTGAGGAAATTTCACTAAAACTACTAAAAACTGGGCACATGCCCGTGTGGAAGGGCAACATACCCGTGTGGCCTCTAGACATGGTCGTGCTGATGGCTCGTGTAGTTCACACTGCCTAAGCACCTAGGGACACGCTCGTGCCCCTCGTCCGTGCAGATTTATTTTCTAACATCAAACCTATAGGGGTTTTCACACGACCTGGCACACACTCGTGTGCTCAGCCCGTGTCCCTCACAAGACCATGACACGCCCATCTCGTAGCCTGTGTGTAAAAACCTTGACATTCTATTTTTGACCTCAGCAATCATACGGCCATGGCACACGCCCATGTGCTAGGCCGTCTCCTTCACACGGTTGAGACACACAGCCGTGTCACAGCCCGTATATTTACTACTGGGCATTTAATTCTACCAATTCAAGGTGTAGGGGACACACGGTCTAACCACACACACCTATGGGGCAGACTATGTGTCACACACGGCCTAGACACATGCCCGTGTGTCTACCCATGTGGACGAAATAAGGCTATCTACTAAGCCTCTTTGCCACCCTGAAACAAGGTCAAACATATACTAAACTTAATAAGTCTCCAAGACTCAAACAAAAGCCATAATTTGCCAACCACACAACTCAATATAAATGATCCAACCATGCATCCAATCTATTACTCCTAGCACATACCATTACTCATGCTAAATTCTAATTCTTGAAAACATCATCATTTGTATTTAATAACCAATAGTGAATATGAGTCAATACCTTTGGCCTTATACAAAATGAGGTACTTCAAGAAATAAAGCCAACACAATTGACCTAAAATAAAATGACATTAAACTAAGTCTAGTCCCTATACATGCCATTCCTCAAAAAGCTAGAAACTAACTATACCGAAAGCTTTGGATGATAGTGTGAACAAAGCCTTCGACGTACTTTGATCCACGAGTTAGCTAGGAGGCACTATAAGAAAATGGAAAGGAGAGGGGTAAGTATAAAGCTTAGTAAGTTATAAGTAAATAAAAGACAATAATTTACCATGCTAAGACATGCTTTCAATACATCATAGTTTATGCATGATACAAAGTATGGTCATAACATAACTTACTTGTTTTCATACTTTACTAATCATACATCATTCTATTGAGTTCATATTTTATACATTTCATTTAGGTACTTGCACCACTCACAAAATCATCATAATACCTCTCGAAGTTATCACTAACTTTAAAATTTCCGATTGAACTATTTAAAATATGAAAGGATATTCAATATGCCTCCAACATAGGGTATCGAGCCGATGCCATGTCCCAGACATGATCTTACACTAGCTCACATATCAAGTCAACACCATGTCCCAGACATGGTCTTACACTGACTCTCAATGCATCAAGGCTGATGTCATGTCCCAGACATGGTGTTACACTGGCTCTCCTCTATCCGTGCCGATACCATATCCCAGACATGGTCTTACACTGACACCTATCCAAGCCACTGCCATGTCCTAGACATGGTCTTACACTAGTTTGGCTGTCGAGGCCGATGCCATGTCCCAGACATGGTCTTACACTAGCACTCATATCTATGTTGATGCCATGTCCCAGACATGGTCTTACACTGGCTAGCACATATCCGTGTCGATGCCATGTCCAAACATGGTCTTACACTAACACACAACGAGGCCAACGCCATGTCCCAGACATGGTCTTACACTAGCTCTCGTATATCCCTCATATCTCGACAAAGAATATCCAATCTATTCCTACAGTTCAACCGGGCTCTATTACAAATGTTCTCATCATTTCATGACTAAAAATCATCATTCAACAATTCATACTCAAATAACATTCCCATACATAGCTCACTTCACAATGCATTATCTTATGATGAAACAATAATTTCATGCATAAAAATTAGTAATGTTGTATTATTTACCTATAACTTACCTCGATATACAAAATCGAAATGACTACTCGGTTTAGTCGATTTACTTGGCCTTCCCCCAATCTAGGTTCAGATTTTATAAATTTTAATCTATAATAATAAAAATTCACTAATTTAATCACCAATTTAATCTAAACAAGTCAAGAATCATAATTTGGCAAAATGATCATTTTGCCCTTAGACTTTGGCAAAATAACCATTTTACCCCTAGGCTCAGAATTTGATTTTTATCAAATTTCCTCATTAACCAATCCTATCCGAACTCTTTTTACTCTTATGGCTATCCAAAATTCCCATTATTTCACACAATTACTCTTTATTTCACAACTTCTACAATTTAGTCCAATCTAGGTGTTTTCATGAACACCCTTTTACAAAAGTTGTTCGTTTAACTACCTACATTCATTTCCTTCCATAAAATTTCAGCAAACCACAAGAACTCTTTCATGGAAAAACCCTTGACTTCCTGCCATTTTGCAAATTAGTCCCCTCATTAGATAGCTTATGCTATAAGGGTCTCAAAAATGTCAAAATCATCAAGAAAAGTCTTGAAACTCACTTACTTGGAAAGGAACTAAGTTGCTGAAAGTTTGAGCTTCAAAAGCCCCAAAAATGGCTGCTATTTTTGGTGGAAAAAAGAAGCAAAAAGATGAAACATTTCTTTTCTTATTTTATTTTATTTTCTAGTCAAATTGGTCACCTAACACACCAAATTTTGACTTTTCTAATTCCTTGTCCCACCATGGCCGGTCGAGGCTGATTTATTGGCTTATTTGCACTTTAAAAACCTCTAATTTTAGTTCTTTAGCTAATTAACTCAATTTACTAGCAAATCACAACTTTTGCCCCTTATGCGATTTAGTCCTTTTTCACGATTAAGCCTTCAATCGCGTAAATTAATTCACCAAAATTTTCATGTACCCTTATAAAAATACTATAACACATAAAATAATGCTAAAAAATTTTATCTAACCTCGGGTAAGTGATTTCGAAATCACTATTCCGACTAAGCCTAATTTCGGGCTGTTACAGATTATATCCCCACACAGAGTGTAGGGTTGGACGGAGATGGTGTGTAGAGGTTGGTTGGGTAGGATTTTATGACTACATATTTGATACTGCTACTGAGCTGTGATGGGCTAAGGACCTACTGCATGACTATTTCTGTACTGATATTTGCTAAGGCCCAAACTAAAACTGTTTCTGATACTGAATAGGGCTTAGACCCAATCTATGATTATTTGTTGACTGTCTATTTGTTTGTATGGGGATTACACACTGAGTTTATGAAAACTCACCTCGTCTGTTTAATCTGTACAGGTAATCCCCAAACATAGGCGGATCGATCCGGCGGAGGACTCAATAGTGGCCACACGATCTCTTTCATACTGTTTGACTTTTTATTTTAAATTTTATTTTGGGGCGTATTTTTCTGTAATCATGGCCTCTATGGATTTTTGGGTTAAATTTGGATTTTATACTGTGTAATGATCTATATCTGCTAGTGGTAGGTAAAACTCAGGTTTTCAAAAGAGATAAATGTTTTAACAAAAATACCACGAATACGCAAATTGTTTTAAAAACTTCCGCAATGAATAACATTTGAAAATGAATAACGTTTGAAAAACGAACAACGTTTTGAAAATGAATAACGTTTTGAAAATGACCGACACGACTTAGAATTAACATAAGATATTGAATAGTGGTTATATAGAAAAGAGGATTTAACGACGACACATTTTCCGAAAAGCACTACCATGTGGCATCCCCAGATTTGACCATAACGTCTTGGCCAAGTTTGGGGGTGTTACATAGAACATGTTGCACATAGTTATATAACATAAGATAAGATGGCACTTATATTATGAAACATATAGTGAGCTCTATCATCACACATCGGATACACGAATCTCCTTACACCACATAGACTCGTAGAGTCAAACATTTCCCAAAAGTGAAGCGTATAGCTAACACTCTCCTTATTTCCCCTCACATGTCCCATTGAATAGAGCTTTAGCTCACATTCCCTTATCCCTCCAAACATGTCCCAAGGCCTCAACACCCAAAATCTCTATACATATAAGTGAGTACTCACAATCCTATAGCATGCCAACTATATCCAATGGTTCCAAGATCACAAGGCCAAAATATCCAAGAAACAATACATATTACTTATCGATTATCCGATTATCTATGCACTATCACTGCATTATAGCATCTTTTGCAGAACACTATCATATTCATATAACATATATATTGTACATTTATTACATATATATAATTACACTTTACACAATAAGCATCTTATCCACATATCACATATCATGCATATTATACAACCACATACTCACAAGACAACTATAGTTCAAGAAAACTTACACTCAAAATTTTGAGTAGGGGTTTAGGCTACATCTAAATTCTCAATTATCACAGGACTCGTGTTTACAAGTAGCAATTCCATACACACACCACTTTATGCTTTTGTCAAAAACCGAAAGCTCAACTAACGTTCTCTTGCTCGTAGCAATCTCTAAAAAATCTTAAGCTTAACACATATAATCACACAATAACCACGTTCAAATATCAATGAAATATTCACTCAAACTGACTAAAACATAAGCTTTAAGCTAAGTTCCGATGTACCTTAAACTATTATCATAACAAATTTTATATACTAATATCTCAATCTATACTTAACCTTTTTACTTAAAATCAATTCTGTTCATCTAATCATTTATCTACACCTAATTCACAACCTTCAAACTAGACAAACCTACTCAATTTATGGTATCGACATTTTTTATATCTTTTAGGCAATTTTCGTAAAATTCATTAGAACATGAGAAATCATTAACGAAACTTTAGGAAAAGTTTGAACTTTCTAATCATGCTAAAACGAGTTGAAAATCACTTTAAAACAAAGTTTTTATGAAAAATCCTAAAATCCACCATTAATGGCTCGATTTTTGGCTTTTATTTAAAATATGCGATTCGAGGGCTAATAATTCAGTTCTACAGTCTATATAGCATTAAAAACTTATGAATACATGAATGATTACCTTTGGTGAAAGAATGAACAAGTTTTGACAAAAATCTGGAAACCCCACGTTTGATGAAGATAATGAAATCTATAGAGTTTGTGGGTGTCTTTCTTGAAGGTTTATGATAATGAATGACTTTAGAATGATGAGAAATCAATGTATTGTGATTTGGGAACAAAAAAATGCATAAAAATAGCTAGGGAAAAGTAATAGGTAGCATAAGTTTGAAGAAGAGAAGAAACACACGTGAAAAACATGTTGATGGGGAAGAAATAGATTCAATTTTACAAAATGGAAAACTACAACATAAATGCCTACTATTTTGACTTTGTTAAAAAAAATTAGTCCTTTTTTTCAAAATTAAAGGTTTCTAGAACACTTTTTTTAGAAATTAATTTGACTATTTAGATCTCTATTCGAAAATACTATTGAGTACCAACCTTACGAAATTTCGAACTCATATAGGCCTAAATTCCCAAAATACCCCTTATACTCTCCTAAGCCCTATTTTGGGGTGTTACAATGAAATTGAAAATGGATTGAAAAATGAAGTTTAATTATAAAAGAAACGTAAGTTTCGATTTTAAGAACTAAATTGAATAAAAAGTAAAAGTTCAGGGAAATATTATAAAATGTTATAAAAAGATCATATGCGTAGGTAACTTGAATGAAAAGGCACTTTTTGTTGCACACGGTTTGGCACACGATCATGTGTCTCCACACGAGCTAGTGGCACAGTCATGTCACCATCGATAGAAAGTTACACGAGCTGGCCACATGCCCGTGTGGTATTATTCATATGGTCATTATTTTAGTACACGGTCCATGAACACAGCCATGTGACTTTAAGTTGAAAATTTTTCATCTAGGTTCACACTGCTTCATTTAGTTACACAGCCTGGCAATATGACCGTGTAACTCTTTTCCACACAGTTTCAGGTTTTCACAAGGCCTGGGCACACGACCATGTGACTTCTTTTTGCTAAAATTTTCCTACTTTTTATTAAGTTTTCAATTAAGTCCCTATTTGATTCTGGGTTGATTTGAGAGCTTTCGTAAGCTCGTTTGAGACCCAATTTTATTTGTAAATCATGTTATAATTAGATTATGGAATGTTTTACTGTTTAATTGAATGTTTAAACCTGAAATTATATGTGACAAGCATTTTTAACTATCGTAGCATCCTATAGCTCGGGTCCGATGACCTAACTGAGTGAGAAGTGTTACATATGGTGTGATAATTAAAGGAAAAAGTGTGAAATATGATTGGTTGAATATTTTATTATTATTTCATTATAAGATATTTTTCACTAAATTGTAATATTTTATTGTAAGATATTTGCATGTGTCACACTTATATGTGCAAGAGAATTTTCATTTCTTTACAATTTGGTCCATTACCATAAAACTCTACTTTTCTTCCAAATTCCTTGAAAATTTTCATAGTCACCCAAAAGGAGAAGTGTTGTAGAGATACTACAGAGTTAGATGACCATCTTAGAAGCAAGAAATGAGAAATTAGAAGTGATGAAAGTTGAAAGAAAATGCATGAGAGTGATGAAAGTGAGAAAGAAATGGAAAAGAAACAAAAAGAGGTGATGTTCTTGCAAAAAGAGGTAAGTGTTCGTTTTAATTTCATTGATAAGTAATAATTTGAGTGTTAAATATGTGATTTTTATTTAAGTAGTAGAGATGGAAAATATATTATAAATTGTATTCATATATAGTGATTAATTTGTGTAGGAGTACTTATGATAATTTAAGTGATCTTGAATAACAGTTTAATAGTTGATAAGTCAAATAGATGTTAAGTATTGGTATGAGTGATATAAATTATAATTAGTGAATATATCCATTAAAACAGTTTTGGACAACAGTAGTGATTTAACTTTGAAAATTCACAAAAAATTGTATAAATTGATTTAGAGGTTGAATTAAATATGGAATTAAACATTATCAAGTCTAGTTTTGCATAAAAGAAACGGTGTAAGTAATGGAATTGTATATTATGAGATATATTAATTAGACACTAAATTGACGTCATGAGGATAGGCTCACCATGTCGCAATAAGCATAAAACAGTAAGTGACGTCGCAACGAGGAACCCCCAACTTTGCAATGACGGCTCGGGGATTTGAAAACTTTGTAATTTGGTCTCTATCCAATTATAAACTATTATGAGAGTTTTCAAAAGTTTGAATTGAAATTAGATAAGTTTTTATATTGTATTTTAAACACTAATTGATATTAGTAGTTTGGTTAAAACGATAAAATGAATTCAAATTAACAATAGCTTCTCCGACAATGAATGTAACACCTTGTTGTTGTGACATGACGATTGGGTCGGGTATGAGGGTGCTACAGATTCCTTCAATCATTTAGATTCCTAGGTTTTTACTTTTCTAGCTTAGTCTTTATTTGTTAAACTTTTCTCTTTGAGTTAAAAAAGATACAATGACCTATTATGTCATTTTGAGTTTTTCTTCCAAGTATTCAATATATTTAAATGTTTTAGTTGCCAAAAGCTACAAAGTATTAAATTGGATCGTAGATTTGTGGTATATTCTTATTTGCCAACATTTCCATCAAGAGCTTCTTCAAGATTTACTAAGTATTTCTTAACCCTTACCTCTTTTGTAATTATTTGATAATTCATTTGAGAAATTGGTTGGGATTTATGTTTTGATGATTGGTAGGAACTAAACTACATAGTGGTTGGTTGATTGAAATGTTGCATGATTAATTTTAGGGTTAAAGGCTAAATCATAAAAATTGGATTAAACTGAAAAAACTTTAAAACCTAGTATTGATGACTCTTGGGGAACAAATAGATAAGTGAAACCAAGAAGAGATCCTATTGTGAACAAATTCGATTTTCCCGATTTAGTCTAGTGATATCAAAAGATAAATTGGACTAAATCATCTAATTGGGTAAAATGGTTGTTGAGAGATAAATTGGACCAAATAGAAGTTTAAGCAATTTAAATCCCTAATCTGAGAGTTAATTAGCAACATGGATATCAATCGAACACTTTATTTCATCAGATTAATACTTTTGTGATTTTGGTTTTTATGCAATTTAGTCCTATTAGGTATGATTTAGTTTAATCAACTTCATTTTATAGATTGTCGTAATATACCACTTAGTCATTATCTAGCTAGATTTCATAATTACATACTTAATCATTGTTCATTCACCATATCACACGATCTCTCTGGGGTTTGATCTTCGGAATACTTCGAGTTTCGTTGTAACACATAAATATTACAACTGACTTTTCACACTTGTAGTAAAAGTCGCTTTTCATTTCTCGATATTTTGTGCTAATTCTTTGCTCGGTGCATGAACAGCGACGTACGCAGTCAGTCATTATAACCAATATTTCTCCATTCGAAAAGTCTTTACATCCCATCTGATTAACTATATTTTTTTTTTGAAAAATAAACTTAATTTTCGTTATCTTGACACTCTTGACTAGTTGGGATGGCAAAAGTCTTGTTGTATAATGACCTTTGTCATGACAATCTTGTCTTTGCTTTGTACTCCAGTGCCAAACTTGTTCATGATTCCACCAGTTGTAAGGTCATATCTATTAAGTCTTATCTTATGGGTACCGAAATAAAGATAGATATTAACACCATTTCCACCCATTTAGATACTCCTAATGCCGATGATCGCGAGATCAATGGTGAGATCCCTCCATTCATTCAGCCTTATGGAGATAATATTGGTTCCCTAGAGCTTCATGATCATTTTCTTCAATTAATCAACTCTAAGAAAATTAAGTCGACCCATAAACATGCCAGAATTCATCTTATGGATTATTGGATCATCCATTGCATCCAAACCAAGCATAAGTTGAACTTATCATCGATCATCTTTCTTTATATGATAGGGGTTATCAAGAGACCTTCTTCGACCATCTTTTCCCTTAAGTATAATACTCTCCTACCCATCCTTTTTCATAAGTTAGGTATCAATGTCGATATTGATCCTGCTCATGAAGTTCAACAAGCGAAAGAGGATGACAAGGTCACTCAGCATGCCACCCTTACTTCTTCCCATACATATGTGGTTTTCAAGTCTTTTTGGGTCACCTTCAATGAAATTCATGCTCATTTTGATGCTCAATTTGATTCTTTTGCTGAGTCATTTGAATGTCAAATGTATGCTCTTGAGGACAACATGGTAGCTCTTATGTCTCATTTCCCTCCTCCTCCTATAGATGATTAGGTTGTTTGAACTTATGCATGTTTTATTTACTTTCTATCACTTTCTTGTTATGGATGTTTTTAGTTCTTTGCTTGACATACTTGATTTTCTATTTTGGTTGTTTTATCATGAGGATTAGGGGTGAGCGTTCGATCGAATTGAATCGAATCGAATGAAAAAATTTTGAGTTAATCGAGATAATGAATTCTATTTTATCATCCTAACTCGATTTGAATTTTTCTCGAATCAAGTCAAGTGAGATGGAATTCGAATCGAATATATTTGTTCAAGTTAAATTAGAAAAATAACTTTGGGTCCTTGTAGCCCCTGCCACCTACCGTAATCAAATTTGCCCACCATAATCAAATTTGTTATTAACTTTCATCCACTCATAATTTATTCATTAATCTTTTATATATGGGCTAGCTTCTTTGCTTGCTTAATTATTTCAATTATCTTCTGATTCTTGTCACCATGTATTTTGAAATTAAAAAATATAAAAATATAAAAAATGTGATTTTTTTAATAAAAGTTATTTTAAAGATAAAATTTGAAATTGATACCAACAAAAAATTTTAACATGAATATTTTATAACATTATCAATAATTCAATTTTAACATAAAATGATAAAGATTCAATATGACTAAACAATTCAATGATATAAATAATACAAAATGTGAAATTTAATTCAATAATATAAATAGTAGACATAAATTCAAAAAAAAATTTGGGGTTTGGGAGAAAGTAAAAGTTTTACGGGATTTGGGGGAAGTAAAAGTTTTAGAGGAAAAGTAAAAGAAAAAAAATTTTGGGGGGGAGTAAAAAAAAAGTTCTGAAGATTTGGGGGAATTAGGGGAAAGTAAAAGGGCTTGAGGGGGAGGTTGGGAGCAGGGAAATAAAAGGGTTAATATTTAGTTTATTCGAATTATACAAGTTATTCGAATTTAAAAATTCAACTCGATTTGAACTCAAAATTTGAAAAAAAAAATTCGGATTGATTCGATTAATTTGACTCGAATAGTTCAATATTCGAACGTGTTTTCAATTTTTTTGAATCGTATCGAATTTTACTCACCCTTAACTAGAATGTTATTTTATAGTTGTAGCATATGACTTAATTTTGAATTTTTTGCTTTCTATGCCTTAACAGTTATTTTCATTTCCTCCATATGTCATGATCAATATTTTGTTCAATGCTTTTATAAATTTTTTTTAGCTCTCCTTCTTTGATTTTCTAATGTTCTTTTATATACCAAAAAGGAGAGATAAAATATAGAAAATTTTGCCAAATTGAACACTTATTTTCAAATAAAAATATATTGGGTAAACTTAATTTTCGAATCTTTCAAATTGTACAAATATAAATAATTGTTGTTTAATGCTTTCAAAAAGAAAATTATTCAAATTAAAAATTGATAACTTTATAGCAAAAAATTTTTATTAAAAAAGAGTCACAACTTGAAAAAAAATTGAATTAGGAGAAGTTTTTAAAGGCAATTTTTTAAGTTTTGTTATATAAAAAATGGGAGATTATTAAAGCTTGATTTTCTAATATTTTGATATAACATAAATTGTCTTTAAATCAAATTTGGTAAAATAGTTTTTTGAAAATTTATTTTCAAGTTAATTTTTAAAATAAAAAACATAATTTTTAAGTCGCACTAAGTCAAGTGCAGTACCTTGACTAAAAAAGTGTGGTACCCAAAAGTTAATAGGCAAAATAACTCATAGGTATCAGATCCTTTTGGAAAAGAGAGCGATACCTAAGAGTCAATAAGTAATTTGGATATAAAGGTATCGTACCCCACATATTTTATTAAGGCACTCCATTTCCCAGGGATCACACCCCCATGAAGTGGTATAGCACCAAAAAATGAAGAGGTATTGCACCCCTCCAAGCTAAAGTGCAGTACTCATGGCCTCAATGATCACTTTTTGACCAAAGCAACTAGACCCCTATGGCTTAGGTATCAATCCCTAAAAACTTTCAAAAGCATTTAATATAGCAATTAAAGACTCCAATAGCTCCAATTTATTTCTAACATCTTCAAACCACTATTAATCCATGATAGGGTATAAATGGAACAAAAGAACACTCTAAACAAGTTAATAAACAAGCTTACAAAGATTAAGAGCAAAAATCCAATCCTTTTCATTATTGTTCTCATTTTTTCTTGTACACATTTGTGGGGTTAATTTTGATTCATTTTTTCAAGTGTTATATTGTTATATGAGAGTGCTTAATTGTTATATATCAATCTTCTAGAGGTGATAATCCTTCTCAACTTTATTTCTCATTTTTGTGCATTCCAAAAAGATTTCAAGCCTAGGTCCTTTTTTACGCCAACCTAACCCTCCTAAAAAGCCCATTTCATTATTCAAAAAATAATAAAATATTAAAAATTATAATTTTTAATTGATATTTTATACTTTTATAATTAAATTTAAATTTAAAAAATATTTTTTATTTAAATTAAATTTAGGCCGAATCAACTCGACTTGAGGTGCGAAAATTCTTATCCAAATCCAACCTAATTGGGTTGAGCCTATCGGGCCAAGTAGATTACCCGACCTTTGAACAAGTCTAGGTTAAACATTGTCCTTAAAAAGTTCAAATCTAGTAAATTTGAGAAACACTTAGTTGTAATAAGCTAAGGTAGTATAAATAGGTCATTAAGGTCGAACCACTCTAAATTCTCAAATTTCCATTATTTGCCTTTACTTAAATTTTTTAAAACACCAATTCATCTTCCTCTTGGTAATTATTGATCCTAACAAATCTTATCTCCTTCATGAAAGATAAGCATTTAATCCCTCAATTTTAATTTATCAGAATTTAATACTTGCTACTTTATGAAAACATAAAAGTTACTCTAATTGGATAGCAGTGTTAAACCTTATGGTTAAATCGCTATCTTGAAATCAACAACTCAACAAGTTACGTATAATGAATAAACAAAAATTAGAAGTTTAACAATTTACATTAAACAAATTGACAGAACTCGGCCATTAATGTTCACTTGTTTACCAATAATTGAAACTAAATTTGCCATTTTTGTAAAATATAATAATTAAATTCTGACAAAATAAAAAAAACTAACTTCTCCTGGATGAAATTCATAATTACACGTTATTTAAAAACTCTAAATAGATATAACATTCAACATGTGAATCAAAATGATATGTATGTATGTCAAAGCTTGGGATTTGGTTTGGTTGAGGTCACATGTTAAAGGTGTACGCGGTATGTAACAGCTTCCAGGAGTTGGGGGGCTTCTCTTCTAATGTTCATGTTCTATAATGTTACGTTACAACTACAACTTATGACCCGCATCTGATTAAACCGTTATATTGACTTCAGTTTCTAGTCTTAATTATGTTTTTTACTTTTTCCAAATAATTTGGTTCATCTCAATCATTATTATAAAAGGGTGGATAGATTGAGTGACATAATTCCTCAAATCGTAAGAATAAAACGAAAATGTCAAGTGGGAGACCATCATCATCTACACTGGTAGGAAAGAAGAGCAAGAAGATGGCATCAAGTTCAAAGCCAAATGCAGTGTCATTGCAAGACAAGTTACAAATGGTAGAAAATGAAGAGCAGGTTGTGCTTAAACACATACATGATCTTAACAAATGGGTATCTATTACTTTTATTGTTTACACAAAATTCACTCTCTTAATTCTGGAAAATAAAATTATGCTTATTGGTTTTGGGAAAACTGACAGACAGATGCAATAGATGGAATGAACGAAGAGCAGTTAAAGGAATACCTTGAAAACAGGCCTCAAGAACTCAAAAGTGTAAAGATCCACAACAGCAACAACAAGCCTAAACAAAAGCAAAAATCCAAGCTCCAAAAGTCTAAGCCTTCAACATGCAGTGGAATAATGGCCTCTGTATGGAAGTTCCACAAGGAAGATAATGATGAAGATGATGTTAACAAAGGCATACAACACACACTTCCAAGTAGCCAAGTAAAGTGAGCCTCAATAAATGAAGCTGGTGATTAACTTTTTTCATTTATAGCCAAATGGCCCATAGTCTATTTGTATAATGCTGGGTAATTTAATAACTATAGTTCAATCATTAATTTCATTTACAGCACAAGATGTATCTTTCTCTTTATTGCAATCAAAGAGAAATAATTTCAGTAAAGAACATGGATCTAAATTACCATATCTCCATCTTGTAAACATGAATGCAAAAGATCCAAGTACACACCTACAACAGATCCCATTGGTCATTTTGCATAAAATTCAATTAGATCAAACACAAATTTGATGATTCACTATATATGGTTGCAAAATACCAGGAGACCAACCTGAAGCATAAAACAATAAGCAATTCATCCTGTTCTTGCATTTCTCCCACCTTTCTTACTAACTGCCTCACACAATCGGCATGGTAATGTGTCAAGGCTTGTTGCACGGGCCTTTGCATAGTTACCTAATACACCACATCTTCTCCAGGCATGGTACTCAGCATAAGCTACAGGATCATTAGCAAGGGATTTCACGTAAGAAGCCAATTCCTCCATGGACCTAAACTTAGTTCCATCTATAATTGAATGTGGAGGGACAAAGTCCAGCACATTGGGAGCTCCAAAATAAATAGGAACTGCACCAGAGTCCAAAGCATAAAATAGCTTCTCGGTCACGTAGCTCTCTGTAACTGTATTTTCAATTGCGAGGACAAATTTGTAATGAGACATGGCACAATGTAAATGGTCCCACCACTTCGGGGTATTAGCATCATTGGTACACTCAGGGTAGAAGGAAAGGGCCATGTCTAAACCACCAACATTGTTCAGACATTTGCCAAAGGAGTGGTGAGGCAGCAACCTGAGGAAACTCTTAGCAAGCTGATTTCTTTGAGAAAGGCAGCGTGATGAAGACCAATAAACGAGTGTCTCCTAGAAATAGATTTACCAAAGAAAAAAAGGAAACCCAAATGTATTACAACCAAGTATTTATCGAAGGGGAATATTGAGAACACATGAACAAAGAATATAAACCAACTACTCACATTGTTCTTATATGAAGATATGTGATAATTTCGACCATTATGAAAGAGAGCACCAGCATAAGTTGACTGAACATCGTCCTTTGCATGGTAACTGATGAATAGATCCTCTCGACCTGAACGCCTTCTGCCAGCCTCAAGGTCCATGTACACACGAAGTGGATCTCCACTGTGCCTCTAACCAGAAAGAAAAGAAAAGATCATTCCAATTGATCCCAGAAAATGATAACCAAAGATTGGATGTATAGATTATCTTAATAAGCAACAGGAAACCAGAACGTCCATACAAAGTCGTTTTACTGGTGTTTTGTAAGATCTATGCAAATATGCAAGAAAGACAGATAAATCTTGAAAAACTGCAGTCAGACTGCTAGCCTTCTCAGTAGACATAACTGGTAATCTGCTGCTTTAATAGCTGTCGTCACACTTAGCCCAAGTGTAATAAAATTCCTATATGACATGAGAAATGTTTGCAGACAGATATAACTACTGGACTTCCTATATTTAATGAAGGGTGTCTCTGGACTTGTTACAATATTCAAGATGATAAACCTGAGACACTAGTTCTGCCTTCAGTAGGTGCAGAACGAACTTCAACAGGCAGGACTTTGCCACTGTGATGTATTGCATACTTCTACATTTTTTGGATTTATTTCCCTTCTTTCTCAAAAGGAATGCTCCTGATAAATATTTTTAACAAGATACCAAGAAAGTTCTTTGGACAAGATTTTGTAGTGACGAATTATTTTTGTATCTAAAAGGGGAAATAAACTAAAATGGTTATGCGGCTTACTAGTCAAAGTATGTAAGTACGCTTCTCCTAGACACATTTTCTGGTTACAAATGTCTCAAGAACCTATCAGATCCTTGAAGGAACAAACTATATTACTACAAAGTTAATGCATCATAAAAGATTAAGTTATAGAATACAAGATTCTATTTAGATGATTCCCTAAAATGGATCCCGGAACACATAAAGCTCAATAAGAAGATTATGCATGAGACATAACCAAAGAAACTTGCTTGATTACTATAATAGTGAGGTCTCTAGGACAAGTTTCCATGACTCAGATGGAGGACACAAATGTATTTACCAATAAAAGACACAGGATTCATATACAGACACAAGCATGCATATAATTCCTGACCCAAAATGCCCTCCTAGCAAGCAAAATCCAATGGACAAAGTTGATAAAGAGGTCTCCTATATTATGAAAGAATCTCTATAAAACATCCATGACTGCATAAATTAATGGACCCTGAGGCGACAAATGGACATGAAAGAAAAACACTTGGTTTGTTTGTTTTTGTGTTTTTTTTTTTTTTTTTTTATTCACATTTTAAAGGAACTCAAACAAGTAGAAATGCACAAAAATTCTCTCTTCAGAACCCTACTCCTCAGGAAGGGTAAAACTGAGCCCATCTTCTACTCTTTTACAATATTTTGATATAACCCCATCCAAAAAAATTTGTAACATTTTTTCTTCTACCTTTTTCCAAGTTACTCAAGCTATAGTCAAAAAACCTTAACAACCAAACCTGACTTACATTCACAGAATCTGCCAACCCTACTTCCCAACAACTCAAATAAGCTTTTTAAGTAACAAAACATCAATTTCCAACACCGTTTCTTCTAATCATGCAACATGCCTCATAGCTCTAAATTGCAATTGTGGTTGCGGATGTTGCATAATGCTTCTTGGTTATCACGGGCATTTTTTTTTTTCAAAATGTTAATTGGGTTCTTTCATTAACTTACAATATTCATCGCATACAAATTGTATAGATACCATATACATAGTATGTGTGTGTGTGTGTGTGTGTGTAGAGAGAGAGAGATAAAAAATTTTAATTTAAGATCCATGAAAAATCCACACCAATCAAAACAAACTTGATTCAAAACAACATTTACTAGGCATGAAAGTCCAACCCACTTGTCTTGACTCCTTGTCCCCATTTCAGCCCACGTCCTGGCTTACAAGTTTAGCTCATTCTGTGACTTACAATTTCAGCCCACTCAAGGCATGATAAATTATATTCAAGTTTAAGCTTTAAACCAACAAAAGGTGGAACTCAAAGCAGAGAGCTTTCCATTGTGCACCCACCTACTTCAAACCAACACTTTTGTTACTTTCAATCACCTTAAAAAGAATCAAGATCCAAGCATCCCTCTTTGATATTCTTCATAAGTTCCCTTCAAAACATTAGAACTATATATAACTAAGAACTTAAAACTTTTCATGAAAACATTTAGCAATTTTGCTTGGAGGTGGAATCTACCTCAGAGAGAGAGATAAGAGCTGCAGTCCTTTGAAGACCAATATGGGATTACAAGAATGAAAAAGGACTTCGGAAGTAGAGCAAAAAACTGAAGAAACAAAAAGACAAAAGCCAGGTTCGTCTTTCCCCCTGCAACAAGCTATATCTCAAACCAAAATAAAAATCTTCCAAAGCCTATTAAAGGCCAGCAGAAAATTATTAAAACTTAATTGATGCCAATTCATCATCCAAAATGTTTATTTTATTGTTTTTTTTTTTTGAAAAAAAAAAAAAAGGCCTACGTTGCTTAGTTAGGCCATTGTAGTTGCAACCAACTATAATGGGTATCAGCCATTACAAAAATTGTGATTTGATATCTCGCGCATGTAACAGCCAAAATGCAACATGGCACCTTCAAGGTCCATTGGAAGTAGTCATTACATTGCATAATGTACTTGTTTAAATGATACGTTATGTCTCCCCTAAGTAAAAGGTATAGTGTAGAAAGAATTATTTGGAAAAAAAAAATTATAATGGAATAAAAGTGATTAACATAATGTATAATTGAGAGTAATATACTATGTTATAAGAAACTAGGAATAACAATCCTCATGTACATACTAATAGATTTTCAAGATCCCAAACAGCATTTCAGCTGTTACAATTGCATTGAATCACAATCATAATGGCCAATACACGTTACAAATTGACCACAACAACAACCACAAGTGACATAAGGCGCAATTAGCAACAACAGGCATTTTAAAATATCGATAAAAAAAAGGTTTGGGTAATAAACACTCAACAAATCAATTTTAATAGCTTTCTAAAAACTTTTAATAACTTTTAAAAGATTAAAAAATAGGCTTTTTGTTTGAAATATAGCTTCTTGCAAGGAAAAGGACATATCTAATTCTTCCTTTCTTTTTTTTCTGCTTCTTATGTCTTGTACTTCCACTTTCAGCAGCTCATCACTTCCTTCCTCTTCCTAAAGTAGACTATCTCCAAGCAAAATTTATTTAATCTTTTTCCAACGTTGAAGTTTTAGGTTGACTCTCTGTTTGACCTAAAAAATTCTAATAAAAAGAGAGATGCTGGAATTTGAGTTCTTAGTTGGAGATGGGTAGGTGCACAGCTCACAACTTCTGGTTTCCATCCCAACAGTTGGTGATGACACAAAACCATGCTCGGAGTGTGCTAAAATTGTAAGCCATTACCTAGGATAAACAATAGACAAGGCCAAAAGGTTTGGACTTTCAAATTTTTATTCATGCCTTTTAAGTACATTTCAGATCAAGAACTTCTATTAACCTGATTTTATATATTATTTTGTTTGCGATTAATATTGCAAGTTAACTAAAGAATCTAATTAAAATAAGCATTATGCGTACAAGATATTACAATATACATGTAAGGAATTTTTAGAAAAAAGAAATCACATTCGTGACTCAACAACCACGACAAGCTAGGTAACATCCATGACACCCGCAATCATGACACCATAACCGTATCTGCAACTAAATCCACAACCAAAGTTTATCTATTGCTAGTGTTAAGAAATGGTTAAACTGGAGTAGGGATCCCTGACAGAACAAAAAAGTAAAATCTCCTAAATTCTAAATCATTACAATCTACTAATCAAATTGGTTAGTAAAGTCGCTCTTACTAACAAAATACAATTCCTCATGTTCCCGAACCAAACATCTTGTCCACAACAGGCTGCAGCTAAATTACTAGAAAACTATACTTCACTGACATTGTGATGAATGACACATTATTGATCTCCTTACAATATCAATTCAAAAAATTATCTCAGTGTTAAATCCACGAGACAAGTAGATCATACGTATAAAGTTCATAAATGAATAGAATCTTCACCAAATAGCACTTTCAACTCCACGATTACGACTTTAATCAAGCAAATAAATCAAAATTTTCTATATTCCATAATTGCAGCTAAGCCAACAAGGAAAAAAAACATACCTGAAGTGGAGGGGTAGCGGTCTCAAACAAAAGGGCATCCGGTTTATCAGCAAGAACGGGAGATTTAGTCCACAAGCAACTCATCCCACATTGACAAGAATAGAGATTGTCCAAATTATCAGGAATCCAAGTCCATCCTTTTACCAAAACACTAACATGCTCCATTTTCAACAGATTGCAGGAAGAATGAGAAACAGGTTCCTGCAAAGACCCAGAGCAGTTAGAAAGCAAACGGATCAAATCGTGGTGTTTTAGCTTGAAATGGGAACAACCCATTTGAGAATCCCATGTCTTGAAAGCAGAGAGCAGATCAGTAAAAGGGCTAGGGTTGGAAGAAAGGGTGAGGGATGGAGTGCTAAAGGGTTGTTGGATAGAGGAGGAAACAGAAGGGAATTCAAGGAAACCAGAAAAGAAAAGGATCAAGAAAGTGAAGAACAACATGAGCGTAACGGTGAAGGTGTTGAGAGGTTTCAATTGCATGGTATTGGTGGGGTGGAGATGTAATTGTCAGTTTTGGCCACTATAAATTTCATTCTTCAAATAAAGGGAAAGAAATGCAGAGGAAAAACAAGAGTTGGCTTTTGGGGGTTTACCAGACTTTTTCTGTACTATTAATTAGTCTTTAAACATTTTTCATTGATGACGTATCGAAGAAGAGACATGGGTGAGCTGCTCATATTTTATTCAATTAGTTTTTTTAATCAAAATTAAAGCATAAGGTGAAAAGTAATTACTATTTTATAAACTAAGTAGGATTCATCCAAGACAGATAAACTTAATTAAAACCTTAGTTATAATCTTGAGAATTGCAAGTGGATTTAATACGAAAAATATAAAAAAAAAAGGTGGATCTAATAGTTTTTTAAGTCATGATTAAGTAATTAAATGCAACTTTAATAATCTTTCCATGGAAAATATAGTACTCCTCAGGTGAAATATAAACTAAATATTAAGGACTGAAATGACAAATAAATCATCCTTGAATAGGAGGTATTTATACTGCTTTGAAAATTTAAATAACCTTTCGCAATTATCGTATTTTTAACATAAGCATACTAAAAATGAGACTCAAAATATTTGTTGGCATGTCGAGCAATGAACTTTGCCATTGTCTCCTCCACCTAGGATTTTTCTATATATAATTGTCAACTTTGTAATTTATGATATATATGATTTTTTATAATTTTATTTTTCAATTTTTAGTTCAAAAACTGAATTATAAAGTCTACGATTTATTTTATTTTATTTTTTTCTAATTTTTCAATGTATATATTAGGTTTAAGGATGTAAAAAGTCATCAAATTTTTTTTTAAAAAAAGAAAAGTAATTAAGCCCTTTTCTTTCACTCATTTGAATATTTGAACTTTCAAAATGTATTAAAAAGGCCCTCAATCTTTTTTAAAAAGAGCAATTAAGTCCCTACTTTTTTTTTTGCACTCATTTGGGTACTTGAACTTTCAAAATCTATCAAAGACTCTCAAACTTTTTCAAAAAAAAAAGCAATTAAGCCCATGCTTTTATTAAAAATTAGAAAAAAAAAGTATAAAAAATTAAATTCAATAAAAGCTATAAATATTATTAAATTTTAATAAAAAATTCAAATATTAAAAATTTATTAAAAATATAAAAATCGTAACAAATATAAAAAAATTGTAAATTTTTATAAAAATAATAAAAATTATAAAATATACAAAAATATAAAAATTTATAAAATTATAAAATTTTATAAAGTCATAAGAAAATTATACAAAATGTAAAGAAATATAAATTTCGTAAAAAAATATAAAAATTATCGTACCAAAAAAAGCATCTTATAATTTTTCTATAACTTTTATTGATTTTTATTTTTTATCATTTTTTGTCATATGTCAAGCTGTGTTGCGACACGTGATGACTTTAATTAAAAAAATTAGGGGTCGTTAATTTTTTATGATTTTTATAACATTTTATTATTTTTTTATTTTTTTACAATTTTATAAAGAAATTATAATTTTTAAAAATTTTTTAATTTTTCATATTTTTATTAAAATTTAATAATTTTTCTAAAATTTATTGTTTTTATTATTTATAATCTTTTTTAAAATTTTAATAAGAGTAAGGGCTTAATTGTTTTTTTGAAAAATTTTGAGGGTCTTTTTGATGTATTTTAAAAGCAGAGACTTAATTTTTTTTAAGAAGTTTAAGGAACTTTTTGATGTATTTTAAAAATTAAAGTGCTCAAATGAATATTAAAAAAAAGAGAGTTTAATTTTTTTAAGAAAATTTGAGGGGTTTTTACCCCTTGAACCTATATATTAATTAGTTTTACGGTGAAATAAAATTTGACAAGTTGATTTTTATAAAAGGAAATGTGAGAATCACTTTATTATGTCAACCCGGAATATTTGCCATCAAGCTTTATTATATACCATCATAATATTCGTGATCAAACTTTTTTTTAAAATATTTTACAGTGTGAACATCTTCATTTGTTGCTTAAGTTTATTTTGATGAAGTGGGGTATTCTAATTGGTGCTAGGTGGCGATATGAGAACTTAAACTTGCCTAAATTGCTCCAAAACTTTATTTTATTATATATATGATACAAATTTAATTATGTTCAAAGTTTCATACTCCCTACATAAGGTAAAATTTTCTTACTTTTATTTTTAGAAATATAATGTTAAAAATATTTTATTTTCTCTATTAAAAAATAGGTAAATTAGTTTATATGTACTAAATCAAAAAGTAAATTAGTCCTTTTGTTAAAAATTTCATTTATTTCTACTATTAAAAATTGGTCTCTTTACATTAGCAGTGAGGTACACGTGGCGTGCAATAAGTAATTGTTTGGTTATTCTGTTAGCCACGCCAATTTTTAATAGTAGAAATGGATAAATTTTTTAAAAGAAATGACTAGTTAGCTATTTGATTTAATGTACAGTGGCTAATTTGCTCATTTTTTAGTAAATAGGGCGAAATTGTAACGTCCCGCTTAACTTATTTTTGTCTCTATAAATATCTAACATAAATGTTTTATTTGCTTCAATGGTTAGGTGCCTTGGGGGTGTGTGTGAGGTTTTGGGTTCAAGTCTCACTTTGCCAAATTTTGTTATTTTTTTTTTCTAATCTTAGCCTTACCCTTGCCAAATAGGCATATGTAAAATTGTCTGTTAATCTCTATTAGAATGAGCTTGTTGGTTTGAGTGGTAAAAGGATCTGTTGTGTTAAAGGTCCTGTGTTTGAATTCTTACGCAAGCGTGGGTATTATTTTTTTTGCTTGGGTGTTTGATAAAATTTCAGTTGAGTTAAAATTCTGAGGGAGTTATGAGTAGTGGGGATTGTGGGAGAAAAATAAGGGATGGTTGGTGGCATATCTTTTATTTTTTTTTTCTTTGTTTTCAAATTTATGGAGTTTTTTTCCCTTTCTTCCAAAATTGACGTCGGTTTCTGCTCCTCTTCAACTTTTCTATCAATTTCTTTTGTTCCCCCTCTTTCTGGCACAATCCTCAGTTTTATATACCTTTTTATTTTCTTGGTTCGTTATTGTTGTTATTCAAACGGGTTCAGTAAGCCTCTTAATTTTATTTCATTGTAATAGTGTAACGGTTGTTGTAGGAAATATAAACTCTGTGATTGATTGTGTAGGTCAAGGCGATAAATCTGTAGTTTACGCTTCGACGGTGTAATTTTTGCATGTAGTCGTTTTGCGGTGGTAAGCGTGGAATGTTGCCCGATTTAGTTTTGGTTGTGTTCGTTCATCATTCCTAATAAGGCATTAGGATTCTGTTTTTAGGTACTAGTGGTCTCAGAGTTGTTTTCGCATCGAATCGGTATTAGGTGTGTACCCGAAATGCAAAAAATTGAATTTCAGCAAAAGCTGAAAAATTATTTTGTCAATACCACACGAGCGTATGGTTACCCATATAGTTGGCCGTGTGCAATGACATGGTCGTTTGATCGATGAAGGCATGGTCGTGCGCAAGACATGACCGTGTAATAGTGTGAGTGTAGTTGTGTGGGTCAAATGGGCTAGGCCGAGTAGCGCGTGCAAGCTACACGGGCTTGTGGGCCCACACGAGCACATCACAGGGTGTGTGAGTTTTGGGCCAGGCCGTGTGGGCCATACGAGCAAGGACAATCTGAACATGTAGCCTACACGAGTATATGGGCCCATATTTCTGAAATTTTCCCAAAGGTCTCACGGGTCGCTCCGGTCAACTATGGGCCTACTGTAGGGTTGGTAAGGACTAATTAAACCCTATTTTGTATGCTATGATATTCTGATAGACTGATCTGAGTAGGATACTAAATGTATGCTTGACTGTACTGTTATATGTATATCTCTCATCTGTATATAAGTATGTTGATTATGTTTAATCTGTTATATCTTAATCTGATTTCTGCATCTATTATTGAGGTGGGATTTGTATATGAGGAGAAAGTGTTCTGTATGGCGACCATCACCTATATTCTAGCAGCGTGGCTGCACATTATTTGAGATATGTCGTAATGGCACGATATGGTGTGTAAGGTTGAGTGAGGGTTTTAACTTTACATGGTGTGATGGGATGGTCAGAGTTGGTGTGTTAAGGATGGGGTAGGACCTAATTATCTGATCTACATAATTGTTTCTAATATCTGTATCTGAAAGGACTTAGGTCTGAATCTGTATTTGGCTGAACATGAGACTACTATATGTATCTCATGTCTTTATCTGTTGGGTTGCACACTGAGTTTACGAAAACTCACTTATTTTTGTCTGTTCTATTTAGGTAATCCACAAACTTAGGCAGATCGGTACGGCGGAGACTAAGCGGTGCCCACTCCACCGTAAACTATTTTTAAACTTGGCTATTATGATTTTAATTATGGTTTTGGTTTTCATTTGAGAGTTGTAATTCTTGGGACTCTCCAGACTATTGATTTAACTTTTGGGATTTGGATTTCTGTTTAAATATTTTATTTGCGCAACTCGCTAAAAACATGATTTTTACTAAAATAAAGGTTTTCTAAAAACATGAGTTGTATTTTTAAAGTATAACAGTTTTAAGACTTCCGCTGCAAATTACATTTTGGCAAATAAATGGATTAAGTAACACTTTAGAAATTTGACCTAAATTATATGAATTATAATACGTGAATGATTTGACGAGACGACTCTATTTACAGACCCTACCATGTGACACCTCCAGATTCGGTCATAACGTCTAAGTCGGGTTTGGAGTGTTACATTTAGTGGTATCAAAGCTAGGTTGCAGAACTTGGGCTATGAAATTTTGGGTTCCAAATTTATGTTTCAAAAAAGAACTGATTTTCAAATAATTTGAGTACTGTTGAGAAAGTATGTAGTACATCGAGTCTCCGTCGCCGATCCTGTAAGTATTTCTAAACTTAGATAGAATACTCTAAAAACACTATAGTTAGTACTTTCTGAAAACTGTACTGCTAAGAGATTGAAACTTCTGAAAACACTTCTGAAATTTTGAAAATTCACACATAAAACATCTACTAATAAATACTAGAACTGATACATAAAACTTTGTAATATAGATAAAACTTGAAATTTACAATGAGCACTCGTGGAATACATGGACGTAGTATTTGTGGCCATGGTAGAGGCCATAGGAGGCTCGAGCTAAGTCTTCTTCTCTGGGCAGTATGCCAAATTTAGACACAAGTGAGACACTAGTTTTGCTTGCTACTAAGACTAGGTCTCAAAGTCGCTCGGTTGGGGACAACGCACTATCCCAAGCCATGTTGAGGATATTGGAGGTCACTGGATCCTATTCTGGATCTGAGGGTCGATGGTCGGTAACTGAACGACTCTAGTCCAATGGTGATAAGCTGTTTAGGAGTGTCACTAGAGTAGCCCCTACTGTGGCCGAATATTGGTTGGAAGCCACCAAGAGGACTATGAATGATTTAGATTGTACACCCAATCAGAAACTTAAGGGTGTAATACAATCAGAAACTTAAGGGTGTAATCTCTTTTCTTCGCGATAAGGCATATCAGTGGTGGTTATCAATTAAAGAGGGTACTCAGCTTGATTGTTTGAACTGGAACTTCTTCAAGACTGCTTATTAGGGAAAATATGTGGGTGCGAGGTATGTGAATGCTCGTAGGCGTGAGTTCATGAATCTCACGCAAGGTGATAGATTTGTGGCCGAGTATGAAGTCGAGTTTCTGAGGTTGAGCCACTACGCTCGAGGGATGGTGGCATCCGAATATGAGAAATGTGTCTGCTTTGAGGACGGTCTGAGGAATAACTTGAAGGTATTGATTGCTTTACAAAGAGAGTGAGAGTTTGCGGTTCTGGTTGAGAAGGCGAAGATCACCAAAGAGGTTAAGCAAGTGGAGCGTCAGAATAGAGACAAAGAGAGGGGTAAGAATAAGAGGGATTTGGAGCCCTCTAGTTCTTTCAGAGGCCTAAGAAAAAGGCCAGACTTGATTGGCTGATTGGAATGGCAGTTCCTGTTGCTCCTACTAGGATTCAGCCTTGTGGGTATTATGGTAGGCGCCATGCGGACGAGTGTTGGAGGAGGATTGGGGCTTCTCTGATGTGTAGGTCATTGGAGCACCATATTAGAGAGTGTCCACAGTTGGCAGATTAGATGTAAGCTTCGGGATCAGGTATTGTACAGCCTCAAAGGGCAGTTCAGCAGCCATCTAGGGGTTGTGGACCGGCTAGGGGTAAAAATGGTATGGACCGAGGACAGAGAGCACTGGGCAGAGGTGCTGGTCAGACTAATGCAAGGGAGCCTACGTTGGTTTATGCTACTTGACTCCGAGAAGATGGAGATGCTCCAAATGTTATCACCAGTACGTTCTTAATTTTTGATGTACCTTATACTACTTTGATAGACATAGGTTCTACGCACTCCTATGTAGCTAGTTCTATTTCTGAAAATTTGGGGATTTCTATTGAGAACACTTCTAGTGAGATCAATGTACTAAGTCCATTGGGGCAGTCTGTCTAGATTAGTAAGTTGTATAAGGATGTTCCGTTGGAGGTGTAAGGGGCTGTATTTCTAGCAAATCTGATAGAGTTGCAATTTAGGGAGTTCGATTTGATTTTGGGTATAGATTGGTTGGTGGAGCACCGAGTCAGTTTGAATTGCACGACTGAGAAGGTCGTTCTAAGGACTGAGGATGATAGGGAGGTGGTTGAAATTGATGCGCGTTGAGATTATTTTTCCAATGTGATCTCCGCTCTTGTGGCTAAGAAACTGGTTCAAAAAGGGTGTGAGGCATATTTGGCTGATGTTAATGTTTCTGGTTCTAGGGACTCTTTTATCGGGTGTATCAAAACAGTGAGGGATTTTTTTTGGATGTCTTTCCTAAGGAGTTATCGGGTTGACTTCCGAATCAAGAAGTTGAGTTTAGTATTGAGCTTCTACTTGGTACAGCCCCAGTGTCCATCGTTCTATACCATATGGCACAGAAAGAGCTTTCAGAGCTTAAGGCTCAACTTCAAGAGCTTTTGGATCATGGTTTCATCCGTCCTAGTGTGTATTCGTAGGAGGCACCAGTTTTGTTTATTAAGAAAAAGGATGGGACCATGAGGATGTGTATTGATTATTGACAACTAAATAAGTTGACTGTGAAGAATAAGTAAACTGTTCCAAGGATTATTGATCTGTTTGATCAGTTTCGAGGGCTTTGGTGTTTTCTAAGATTGGTCTTTATTGTGGGTATCATCAACTCAGAGTTAGAGAGGTGGATGTTTATAAGACTGCATTTAGGACTCGTTATAGACATTATAAGTTCCTAGTTATGCCTTTTGGTCTAACAAATGCTCCAGCTGCATTCATGGATCTGATGAACTGATTTTTTCAACCATATCTGGATCATTTCGTCATGGTTTTCATCAAGGATGAGCATGATGAGCATCTTAGAGTAGTGATTTAGATTCTATGTGAGACAGCTCTACGCTAAATTAAGCAAGTGTAAGTTATGTTTAAGTGAGGTGACTTTTCTAGGGCACGTAGTGTCTACTGAAATGATTCGAGTTGATCGAATGAAGATTGAGGCTGTGATTGGTTGGAAACGACCTAAAAGCATATCTGAAATCTACAGTTTTCTGGGTCTTGTAGGTTATTATCGGTGGTTTTTCGAGGGGTTCTCTTTGATTTCAGCTCCTTTGACTAAGCTTCTACGCAAGAGTGTTCCTTTTGTTTGGACTGATACACAGCAATCAAGTTTTGAGAAGCTCAAGTCAGTTATGAATCATGCTCCTGTCTTGATATAGCCTGAACCTGGTAAAGAATTTGTGGTCTACAGTGATGCGTCGCACGTTAGTTTAGGATGTGTACTGATGCAAGATGGAAAAGTTGTGGCTTATGCATCTCGTCAACTTAAGACACATGAAGGGAATTACTGACGCATGATCTCAAGTATGGTGAAAGGTGTATTATCTACACTAATCATAAGAGCCTCAAGTACCATTTTACACAAAGGGAGTTAAATCTTAGGTAGCGGCGATAAATTGAGCTACTCAAAGATTATGTCTATATGATAGAGCATTATAACTAGGATGATCTCGGTTTTGAGAGTTTAGAATGTCGTATCTTAACGTATTGGATGTAGCGTTTTATTCATTCGGAACTAGTAAATCTTAAATTCCAACTTGAGTTATTCCAACCTTTTTGAAAGAAATTGTTTTTTCAAAATTTTTCAAGTTCTCAACATTAGGACATCATTTAATCAATTTGGTACCAATTTTGGGCGTACGAGGGTGCTAACCCTTCCTCGTACGTAACCAACTTTCGAACTTATTTTCTTGAAATACAAAGACCAAAGTTAATGTTTTATAAGACAAAATATTTTATGAGGTGATCTGATCACACCTAAACAAAAAGGATTGGTAGCGACTCCATATTTTTTGAGTCAATCTCCATTTTTTCCAAAAATAAAAAATGGTTTCGACAGCTTGACGACTCCACTAGGGATCTCGAGAGTTAGGCCATAAATCGGTTAAATTTTGTCCTTTTGTCGAAAAATAAAAATCTGATTTGAAAAATCATGTTTTATTACACTTAGTTGCGTCATTTTATTGTTTTTTGAATCTTGTAGAATACTTTTGCATTGGATTGCATGACCGTGGGGTCACACCTATAAGTGGCTGTGAGAAACTATGCCTTCGTGAGGTTATCACCTCCGCATGGGCTAATGGACTGCTTCCGAGATACATCTGTACCTATGACTTCGTGAGATTTTCATGTCCGCATGGTCATAGGGAAATGTATTCCCCTGAACTGAACTCGATTCATATGAGCCTATAATGGGTTAGGATTGAGGAATCTACTGGTTCAGGAACCTTTTCTTTAGAACCGAACCACATATAGTGAACCCTAAGAGCCCACCCTATGTAGAGCTATGTTGAACCTTAGTGGTTACCCAAATAGGTGTTTGACTATGTTCTGTTTGCTTTGAATTTTATCATGTGATACTAACTTTTTTTGTGTTTTGTTTTGGTTGTGATTGCATGACATTGCATATTTAAAGACGTGTCGATTTGTGTTCGGTTACTCAATTAGAAAGCTTGTCATGGAGAGAAAATTTCTTGATAAAGTGGTAGATAATGCGACTGTTCGTACATGGTTAGAGAAAGTGCAATCAAAAAAAGGGATAGTCTAGCTGAGGGGTATACATCGGAGTTATGGAACTTCACCCATATTAGTGTAACTCAAAATGAGCTCCAGGAATTGAAAGATGTCTGGGCCCAGTAGGATGATGAGATCAAGCGGTTGTTTTAGTATAATTATGGGGATATATCCTATTTGCTCGATATTAAGGTAGATAAGCATTTGTTTCAGGCTATGACTCAATTTTGGAACCTCGCTTACAATTGTTTCACTTTCGGGAAGGTGGACTTGGTGCCCATAGTGGAGGAATATACAACCTTGTTGCGTTGTCCAAAGATCCAGGTCGACAAGGCTTATACTTGGGCTACTAATGTCCCAACTTTTATGAAGAAATTGATGAACATCACCGGAATGAGTGAACAGTGGGTTATAGCCCGAATTCAGCAAAAGGGTGAGGGTAAATGCATTCCTTGGGTGAACTTGAGAGACTTGATCCTGGCACATCTTGATGTAAAGAAGAGAGTGACATCTTTACCTTGAGCATTTATGGATTGGTAATTTTCCCTAAAGCTTTAAGGCATATAGATGAAGCAGTCACTGACTTATTTGATCGTCTGGACAAACAAGTCACACCAGTCCCTGCAATTCTACCTGAGACGTTCTGATTTTTGAGCGCATGCTAGAGGGTAGGTGAAGGTAGATTTGTTGGATGCCTGCAATTATTGTTGGTCTAGTTTCATGGTCATTTTTGGAAGGTAGATAAGATTTCTTACCAGGTGTTCTCTAAGAATTATTCCCCATTGAGGGAGGAAATAGCTACGCCAAGGAGGGACGATGTATCAGAGGAAAAGTGGATAGCGATTCTCCAAAATCTCCAAGAGGAAGATGTTGAATGGAGAGCTCCATGGATGGTTCTTGATAAGATCCTTTACCGGTGTGGGAGTTTTGATTGGGTCCCTTTACTTGGAATTTGGGGAGCTGTGGGATATGCTCCTTTACTTATATTGAGGTAGTAAAAATCAAGGCAATTTGTACCGACGACACACGGGGTAGCTCAATGTGAGTTCTCGTATAAATGGGACAATTATAAGAAGTGGGCTCATGAAATTTCCAATGCTTAGAAGCAAACTTGCCGGATGAAGAGGTTGTTGTGGGCGCAATGACAACTCCAAAATACAATGGGTAGTGGAGCAAAAGGATAAATGATAATATCCCTAAGCCGAGTCAAGAGGGTGCTTAATCAATGGAAGAGTACTTACAATTGGTCCCATCAGGGTTAGAAATCATAAAACATGGTTTTGAAAGGAGGAGTGTTGAACTCAGAAAAAGAGTAGAACAGTTGGAAGAAGAGAAAATGCACTTGCGATTAGATGTGGATGTTCAGAAGTCAGAGGCTAAGAAATTAAGAAAATGAAAGAATAAAGCCAATGAAGATCTGGATAGTTTGAAGACCGATTATAAGAAGCTACGTCTGTCGATGAGAACTACTGGGTTGAGGAAAACTTCTGAGCAATGGCGACAGGAGATCCAAGAGGAAAAGTATAAGGCTGAATGATGGGAGAGGAAATTTTAAGAGGCTCAGGCACGAAATGAAGCCTTAGAAAAGAAATTGTTAGATAGTCAAGATGGAAAAGATGAATTAAAAGCTAGGATGGATGAGCTTGAAAAGTATCTTTATTAGTATCGAAATTGTAATTCCATGATGGAGCTGAGGGCAAGCTTAAGAAAAATTGAGAAAATGAAGGGGAAAATAGAAGAATTAGAGACGGCATTATAGAACTGTGAAATTCGTATTGAATTCCTTGAAGCTAGTGAAGAACATTGGAAGGATGAACTTCACCATTCTCAGAATCAATTCAGAAATAGAGATTACATTATGGGAGAAGCTGTGGTTCAGATTCGGGAAGTAGCTAATCACTTGCAAACTTTGGCGGTGTAGGCTGATATTCTAAGTGTGAAGTACGAGTTGGAGTCAAACTGGGGGCAAAAGCTAGCTTCATTGCTTAGGAAAATTAAGGCTTTGAGCATTAGGGCAAAGCCATATCTGTAACCCATTTTCTAGTAAAGTTTTCTAAATGGAATTGAATTAGAATCGATGCCTTTTTGTATTCATTTATTGCATTTGCATTACATTTGCATCATATGCATTAAAGTCCACCGAAAGATCCTAATTAATTAAAATTATTTAAGTTAATCTGGAAAACGATAAAAGCTTATGTCGTTACAGTACTCGAGCAAAAACAAAAAAATATGGACTAGAGATTGGAAAGGCTTGAGCAACTCCAAAAGGAGATGCAAAATCAACTACAATTGCAAATACAAGAGCAACTAGCTAAGATCCAACAAGATATGATGGACAAAATGCTGGAGTATCAAAGAAATATGATGACTCAGATGGCTCAGCTCTTAAATGGGGTGATGGATAAAGGGAAAAGCCCTATGGTAAATACTGGGGAAAATAATAAAGATCCTCTTTATCCTCCAAGTTTCACTCCAACTTATGCACAGGCACAGCCTTGGGTGTACCCGTAAAGACCATCCATCACGATCAGACCTCAACAATTTCAGGCTTGTGTTTCAGTGCTAATGAACTTACAAACTAGGTCAGGTTCTAACCCAGGAGATAATTCAAATCCTACTGTCCTTGATTTGGATGAGGTAGCAGAAAGAGAGAAAGCAAAGATAGAATTGCCAAAGTAGTTGGAAGACATATGTAAATGGCTGGAGGAAAAGTTCAGAGCCATGGAAAGTGCTGATAACTATCATGGAATAGATGCTAAAGATTTGAGCTTGGTCCCAAACGTAGTACTGCCATACAAGTTTAAAATGCCAGAATTTGAGAAATATAATGGGACTAGCTGCCCCGAAGCTCACATTATCATGTTCTGCAGAAGGATGACTGGGTATGTTAACAATGATCAACTGTTGATCCATTGCTTTCAAGATAGTTTGGTGGGGGCAGTATCCAAGTGGTGCAATCAACTGAGCCATGCCAAGATTAGTTCGTGGAAGGATTTATCGAAAGCGTTTATGAAGTAGTATAGTCATGTGACATACATGACTCTTGATAAAATCACCTTGCAGAACATGGAAAAGAAACTAAATGAAAGTTTTAGGCAGTATGCGCAGAGGTGGAGAAAAGTTGCTATACAGGTTCAGCCACCGCTTCTAGAAAAAAAAACCACGATGCTCTTTATCAATACTTTAAAGGCCCCGTTCATTACTCACATGCTGGGAAGCGCCACAAAAAGCTTTGCAGATATGGTAATGACTAAAGAAATGATTGAGAATGCAATAAGAAGCAGAAGGATAGAGGCAGAGGAGAATATGAAAAGGTCAGCCCCGCGAAAAAAGGAAAACGAGGTGAACAATACAAATATAGGGTACTCAAAATCGTTTACTGTTAATCAGCCAAGAGCAATGACTACTGGGCATCAGGGTTCGTCAAGACAAGAATCTGGCACAAAGCAAAACACTGAGAAGCTTCAATTTCAACCAATCCCAATATAGTATAGGAAGTTATATAAAAGTTTATTTGATGCCCATGTGGTGGCCCCTTTTTGCTTAAAGCTATTACAACCCCCATATCCCAAATGGTACGATGCAAATGCTCAATGTGAGTATCATGCAGGGATCACAGGGGATTCAATAGAGAACTGTACTACCTTTAAGAAGTTAGTTGAAAGGTTTATTCAAATGGGTATTGTGAAATTTGATGATGCACCCAGTACAGAGAATCCGCTACCTAATCATACTGATAATGTGGGAAGAAGAATTAAGGCAGATTTTGCAGAAGTAGAAATTCCTTTGAAATGGGTTTGGGAGGAAATGGTGAAAAGAGGGCTAATTATTTTGGATCTGGAGGGGAGTTGCAAAAAGATAAGGAATTATTGTGCGTTTCATCATGAAGAAGGACATGAGATCAAGATTGTGTAGAATTTCGAGCCTTGGTGCAGGGTTCGATGGATAATAAAGAGATAGAATTCTACGAAGAGGTTAAGGAGGAAGGAAACATATGTGCCTCAGAATCGACAATAAAGGTCCCAATAGTCAATTACCCAGTGGTTATCATTTTGCGACCCAAAAGTAATGAAGCTGGAGTACCGATGACACCAAAGATCATAATTCAGAAACCTGCAATTTTCCCTTATAAGGATACTAAGAAGGTTTCTTGGAATTATGATTGCAATGTGACAATACCAGGAAAGGAGAGCTCATCTAGTGCTTCAAAAGACGATCAAGATGTAGGTTCTCATACGCGTAGTGGGAAATGCTATGATTTGATAAAAGCCGAACAGAACCTATAAAAGCAAAAGGTTAGATGGTGGAGCAAAAGAAGGGAAAAGCAGTCGAACCTGAGTCGCCTGTTAATGAGCGGGTAAAAGAGGAGAAAGCTAAGGAATTCTTGAAGTTCTTGAAACATAGCGAGTATAGTGTTGTGGAACAGTTGCATAAATAGCCATCTCACATATCTATACTAGCTTTACTCTTGAGTTCAGAGGTACACCGAAATGCATTAACAAAAGTGTTAAAAGAGACATACGTGACTAATGATATCTCTGTCAATAAATTGGATCGGTTGGTTAATAACATAAGTGCTGATAACTTCATCTACTCTCAATGACGATGAAATACCACAAGGAGGTATGGGATCCACTAAAGCTCTGCACATAACCACCAAATGTAAAGGGTACACATTGCCAGGAGTTTTGATAGACAATGGATCAACACTGAATGTATTGCCCTTGTCTACATTGAATAGATTACCCATGGATAGCTCACACATGAATGGATGTTAGAATATAGTGCGGACATTTGATGGCACAGAAAGAAGGGTCATGGGGAGAATAGAAATACCTTTGTTGATTGGCCCAACTACATATGAGGTGGACTTCTTAGTGATGGATATTAAACCTTCCTACAACTACTTGTTAAGGAGGCCTTGGATACATTCGGTAGGGGCGGTGCCTTTATCGCTACATCAGAAGTTAAAGCTAGTATCAGAAGGTCTGCTGGTGACGATAAACGCCAAAAAAGATATTATTGTAGCTGTAACCAGTGACGCATCATATTTGGAGACAAATGATGAAGCAATTGAATGTTCTTTTCGGTCTTTGGATTTGTAAATGTGACATTTATCACTGAAGGGAGCATAATTCTGCCACCAAAAATATCCAAAACTACAAGGATGGGTCTACAGTTGATGGTAGAAAGAGGAGCTTTACCAAGAAAGGGACTTAGGAGGCGTCTCTAGGGAAGAGTTGAGGTTCCAATGTTGAAGGACAAACATAACTGTTTTGGTTTGGGGTTCAAGCCAGATGCAAGACAAAGAAAGAATGAGTTGGAAAAAAGGCAAAAAAGAATAAAGGTACGTTTGAATGGTGAAGAAATTAAGTGGGAACCCATGGTAATTCCTCACATATCCAAGACTTTCGTATCTGGAGGGATTATTTACCCTGAGCGAAAGACGCTAAGGAAAGGAAGTATTGAAGAAATGTTGGGAAATGTTCACATCAATGTTATATTTGAAGAAACAAATGAAGAGGGGGCCTTGTTAGATATCTACCTTTACGAACCTGTGAGTGTTTTGGAAAATTGGACTGCAGAAGAAATAGTAATGTTCAAAACACACTTGTTGCTTTAAGCTTAGGAGCAATGACATTTCTTTTGTGAAATAGGCTCATGTCTAAATATCATTATTTTAATGAAGTACATCTTTGTTATTATTTTGAGCAAATATTCTTTTATTCTTTGGATTTTCTTCCAAATCATTCTTTCATTTCATTCATAATTATACCATAAAAATAATTATTCTTGAATTTATTCTTTCTTTGTATATTCATTTGAACCTACATTAAGGTCCCAGATATTAATGACATGAGCGACACTGTTATTGACTCAGAATCTCCTTTTAAGCAAGACATGTGTTTAGAGGGATCCTAGGACTTTGAAGATGACAAAGATTGTAGTCTGTCTCCGGACCTGTTAAGGATGGTAAAACAAGATGAGAAACAGATTCTACCTCATAAGGAGACAATGGATGTGGTGACCTTGGAAGAAGGAAAAGTAGTAAAAATTGGAACGTGCATAATCAAAGAAATAAAGCGAGATCTTGTTGGGTTACTTCAAAATTTTAAAGATGTCTTCACATGGTCATACCAAGATATGTCCAGGTTAAGCACGGATATTGTAGTGCACTGCCTTTCCATAAAAGAGGATTGCAAGCCAGTTCAGCAGAAACTCCAGAGAATGAGGCCTGATATTGTGTTAAAAATAAAAGAGGAGGTCAAAAAATAGTTCGATGCTGGATTCCTGCGTGTGGTCAAATACTCTGAATGGGTAGCCAACATCGTGCCTGCCCCTAAAAAAGATGGAAAGGTGCGAATGTGTATAGATTATAGAGATTTAAATAAGTCTAGCCCAAAGGATAATTTCCCCTTGCCTCACATTGATACTCTGGTAGATAATACGACAGGCTACTCGCTATTTTCTTTCATGGATGGTTTCTCGGGATATAATCAGATAAAGATGCATACTGAAGAGATGGAAAAAACCACCTTCATAACTTTGTGGGGAACGTTTTATTATAAGGTAATGCTGTTTGGGCTGAAAAATGCGGGCGCGACATATCAAAGGGCCATGGTGACCTTGTTTCATGATATGATGCATAAAGAAATTGAAGTTTATGTTAATGTTATGATTGCAAAATCCAGTACAAAAAAAAGAACACATCCAAGTTTTGAGGAAGTTGTTCTTGAGATTGAGAAAATTCCAATTGAAGCTCAATCCAACAAAATGTACTTTTGGAGCTAGATCTGAAAAATTGTTGGGCTTTATAGTTAGCGAAAGGAGAATTGAGATTAACTTAGATAAGGTCAGGGAAATACAGGAATTGCCTCTGCTGCACACCCAAAAAGAAGTTTGAGGTTTCCTTGGAAGGCTAAATTACATTGCTCGGTTGATTTCACAATTAACCGAGAAATGTGACCCTATATTTCATCTTCTTAAGAAACATAATCCAGGCATGTGGGATGATGAATGTCAAAGCTTTTAATAAGGTTAAACAGCACTTGTCAAGTCCCCTAGTATTGTCACCTCCGTACCTTGATAAGCTATTAATATTATATTTGACAGTGTTTAACAACTCTATGGGATGTGTGCTTGGTCAACACGATGAGTCGGGACGAAGAGAGAAGGTAATATATTACCTCAGTAAGAAATTCACTGAGTGTGAAATGAGATATTCACTGATTGAGAAATTGTGTTGTGCCCTGATTTAGACAAGTCGGAGGTTGAGACAATACATGTTGTACCATACAACTTGGTAGATCCCGAAGTTGGATCCTCTAAAGTACGTGATCAAGTCAACTATTTTGAATGGAAGGATGGCTAGATGGCAGATTCTGCTTTCTGAATTTGATATAGTCTATGTGAATCAAAGGGCTGTGAAGGGAAGCATAATAGCGGATTTTCTGGCTAGCAGAGCTTTAGAAAATTATGAGCCATTGAGTTTTGATTTTCCTAATAAAAAGTTAATGTATGTGGCAACCATCGAAGAGGATGTCATAAATAATCATCTTTAGAAGCTAAACTTTGACGGAGCATCAAATGCTGTGGTAATGGAATTGGGGCAGTCTTGGTATCCCTAAATGGATATCATACTTGCAAATTGGATTTTGATTGTACAACTAATATAGCAGAGTATGAAGCATGTATTATGGGACTCTGTGCAACCCTAGAACGCAAAATTCAAGTGCTGAAAGTATATGGAGATTCTGCATTAGTGATTTATCAACTTAAAGGTGAATGGGAGACGAGAGACTCAAATTAATCAATTATCGAAGGATAGTTCTGGGGTTAATCGAGGAATTTGACGATATTACTTGCAATTATCTCCCGTGAGACGAAAACCAGATGGCAGATACTTTGGCTACTTTGGCTTCTATGATTAAAGTGAGTAAACAAGAAGATGTAAAGACTATTCAGATGAGTATTTTTTAGGCTCTGGCCCATTGTTACAATGTGGAGGAAGAAGAAAGAGATGATCACTCTTGGTACCATGATATATTGCGATATGTGAGAAATCGTGAATATCCTGACCAAACAATCGAGAATGACAAAAGGTCATTAAGAAGATTAGCCTGTGATTATGTCTTAGATGGGGAAATCCTGTACAGAAGAAGAAAGGATCAGGTACTATTGAGATGTGTATATGCAATCGAAGCTAAGAAAATTCTGGAAGAAGTTCACGAGGGCATTTTCAGAACACATGCCAATGGCTTTACAATGGCTTGACAAATTATGAGATTTGGGTACTATTGGTCTACCATGGAAGGAGACTGTATCAATTATGTCAAGAGATGTCACAAATGTCAAATTTATGGAGACAAATTCATGTACCTTCTTCGCCCCTGTATGTCATGACTTCCCTATGGCCTTTCTCTATGTGGGGCATGGATATCATAGGGCCAATCTCGCTAAAGGCCTCGAATGGGCACTGATTCATCTTTGTGGTCATTAACTATTTTACTAAATGGGTAGAGGCTACTTCATATGCCAATGTTACTAAGTCGTCAATCAGCAGATTCTTGAAAAAAGAAATCATATGTCGATATAGAATTCCTGAGAGGATCATATCAGATAATGCACTCAACTTGAACAATAGCATAATAGCGGAGGTTTGTAGTCAGTTCAAGATCAAACACCACAACTCGTCACTGTATCGCCCAAAAATGAATGGAGTAGTGGAAGCCGCCAATAAGAACATTAAGAGGATTGTGGGGAAAATGAATGAAACTTATAGAGATCGGTATGAGTAGTTACCATTTTCTCTCTGTGCTTATCGAATGTCTGTTAAAACTTCTACTAGGGCAACGCCTTTCTCATTGGTCTATGGAATGGAGGCAGTTCTACCCATTGAAGTAGAGATACCTTCCCTTTGAGTTTTGTCAGAGCCAAAGTTAGATGAAGCAGAATGGATAAGGTCTCGATATGATCAGTTAAACTTAATTGAGGAAAAGAGGCTAAGTGCTCTCTAGTATGGTCAGATGTATCAAAAATAAATGATGCGGGCGTATGACAAAAAGGTCCTGTAACACCCTGATTTTGGGCCTAGAAGAATTGGGCCTCGGGTGTGGGTGCGCTTAAAATTTTCGAAAGTATGATAACGTTACAAATTGCATGTTGGAATGGTTGGGCTAGTGATTTTGAAGTATTTAGGGGTCTCTATGAAGTCCTGAGTTTGAATTTTGGGTTAAGAAAGTTTTTGATATTCAGCCTTTATGAAACCTTGACCCCAGGAGTTATGACCTTTAAATAAATGGAGAAGAAATAGGACTCAAGAGAGGTTGTGGTGTAGTGGCTAAGTAGCACCACTTAAGGAGTAAAGAGGTGGCATCATTAGCTGGCAATGAGATCCTAGGTTCGAATGCTAGCATGGTAATATTTGGGGATTTAATTTTTACGCTATGGATGGCTAGTAGTGGCATTGGAGTTGAACTCTGAAGGAGAGAAATTCAAGGAAGAGATTAATAGAGTGATAAGGGGAGAATATCTTGGAAGAAAATTAGGAGACGGGGTGTGTGAAGAGTTGCTGCCGATTTGGGAAGTGAGGAGTGTGTAAATTCGGTGTAGGGGAGTAAATGAGTGTCATTTTTGGGTCTTTTAGGGGGTATTACGAATTTTCATTGTTGGTTCTTAAGGGGTATTGCCGAATTCTCTCTTTCTTTGTAACGCCCCAATTTTCAGGATTTTTGGGATTTTGCGTAAATTTAATTTTTACTTGTCTGGAGGTATTAATTTATGCTTTGAGGATGTTAGTGGGCCTTTAGAAGGCCCAAGCTTAAGTTAAAACCCGATAAAATTTTTAAAATTTTAGACTTAAGGGAGAAGGGGCTCTGACAAAGTGGGCTTTTAAGAAAATGATGGTGATTTAAGACACAAGATGACTAGTGGTAGGGTGGCAATGTAATGCCATTTAAGAGACAAGGGAGGCGTGTGGAAGCTATGCAAGAGCCAAGGTTCAAGTCTCATGATTAGCAAGGTGGTATTTTATTTTTAATGCATGTGCAAGGCATGTGATGGACTCTAAGTGAAACTCTGAAGGGAGGTGTTTGAATGGCTCAATGGATTGAATCAAAGAGGATAAGGAGGAGAAAATTTAGGGATTTCAAATGAGAGCAAGAGTTGGCTGGCCAAGGGACTTTGGAGTTGCATATTCGGTTAAGAGAGCTTAGTGCAGCAAATTCGGCATTTTGGTTTTGGGTGTGTGCCGATTGCTTGGTTGCCTACTCTTTAGGATTGGTTTGGGTTATTATTTTGGGGTTTGTCGAATAGGTATAGGTTCTTGAGAGCTCCTTCATTTTATTTTTTTCGTCTCCTTTCCTTGTTCAGAAAAGCCGAAATATTATGTACATTAACCTCTGCTGATTTCTCTCTTTGGCCGAACCTATTCTCTCCACTCTGTTCTTCTTTCTTTTCTTCTTCTTTCTCTCCTCTTCTTTTCCCACCCTCTTCTCTATCTTCTCTACATCACCAATTATAGAACCTCTCTTCTCAAGCTTTGGTAGCCGAATACTCACAAAGGATGAACCCTTTTCCTCACCTACCTTCTAAAACCGAAACACTCTTTTTCCTTCACCCTTTTCTTCTTCTTCACCTTTTCTTAACCAACAGAGGTAACTTTTCCTTAATAGCCGAATCTTCTTCTTGGCCGAACCCTTCTTTTTTCTTCTATTTTAGCCGAATTCTTAGACCACTTAGGTTAATCATTTTCTCGTATTTTAGATTAGATCTACAATAGATTTGGAAAAGTTTGGTATTTGGGGACTTTTCTTTGGCAGTACGAAGTGGTGGTAAGTGTTCTAACCCCCCTCTTTCATAATTTGGTAATTTAAGAAAAGCTGAAAAACCCCTAAATCCTTAGGGTAACTGTCGATTTTGGCTAGGGCTTATATTAGTCTTCTCATTCGGTTTCTTATGTGCTAGTGTGGCATAGAGGTTGTCTATCGAGGAGTATTGGAGGCTAGAACTGCTGGAGCGATCTAGATCTAGATCTAGTTATTGTTTTCGGCAAAGGCATGTATTCAAGAGCCTTAGATGATGATTGGCTGAATATGGTAAGTTGATAGTTAGATTGGTTTCGTGGATTTATAGTTAACAGTATGATCTAAACGACTGTAGGTTGATCGTTCGAGGGATTCCTGCAAATCTTGCAAATCAGGTGTGTAATCGACACCCACTTGTAGACTAGATCGGCAAAAGCTGAAAAGTCGAAATGCCGAAATTCTGGCATTTCGAGGGCTTGTGATCGTGCAAATGCTCGTGAGTTGGTTAAAACGATAGAATCGATAATTGTAAGCGGTAAGAGTGCTATGTGCGCGTTTTCGTGCACGTTGATAGATTTGGGCCTCGAGGGGCTGAATTTGGGCCTAATGGGCTTACGGGCCCATACGGGTGAAAACGAGTGATAAGTGCATTCTGATTGTCTAAGTAATAAATCTGCTAAAACAGACGTAAAATTTGGGCTTAGTGGGCTGTAATAGTTAGTGGACATCGTAGGGCCCATTAGGGGTTTTAGGGCCTGATAACTCTAAGTTGATTAAATGGGCTAAATAAGTTACTTAGATGACATTTGGACTGATAACAACTGTATGAGCATAAAACCCTAAAAATTGGTAAATTTACTGAAATACCCCTTAAGGGTGGAAAATTATTATTTTACCCCTAGGTGCAAAAAAAAGACCATTGTACCCCTAGGGTTAAATTGATTGAAATGCATGCTAAAATTTATCTGTTCACTGTATAACATGTCATAATATACACTGTTGCATGGGATTGGGTTTTGATGTAGGAAGTGCTAAGTGGCAATGCCACGTTTACTGTTAGGGGCTTTGCCTTGTTTTATTATTAGTGGCTTGACCACGTTATCTGATTGAGCAGCCATGCTGTGACTGTGGTGTGTAGGGCTGGGTGGGTTGTGTTATTCCCCACATGGTGTGTAGGGCTGGATTGGGCTGGGCTTTGCATACATGCATAACTTTCTGACCTGTTACTGTAATGGGCCTACGGGCCACACTGATTTCTGAATAGGGCTAAGGCCCAGTTAATCACTGCTTACTGAACAGGGCTAAGGCCCAGTTAATACTGTATCTGGATAGGGCTTAGGCCCAGTTAAGCTTGAACTTATTTGGGCTCTGGTTGGGTTTACCTTACACACTGAGTTTTCCAAACTCACCCCCTTTCCTTTCATCTATGCAGGTGAGCCCCAACCTTAGTAGACTTGCAGCTGGAGGGATTTGGAGTGGCCACGAGGACTACACTTGGTTAATTTTTCTCAAAATTACTTATTTTAGTATTTTTCTTTAATTTATATTCTTTTGGGTTTAAGTTTGTAATAAGACCGCTCATTGGTTATTTTTCTTTATGTGGGTTTTTAATTATTAAATTATTACTTGTTCAAATTGATAGAATTAGGCTGTGCGGGTTTTTATTTTCAAATTAATCAACGTTTTCAAAATATGTCACATGTATCAAATGGATAACTTAACGACAAACCAGATCTTCTAAGGAAATAAACTCTAAATTGATAGTGGATAGGACTTTCATAAATTAAATGACTTGTTTTCCTTTCCAACCTCTTAACAACGGTTTTGCAAACTCACCCTAAACGTATTAACTAAAGAATGAGGTATAATTCATCGTTCATGTGACACACCAGACTTGGCCGTAACGTCTGGGTCGGGTTTAGGGTGCTATATTCTTTGTTTCCTTTGCCGAAACCTTCTCCTCTCAATTTCCTTGTTACTTCATTATTCTTTTCCTTGTTCCTTAACCTTGGCCGATTGGGTACTAAACCAATTAAACAATTTCTTTTCTTATTTTGTGCCGAATGCTCTTCTCTTCTATGTGGCCGAATCCCCTGTTGTGCCATCACCAACTTTGTTTTTGTTTTTCAACACCAAAATTAACATCTCCCCTATTTCTTCTTAATTGTGGGATCGAATCTGTTTTTCAAGTCTCTGCCGAATTACTTCTAGTGTGCTTTGGGTTTGGTAAGTGCATTTATCTCTATTTTCGGTTTTGGTGGTTGGCCGAATGTTATTAGGAGTTGTAAGGGTGATACTATGGATGTTAGTCATCTGCTAAGTCAATATTTAATAATAAGAGTTTCTACAACACAGATCTGAGAATCGATTGGGGCTAGCAAACGGTGAAAGTTTGATTAGGATCAATCGCGCAAGGTAAGGAGAAGTGGTATGATTTTGACTTTTGGTAATAGTATTTGACAAGTGTATGGTTACCTGTTGAGTGACATCGATTGTAGGTTCGTGGCTAAGGAGTTCACTGCGCATTTTGTTAGCAGGTGTGTACACACACTTCACACACACAATAGATCGGCAAATCCTGAAATGCCAAAATCCTGAAAAGTCAAAATACCGAAAAGCTGAAGGTTTGGCTACGGTACTCTTGCGAGTGCGCGAACACTCGTATAAGGGTAACCGATACGATACTAGAGCCCCGTGAGCAATCTCATAGACTTGGGTCACATTTTGGCCAACTGGGCCAGAATGGGCCAAATAGGCCGACGAGCTCATGGGCCTAAATAAGCAAAAATTGGTAAAGTGGTAATAAGCGAGAAGTTGATTAAGTTGGTTGTATGGCTTGCAATAGATTTGGGCCTGATGGGCTGTATAAATGTGACTGGGCCTAGTGGGCCATATAAATGTGATCAGGCCTGATGGGCTATATGAATGTATATGGACTTGATAGGGTTAGGTAATAGACTTTTAGGCCTAGTAGCTAATGATTGCTTAAGGAAACATAAAACTTAATTAACCAATTAAGTGTAACCGTGGACAAGTCATAAGGTTGAAATGTGACAATGGGTATATGCATGTCTAGGATTGGATCTAGGGAGAGCTTGGTACTTAAGCGGTCTTAATGACTCACCTCCTCTTCTTTGGAATCCTACCTGGTGCATAGTATCTGTTCACTTTAGCCAACGGGGACTTGTTGACGAGACAAAGTACGTAATTAGACCCAAGGTGTTAAGAAATTACTGAAATACCTCTGTAGGGTAGAACTACTGAAATACCCCTATAGGGTAGAATTATTGAAATGCCCTTGTAGAGTAGAAAAACCCTTAACTGGCAAATTACCAAAATACCCCTATGTGCCATGAGTATGACTTATGCATGCTATATGTTATCTATTGCATTCATGTGTTATTATATTGCATATGAGCCGGGATTATGATTGGAGGAAGTGTATATAAGGGTTGCACGGTCGCTTGACGACTGTGGATCCACCGAAGACTTTTTAGCCACTGAAGGCTTTAATAGCCTTCGCAAGCTTCTTAGCCACCGAAGACTTTAATAGCTGCAACGTTAAGTGGTGCCACAACTAGTGTCACACCGGGTGTATAAGGATGGGTGGGTTGAGTGTAATAGCTCGGTTTGGAACCTAGTCGGTATAGTGGTTTTAAGACCACAAATCTGAGTCTGAAAAATATTCTGATATTATTTTCTATGTCTGTGATGTATAAATCTACATCTGTGAAATTTTTGTAAATTAATTTGTTTGTTTCTATGTTTAATTATGAAAAAGGATTAAATCATATAATAAGTAAAATTAACATACCATATGTTCAATGTGTTTAATTGAAATGGCTTTTGATTTGTTGGCCTTATGGGGAAATTATACCATTGAATAGTTAAGTGGTCATAAATGACCTTTTTGCATGTGATTTTGCATGGTTTTGTATAGGGGTAATTTAGTGAATGAGACTTTTAATGAGTTATAATTGATTAAACAAAAGAACATGGTCTCATATGCATGTTCTTCAACCGATATTACAAAATAAAAGAAGGAAATAAAGCTCCTAGGTTTCGACACTTTGGATTAGTGATTAAGGTATGTTTTGAGCTCATTTTTTTGATAATTTCTACGTTTTTGTAATCGTTGCTTCGAAATCTTCCATGCCCAGTCTCAATTTCTATTTTTAATGAAGTTTATAAATAATGACATTGATGGTATTTGAAGCTTTATGATGAATTTGGTTAAATTATGATGGATAAGTATTGAATAAACATGTTTTACCATGAAATTTTGATGAATTTGAGTCATGTGGTCTAATTTGTGAAAATGAGATTTCGGGAGGATTAAATTGTGAAATAAACGTGTTATATGGGCTTATTTGAATAGTATTGAAATTTGGCTACGTTTATATATGGTTAAATCCGTTGAATTTGATGATTGTATGTATTAGGGACTAAATTGTTGTAATATGAAAATGTGAGGGCTAAATTGCAAAATGCCCTAGTTATATGTTTATGGATTGAATTGAATGAAATGGAATATTGAATGGCTGAATATGGATTTATTTAGATCAAGAACCAAGGAAATCAGACTTAGATCGAGGAAAGTCTAAAATCGTTGAATAGTCGGCTCAAATCCGTTAAATCCGTATGAGGTAAGTCAATATACAAAATATGCATTGTATCGATGTTTATTATGTATTCATGATATTTTAACTGCATTTGGATGGCCGTGAGAGCCTGACGTATTAATTCTGAGTCAATTTTGATTAAGTCATAGAAAAATGATATCATGTAAGACCTCGTCCGGGACGTAGGCATTGATTACAGAAATATATGTAAGACTGTGTCTGAGAAACTGGCATCATCTATGGTTCGTGTAAGACCCTGTCCGGGACAGTGGCATCGATATCGAATGACATGTAAGACCACGTCAGGGACGTCGGCATTGTATGAGATTTATAAGTTTTGTAGCAATTTTGAATGGTTGAAGAGAAATTCCGAGAAATGAATGAATGCATACTTTATATGTCTGACTCAAGTACATTTGTTCTGTACTGAAATTACGAGCATGAAAGGTATGCTATTGTGAACTATGAGTTTGCGACGAATGAGTATATTTAGTTCATGAGTTATCTACATGAGATTACTATCATATTGTGTTTAAGGATTGCATATGTTTGTATTTGGCTTACTAAGCTCATTGTAGCTTACTCTATATCTTCTTTCAATTGTTTTACAAATATCGTAGCTACTGAGGGCTCGGGAATAGTTAAGGATCGTCACCATACTATCGAGCTTGATTTTGGTACCTTTTGAATGTATAAAGTTTAAGTATGGCATGTATAGGCTAGAATGTCTATGTATTAAGCTTGGGATATGTTCATTTTTAAGGCCATAAGAATTGGCTAGCAAATGGTATGTTTGTGCTTAGTTTTGGGTTATGGCTTGTGATGCCAAATTTTGTAAGTTTATAATGGTTTTTTGATCTAGTTTGTTTTGGTCATCTTGAAACATGTTAAGGTGAAGAAATGGTAAAATTTGGATGTGGTATGAATGAGATATGTACTATGTGTTTAGTCATGAACTTTGTTGTGATATAGACATGCTTGGTGTGAGATTTGAATATGAATGTGTTTATGAATGGTTTGATCAAGTGGAGGTATGATTAGGCATTGAATTTTAGTTGAAATTGTGGTGTTGTTGTGGCATGAATTGGCTTGTAGGGAATGACCCTTAGTGGGTTGAAAGTATGACTTAAACCAAGTCTGCTTAGTACCACACGGCTATGGTACACGGGCGTGCCTTATGGCCATGCTAATTTTCCAGTATTGACACAAAAACTCACACGGCCAAGACCCACGGGCATGTCTTGTGGCCGTGGTGAAAAGTCAGTATGCTTACTCTATTTCGGCACGGCTTGGGTGCATGGGCGTGCCTGAGTCTCGTGTGGGGCACACGGCCTGGTCACACGGGCTGTGACCTCTTAAATTTGGGAATTTTTATATGTGTTCTGAAGTTTATGAATGTGTTCGGTTTAGTCCCAACCCTGTCTCAATGCATGTTTGAGGTCTAGTAGACTTTCGAAAGGGACTTTAGGTTTGAATCTTGTTATAATCTCTAAATATTCTATTCTGATCTGTTTTGAATTTTCGTAACTCCCCTACCTATTCCGGCAACGGTTACGAGATAGGGGTGTTACATTAAGTATCTCCCCATAGGAGTGTAGGGTTGGAAGGGGGTGTACATGGTTGGTTATGGGAAATTGCACATTGCATAATCATATTCATATTATTGTGATTTGGGCTAAGGCCTAAGGCCACTGTATGTTGAGAGATGGGCTCAGGCCCAACCGAGGCCACTATGGGCTAAGGCCCAAAGGCCACCGTTATTGAATAGGGCTTAGGCCCAACTTGTTTAATGCATGTTATGTGTCTGTCGAGGGACGTACACACTGAGTTTTCATAAACTCACTCCCTCTTTTAATTTTTTTCCAAGTGACCCTTAGTAGGCGGTTCGACAATGAAGGGGACTCGGAGGTGGCTACACTGCAACTTGTTTTAATGATCAGTAGTTTTATTTATTTACCTTATTTTAAATTATTTTTATTGGGTTGTAATAAGGCTTTTATAACTTCTGGATTATTTGTAAGTTTGGGATTTTATTGTGATTTTATAATTGCTAGTGGTAAAAATGAGATTTTCCAAAACAACCTCTATTTTAAATTAAGCTTCCGCAATGATTAAGATTTTATAATTAATAACACCTTTAATAGGGAATAATCTTTTCAATAAACCATATTGGGAATTGACCAAACGCAAACTGAGGTTTTACACAAATATTTAAACAAGAAGGGTTTCCAATGAAAACTTGGTTTTCGAAAAACACCTCAATATGACACGCCGGATTCGGGCCTAACTTCTAGGCCGGGTTTGGGGTGTTATAGGTTCGCCTAAGAGAGTTTCATAAGGGGGACCTAGTATTGAAAGAGATCCTTCCCATACAAAAAGATTTTAGATGGAAATGGATGCCAAATTGGGAAGGACCTTACGTGGTGAATAAGGCTTTCTCCAGAGGAGCGTTGATTTTGACTAAATGGATGGGAAAAACTTGCCCAATCCTATAAATTCGGATTCAGTAAAAAAGTTCTATACTTAAAAAAGGAAAGAGGCCAAAGTGAAAACTCACAAAGGGTGCTTTGAAAACCTTCTTGAAAAACAAAAGGGGCCAAGGTGAAAACCCACAAAGGGCGCTTTGAGACCCAATATAAAAAAATAAAATAATAAAAAAATAAAAAGAAGAGGCCAAGGTGAAAACCCGCAAAGGGCGCCTTGAAACCAAAGGGGATTTGAGTTGAAAACCTGAAAAGGGCGGCTCAAATGTTGATCAAAGAGACGGCATGCGGTGATCTTGCTATACTTGAATTAACAAAGAAATGGTATATTACATCTTGGGGCATCGGCAAAGTACTCCAGATCTTCTAAACACATGTCGAGCTCAAAATAGTCTTCAAGAAGTTCGTACAGAGAAGCTCAAGCTGTGATATCTGGGGCACCTAGTTTTTATTCATAATGAATTTGCTATCTTTGAATACTTTATTCTTTTCAAGATATGCATCTTTAATCAATTTCTTTTTATTTCTGCTATCTTTGATAATTTATTCATCTCGAGCTATGCTCCGAATCAATTTTATTCTTATCCATTGTTATGATCTTTTGCAATCATGTTGCATTAAAATAATGATTAATGGATTAATAATATTTTCATAGAAGAAGTTTTGCATATTACTCTAGAGGTTTCTAAATAATATAAGAATCTGAAATAGGACTGTTGTTTAGAACTTACCAGGCCTAAGGTTTGGAAACATCTGAGAATGAGGGGTCTAAATCGAGACTATATCCTCGGATTTTTGAACAAAATATCATGGCAGGGATGAAGCTTTAATGAATAAGCAAATAAGGTTCACCAAGGATTATGAAGTGGTCATTCTTGGAGAAGAAAAACCTACATTCTGGTCATGACACCCAGGAAATGGTGTAATAAACCAAAGAAGTCTCAAATCCTAAAACCCTGAATCGCCGTAGGGTGGTTTGAATATGGTACAAGCCTTATGTCCCTGAGGTACAATGGAATAGGCCCTGAAGTTACAGCAGGGCAGGTCAGTTGAGCAAAATGCGATTGTTTTTTGGGTTTTCTGTCAAAGTACCATCCGAGCAAGATGGCAGTATACCACGGCAGTAATAGAGCCCTGATGAGCGATGAGTGACGACACACTAAATATTAAAGAGGGATCATTCCCATGACATTTCTACATTTATAACACATTTAATTAGGAGCATTTGATTCATTCCAATCATAGCATCCTAATCATTTTGCATAAGCACAAGCACATAAAACCGATTCTACATGACAGGTCCCTTAGAGAACGGTGTAGCTACATCGGTGAATTCGCAGATCTTGTTTCCTTGAGAGAGTAGTGGAGCAAATCGAAGACGGCGAATCCTATCTTCCCGAGGTAGTAGGAGAGCATATTTTAGCCACCAGCCTTATCTCCCTAAGGTAGCAAGGGAGCAGGCTAAAGATTGTAGTCTTATCTTCCTAAGGTAGCAAGGGAGCAGGCTGAAGATTATAGATCTTATCTCCCAGATATAGTAGTGGAGCAGATTGAAGACGGTGAATCTTATCTTCCCAAGGTAGTAGGGGAGCAGATTTTAGCCACCAGCCTTATCTCCCTGAGGTAGTAAGGGAGCATGCTGAAGATTGTAGTTTTATCTTCCTGAGGTAGCAAGGGAGCAGACTGAAGATTATAGATCTTGTCTCCTTGAGATAGCAGTGGAACAGATTGAAGATGGTGAATCTTATCTTCCTCAGGTAGCAAGGAAGCAGATTTAGGTCACCAACCTTATCTCCCTGAAGTTGCAGTGGAGTAGGTTGAAATCACCAATTATTATCCTTAAAGTTCTAGTGGAGTAGATCGAAGCTGCAAATCTCTTCTCCCTGAAGTTTTATTAGAGCAGATTGAAGTACTAATTCTTTTACCCCTGAAGATGGAGAGGGATGGAATGAGGTTACTTGAAGAAAGCAGGTGTTAAGAAGCCAAGATTTAGCAAGACTGAGAAAAATTGGCCTTTTTATTACACGATAATGAGCAAAGAGGGGCAGCTGTAGAAGGCCCATTTCGCCCAGGCCCTTAGAACTATTTATAGTAAATAAATAAACCCAAAAAAATAAATTAAACCAAAAAAATGAATAAAAGCAATAAAAAGTCCAAATTCAACTGTCTAGTGTCCTTTTACAAACATCAGCGTAAGCCCAAATATAGGCCCCAATTAAATAAATTCCTTAACCCCAACTAATAACTAAAACACAAAAATCCAAATTTCAACCCAAATTACAGTCCACTACCCGAATTAAAATCCAAAAAAACTGACCCAATAGCCCAAATCGGAACTGGCCCGAATGACCCAAATCGGTTAGGGGTCTCGAAAACCCTGGAAGATTCTGGAAACTCTTGCGCTGCAGCCTCAGCAACGGCCTCCCCCGTACGGCTAGAACCTATGAGAAGAAATCAAGTAGCAATAACAGAATTCGATACCAATATAGCTGGAAAATAAAAATAGATTTATTTTTATTTTTTATCAGATTCAGCTATAAAAAGAGCCTGATGTAAACAATGTAAACACTTACGCACACATACAATTGAATACACAGTAATTTAGGAAAAAGTTTCTTTTTAAAGGTGATTCTTATTCTGATTTTTACATTTGAAGAAAATTTAGTATAGGATTGTTTGGTTTTCTTCCTCTTTATTTGTTTTTTGTTACCTCTTTTAAAAAGAAATAAAATAGAAAAGGGATAGGAGAATACCTGTTTCGGGTAGCATCGTCAGAGCCTCGACTCCTTCGTCTAAGTCGCGCCTGAAGGGAAATCCGAGCCCTTCCTTACTATGGTTGTGAAGTTTATGAGCTAGATTGTTGTGGTTCTAAGTGCGGTTAAAAGGGGACAGGTGCTCACTACCAACCACCGTTTGCGGTGCTAGTTCGGTGATGAGAGAATGGCTTCTTCTCTGGGTCAACTATGAGAGGAAAAGGGCTAGGGTTTTGCTTTTAAAAATAATAACCGATTGCTTTAGTTTATTTAGGAAATGTGGTTTTTGTAAGAGGAAGGAACGACGTCGTTTGGAGCCAATTCCAGTGGCCTCAAAACGACGCCGTGTAATGTGACCCGATTTGACCTGACCCGTTGCCTTCAGGATTCGCGTGTTTTTGCGGTGAAGGGATATTTGCTCGCTTATTCTCTCCATTTTGTGCTGGCATTCGATTAAATTCTATTTCTATTTCTTTGTTTTTTTTTAATTTTCTCCTGGAATTTGTGCACTATTTCAAATCAGTCCACGTTTAAACATTGTGCTTTGGGAATTTAGAACATTTGCATCTTTGGTCCATTTCATTCATGTGCACTGCATTTGAGTCCACAATTCGGTTTTTAATAGGTTTATTTATTTATAAATTATTCCTTTTAGCTTGGTTTTACTTCAATGAAGTTTTGTTTTCTTACTTCAATATGTATAATTCTTTATTTCTTTAATTTATTCAGTATTCATTTTAAAAAAAAAATCATGTTAACATATTATTTTGAATTATTTTACTAATTTTACATTGTTCTAATTTGTTATTATACCTTGATTTATATATTTATATATTTGTTTAGCTTTTTATTTTACAATTGCCTTTTATATCACTTTGTTTGAGAGATTTGTATTGTATTTAATTTAAATACTATTACATATTACTATTTCACGGCTACATATATAACTTTTATTAAAATTATCTTACTCTATGTAAATAGTATTGATTTCATGTTATTTTATGAGTATATTTTTATTTAAATCTATTTATATATATATATATATATATATATATATACACTTTATTTCTTCTAAGAACCCTATTCTAAATTATATTTTGTTTATTTCAAATATTTTCCATTATTTATTTGCATATATGCTTTATTTATATTAAATTTTTCATTTTATATATATTATTGTCCTTAGATTAATATATGTTGTTTTAAATTATTTTGTATACCATTGATTTTGTGTTATATAGATTGTTATTTTTTTATGTATATTCTTTTGTATATTTTTAATTTTTGTACTTATATAATTCAGTCATGTTAAAATTTTTTATATACGTACATTATTTTTTTTTAAAATTTTATATGAGCACACATTATTATTTTTATGAACATAATTTATATTATATTTTTATTTATAAATTTTGTTTTAAATTGTTTTGTATAGCACTAATTTTAATTTTTTTCCTTATAATACTTATTTTGAAATTCATTTATATGTTAAACATTATATTATATAGTTTTTATTTTTATTTTTATTTATTTTGTGATTTATTTCAAGTTTTTGCATGCATTATTTGTTTATACTCATATAATCTACTTTAAAAATTTTTTTTTACATTGTCAATTTCAAATTCATCTTCCTTTTCGTCATTTGTTTTAACATTGCTCATTATCATTTAAAGTTTTTTTTGTTTTATGTTTTAAGAGATTTTTTTATTTATTAGTCTTTATTTAGAAATGTTAAATAGTATAAGTTGTAGAATTATTACCATTGTATGTTTTGATTTACTGTAACACCCTGAATTTGGGCCTAGAAGTTTTCGGCCTTGAGCATGGGAGCGGTTGAAAACAGCTTATAATATTTTGTTGTGCATGTAAATTCCATTAATGAAGGCTTGTTTCAGTGGTTAAGTGTGCTGAGAAGTGTTGGAAAAGTCCTGGGTTCAAACCTGGACTCTAGCAAAAATTTTGGTTTAAGGTGAATTAAACCCTGGATGTAGTAGGTAGGCCTTGAGAATATTATTGGAGAAATTGTGCCACAAAAAGCCTTGTGGTCTAGTGGCAAAGTAGCGCCACATAAGAGGCAGGAAGGTGGCATCATAGAGTTGGCAAGGAGGTCCAGGGTTCGAAACTCATGGCAATCAAAGAGCTTTTATTTTGCTAACAGGGGGCGGCAAGAGTTGGTGTTGAATTTAAACTCTGATGATGGGGGGATCCCACATCGGGAAGCTAACATAAGAGTGGATGCGAAGCTGGCTTTAAATAAGGAGAACCATGAGGAGAGTAAGGGTACCTTTCTTGGCTGATCCCTTTCGCTTTATAGCAGGCTCGTTTGGGTTGGGCGTCGGCTAAAAGTGCTCGGAGCGCGGATGAACTCCAGTCTCCTATCAGGTGTGTATTTCTCACTACTCTAGCGGTAGGACGGCTACTTCAGGCCGCGATGGGCTGAAAGGGGCCATGTGGGCCCAATGGGCCTATGGGCCCAATTAGATAAGTTGTTTGATTGTGTAGTAAATATTGGACTAGACTAGGTGAATCTCATATCTGTGGCTAGATTTGGGCTAAAAGGGCCACACGAGCGTGTGAGCCCATTTAGGCCGAATAGGCTTTAAGCCCATTCGCATTGTTATCTCTGTTTAGAATATTTTAGTTTACCAAATTACTAAAATACCCTTGGTTTGGAAAATTACCAAAATACCCCTAGTTTGTAAAATTATAGAAATATCCCTGGGTTGGAAAATTACCAAAATACCCCTAGTTTGTAAAATTACCTAAATACCCTTAATTTGCGAAATTACTAAAATACCCCTGGTTTACAAAATTATAGAAATAATCTCGGTTCATGAAATTATAGAAATACCCCTAATTTTTAAAATTATCGAAATGCCCCCGACTTTTGAAATTACTGAAATACCCTTGACTTTCAAAATTTTCGAAATACCCCTAATTTGTGAAATTACCAAAATACCATCGACTTGTAGAAATTACCAAAATACCCTCGATTTATAAAATTACCAAAATGCCCCTAATTTGTAAAATTACCGAAATGCCCTGATTTATGAAATTACCGAAATACCCCTGTAAGGTAGAATTACCGAAATAGCCCTGTAGGGTAGAATTACCGAAATACCCCTGTAGGGTAGAATTACCGAAATACCTCTGTACGGTAGAATTATCGAGATACCCCTGTGGGGTAAAATTACCATTTTGCCCCTAGGGTGTTAAATGACTGTTTTGCCCTTGTGGGCAAGTGACTGACTTGGACTGTGTGTTTGACGGATTTGATTGTGAATATATGTTGGTGATATGAATGACTTGACTGTGATTGTTTGATTCAAATATGGGCATGACATTCTGCATACATGATATGTTGCATGGGTTGGGATTTTGTATGGAGGAAGATCTGATCTGTTAGGATCGCATGGTTGCTTGATGATTGTGGATCCACCAAAGGCTTAAGAGCCATATATTCGTACTGATTTGATAAGGTCACACGGATCGCCCGAGACGACTGTGGACCGATCGATGGCTCAGTGCCGATCATGTTACCAAAGGCTGTGTGCCATTATTGTGGGTTTCATATCGATATTGTGGGCTTCGTGCCGTTATTATGGGCTTGTGCCATTACCGAAGGCTGTGTACCATTATTGTGGGCTTCGTATCGATATTATGTGCTTCGTGCCGTTATTATGGGCTTTGTGCCATACCGAAGGCTTTGTGCCAATATCACAGGCTTTGTGACGATTATAGACACGTTACCGATGGCTTTGTGCCACGTATTCTGTTAAGTGGCTTCGCCACATTATCTGATTCTGGTGGCTCTGCCACAATATTCTGTTATTGGCAGCTTTGCTGCCCATTGGTGTGTGGGCTAGGTGGGTTGAGTTATTCCCCACATGGTGTGTTGGTTGGTACCGATGGTGTGATGGCTGGACTGGGTTGAGATTGCATTCACATTCTGATTCTGATTCTGATCCTAATTTCGATTCTGATTCTAATACTGATACTGACTCTGATTCTGATTTTAATTCTGATTCTGATCTTGATTCCGATTCTGATACTGATACTGACTCTGATTTTGATTTTGATTTTGATTCTGATTCTCATTTTGATTCTAGTTTTGATAATGTTTCTGATTCTGTAATGGGCTAAGGCCCATTTGGTGCAGTCTGTTATGGTGGGCTAAGGCCCAATTGATACTGGAACTGTGGTAGGGCAAACTTTTTAATTCTTTTACATGACTGACTGTTCATATTTGTAGTAGGGGATTACACACTGAGTTTTCGTAAACTCACCCTGTTTATTAACCTTTCAGGTAATTTTTAGTCTTTGACGGATTCAAGCTACGACGGACACGGAGGTGGCCACACTACTGCGCCTGTTTTCTTTTATTTGGCTTTTATTTACCATTTAATTTCATTCTGGGATTTTATTTTTGTAATGAGGCCTTTTATAATTTTTGAATTTTAAGTTTGGTTTTTATCTGCTCTAAGTAGAACTCGATTTCCCAAAAACGTTAACAGTTTTCAAATCAACACGTCCCTACAAACTACTAATTTTTTTCAGCTTTCGCAAACTTACTTGGTACTCACTTATGACAGTAATTAAGGTTTTAAAAGTAAATTATTTTTCAATGAACCATGTTTTGAAAGTAGCGAATGCAAACTAAGATTTAAGTTTTTAAATAATAAGAAGAGTTTTCAATAAAATAAGGTTTTTGAGAAACACTTCAATGTGACACACCAGATTCAGGCCTAACTTCTAGGCCGGGTTTGGGGTGTTACATTTACATTTTTGTATCTTTATATTATTGTCATTTATTTGTAATGTGTTGTCCATGTGTATTTTCTATATTTGTTACATTGCTTTTCATTTCCATGTATTGTATTGTAATTGAGATTGCCAACTTATTTGCATAAAACTAATCATTTCATTTTCTTTACTTCCAACAAGTCAAACAAATGCATTTGAAGTCATTTTTTATAATCACTTTTGCTTAAAACTTCTTAAAATAAGGCAATGTTTTGTGTTTGGAAATTCGAGAAATTGGGCCCTAACGTGTTGGGTTTCGGTTTTTCGTTTGACCAAATAACTAAATATCCTTTTAATTACATGCTTTGGAAATCATAAGATGATCTCGGTTTTGAGAGTTTAGAATGTCATATCCTAACGTACTAGATGTGGCGTTTTATCCCTTTGGAACGAGTGAATCTTGAATTCCAACTTGAGTTATTCCAACCATTTTCAAAGAAATTGTATTTTCAAAATTTTTCAAGTTCTCAGCATTAGGACGTCATTTAATCGATTTGGTACCAATTTTGGGCGTACGAGGGTGCTAACCCTTCCTCGTATGTAACCGACCTCTGAACTCATTTTCTTGAAATACGAAGACCAAAGTTAATGTTTTATAAGGCAAAATATTTTATGAGGTGATATGATCACACCTAAACAAAAAGGATTGGTGATCTGATTTATAATGCTTATATAGTCGATATGGAAATGGTTATTTTGGTATGAACCAAATGGTGGATTTTTGGTAAGTTATGATCATGAATTGAAATGATATATGAATGAATTACGAAGTAAATGTTTGACTATGTTTATGTATTCTAAATTGGTATGTTTGGGAGGGATTTTGTGCATGAATTGGTTGATGATGATTTGGTCATATTGATGTATAACTTGGGCATGATATTGGCTGAAATTGAGTTGTAAATGTTGCATATTGTGGTTTGTAGGTACTTGACAAATTTGGGTGTAAATTGAGGCTTAAACCCTGCCTATTTCATACCACACAGCTTGAGCACACAGGCATGTGACTCGACCGTGTGATCCTTGCACCTTAAGTAAATTGGTCAGGATGTCACATGGGCTAGACACATGGGCGTGTCTTATGGCCGTGTATGCAAGTCAGTAGCTTCCTTAATTTCACACGGCCGAGGCAAATAGGCATGTCTTGTGGCTGTGTGAACAAGTCAGTATGTATGCCTATTTTGCCACGGCCTGGACATATGGGCGTGTCTAGTAGCCGTGTGAGGTACACGGTCTGACCACACAGGCGTGTGATCCCTGCAGTGTTGAAAAATGTTTTAAGTTTTGAAAATTTTTCTAAGTGTTCGATTTAATCTCGACCTTCGTCTAATCCATGTTTAAGGTCTCAAAGACCTTCTAAAGGGACTTTATGTATGGAATTGATGATGGAATGATGTTGTATGATTAATAAATGTGTAAATGATGTGAATTGTTTCAGTTGTTCATAATACTTCGTAACCCTAATCAGGCAACAAATTACGGGTTAGGGGTGTTACACAAACTTAATTAATGGTGGATTGGTGTTAATGGAAGCTTGATCAAGTGTCAGGAAGCATCCATTAAGGTAAGTATCTTGAATACTCATACTTGCTCTAAGTTAGTAAGCTTAGGAATCATGAAATTAATTTTATAATTAGATGTTTAATTGTGTTAGTATGTAAAAAAAAATATGGTAAAAAAGTTATGTAATTAAGTGAGGCTTTATTGTCAATTATGTAATAATGTTACGAAAGTTTCCATGGAAGAAAATATGAACTTAATAGGACTTGTATGTGTGTGAAGGAACCATGTCAACAATATGGAAAAGATTGGATAAGGCCACTATGGCAACAAATATGTCAAAGAGCAAGGTCCCACTTTAAGTTGAAAAGTGTCGATACTAGCCTAAAATATCGAAACAGTACTAAAATTTATGAAAATATTTTGTAAATAATTATTTTATATTTAATTGAATTTATTGTAATTATGTTGAATATAATAGTGTAAGCTTATATTTTGTATGATTGAAAAATGTGGTTTTGAAAAACTAAATAAAGTTCGACTATGCCGATAGTCGAACGATATTAGAATCATAATTATTGGCATGAAAACAACTTTAAGAAAGAACCTTGTAAGATGTTTTCTTATGAAAATTAAATGAAAGCTTTGAAATCTTGTGTAGTGACATAATGTCATAATTTAAATTATCAATTTATATTATAGTGGTTTACTTCATGAATACCAATACAGAGCTGTAATTTGATTTGATACATAAGTTTACTAATATTTTAAAAACCTTGAAACAAGGCCCTGGTAGCTTAGATAAATAATGTGGATATAATTAGCATGTCAATAGGAGAATCCTTATTTGTACTTTGTACTCCGGTTACTTATACTTTGGTGCTCTTATTCTTGGCACTACGATGAGATCTTGATATGGTCTTTGGACACCTACGCTTTAGAACTCTTGTTATTATAGTTCCGAACAACTTGTCCTTAGTATCCATTCTTTATTTTTCTAGGCTTACTAATGGCTTAACTTAAACCAATTTTGTTATTGTATGAATGAATTCTTGAAATTGTTAGATGTTATTATTGTTTGAAAATGTATTAATTGTAAGGAATGAAATGGAAAAGTAAGCATTCAAGAAAGTGGTGTAATAAAACATCTAACAAATTGTGGTCTACTTGAAACCCTTAAGGAGTTATTAAGGTGAGTTAACAATTGTGTAACTCCTTAGGGATGAAAACTGAATTTGAAAGGTAAAATTCATAAATGAACCAAATACCAAACTAGGAACGCATACATAATGAGAATTGCTAATAAATCATCAAACTATAAGTTGATGCTTAATTTGTAAATTCACATGAAAGGGTTAAAATAGTGACAATGTTGCTTAAATAAACTTAAAATCATGATTCTTCTAAAGGGGCTCAAGGTTCATAAAGACTTAGGATAAAGTTTGATTAACTTTGTTACTTACTGAGCTTTATAACTCATGTGTTACTTGTTTAAAACGCGTAGGAATGACTTGCTGAGAAGTCTCTTTGGTAGCTTAGGGAGCATTGCATCAGCAAATGATCCTCTAAGGTTATTTTTCAAATGTTAAAGTGTAATTTATATTATATTAGTGGTATGTATACTAAGTCTCATGATGAATATAAAGATTGTAATGTGAATGGCATGTTTTGGGTTTTATTCAAAAATTTGCTTAGCAAAAATTTATGTTATTCAAATTTGAATGAGTTTATGCCATGTTTTGTGCTAAAATGAGTTGAAATATTGATTTGTAATGCTTCTACTCATTTTGAAATGATATGGTAATGCTTGGGCATAAAACATGGAGTGGTTTTTAGTTAACTTTTTGCTCCTAGGTCATAGTTTCAAAACTTGGGCTTAGAGATATCAGCACAAGTGGGGCAGAATGCTTCAATATGCTATTTAGAGCACTTGTATCGGTACTTCTAGGTACTTTTATCGCAACAAGTGCCTCGGACCCAAGCAATTGCATTATTTTGAATCGTTTTGACTTTTCGGGATCTGTTTTGGGTCTCGAGCACCCCCTAAGCATCTTCAAATTGATTTTAAATTGTCTCTAAAGGCTCTTAATTGTTCTAAATTTAGGTTAATGATTTTATAAAAAAAAATCAAGTTTCAAATTTAGTAAAACTTTCATTTCTCTTGACTCGAAAGACCCCGGCTTAAGTCGATAGGCCTCAAACATTTGGTTTATGATCTAAACGGGTTCTAATATGAATTCAATAACCCAAAATGATTTAAAAATTGTATTTTAGCCTTTCTTGAACATTGAGAATTATTTTAAAGAAAATCTATAAGGTTGTTAAATGATGTTTTATTAAAGGCAAAGTAGGGAAAACAAAATTCTCAGGGTAGCAGGTAAACAATCATAATGAATTTGGTGGGTGTGCCCTTGTAAATCAAGAACCTACACCTTGCTTATACCTTTTGTGGAAGATCAACTAGTAGGCAAGTAAGAAAGGTAGAGAACAAAGTATTTATTTTCGAGATTCTTACATCGAGAGTAGTCGAGGAACAAGCCCCAAGGGATGTATCTAGATAAGAAAAAGAAAGATAGGAGTAAGAGAAGTGAGAAGAAATATGAGGATTAATCAATTCAAAGGCTTGTAGGCTTTTGAATTTCCCCTTAGCAATTTGGTTTCTTATAACCTTGGGAGAGCATAGGGAGTTATGGAAAATTTTAATCAATGGTAAGGATCTGTTCAAATCCATTAATGCAAGTAGGACACCTGTCGGCATCGGAAGGAGGAAGAATATTTAAGGATTCCCAAGGCAGGATTGTCTACCAACTATTACCCATTAGGGAGTAACCCTCATGAAAGTAAAACTAGTCATAGGTTATGATGTGATTTTGTACACCAAGGTTCACGTTATTCTTCTCAAGGTGAAACAAGTTGATGTTAGGCCAAATCTATAAGAGCCACTTCTTCTTGTGATGGTCAAAACAAAGAATGATCCTTTGTGTTTACCAATTTGGCCAACTATGGGAAGTCGAACAAAGAGGGTCAAAGAGGAGTTTAAAGGGCCTATGTGTGGACGTGAGGAACAAGTCCAAATTAATCAAGTTTTGTTTGGGCCAAGACCAAGTCAAATTCTAATCCGAGAGTTGGATGAAACCTTTTGATGGGTTTTAATTAATCAAGGACTTTAATTAAGTTCATTTTAGTTTATTTTTGCATCTGTAAATTAATGTATTGCATTATTAGTCTACATCTTTTAATTATGACTTGCATTAAGTGTTCAACATTTAATTATGTCATGCATTTCATAACTCATATGTTAATAAAGTTAATGATTTAATTATGCCATACATTATGTAACTCTCATGATAGTTAAGTTTGCATATTAAATTATCACATGCACTGTGTAACTCCCATGATAGTTAAGTGTGCATCTTTAATTAAGTTTTGCATTAAGTAACTTATTTGTTCATTTAGTTTTCATCTTAATTAAACCATACATTTAAGAATATTAGTTGTTAAATATGTTTGAGTTAGTTTTTATAAGTGTGTTGTTTATTTTGGTTGTTACTTTTAATGCATAAAATGTGTATTTTCATTTTTATTAAAGTGTTTTAAGTTGAATAAGAATGTGAACAGGTTTCAAGTGTTTAATAAACATTCATTCTTAATCAGGTGACTATTCAAAGGACCAAGGAAGGCCCTACAAATTTTTTTTGGTTTTGGTGCACTTAAAGCATATTCGTGGCACTAACTAAAGGGAGGAAAACACAAGCAATGAAGGCATTTCATTTTGGGAAGAAGGGACTACAAAACAACACCTTTAAAGAGCAATAAACTTCATAAAGATGATGACCTTTAAACTACACAAGGCCGAGTGAAGAGGCATGCCTTTTGGGCTAGCTACTAAGGGTTTAAACCAAATTTAATTGTTTGTTTTAAGATAGTTAAATGCCAAATTTGAAAGGTCATTTTGAAGGCCTATAAATTTCGGCCTAAGCTACCTATGTTAAAAAAAAAATTTGCTTAAAATTAAATCATATTTTTGTGAGAAATTTTCTCTAACGTTCTTTATTGAACTATTTCGAACTTATCAAACTTTCTAAGTTTGTAGTGCTCAAAAATGGTCTTATCACTCTGTTTTCCATCCCAGGATGTGGCAAATTTGATACACCAAGATTCAAGTATTCGGTTAAGTTTAAGTGGGTCGTAGTTTTAATATAGCTACTGTAGTGACCCATTTTAGCCCGAGCCAGCCCACTAAAACCCTAAACTAAACCCTTAAACCAAACAGACCGAATACCCTAACTAACCAAGACCCAATTACACCCCAAGCCCAATAGAAACGCTAACACAACACTCAAATCAGAGAAGCAAACCCTAAGTACGGCGCACCTAGGGTCTTCTGACACTGCCCTGAGGCCTGCTGCCACCGCTCAGCACCATCCCATCGCCTCCACCGCTTGAGGCTTAACCCTCTAACCTCCTAGACTTGCAAATACAAAAGAAGCAGAGACGCAACAAACAAAAAATCGGATGGGACAATAGCAAAACAGTGATATTGTAATCAGCTATAAAGCCGAAACAAAATGAATGTAATCAGGGGGATTTTTCAGATTTCTACCTAGTTTGGCTAGGAACAGAGACATAGAAACAATTGTAAAACAAAGGAAATCCCCATTTTTGTATACGAAAATACTGAAAAGAACAATAAAAGAGTGTCTTTAAAGGTGATTTCGAGTTTCTTTTCGTTTTTAATCTTCTTTTCCTTTTTTTTTTTGTTTGTTGATTCTCACTCAGTGCATGTGAAAATAAAAGAATGAGATGAAGGATTTTACCTTTACAAAGGCCTCTGGGATTCTCCTCCTCTTCGTCGAAATCGTAGGTACCGAGGGAATATTTGGGGCCGAAACCAGAAATCATCATGTCGTGGTTCAAAGTGGAACCCTCGTGCATCGCCGATCGTCGGTTATGTGGCGCGGCGGCGTTCGTACGAGAGCCTCTTCAAGTCGGCTGCATATGGAGAGGGAGAGAGGGTTCTTGAGTGGCTGCCTTTCTTTTTTTTTTTTTTAATTTAGGGTTAAAATGAATTAATAAAATAAAAAGGAGTTTTTTAACCATTCAATAAAACGGCGCCGTATCATGTTGTTTGGCCTTGACCCGATTTCAACCCGATCCGTGAGACCCAGGATCCGCGCATTCCCAAGTAATGGGGTATTTGCGCTATCGATCCTTCTTGTTTTATGCGTGTCTCGATCGGGCCCTATTTATCATTTGTTTCTTTGAAATTTGGCCCTCTGATTTCACATGTTTTTCAATTTAGCCTATCAGCTTGTCGATTTGGATGCACACCATTAAGGTTTGGGATATTATCCCCTTTAGCCCTTTCAATGTTGCACGCACTTCGTCTTGGTCCTTTTATCTTTATTTATTCCTGATTTCACCCCACCATTTCCGTTTTAAGTTTGATTTAGTCCTCTTTCTGTTTATTTTACCTTTTTAATTTCAAATTAAGTTGTTTGTTCATTATTGCCATTATTATTATTATTATTATTATTATTATTATTATTATTATTATTATTATTATTATCACCCTTATTAATGTATCAATTTTTTTATTACTAATATATATATATATATATATTATTTTTGTTATTTCATTACTATCGTATTTAACTATCATTTTTAATATACATTACTAGTATATCATATTTAGCTTTATTTTTTCCATGTTTTACTATATATATACATATTATTATTATTTCCTATTATTGTTGCTATTATTATTATTATTATTATTATTATTATTATTATTATTATTATTATTATTATTATTATGTTTTCTTTTTATGCTTATTATTATTACTAATATATATTGTATATATTATATATATATATTTAATTATATACTGAGTATATATATTTATATATATTTTTCTATATTATAGTTATATATATATTCTTTTATTGTATTTTATGTATGTATTTTTCATTCTAATAGTTACATACATTTTCATACCATTTCATGTGTATACTTTAATACTATTATTAATATTTTCGTATATTATATAAATTTATATATGTAAATATTTTTATATGCTATATTTTGTATTTGTCATTCTTTCATATACTTTTGTATTATACTATATAAATATTTTAAATATTATATTATATATGTACATACATATTTTCTATAGATATATGATTTCTTTACTATAAAGACCTTAATTTTATTATATAATATATTACTTGTTCAAAATATTATTTAAATTCTTATAACCTTAAACATTCTTTCATAATCATTGATTATTATTTGTTAAAAGTTTTTTTAATTTCACTTATTTTAATTTGTCTTATACTTCTTTTAAATTTATTCTTAGTCTTTGGAGGTTAATATTATTATTTGCATAAAATGATATGTTATAATTACTATTATATGTGCATCATTTTGGTTATTGATTCATTGATGTAATATGTTGTTTACGAACTAGTTCTTTACTTTGTATTTCATAATTCCATGCTTGTAATTTATAAAAGTCGTGTTTAACACCATTTTATTAAAAAATTTTATTCAAAGTCTTTCAAAAATATAACTCAAGTTTGGGAACTTTGAGGAAATCGAGCCTTAACTCACTTGGTTCTGATTTTTCTCATTAAATCCAAACTATCGAGTATCGCTTTCAAAATCAAAACATGTGAGTTTTCAAATAAAACTTATTCTCAAAGACTGGAAGTGTTGCGTTCTAACTTACTAAATGTAACATTCATTGTCCCGAGATAAGAAATTCAAAATCAAGGCGATATTTTAAGTTTTGGTACTTTAAAAAATCGAGCCCTAACTTACTGGGTTCTGGTTTTTTCGTTCGACTCAAAATAAGTAAATATCCCTCTTCGATTTAAATACATGAGCCTTTTTGAGCAAAAAGGGCAAGTTTAATTTCAAAGATTGATATGTTGCATCCTAACTTACTGGGTACGGCATTCTTATTTCTTTGAGACAAGTGAGCTCCGATTTTCACTTCGACATATTCAAATGCTCTTTTAAGGGATCGTATTTTAAGTTTCTTCTAAATTTTTAAATATTCGACATTAAAACATCAATTAATCAACTAGGTACCAATTTTGGGCGTGAGGGTGCTAATCCTTCCTTGTGCGTAACAGACTCCCGAACCTATCTTTCTGATTTTCGTGGACCAAAATCGTTGTTTTGATAAATCAAATTGTTTATTAAAAACAACCCCTTTTCGAGGTAATCCAATCACACCTCATATAAAAGATTGGTGGCGACTTTCGTTCTTATTTTATTTTCAAAACCTAATCGATTCCCCTATTTTCAAAAAAATGGTTTCGACAACTTCGCGACTCCACTGGGGAACTAAAAAGAGAGTCAAGCCACGAGTTGATTAATTTTTGTCTTTTTGTTGAAAATTGAAATTTTGATTTTAATATACGATCCCTCTTTTGCATTTCATCCATTTTGAATTGCGATCTCCATTATTTTGTTCCTATTTTCTTTATATGTTTCAAGTTTTTTCTATATACTTGTGCATTGCATGCATGACCACCGGGTCATACCTTTTAAGTGGAAGCGAGAAGCTACTCCTTCGTGAGGTTTTCACCTCCGTGCAGGATAGTGAACCGCTTCCAGAATACATCCGTACCTATGTGCTTCGTGAGATTTTCATCTCCGTGCAGCCATAGGGAAATGTGTTCCCCTGAACTGAACTCGATCTATATGAGCCTATAATGGGTGAGGATCGAGGAATCTGTTGGTTCAGGTACCCTTACTCTAGAACCAAGCCTCATGTAGCGAACCTTAGGAGCCCACCCTAGGCAAAGCTACGCCAAACCCTAGTGGTCACCCAAGTAAGTGCTTTATTTTGTTATCGATTTCTTTTGTGCTAACGTATTTTCTTTTGTCTTGATTGCATTGCATTGCATCGTCGTAGAAAAGAGGTGTTGATTCATATTCGATTCCTAAATAGGGGAGTTTTTCATAAGAAAATAAATTTCTTGATAAAGTGGATTATAATGCGGTCGTCCTGATATGGCCCAAGTAAGCACAACGAAAGAAGGTTGATAGTTCGCAGAGGAATGCAAGATTTTGCCCAAAAGATTTAAAAGTAGAGACCATGCAAGAGCCGTCACATCTCGACTTTCTTAACGGAGCTAGCATCGCGAGGAAGAGTGAGCAATGAGTCGCGGCCTGGACCAAGCAAAAAGGCGCTGATAAAGACACCCTTGGCAAGTTTACAAGAGTCGACCATAGTATACGGACATGAAGAGAAGGATTGATGTCTTCACTTGGACTATAAGGGCAAGACCGTATATGTGATCCATTTTATATAAAGAAATCTATTTTCTAAAAAAGTTCTTCTAATGGAACTGAATATAAGGTCGACGCCTCTCTTTCTTGCATTCATTTCATGTATTTGCACTGCATCATTTGTATTGCATTATTTACATTGCATCATTTGCATCAGATTTTTACAAAACGACCCTAATTAGATAAAATTATTTCAGTTAACCTAAAAGCCATGGAACGAAGGTTAGAGAGAATAGAGCACAGGCAAATACAGATGCAAGAGCAATTATCCAAAATTCAACAGGATATGCAGAGCCAAATGTTAGAGCTCCAAAGAAATGTGATTGGCCAGCTAAGACAGTTACTGGCCGAAGGGCTTGAAAAGAGGAAAGACCTAGTGGACAACAGCGAGGATGATAATGAAGACATCGTTTATTCCCCAAGTTTCACTTCAATAAGCGTCCAGCCTCAACCAGACGTACCTTCGCGAGGGGTACCCGTTACTACCAGACCCCAACAGCATCAGGCCAGTATGTCAGCACCAGCAAACTCTTCAGTAGGCTCAGGTCCCCATCTAGAAGGCAATCCAGCCAATCTTGCTGTCATTGAAGAAACAAAGAAGGCCAGTATGGAGCGCCCGAAATAGTGCAAAGCTTTTAAAAAGCGAGAGTGGAGCTTTCGAGATAATACTTCGAGGGTAATAAAGGGAAAGGAAAGTAAGGTGAAACCGATTACCATAGGCCAGCCAAGAATGACAACTACTGGCCATCAGGTTTCTCAAAAACAAGAATCCAATCCAAGACCAAGTACTGAAAAGCTCCCATTTATGCCAATTCCAATGTCGTATAAGGAGCTATATCAAAGTTTATTTGATGCGCACGTGGTGTCCCCATTTTATATAAAACCAATACAACCCCCATACCCCAAATGGTACAACTCAAATGCTCAATGTGAGTACCATGCGGGAATCACAGGGCATTCGATCGAGAATTGCACCGCCTTTAAAAATATGATCGAAAGATTCATTAAAATCGATATTGTCAAATTTGATGATCCCTCTGGTGCAGAAAATTCGTTACCGAATCGTTCGGATGATGAGATAAATATTATGAGCTCCGTGATGGAGGAGGACAAGAGATCTAAGAGTACATCAAGTTCAGTGCTTTAGGGCAAGACATGATACTGGGGAATTTGAACATTAATGACGCATCTGAAAAAGGAACTGAGGATTTAAAGGTTTCCAAACCCTTATGTACCGGGAAATGTTTTGAACAATGGGACTGTGAAAGAGATCCCTGAGTTTTTAGAGCTAATTTAGAGTAATATTCAGAACACGCTTATTGCCTTAAGCCTAGAGGCAATAAGAATCCTTTTGTGAAATAGGCTAGTGTCCAAAATCTTTATTTCAATGAAATGCATCTTTTTGAGTAACTATTCTTTTTCTTTACAGATTCTTTTGTTCTTGGACTTTCATTTATATATTCTTTCATTATTTAGTCATGATCATACCAATGCACATAATCGTCTTTGAATTATTCTTTGAAATTTGCTTTTGTACCTACAATAGGTACCCAGATATCAATGACAGGAGCGAACTGTTACTGACCACATTTTGAGTAAGATATGTGTCTAGAGGGATCTCCGGACTTCGAAGATGATAGAGATGGAGTCTTCTTCCAATTTGTTAAGGATGGTAGAATGAGATGAAAGATAGATCCTAACTTACAAAGGGTAGGTTAACATTTCGAGCTTAAAAAAAAAGGATCCACAAACACGCTTGGGCTACTGAGAAGTGGACACGTTAGAAGCTTAAAAGAGATCCACAAAGGTATCAGAAGGACATATGCTAGTGGTTTTACAATAGCTAGGCTGATCATAAGGCTAAGATATTGCTGGTCCACCATGGAAGAGGACTACATTAGTGTGTTGTAAAGGTCAAATTGAGAAAGACAAGATTTATGGGGGTACGGATGTTACGGGGCCAGCTTCACCGACTTCACCGACTTCACCTTCATGATGGTCAATTACTTCACCAGGAGGGTAACGTCACTTTACATGCCAAAGTTACCGAGTAAACAGTCATCAAATTCAAATTTGAGTCCATATCCAAATCCAGATCTTGATTCAAATCTAGATCCTGATTCAAAGCCAAATCCGAGTCTAAGTCCAAATTTGAAATTCAAAAATTCAAAATCCAAATTCAAATCCAAAATTCAAATTCAAGTTTGAATCCAAACTCAAGTTCAAATTCAAACTCGGATAAAAGAAAAAAAGTGCCAGAAAAGAACCTGTCTAAACTGCACAATGTCAAAAGTTTACAGCCTGTTCAAAGATCAGACACCATATCAATGCAGCAAAGATAACCAAAAACCATTCAAAAGATCTTGAAAGATGACTGAGACTTGTAAGGGTTGGCATGGAGAAGTTACCACTTACCCTCCGTACTTGTCAAAGGTTGGCCAGGACATTTGCCGGGGCAACACATTTTTTATTGGTCTTGCCCATTGGAGTTGAGATTATTTCTTCCGAGTTTTACCAGAGCCAGGGCAACATATTGGTCTTGCATATTGGAATTGAGATTCTTTCTTCTGGGACCAAAGCTGAAGTTGGATGGGACAGGATGGATCTAATCCCAGCATAATCAATCAAAGTTAATCTGTCACAGTACGATGATGTGGGTTGATGACAAAGAGGTTTATCTTAGAGAATTTCAAAACGGTGACCTCATATTGAAGAATATCTTTCATGTACAAAAAGACTTCGAAGGAAAATGCCAAATTGAGAGAGATCTTACACAATGAAGAGGGCTTGTTTTGGAAGTACTAATCAAGATAAATGACAATGACATGTCCAATTCGATGAAGTCAGTCAAGAGTTGTTTCACCAAAAAGGAAAGGCCAAGGTGAAAACCCGCAATGGGCGCCTTGAGACCTTCTAAGAAAGTCGACAAAAAAAGAGAAGAAATGAAAAAGAAAAATAAAAATCAGTCAAATGAAGAAAAAGGAGAGGCCAAGGTGAGAACCCGCAAAGGGCGCCTTGAGACCAAAGGGATTTGAGTTGGAAACCCAAAAAGGGCGGCTCAAAATTTTGATCAAAGTGGGGCACGTGGTAGTCTTGCATGCTTGAATTAGCAAGGAGAAAGTATGCTACGCCTTGGGGCATCGACCAAGTTCTCCGGATCCCCTAAACACATAATGAGCTCAAAATGGTCCTCAAGAAGTTTGGACAGAGAAGCCCAGGCTGCGATATCTGGGACACCTAATTTCCATACTATCCATTCTGAGTTGGTTATCTTTGATTATTTTATTCATTTCAAAATGCACTCCCAAATAAATTTCATCATTGATTGCGTTGGCTATCTTTACTTTCATTTCAAAATGCACTCCCAAATAAATTTCATCATTGATTGCATTGGCTATCTTTACTTAGCTTGTTTTTGAGCTATGCTACTACTTAAATTTCCTTCTTATCCATTGTTAAGATCTTTTTCAAGCATTTCACATTGAAATAATGATTAATGGACTAATAACACTTTCATGAAAGGAGTTTTACATATTACCCTGGAAATTTCTAAACAGTACGGGAACCTGAAACAGGACTGTTGTTTACGACTTTCCACGCTTAAGGGTTGGAAACATTTAAGTCCAAATTGAAATCATCTCTTCAGATTTTCAGTCAAAGATATTTGCTGAATAAAAAGAGACAAGATATTGGGTCAGTGATACAATCTCGATGAAAAACGAGTAATCGAGATTATGCTCAAAAAGATATTCCGCGCCTACGCGAGTATCAGACATGCATGTCTAAGTCAGGTCACCTAGAGTGTGATCAGTTAATGAAACAAGTCCTTATACCTTTGAATTGCAACGGGTGAGATTGAAATAGATGCAGATCCTATGGATGATACAGATCCTATACCTTGGAATTATAGAAGGAACATATTGAAAAGGTTTCAAATCCTATAATCTTGAATTACAGCGGGATTTTGAAGATGGTACAGTCCCCGAGGTACAGTGGAATAGACCCTGAGGTTATAGTGGGGCAAGTTATTCGAGCAGAATACGATCGTCATTGGGTTTTCTAGCTGAGAAAGAGAGCAGCATACTATGTCAGTGATAGAACCCTAAGAGGCAACGAGTGAAGACGCCCTAAAACATTAAAAAGGACAAGTGTCATTCATAATACATTTAGTTAGGAGCATTTGATTCATTCCGATCACAGTATCCTAATCATTTTACACAGGCATAATCACATTCTACAAGACAGGTCCCCCAGAAGACGGGTGACAACATTGATAAATTCACAGATCTGAGGAGCAGATTGAAGATAGAAGATTTGGCCTTCCTGAAGATGCAGGGGCAGATCGAAGAAGAATCTGACATCCTTGAGGTTGCAAGGAGCAGATTGAAGTTAGAAGATTTGACCTTCCTGAAGATGCAAGGGTAGATCGAAGAAGAATCTGACATCCTTGAGGTTGCAAGGAGCAGATTGAAGTTAGAAGATTTGACCTTCCTGAAGATGCAGGGGCAGATTGAAGAAGAATCTGACATCCTTGAGGTTGCAAGGAGCAGATTGAAGTTAGAAGATTTGACCTTCCTGAAGATGCAGGGGAAGATCAAAGAAGAATCTGACATCCTTGAGGTTGCAAGGATCAGATTGAAGTTTGAAGATTTGACCTTCCTGAAGATGCAGGGGCAGATCGAATATAAGTCTGACATCCTTGAGGTTGCAAGGAGCAGATTGAAGATAAAAGATTTGGCTTTCCTGAAGATGTAGGGGCAGATCGAAGATAAGTCTGACATCCTTGAGGTTGCAAGGAGCAGATTAAAGATAGAAGATTTGGCTTTCTTGAAGATGCAGGGGCAGATCAAAGATAAGTCTGACAACCTTAAGGTTGCAAGGAGCAGATTAAAGATAGATGATTTGGCTTTCCTGAAGATGCAGGGGCAGATCGAAGATAAGTATGACATCCTTGAGGTTGCAAGGAGCAGGTCAAAGACAGAAGATTTGGCTTTCCTGAAGATGCAGGAGCAGATCGAAGATTTGAGGCTAGTGAAGCAGACTAAAGCCACAATCCTATCCCTGAAGATGCAATAGGATGAAATGAGGCTAATTAAAGGAAAGGAGCACCAAAGAAGGCAAGACTCTGCGAGACCGGGCAAAATGAGTCTCTTTTGGGAGTCTTTGCTCTATTCTCGTTACACGACAACAAGCAAAGAGGGGCAGCTGTAGTGACCCATTTTAGCCCGGGCCAGCCCACTAAAACCCTAAACTAAACCCTTAAACCAAACAGACCCAATACCCTAACTAACCAAGACCCAATTACACCCCAAGCCCAATAGAAACCCTAACCCAACACTCAAATCAGAGAAGCAAACCCTAGGTGCAGCGCACCTAGGGTCTTCTGACACTACCCCGTGGCTTGCTGTCGCCGCTCAGCACCATCCCATCGCCTCCACCACTCGACGCTTAACCCTCTGACCCCCTAGACCTGCAAATACAAAAGAAGCAGAAACGCAACAAACAAAAAATCGGATGGGACAATAGCAAAACAGTGATATTGTAATCGGCTGTAAAGCCGAAACAAAATGAATGTAATCAGGGGGATTTTTTGGATTTCTACCTAGTTTGGCTAGGAACAGAGACATAGAAACAATTGTAAAACAAGGGGAACCCCCATTTTTGTATACGAAAATATTGAAAAGAACAATAAAAGAGTGTCTTTAAAGGTGATTTCGAGTTTCTTTTCGTTTCTAATCTTCTTTTCCTTTTGTTTTTTTTTTGTTTGTTGATTCTCACTCAGTGCATGTGAAAATAAAAGAATGAGATGAAGGATTTTACCTTCACAAAGGCCTCTGGGATTATCCTCCTCTTCGTCGAAATCGAAGGTACCGAGGGAATATTTGGGGCCGAAACCAGAAATCATCAGGTCGTGGTTCAAAATGGAACCCTCGTACATCGCCGATCGTCGGTTATGTGGCGCGGCGGCGTTCGTACGAGAGCCTCTTCAAGTCAGCTGCATATGGAGAGGGAGAGAGGGTTCTTGAGTGGCTGCCTTTCTCTTTTTTTTTTTTTTTTAATTTAGGGTTAAAATGAATTAATAAAATAAAAAGGATTTTTTTAACCATTCAATAAAACGGCGCCGTATCATGTTGTTTGGCCTTGACCCGATTTCAACCCGATCCGTGAGACCCAGGATCCGCGCATTCCCAAGTAATGGGGTATTTGCGCTATCGATCCTTCTTGTTTTATGCGTGTCTCGATCGGGCCCTATTTATCATTTGTTTCTTTGAAATTTGGCCTTCTGATTTCACATGTTTTTCAATTTAGCCTATCAGCTTGTCGATTTGGATGCACACCATTAAGGTTTGGGATATTATCCCCTTTAGCCCTTTCAATGTTGCACGCACTTCGTCTTGGTCCTTTTATCTTTATTTATTCCTGATTTCGCCCCACCATTTCCGTTTTAAGTTTGATTTAGTCCTCTTTCTGTTTATTTTACCTTTTTTAATTTCTAATTAAGTTGTTTGTTCATTATTGCCATTATTATTATTATTATTGTTGTTATTATCACCCTTATTAATGTATCAATTTTTTTATTACTAATATATATATATATATATATATATATTATTTTTGTTATTTCATTACTATCGTATTTTACTATCATTTTTAATATACATTACTAGTATATCATATTTAGCTTTATTTTTTCCATGTTTTACTATATATATACATATTATTATTATTTCCTGTTATTGTTGCTATTATTATTATTATTATTATTATTATTATGTTTTCTTTTTATGCTTATTATTATTACTAATATATATTGTATATTATATATATATATATATATATATTTTTAACTCTATACTGAGTATATATATTTATATATATTTTTCTATATTATAGTTATATATATATATATATATATATATATTCTTTTATGTTATTTTATGTATGTATTTTCAATACTATTATATATGTTTTGTACATTACATCTATATCTTTTAAATTTATATTTTGTATACACTATATTCCTATATATATTATATATGTAATTTTCATTCTAATAGTTACATACATTTTCATACCACTTCATGTGTATACTTTAATACTATATACATTACTAGTATATCATATTTAGCTTTATTTTTTCCATGTTTTACTATATATATACATATTATTATTATTTCCTATTATTATTATTATTATTATTATTATTATTATTATCATTATTATTATTATTATTATTATTATTATTATTATGTTTTCTTTTTATGCTTATTATTATTACTAATATATATTGTATATATTTTATATATATATATATATATATATATTTTTAACTATATACTGAGTATATATATTTATATATATTTTTCTATATTATCGTTATATATATATATTCTTTTATGTTATTTTATGTATGTATTTTCAATACTATTATATATTTTTTGTACATTACATCTATATCTTTTAAATTTATATTTTGTATACACTATATTCCTATATATATTATATATGTATTTTTCATTCTAATAGTTACATACATTTTCATACCACTTCATGTGTATACTTTAATACTATTATAAATATTTTTGTATATTATATAAATTTATATATGTAAATATTTTTATATGCTATATTTTGTTTTTGTCATTCTTTCATATACTTTTGTATTATACTATATAAATATTTTAAATATTATATTATATATGTACATACATATTTTCTATAGATATATGATTTCTTTACTATAAAGACCTTAATTTTATTATATAATATATTACTTGTTCAAAATATTATTTAAATTCTTATAACTTTAAACATTCTTTCATAATCATTGATTATTATTTGTTAAAAGTTTTTTTAATTTCACTTATTTTAATTTGTCTTATACTTCTTTTAAATTTATTCTTAGTCTTTGGAGGTTAATATTATTATTTGAATAAAATTATATGTTATAATTATTATTATATGTGCATCATTTTGGTTATTGATTCATTGATGTAATATGTTGTTTATGAACTAGTTCTTTACTTTGCATTTCATAATTCCTTCCTTGTAATTTATAAAAGTCGTGTTTAACACCATTTTTTTAAAAAAATTTATTCAAAGTCTTTCAAAAATATAACTCAAGTTTGGGAACTTCGAGGAAATCAAGCCTTAACTCACTAGGTTCCGATTTTTCTCATTAAATCCGAACTATCGAGTATCGCTTTCAAAATCAAAACATGTGAGTTTTTAAATAAAACTTATTCTCAAAGACTGGAAGTGTTGCGTTCTAACTTACTGAATGTAACATTCATTGTCCCGAGATAAGAAATTCAAAATCAAGGCGATATTTTATGTTTTGGGACTTTGAAAAATCGAGCCCTAACTTACTAGGTTCCGGTTTTTTCATTCGACCCAAAATAAGTAAATATCCCTCTTCGATTTAAATACATGAGCCTTTTTTAGCAAAAAGGGCAAGTTTAATTTCAAAGATTGAGATGTTGCATCCTAACTTACTAGGTACGGCATTCTTATTTCTTTGAGACAAGTAAGCTCCGATTTTAACTTCGACATATTCAAATGCTCTTTTAAGGGATCGTATTTTAAGTTTCTTCTAAATTTTTAAATATTCGACATTAAAATATCAATTAATCAACTAGGTACCAATTTTGGGCATATCGAGGGTGCTAATCCTTCCTCGTGCTTAACCGACTCCCGAACCTATCTTTCTGATTTTCGTGGACCAAAATTGTTGTTTTGATAAATCAAATTGTTTATTATAAACAAACCCTTTTCGAGGTGATCCAATCACACCTCATATAAAAGATTGGTGGCGACTCCCGTTCTTATTTTATTTTCAAAACCTAATCGATTCCCCTATTTTCAACAAAATGGTTTCGACAGCTACGATTCTTTAAAGAATTCAAGTGCTTCGGATTAAGGTTTCCACCTTTTGAACCATTTCAAGACAATTCTTCACATTGAGCTATTTTTTGATCATCCAAGATCGGGAAATTTCATCAGGTTAGTTTGATAACAACCTTATTCGAGTAGGATTGATAAGCAATGGATAATATTAGAGTAGAACTCCAAAATCAGAGTAGTAGCTCTGGTATTTCGCTAAAGTAGAAATGAAAATGTTTCATTGGCAAGCTTAGTTACCCTGTGACAGGAAAGGAATTGACCCATTAGATGGGCAGGTTTAGTGTATAAACTAATCTAGGAATCACGAGATTATCTGTCAAAACTAGAGGTAAGAAGATAATAGTCAGGCAGTGTTCGCTTCAAGGCAATTGCCAAATTAAGAGTGATGAGAAGATATGAGCTAGAAGATGTCTAACATTGGAATGGTCAAATACCCGTCAATGAGTTGGTATCTATGATTCGTTAAGGGTTGAGGGGATTCATAACTCGGGCTTAATAAGAATAACGTAAATGTACGAAAACGAAACCAAGTTAAAAGTTCTGGCCTGAATGAAAAGTGATTACTCACACGAACCCCACGGGGGCAGGAATAAAGAAGAGCTTCTCAAAGTCTGCCTTTGTGACTAAGTGTGAAAGGAAATTTCAAGTATGAAATTTTTTTTAGGGAGGGAGAGTTGTCACCCCCGGTTCACTATAAACCCAAAAATTGGGAACAATTTGGGTTTATATTGAAAGAAATTGTAAGTTGGTGGTCTCTACTAAAAAATGAGGAAAAGTTAGAAACAGAATTGAGCATGGTTGAAATCTAAGTCTTGTTCAGCTGGATTAAAACTAGCTAGTTCATTAGTGGGAGACAAAATGATTGTCAATGGATCGTTTTTATATGGTTGAAGACCGTGCGTGAGGAGCTATATATAGCTGAGAAGTGAATCTTCAGGTGGATTACTCTCAATTATGTTTTATTCTCTCCTCTTCTTCATCTTCCTTAGTTTCTTTAAAGAAGAGATAATTATGGAAGCTTAGTTTCTTTAAAGAAGAGATAATTATGGAAGCTCTGCATGGAGTGGTTGTAACACCCCTAACCCGTCTCCATCACTGGGTTATGGAGCATTACAATCAACGAGAATACATTTATCACTATATCCTAAAATAAATAAAACTTATTATAAACCAATCAATCATATGCATTTGTCCCTAAATCAAGCCTTCAAGGCCCTAAAAATAGCTTAGAAGTGATTCAAGACTAATTTGAAACAATACATGAATTTAAGAAAAAGTTGTAAAAATTGGAAAACAAGGGTCACACAACCATGTGGCCAGGCCATGTGACATAGCCCAGGCATTGTAACATTGAACAAAGGGACACACAGTCGTGTCCCATCTTGTGTACTCACCCATGTAACTCACTTGCTTGAAACACTAAGAAATTTCAAATGACACACGGCTGTGTCGCCAGGCCGTGTGATAGCCCGTGTCCCAGATTGTGTGATCCATAATTTGACCCTAAATTCAAGCTATTTCAAACCAAAATCGTACCTAACCATCCAAACCATTTGAGCATGCATTTAAGGGATCTAAACATCATTCAAACACTCCTAAACAAGTCATTTCAAACATCATAATGCATCTAACCAATATGTCATTTCAAACATTATTGTAAAATCACACATTTACAACCTATTTCCATCAACTAACCTAAACACCAACACAATAAACATCTCAGCTATTTTAAATATTTTATATATGCATCATTTATCATATTTACAAGCATCAACTGTAACACCCCTTACCCATGTCTGATGCTGGGATAGGGTTCGAGCCGTTACTAGACTTAAACACACGTAAACATACCACACTGAGTCATAAAATTTGCGTCAAATTTAAAACTTTTCATACATACATGTAGCATCCCTATTATGGGCCTACGAGGCCCAAAACATGCTTTGGTAATGTTTCGGGACTAAACCGAGAACTTTAGAAAGTTTCATAAAAACTTAGAAAATTTTCATGTTTGGAAAGTCACATGCCCGTGTGGGTAGGCCATGTGGTCACACACGCCCGTGTGGCTTGGGACACGCCCGTGTCCTCAACCCATGTAACTCTTTATTTATGACATCATCAACAATTGAGGGTCACATAGCCAAGTCACACGCCCGTGTGCTAGGCCTTGTGGCAAATTTAATTTTCGCATTTAAGGTGCAAACTTCACACGGCTGGGCATACGCCGATGTCCTGAGGCCGTGTCCTTCATACGGTTGACACACACGGCCGTGTCTCTGCCCGTGTGTTTACTACTGGGCATTTTATTTTGCCTAATTAGGGTGCAGGGGATACACGGCCTATTCACGCGCCCATTGGGCTGACCGTGTGTCACACATGGCCTAAACACACACCCGTGTGCCTACTTGTATGGACAAAATATAGGTCATTTTCCAAGCCATTTGCCACCCTAAAATACAATAGCACATATGCCTATTCAACAACACTTATCATAACACAATTGAACAACCAAACTTTCACAATCAAGGCATCCACTCATCATTCACATACAGCAATCCCCACGCATGGACATTACACAATTATCAACTCATTCATGCATTCAGCCACATTCATGAAAGACATCTTTAGTTGATTTTACCAATAACCCACCTTTGCCAATTTCAAATGACCATATACAAAATGGACTTTCAACTAACTTAGGCCAACATTTTTGGCCAAATAAAATATGACACAAATTAAAATGACCAAGTCCCTATACATGCCATACTTACAAAAATATCACAAATATCAAACACCCAAAATAATAATTCTAATAGTGTGATGCGAGCCTTCGACAAGTCCCAATTCTAAGCTAGCTTGGTGACACTATAAAACAAAGGAAAAGAAAGGAAGGGTAAGCTATATAGCTTAGTAAGTTTATATGCAAATAAATAACATCTTAACTATGCAAACTCACATAAGGAGAGTTAATACATTTACCCTTCAGCTCATATATGTTAAGCTTACTCAAGCACAACTTACCACGATATCACCACTTATAACGTTCATACTTACAAATTGCTCGTGCACACCTGTACCACATCATCATACAAATACACACACACACACACATATTTTCATATCTTTTCTTATTCACGTTGAACATATCGGAATACTAATGGATACTGGAAAAAACTTGCGTAATAGTGCCACATATATGTAGCCAAAGCTACCACTTATCACATTTCACATATATACTCGTTCTCGAGCTAGTCACAAGTCAACTCACACAAGCTGACGGTTGGGATGTAGCTACTCAGTGCTGCTCACACAAGCTGACAGGTATCTGCAACACATGCAGGATTACCTAGCCACTAGTAGTCGTACACCAGCACCCAGACATCACATAATCACATAATCACACTTAAGGTCCTAGTGACATGTCACTTGTATCCTATTTTATTCCTAAGGTTCAACTGGGAGATCACTTTCACACTTATCACTTATTAAAACTTTGTCGATTATGTCACATATCATCAGTAAAACATTTTATACAACATTAGAACATCAAAACATAATAAAATGATATATTATTTACATATAAACTTACCTCGGTACAAAAATAGCAAATTTTACGATTTAGTTCATAACTTTGCCCTTTACCCGATCTAGGTCAATTCCTCATCTTTCTTGATCTATAATGACACATTTAGTTCGTTTATTACTCGCATTATTCAATTTGACCCAAAAAATCATATTAAGAAAAATTTACATTTTTGCCCCTAACTTTTTACTTATTTACACTTTAGTCCCTAGGCTCGTAAAATGAAATGTGCTCATGTTCTTTGTTACCCAAGTCTAGCTAAACTATTTTCACACTCATACCGGTACTTATTTTTCATTTAATCACACTTCCTACACAAATTTTTACAACTTTTACAAAAAGGTCCTTTTATGCAATTTTATCAAAAATCACTTAGTAATAGTTGTTAAACACGCATCAAACTTTCATATTCTTCTATTAAATATCAAAACACATGCATGTCTCACATGGGTAAATTTTTGAACATGAACCCTAGATCAAATAAATGGTAGAAATAGCTAGATCGATTGATTATGACTTCAAAAACGTAAAGAGCATAAAAAACGAGGCTAGGATGCACCTACTATCAACCTTGGAAGTTGAAGAAACCCTAGATATGGCTCTCTTGTGATTTTTGACCAAGGTAGGAGAAGATGGACATAATTTGACTTATTTTTCCCTTTTTATTCTTTTATTAACCAAATGACCAAAATGCCCTTAAGGTATTTCTTCAAAATTTTACCCTTTCATGTCTATTTTTGTCCATCATGATATATAATGGTCTAATTACTAAATAAGGACATCTAATTTACAAATTCATTTCAATTAAGCACCCAATGCTTCTAGAACACCTATTTTGCACTTTTTGCAATTTAGTCTTAATAGCCAAATTGGACCCTCTATCGATAAAATTTCTTTACAATATTTTCACACATGCATTCAATCACATTATAAACCTTAAAACTTAATCATAATAAATTTTTCTACCTTAGATTTGTGGTCTTAAAACCACTATTCCGACTTAGTCCTAATTCGGGTTGTTACAACTCTCCCCCTTTTAGGGATTTTTGTCTCCAAAAATCTTACCAAAAAAGAGGTTTTGATACTATTTTCTCATGGCTTTCTTGGTTCTCATGTAGCCTCTTCAACCCCATGTCTTTGCCATAACACTTTCACTAAGGCTATACTTTTATTTCTCAATTTTTTGACTTCTCGAGCCAAAATCTTAACCGACTCTTCACCATAAGTCATATCCGGTCGAATCTCAACCTCTGTCAGTGAAATCACATTAGAAGGATTAGATCAGTAATGGCACAACATAGACACATGGAACACATTGTGAATCCTCTCCAATTCTACCGGTAAAGCCAACCGATATGCCATTAGCCCAATTATTTTGATAATCTCATATGGACCAATAAAACGTTGACTTAAGTTGCCTTTCCGACCAAATCTCAAAATCTTTTTCCGCAGAGACACTTTAAGAAACACTTTATAACCAGTTTGAAATTCAATTTCTTTTCTTTTCAAATTCGGGTACGACTTTTGTTTGTCTGAAGCGACTTTCAAACAATCACGAATCACTTTTACCTTCTCACCAGTTTCTCTGACCAAATCGACCCCGTGAATCTGACTTTCTCTGAGTTCGGTCCAATACAAAGGAGTCTGACACTTACGGCCATATAATGCCTCATATGGTGCCATTTTTATACTCGACTGAAAACTGTTATTGTAGGCAAACTCTACCAACGGTAAATACTTTTCCCAATTACCTTGGAATTCCAATACACAACATTGGAGCATATCCTCAAGGATCTAAATTACTCTTTCGGATTGATCGTCAGTTTGCAGGTAAATGCGGTACTGAAGTTCAACTTTATACCTAAGGCTTCTTGCAACTTTTTCCAAAACCTCGAAGTAAATCTCGGGTCACTGTCTGAAATGATCGGTCAAAGGTAACCCCATTACAAAATCCATAGTAATCCTATCCCATTTGCACTCGGGTACCATCACTGGCTACAATAAACCCGAGGGCACTGGATGCTCAGCTTTCATTTGCTGACATATTAAACACTTTGATACAAATTTAGAAATATCCTTTTTCATACCTAGCCACCAATACAAATTCTTTAAATCATTGTACATTTTGGTACTACTTGGATGAACTGATCAGCAACCACTATGTGCCTCGTGCAAAATTTTCTAAATCAACTCAGCATCTTTTGGAACACAAACTCTTTCTCAAAACATAAAAAAATCATCATCCCCAATTTGAAATTTTCATTCACTAGTCGATTCACACTCAACCAAGACTGAACCATCACTAGACAAGGTCAAACTCATATTCATAGCTCTCAAAGCAAACAAGGATTTTCTGCTTAAAGCATCCGCGACTATATTAGATTTTTTCAAATGATAGTCAATCACTAGCTCGTAATCTTTTAGCAACTCTAGCCATCTCTGCTGTCGTAAGTTCAGGTCTTTCTAAGTCATCAAGTACTTCAAACTCTTATGATTGGTATAGATGTGGCACCTCTCACCGAACAAATGGTGTCGTTAAATCTTCAAGGCGAACAAAATGGCTGCCAATTCTAGGTCATGCATCGGATAGTTCTTCTCATGTGGCTTCAATTGTCTCAAGGCATAAGCTATCATTTTGCCTTCTTACATTAATACACAACCTAATCTATTCAAGAATGCATCACTATAAACCACCAATTCTTTTCCCGGTTCAGGTTGTACTAAAATTGGAGCCTCAGACAACATTGCCTTTAGTTTTTCAAAACTTTGTTGGCATTTTTTTGTCCATTCGAACTTGACATCTTTTTGTAACAACTTCGTCATCAGAGTAGCAATAATGGAAAATGCTTTAACAAACCATATGTAATATCCTGCTAAGCCTAAAAAGCTTCTAACTTCGGATACATTTATTTGAGGTTTCCAATCAACAATAGCCGAAATCTTACTTGGGTCAACTCTGATACCATCACCCAAAATAATATGTCCCAAAAATCTGACTTCTTTAAGCCAAAATTCACTTTTACTAAATTTAACATACAATTGCTTGTCTCTCCAAGTTTACAAAACCGTCCTCAAGTGTTCAGCATGTTTAGTCTCATCATGGGAATAAATCAGTATATCATCAATAAAAACAACAACAACTTCATTCAAGTACAGTCAAAAAATACGGTTCATTAAATCCATGAATACGGCCAGAACATTAGTAAGTCCAAATGGCATAACGAGAAACTCATAATGTCCATACCTCATTCTAAACGTGACTTTTAGCACATCCGAGTCTTTAACCCTCAATTAGTAGTAGCCGAACCTCAAATCTATTTTTGAAAACACTCTCGCTCTTTTCAACTGATTGAACAAATCGTCAATTCTTGACAAAGGATACTTATTCTTTATGGTCACCTTGTTGAGTTATCCGTAGTCAATGCAAAGTCTCATGGATCTGTCTTTCCTCTTAACGAATAACACCGGAGCACCCCAGGGAGAAAAACTCAATCTCATAAATCCCTTATCTGTGAACTCTTGCAACTAGGTTTTTAGCTCTTTCAATTCGGTTAGAGCCATTCTATACGAAGAAATCGATATTGGGGTAGTCCTTGATAACAAATCAATAGTAAACTCCACATCTCTCATAGGTGGCAATCCTGGCAATTCTTCTGGGAAAACATTCGAAAATTCACAAACTACCAGCATTGATTCAATCTTCAATTCAAACACTTTAGTGCTCAATACATATGCAAGAAATGCTTTGCAACCCTTTATCACATTGTTCTGAGCAGACATAGACGAAATCACAATGGGTAGCTCACTAGATTTTCAAACCGAAGAACCTCACTATTTTTACATTTTAATTCAATAATTTTCTGCCTAGAATTCCCCTTGGGATCATGCTATGTCAACCAATCCATACCCAAAATAGCATCAAACTCGTTAAATGGCAACAACATTAAGTTAGCCAAGAAACGGTGACTTCTAATCATCAAAGGGCAATTTTTACAAATCTTATCAACTAGCACACACTTGTCTAAAGGGTTTGACACTTTAAGCACAAACTCAGTAGACTCAATAGGTAAATTCATATTAGTCACCAAGTTCATGCAAATATAAGAATGTGTAGACCCGGGATCAATCAAAGCAATGACATTAGTATCATAAAGAGAAAATATACTAGTGATCACATCAGGGGATGACGTATCTTCCAGAGCAAGGATAGCATAAGTTCTCGTAGGCACCCCTATGTAACGACCCAGATTTTGAGCCTAGAAGAAATGGGCTTCGAGTATTTGAACAATTAGAAATTGGTAGTGTAAGAAAATTTCACAAGTGGATTGTCTGCTGAAATGGCTAAGTGTTTAGGCATGTTTAGGAATGTTAGAAGCCTAGGTTCAAGTTCTTGCTTTTGCAAAAGATTTAGTTTTGCTCTTAAGAGAGCCTGAGTGTTGGTACTTAGGCTTTATATTTAATTGTGTTGGATTCATGTCACAACAAGCCTAGTGGCCAGTTAGTAAGAGGCGTGTGGTGTGTGCATGAGGTCTAAGGTTCAATTCATGGCATAGGCAAAGGAGTATTTATTTTGTTGCATGATGGAAAGTGTTTGTAGTGGTTTCAAACTCTTTTGAGTGGTCGTGGAATTGTTAAAAGGGGAGAGTATCAAGGGATTTGGATCGGTTATGGAGAGATTATAGGGGGAGAGAAATTAAGAGTTTGAATGGGGTAGTAGTGAGTAGACCGATTATGGACTCTACTTTTTGGAAATTTGTAGTTTTTCTTGAAAGCAAGTTGGAGTTTGGTCATTGTTTTGGTTTCGGCTCTTTTCTCCTGGATGTGAATTATTGCCTTTTTTTTTACTGTTTGTTTTGGGCATCTTTGGAGATTGTTCTTTTGACGTTTTGGTCACTAACCTCTTATGCTCTTTTTCTCTATTTCGTATCAAGTCTATTGACAGAACACACTTTCTTAATTTCTTTCTTTCATCTTTCACCTTTTCTTTTCTCCTCCTCCCTTGACTGAACATACTATCTCCCCCTTTTTCGATTCTCGTAGTTATTAAAATTATTTCTGTTTATCTGACTTTAGAGGCCGAAGACTCCATTCCCTTTTGTTGTGGTTAGGTGTCGTTCATCAACCAGTCAGTAAGTACTCTTTCTTTGCTAAAGCCGAATGTTATTCCCTTTTTGTTGATTTTTACCCCCTTTTTCCTAGGTGTGGTAAGTCTTGTGGTTTCTTGAGTTTTTGGGGAAGTAAAGGGGTTGCTTGTGTGTGCCGAGCAGTCGAACCTTTTCCTCTCTTTTCCCGATCAAGGTAATTTTATTTGCAATTATGGTGTTCTTTCAGTCATGGCTTGTTTATGAAGGCGTTGGCCGATGGCCTACCTTATCTTATTATTGGGTTGTGTTCGTATTAAGTCGTATTTTAGACTCGCGTTATGTATTTTAGGTGGCCATCGTTTATGGATTTCGCCGACTATGCAACTATTCAATTAAGAGAGTAAATCAGCCTTTGTCAACAGTTCGAGCAGGGTTAAACACTCTTGCTATCTAGGCAAGTATCCGATGTTGTTATAAGCTGGTTATACAAAAGGGGGATTAACCCTAGTGATAGTCGACTAATAGGTTATCGTTATTTAATGTAGGTTTGGGAAGCTCTTGGGCTTGGCGCACGTTTCGCACCAGGTGTGTACCCACACTAATAGATCGTAGCACGGCGAAAAGCCAAAATACCGGAACGCTGAAAAGCCGAAAAGCCGAAAGATTGGGCTTTGAGGCCACATGGGCATGCAAACATGCATGTGTTTCACCGAGCCTGCAAATTATGGATGTACGACGATTAAGGCTATTTTGGGCCTCGATGGGTCGAAATAGGCCGTGTGGGCCCAATGGGCTCGTGGAACCCACACGGATGAAAGTTTACATTTTGTGGCTAATTTTGGATTAGACTGCGTAATTGCTTGATAGTGGTTAATTCGGGGCCAGATGGGCCACACGAGTGTGTGGGCCCACTTGGGCTGATAGTGGGCCTTGGGCCCATTTATACTATTGTGACCATTGTGTTAGAGAAGTCGTTCGAGGTGATTGTAGACCTCCTAAGAGGTTGGTAAATGACCAAATTACCCCTGACGGGTAAAATGACCAAAATACCCCTGGACTATTAGATGATTGTTTTGCCCCTCGGAGGTGGATGACTAATTTCGATTATGAATTGACCGTTTTGGCTATGATAGTATGACCGGTTATGAGTATGACATTCCGCATACATAACATATTGCATGGGTTGGGATATTATACAGAGGAAAATATGATCTGATAGGGTCGCATGGGTCGCGCGAGACGACTGTGGACCCACGAAAGGCTTAGAGCCATATATTTGTATTGATTTGGTAAAGTCACACGGGTCGCCCAAGACGACTGTGGACTTACCGATGGCTTTAAACCACTTAATCTATTCATGGCTCTGTGTCAACCTAATTAAGGCTTTGTGCCAATTGATGGCTTTGTGCTGAAATGTTACCAAGATTGATGGCTTTGTGCCGAATATGTTACCGTGATTGATGGCTTTATACTACGCATACTATCGATGGATTAGTGCTATCCACTCTATCAATGGCTTTGTGCCACGCATATTATTATGGTTCCGTGCCATCCTATTTATGGTTTATAACCATTCAGTTCATGGCTTCTGGCCATTCTGATTTCAGGTAGCGTGGCTGTGATTTTGGTTAGTGCCGCAACTAGTGCTAACCTTTGGAGTGCAGGGATGGGTGGGTTGATTTTATCCCCACAGTAAGTGTAGGGTTGGACGGAGGCAAGTGCAAGGTTGGATGGGGTTAACACATATCATGCATCATACATACTACATTTTGATTCTGTTCTGATATGGGCTAGGCCCAATTGATTCTGCTATGGGTTGTGACCCAAATGATAATGTATTGGGTTTAGGCTCACACATGTTCTGTTTCTGAATCTGTAGTGGGCTAAGGCCCATCTGTTATTGTTTGCTATATTGGGCTTAGGCCCAGATTGTTATTGCATTTTTGTATGACTGACTATTTTTTTATAAAAGGGGATTACACACTGAGTTTTTGTAAGCTCACCCCGTTTATTAACTTTTCAAGTAATCCTCAGCGTTAGGAGGATCAGTGCTGCGAGGGACTCAAAGATGGCCACACAACTGCTTTTGTTTTCAATTACGATTATTTACTTTTCAGCACTTTGATTTTGATTTAGGTTGTAATAAGGCCTCTCGGATGTTATTTTTAATTTTGGGATTTTAATTTGGTTTGATATAAACTGCTAGATGTAGGAAAAAGACGTGTTTTCAAAAGATAACCGTTTCCAAATCACTACGTTTCCACAACATTTTCGAAATGGTTTCGCGACTTAATTTTTAAGAACCAATGTTTTCAAAAGGAATAACTTTCCAATGAACCTCGTTCTTAAAAATAGATTAATGTAAACTGGGGTTTCTTCACAAGTTTTAAATGGCAAGAAGTTTTTAAAGAGTAAGAAAGGTTTTCAATGAAAACATGGTTTTCGAAAAACACTTCAATGTGACTCGCCAGATTCGGCCCTAACGTCCAAGCCTTATATGTTAGAGCTATCTATTTAGTATTAGACCATTATATGTTAAGATGGACAAAAATAGACATGGAAGGGTAAAATTTTAAAGAAATGCCTTAAGGGTATTTTGGTCATTTGGTTATTTAATGAATTAAAAAGGGAAAATAAGTCAAAATTTTTTCCATCTTTTTCCTCCTTGTGCCGAAAATTGGAGAGTCACCATAGCTAGGGTTTCATTCATTTTCAAGCTCCAAGTAAGTGCCTCCAAGCCCCGTTTTTAATATTCTTTGCATTTTTGAGATTGTTGAAGCATGGTCTAGCTATTTCTGCCATTATTTTAAGGTAGGGTTCATGTTTAAAAATTTACCTATGTGTGACATGCATGTATTTTAATGTCTAATGGTAGAAAATGAAAGTTTGATGTGTGATAAACAATTTTTACTAAGTGATTTTGATAAGATTTTATAAAAAGGACTTAAATGTAAAAGTTGTAAAATGTGTGTGTAAAGATGTGATTTCGTGAGAATTATGGGCTGTTATAGTTATGAATATGAGTCGGCTAGGCTTTTGTGTCAAGGAAATTGAGTATATTTCAGTTTACGAGCCTAGGGGCAAAAATGTAAATATGCTAAAGTTTAGGGGCAAAAGTGTAAAATTTGTTATAGTGTAAATTTTGGATCAAAATGGGTAATGTGATAATCAAATGAATTAAATTTGATATTGTAGATCAAGAAAGACGGGATATTGACCTTGACCGAGGAAAAGGCAAGGTAGTGGACTAAATCGCAAAACTTGACGTTTTGGACCAGGTAAGTTTGTATGTAAATAAAACATTGTTTTTACTTAAGATTTCACATTTTGATGTATTTTGTGTAATGTGGCTGAATATTTATTTTAATTGATAAAGTACAAAAAAGTGAGAAAATTTCCCGGTTGAACCCTAGGAGGTAAATGGATACGAGGGATCTATGTGAAAATCTATGTGAGAATCTAAGTGAAATAAGCCCATGGAATCTAAGTGAAATAAGTCCATGGCAATGTGCTAAGTGAAATAAGCCCATGGCATCTAAGTGAAATAAGTCCATGGCAATGTGCTAAGTGAAATAAATCCATGGCACCTAAGTGAAATAAGTCCATGGTAATGTGCTAAGTGAAATAAGCCAATGGCATCTAAGTGAAATAAGTCCATGGCATTGTGCTAAATGTGAGCTATCCCAATGTATCCATTAATATTTCGATGTGTTCAACCAAGAAATGACTAAGTGTGAAAGAATGTGTCTATGTGATAGATGAGTGCAGTATGTGTGGGTACATTATGAGTAATGAGCATGTTTTGTAATCGAACTTGGTAAGATTGTGAATGAGTAAGTTATGATCGTAAGGTTTGGTAGTATCCATGAAATTTTTATAATTTCAATTGTATGTATACGTGTATTTATAATGTTTATTATTTGCATATAAGCTTACTAATCTATTTAGCTTACTCCCCTTTCTTTCCCTTTTCTTATAGTGTCGCTTCACTAACACGAATTGGAAGATTGTCTGAGATTCTCTTCACACTATTACATCATCATCTTTGGGTATACTAAGTTAATTATTTTGAATTATGGCATGTATAGGAGACTTGTTTATTTTGTTATATATGTCATAGATTAGTAGGCCAAGAATGTTGGCTTATTTTGATAAATGATCATTTTGTATAAGGCCATTAAAATTTGGCCAATATTGGTATTTGGTATATGCATATGATGATGTTGTTTATGAATATGGTGTTGTATGTTTTGGTTGACATTTTGTGATGTTTTTGTGTGATAAAGCATGTTAAGTTCGATAATGCCTCGTACCCGATTCCGACGTTGAATATGGGTAAGGGGTGCTACATTTCATCAAAACAGGCGTCCCAAGCCCGTGTGGATATAGGACACGCCCGTATGGGCAGGCCGTGTCATCACACACACCCGTGCCCATACCCCATGTAACTCTCTATTTATGACGTCATCAACTAAATGAAACCATATGGCCAAGCCACACGCTCGTGTGCTAGGCCGTGTGATGAATTAAATTCTCGTAAATTAGGTGCAGACTTCACACGCCCTTGGCACACGCCCGCGCCCAAGGCCGTGCCGTCCACACAGTTGAGAAACACGCATGTGTACTCAGCCCGTGTTGAATTATTTTTCATTTCGAAGCTAAAATAGTTTTCACACAGCCTAGTACACACCCGTGTTCGAGGCTGTGGCTTTCACACAGCCGAGAAAATGCCCGTGTCTCTGCCCGTGTGCTCTATACTGGGCATTCTGTTTCTTACAAATTAAGGTGCAGGGGACACACGACCTGTTTACATACCCATGGGGCTGACCGTGTGTCACACACGGCCTAGACACACGCCCGTGTGTCTACTCGTGTAGACAATATATAGGCTATTTACCAAGCCAATTGCCACCCTGAAACATAAACACACAAGCACGAAAGCATTGGTATAATTCATGGCATAATTAAGTAGCCAACATGTCCACAACTAAGACATCATCACATCATTCTCACTACATTTCTAGCGCACTTAACAAATCACATACTCAACAACTCAAATCATGCAAATTACCACATCCATGAAATGCATCAACATTAGCCGATATCAATTGGCCTTATACAAAATAAATTAAGTATCATCAAAAGCCAATACATTTGGCTAACCAATGTGACATATAACAAAAAGACCAAGTCCCTATACATGCCATACTCAATGTGTTAAAACTAACTATACCCAAATTTCCAATTGATAGTGTGATCGAGTCTCCGACATCCTTCGATCCCCGAGCTAGCTTGGCAGTACTATAAGAAAATGGAAAAAGAAAGGGGAGTAAGCATAAAGCTTAGTAAGTTTGCATGTAAATAATTAACAACACTAATCATGAAAGATCATACGCATAATATAAATATAACTTGATACAATGTCATCAATTATCATGAATACATATTCGATCATGTTCTTTACATAATGTACCATAAAACTCATGATTTCCTTCATTCACTTCTTACCGATTCCTTATCGATGCATAACTCAAGAATTATGGGTTTCGTGTACATACCTGTACCCTTTCAACATGTTCATACTTACACTGACATACTCTTGAATTACCCGTTGAACCACTTAGAATACTAAGTATACTCAGGAAATCCCATACACATGGTAGGATGCCAATGCCATATCCCAGATATGGTCTTACATGGGATCACAAATCGATGCCGATGTCATATCCCAAATATGGTCTTATGCAGAATCTCATATCGAAGCATGACGAAGACATGGTCTTACACGAAATCTCATAACGATGCCAATGCCATATCCCAGACACGGTCTTGCATGGGATCACATATCGATGCCAATGCCATGTCCCAGACATGGTCTTACATGGGATCACACATAACCCTAATGTCATGACATTTGTATCTTATCTATTCCTAACGTTCAACCGGGATTTCGAAACTTTGAACCTCGTTACATCATCCTCGAGTCATTGTAAACCAAAATTCATAAAACAACTATACATATCATGCAAACCTTAAAGCATTAAACACATAATAAAATAATGTTGCATTATTTACCCACAAACTTACCTCAGTACCCAAAATATGACTAGTTATTTGTTTTAGTCCTCAACTTTGTTCTTCCCTCGGTTTAGGTCTGGACCTCCTTCCTCTTGATCTATAATAGCAAATTTCACTTATTTAATTATCACATTGTTCAAATCAGTACATAAATCATACTTTGGAAAAATTATAGTTTTGCCCCTAAACTTTCACATATTTACAAATTACTCCCTAGGCTCGTAAAATGAAATGTACTCATTTCCTTGTTACCCAAGCCTAGCTGAACCTAACATATGCTCATATCAGCCCACATTTTGTAACAGCCCAAATTAGGGGCTAAACAGAATAGTGATTTCGAAACCATGAATTTGAAGTCTAAAATATTTTTTTTCCGATTGAGTTTTGATGTTTATTGGGTGTTTGAATAATTATGTGAAATTTTGGTGCATGAATTTTATTATTTGCATTTCCAATTTGATAGGTTGGACTAAATTGCAATAGGTGAAAAATATGGTTTTTAATCCATAAAAGTACTTGATTGCATTCAGACTTCAAATTAGAAGTCCTTATATGGTAATTAAACCATTTTAACCTTGTTTGGACAAAAATGCCCAAGGAAGGGTGGAATATTAAAGGTTTTTAATGAAGGGCATTTTGGTCATTAGTTAATAAAAGAAATAAAAAGGGAAAATAAGGCTAAAAATGTGTCCATACTCTTCTTCCCTTGGCCGAACCTAGCAAGAAGCCATAGCTAGGGTTTCTTTCAATTCCAAGCTTGATTGTAAGTGATTTCTAGCCCCGTTTTTAATATTCTTTGTATTTTTGAAATCCTCGTAACTTGCTTTAGCTATTTTTACCACTATTTCAAGCTAAGGTTGATGTTTAAAATTTTACCCATGAATGACATGCATGTATTTTTATGGCTAGTGGTAGAATATGAAAGTATAAAGTGTGATGAATAACTTATACTAGGAGATTTTTGGTAAAAATTGTAAAAAAGACTAAACTGTAAAAAGTGAAATGTAGTGTGCAGAAATTGTGAAATGATGAAAATTGGGGGCTGCTATAAGAAGAAAGGTGATTAGACTAGGCTTGAAATGCATGAAAATTGAATGAAAATCATAAACCAAGCCTAGGGACGAAAGTGTAAAATTGAGAAAGTTAGGGGTCAAATTTGCAAAATTTGCTATAGGAAGATTTTAGGCTGGTTTGAATAATGTAGTGATTAAACGAGCTAAATCTATTATTATAGATCGAGAAGATCAAGGAATCAACCTTGACCGAGGCAAGGGCAAGGTTTCAAACTAAATTGTAAATTATCGCATTTTGTTATCGAGGTAAGTTTATATGTAAGTAATACATCGGTTTTAATTCCATAAATATAATTTATTGTATGTTACGGATAATGTTGGACAACTTCTATGATTTGGTGAATTATGGAAATTCGGTCTATCCAATTGAACCTTCGGAAAAACGAAAGATACGGATAATGTGTAGCTAGGTCACATGTGTGTTTCCGAGGGTAGGACACCATGTGTACAAGAGAGCTACGAGATGCTATGTGGTAGCTAGGTTACATGTGTTATACGGTGTGTATACCATCTGTACAAGAGAGCTACGAGATGATAATTTCATAAGTAGCTAGGTCACATGCGTAATACTGGGTGTATACCATGTGTACACGAGAGCTGCGAGTTTAAAATAGCTAGGTGCATGTATGTTACCGAGGGTACATCATCTAGACACGAGAGCTATGTTATATGTGGCTAGGTCACATGTGTGATTCCGAGTGTTGGACACCATGTAGACACGAGAGCCACGGGGTTTAATGGCTAGGTCACATGGGTGATACTGAGAGTTCACAATGTGTACACGAGAGCCAGATTATGTGTTGGTGGAGCTATGTGCTAAAACCACCGGGTATCAAATGTTATTCCAAAGGGTTCAACGGGATAGATTACTAAAAGAAATTTGTGTGGTTATGTGGTGTGTAAGTACAGGTGTATTTATGGGCCAGTGAAAATGTGGGTGAGTGTATATGTGTACATGGGTGCATGTGAACTTAGGTTTATGTAATGATATGTTTGGTATGTATATGATATTGGTAAGGTTATGTGGTAAGCTAATATGTGATGATATGATTTTTGGTGATTAAAAGAGTTGGTATGATGTTAATCATTTGCATATAGACTTACCAAGCTTCTCAAAGCTTACTCATTTCTCTTTCTCCTTGTTCTATAGTTAGTCAAGCCAGCTCAGAGATCGAGAAGCGTCGGAGGATCACCCACACTATTCACAACATTCTTTTGGTATTGTAATATGTACTCTTTTGGGCTATGGCATGTATAGGGACTTAGTGGTGTTGTAAGTGTCATGTTGGTTTGGCTATATTGTGGCAATTGTCTTTTGATAAGTCATTTTGTAATTAAGGCCATGTGATTTGGCCAATGATGATATTAGTTTATTTATTGACCCTTATGAGGTAATTCATGGAATGCTTGGTGTGTTTGTGTATGGTTAAGTTGAAATGGATTGATATTTAAATGAGGTCATTTAGATGCCTAAAAATGTATATGGTATGCGGTTTTTTAATTGGTAAAGGTTGCATGTGTTTTGGGGCAAAGGATGGCTTGGAAAATAGCCAAACTTAGGGCCACATGGCTGGCCACCACGGCCATGTGTGTAGGGCGTGTGAACTTTGCATGAAATTTTTGGAGAATAAGGACATCACACAGCCTGGTCACACGGACGTGTCCCATGGCCGTGTGACAAAAATTGCATGCTGACGTCATAAACAGAATACCCAAGTTTTTCACACGAGGTGAGGGAACAGGCATGTTGAGGCCGTGTGAAGGACACGGGCCAAGGACACAGGCGTGTGCTCGGCTACGTGAAAACCCCTATAGGTTCAAAATGAAAATTAATTTTCCAATAATTCAACACGTGTAAGGGACACAGGCATGTGTGACCACACGGCCTGCCCGCACGGGCGTGTCCTTATCTCACACGGGTGTGTGCCCTGTTTTTTACCTAAATTTCCAAAAGTTTTCTAAGTTCTCGGTTTGGTCCCAGACCACTCGCAAACTATGTTTTGGGCCTCGTTGGCCCATTTTAAGGATTGTATGATATACTAAGGAAAAGTTTTAATTTGGAACGAAATTTTATGGCTCGACTTTGTATGATTGGTTGTATTATCATCTGCTAATGCCTTGTACTCGGTTCTAATGTCGAACCTGGGTAAGAGGTGTTACACATTTTCCTTCAAATTAAACTTTCACTACTTATTTTCCAACTTTTACAAAAAGGTCCTTTTTAGGTGTTTTCATGAAAAATGACTTAGTAAAAGATGTTTATCACACATCAAACTTTCATATTCCTTCATTTAACATCAACATACAAGCATGTCATACATGGGTAAATTTTTAAACATGAACCCTAGCTCAAAATATAGTTACAAATAGGTAAATCGGGTTATGAGGGTTTCAAAAATGTAAATTAAAAACAAGCACAGAGAAGGTTCCACCCTCTACTCATGGAAAAGATAGAGAAAGAGGTGCAAAAGCTTCACAACGTCAGCTTTATTAGGTGGGGAGGAAAAGCACCCAAATGACCTCTACAGATTCACCCATTCCGTATCCCTTTCGGCATTGACTCTTACCTTATATAGGCATGCCCTTCGGGTTAAAAAAATGCAGGATACGAAGTACAGTCTATGACGCAAATCTTCAGAGAGATATTGCATAAAACCGTAGAATGCTACGTGGATGACCTAGCGGTAAAAAGCCGTAAAAGAGTTAACCACTTGGCAGATTTACGAAAAGTCTTCCTTAGGCTTAGGCAACAGAACCTAAAGATGAACCTTATAAAGTGCTTCTTCAGAGTATTGTCAGGGAAATTCCTCGGATTCATAGTACGAAAGAAGGGGATTAAGGCGTATCCCACCAAAACAAAAGACACACTGGGGATGCCGTCTCCTACTAATATTAAGGAATTGAGAGGCTTCCATCCAAGGACGGCTGGCCTATATAATCAAGTTTATCACCAATATATAAGGCAAGTGCCAACCCTTTTTTCGTATAATGAAAAAAGGGGTGGAGTTTGTCTGAGACCAAGCATGCCAAGATGCATCCGAAAGCATAAAAGAATACCTGACTCAGCTGCCGGTATTAGCGGCCCCTGTACCGGGACGACCATCTTTATTGTACATCTGCGCTCTCGACCACTCACTTCCTCAATTGAGAAGCTAGAAGTAGTTTATCAGTCTTGCGCGGGCCCCTCCTCTTGATTTGAAATATGCGAAGGCCTCTCTATTCCGGACTCGCTTCTTTATGCACTTACTTGTGAGCTTGAAAATATCAAAAACCCTAGCTAAGTCTTCTCTTCAATTTTTGGCTCAAAGGGAAGAAGATGAACACAATTTTGACTTGATTTTTCCCTTCTTATTCTTTAATTAACCAAATACCAAAATGGCCTTTTACTTTTCCTTGAAATTTTACCCTTCTAATAAGCGATAAATTATACATATTTTTACCCCATGCTTAGCCTAATTTCTGGATGAATTAACCTCTGATTTGTGTAAATTGATGCTCTTAAACCTTTAATTTCATGTTTTATACTCAGGTAAGCTTAGGGAAGAGAAAAGAGCAAGGAACGGGCCAAAAACGGGTAAATTAGGCCCAATTCAATAATCGACACGGCCTGGGAGTTTGCCACACGAACGTGTCACACGACCGTGCCACCTTGAGCTCAAACACGGCCCAACCCCGACTCACACGGCCAGACTACACAGCCGTGCCACATCAACAGGCCTGAACACGGCCCATTGTCGAAGTCACACGGGCGTTGCACATGGGCGTGTCCCTGTCGTAAGGAAGTGCAATTTCATTTGGAAAAGGCTGCTTAGGGGCTAAGAAAGCCATTCTAAACTCTATATAAAGACCCTAGGAGGCCATTCATAGGGGACACACTGAGTAGAAGCAAGGAATTACTCCAAAGGAAGCCGACTGATCCATCTCAGAAGCTGAATTCTCCCTCAAGACTGAAAATCTCCCTTCAATTACCTCCAGGGGTTTTAGGGTTCTTTATGTTTTGTTATCATTATTCTTCTGAGATGTTTTCTTTTACAATGATGAACTAAATCCCCCAAATAATTGAGAGGGTTGAAACCTAAAACAAATCTTGTTATTATTTTCTCTTGAATTATATGATAAATACTTGATTTGTTCTTAATTATGTGTTATTAATTCTTGCTTTAATATTCCAGGATATTGATTCAAGTATCGATGTGCTTATTCAGAGGAGCAAAAGTCCACTCTAGCATAATTAAGCGGAGTTGATTGCAACCCTAGACATAGGGCAACATAAATCTGCCGGATTAGGATCAAACCTAATAAGGGAATCCATAGATCGAGTTAATGCAACACTAGGGGTTTTAATTAGAAAGAGATTTCAATTAATCAACATAGGGTTAGTTGTTTTTAGTCTCGAGAGAGAAACCAACATAAGTTAGGGATTTCTACGAATCAAGTCAAGTGAATAAATCGTCTAGTTCAAGAGTTGATAACAAGTGAAGTCTAGGTGGATTCTCCCTTGAGTATTGTCCAAATTAATCAGTTTTCCTAAGAGTTTTCCCCCATTTCACTTTTTGTGCATTCTTAACTTAGTCTAATATTAGTTTAGTTTAATAAAAATCCCATTTTATTTCTAGGTTAAATAATAGAAAGAAAGTTAGTACTAGTACTTTTAGTTCCTTTGGGTACGATATCTCGGTCTTGCCATAACTATACTACTGTTCGATAGGTGCACTTGCCTTAAATCGTGATAATAGTTAGTTTCTGGTGTGAGCATTTGTTATAAATTTTATTAGTTCATATTTATTAGTTCATATCACGCATATCACCTTCCACGTCCATTTTTGTCCATCTTGACATATAATGGTCTAATTACTAAATAAGGACCTCTAGTTTATAAATTCATTTCAATTAAGTATATAAAGCTTTTAAAATCTCATATTTTGCAACTTTTGCAATTTAGTCCTAAAAGTTAAATTGGGAACTTATCCACAAAATTTCTTCATGAAACTTTCACACAATCATGCAAACATCTCATGGACCTTAAAATAATCATAAAAAAATATTTCTAATTCAAATTTGTGGTCTCAAAACCACTATTCCGACGAGGCCCTAATTTAGGAAGTTACACCTCTCCCCCTTTAGGGATTTTCATTTTTATTAGTTTAGCCATTTTTATTTTTATTGCAATCTATTTTTGTTTTCTTTTTATATTTTTAATTATTAACATTTTGCTCTATTTTTTTCCTTTTCGGGTGTTTTCTAGTTTATGACTAGAAGAAACCCAGAAGGACCATTATTGTTCGACGAAGATTTAGAAGCCACAGTTCGTAGAATTCGTAGAGAGATCAGACGAAGCCAACAGTATCCAGAGCAAGAACAAGAACCTGAGCCTACTGAAGAGATGGAAGCAAATCAGGACAATCTACCACCTCCCGCGATAGCCGCAGAACCGGTGAACCAAAATAATTCTCCTCGTACTATGTATGATTATGCTAAACCTAATTTGGCTGGTACTGAATCTAGTATTGTTAGGCCTACTATTGCTGCAAATAATTTTAAATTAAAACCTAACACTATTCAGATGATTCAGCAATTTGTTCAGTTTGATGGTTTATAGGATGAGGATCGCAACTCACACTTAGCCAATTTCTTGGAATTTTGTGACACTTTTAAAATAAATGGTGTTTCTGATGATGCCATTCGCCTTTGACTATTCCCTTTTTCCCTAAGGAATAAAGCTAAACAATGGTTAAATTCCTTACCACGAGGCTCAATCACCACATGGGAACAAATGACTGAAAAATTCTTGCTCAAAAATTTTCCGCCGGCTAAAACAGAAAAACTAAGGAATGATATCTCTTCTTTTATGCAGATGGATTTAAAGACACTTTACGATGCCTGTGAGAGTTATAAGGACTTATTAAGGAGGTGCCCTCACTATGGGTTACCTCTGTGGCTACAAGTTCAAACTTTCCACAACGACTTGAATCCTTTGACCAGGTAAATGATCGACGCAGCCGCCGGTGGACCAATCAACAACAAAACACCCAAAGTAGCTTACGAGTTTATAGAAGAAATGTCACTGAATAACTATCAGTGGCAAGTCATGAGGATAAAGCCGACAAAAGCAGCAGGAGTTTTTAATATTGATACAGTCACAATGCTTTCCACCTAAGTAGAACTTTTAAATAAAAAGATTGATGGTTTTATTGGTTCTACGCAGGTACATCCAGTCATGCAGTGTGACTCAAACCTAGGAGGACTAAGCAACCCAGAGTACCATCCCTATGGACATAGCATAGAAAACGAACAAATGAATTATATGGGTAATAATTATCGACCTCAAAATAATCCTTACAGTAATACTTACAATGTAGGTTAGAGGAATCACCCTAATTTCTCATGGGGCGGTCAAGGCAATCAAAGACCACCACCACCCCCTCTGGGATTTCAACAACTACCGTATCGGTAAGAAAAGAAACCAAACCTTGAGGAAATTTTGGAAAAGTTCATATCGGTTTCTGAAACTTGTTTTCAAAACACCGAAACAGCACTTAAGAACCAACAAGCATCTATTCAAGGGCTCAAAAATCAGATTGGTTAACTCGCAAAGATGATATCTGATAGACCACAAGGTAGTTTACCGAGTAATACTGAGCCAAATCCTAGAGAACATGTAAAATTAGTTACTCTAAGGAATGGAAAAGTACTAGCTGAACTTGAAAAGAAGCCTGTTCAAGTATCTAAAAAGGAAAAGGTAGAGGAAGAGGAACCTAAAGAAAGTACTCCACCAGCACTTAAAGAATATAAACCACTCATACCATATCCAGTAAAGTTAAAGAAAGATCGCATGGATGCTCAATTTGGTAAATTTCTTGAACTTTTTAAATAGCTACATATTAACTTACCTTTTGTTGAAGCAATTTCAAAGATGCCGAAGTACGTAAAATTTTTAAAGGAACGTCTCACAAATAAAAGGAAGTTAGAAGAACTATCCACAGTGGAATTCAACGAGGAATGCTTAGCTATTCTCCAAAATAAACTGCCAACCAAACTGAAAGATCCAGGAAGTTTTACTATTCCTTACTTAATTGGCAGTTTAAACATTGAAAAAGCCTTAGCTGATTTAGGCGCTAGTATTAACCTAATGCCTTACAAAATGTTCAAACAACTAGGTCTAGAGGAACCAAAACCCACTAGGATGAGTACACAATTAGTTGATAGATCTGTTAAATATCCTAGGGGAATCATTGAAGATGTATTAGTAAAAGTAGATAAATTTATATCCCCTGTTGATTTTGTTGTGCTTGACATGGATGAAGATATTGAGGTACCTTTAATTTTAGGATGCCCATTCTTAGCTACTACTAGAGCTGTTATTGATGTAGGGGATGGTAAACTAGTGCTTAGGGTTGGTGAGAAAGAAGTTATTTTTAAAATTTATGATGCTATGCGATTTTCTAGAGAAAAAGATGATTCCTGTTATTTTATTGATTTTATTGATTATTTTGTTCAAGACACTTTTTAGGAAATCACTCTTGAAGACACGTTGGAACTGTGTCTTGTCCAAGGTGGGGAAGATGAAGCCACCACTAAAGTAAAGAAAGTAATAAAGGATTTAAACTCTAATGAACTTGCCACAAGACACATAAGTTATGAGGGTATTAAGAATTGACGAACTGAGACAAAAACCCACGATTGATGAACCTCCTAAATTGGAACTAAAACAATTGCCTGATCACTTGAAATATGCATTTTTGGGAGATGATTCTACATTACCAGTAATTATCGCATCAGATTTGAGCGCTGAAGAGAAAGAGGAATTACTTCAAGTATTAAGAGAACATAAAAAGGCTATAGCTTGGAAGATTTCTGACATTAAAGGAATTAGCCCTTCTTTTTGCACCCACAAAATTTTAATAGAAGATGAATATAAGCCATATGTGCAAACTCAGAGACGATTGAATCCTAACATGAAGGAAGTCGTAAAAGCCGAGGTAATTAAACTTCTAGATGCAGGAATTATTTATCCTATTTCTGACAGTTCTTGGGTAAGTCCTGTGCAGGTTGTTCCTAAAAAGGGAGGCATGACTATGGTGTCTAATGAAAAAAAGGAATTAATACCTACAAGAACAGTCATTGGATGGAGAGTTTGTATTGATTATTGAAATTTGAATGATGCAACTAGAAAAGACCATTTTCCCTTACCCTTTATTGATCAAATGTTGGAAAGACTGTCAGGACATATGTATTACTGCTTCTTGGATGGCCTCTCTGGTTACATCCAAATCCCGATAGCTCCAGAAGATCAAGAAAATACAACATTCACATGTTCATACGGTACGTTTGCTTATCGTAGAATACCTTTTGGATTTTGTAATGCCCCTACTACTTTTCAACGATGCATGTTATCTGTCTTTTACGAACTCATGGAAGACATCATAGAGGTATTTATGGATGACTTTTTGATTTTCGGTGATTCTATTCAACTTTGTCTTAATAATTTAAAACGTGTTCTAATAAGATGTGAAGAGACGAATCTAGTGCTCAATTGGGAAAAATGTCACTTTATGGTTCAAGAAGGTATTGTATTAGGACATAAAATTTCTAGTAAAGGGATAGAGGTAGATAAAGCAAAAGTTGAATCCATTGAAAAATTACCTCCCCCTAATTCGGTTAAGGCTATAAGAAGCTTTTTAAGACATGCTGGCTTTTATCGAAGATTTATTAAAGACTTTTCTAAAATAGCTAAGCCTTTAACAAAATTACTAGAAAAAGATGTGCTTTTCAATTTTGACCAGGAATATTTAGAGTCTTTTAACACTCTCAAAGAAAAATTACTTAATGCCCCAATTATGATTTCACCTGATTAGAATCTACCTTTTGAACTAATGTGTGATGCGAGTGATTTTGCAGTAGGTGCAGTTCTAGGACAACGAAGAGACAAGCACTTTCAACGATTTATTATGCTAGCAAAACTTTGACAGCCGCACAAGAAAACTATACTACCACAAAAAAAGAATTGCTAGCTGTTATTTTTGCATTTGACAAATTTAGATCATATTTAATATTGTCTAAAGTCATCGTTTATACTGATCATTCCACTCTTCGTTATCTTTTAACTAAAACTGATGCAAAACCTCGATTAATAAGAATTCTATTATTACAGAAATTCGACTTACAGATACAAGACACAAGAGGAGCTAAAAATTTGGCAACAGATCACCTTTCAAGATTGGAAAATCCACACCCCAAGGACCTCGATAAAATAAACGACTTGTTTCCTGAAGAACAACTCCTAGCCATAGCAGAAGCTGCAGTTCCTTGGTTTGTCGATTTGGCAAATTATTTAGCAGCTAACATTACCCCAAAGGGTTTGACCCATTAGCAAAAGAAGCAATTCTTCGCTGATGTGAAAAATTACTTTTGGGAAGATCCTTTCCTTTTTCGTATTTGCGCAGATTAAGTCATTCGAAGATGCATTACTAAGACGGAAGCATATAAAATTCTGGATCACTGCCATTCTAGACCAACAGGAGGACACCACAGTGGAACTAGAATTGCTCACAAGTACTCGAATCAGGTTTTTATTGGCCCACCCTTTTCAAGGATGCCAATAGGTATGTGACCTCTTGTGATAAATGCCAGAGGACAGGTAATATCTCTTAGCATAATGAAATGCCTCAAACGTATATACTCTCATGTGAAATATTTGATGTATGGGGTATTGATTTCATGGGTCCCTTCCCTACTCCGTTTGGGAATAAATACATACTAGTAGTTGTAGATTACATGTCAAAATGGGTGGAAGCCCATGCTTTACCAACTAATGATGCTAGAATGGTGGTACGTTTTCTAAAAAAACTTTTCTCTTGATTTGGAACACCTAGGAAAATTATCAGTGATAGGGGTACTCATTTTTGCAATGCTCAATTTGATAAAGTTTTAAAAAGATATGGAGTGCACCATAGAACAGCTACCCCTTATCATCCACAAACAAGTAGACAAGTTGAAGTAACAAATAGAGAATTAAAACGCATTCTAGAGAAAAAGGTAGAAACAAATAGGAAAGATTGGTCAACAAAAGTAAATGACACTTTATGGGCCTATAGAACTACATTCGAAACTCCCATAGGAACATCTCCTTATAGACTTGTTTATGGAAAAAATTGTCATCTACCATTTGAACTTGAATATAAAGCATTTTGGGCTATCAAATTCCTAAATCTTGATTTTAAACTTGCAGGTGAAAAATGTCTAATGCAATTAAATGAGCTGGATGAATGGCGCCACAATGCATACGAGAATTCACGATTATACAAGGAAGCCACAAAGCGACGCCATGACAATCGTTTAAGACAACTTAAGCAGTTTAAAACTGGCGATCTTGACTTGCTATACAACTCAAGGCTTAAACTATTTCCTTGGAAAACTTAAATAGAGATGGTCAGGCCCATTCACTGTTCAAACTGTCTTCCCATACGGCACAGTCGAGGCAACTCATCCAAACCATGGCACTTTCAAGGTAAACAGTCATCGGCTTAAACATTATAAAGGTGAGGATTTTAAGAATAATAGAGAGGAGCTTCAGCTCCAGGAGCCCTCGTAATGATGCATACAAGCAGAGTCGAGCTTAGACTCAAAATAACTACTTCTCGGGAGGCAACCCGAGCACTGACATAGTATAGATCGTTTATTTCAAATTCCCTAATTCATCAACTAACCATCTAAATGCAGGTTTGCCAACCACACGGCCACCCGCACGGGCGTGCTTTAGACCGTGTGACATCATGAGCAAAAACACGAGCTCTGACAACAAGCCACAGCTGTGTGATGTGGCCGTGGCCAAACTTGTTAATTCAACACGGGCCTGCGACACACTCGTGCCTCAAGACTGTGGTTGAACCTGCTATTTCCAACACGAGCGTGCAACCCCTTACACGACCGTGGGAGAAGTGAACATCGAAGGACACGGCCCTGCGACATGGCCGTGTGCCCCAACACGCCCTAGGAACACGGGCGTGTGATACGAATCTGGCGTGCCAAAATCCCCAACTTTCAAACCACACGGGCTAACCCCAAGTCACACGAGCGTGAGCCATGCTCGTGTGACCTAAAATCCTATAAAAACAGCCCACTATTCACCTTCTTCCTCATTTAAACCCTAAAAACCTCTCAATCCAACTCCCGTACCTACCCTTTCTAGTGCCATCGCTGACTTCAACAACGCCTCCATGCCCGTGCAGCCCTTGCCACGACCGTGCTCCGCCCCATAACTACCCCTTCAGTTCTCCTTTTTTCACTTTTTCCATTAAATTTTAGTATCTTATATCTATTTTTATGTTAATAGTTTATCCCATTTAATTATTTGCATTATTATTGAATTATTTTCACACATTTTGCATGATTAATCTAGAATACTCATTATGCCATTTAGAACCATTATCTTGTTGCCACCTCTAGTTATCTTAAGCAATTAGTTTTAGTCCCAATTTCTATTTAAACACTTCCATTCTGTCCAAACTTCATATTTAGATAAACCAAATTGTTTTCTTAACACTAGCTTTTGCATTGATTTAGGTACTAAGTCTTTAATTGAATTATTTTGATACTTGTTAAACTCTCACTTAATTATGCATAATAACAATACATGCCCATTTTCTTTTTCTTTCTCATTTTGTTTTATTTTAGTTAACATGTCATCTTCAAAAGGTAAGAAAGCTGTCGTCCCTACCTCCAAAAAGCGCAAAGGGCCCGGTGGCTCCTCTTCTAGACCCACCGCCGAAGTCTGCCACCTCTTCCTTCAATTCTCGCAGAACTCACAAGAAGAACTATTCTAGATATTACGGGCAAGACCCCTCGGAGCAGGAAGAAGCATTGATTGGGCCGCCCTAGAGCAGGTCCAATTAGCAGATGAGATTTAGGCCTTATTGACGACGGACCCATGGGAACAGTTCTTTCAAATCGTGGAGCCCACCTATCTTGAACTCACCCTCAAGTTCTGCCCCACGTTCCATCTCTAGACGATGATGAGCCGACACGACGATCTAGGGATGATACAATTTTGTCTAGGAGGCCTCGTTCGTCAACTTAGCGTACTAGAGTTCGGTACAGCAGTCGGCCTGTACATCGGGCAGTTTTTAGAGGAGGAGAACATTTCTGAGCTCCACCGCCACATCTACGTCTCTCCAGTCAACTACTGGCGCACCCTAGTCCTTGGCCAGCCCACATACGACCCCAGTCGCTCCAAAGCAACCAATCTCGCCCCATCTCTGAGGTACATACATGCCCTCCCCGTACACACACTGACGGGCAGACGCGAGAGTACTGGCATCGTCAACACCCACAACGCCTACTTTTTATGGAGCATGGCGCATATTCATGTAATTGATCTCGTCTACTTCATTGCCCATGCCATCCAACACCAGACGGAGTGACACCGTAGGGGCGTGATCTCTATGGGCCCGTACATCACTCGACTGGCCCGCCACTTCGGCCTACTTAACACCGCGGCCCAGACATCCTCTTACACCCTCGTTGGCCAGATGTCCCCACAGGGCATCCAAACTATGTTACATATGACGATGATCCAGCGCCGACCTGGAACCAATCCTCCACAATACCGCCTAGTCCAAAATGCTGAGCATGAGGACCCCGAGGACATTACTGATGATGTCCCACCGTAGGAGAGGTACCGACTGAACCACCACCCCTCGCCGCCCAGTTCATGCGGTAGCTTCATATGCTGACATATCTGAGTGCCTCACACAATTTGAGCAACAGTGTTTTCAATGCTTCGATTACATCTACGCTACTCTTCAGCAGATATGCTAGCATGTACACATCTCATCACCGCCCCCACCTCGCGGACCATCCGAGGATAAGGATTTTCGAGTCCTCTTTTCTTCGCCTTTATTTTCATTCTTATTTTCCCTTTTTATTTTATCTTATCTTTTTCATTATTTGAATTTTAGTATTTATAGAACATAGTTTATTTTGTTTCAATTATTTCATATTGGTTATTCCCTAACAAACACATTTTGTTAATCCAAACTCCCCAAAATTGATAAATGCTTTCGCAGTATCAAAGGAGCTCTACAATTCAAATCCAAAATCTAATGGGAACCTTAGCCACCTAATACCGCCAAACATACCCTCTCGGCATAGCAGCTGTGGACAAACAACCGCTACCACCACCGGAGTATTCACCTCTACCCTTCCTTTGTCCCAAACATTCTACGGCCACCTCTACCTCACAGAATCCATCCAAATCAGGGAGTTTCACTTCTCTCCCTATCTTATGATTTTATGCTTCTATTGCTACTAATGTATCTTTGTACATTGAGGGCAATGTAGATCTTAAGTGTGGGGGGAACTTACTTTCAGTCATTGCATTCTTTTCAACACCTAAAAAATTTACAACTAACATTTTGCATTGTTCTCAAAATTTTGAATTCTCACTTTCATTCTCTGCATGAGTCTCAATCTCCTATTAGGAATTAATTCTGATTGACTAATGATTTTTATTGAAATGTTGAGAATTAAGACATAGGTACTTATGCTTTGATTATTCAAACTTTAAGACATTAGGGAATCAAGCATAATAAGTTGAAATTTTTGAGAATTTAAATTTTTGCTAGGCTATTTCCCCTAATTTTAAGTGTTATCTTGAGATTTGAAATTCGCAGGATTGACATCAAAAGCCATGATTCTGGTGAGATTTTTTAGCCTTTTTTAGCATACATCCTTTCGTGCTCACTTTTATTGTTGCTTTGAGTGGGTCAATACTGATTTGTTATTCTAGAACTTGCTTCGATTATACATGTCGAGACTACATCATTGATTTGATACACTGAGATGATAAAGGCACCTAGGTTTAACCCACTTACTCCATAAAAGCCTACCTCCATAAATTAACCCCTAGTCAACCCCATTGAGCCTAACAACCTATTCTTTAACTTACCTCCAATATTAACCTATAACCCATTTTTTGTTGGATTCCATCCAATTATTTTGATCCCTATTTTTGTCGAGATTTGAGTTGAATTATTGTCTAGCTTTGTTCCCTTTTTCAGTTTGTAAGGTTGTAAATATTCAATATATTGTATTTGATTTGTTCTTAAAAAAAATTATACAGATAATTCAAGTTGTAATTCATATTTTAGTTATAGTTTAATATTTTTGCATATTTCTATTATAAGCTACCGAATCCAGAACGATATCATCATAAAGCTTAGCTCTAGAAATATGTTCTAATGATAGAGATTTTTCTAGCTAGACCATTTTTCAATTCAATCTCGATTCTAACCATCTTTTTCAACTTGTGACAACACCCCTAACCAGAGCCCCATTACAACCATTGAAAGACCTTTTGATCGATGTGTCATATCAATCTATAGTGGTGGAGATTTGATTTTCTTGCAAGCCTATGGTAATACCTTTTCAGGTTGACTAAAGAGTGCTTAACTTCTGAACCCTAAAGAGTATGAGTGGATAGATTGAATCTTTAGTAAGGATGTCAAATCTTGTTGATTTTGATTGAAAGGTAATTACTTAGGAGAAGGGAGAAAACCTATGTTTCTGTGATAAAATTCTCAACTTAGAATGTTTGAGACTTTAATGCTCTTTTAGTTGAATTCTCATTGTATGACTACTTGTGAATTAGTTTGAAGCATTATTGATAAGAGTTATAAGTTGAGAAGAATAATTTTTATTATGTATTGAGATTTTGCTTGAGGACAAGCAAAGGCTTAAGTGTGGGGGTATTTGATAAGCGATAAATTATACATATTTTTACCCCATGCTTAGCCCAATTTCTGGATGAATTAACCCCTGATTTGTGTAAATTAATGCTCTTAAACCATTAATTTCATGTTTTCTACTCAGGTAAGCTTAGGGAAGAGAAAAGAGCAATGAACGGGCCAAAAATGAGCAAATTAGGCCCAGTTCAATAATCAACACAGCCTGAGAGTTTGCCACACGGGCGTGTCACACGGCTATGCCACCTGGAGCTCAAACACGGCCCAATCCTGACTTGCACGGCCAGACCACATGGCCGTGCCACATCAACAGGCCTGAACACGGCCCATTGTCGAAGTCACACGGGCGTTGCACACGGGCTTGTCCCTGTCGTAAGGAAGTGCAATTTCACTCAGAAAAGGCTGTTTAGGGGCTAAGAAAGCCATTCTAAACTCTATATAAAGACCCTAAGAGGCCATTCATAGGGGACACACAGAGTAGAAGCAAGGAATTACTCCAAAGGAAGCCGACTGATCCATCTCAAAAGTCAAATTCTCCCTCAAGACTGAAGATCTCCCTTCAATTACCTTCAGGGGTTTTAGGGTTCTTTATGTTTTGTTATCATTATTCTTCTGAGATGTTTTCTTTTACAATTTTGAACTAAATCCCCCAAATACTTGAGGGGGATGAAACCTAAGACAAATCTTGTTATTATTTTCTCTTGAATTATATAATAAATACCTGATTTGTTCTTAATTATGTGTTATTAATTCTTGCTTTAATATTCCAGGATATTGATTCAAGTATTGATGTGCTTATTCAGAGGAGCAAAAGTCCCTGTCTAAGAGTAGATCTAGCATAATTAAGCGAAGTTAATTGCAACCCTAGACATAGGGTGACATAAATCTGCCGGATTAGGGTCGAACCTAATAAGGGAATCCATAGATCGAGTTAATGCAACACTAGGGGTTTTAATTAGAAAGAGATTTCAACTAATCAACCTAGGGTTAGTTGTTTTTAGTCTCGAGAGAGATATTAACATAATTTAGGGATTTCTACGGATCAAGTCAAGTGAATAAATTGTCTAGTTCAAGAGTTGGTAACAAGTGAAGTCTAGGTGGATTCTCCCTTGAGTATTGTCCAAATCAATCAGTTTTCCTAAGAGTTTTTCCCCAATTCACTTTTTGTGCCTTCTTAGCTTAGTCTAATAATTAGTTTAGTTTAATAAAAATCCCCTTCTATTTCTAGGTTAAATAATAGAAAGAAAGTTAGTACTAGTACTTTTAGTTCCTTTGGGTACGATATCTCAGTCTTGCCATAATTATACTACTATTCGATAGGTGCGCTTGCCTTAAATCGTGATAATAGTTAGTTTCTGGTGTGATCATTTGTTATAAATTTTATTACTTCATATCACGCATATCACCTTCCATGTCCATTTTTGTCCATCTTGACATATAACGGTCTAATTACTAAATAAGGACCTCTAGTTTATAAATTCATTTCAATTAAGTATATAAAGCTTCTAAAATCTCATATTTTGCAACTTTTGCAATTTAGTCCTAAAAGTTAAATTGGGAACTTATCCATAAAATTTCTTCATGAAACTTTCACACAATCATGCAAACATCTCATGGACCTCAAAATAATCATAAAAAAATATTTCTAATTCGAATTTGTGGTCTCAAAACCACTATTCCAACGAGGCCCTAATTCAGGATGTTACACCTCTCCCCCTTTAGGGATTTTCATCCCTAAAAATCTTACCGGTGAAAAGGTTTAGGTACTGTTTTCTCATGGCCTCCTCGGACTCCCATGTAGCCTCTTCAACCCCATGCATTTGCCATAACACTTTCACAAGGGAAATTCTCTTGTTTCTCAATTGTTTGACCTCTCAAGCTAAAATCTTAACTGGCTCTTTGCCATAAGTCATACCCGGACAAATTTCAACCTCTGTCGATGAAACCACATGCAAGGGATCCAATCGGTAACGGTGTAACATAGACACATAGAACACATCATGAATTCTTTCCAACTCTGACGGCAAAGCCAGCCAATATACTACCGATCCTATCCTTTCGGTAACCTCATATGGTCTGATAAAACGTGGACACAATTTGCCCTTTCGACCAAACCTCAAAACTTTCTTCCACGCAGATACTTTCAAGAACACCTTATCACCCACTTGAAACTCAATCTCTTTTCGTTTCAGACCCGCATAGGATTTCTGTCTATTCGAAGCGGCTTTCAAATAATCACGAATAACTTTTACTTTATCTTTGGTTTCCTTAACCAAATCAACCCCATGAATTCGACTTTCTCTGAGTTTTGTCCAATACAAAGGCGTACGACATTTACGTCCATACAATGCCTCATAAGGCACCATTTTCAAACTTGACTGCAAATTGTTGTTGTAGGCAAATTTTACCAACGGTAAATACTTTTCCCAATTACCTTGGAATTCCAATACAAAACATCGAAGCATGTCTTCAATTATCTGAATTACTCTCTCAGACTGACTATCGATTTGCAGATGGAAAGTGGTACTAAAATTTAGCTTTGTACCCAAAGCTTCTTGCAACTATTTCTAAAACCGCGATGTAAACCTCAAATCTCTATCCGAAATAATTGAAAAAGGTCCTCCGTGAAGTCTCAAAATTTATAAAATATACAAATCAGCTAACTTATCAAGTGAATAGTAAGTACGTACCGGTATAAAATAAGTTGATTTTGAAAGCCTATCAACCACAACCCATACGGCATTTTTCTTACTCAACGTCAAAAGCAATCCTGTTACAAAATCCATAGTAATACGGTCTCATTTCCACTCAGGAACCATAATAGGATGTAGTAAACTAGAAGGTACTTGATGTTTAGTTTTCACTTGGTGAGAAATTAGACATCTTGATACAAACTTGAAAATATCTCTCTTCATACTCGGCCACCAATACCATTTCTTCAAGTCATTGTACATTTTCATACTACCAGATGAATAGATAAGCAATCACTATGTGCCTCATTAAAAATCTTCTGAATCAACTCAACATTCTTAGGAACACAAATCCTATCTCGGAACATCAAGCCTCAATCAGAATCAATCCAAAAATCTGGTTAAATGCCCGACTCATACTAAACTTGCTTGGCTTGCAAATCACTGTCACTTTTCTAAGCTTCACAAATCTCTTGAAGAAACATCGGTCTAGCTCTCAACTCTGCTAGAATACAACCATTATCAGATATAGTTAACTAAGTATTCATAGCTTTCAATGCAAACAGGGATTTCCTACTTAAGGCATCGGCAGCCACGTTTGCCTTTCCCGGGTGGTAGTCAATCACTAACTCGTAATCTTTTATCAACTCTAGCCATCTTTATTGCTATAAGTTCAGATCCTTTTTAGTCATCAAATATTGTAGACTTTTATGATCGGTGAATACCCAACGTTTCTCACCATACAAATGATGTCACTAGATCTTCAATGCAAACACAATGGCGGCCAGTTCTAACTCATGTGTTGGATAGTTCTTCTCATGTGGTTTTAGCTGTCTCGAGGCATAAGCTATTACCTTTCCTTCTTGCATAAGTACACAACCCAATCCATTCAAAGATGCATCACTATAAACCACAAATTCTTTTCCCGGTTTAGGTTGTACTAAAACTGGAGCTTCAGTCAACAATGCCTTTTGTTTCTCAAAACTCTATTGGTACGTTTTTGTCCATTCGAACTTGACATCCTTCTATAAAAGCCTCGTCATCGGAGTAGAAATCATGGAAAATCCCTTAACAAATCATCTATAATAACTGGCTAAGCCTAGAAAGCTTCTAATCTCTGACACGTTCTTCGGCAGTTTCCATTCCACAATAACCAAAATCTTACTTGGGTCAACTCTAATACCATCACCCGAAACAATATGGCCTAAAAATCTGACTTCTCGAAGCCAAAATTCGCTCTTACTAAACTTAGCATACAATTGCTTGTCTCTCAAAGTTTGCAAAACTGTTCTCAAGTGCTGAGCATGCTCAGTCTTGTCACGAGAATAAATCAATATATCATCAATAAAAACAACAACAAACTTGTCCAAATACGGTCAAAAAATACGGTTCATCAAATCCATAAATACTGCAGGTGCATTCATTAAACCAAAGGGCATGACAAGCAATTCATAATGACCATACCTCATCCTGAAGGCAATCTTTGGAACATCTGACTCTTTAACTCTTAATTGATAGTAGCCAGACCTCAAGTGTATATTTGAAAACACCATGGCTCTTTTTAATTGATCAAACAAATCATCAATCATTGGCAAGGGATACTTGTTCTTCATGGTTACCTTATTAAGCTACCGATAGTCGATGCAAAGCCTCATAGATCCATCTTTATTTTTCACAAATAATACTGGTGCACCCCACGGAGAAAAACTAGGTCTCGTAAAACATTTATCCATTAATTCCTGCAACTGAACTTTTAGTTCCTTTAATTCCATCGAAGCTATCCTATACAGGGCAATCGAAATAAGTGATATACTAGGAATCAAATCAATACCACATTCTACTTCTCTAATAGGAGGCAATCCGGGTAACTCTTCCAGAAACACATCCAGATACTCATATACTACCGGCACTGATTCAATTTTTAACTCAGACTCTTTTGTATTCAATACAAAGGCAAGGTAAGCTTCATAACCCTTTCTTATACATTTTTGAGCAATCATGGAAGAAATCACTATAAGTAAATTATCCGATTCACCTGGTTCAACCCGAAGAATATCCCTACTTTCACATTTCAGCTCAATAAATTTTCTCCCACAATTTACTATCACATCATGAGTAGCTAACCAATCCATACTAAGAATTACATCGAATTCATAAAACAGCAATAGCATGAGATTAGCCAGAAAATAGTGACCTTTAATCATCAAAGGGAAATTCTTTCATACTTTATCAACTAACACATACTTGCCTAGAGGGTTCAACACTTTTATCACAAATTCTGTAAACTCAACAGGCATATTCATACTAGATACCAATTTCATACAAACATACGAATAGGTAGATCCCAGATCAATCAAAGCAACAACAGAAATATCATAGAGAGAAAAAGTACCCGTAATCACATCAAGGGATGAAGCTTCTTTGTGAGCTCGAATGGCGTAAGTTCTTGCAGGTGCTTTACCCTCGGACCTCACAACCGACTCCCTAGGTGCACTCCTGCTACTCGCTCTATTTCCCAGATTTCTCTGTGGTCTACCTCTAGAGGGAGTATTATTCGATTTCACGCTTTGATTTCTATCTTTCTCAATCATCTCAGGACATTTACGAATAAAATGATCTGGTGAACCACACTTGAAACAAGTCCTATCATTCACTCGGCATTTACCTAGGTGATGTCTGCCACACTGTGGACATTCCAGCCTACTTGGTCGAGCATTACCAACACTCACAATCGAAGTGGTCTGAGCTTTAAAAACTAAGTTCTGTTTACTGCTATTTCTGTTTCAAAAGCCACCTGAAGTATCTGATCGAGTGGTGAACTCTTTTGATCTCTTGGATATAGACAAAAATGACTTACTCAATTGTCTTTTTCTCGAATCACGAGACTCAACTTTAGCTTTTCTTTTCTCTTTGGCTAACTCCTCGGCCTTGCAAGCTCTCTCTACAAGCACAACAAATTCTTTCAGTTCAAGGATGCCAACAAATAACCGAATGTCCTCGTTTAACCCATCCTCAAATCTTTTACACATAATGACTTCAGTAGATATACATTCCCGAGTGTACTTGCTAAGCCTCACAAACTCACACTCGTACTCGGTTACAGTCATTTTACCTTGCTTCAATTCAAGAAATTCCTTTCGCTTTTGGCCAATAAACCTTTGGCTAATTTACTTTTTATGGAACTCCTCTTGGAAAAATTCTCAGTTAACACTCTCCCTCAGTACAACCAACACAAGGGTGTTCCACCACTGATAAGCCGAGTCTCTTAAGAGGGACACAACATATTTCATACACTCCTCGGGTGTGCAGGACAACTCATCGAATACCCAGATGGTAATTTCAAGCCAAAATTCTACTCTTTTTGGGTCATCATCTTTATTAGCTCGAAATTCTTCGACTCCTTGTTTATGAATTTTGTCAATTGGAGGCTTTTTCCTTCTTACCATTTCCACAACTTGAGGAGCTACAAGGATAGGCTCAGGGTTTGGAGGGTTGGAGCTTGTTGTTGAGAAGTCAGGTTCGTCCGAACGAACTCTGAGAACCACTCATTCATCATCTGGAAGAAGGCTTTCTGAGCCTCTCCTCCTTAACTCGCAGTCACATGTTTATCCTCATTATCAGTAGGCATCGTCCTTTGAGCGGAAGCCAGCATGTTTGTAACACCCCAGACCTGGCCCAGACGTTATGTCCAAATCCAGCGATGTCACATCAAAGAGATTGTGTCCAAAATGATTTTATGAAATTGAGAATATGTTTGATAGGAAATTTATTTGGTTAAAATTTTAGTTTGAGATTTACAAATTCAAGTTCATGTTAAGCCCCAAATGAAAGCCCAGGTTTAAACAAACGCCCAAATAGTAATGTTATTTAAAAACCACGTTTAATTTGAGAAAGTTATCAAGTAAAAATAAAAACTAGGCGGTCAAAACATTGATAAACCTTAAATATAGTCACATCAGAGACACAAGGCCATATTACATCAAATGAAAATAGAATAATAAAACTAAAGTAATTAAAGGAAATAATTTATTTAAAATCCCTAAGTAATTTGCAGTGTGGCCACCTCCGAGTCCTCTTCCATGTCGAGCCACCTACTGAGGGTTACCTGAAACATTAAATTTAAGGGTGTGAGTTTCGCAACTCAGTTTGTATGACCCTTGGCAATCAAATCAATTCAATATACACATAGCACATTGGGCCTAAGCCCTAACAATATCGGTGGTCTGGGCCCTAGCCCATATTGACCTCATATCATATCAGAATCACATGAATGCAATGCTCCCACCCTAAATCCAACCCTACACTCTAATTCCCTTCCAACCCTACACTCCTGTGGGGATATAAATATCAACCCACCCATCCCTACACTCCAAAGGTAGCACCAGTTGCAACACTACTCAAACGTTGCAGCGAGGCTACTATATAATGGCCTTCAAGCCTCCGGTGGATCCACGATCATCAAGCGACTATGTGATCCTCATATCTTCCTCCATTCAATTTATCCCCCCTAAATGCAACATACATATTATGAATGCACATACAATGTTTTATGAGTGCACATACAAGTTTTTTTCCATACATTAAGCATTTAGGGGTATTCCAGTCATTTCATTACCTCGAGGTATTTCGGTAATTTTCTAACCTACAAGGGTGTTTCAGTACTCCTACCCTATGAGGGTGTTTTAGTAATTCTACCCTACAGGGCATTATAGTAAGTCTACCTTAGAGGGTCTTTTCGTAATTCTACCCTACATGGGTATTTTCATAATTTCCTAAAGGTACAGATTTTAATTATGGTTTAGGCCTATCAACAAGTCCTCACGACTAAAGTGAACGGACACTATGCACCAGGTAGGATTCAAGAGAAGAGAAGGTGGGTCACTCGGACCGCTTAAGTACCAAGCTCTTCCTAAATCCAATCGTAGACATGCACACATCCATTGCCACACCTTAGTCTAGCGACTTGTCCACAGACATGTTTAATTATTTAATTAAGTCTTATGTAAAATTTGAGAGATCAAAACTAGGCCTATAGTCCATTAATAACCCTAGCATGCATTTCTACAATCCCACAAGGCCCACTAAGCCCAATCATTTTCATAAACCCATTAAACCCCAAACATGCTTATGTAGCCTATTAGGCCCGTTCATAATCCAATCATACAATCATGCATGACAATCCATCATACAATTCCATATCACAACTTTGCCACTTTGGGCCCACAAGTTCGGCAGGCCCATTTTGGATCTCAGGATTTCGGCTTTTGCTGATTGTCGTGTGTGTAGTGTATGTACACACTTGATTGATGACCCGCACTACTCTATTCTCAGCCCCTACCTACAACCAAAACCACTTCCGAATCAATTCTATACCTTAAACTACAACTTTATCAAATCCCAAAGCCTTACCGTAACCTTACCCTGTACCACCGATTTAAATAGCCTTTCCTTCGCTATTACTTCTGAATTTACTTAGATATGCACCAATACACACATAATTATCAACACCAAGTGACTCGTATTCCATATGAGTCACCCTATCAACCATATTTACATTCGGCCACCTATGAAACTAAAATTTAGAGTAAATACACTTACCATCCGCTAGAGATCTTTTCCTCACTTGGAATCCTAGAATCCTACCCCTAGTTATAACAGGGTTAATCGACAAGAAAAAGAGAGGATTAGATAGCCCCTTCGGCTTTACCAAACACACTAAAACGTTTAACTAGGAACTTACCAAAACTGATCTCCAACCTTGCGGCCTAGATCCCTACTGAATGTGCAATCAGCTTTTAACCACTTGACTAAGGGTTGCAAGAAACAGAAACTGGTTTGAGATAAAGGTCAACAAAAGAAATCGACAAGAGGAGATGGATATTCAGCTTTTAGGAGATTTAAAGGAAGAAGTCGGCAAGAGAGTATAGGTATTCGGCTTTTAGGGAAACAAAGGTGACTTTCAACTTTTAAAAATTTAGGGATGGTGTTCAGCTTTGAGAGATGAAAATCTTTATTGAAGTTTCGATGAAAATGAAGGGGAGAAGAAAAGGGAGAAGAGAGGTTGGCTAAGAAGTGAGTTCAGCAAAACAACCAAAAACCCTCATGCACATTCGGCACTCCTTTAAATAGGCACAAGCCGATTCAAGCCTCCTTTATAGTCCCATTCGGCACCAACCCTCTCTCTCTCTCAATCCACTATTTTATCTCCATTATTTCCGCCTTAAAATTCTCTCATGAACACTCCCCTCTAGAGTCCCCTTTTATGCCACTACCTTCTTTTCATGAGCAAAAAAATAAAGTCCCAAAACTACCACACTTGACCTCGAACTTTGGAGCTTGTTCCCTACATGAAACGCCACCTTGTAGCTCCCATGTAACGCCACCCTGCCACTGGGCCATAGGCTCTACTGTGTTCTATTTTCCCCTTAATTCGTTTAAGAGGCCTATAACCAAAGTCTAGGGTTCCATTAAGGCAAAAACTAATTTTTTCCCTATGGTCAACCCTATCGCTAAGGCTTCAAACAACCTTTTAGCATCTTAAAATTAATATTCTACAGTGCTACCTATACATACCAAAGTCAAGTACAGAATTTCATAGTTTCGGGATTTTTGGGGCGTTACAATGTTACATTCAACATCATCCGCCACTACCCTATCGGGATCCAATTACTATATGAAAGCGCATTTTAAAATCGTCGAAAGTCGACTATCATAATAATATTCAAATATATGGCATGTAGCCAAAGCTACCACTTATCATATTTCACATATATACTTGTTCTCAAGCTAGTCACAGGTCTGCTCACACAAGCTGACGGTCGGGATGTAGCTACTTAGTGCTGCTTACACAACATTAGAACATCAAAACATAATAAAATGATGTATTATTTACATATAAACTTACCTCGGTACAAAAATAGCAAATTTTGTTATTTAGTCCACAACTTTGCCCTTTCCCCAATCTAGATCAATTCATCGTCTTTCTTGTTCTATAATGACACATTTAGTTCATTTATTATTCACATTATTCAATTTGACCCAAAAAATCATATTAAGGTAAATTTACATTTTTCCCCTAACTTTTCACTTATTTACACTTTAGTCCCTAGGCTCGTAAAATGAAATGTGCTCATTTTCCTTGTTAACCAAGACTTGCCAAACTATTTTCACACTCATACCAGCACATATTTTTCATTTAATCACACTTCATAGACACATTTTGACAACTTTTACAAAAAGGTCCTTTTATGCAATTTCATCAAAAATCACTTAGTAAAAGTTGTTAAACACGCATCAAACTTTCATATTCTTCAATTAAACATCAAAACACATGCATGTCACACGTGGGTAAATTTTTGAACATGAACCCTAGTTCAAATAAATGGTAGAAATAGCTAGATCGGTTGATTATGACTTCAAAAACATAAAGAGCATTAAAAACGGGGCTATGATGCACTTACTATCATGCTTGGAAGTTGAAGAAACCCTAGCTATGGCTCCCTTGTGATTTTCAGCCAAGGTAGGAGAAGATTAGCACAATTTTTGACTTATTTTTCCCTTTTTATTCTTTTATTAACGAAATGACCAAAATGCCCTTAAGGCATTTCTTCAAAATTTTACCCTTCTATGTCTATTTTTTTCATCATGATATATAATGGTCTAATTCCTAAATAAGGGACTCTGATTTAAAATTTCATTTCAATTAAGCACCCAATGCTTCTGGAACACCTATTTTTCACATTTTACAATTTAGTCCTAATAGCTAAATTGGACCCTCTATCGATAATTTTTTTCATGATATTTTCACACATGCATTCAATTCGTGGTCCCGAAACCACTATTCTGACTTAGCCCTAATTCGGTTTGTTATATGAACACCAAAATATCAAGCCTATCATATAAACATCAAATGACCATTTATAACATCTAATTCTACCACAAAATATCATAGTCCTATAAGATTCTTCCTATTACATGCCCCTTTAAACAAACTTCAAAATAAGTACAAAATGACTACCAAGGTATAGATGATAGTGTACGAGCTTCCAAGTTGATCCAGTCGATGCTACAATTACAAGAGTCCAAATTTCCAAGGGACGTTATCATTTACTACACTGGCTCAACGCCTGCTAGGCACTAAGCCTAAATAACACCGGCACTAAGCCTGAATTATCATAAATAGTACAATTCAACATTCAAATAACAATACAAAATAAAACTAAAAGATTAAATCAGTAACAAGGAATTCAATATAACCATGCATATATATAAACAAACTTACAGAACTTGTTTGCAGTAATCGCAAAAGCACATGAACTACTTCGCAATCTTTTCTTTTCCATGATCATCAACACACTCATGATCTAAAATAATAGTTTCATTCAATTAAGTACTTCTAGACTTCAATGTAATCCATAATTCACATTTATAAAAATACAAAATTGCCCCTAACATTTTCACTTTTCACAATTTAGTCCTTAAGCTCATAACTTGAAATTTAACCATTTTAACCAAAATCCAATTTAACCAATGTTACAAGGAACCTTGGAATAATCCATTATTACCAATATTTCACAACAAAACACATTGATTTATACTTTTAACAATTTAATACATATTTCTAAAATTCATCAAAAAATCACTTAACAAAACATGTTTATTTAACAACAAAGATTAATAATCCATCAACTAACATCAAAACACATACAAAAACATCCATGAAAAGTCCCTCAACTTTTAACAGTTTTACAAATTAACTCTCGAGCTAACTAGATTAAGCTAAAACGAACTCAAAAACATAAAAATTATTAAAAATGGGGCTTGAAAACCTACCATGCTTAAGAAATAAAAAATCAAAGTTCTCCCCCTCTTCATAGTTTATTTTAGCTTTATTTAACAATTTACCATTTTACCCTCAATAATAATAAAAAATTTCAATAAAACATATGCATATTTGTTTACTAACATTTAAGGATGGAATAATTACTATCATAGTCTATTATCTTTCCTTTCCACAGCCATTTAGCCCTTTTTAACTAATAGGATTCAACTTTTACACTTTTTATGATTTAGTCCTTTTCACCTAAGTAAGTATTTGAACTCTAAACTTTCTTAAATAAATTTTTACACAACCTTAATAAAATTTCTAGGAATTAAATAAATAATAAAGTAATAAGTCCCCCGTCGAAACTATGGTCCCGAAACCACTATTTTTTATACCACTAAAAATAAGTTGTTACAATGGTGATCACGAAGGTAGATTCGAATAAGTAGAGAATCCAGTAAACTGGTAAGGTTCTTGGTCCATCTATAACAGTAAGATTAAGAAAATAAAGATAAGGATTTCAAAAAAAGCATTTTAAGGGGTTTTGCATGATTTTGGAATACTGAGTGTTAAGTTGAGAATATTGAGTTTAATTCGTGATTTTGGTTGTCATGCTTAGCTACTAGAAGGATAGGAACTCTAGCGTTTTTATACTCCATCTATGGTATGTGTTAATTCCAGACTAAGTTCCATCAGGATGCATGATCTTTGTCATTTGAGAATACTTGTATACATAAGGTTGAGTAGGTTTCTAGGTATCCACCAGTGTGTCGTTATGAAAGAGATAATTTTAGCCTTATGCTTGAGAAGTAGCACACACCATGATTCAATGATTATGAATTGCTTGTAATGCTTTTTTGCATATACTGTGGAATACGGATGGGAATTATCAAAAGGTTTAGATGAAGTTAGTATCTAGGGAATGGGAATTTCTATTAGATACCGCCATACGGTGTTGCTATGTGCAAATCATGATGTATGAAGCTTCGGGCCTTGCGAAAGGGAGACTGTGGCATTTGAGCATCAATGTTAAGAATGGCGTAATGAATGAATGGGCAGAGGAATAGAGAAATTGGAATTTTATTAAGATTCGGCCATACGAGATTGTTGGGAGTAAACCATGATGTGTGAAGCTTCATGCCTTGCGTAGGGGTCACTTCTGTGTTCGAGCATCAAGGTAGATATAAGATGAATTAATATCAATAGTTATAAAGTTTCATAGAGCAACATTGCTACGTTGGTCAGTAGGCTTTATGAGGTGACATTGTGACGACAGTAAGGTCCCTAATGCTGACACCTCCAAGAGATTTAAGATGTAAAAATCACGAAAGACGATGCACCTGTGGCACTTGGTGTACAAGTGAATGAAATATGGTTTAACTAAGGATTGCAAATAAGGATCCATTATTAAGAACCACTAAAGGGTGATCGGAGAAACCCTATAAGCTAGAGATTTAACATAAAGCATGTCAGCTAGTCTATAAGGAAGAAATAGATTAGTTAGAACCCATTGACAAAGAAGGATACACCCGGTGAAAGATATGTTTGTCAAGACTATTCCTCTTCAAGGGGAAGACTATTGAGAAGTACCAGTCAAATAGTTAGTTTCCATAGGGAACCAGTATAAGGGAAAAATTGTGAACACAAATGATCCTTCTAATAATAGTTTACTGAGTACTGAAGGTCAAAGCAGACCACATTAGATGGACATGTCACCCTTACGAGTATGGTACCCCGAATAAGGTGGATTACAGAGAAGTAATCTAACCACTAATCATCCCAAACGAGACATACCCAAGGGCCTTTAGGATGAATTGATTTAAAGGACTACCTTAAAATAACATGGAGGAAAGAAGAAACCACACTAGGATAAATGGAAGAAAGAACATAAGTAAAAGAAATGATAGAGATCGTGAAAATGGGGTGACATCTGAGAAACTAACAAGACAGATCAAAAGTTAGTAGGAATGGTGAGGAGGAAAACACCTGACGATCCATTTGTCAATACATAAGATCGGGAATAAATCAAAGCCTACTACGTTAGGTTTTAGAGAAATCAACCCACATAAGTAGGGAGGTAATTACATTTAGTTTATTTTTTTTTAATACCCCTGCGGGACGGGGTCTAAGTATAAGTAAGCCAATTAGAAGAGTTGTGGCAGTCTGATTTTGACCCTAATTGGAACAGTGGTTTCAGGACCATGAATCTGAATCAGAAAAATATTTTAATATTATTTTTTGTGTTTAATTTGTGTGAATTTGCATGTGTTAAATTTTCGTGTTTAAATTTCAACATTTGGATGCCCGATTTAATAAAAAGGCTTAATCGTATAAAATAAAAATTTTATGGTTTAATGTGCGAGGACCAAATTTAAATTGTCTTTTTAATATGGAGTGTTTAAGTTGAAATTTAGCCATTTCATAATTAATGGGACGGAATTGACATTATGATACAATGGTTTTATATGTTTTGATAAAGGTTAAATTAGTAAAAATAATAAATACATTATATTACATAAAACATAAAATATTAAAGCCATTTTTTTTTAGTTCATCTTTACCGAGGCCGAATATAGCTAAAGAAAAAGATAAAGAAAAGGTTTAAGGTTTCGGCACTTTGAAGATTGAATTTAGGCATGTGTTTAGCTCGATTTTTGTAAATTTTTATGTTTTTGAGATCGTTGCTTCGAATACTACCTGACACATGCTTGAATTTTTTACTTTGATGAATATTTTAAGATATGCCATTGATGAATAATTGTGTTTTGTGGTGTTTGAAAATGAAATATGAAAGATAAGTTTAGGGTTAATATGTATTTTATTGGAAATTTTGATAAATTTGAGTAACTAGGGCTTAATTGTAAAAATAATAAATTAAGGGATTAAAATGCAAAATAAATGAAATGTGTGTATTTGTACTAGATGAACATTCGACCCAAGCATGATGTATTGAGATTTTGTGTATTTTGTGTTTTATGCAAATTGGACAAATTTGTAAAAAATGTAAAATGACGGGCAAAATGGTAATTTTCCCATTTATGTGTTTTTGGATTAAATTGAATGAAATTGTGTTTGAATGAGCTTAATTTGAAATTGTATAGATCAAGAATTAAAGAAATCGGACTTGGATTGGGGGAAAACAAAAATAGCTGAATAGCTGATCTATATCGTCCGTGGATATCAGAAGAAGTTTATAAGCAAATAAACATCGTTAATTTTGAATATAAATTAACTTTATATGCTGATTTGAATATTATGGATGTATAATTGAGATGGCTGAATGTGATTATGCATAGAAATAATGTGTTCGAGTTTAATTCGGTCTAGTTACAACATCTGAAAGTCTGTATGAATTTTAAGGAATAACTAGGATTTCGATATATGAATTATGTGTAAGATGGATTTTGTATCAGTGATATTCGAGCTCTGAGCCTAGCAGGCCTTGTGCCGGTGTGTTATATCAGGCTTTAAGCCTAGCAGGCCTTGTGTCGGTGTGTTATATCAAGCTTGTGCCTAGTAGGATTTATGTCGGTGTATAATTATAGGCTTTATGCCTAGAAGGTTTTATGCCAATGTGGTATCGAATGTGATTAACAAGTTAAAACGAGCAGGTATGTTCAGTCTTATGTTAAGTATATGTGTGTATATGAAAGGTATGTTCAGTCTTATGTTAAGCATATGTATGTGATTTGGAAGCTTGAACTATGAATATGTGAAGATGAAAGCTTGTGTATAAATGGTTGGTTATGACAAAAATGGTTTGAGATTTGTGAATGTATTAGTATTATTTGTATATGTGTATATTCGGCCTTAATAATTTGTTTATGAAAGTAGATGTTGTTTTTATTTTTTCTTGTGACTTACTAAGCTAAGATAGCTTACTGTGTGTATTTTTGCTTCAGTTTTATAGACTTTGGAGCTAGTTACAGGCTCGGGGATCATCGGTGAAGTCATCCACACTATTTTTTATTTTTTGGTACTTCTAAAAGTTTTAATTCGAACCTATGACATGTATAGGCTAGTATGTGAATTGTTTTATTTTGTGATATGTATATGTATAAGCCATACGAAAATGGCTTATCTATTTTGTTAATATTGGATTTTATGATTTGGCTTGATGGTGGATATATTTGGTTTCGATGATTCAGTTAAGCTTTATTATGTGAATTGGTATTTGAGGTAAGTTTTGGAAATGGCATATAGATGAAATGAAGTTTGGTTATGGATGAACTTATCTTGGTAAAATGTTAAAGATATATTTCATAGATGAATATGTTTGGCTATGTGATTAGTTAGGTAATGGATATATGTGCTATGCGAGAATTCAGCAAATGAGATTAAATTAAGTTTTAATATGATATATATATATATATATATATATTAGATCATATTACTGTCTAAAAAAATGATTAGTGATATGTTTGATGTGATGTATATTTTATAATTTGACTTGGCATTGGAATAAGGGTTGAAATTATGTGTTAATTTTTTGTTAATAGGTTCGGCTAGAGGAAACATGAAAATGGACAAGTTATTTGGTTATTTGAGATGAAAGTTTTGACAAACATTTGTTGAATAAATTTGGTTATTAAATAGTCAAATTGATGGAATGATATTTAATGTCAATTATGTCGTTTATGACATTGAAAATGTAGTTATAATTTATGTTTGGTTTGGGCATAATTAAGAGATGTTTGACTGCTATATTCATGTCTCGTAATACTACATTGATTTGGTTTAATGATGTAGTTTATATATATATATATATATATATAGTTGTCTTTGAATGATGATAAAGAGTAGTTTGAGTGCATGCTTATATTTGGACAAATAGTATGACATTATGGTGGTGTGTATGCTTAATTATTTAGTAACATGTAATGTTTTAATTTGTTGTTGATGTCTATTCAAGCAAGTTAAGGAATTGGTAATTGTGCTATGAGGTAATAATACATACAGTGAATAATGCAAGTTGATAGGCAAATGTATATTTATTTTTATGAATTTAAAAGTTACTAGACCATGTTTTCATGAATCTTTGCCGCATGAAATTTTAATCAATGTGATTTGGTACATGCTATATTCGATTCAAATAAATACATGCATATAATGTAATATTCGAATTTATAATGTTTTAAATGTTTAAAAGTTGTGCATTGTTCGGTAATGCCTCGTAACCCCATTCTGGCGACGGATACGGGTTAGGGGTGTTACAAGACTCACTAAGTTCTTTTGGGACTTATAGAGGTTTGATATGTGATTACAGGATTTATGGAATAAGGAACTTGATAAGGGACCAAGCGAAACTATGTTGGATCAAGGAGCATTGATAGTAAAGTGTCATGCACATAGGAAGGGGTACCCTTAGAAACTTCGCCATGGGGGCGAATATATTGTATATATGTAGTTCCCTTAGAGTCTAGAGTTGGGATAGTGAACACTTGATTAAAATTTTGCCTCTATTGCATAAATAGGTAATATAGTCTGGTTTTAAATTAATGAGTTCTAATCTTGAACACAAACCCAGTTCAGTTGTAACACTCCATACCCAGATTCGGCGAATGAGACAAGTAAGGGTGTTACACTTCCAATCAGCCACCAAATATTTCTAAATAGTTTTAAATGATGTTAGATACTTTAATAAAATTTTATCTAAATTTTATGATTAATTAAATTGTTTCAAATTTAATTTATTTGTTAGTTTTAGAGATTTTTACAATATATGCTCGAATGGCATCTCCTATTCATTGGTGAAATGACCGAAATACCCCTATAAGGTGAAATGATCGAAACACCCCTATAAGGTGAAGTGACCGAAATACCCCTATAAGGTGAAATGACTGAAATACCCCTATAAGATGAAATGACTGAAATACCCTTATAAGGTGAAATGACCGAAATACCCCCATAGGGTAAAATGACCGAAATACCCTCATAGGGTAAAATGATCGATATACCCCCGTAGGGTCAATTGACCGATATACCCTCATAGGGTAAATGACCGATGTACCCCCATAGGGTAAAAAGACCGATATACCCTCATAGGGTAAAATGACCGAAATACCCCATAGGGTAAAATGACCGATATACCCCAATAGGGTAAAATGACTGATATACCTCCATAGGGTAAATTGACTGATACACCCCCATAGGGTAAAATGACCGATATACCCCCATAAGGTAAAATGACCGATATACCCCCATAGGGTAAAATGACTGATATACCCCCATAGGGTAAATTGACCGATATACCCTTATAGGGTAAAATGACCGATATACCCCCATAGAGTAAAATGACCGAAATACCCCCATAGGGTAAAATGACTGATATACCCCCATAGGGCAAAATGATCGATATACCCCTATAGGGTAAATTGACCTATATACCCCATAGGGTAAAATGACCGATATACTCTTATAGGGTAAAATGACCGATATACCCCCATAGGGTAAAATGACTGGTATGCCCATAAGAGGTAATGATTGATTTGTTCTATGATATGTATGATTGTAATTGAGCATGATATTTTGCGTACATGTATGATATTATGTCACGACATATTGTATTGCATGGGGTGGGTTGTTATATTTCGAGGAAGTGTACTGTACTGGTAGGGTTGCACAGGTCGCACAAGACAACTGTGGACCTATACTGATAGGGTCGCACGAGTCGCACAAGACGACTATGGACCTACTGATGGCTTTAAGCCATTCATATTACTGGCAGCTTTGCTGCAATACTATTTAGTACAGCGAACGGTAATAATCTTGGTGTGTCTGGCTGGGTGGGTTGATTTAATCCCCACATGTTGTGACTAGCAGGACTAAGTGGTGTGTAGAGACTGGATTGGGAAGGATTTTTTATTGCATTACTACACTGATACTGATATTACTACTGTTACTGTTATGGGCTAAGGCCCACGCTGATACTGTTCTGTAATGGGCTCAGGCCCGGACTATTACTGCATACTATATGATTAACTGTTTGTTAGGGGATTACACACTGAGTTTTTGAAAAGTCACCCCTTCTGTTTTTACTGTATAGGTAATCCCCAGTTATAGGCGGGTCGATATTCCGAGGGATTCGACAATGGCCACACTACGTGATAAATTGATATTTTTAGTACTTTATAATATTTCTGTTTCAGTATTTGGGTTTTTGTTTGTAATAAGGCCTCTTTTGGATTTTATTTTTAATTTTGTTTGGTTATAACTGCTAGTATTAGGACTTCAGTTTTAAAAAGAAACAATGTTTTTACAAAATAATCGCAAGTACACAACTATTTTAAAAAGCTTCCGCAATAAAAGGGTTGTTTTGAAATTAATAGCGTTTTGATAAGTAAATGGTTTTTGGATAATAAACCACATTCATTTAAAAGTAAATAACTTTTTGAAAATAAAAAACCCGTTTTGGAGTCACCGATTAATATTAAATTGATTAACTAATTTTAAGGTTTCCAACGACAACGAGTTTTACGTTTCATATTTCAATGTGACACCGCTAGATTCAGCCATAACGTCTAGGCTGGGTTTAGGGGTGTTACACCCTCGGCCTTCAACTCCAGTATTTGGTACAAGACCCTCTCCAAAATTTGTAACATGGCTTGGGACAGTGCGTCATCCCCAGCCGCATAATCATGGGACCCTGATCCAGTCTCCGTCATAAGCGACACCGGTGTCTCGCCAGTGTCTAGATTTGGTATGTTGCCAGATGACGAGGACCCAGCTCAAGCCCCTCTACGGCCTCTACCACGACTTCTTGTACCCTGTCCACGAGCACCACGTGTGCTCGTTGTCTAATTGCGCTTATCTATATTAACAGTTTTATGAATCAATTATAGTTCCAATGTTTATTAATAGATATTTTATGTGCAACAGTATTAGAAGTGTAATGTTTATTTTCGTACAACACAGTGTTTATCAATTTTACTACAGTCTTAGTATACACTATTTTGAGTGTTTCTAGTACAGTCTATCTATAGTAGTCTCAGTATATACTACCTATAGCAGTTTCAATCAAGAATACATAATAGTTCCAGAGAACTTACAGGATCAGCACCAGAGACTCGGTGTACCACACATTCAGTAAAAATATTTTCAATTTCAATCATCAAAAATTTAATCATTTAAAAACCCCAATTTTAAAACCCATAATCCATAGCCAAGTTTTACAACCTAGCTCTAATACCATTAAATGTAACACCCCAAATCGGGCCTAGACGTTATGGTCGAATCTGACAATGTCACATGGAAGTATGTTAAAAGTCCGTATCATTTGCTAAAACTGGTTTCCATTTAGAACTTATCATTATCTTTAATTAATTCTCAAATTATGATTTTTGTTCAGTCGTTAGTTTTCAAATCATTATACTTTGCGGAAGCTTTTTAAAACAGTTCAGGTCATCGTAGGTATTTTTGTTAAAAACATGCATTTCTTTTGAAAACCCGAGTTCTACCTAGTTCTAGCAGATATAAAACATAAAGTAATATAAAATCCAAATTTTAAGTAAAAATCCATATGGGTCATATTTACAGAAAAATACCCAATTAAAACTTAAAATTATAAATAAGTACGAAGTAATATAAAAGAGGTCATGTGGCCACCGCTAAGTCCTCTGCTACACTAATCCGCCTATGTCTGGGGATTACATGTATAGTAAAGACAAAAGAAGTGAGTTTACAAAAACTCAGTGTGTAATACCCATAGCAAATAGTCAAGCAATCACCAATCAGAAACACACAGTCTGGGCCTAAGCCCTTTTCAGTATCAGTAATAGTGACAGTAACAGTAACAGTAGCCGTAGGGCCTTAGCCCATAACAGTATCAGTACGCAGTAATATGGTGTACGGTATGCAAGTCCTACCCAACCAACCACTATACACCATTTCTTGTCCAACACTACACTACTGTGGGGATTAAATCACCCACCCATCCCTACACTTACAAATAGCACCAGTTGCAGCACTAAACAGTACTTGTAGCTGAGTTGCCAGTATTAGGCTCGAAGCCATCAGTAAGTCACAACTGTGCTGCCAGTATATTAGGCTTAAACCTTTTCAGTACACTTCCTCCACATATATCATCCTATCCCCATGCAATGCAACATACAGTCATAGCAAGCTATCATATAGTATCATCCATGTAATCAGTGCAGTATCTTGTACTCATACCCAGTATACAGTCATACATATATATCATTCAGTCAATTAGGGATCCAGGAAAAGCTTACCAACCCTATAGTAGGTTCACAGTCATCTCACACGACCCGTGCAACCTTAGCAAACAAATCACTAAGAATGGGCAAATAGGCTCGAGTTGTCTGCCGGTGTGGGCCCCCACAGCCGTGTGGCCTGCACAGCCAAAATTGGCCTTGGCTGTGTGGATCACATGGCCTGGCCCCTCACCCCACACGCCCGTGTAGTTTACCCGTATGGGCCTATACGCTTGTGCTACCCACATGGCCCAATTGGTCAATCTCGTGTCTTGCACACGACCTCACCGGCCATCACACGGCTGTGTAATGCACCCGTGTCATGTGTGCACAGCCTGGCTCATCAACCACACGCCTGTGTTACGTCACACGGCCTACCAAATGGGCTACCACGTACTCGTGTGACGTCAATAGTAGGCTTTTTTGACTTTTTGTCGAGACTCATTTTCAGTGTTTTCGATACACACCTGGTTCATTTTCGCTGCTAACCCAGCCACGAGCACTCTAAAACCTAGAATCAACCATCCCGAGTCCAAAACCAGTCACTTAAATTGAACTGTTAAGAATAGACAACTCTCGAAAATTACTAACAACCATACCTTCAACGAACAAAGGTGATTTCTCATTACTAGAGTGCCAAAAAGTAACCTACAGATCATTGATTGTCTCCTAATCAGAATACAAACTTTCAATAATCCAACACTTCAACAAACCGAAACAAAATGCACTACTAAACTTACCAAAAATGCCCCAAATGAAGAGATGTGCAATAACGATGGGAAAGAGGCAGAAACTGAGTTTGAGAGTGAGGGGGAAAATGTGAAAAAGGGCAGCAAAGGGGAATTTTGGCTGACAAAACAAAAAGAAAAAGAAGAGGTGGATAGGGGAATTTTGCAGAGATTTTTGGCAAGTGAGTACGGAAAAATTGGGTAACTCCCCATTCCCTTGATTTACTCCCACTAAACCACATCCATTCTAACTATTCCAGTATTCCAGTCCAACTCAAACACCCACACGACATTAGTACCAAAAATAATGCCTCAATACAGACTCGAACCCAAGACCTCCCTTACTCCAACACTCCTCTCAACCACCAGACCAATAGGCCCATTCTAATATAAACTTACCAGCAATTAAACTTAAGCTTACTAAACAAGAGTAAGGCTTTATTCATAAAACACAAAAAATTTGCACAAATCAAGGCTTGAACTTGGGACCTCCCATACATACCTAGAACACTTAACCACTGAGGCAAACAAATATTTGTGACATAAAAACACAGAAGCAAATATACAAATTTTTGGGGTGTTACAGGAATAATCAAAATGGATTGAAGTTTACTTAATGAAGTTGGATTCTAGTTAGCCATGTTCAACTTTGGAAGAGTTCGTTAGTGTCGGTTATAACTTCCAACTACAATGTCGATTGCAACTTAAGGAAAAATTGGCTAAATATTATTGCTTGCTTGTTTTGTTGGCATATTTTGATTCGATTATTGTGATATTTGTGTTCATTTTTTAGGGATATTATTCAGTATATTTAATAATTTACATGAGGAAGATATTTAGTTGGCATATATTGATTTGAGTATTCTGACTATTTTTGTGCACTTTCTCAAAGGATATTGTTCAATATATTTCATAGTTTACTTGAGGAAGATGTTTAGATAAGTAAGGACAACTTGAAGAAGCTTGGTGCGATTGTGTTTCCATAAATAAAGAAACAAATAACCGAAAAATGTATGGAGAAAATATCTTAAGATTATCTTTTGCCTTAGAATGCTTGATATGGACAAAACCTAAATAATTCAATTGGATCGCACTAGTTGGATTGACTTGGCTACAAAAGTCTATATATATATTGAAGACTAATATTTGTTTGTGGTGTGGGTTTAGCAAAAAATCAATCTCTTTATTTTCAAGAGAATTAGTAAGGGATTTTTTTTATGTATTTAAATTGTTCTACCAATGTGTAACTAAGCTTTCATTAAGGAAAGTTTTATAAGGACAATAATCATTTTAGAGTGTAGGAATGAAGTTACCATTTAGAGACAGAATGAAATTTAAATCACGGTATTTGCCGATATAATTCTCTCTCCTGATAAAACCTATAAGCACAAAAAAATTTCAGAATGAAATTTTAATGTCCATCTTTATTTTACTTTCTGCCATCACTTAATTATATTGCTACTTATCATTAGATTTGTCAAAAAAAAATCAACCATCTTTTGCACTGTGAAAATGTAAAATATATAAAATTAAAATCCCCTTAACGTATGGTGATTTAAGGTTTCAAAAATAAAGAATTTTTTATGATGTGACTTATCCTCAAAAGACAATATGTTTGATATTTAAAAATTGACGATGATTTAGCATGGAACTCAAGAAACATGTTCCTTTTGAATTGTTTCTATTAGAATTAAGTGATCCGAATCCTTATTTAAATAAAACACAGTGGTAAAATAAAATAAAAATAAAATCCATATAGAACTACACTTTTTTTATTTTATTTTAGAATAAGGTTTTTTAAACCTTATTATACTCCATCTATTTGATATTGATTAGAATAAGCTGTTTCAATCTATTTGATATTGATTAGAATAAGGTGTTTCAATGTAACACCGCTATCCCAAACCCGAAACCGTCGCTGGAATAGGTAAACTGGCACTACCAGACTTATAACTCAGTTTAGAACAGTATTTAACAAACATTTATCAAATATCATATTCTTTCTGTAAATATCATTCAATCATACTCATAACATACTTAAATCAATCATTTAAAACTTAAAACATGCAATCAGGACTAAAAAGGTAACATTTAAAAGCTTTAGGAAAATTTAGAAAATTTCACAAGGGTCACATGGCCGTGTGCCTAGGCCGTGTGCCTCACACGGTTACCAAACACGCCCATGTACCCAGGCTGTGTGAAAACAGGGCATACCTACTGACTTGACAACATAGCCATCAGACACGCCCATGTGTCTAGCCCGTGTGCCTTATACGGCCAATAGACACGTCTGCGTGTCTAAGCTGTCTAACTCATTGACTTGTTTATACTATAGTGCAGGGGTCACACGGTCGAGTCACACGCCCGTGTGCTCTAGCCGTGTGACACGAAATAATCTTGGTTTAAGCCATTTTCACACTAAATTTGCCATGTACCTACAAGCATCAATTGCACAACATTTATATGCATAAATAGGCAACCAATTTAGCCAATTCAAGTCCTATAATAGATCATTTCATAACACAAACATATACCAACTTTTATGTGTCCATTTCATACCAAGTACCTATATTTCATAACTCATTTCCATTCATCTCATACCTAGCAAGATCTTACCAATTCAAGCATGAAAGTTACCCATCCAACTTTATCAAAGGCCAACCTCATTCATCAATTTACCACATTATATACATATCATATGGAACTTTCATATCAAACCAATCATTACTAACTCAAGCCATATCTCATAGCTTGGACAAGTACCAAACTTGTACCAAAATTAACCACATAAGTAGTCATATAATTCAACCTATAAACTAGCTTATACATGCCATATTACCACATTTCAAACAGTTCAAAAAAAATACCAACCATCTCCTGGATAGTGTGATGAAATCTTCGATGACTTCCAACCTAAGCGAGCATTCAAATCAATGTCAGAGTCCTCACTGATACCTGAATTAATCCATATCATTGCTTATATCCTCATCTTTATTGTCATTTTCAAGATGAAACCTTTTGGAACATTATCGTATACTTGGTATCTTACACCTTACGTGCCATAGATGTGGTTTAACCACTTGTTTCTCATATCACAAGTATCATTCATTCCATATCTCAATAAACTAATACCATAATATCCATAATACACATATATCAATAATAATAGTAATTCACCCATTACAACAGTAATTCATTCGTATATACTGTAATTCATTTATTCACAAGAATGAAATCAAACAAGTAATGTCTATGTAGTACCTAATTCATCTATATAATTCATGTAATTCATGTTACATCTCATCTCTTTAAATTCAAGTAAATCATGTAACATATCATCTTTATAACTCATGTCACTCATGTAACATATAATCCATGTAAATTATTCAATTCATGTAGCACATATCCATGTAAATCGTGTAATTTGTATATTATATATTCATGTACATCATATAACTCTTGTAGCATTTATTCATGTAAATCATATAACTCTTGTATCATATAATATCCATGTAATTCATGTCGGTATAAATGCCCGTTGAACCTCCAGAAACATCGAGGGATACTCAAGTGATACACACTAAGTATATATCGATAATCTATCAATTCATCATGTATGCTCTTTCGAGCCAGAATCGGTATGCTCCTCTTGAGATGGTAAACTGTAAGCTCAAACAAGCTGAACGGTAAACTTCGTAGAGCTGAAACGGTAAGCCCCGAAGGACTGAAATGGTAAGCTCTGAAGAGCTGAAACGGTAAGCTCATACGAGCTGTGGTGAGTTCGCAACAAATGCTGGAGCTTGACCAAATGGTAACCCTAGTGACATGTCACTTGTATCGTACAACTTTCTACAGTTCAATCGAGACTCGGTATTTAGCTAAAGCATTTAACCAATAATCAATTTGAAACAACATCTCATTTATATAATTCATATGAATCGTGTCACCATTTACTCATGTAATTCATATAAACCATGTACCATTTCATATATGTACATCTTACGTCTCATGTAACATTTCCTTTTATAACACATATATTCATATACCAATTCATCTCATATCACATTTACCCATGTAGCTATTGTAACATGTAATCTGTATAATACATATCCATCTCATTTACATATACATTTCATATGACTCATTTTACTTAAATAATAATTCATTCAATAACAGCATTTTGTTCATCTATCAAAATTATATATATATATATATATATATTAATAATTCATTTGTATAACAGTAATTCATTTTACACACTTACAAGCACTAAATAATCCAATTCTCGCTTCACGAACTTACCTCAAGTCACTAAATAGTAAATATTAGTTATTTGTCTATTTTTCCTTTTCCTGCGATCTAAGCTCGAGCTAAACTTATCTAGCTCTAAATAATATATCAAATTCAGCATATTAACTTCGTAATTATTCAATTTGACACTGTATACATATTTTGGCAAAATTACGCTTCTGCCCCTAATGTTTCATATTTTTACAATTTAGTCCTTATCTCGTAAAATTACAAATTCATGCAATTTAAGGATAGTCCATGCTAGCTGAATTTTCCATATATTCATATCAACCCATTTTTCTCATTAATTCACACATTTAACCACAAAGTTTTCAGATTTAACAATCTAATCCAAAATTGATATTTTTATCAAAAATTCTTTAACAGAAATTATATATCTAACAACAATAATTTATTTTCCATCATCTAATATCAAAATAATCATAAATTCAACAATTGAAACATTCAAATACTTTAACAATTTTGAAATCAGAAATACAGGCTAGCTAGATTAAGCTGCAACGAGCTCAAAAACGTAAAAATCATTAAAAATGAGTTAAAATCGTACCTAATTGAGCAAGAATAAAGTTGTCGAATGAAAAACCCTTCCATGGCTATTTCTTTGTTTCATAATCGGTTGATGATGATATTAGGAAGATGGTGGTGTTATTTATTTTATTTATTTTAACAATTAATAACCAATTTACCATATTAACCTTAAAACTAAATCATAATTTCAATAATGCCAAACCATGATATTCCACTATCAACATTTATGGGTTATTTACCACTTAAGAACCTCCATATTTAATTTCATGGCTATTTAATGCATTTTATTAATAGAACATCACTTTTACGCGTTACGCGATTTAGTCCTTTTTACTAAATTAACTACTCGAACGGTAAAATTTCTTTACGAAATTTTCATACGAACATTCTATAATACTGTAAACATTAATAAAATAATAAAATAAATATTTTAACTTTGGATTGTGGTCCCAAAACCACATGTTCTGATCAGACTCGAACTTGGGTTGTTACATTCAATCTTACTACACTTCTATTAGAATATGGTTTCACAAGTCTATAAATAGACATAGTTTACTCCTTTTGTAATTATTCAAATTCAAAATAATAAATTTTCTTCTCCTCTGCCCGTGGTTTTTTCCCAAAAGGATTTCCACATAAAAATTTGTGTGTTCTTTATTTTTTTCTTTCTCTTTTCTTTACGATATATTGTCATTGCCAACATTCTATTTTCTCAAATTGGTATCAGGGCTTTTGGGTTGTTCATTTTAATCACGGTAATGGTGTCTTTGAAGTATGAAATTTTACTGTTAAATCGTAACACCAAATTTGTATTGTAGTAGATAAAGATGCAGGCAATTCTTGCACAGATGGATTTAAATGAAGCCCTGTTAGGGGTAGATAAGACGCGTTCGACATTGACGAAGGAAGAGAAGAAGCGCAAAGATCGGAAGGTGTTAACACAGTTACATCTGCATTTGTCTAACAAAATTTTGTAAGATGTGATGAAGGAGAAGACTGCCGCTAGATTATAGAAAAGGTTGGAACAAATATATATGTCGAAAACTCTAACCGGTAAGCTGCATATGAAGCATCATCTTTATGCTCATCATTTGGAAGAAGGTGCATCTGTGCACGAACACTTAACAGTGTCTAAAGAAATTCTCTCAAACTTGGAAGCCATGGAGGTTCAATATGATGATGAAGATCTAGGGTTGATTCTACTTTGTTCGTTGCCCTCGTCTTATTCAACCTTTAGAGACATAATTTTATATAACCACGAGTCTCTCACAGTTGATGAGGTTTATGATTCTTTAACCTCGTATGATAAGATGAAGCATCTTGTGGTTAAAATTGACTCTCAAAGAAAAGGTCTCATTGTTCATGGTAAATAAGATCGGAATGTTGATGATGATCATGGAAGGACACAGGAACGGAATCCTCGCAGTAAACCTAAGGGTAGATCGAAGTCTTCAAATAGAGGTAAAACTTGTAACTTCTACAATAAGAAAAGGCACATTAAATCTGTAACACCCTAATTTTTGGGATTTTTGGGATTTTCGTGATTTTTGCGATTTTGGTGTGAACTTAAAATTTTGTTGTCTAGTTGTGATAATTTATGCTTTGAGTATGTTAGTGGACCTTTAGAAAGCCCAAGCTTAAGTTAAAACCCGGTAGAAACTTTGAAATTGTAAACTTAAAGAGAAGGGGTCTTGAGTATGTGGGTATTTAAGAAAAAGTGGGTAATTTAAGACACAAGTAAGCCTTTGGTAAAGTGGCAAAGTAGCGCCACTTAAAGCTTGGAGTAGTGGCGTGTGGGGAAGATATGTAAGGGCCAAGGATCAAATCGCATGGTCAGCAAGGTGCTATTTTATTTTTAATACATATGCAAGGCATATGATAGACTCCAAGTGAAACTCTATTGGGAAAAGTTTGAGATGCTCATGAGATTGAATCAAAGAGGATAAGGAGGAGAAAGTTTAGGGATTTCAAATTAAAGCAAGAGGTGGCCGGCCGAGGGACTTTGAAGCTGCATTTTTGGTTCGGAGAGCTTAGGGTTTCAATTTCGGCAAGTGAATTTTAGTGTGTGTCGATTGCCCTGTGTGTGTTCTTTCAGGTTTTGTTGACCTTTTTCTCGGCTGTTGAATAGGTATAGGGATTAGGCTCTTACATTTTTCTCTTCTCCTCCCTCGTTCTAGAAGCTGAAACCATAAAGCAAATCACTTGTGCCGATTAGTCCATAACCAAACCCTCTCCTCTCTTCTTTCATCTCCTTTCTCTTCTATCTTCACCTAAAGCCTTATCCACTCCCTTCTTTTCCTCTTTCTTATCTTCTTCCTCATTGCCGATTCATTTAGAACCTTAGTTGGCTGATTTCTTGAAAGCCGAAATCCCGAGACATACAAGCTTGTGTCGATTTTCCTCATTAGCCGAATCCCTATTCTTGCTTTGATCCAAATAGCCAAACTTCAAAACCCCCTAACCTCTGTCGACATCACCTCTCCAACCCATAATTTTAAAGCATTTTCTTCTTCTCATAGCAAAGCCGAAACCTCTATATTCATAGTGATTCGGGAACCGAGCCTTTAGATCTCTTAGATCTATTCTCTACTCGTATTTTAGGTTAGATCTACTACAAATATGGGATAGGAAGGTATTTGGGAATGCTTCTAGCAAGTAAATCTTTGGTGGTAAGTACTCGGATCTTATCTTCCATAATTGGTAATTCAAGAAAAGCCGAAAACCCCTAACTTTATGGGGTGGCTGTTAATTAAGGCTAAAGGCTTTATTAGTTTTATTTTCGATTTATGATGTGTTAGCGTGGACTGGAGGCTATCAATCAAGTGGTATTGGAGGCTTGGACCATTGGAGCAACTAGATCTAGATCTAGTCATTGTTTTCGGCAAAGGTAAGGGACTAAGGGCCTTAGGTGGTATTGGTTGAATATGGTAAGTGTGAGTTAGATTGGTTTCCTTGATTCATGGTTAATAAGTGTAATCTAAATGACTGTAGGTTAATCATTCGAGGGGTTCTACAAATCTCGCAAATCAGGTGTGTAAACGACACCCACTAGCAGACTAGATCGGCCAAAGTCGAAAAGCCGAAATGCCAAAATTCAGGCATTTCGTGGGCTTACGAGTGTGCGAGCGCTCGTGGGTCGGTTAAAATGGTAAAATCGATTATCGCAAATGGTAAGGAGGTTGTGTGCGTAATTTCGCGCATCTTGATGAATTTGGGCCTAAGGGCCAGTTAATTCTATTTACTAAATAGGGCTTAGGCCCAGTTAATACTGAATTTGGATAGGGCTTAGGCCCAGTAAGCTTGAACCGATTTGGGCTCTGGTTCGGTTTAGCATACACACTGAGTTTTCTAAACTCACCCCCTTCTCTTCATCTATGCAGTTGAGCCCTAAACTAGTGGACTTGGAGCTGGAGGGATTCAAAGTGGCCACGTGAGCTGCAGTTGGTTTCACTTTCCTAAGTTATTTTATTTTCAGTATTTTATTTAAATTATTTTCTTTTCAATTTTTCATTTGTAATAAGGCCGCTCTTAAGTATTTTATTCTGGTTTTCATTTCTTTTATTATAACTTGCTCAAATAGACTAAGACTGCGCAGGTTTTTATTTAAAATTAATCAACATTTTCAAAATATAAACACGTATCAAATGGATAACGTAAAGTTAGACAAGACCTTGAGATAAAATAAACTTTAAACTGGTAGTGGATAGGACTTTCACAAATTAAAACCTGGATTTCTTTCCAAACTTTAATAACGGTTTTGTAAACTCACCCTAATCGTAATAACTAAAGAATGTGTTTCAATCCATCTTTGATGTGACACACTAAACTTGGCCATAATGTCTGGGCCGGGTTTGAGGTGTTACATTTAGTGGTATCAGAGCCAAGTTGCAACAACTCGACTGTGGATCGGGTCTAAAAGTTTTCATAAAATTTAAAACTAAGGCCCAAGAAGGGTATTTTGAAAACAGTTTTGGGAAATTTTTTTTTTTTAGAAAACCCTTTTCAAACTTATTTTCTTCAAGACATACTTATTTAAGGTTTGCTTTAAAAAAAACAAAGTTTAAGTTTTTACTAGAATTTTATCTAAAATTGGGCTTCCTGAAATATGGTTCCTGAAGAGTGGCACATTGAATCCCTGGCACCAAGTCTGTAAGTACTTCTTTTTTCTATACTGTACTGTACTGAAATACTACTGTAGATAGTACTAAGACCCTACTATGATACTAAAGTTAGGGCAATACTGAAATTGTAGAGACTGAGACATTAGGGAAACTAAAAACACTAGAAGACTAAGACTGTAGCTAGGTTACGATTCTACGAAAACAAACTCTGAAACACTATCTGTACATAAGACATTTTTAATAAACACTGAAATAATAAACTAATTCCATAAAATTCGTAATCAGATAATTCAATATGAGTACAATGGCAGCTTGTGGACGAGGCCGTGGATGTGGTCGAGGTACTGTACAAGCTGGGTCTTCATCTTCGGGACATATGCAAGCTGAGGAGGCACGAGCACCGCCAGCGACTGAGACTGGATCGTATGATCGGGCGGCAGGAGACGATGCTTTGTCCCAGGCAATATTAAGGGTTCTGGAAAGGGTTGCTAGAGCAAGTACGGGGACTGTGAATAGGGGATCCATTTCTGAGCGACTCTAGGCTAACAGAGCGGAGGTCTTCAGGGGCATATCTGGAGTAGCCCCAAATGTGGCTGAGTACTGGTTGGAGGCCACGGAGTGGATCATGGACGACCTAGATTGCTCAGTGGAGCAAAAACTGAAGGGAGCGGTGTCTCTGCTGCGAGACGAGGTGTATCAGTGGTGGATCACTCTAAGGGATAGTACCCCGCTGAGCGAGTAACTTGGGAGCTGTTTAAGATGGCTTTCAGAGGAAAGTACGTCGGGGCAAGCTATATAGACGCCTGAAGGAAGGAATTTCTGAATCTGACCTAGGGTAACAAGTCTGTTGCTGAGTATAAGGCCGAGTTTTTAAGGTTGAGCCAGTATGCCAGTGGAATAGTTACTATTGAGTACGAACGTAGCGTTCGATTTGAGGATGGCCTCAGGGATGAGCTTAGGGTGCTGATAGCTCTGTAGAGGGAGCGTGACTTTGCTGCTTTAGTGGAAAAGGCTAAGATAGCCGAGGACGTGAAACGAACTGAATGACAGAACTGTGAGAAGGATCGAAATCAATTCAGGAGGGATTCTGGACCCTCAGGTGTTGCAGGCCGAAATGTTAAAGAGATAGAGTGGATGAACCGGTCCGAGCAGTTTAGATGAATGCAGTAAGACCGCAGGCTTGTGGGGACTACGGTAGAGTACATCTAGGAGAGTGCTGGAAGCGTACTGGAGCTTGTTTTCGATGTGGATCCAAGGAGCATAGAGTTAAGGATTGTCCTCAGAGGCCAGCTCAAACGCAAGCTGCTGAACAAAGGGTTGCTCAACAAGTGCAAGGTGGACCACAACTGTCGAAAGGCCGTGGTTAAGGTAGGGGCGGCACTAGAAATAGTCATGGACATGGAGCACCTGGCAGGGGTGCTGGAAATGCAGAGGCTCATCAGCCAGCATTGGTGTATGCTGCTCGTCGGCAAGCATTGGTGTATGCTGCTCGTCGTTGAAAGGAGGGTGACGCACCTGACATCATAATTGGTACATTTTTTATCTCTAGCATGCCATACACTGTCTTGATATATGTTGGTTTTGCTCATTCGTATGTTGCATATGATATATCTAGGTCGTTGGGTTTGCATTTTGAGGAAACTGTGAGTGAGGTAACTGTGATAAGTCTACTGGGTCACTCGGTTAGGGTAGATAAACTCTATAGAAATGTACCTTTAGAGACTCAAGGTTGGATTTTCTCTGGGATTTAATGGAGCTACCGTTTGGAGAATTCGATCTTATTTTAGGGATGGACTGGCTTGCTAAGCATAAGGCGACTCTGGATTGTGCGGCTAAGCGGATGGTGTTAAGGACTACAGAAGATGAGGAGGTGATGGTTATAGGAGAGCGAAGGGATTACTTGTCCAATGTTGTTTCGGCCTTAAGGGCTGAGAAACTGATTCGTAAAGGTTGCGAGGCATATTTGGCATTTGTGAGTCAGACGGAGGCTAAACGTTTGACTATAGAAAAGGTTAGAACTATCAAGGAGTTTCAAGATGTCTTTCTTGAAGAGCTTCCTGGATTGCCTCTGAATCATGAAGTCGAATTTGGAATCGACTTGCTCCCTGGAACGGCTCCAGTGTCCATCACACCTTACAGGATGGCACTAAAGGAGTTAGTGGAGTTAAAAGCACAAATCTAAGAGTTGTTGGATAGGGGTTTCATTAGGCCAAGTGTGTCTCCATGGGGAGCACCAGTACTATTCGTAAAGAAAAAGGATGGGACGATGCGTATGTGCATCGATTATCACCAGTTGAATAAACTGACGATTAAGAATAAGTACCCTCTGCCAAAGATCAATGATCTGTTTGACCAGCTTAGAGGAGCTTCGGTATTTTCCAAGATCGATCTTTAATCTGGATATCATCAGTTAAGGGTCAAAGAGGTGGATATTCATAAGACAGCATTTAGAACTCGGTATGGTCATTTCAAGTTTCTAGTGATGCCGTTTGGACTGACGAATGCACCTGCGACTTTCATGGATCTAATGAATCGGGTATTCTAACCTATCTTGGATCGATTCATAGTCGTCTTCATTGACGATATTCTGGTGTATTCGGAAACTGAGAAGAAGCATGATGAGCATCTCTGTATTGTTCTGCAAGTGTTGAGGGAGAAGCAGCTATATGCAAAGTCTAGCAAGTGTGAATTTTGGTTGTGAGAAGTGACATTTTTGGGTCACGTTGTTTCTGCTAAGGTGATTAAGGTGGATCCTCAGAAAATTGAGGCGGTTCTAAAATGGAAGCCACCGAGGTCGGTACCAAAAATTCGAAGTTTTATGGGTTTGGCAGGGTACTACAGAAGGTTTGTAGAAGGATTTTCTTTGATTGCTGCACTGATAATGAAACCTTTGAGGAAAGGAGTACCATTTGTATGGACTGAGAAACAACAAGAGGCTTTCGATAAGTTGAAGAAGGTATTGACTGAGGTGCCAGTATTGATTCAGCTGGAGTCTGGGAAGGATTCCACTGTGTACAGTGATGCGTCGCATGTGGGTTTCAGTTGTGTACTGATGCAGGAGGATAAGGTGGTTACTTATACTTCGTGACAGCTTAAGCCTCACGAAGCGAACTACCCTACTCATGATTTGGAGTTGGCAGCGATTATCTTTGCGTTAAAAATCTGGAGGTACTACTTGTATGGAGAAAAGTGTATTATATACATAGATCATAAGAGTCTCAAGTATTTGTTGACTCAAAAGCAGTTGAATCTTAGGCAACGAAGATGGATAGAGTTTCTAAAAGACTACGACTGTTCGATTGAGTATCACCCAGGCAAGGCAAATGTGGTGGTTGATGCACTGAGTCGAAGGGCTGTAACTGAGTTAAGAGCAATGTTTGCTCGTCTGAGTCTATATGGTGATGGTAGCTTGTTAGCGGAATTACAAGTGAGACCAACTTGGATTAAGCAGATTAAGGAGACACAGTTAGAGGATGAATCGCTAGTTCCTCGATTTCACCAAGCTGAGAACGGTGAGATTTCTGATTTTGGGCTGAATGGTGAAGGAGTTCTGTGCTTTCGAGGACGAGTTTGTATTCCGAGGGACTCTAACTTGAGGCAATCAATTTTGAGAGAGGCTTATGGTGGACCTTGTGCCATGCATCCTGAAGGGAATAAGTTGTATCGAGACTTGTGAGAGTTGTACTGGTGGCTTGGACTAAAACGCGAAGTGACGGAATTTGTGGCACAGTGCCTGACATGCCAGCAAGTGAAAGCTGAGCATCAACTACCTTATAGACTTCTGCAGCCAGTGAAGGTTTCACTTTGGAAGTGGGAGAGGGTAACCATGGATTTTGTAAGTGGGCTACCTTTGACACTCGCCAAGAAGGACTCAGTGTGGGTAATTGTGGATAGGTTAACAAAATCTGCTCATTTCATCCCCGTCCGAACCAACTACTCACTTCAAAAGTTGGCCAAGTTGTATGTGGCAGAGATAGTGTGACTTCATGGAGTGCCAGTTTCCATAATTTCTGATCGGGATCCTAGGTTTACATCTTGGTTCTGGCAGAAATTGCATGAGGCGTTGGGTACGCGATTGGATTTCAGCACTGCTTTTCACCCCCAGACTGATGGACAGTCGAAAAGGGTTATTCAGGTTCTGGAGGACATGTTGAGGGGTTGTGTTATCAACTTCCGAGGTAGTTGGGAGGATTACTTGCCATTGGCGGAGTTTGCTAATAATAATAGCTATCAGGTGAGTATTCGAATGGCTCCATATGAGGCACTATATGGGCGAAGGTGTCGTACGCCTACTTGTTGGATGGAGTTGGAAGAACGTCAGGTTCTTGGGCCAGAGGTGGTGGCAGATACGAAGACAAGGTTAAGTTGATCAGAGATCGATTAAAGGAAGCATCTGACAAGCAGAAATCTTATGCTGACTTAAGGCGTAAGGAAATTGAGTACTCAGTAGGGGATATGGTTTTCTTGAAGGTCTCGCCTCGGAACAAGATATTAAGGTCTGGTAAAAAGGGCAAGTTGAGTCTGCGGTTTATCGGGCCTTATCGAGTTCTTAAGAGGGTAGGGCCGGTAGCTTACCAGTTGGAATTACCACCAAAGTTAGACCGAATTCATGATGTTTTTCATGTCTCCATGCTAAGACGGTATCGATCAGATCCTTCTCATATCGTACCAGTGGAAGAAATTGAGGTGAAGACCGACTTGCCTTTGAAGAGGAACCTGTACAAATACTGGATCGAGATGTTAAGATGTTAAGGAAAAAGTCAGTTCCTTTGGTAAAGGTACTTTGGTGCAATCATGGCAGAGAAGAAGCTACTTGGGAGCCAGAAGAGGCAATGCGTCAACAATACCCTCACCTATTTGGATTAGGTAAATTTCGAGGCCAAAATTTCTTTAAGAGGGTAGAGTTATAACGCCCTAATTTTCAGGATTTTCGGGATTTTTGTGATTTTGGTGTGAACTTAAAATTTTGTTGTCTAGTTGTGATAATTTATGCTTTGAGTATGTTAGTGGGCCTTTAGAAGGCCTAAGCTTAAGTTAAAACCCGGTAGAAACTTTGAAATTGTAGACTTAAAGAGAAAGGGTCTTGAGTATATAGGCTTTTAAGAAAAAGTGGGTAATTTAAGACACAAGTAAGCCTTTGGTAAAGTGGCAAGGTGGCGCCACTTAAAGCTTAGAGTAGTGGCATGTGGGGAAGCTATGTAAGGGCCAAGGATCAAATCTCATGGTCAGCAAGGTGCTATTTTATTTTTAATATATGTGCAAGGCATGTGATGGACTCCAAGTGAAACTCTGTTGGGAAGAGTTTGAGATGCTCATGAGATTGAATCAAAGAGGATAAGGAGGAAAAAGTTTAAGAATTTCAAATTGAAGCAAGAGGTGGCTAGCCAAGGGACTTTGAAGTTGCATTTTCGGTTAGGAGAGCTTAGGGTTTCAATTTCAGCAAGTGAAGTTTAGTGTGTGTCGATTGCCTTGTGTGTGTTCTTTCGGGTTTTGTTGACCTTTTTCTCGACTGGCAAATAGGTATAGGGATTAGGCTCTTACATTTTTCTCTTTTCCTCCCTTGTTCTAGAAGCCGAAACCATAAACAAATCACTTGTGCTGATTTGTCCTTAACCAAACCCTCTCCTCTCTTCTTTCATCTCCTTTCTCTTCTATGTTCACCTAAAGCTGAATCCACTCTTTTCTTTTCTTCTTTCTTATCTTCTTCCTCATTGCTGATTCATTTAGAACCTTAGTTGGCTGATTTCTTGAAAGCCAAAATCTCGGGACATACAAGCTTGTGTTGATTTTCCTCATTAGCTGAATCCCTATTCTTGTTTTGATCCAAATAGCTAAACCTCAAAACCCACTAACCTTTGTCGACATCATCTCTCCAACCCATAATTTTGAAGCATCTTCTTCTTCTCATAGCAAAGCCGAAACCTCCATATTCATAGTGATTTGGGAATCGAGCCTTTAGATCTCTTAGATCTATTCTCTACTCGTATTTTGGCTTATATCTACTACAGATCTGGGATAGGAAGGTACTTGGGAACACTTCTGGCAAGTAAATCTTTGGTGGTAAGTACTCGGATCTTATCTTCCATTAATTGGTGATTCAAGAAAAGCCAAAAACCCCTAACTTCATGGGGTGGCTATCGATTAAGGCTAAAGGCTTTATTGGTTTTATTTTCGGTTTATGATGTGTTAGTGTAGACTGGAGGCTATCAATCAAGGGGTATTGGAGGCTAGGACCATTGGAGCAACTAGATCTAGATCTAGTTACTATTTTCGGCAAAGGTAAGGGACTAAGGGCCTTAGGTGGTATTGGCTGAATATGGTAAGTGTGAGTTAGATTGGTTTCGTTGATTTGTGGTTAATAAGTGTAATCTAAATGACTGTAGGTTGATCGTTCGAGGGGTTCTGCAAATCTCGCAAATTAGGTATGTAAACGACACCCACTAGTAGACTTGATCGGCACAAGCCGAAATGCTGAAATTCAAGCATTTCGTGGGCTTGCGAGCATGCGAGCGCTCGTGGGTCGGTTAAAACGATAAAATCGATTATCGCAAATGGTAAGGAGGTTGTGTGCGAGATTTCACTCATGTTGATGAATTTAGGCCTCGAGGGGCTGAATTTGGGCCCAATGGGCTTATGGTGCCATATGGGTGAAAACAAGGGTAAGTGCATTCTGACAGACGGAGTGACAATATGCTAAAATGAACATAAAAGTTAGGCTTAGTGGGCCGTAATAGTTAGTGGTCACCATAGGGCCTATTAGGGGTTTTAGGGCACGATAACTCTAAGTTGACTAAATGGGCTAAATAAGTTGCCTGGATGATTTTTGGACTGTTAACAACTAAAATGTGCTTAAAACCCTAAAAAATGGTACATTTACTGAAATACCCCTTAAGGGTGGGAAATTACTATTTTACCCTAGTACAAAATGACCATTATACCCCTAGGGTTAAATCTGACTGAAATGCATGCTAAATTAATTTGTTCACTGTATGCCATGACATGCTATACTATTGCATGGGATTGGGTTTATGATGGACGAAGTGCTAAGTGGCAATGCTATGTTTACTGAAAGGGGCTTTGCCTCGTTTCACTGTTAGTGGCTTGGCCACGTTATCTAATTAAGCAGCCATGCTGCGACTGTGGTGTGTAGGGCCGGGTGGGTTGAGTTATTCCCCACATGGTGTGTAGGGCTGGTACGGGTGGTGTGTAGGGCTAGATTTGGGCTGGGCTTTGCATACATGCATAATTTCTATTCTGTTACTGTTACGGGCCTAAGGGCCGTACTGAATTTCTGAATAGGGCTAAAGCCCAGTTAATATTGTTTACTAAATAGGGCTCAGGCCCAGTTAATACTAAATCTGGATAGGGCTTAGGCCCAGTAAGCTTGAACTGATTTGGGCTCTGGTTGGGTTTAGCTTACATACTGAGTTTTCCAAACTCACCCCCTTCTCTTTATCTATGCAGGTGAGCCCTAAACTAGTAGACTTGGAGCTGGAGGGATTCGGAGTGGCCACGTGAGCTGCAGTTGGTTTCACTTTCCTAAGTTATTTTTATTTTTAGTATTTTATTTAAATTATTTTCTTTTCAATTTTTGATTTGTAATAAGGCAGCTCTTAAGTATTTTATTCTGGTTTTCATTTCTTTTATTATAACTTGCTCAAATAGACTAAGGCTGCACGGGTTTTTATTTAAAATTAATCAACGTTTTCAAAATATAAACACGTATCAAATGGATAACGTAAAGTCAGACAAGACCTTGAGATAAAATAAACTTTAAACTGGTAGTGGATAGGACTTTCACAAATTAAAACTTGGATTTCTTTCAAAACTTTAATAACGGTTTTGCAAACACACCCTGATCGTAATAACTAAAGAATGTGTTTCAATCCATCGTTGATGTGACACACCAGACTTGGCCATAACGTCTGGGCCGGGTTTGGGTTGTTACAAAATCTGAGTGTTATAAGCTATAAAACAAGATCAAAAGGGAGGCTGTGAATCAAAAGGGAGGCTGTGAATCAAAAGGGAGGCTGTGAATCAAAAGGGAGGCTGTGAATCAAAAGGAAAACAACCAGAAAATTCAGGTGAAGCTGATGTTGTAGAAGACTATAGCGATGGTGAACTTCTAGTCACTTTTATCAACAATTCTAAAGTGAACGAGGAGTGGATCCTTAATTCCAGCTACACCTTCCACATGAGTCCCAATTGAGATTGGTTTACAACTTACGAAACAGTGTTTGAAGATGTTATTTTGATGGGAAATAATGCTTCGTGTAAAATCACAGGTGTTGGAACAATTAAAGTTAATATGTTTGATGGAGTTGTCAGAATACTTAGTGACATATGACATGTTCCAGAATTGAAGAGAAATTTAATTTCGTTGAGTACTCTTGATTCAAAAGGGTACAAATACACAGCTGAAAGTGGGGTTTTGAAGATTTCCAAAGGTTCCCTCATTGTGATGAAATGGTAGAGAAAGACTGCCAAGTTATATGTTTTGCAGGGTTCTACTGTTACCGGTGATGCAGCTTTCGCTTCCTCTTCCTTGTCAGATGATGATATTACTAAACTTTGGCATATACACCTAGAGCATATAAGTGAGAATGGCATGGTAGAATTGAGCAAAAGAGGACTTCTTGTTAGGCAAGGAATTTGCAAACTGAAGTTCTATGAGCACTGCAGTTTTAGGAAGCAAAAGAGAGTTCAATTCACCAGAGGAATCCATAACAAAGGGAACGTTGGAGTATATACATTTTGATCTATGTGGGGCTATCCAGAGTGCCTTTGAGAGGTGGAGCTAATTATATGCGAACTTTTATTGATGATTTTTTTAGAAAAGTTTAGGCATTTTTCCTGAAGTAGAAAAGCGATGTGTTTTCCGCATTTAAGTCTTGGAAAACTATGATTGAAAAACATATGGGAAAACAAATAAAATACCTCCATATAGATAATGGTTTAGAGTTCTATTCTAATGAGTTTAATAAACTGTGCAAGTCAGAAGAGATCGTGAGACACTTGACAGTTCGTCATACTCCACAACAAAACGGCATTGCAAAACGAATGAACAAAATGATCATGGAGAAGGTTCGATGTATGTTGTCAAATGCCAATTTACCAAAGTCATTTTGGGCCGAAGCAGCCTCTACTGCATGTTTTTTGATCAACTGATCTTAATCCGTTGCCATTGAGAAAAAGACTCCACAAGAGGTATGGTCTAGTAATCTTGCTGACTATTCTGATTTAAAGATCTTTGGGTGTCCTGCGTATGCTCATTTTGATAATGGAAAATTGGAACCGAGATCCATTAAATGTGTTTTTCTTAGTTATAAAGCTGGTGTAAAAAGGTATAAGTTATGGTGTCCTGAAAATAGAAAATATGTGATTAGCAGAGATATTATTTTTGATGATACTGTTATGCTACCTAACTTATCTCTTACAGACTCATCCAATAAAGAAAACCAAAAGTAGGTGGAGCATCAGATTAATCTAGAATCTACAACAGAGTCGACTCCTCAAGCTAATACAAAAATTCAGAATAGACTTACTTCTTCACCACAATACTCTATTGCCAAAAACAGAACTAGAAGAGAAATTAAACCTCCAAAGAAGTATGATGAGGCTAATCTAGTTGTTTATGCTTTAAATGTGACTGAAGATATAGATGCAAACCAAGAGCCATCTAATTATTCTGAGGCGGTTAACTGTGAAGACTCAAAAAAGTGGATGTTTGCTATGCAAGAGGAGATAGAATCACTCCACAAAAACATAACATAGGATCTTGTGAAACTTCCTAAAGGTAAAAAGGCTATTCGTTGTAAATGGGTGTTTAAAAAGAAAGAAATAATTCTAGGAATTGAAGAATCTAGAAATAAAGCAAGGCTTGTTGCAAAGGGTTACAATCAAATTCTAGAAGTGGACTTCATAGATGTATTCTCCCCAGTTGTGAAGCATAGTTCGATTCCAGTTTTGCTTGGTATTGTGGCCATGCATGATTTGGAGCTTGAGCAGTTAGATGTAAAAACTATATTTTTGCATGGAGAACTTGATGAGGATATTTACATGCAACACAGTCTTAAAAAAAAGGACTATGTTTGTTTGCTGAAAAAGTCCCTTTATGGTTTGAAACAGTCACCGAAACAGTGGTACAAAAGGTTTGATTCCTTTTTGACTTCTCATGATTTCAAAAGAAGTAGCTTTGACAGTTGTGTTTACTTTAAGAAAAATAGTGATGGTTCTTTTGTGTATCTTTCTTTATGTTGATGACATGTTGATAGTAGCAAAAGATAAAGAAGAGATAAGAAAGGTCAAAGCCCAACTAAGTGAAGAATTTGAGATGAAAGATTTGGGACCAGCAAAGAAGATACTTGGTATAGAGATTCTCAAAGATAGAAAATGTAACACCCTACAACCCGAATCCGTCACCGGAATGGCCATAAGGCATTACAACCCAAACTCACTTTCTGAGCATTTCACATACATGCGAATAAGTATATAAATCATACACTTAAATAATTCAACCTTGCTATATTCAACTATCAACTATCAATGAAAACCCATTAAACCATATGCAAGCTCGTACATATAAATGGATATAACTAAAATCTCAAGAATTAATTTAAAATCATACGAATATGGGTTGTACATTTATTTGGAGTGAAACTTTTACCATAGGCCGAAAACAACTAAATTTGAGACCAAATGATTCATACAATAGTTACAACACTTAACATAAGATTTATTAGTCATATGAATAAAAATCTTCTTTAGTCGAACTAAAAAAAAAAATTTATTCAATTATCTCATATTTTCAGGCTTTAAACTAATAACCAAACAATTATACTAAACATAGGATTCATTTCAAATTTTCTAACATGGATAACTAAACTCACCATAGTCCTTGCATATATAAATGTAACATCCAAAGGAAACTCACCTTCATTTCATCATTGGAAACATTAATTAACCTTCCACTCCCACATTCTCTAATTTGTCTAATTAATCACAAAGAATAATCCATCATTCATATCATAAGTAAGCATACCATTTAACAAAAATTTAAACATTTTAAGTTTTAAAAAAAAAAAAAAAAACTAGATAATGTGCCATTTTCGCATGGCTCATCATGTGAATATTTACATTACTCCAAAATATAATATTCCAACTTTGTCTAACATATACATGCCATAAATTTAAACTTAAAGTCTTACTAAAGATACCAAAATACTGTTGATAGATGTGATGACTTTAGAAATAGTCCCGAGCTCACGACGGATCAAGATCTAAACAAAGATGAGCAAACAACCCAAATGAGATTTTTTTTCTCAGTAAGTCATAAGCAATTTAGACAAAGCAATTCCAATTATTATACACGAGAGATATTTATAGCTAAACAAACTTTTACCGAACATATATATAACATATCTAGAAGGAATATTATACCTAAGTCACATATCCCATAAATTATTTAACTCAATCACAAGCTATGTTAGTTTTCAACTATGCGAATCTTCAATCCCATAGTGAACTATTTTTATACTTTATTCAAACCTACTCTCAATAAGCCGTATGCCTATACTTGTCCTCCCACATCCGCATACAAGGACATGAATGAGTAGATATATATATATATATATTTATATATATATATATATATATATATTCATGTACATACCGCACATAAATTCCTTGGTTTCATTTGGAATCCATATGATCTTAGCCATTTCGCACACATATTGCTTATAATCGATCTCGCACACATAGTGCTCGATAAATAAACTCACACACATATTGCTTTTAACCAATCTCGCACACATAGTGCTCGGTAAATAAATTCGCACACATAGTGCATAAGTTCACTCGCACACATAGTGCCAATTTTTCCTTACGCACACATAGTGCTGCCTTTTTCGCACACATAGTGCCCTTTTATTCATGCATACACGTGTACTTAATATATATATCTGGAATCCACACTAGCACATTAATTTACTGCCATAAATTCATTAATACTTCATCTATACAACAATCTCTCCGTTTAGAAGTTTACAATTTATAAGCTACGTTTATTCCAAGCATACATATTAATCTAGGTATTAATTGCTTAATACTTACCTCTTGCTCAATGAAATAGCTCTGTTCGGCTACTCGTTAATCTTTGCTTTCCCCTTATTCGACTCTACTCCTCTAGGCTCTTGAGCTTCAATAATTAAATTAACTAGTTTTAATCACTTTGCTAATTCATGTAAAAATCAAGTTAATGATGCTTTCCTACCACAAGGGACATACGGTACTTCAAATTTTCATTACATTATATAAGCATCAATTTGGACCGTTCCCTATTGTCATACTCATTCGAAAATATAATAACCATATTAACAGCACGTCATTAAAAATTTCAACAATCAAAATCGAATGTCATTTGTAGTTACCAATGGCATCTCATTTGTAATATTCACACTCATTCATTTGTGCAAGTTTTATTTAACAATTTCATCACTACCCTTAACCAAAATAAATTCTCCTTCCTAATAACCTATTGGCAATTTGACACTCTATAACAACTCATTTCATAACACTTGTTCAATACCTTAATTTAGATCACATTCGGCACTTATGCACACCAAGGTTAATGACTATACATTCATTTCTAAAAAAACCGAATATAATTCTTCCATTTTACCTACTAACCGATTTTTTTCTTAACTCTTTTAAAACCACATTTCTCAAATTTCATCAAGCTCATAATCATCTACCATCATCATTCATTGTAGAACATTAAAGCTTAGCAATCCAATCTATTAAAGTCATAGCCGAATACATACTTCATTACCATTTCTAAAAATCAAAGCTTGGGCTAGTTATAATACTAGCTAACAACTCAAGATATGCTAAAATCCACAAAGAAAAGCATCAAACATACCTTGAATTTGATCTACTAAGTGCCGAATACATTCACCCTTTATCCTTTATTTCTTCCTTGGAGAAATCGGCAAGAACAAGGAACACTTTCATGACTCTTTTATGTTTTATTATTTAACTTATATTCACTTGATCTTTTACTATATTAACCCTTACTAAAACACACATGAAAGACGTTTAAAAAGGGGTTTTGCCGTCCATCACATATATGTGTACTTTATATATATATATATATATATATATATATATATATTCACCACTTTCATATATTATAAGCATATTATATATATAAAATATATATAAACCATATTTTTAAGTCTTTAAATATTATTCATGCAAAATACATAATAGTCTTCCTCCCACCCCCACTACCGTATACTCAAGAATTGAATGGTTTTATTACCATTTAAATCCTCCACCTTGGTAATTCACTAAGTTGGCTACTTTGAAATTCACCTACTTTATTTTCAAAGTTTATCAAATAAATCCTTCTTAAATAAATTAAGTCACAATAATCAAATTCCCATACCAATTTATTTACGTATGCTAATTCACGTATAATAAACACAAAATATGGCATTTAATTATTTTTTTTCTAACTCGGCTTCGTGGTTCCGAAACCACTTTCCTACTAGGGTTAAATTAGGGCTGTAATAGAAAAGCAAGTAAATTGTACCTAAGTCAGAAGGGGTACATTGAGAAAGTTCTTTGCAGGTTCAATATGCAAAGTGTTAAGCTTGTTAGTTCTCCTTTAGCAGCCCATTTCAGACTTTCATTGGCTTTGTCTCCACGATCAGATGATAAGATTGAGTACATGTCACATGTTCCATACTTTAGTGCAGTGGGATCTCTCATGTATGCTATGGTTTGTTCACGTTCAGATTTATCATATGCAGTCAGTACAGTTAGCAGACACTTGGTGAATCCTAGTAAAGAACATTGGAAAGCAGTTCAGTGGATTTTAAGATACTTACGAGGTACTATTGATGTTTGCTTACAGTTTGGAAGAACTAGAGATGGAGTTATTGGGTATGTTGATGCTGATTTTGCTGGAGACCTTGATAGAAGAAGATCTCTCACAGGTTATGTCTTTACAATCGGAGGTTGTGCAATCAGTTGGAAAGCCACTTTGCAAACTGCAGTTGCTTTTTCTACCACTGAAGCTGAGTACATGGTGATTATTGGGGCTTGTAAAGAAACCATTTGGTTGAAGGGACTCTTTAGTGAATCAATGAAGGCTTTTCTTGGGCAAAATCTTGGCCAAGATTTTTACCAGGAATTGGTTCCAATACCTTTCCACTACGCAACGTCACTGCATTTGCGTGTTGTCTTGGGTTCAGTTCTATTTGTGATAGCAGCTTCCCTTGAGAGTTCAATTTCTCAATTGATATGGTCAATTCTCTTATATACGCCCCAATTTTCTGTTGAAAATCATTCGTTTACTGTTGGAAATCAAGGACATTAGCCGCTAATTTATTGACCAAAGTTTCTAGAGAATCACCTGAATCTTACGGCTGTGGTGGGAGTTGATTTTGGTATGGCTGGTCATATCGTGGGTTGGCTCCATAACTCAAGTTAGGATGGTCTCTCCATCCTAGATTGTAAGTGTTAGCGTAGGGGTCGTATCGCCTTTGTAGGGGCCCAGGAAAGTTTCCCACGGCATCCAAATGAGTCATAGTATCATCATACAAACTAGGACTTGCATCAATTGTATGCTCAAGTGTAGCACATATTCCGCATAATCGGGCTAATTTTGCTTTTTTTTGCCACAAGAGAATTCAAAATATTAGTAAGTCTATCAACTTTATCTTCTAAGGTTGAATTACTTAGCTGGTGAACCCTTTTAAGGGGTTTAGGATTAGCTCAAAATTGCTGAGTATTTGCAGTTATCGTGGATATCAAGTCCCTTGCTTGTTGAGGAGTCATTTTGACCAATGCTCTTCCACTGGCGGTATCCACCATATTTATCTCCATGGGCTTTAAGTCTTCATAAAAGTATTGGAGCAGAAATTGTTCCATTATACCATGTTGTGGGCAGCTTGCACACAATTTCTTGAATCGCTCCCAATAGTCGTAAAGAGACTCTACTTCTTTTTACCTTATTCCTACGATCTCCTTTCTTAGCTCAGTTACTCGCGATGATGGAAAAAACCAATTGAGAAACAAACGAGAAAGATCTGCCCAAGTTGTAATAGATCCAAGGGGTAAATAAAATAGTTATTCCCTAGCTAAATCTGCTAAGGAAAAAAGGAAAGCATGTAATTTGATTTGATCCTCAGTTACCCCCTGAGGTTTCATGCTAAGACAAATCATATGAAACTTTTTTAGATGTTTGTAGGGATTTTCATTCTGCAACCCACGAAAAGTTAGCAGTAACTGGATTAAACCTGACTTTAGTTCAAAATCAGTATCCATAGTAGGATACGCAATGCACAATGGCGGTTGTTCTGCCGGAGCTTTGGCCAGTTGCCAAATTGTTTGAGCCATTGGTTGATGTGCTAGATTTGGGTTTTCATTAACCCTAGCGTTAAACACTTCTTTTGGTGAGTCGATTTCTACTTTCTCGCTTTCAAGTGTTTGAGTAGGGTTTTTGTTAACCCTAAACTCTACTTCATCGTCGACTTCGATTTCTGGTGGTGGGTTACTTTGAGTCCTAACCACTGCTGACTGCTTTTTCCTTAACTTTGTTTCCTTGCTATTAGCTCTCGCAGTCTTCTCTATTTATGAATCAAACACAAGAGTACTTAGAGCAGATTAGGTCATAAGAAACAAAAAAAAAAAAAGATTAGTACTTTATTGGTCCCCGGCAACGGCGCCAAAATTTGATACGGTCGTTGAAGTACCAAATATATCTTATCCCTAATAAATAATGAAAAAGAATAGTATAAGGGAAGTAGGGTCAAATCCTCAGGGACCAGATTTGCACAAATGCTTGTTCCTCAAAATCCCAAACAGAGCCGTGCCCAAGAAAACCTGCGTTCTTGAAAAAATAAAAAAAATAGAATTAAAGGTTTTGATCTGGGAAAAATAAAATAAAAACAGAATTAAAAATTGATTTGAAATTGTGGAAATTGAAACTAAAACAGTAGAGATAAATAGAGTTGAGGAAAAAAAACCTTCGGTTGGCTCGATCCACCTTAGATTCAATCATCGGCTTTTAGATGATCCTTCTCAAACAAAATAAGTTAGTTATAGTGGAAGAGGACGCCTACAAGCACCAGCTCCAAGAATTTAAACTTACGATTTAACGGAACCTGACTCTAGCCAATAATCGCTTCTGTGGAATCATCTTATGCTAGATCATCACTTCTCAATGGCGAATCTCACGTCATTTTGTCTCTTGGGCTCGCCAACCTCTAATACAGTAAGTTAACGAACCGACTGTGTAACCTTCCCAAAATATACAAAGCGGTCGCCTTTGCACACGTTGAAAAGATCATCTTTTAAGGGACATGGACGGAAGCGTCAACCCCGTAATGCGGAGAAACGATGAATATTCGTCGAGAAGGCTAAGTATAGATTCTAAGCCTCAAGAACCCTTTTTGGGGAACTTTAACAATTTTTAGCTAGATAACTTTAGTGGCTCGTGATTTTTTGGAAAAGGAAATAAACTTAATGGAAACGAAATTTTTATTGAAAAATATGGAAAGAACAAAGGCTAAACTTTTTGGGAGTATTTACAGAAAAAAAAAAAAAGATGTTGTCAATTTGTGTCACTCCATCCCCTATTTATAGTACTAGAAAATCTAGTCTATTTCTAATTAAATTCTAAAAGATAAATACAAATAAATAAAGAAAATTAAAGATAAATAAAGATAAATCCTAAAATTAAATCTAATTAATAATCATTAATAATTATCCTAATATAATTGGAATTAAAATAGAGTCTTGTGATATAAAATATCTTCTTTGCATTTTTGGCCTTATATCTGCCATACTTGCATTTTCGGTACCACCTTTTTTCTGATGTCGCATGTTGGCCCATTTTATCTTTAAATTCACGCTTTTTTCCCCTAAATTACTTTTTGCCTCCAATTTAGTCCCTACAAGATAAAAGATTATAAATAGCTCAATTTAGTAGGATCATACTCACAATTAACACATAAAAATATGACATTCTAGAGTATTATCACGGTGGCCCTTTTTTATTGACATAATAATAAATTTAACCCTTCTATGTTTACAGATTCTATCAGTTCAATCCTGAATCTACAAAATTTAACAAATTTAACCCTCAACTTAACACATTTTGCCAATTAGTCTTCATTCTTAAAAATTAAAAATTAAAGAAATTTTAAAAAATATTTAAATTTTCATTTTTTTATTAAAAAAAGAGATTTTTTTTATATTCAAAGCCTTTTTAATCATATTGTCTACAGTTATAAGTGCCATATCTGTATAAATTTTACAAACATTTTAACGCCAATTATGCATATAATTGAATTGAAGTTTATTTACATTGCATATTCGTTTGACCCTTTGAATGTTTACTCAGACCTTGTCATTAAGCTAACCATGCCACCTAACTTAAAATTCTTTTTTTGCTTCAAACAAGACTTTAGAGAAAAATATACACCCAAATACCATATAAAAACTTTTTAAAAAAATCAAAAAGAAAAAATGAACCGAGCATAACCAACAATACTTATTTGATTTAGATTGGTTTGGTTATCCATGATAATGGAGTTCAATTAAAAAAGAAAAGAAAAACAACCTAATCCTTTGGTTCAAAAAGGAAACGCAGGTTTTTTATGTAGGCAAGTGACAAAGATGAGGAAACATCACCATTATATGATATCCAATCCAATGTTATGTCAAAATTCTCTACATTTAAGAACAGGGTCTCCAAATAAATATCTAACACTCTATCTCTCAAGCACTTCACCACCTCAAGATTGGTTCAAGCTAAAAGTATGTATGTCCTGGAAATACAAATCCAACAACTAAACAGATCAAATGCTGTAGTTTCAAGTTGCTAAATGCTCCCAAGTTTAGAATTATTTGTATGTAAAATCCTTAATTCAACAGCAGTTGTAAAATTACAAACCAAAAGATTTTCTACTGGAGAAACTGCCATTAAGATAATATTAAAACAAATGTGAAAAAGAAAAGGAGATCAAAAGTTCCACAGAGAAATGAGGCAGAAGGAATGAAATCAGTGCTAAACATACACAAAAACAAAAATGCATGTGCACAAGAGAAAACGCCTGTTCTGGCCAAAAGCTGCAAGCAAACAGAAACGAACTGCAAAAGAATGAGAAGAAAATTTTACCTTTGGCTGTATTCAGCAATTTCGATCAAATGCAGCTCCAAACCAGTTCTTCAAAGGCTAGTTTTTCTTTAGGTACCCCTATCCAACACTCATGTCCAAAACATATTTAGATATGGATACGAGGACTAGACCCTCCAAATATATTAAAAATTTAGAAAGATTAAACATTCCCACCTCTAGCACTTACTACCATCTGACAGTCACACCATAGCCTAAGTAACATAGTTTTAAGTTGTTCTTGTAATACCAAAAAGCTCTGCTCAGAAATAGCTTCTTTCTTGTTGAAAATTGTCATTTTGTTGATATTAAAGACCAAAATTCTTAATATAATACCATAAATGAATGTCTGGTATAAGTACTATGTGCTGAATATAGAACATCAGAAGTATCTAAAAGAGATTCTGAGTAAAGTTTGAAGTGACCTTAACGTATGAGAATGTATCTGGCGATTTCCTGACTTATTTCCCAAGATGGTTAACCGGAAGAAAGAAAACAGAAAGACAATAGGTAGGAATATAAAAATAATAATAATCTACGATCAAATGAACTACAAAACCATGTCATTTAGAAAAGGGGAAAAAGAAAATATGAAGATCAAGATGGACACAACCGCTTCTAATTCAAGCAAACACTTGAATCGTTCTCAGTTGAAGTCTTTCAATCTTTTTTTGAGCATGTCCATTGATTTCTTCCGTGAACTTGTTTTTGTATTTCTGGTTGAAAGGCTCCCAAAGATCCCATCTGCTGAGTCCTTGAATTTTTCGACAATGCTAGCCACTTTCTTACGATCCAAAGCATTGTAGGACTTCTCCCATATTACAAGATCTGCGAAATTCTCTGGCTGGCTGCTGGACAATAGGTTTATCAACTGCCGGGCTTCTATCAAGCTACTTCGAAAACTACCTTCCTTGTATACCTCACTTAGGCCTGTGCTGTGAAACCTCTCATCAGCAAAACTCTCTAACTTCTGTAGATCCTGGTTGATAACCATGACTGCATTGGCATTAAACCTCTTCACACTATCACTGAGAAATGCAGCCACAATAGAGTTGGAAATATGCTCAAGAGCTCCACAACCAACCGTGTATAAAGCATCCAATGGCAGAAGTTGCAGTGCTGTTGAGAAAACAGTGTCAAGGCAAAAGACCACCTCATTCATGTACTCACTATTATTTTCGGATATCTCTTCGGCTGTCCAGTTTATATTTTCTGTAAGCGCCAAGAACTCATCTAACTTACTATTTACCAAATTCACGACAGCCAGATAAGCTGCATGTCTCGAAGTTTTAAAGACCGCCTTGGCAGTCAAACTGGCCTGAGGCCTCTCAACTGATCGAACTGGAATCCCACAAAGATGTGCAGCATGTTGAAGGAAAAAGTCACAAGATCTTTCAAGAAATGGTATATTTTCAGCAATCTGCATGGCTTGAGATACAGCAATGCCGTCACTCTGGACCGTAGTCACTACAACTTCATTAAGCACATCAATCAAGAGCTTGTCCAAATACTTTCTTGCTGCATCATAAAAATTAGAATTCACTCCAAAAGACAAGTAATCAACTGAGCTTTTGATGAATGATCGAACAATGCGGCAGCAATCAGGCACCATAGAAGAGAATGGTGCAGTATATGGAAAAGCTGGCATTACATCTGAAGTCTGAAGATGAAATGCCAAAACATTATTTTCATAGTCAGAATCCTTCTTCATTACCATCTTGTTATAGGAATCATTAGATAGAACATTGCTAATTTGCTGACGGCACTCTTCAAAAAGAAGCTCATGGTATTTGTCTCGGCTATTGTCCAAGACCTCAAGAATTGAACTCACTTCATACCCATACTGCCTAAGTGTAACCCCAAGAAGAGCGATATAATCCTTCACCAAGAGAAGATGCGTTGCAGAATCCATATGAGAAAATTGTTCTTCCAAGACTGACACCACTTTTGCAACAGTTGTCTCCCACATTGTCTCAACTTGATCGGCAGACAACAAGCCCCCAGAAGTCCTCAAGACCCTGTTTTCCACAATAAAGTAGCCTGCAATTTGAGCTAGGTAGGTTTGATATGATTCAACAAATGGTTGTGGGGAAGAGATTTGCAAGTCTGAATTGAGTTGTAATAGACGATTTTTGTAGTAGTATCTACGGAATTGCTCTTGGATTCCAAGACAGGAATGGATGTGAGATGCTCGATAAAGAGGTGTAAGATCAAACTTCAAAACAGAATCTTCATCAACTTCTTCAAAATCTAATGAATATAGCACATCACCTAAGCCAGAAACGTTCAGCTCCTCGGCTTTTCTCTGCCGTTCAAGCATCTCTTCATCTCTCTGGCGTGCAGATGCAGCATGACCGATTGCAGTCTGCCCAATATCCTTGGCAGAACTCCTAATGTGAAGTAGCCACTCGTTAAAGTCTGCAGTCACTTTCTTTTCAATATGAGCTTTTATTATAGGAATATTCTTCCCTATCATTATTTTGATTGCATTTACAGGGATATTCTGCAAGTAGTTTGTGTCAATCAAATCTACAGTTTTCAATGCCAAGAAAATCTGGCCTTCTGAAAGGTGAGTATTGCATTTGACACATAGCTCCAAGACTTCAATACAAATCTTGGACATGCTAATAGCTTCAGCCACATTTTTCTTAATCGAAAAAGACTCAAGGAGCTCTTCAAGTTTCACCAAAAGAGCACTCCCAACGTCCTGCAACTTAAAATTATCACTGGAAAGATCACTTTTAAGTTCTTCGGCATCAACCAAGACGCCACGAAGTTCATCAACGGCAAGAATGAATTCCTCGTAGTGAGCCTTGCAGAGCTCCTCAATTTCGGCTTCTTTCTTTTTCAGAATATGCTTCAGCTGGTGAACAAGAGCCTCAGGCCGCCCCATTTCGAAGGCATGTCGAACAAGAGGACCCAAATCATCCCCATTCCCGATCAAGGTGGCGAGTACCGAGTCTTCCCCTGTATCCCCATTCTCCATAGCACCTCTCTTCTTGGGTTTGGAATCCATTGTTCAATAAACAAATCAAACAAAACACTGCAAACAAAAAGTATTAAAAAAATAAAAAAGAAAACATAAACTCAATCAGGAGGACAGCATAGAGTAGAGACTAAGTTGTAAAATTTCTTCTATGAAGCACTCTGCTTTTATGACCCAAAATTAATCAGAAGTTTTTAAGGAACATAAGCAAAAACAGCAAAGAATAAATACCCTAATAATGAAAAGAAGAAGCATTAATAGTACCTGAAGAAGAAGGCAGAAGAGTGTTGGATCTGAGTTTGGTGGGTTAAAAGGTAAAGCTGGGGGTTTCACTTTTCTTGTAAATTTCGTCACATTATAATAGAAACTCAGAAAATGAAAATCAAGTCATCGTTGTTGTCGTCGTCGTCGTCGTTGTCGCTTTTTTTTCGTTCTTTTCTCTTTTGTCGGAATAAAAATGGAAAATATAAATTCATTTTCTAAATGCTTAAGAAGAATATTACAAGGAAACAAATTGGCAATAAAATAAGAAAATATAATCTTTATTCATTGTTCAATAAATTTGTATGAAATAAATGTAAAAAGTTTATATAAGATGACAATGATTCTTTGGTTAAGCAGTAAAGTTAAAATATTTAATATTCTTCAATTAAAAAATTCTATATTTTTATATTTATTTTAGGTTTAAATGGTATTTTTTATTTTTTTAATAATATTTATTTATAATTTATAATTTAATATATATAAAAACAAATTTAGAAGAACTTAAATTAACATTTAAAATATTTATAATTTAATTTAAAATTATTATTTATAAGTCTATTTAAAAATAAGTTGTGATAATTTTTTCCACTTTAAAATAGAGTCATAACTTCAATAAAAGTTTAAGTATATAAATTATAATAAGTCAAAATAAACAATAGTTAATGTTAAAATATTTTTTTTAAAAACTCTAGAATATTTTTATTTTTTATAAGTAATTTTTTTTTATTTTCATATTTTTTATCGTAATAAAATGAAGTTATAGTTTCAATATAAGTCTAATAATATAAATAGAAAATTAATTTTATCTTTTAATTATAACTTAATTAATGTTAGAGTTATATATCAATTAAAATTTAAGTTTAAATCTATAAATAGCACACATTTAGTTGTATCTAAGAAAAATTCATCAGTAAAAAGAATGAAATTTGTTAGTATTAATAAGTTAAAAAGTATCCCAAAAAGAAATATTCAAGAGCACTAGAGAGATATGTAAGATCGTTTTAATTGATGATGACATAATAAAATATTGTAGGGGATAAACCCGATTAAACAACGAATAAAGTGAAAAAAACAAAAATCAAAAATATCAAATACATAAATTTTATGTGGAAAAACTCATCAAAAGAGGATAAAAATCACGGGTAAAAAGAGATTTCACTATAATAAAAGAGAGAACAAAATATGGAGAGAATTAAAAGAAAACCTGAAGCTTCACAAGAAAAAACCCTTCGAAATAAAGAACAAAATTCTTTCAATCTAAATATTTTATTGTGTAAAACCTAGAGCAACTAAGACCTATTTATAGGTTTAAATTCGTAGCATATACGACTATAATAGCTCTAGATTAATTAAAGTTTAAGTGGGAAACTAAAAACAGAGTTTAATTGGAAGAAGAAAAGCCAAAATAAATATTGGTTAAAATAAAATGCATTCTCCCACAAATCTCCACCTTGACTTATATAAGGACCCACTCCCTTGCTGAGCCCTGTTACGGGCTTAACTGATTCTTCGTCAGTTACTTACCAAGTTCAAGCAATGTCAAACTTTGAAACTAGAAGGCTCTTTGTTAACATGTCGATTGGATTGTGTTCTGTGCCAATTTTAAGAATCTGAATATCCCCTTGAATGATCACCTCTTGAATAAAATGATAACAAATGTCTGTGTGCTTTATTATCTCATGATGTATTTGATCTTTGGTGAGATGTATGGCACTTTAAATATCACAATATACGACAGTTGCCCCTTTTTCACTTACTAGTTCACTAAACAGGCCCTTTAACCAAATTGTTTCTTTTACTGCTTCTGTAATTGTCGTGTATTCTACTTCAGTAGTCGACAAAGTCATTGTAGCTTGAAGTGTCGCTTTCCAACTAATAGCACAATTCCCAAAAGTAAATAGGTAACCTGTGAGAGACCTTATTCGATCTGAGTCTCATGCATAATCAGAATCAACATATCCGACTAGATCCTTTTGAGTTCTTCCAAACTCTAAACACATGTTAGAAGTATCCTGTAAATATTTGAAAATCCACTTAATTTCATACCAGTGTAACTTACCAAGATTTTTCATGTATCGACTAACAATATGTGAAATATCGGGACGAATGTATACCATTGCATACATCAAGCTTCCAAAACTACGCTTGAATAAGGTACTTTTAACATGTACCTTTCATCTTCTTCATTTTATGGGAAATCTGAAATTGAGAGTTTAAAGTGTGCAGCTAAAGGAGTACTTACAGTTTTACATATTGCATCTCAAACTGCTCAAGGATCTTCTTGATGTACCTTTATTGAGATAAAAACAATTTCTTGAAATGTTTATCTCTTAAAATTTCCATCCCAAAATTTTCTTTGTTGTACCTAAATATTTCATCTCAAACTTAGAGTTAAGCATGGTTTTAAGATGATAAATTTTAGATGAATTCTTAGCCGCAATTAACATATCATCAACATAAAGCAGCAAATATATAAAAGAATCATCATCAAAACATTGTAGATAAACATAATTGTCATACTAACTTCGAGAAAAACTAATACTCAACGTGAAGAAGTCACACTTTTTATACCACTATCGAGGAGATTAATTCAAATCGTACAAAAACTTTTGTAAAAGACAGACATGCCTTCAAATTTTAAGCCTTCTGGTTGTTACATGTAGATATCCTCCTCAAGTCACCATGAAGGAAAGTAGTCTTTACATCTAACTGTTCTAACTTAAGATTATTTGATGCAACAAGGGCCAAAAGCGCCCGAATAGACATATGTTTCACAATGAAAGAGAAAACATCACGAAAATCAACTCTTTCCACTTGATTGTAGCCCTTTCCAACTAGTCTTACCTTGTACATAGTGTCATTAGGACATGAACCTACCTTCTTTTTATTGGCAACTAACGATTCTTTTACCAATGGGTGGTTTAACTTGTAACACCCCTTACCCGTATCTGACGCTGGGGTAGGGTACGAGGCGTTATCAGACGACAACACAACCAATCATACATTATTGAGCTATAAATTTCACTCCGATTTAAAACTTTTCAACTCCCACTTTAAAGTCCCTTATATGGGCCTACGATGCCCAAAACATACTTTAGGAATGATTCAGGACTAAATCGAGATCTTTGGAACACCTATAAATTTTTATCTTCAAAACAGTGTCACATGCCCGTGTGACATGGGACACACCCGTGTGGGCAGGCTGTGTGGTCACACACGCCCGTGTCCCAGGCCATGTTAAAAACACTGAGCATTCTGTTTATAACGTCAGCATACCCTTAAGGGCACACTGCCAAGTCACACGCCTGTGTGCTAGGCCGTGTCCCCCACACGGCTGAGACACACGACCGTGTCCCTGCCCGTGTGGCCAACCCTTAGGATATTTTCCAACACGTCCGTACTTGATTATAACTTTAATGTCACTTTTCATGACATAACAAGGCTATCTAACGCATACATATTCTACTTAACAAGTCATAGTACACCATTTATTCAACCATGAATTGAACTTTTCGCAATTTATAACATAATGAATTTATTAACCGTATATAATGGCATTATACAATAGTAACTCCAACTATCGTAAGTCAATATTCTAAACTAACTCATGACCATATATACCCATGACTTAATTTCCTATACATGTCATACTCTTAAATATTAGAAAATCATCGATACCTAAAGTGCACGATCAATAGTGTGATAGATTCTCCAGCGACTTCCAACCTGAGCTAACCTAAATACCACACAAGCAACAAAAATAACGAAGTAAGCATTAAGCTTAGTAAGTTCATATGTAAATAACAATAATAATATTTAGCAAGTTATTAACTTGCTTCTAACAAACCTCATGGCATGATTTAAAATGATATCATCATTTCCATACAAATTTTCATTATTCACCTATGTTCATTTCAAGCAATTTACACGAGTCATAGTCACTAAATTATTTTTATCCGGAGCTACAGAAATCCAAATTTAGATCTACTAATTTTCCCTGAAACTAGACTCACATATCTCTTTACCATAAAATTTTCAGAATTTTTGGTTCAGCCAATCGATACAGTTTATTCATTAAAATCTCCGATGTTTCGCCATCCAATAGTTACAACCACTCTTCACTAAAAATTTATTATCTCATCGTACAGAACTTAGATAAAGTTCTCGTTTGTTTCTTTTGAAACTAGGCTCATAAGGAATCCGAGCATATAAACTATAAACCATAATTGTTTTTTTACAATTTTTAATGATTTTGTAAAGTTGGAACGGGGATTTCCAACACCATTCAAACCCTATCTCACTATAATTTAACTAGCTCATAATATACAATTCATTTGCTCACACTGTTTCTTTTATGTAAAAATAGACTCATTGAGCTTTAATTTCATATCTCATTCAGCATCAAATTCATTTTCTACCATTTTTGGTGATTTTTCAAAATCATGTAACTGTTGTTGTTTCAACTCTTTTATTGAAAATTTACTCTTCCACTCTTCCATGTTTTCCTTGTATAACTTCTAATATATTCACATATCACTAACCAATTCTATAGCACCCCTAAACCCAGCCCGGACGTTATGGTCGAATCTAGCGTATCACATTGAAATATTTTATCAAAAACCTTGTTTTCATTAAAAAAAACCTTTCTAAAGAAATTTTAAGTAAAAACCCAGTTTGTACGTTCTTTTATAACAAGCTATATTCAAAAGTCATTTTTAACTTTTTACTTCATGTTAAAAGTTACTTTGGAAAAATTTACTTTAACTGCGGAAGCTTATTTTAAAAAAAAAAACAAAAAGTGGTTTCAAAAAAGAAAAAAAAACTTAAAATGTGTTTAAAATGAATAAATCCATGTTCCAGTCTTAAAGCATCATAATGAACAGTAATAACCAGAGAAAAGACCTTATTACAATTCGGACTTAAAGAATTAAAATACTAGAGCTTTTAATTAAGAAAAGAAACAGATCTAAATTGTCTTGCTAGTTGGCCACCTCCGAGTCCCTCCATCCGTCGAACTGCCTACTGAGGTTCACCTGAGGTAAATAAAAGAGGGGGTGAGTTTCGAAACTCAGTGTGTACAACCCTCAGCAACAATATATATATCATGCAACACAAGTCATCTTGGACCTGAGCCCACTACAATAATAGCACAAAATCTTAAGCAATCATGTATGCAATAATGCAATGATGCAATGATGCAATGATGCAAAGCCCACCTCATCCAACCGATACACATCAACTCCGCCCAACCGAAACACATTCTGTGGGGATAACTATATCGACCCACCCATCCGATACACTTCAAGGTTAGCACCGGTTGCGATATTACCTAATGTTACAACAAGCTGCTGATCATATATTAGGCTTAAGAGCCTTCATTGGATCCACGATCGTCAAGCGACTATGTGATTCTCGTATAACCTTTCCACCAATATAATTCCCACCCACATGCAACATCATAACACATGAATGCAACATGTAGCATACAGTATGAGTAAGTCATACTTATAACACACAGGGGTATTTCAGTAATTCTACCCTACAGGGGTATTTTAGTAATTCTACCCTACAAGGGTATTTCAGTAATTTACTAACGTATGGGTATTAATTACGAACTTTGGCCCGTCAACAAGTCCTCATTGGCTAAAGTGAACAGAAACTATGCACTAGGTAGGATTCCAAAGAAGAGAAGGTGGGCCATTAAGACCGCTTAAGTACCAAGCTCTCCCTAGATCCAATCCGAGACATGCATATGCCCATTGCTACACTCTAACCTTACGACTTGTCCACAGACGTGCTTAATAAATTAATTAAGTTTTATGCACTTGATGATTCATTAGAAACTAGGCCTAAAAGTCCATTATAAAACCCTAGTATGTATGTCTGCATGCTTTCATTCATTCATATAGCCCATCAGGCCCAATCACTTTTATATGGCCCTTTCGGCCCAATCACAATCATACGACCCATTAGGCCCAATCTGTTCCAAACAATTCAGCAAACTTTCTCAACTCATCACTTAATATTAACATATCAATTTTTGCTAGCTTGGGCTCACAAGCCCGTTGGCCCATTTGGCCCATTCTGGCCTGGTTAGCCAAAACGTGGCTTAGGTTCATGAGATCGCTCATGGGGCCTCTGATAACATATCGAATACCCTCGTACGAGTGTTCACACACTCGTAGGACTACCGTAGAGTTTTTGGCTTTTCGACATTTCGACTTTTCGGGATTTGCCGATCTATCGTGTGTGTGTAGTGTATGTACACACCTGGTAATGAAACGTGCTACAATCTCCTTAGCCACGAACCTACAATCAACACCACCCTCCAATAAATCATATGCTTAACCATAATCTTTACCAAAAACTGAAGTCTTACCATAACATTACCGTATGCGACAAGTCTTAATAGCTTTTCCTTTAATCACTAACTGCGATTTCTCCTAGATTTGCACCAACGTAACCATTAAAGCCTAAGTAATAGATGACTTGCATCCAACACGAGTCACATTTATATCATATATGACCATTCGGCCAACTTCTAAAACCACAGTGATGGACACTTACCCAAATCCCGAAACGTAACGAGTGATTCGACAGAGATCTAGAGAGTAGAGATTCGATATTGATTCCCTACAAAACAGATTGAGAGAGAGTAAGGAAGAGAAAAAGTCAGTTCTTAGAGAAAAAGATTGAAAAGGTAAAGTCCTTACCAAGAATTGTCGACCAAAATTGAAGACAATGGAAGCGGCACAAAAGGGATTCGGCCAAGGGTATTCGGCCTTAGAGACTAGAATGGTGAAAAGAGTGATATTCAGCACAAGGAAACAAACTAGCAGTAAAGAGTTTGATGAGAAAGGAAAGGAAGAAATCTGAACCAAATAAAAGAGAAAGAATAAGGGGTTTCGGCTTTTAGATATTTGGAGAGAAATGTGTTTTCGGTAAATAAAAAGAAAGGAAGAATTTGACATTAGCCTAGAACCCCCATAATCGACACCTATATATGCTATAGCCGAATTCCTCATCCCCAAATTCCCAATTCGGCTCCACTTCTCCACTTCTCAACCTCTTCCTAAATTTTCTCTATTATCACTTCCTTGAATTTCTCTTCTGATCACTTACCCTTAGAGTCCACTCCCACGCCACTACTTGCCAACTACAGAATAAAAATAAATCTCCAGTGCCAACCCTCGAACCTAGGATCCCTTTACCTGCTAGTGATGCCACCTATAGCTCCCTAAGTGAAGCACTTGTGTCCTATTTATTCTCCATTAATTTAACAACTAGTTTCTCAAGATCAGGGTTCTTAAGAAAGCAAAATGTAAAATTTTGCTAAAGTCCTAGATCGAGCCCAGTATTTTTCCTACACTATCAACCCTTCCTAAATCACTTTAATATTAATCTAAACATGCAATTGCAAAATTTTTTTTAAACACATTTAAACTATTTAAGCCGCCCTCTAATCGATCCATACTCAAGGCCCAATATTTCTAGGCCCAAAATTCAAGGCGTTACAAATTCAATATTAGCCATTCCAAGAGATAATCATAATCAATATATATGTATATTTACAAGTATCTATAATAGCATCCACACCATATCAGCCTTACCACAAGTTCAATTACATACCAAGTACATTATTTACATATACCCAAATTTATATGCACCCATGCATCACATTTACATCTTACCAATATCCTCATGTATATCATGCACATTTCTCACACATATACATGCTTACACCCTTGTACTTATACAACACATGATCACCCTTAACATCTCTTAGCAAGGTTTCCCAATGAACACTCCGTAATAGAGGCCAATGCTCGGTGGTTTTCAGCTCATAGCTCCACCAACACATAACTCAACTCTCATGTACACATGGTAAAGTTCACATTATCACCTATGTGACCTAGCCATTAAGTCCCGTAACTATCATGTACACATGGTGAAGTTCACTTTATCACCCATGTAACATAGCCATTAAGTTTCATAGCTCTCGAGTTTACATGGTGAAGCTCACTTTATCACATATGTGACCTAGCTACATATAATATAGTTCTCGTGTACACATGGTGAAGTTCACTTTATCACCCATGTGACATAGCCATTTAATCCTGTAACTATCATGTACACATGGTAAAGTTCACTTTATCACCCATGTGACATAGCCATTTAATCCCGTAACTATCGTGTACACATGGTAAAGCTCACTTTATCACCTATGCGATATAGCCATTTAATCCCGTAACTATCGTATACACATGGTGAAGTTCATTTTATCACCCATGTGACATAGCCATTAAGTTTCGTAGCTCTCGGGTCTACATGGTGAAGCTCATAGCCATTAAGTTTCATAGCTCTCGGGTCTACATGGTGAAGCTCACTTTATCACACATGTGACCTAGCTACATTTTATCCGTATCTCCCATTTTTTCCGAAGGTTCAATTGGGAACTCTCATTTCTAACACTTTTAACGTCATAAAAAATTATTCAATATCAGCCTTTCATAATGTACATTAAATTTATTAATGTACAAATAAAATGGACATATTACTTACATATAAACTTACCTTGAACATGAAAAACATTAATTTTCCAATTTGGTCCATAACTTTCATCCTTCCCGATCTAAGCCTGAATTTCATTTTCCATGATCTATAATGTTACAATTAGCTCATTTATTAGTCACATTACTCAATGTGATCCAAAAATCATATTATGGAAAATTTACATTTTTACCCCTAAACTTTTACATATTTACACTTTTGCCCCAAGGTTCGTAAAATAAATTTTATTCAATTTCCTTGTATTTTGGACTTAGCCGAATCATTTCATGACTATAGAAATCCATAATTTTCACTAAATCACATACTTATGACCAATTTACAACTTTTACTATTTAGCCCATTTTTCTCGGTTTCACCAAAAATCACCTAGTAAAACTCGTTCCTCTCATCATAAACATGCATAATCCATCATTAATCATCAAAATACACAATTATTCAACATGGGTAAATTTTTTAAATCAAACCCTAGCTCAAAATAAGGGTGGAAATAACTAAACCGAGTTACCGAGATCTCAAAAATGCAAAGAACATTAAAAATGGGGCTTGAGTGCACTTACTATTGAGCTTGGAAGCTTGAAAACCCTAGCCATGGTGTCTCCTTTGCTATATTCGGCCAAATGAAGAATATGGACACCAATTTTGCTCGATTTTTCCCTTTTTAATTCTTTTAATTACTAAATGACCAAAATGCCCTTAAAGGCTTTTCTTTCAAAATTGTCCTATTCATGCCCATTTTTGTCCAAAAAAATATAATGGTCTAATTGCCATTTAAGGACATCCACTTTAAAAACCTATTTCAATCAAGTACCTTTATGAATTAGAACACACATTTCTCACCTTTTACAATTTAGTCTTAAACACCAAATTAGGTACCCAATCGATAAAATTTCTTAACAAAAATTTCACACAATTATTCTATCACCCTATAAATTTTAAAACTTAATCACAATAAATTTTTCTACTTCGAATTTGTGGTTTTTGGAACCACTATTCCGTTTAGGCCCTAATTTAGACAGTTACATAACTAGCCTCCAAGTCTCATTCTTTTGAAGCGGTTTCATCTCTTCTTCCATTGAAACGAGCCATTTGCTAAAATCAGAGGCTTGAACTGCCTCAGCAACACTTAAAGTATAAGCCACTAGGTTTCCTTCACAATATTTCTATGGTGGTTGTATTTCTTATATTTTCCTGTCACAAGCAAACTTATAATTAGTTAACTAAGATGGTGAGGGTACCTAAGGGTCAGATGGAACCCCAAACAGATTTAAAACGGCTTTAAAGTTGTAAGAATCAAAATTTTGTCATGCCATCGCGACGTCGTAAGACTCTTCGTCAAAATGAGACCTCTATTCATCGTGTCACTATGACGTTGGGCATTTGTTAGTCGTGAGGTCACCCTCTGTTTCAACTTTTAACTCCACCTTGCTCAAGATACTCTGATTGTTATGTCTTTAAAAGTAAAAATCTCTTTTCTTGATCGAAACATGGAAAATTCATCAAATGTAACATCTCTACTAACAATTATTTTGTTGGATTCCGAATACCATAACTTAAAACCTTTTTTTATAGGTAGAATATTCTAAAAAGATGCATTTAGCAGCCCTTGGTTTGAGCTTTTGTTGGATAAATTTAGCAAAAGCAGGACAACAAAAAATTCTAATATTAGAATAATTGGGAGGATTACCTGACCATATCTCATCTAGAACTTTACCATTCAAGGTTTGATGTAGAGATCGATTTACCAAATAACTTGTCAGGTTTACGACTTCAGCCCAAAATCCTTCCCTGAGCCTGCATTAGAAAGCATGCATCGAGCCTTTTCCAGCAAGGTTTTGTTCATCCTTTTTTTAACTCCATTTTGCTGTAGAGTTCTAACAACGGTTCGATGTCTTCAGTTCCTTCTCGTTTGCAATAATCATTAAACTTTGACAAACATAACTCAAGGCCATTATTTGTTCTCAACCACTTCACTTATTTTTCGATTTGTTTTGCTAACAATGTCTTATACTATTTGAAGATTTTGAAGACTCCATTTTTCTATTTTAAGAAATAAACCCAAACTTTTCTAAAATGATTATCAATAAAAGTTAAGAAATATTTATTACCTCCTTTTGAAATCTCAGAAGATGGACCCCATAAATCAAAATGAATGTAATCTAGAGTCTCTTTTGTTCTGTACATTGCTGAATCGGAACTGACATAGATTTGTTTCCTCAAAACGCAATGCTCAAAGAAACCTAACTTACCAACTTCAGTGTCTTTGAGAAAACCTCTATTTTACAAGACTATCATACATTTCTCACTCATATGACCTAGTCGCATGTGCCAAAGTTTGGTTGAATTAGAACCAAGGGAGAAAGTGTCACATCGTGTTGTCGTGACGTTAGGTTCATTCTTGTCGCTACATGGTGACGATTTCGGCTTTTCTTTAATAATTGTTGTAATAGCCCGTTTTCTAGTGGTGTCAGAAATAGTAATTTCGAGACCACAAATCCAACGAGTGAGTCTGTAAATATTATTATTTAATATTTATGAGTCAAATATAGTATAATATTAAATTTTGATATGATAAATTTTTCTACTTAAATGAATAGTTAAGTACAAGTGGTTTATCCCTAAAGTCAAGTGGCTTCGAAAAACGAGCTATTGGGACCTCATTTTTATAAACCAAATCCGTAAATATTTTATTAAATATTTATGGAGATTTGGTTAGAAATTTTGACGTTTGGATAGTTACTTAAGTAAAAAGGACTAAATCGTAAGTTACAAAAGTTGCTCGCTATTGATTTTTCATAATTAAATGGCTTAAAAAGTAAAAGTGGATGGTAAGTGAAAGTTTTAGTTGAATCTTTTTTATTAATTAAAAATGTTAAATAATAAAATAAGTTTAAAAAAACATAAAAAAATTATAAACATCATCTTCCACCTAAATTCTTCAGCAAATTTTTGAAAGAACAGAACCTTTGGAGGCCATTTTCAAACCTTCAAGGTTCAGCCATTCATTTCCTTGCATGCAATCCCTCAATTATATGTTTTTAGTATTTTTTATGTTTTTGAGATCGTTATAGCTTTATCTAGTTAACTCAGGGACTATTTTGTAAAATTGTTAAATGTTTTGAATTATACCATTGATGAATTTGTAATGTTTTTGAGATTTGATGATAGATTATTAAGCTTGATAGTTAAAAATGACTATTTTGTAAAGTGATTTTGGTTACTTTTAAGTTTAAGAACTAAATTGATGAAATAATAATTTTAGCATTAAATTTATGTGAAATTTCAATAAATATGGTTCGTAGTTGAATAAATAAAAATTCAACTAGCTAGGCTTTGGGCTTAATTATGATAATAGTGTAAGTTTTGGGTTTAGGGACTAAAATGAATAAAAGGTAAAAGTTTAGGGTAAAAGTGTAAAATTTTGATAAATTGTAAAATATGTGAATTTAAGTGTTTTATGGTATTTGAATTGGTTAATTAAATTAAATTATTATATTAAATCAAGAAACAGAGCAGTCGGTTGATAATCGCGAGAAAGGAAAAGTCATTGAATAGTCGTTGCAGTGTTGGTAACTACTGCTTTTTGGTAAGTTCGTATTAATATTGAAATCATATTTGTATATAATTGTTTGTGTATATGTGTTTAATAAACATGGTTGATAAAGGTAAGTTGTAAATGTGATCAAAGACTCGAATGGAAAAATATGGCTTTATATTTGTTCGATTTGAAACATGTTATGCTATGGAAAGTTGGTATTAAATTAATCTTGGCATATGGTTAATAACATGAAAGGATCAAGGTATACAGGTTAAGCCCATATGAACTTAGTGAATAACTAGGATACAAACAACATGTCATTAGGGTGTAACAGGCACTCTATGCCAGTGTTATATTTAGCAGGCACTAGTTGCCGGTGATTTTAGTAGCAGGTACTTTGTACCAGTGTTGTAGTAGCAGGTACTCTGTGTTAGAATTTTATTTGGCAAATACTATGTATCGATGATGGATACCATACTGATGGCTTGAGATCCTGCATGTGTTGAAAATTCTCTGAAGCTTGTGTGAGCAGCATTGTGTATCGGTTAATGTCCTTTTCAGCTTGTATGGGCATTACCCTCGTGTATCCGAAGTGAATTTACTGTTGTTCTTCGAGTAAAATAGTTAACTATAGAAAGGAAAATGAAATGAGACAATATGTTGAATTATATTTGGTTGATTATATATTGGTATATGAATCTTAACATGTTATGTATTGATGATGTGAACAATTTAGGTTTAATCATTTCATATAGTTAGAATGATGAAACAAGACAAAGATTGGTTAGTTCTATATTACAAATATGATTTGTAAATTAAATTGATAGGTATATGATGTTTTTGTTTTACAAACTTACTAAGTTTTACGTAAGCTTACTCTATTTGGTTTTCTTCCTTGTAGATTGTTGAACTCATGCTGCCGATTGGAACTTCGTTGGAGATCACAATATCCAATAAATCTTTCAGTAGTTATTCGTTTATTTTGGCTCAGTTATAAGTGGCATGTAAATAGGGTTTCAATCATGTATGCTATAAGCACTATGGTTATCTTTTGTGCCATTTTAAGTATAATATGTGTATTGATGTAAATCAAAATTGGTATTTCGGTTGATTGTGGTGTGTGATGGTAAATGTATTTTTAATGATTGATTTGGAATGTTTAGGTTAATAGATGTCTTGGAATGTTTTGTTTTTTGTTGAAAATGGTAATTGTAAACCCTAACATATATATAAGGTTTTTTTAGTAGTTTATAACACCTTTTTACTTAATTTAATATTAATCTTGAGTATTTTATTATTAATTGAGTGAATTTTATTCATATTTCAATAATGGACATGATTTAAGGAAGAATGTAATTTTATGTTATTTTGTATTAAATTATTGCATAATTTAATTATTTTGCTACATATTAATTTTTTACTTTATTTAATGCAGTTGGACCAAGGAAATTATGCATGATTTATTTACAAAATAAAGTTACATGGACATGCCCAAATTCACTCAACATGGACGGCAAACACATGTAAATGGGTCATAAAGAAGTTACTTTTGATCTAATTGAACATGGATCAATTTATGGATAAGTCTGGTAAACAATTAGGTCACCAAACCGAGAAGAACAAGCCCAATTTGGCATGCCTCTTGTGAGTAGCCCAAAAACCCATTTTCAGGAAATTTATTGGAAGTCCCTAGAGTTGCAAATGGATCAGAAATCAACCCACAAGATTTGGTTTTGAAATCGTCCAATCCTTGCTTGATTCAAGCATGCTTGAATCAAACAACCAACATTTATTCCTTTCCACAATATGTGGCCGACCAAGAAAAAGAGTAAATGGAGGGATTTTTCACACTATTTTAGTAAACTCATCCACCAACCTTCACTATAAATACCCACCTCCATTCCTTATTTGAAAGCATCCCTACATCCCTTATTCATCTCTATATATATATCCCTTATTCATTTCTCTCATTCCCTTTCTTCATCTCCATGCATAGCATCCCATATTCCTTTTCTTTTTTAGCCAGCAAAACCTTGAAAAGATTATCTCTTGGTCGGCGACCTTGAGAAGCCATTAGCAAAGGAGTAACACAAGGATTAGAGGAAACTTCTTCAATTGTAGTTCGTAGGACTACTGATTCGAATAGATTTTATTCTTCCTTTACTTTGTTACTTTAATTAAATCATGTTTGCAATATGTTATGTTATATTGCCATAAAAAACTGTAGCTTAAATCTATTTAACTAGGATAATTGCATCAATTCAATAAAGTTTGTTTAAATCATGTTTATAGTGTTTGTGCCCCAGTCGTTCATGTTCTCAATTAAACTCAAGTATGTATTTCATTCATACATGATTGGAAGCATTATAATTAGTTGAGTGATCCGAACTAAACGACAGCTAATAGACACAATAATTGAAAAGTGCATGCTTAATTTATATCCGACCCAGAATAAATTAAAGGTTCGTAATATCTTGACCGAGCTCTATTACCTTGCATGGCTTTTAAGTTTATGTGATTAAAGTATTTCAAACCAACCCAGTCTCTGTTACTTCATATGAATTCTAAAAAACCCTTAGTTTAATATGATTAGTAAAATGCATGTTTATCTAAGTAAGAGACTTCGAAAGGACTTAATTTTGTTTCAAGCCAATGAAAGATTAAGTTGCCATGGAATATTTTTCGAACATTGTTAAACATGAGAAAAATAAATCAGAATTGAATGATGTAATTATTCTAGCCTATTTATGCTATTGATTGGTGAAGTTTGTGTTTTTGCTGTTAAACTCATCTTATACATTTCATTTCATACTTTGCATTTAGATTAATTTGCATTAGCGACCATCTTACATTTAGTCATTTATTTTTAAATCAATCACTCAAAAATTATTGTGTTTTTCTCACCAAATTGTTAACTTTAATTTTACAATTAATTGATTAACATACATAATCCCTGTGGAGGCGATAACTCTTTTACTTACTTATTACTTGATAACGACTGTGTACACTTGCACAAACCACGCGTTACAGTCATTTTTTTCTATGGTCAATTTTGAACCTAGAATGGATTATATTTTCATTTGAAGGTTAAATAATTGTTGTTTATATTTGAATTATGGTGCCAATGAGGGCATATTGGTTAAGCACATAGATTTATTGTGAATTGGTATATTTTGGCACGTTTTGACACATTTTGAATAGGTTTGAAAGTTGGTTGCATAGCTTGGAGTCTAAGTTTTGGTATGTGAAATGGTTTGTGTTAGAAGGTGTTTTTTGGCACACACGGCCTGTCACACGGCTGTGTGACCCAAAGTTATACGGGTACAAGTTGTTACATGATTTGGCCATACGGCCATGTTATTGAGCCACACGGGCAAAGTTCTATCACACGGCTTGGCCACACGGCCATGTGACCCATTTTTTTCACTTTTTAATCAAAATATTGTAAAAGTTTCATTTTAATCCAAAATTGTTCCCAGTTTGTTTTAAATGTCCCGTAAGGTCAATTTAGGTCCTGATTTAATTAATTAGCATGGAAATGATCGCATATGTTTTTTTGTTATGTTTGATTAAATTTTGAAAAATGCTAAAGTTTTATAGTTGTAATACCTTATAGCTCGTGTCGGTGACCAGACTGGGTATAGGGTGTTACAATCGCAGTCGCACTAGTAAACGTTAACCCCTGTAGAATGTATGGCCTGCCCTTTTTCTGTCCTCTCATCATAACAAGAGCCCCACGAGAAACTTTTAAGTCATTTGACTCAATGACTATCCTACAACCGTTAGAATCCAAAATTCCTAATGAGATAAGATTTTTCTTTAAAACAGGAACATACTTAACATCTAACAGTGTTCGAATAATTTCGTCGGGCATCTTAATTTCTATTGTTCTAATTTCAAATATTTTATATGGAGAGTTATTCCCTATCAGCACAACTGCACCTTCAATTGAACTTTATGTGGAGAATCAGTCACTATTGGGACACATGTGATTGGAGCTTTCTGCTTATCTTTCTTGTCATTTTCGGCATCCATTTTAATTTTATTTTGAAGTTTCCAACATTCTGCCTTAACATGACGCACCTTTTTACAATAGCCGTAATATTTGTCATGATTTCTGGATTTGGACCTTGCTTTAGACATGTTTCGATTTGTCTTTTTGATTTGTTGTTTACCTCTTGAAAATAAAACTGAGGCTTGCCCGTCTTATTTTTGGGGGGGGCATAACTCATTGTCGAGTTTATCATTACTTAAAAGATTCCCATTCACATCCTCGAACAAGAGATGATCTCCAACAAATTAGAGTTTCCCTGAAAGTTTTATAAGAAGAGGGCAAAGAGCATAACTACAACATAGCTTGATCCTCGTCACTAATCTCTGCTTCGAGATTCTTTAAGTCATTAAGAATGGTAACAAACTCACTAATATGAGTTCTGATGGACTCACCTTCGACCATTTTGAACATGTAGAGACGTTTTACTACTAACTTATTAGCCAGAGATTTCGTCATATATAAAGCTTCTAGTTTCTTCCATAACACAGACATTATTTACTCCATTATAACCTCATGTAACACATTATTCATGAGGCGTAATTGAATAGTGGATAGAGTCTTTTCATCGAACTCCTCCCGTTCTGACTAATCCATATCTGCAGGCTTCTTCCTTATAATGACCTTTTTCAAACTGTCCTAAATCAATATTATAGTTATCCGAACTTGTCACAAACTGAAATTTGCAATTCCATCGAACTTCTCAATATCGACGTTGCCATCTCTGAACGGGTTGATTGCAAAAATCAAGCTAGCTCTTATACCAGTTTCTAGGAGATAAAAGTGAAGTGAAAAAAATAAGAATCGAAAAGATCGAGCATGCAAATTTTACGTGGAAAAACTCTTCAATAAAGGCTAAAAACCACAATCAAAAGGAGATTTCACTATAATAAAAGATAGAACAAAATATGAAGAGAATTAAAAGAAAACCTGAAACCTTACAAGGAAAAACCCTTTCGAAACAAAGAACAAAATTCTCTCAATATAAATATTTTTGTTGTGTAAAACTTAGAGTAACTAAGGCCTATTTATAGGTTGAAATTCGTAGCATATATGACTACAACAAGTTTAGATTAATTAGAGTTTAAGTGAAAAACTAAAAACAAAGTTTAACGAGGAGAAGAAAAGCCAAAATAAATTTTGGTCAAAATAAGAGGCATCCTCCCACAAATATTATGTTTTATTTTTTTTAGTAAGTTGTTTGTTCTTTTTTATACCTTATTATTATTATTATTATTATTATAATTATTATTATTATTATTATAATTATTATTATTATAATACATGAAGTTGTAAACAAAAGAGAGAAAGATTTTTAAAATGTAAAAATGGTTTAGCATATAAGACTTCAATAATTATTTTTTAATCATCGTTAATAAGTGTGTTTATTAATTTAATTTAAATATATTTCATATTTAATTAATTTAATGTAAATATCTTTCATACTTATCATAAATCATTATTATAATTGATGCACATTGTTTTATCTTTTTTTTTTAATTTAATATTATAATTTACTTTTTAATATAATTCTAAATTTTTATAGTATTTTCAACTTCTTTTATTTATAAAATATCATTTATTTTAAATATTACTTACATTAAACATGTTAAATATAATATCTTATTTATTTTAATTTATAAAAAAAATAAGTGCGTTGATTCACCTGCTTAATCTAGTTAATTGTTTAAATACTTTTATTGACTAAATTGATGTCGAGTTCTGATTAAAACTTAGTTAGACACTTAAATAATAACATTTTCTTTGAATAATAAAATACTTGTCATTAATAGGTGCCATGAATAAGAGATAAATATACATGACACATAATACAAAAATAAATAAAACAATATAAATTGATTCACAAATGTTATTGTCTACAAAAAAAAATCAAATAGAGTAGAAAGACAAAATAACAGTAATCACAACACAATAAGGATTAAGTAACAAACCAAAGATACAATGCCTTGATCAATAGTCGATAATTTCACTCTAACTGCCATCATTAAATTGACCTAACAATAAATTCTAATCAACAAAAAAATTGCAATCAAAAGCCCCAAGAAACTTACAACATGAGTGATGAGCAAAAAGCCAAGACACAAACGGTCTATTCTCATCATCATCATCTTCGAGTCCAATTTTGTTAACATCATCATGGTACTCTAACTTTACAAGATCCTCTAAGAACGATTCCCAATAGATTTCAAAGTGTTTTTGCTTTGAAAAATCTTATGAATAAGCTAAAATAAGACTAGAAACATAGAAACTAAAAACTAAAATCAAAACTAAAATGACATATGCTTTAAGAGAAAATAGAGTGGACAAGAACCACCACTATTTCTAAAGAAAACAGAGTGAACTAAAAATTAAAACCACAACTAATTTTAGAGAGAGTAGAGTAGACTATTATTTGTTTACAAACTTTCATACGACAGTGCTTAACGGAATTAAGCCTTCACAAAAATCATCATCAAAAAGATTAAATTTGAGGTTAGAAAGAAAAAATAGGTGAGAAAAAATGGAGATAATAACTTTTTAATGATAATATAATATATTTTCACTCAAAAAAATTGAAGTTTCCAAAAAAATTCGTCACCTTATGGCAAATTAAGTTTCATTTTCTTGTATGGCATTCAACTATACATTATGAAGTATTCGATTTACTTGAAACTTATGTAATAATTTATTTATTATATAATTATCTCATGAGTTTAAAATAATAAAGTATTTTGTATTTTTTTTAATTTAAGGTGAATGATAGCTTTCTTCTTGAATTTTTATTATTTCAAAAAAAAAATATTTGATGATATCTCAAGTTTGAGACCAAAACTAAAAGTTAGGAGCAAGGCTTTAAGAGAATATATGTTACCTTTTCAGTTTATAATTTTAGTAGAATATGGTTGATAGAAATTTGATTATGTTAAAATTAAAAAAAATTATATGATCAAATTTAGTTTACTAAACAATTTTTTAAAAATATAGTATTAATTTATAAAATTATCCTTATGAAATAAAATAAAATATTTATGTATTTTAATATTTTACAATAATATTTATTATTAAAAAATATTTGTATTCAATAGTTAAGAATATTATTAAATTGATATTTTTCAAATTTATAATTTTAATTGACAATAAAAATGTTTTAAATTTATTTTACGTGTAATATATAAATGGGTAATTATTTGATACAGCGTTAATGAATTTTTTTAAATTCTGCAAGTGGATTGAGTGTAACAAGTATCACATTTATTTATATAATTAAATTTTATTTATTTTTACTATACCCTATAATACACTTGTCAAACTTTACACGTACTTATGGAGTTTAAAAAACTCCGCTGGTAATGTATCAAACAATTTTCTATATACAAATATATATTTTGAACATAACTATGCATGTGTAAAACCATGTATCGAAGAGAAAACCAATTACGCTTTTTTGTAGTGACAAGTCGGAAGATAGGGTAATTTGCTAGGGCCTTTGAAGGAGGAATTAAAAAAATGAGAACTTTGTAGAATCATAGCGGATTTTGGAGTAGATTTGAAGACTATGCTATAGTATCCCAAAGGCCAATTATGATATAATTGTAATTACATACTTGTTTTATTATTTCAGTTTCTTTTTCTTTGTATATAAATCAACTGAATTGTAATAAAGTCCTTAGAAAAAATGATTATTCTTAAAAGGTCCTTAGTCAACTATTATTGTAACACCCCTATCCCGTAACCGTCACAGGAATAGGTAAGGGGCATTACCAGACTTGTAACATATAAATTCATTCATGTACCAACCACAACATTCATGTATCATATCATTGCTCAAATACTTGTACATGTATTTCATATAACTTATACCATATAATCCATGTAATTCTCATGTCTCATATAACATGTAATACATATATCATTCAATCTTCATGTAACATGTATCGGTAATTGCCCGTTAAACCTTTAAGAACATCGAGGGATACTTGGGTGATACACACACAGTGTATATATATATAACCTGTAATCCGTCAATGCATCATGTATGCTCTTTCGAGCCTGTATCAGTATGCCCAAAGGCTGAACATGTGATCCCGAAGGATGAACGATAAGCCCGTAGGCTGAACGGTGAGTCCGAAGACTAAACATGTGATCCCGAAGGATAAACCTGTAGCTCATGAGCACGTGGTGAGTCCGCAACAAATTCAGGAGCTCGAACCACCCTGTAGCCCTAGTGACATGTCACTCGTATCCTATCGACTTCTACGGTTCTAACGGGGCTCGGTATTTATTTCTCACTTGTAACAATTTCATTTCAATTTCATATGTATACATCCAAATAGGCTATTCAATCAACTAATATGTCATATATTCCATTAACAACAATTATAAACATAAACACATTAAATTTCATTATACGAACTTACCTTGTAATCCTGTATCTACTCGTCCATTTTCCGTTTTCCCCGATCAAGTTTCGGAATTCGGTCGTCTTTATCTATATTAATACAAATTTAGCTATTTAATCACTAACTTATTCAATTTAGTCCAAAACATGTATTTTGGCATATTTGCAATTTAGCCCCTATAATTTCAACTACTTTGCAATTTAGTCCTCTCATCACAAAAATGACAAATTACACAATCAATCCCCCAATTCACTATAGCCGAATATTCAAGGGACTTATACAAGCATATATCTTTCAATTAATCACAAATTTAACCTCAAAAATTCTACCTTTTTACAAATAAATCCTTAAACTCATTTTCAACAAAAATCACTTTAAAATTCTTGTATTTTCTCACATAATAATCAATAATTCATCAAAATCCATCAAAATAACATGAATTCATCAATGGCATTTTTCAAAGACATTCACAAAATCAAAAATTGAGGTACGGGTCGGCTAGTATACGAAGCAACGATCTCAAAAACGTAAAAATTATCGAAAACGGAACAAAAACGAACCTCAATTTGAAGCTTGAAGTAGCCGAATGGAAGAAAGCTTTAAACCCTTTTCTTTGTTTGTATAATCGGTGTAAGAGAAGAAATTTTTAAAGCCATTTTCATGTTTTAATTAAACATATAACATATAATAATTTAAAAGACAATTTAGCCCTTTATAAAATAATTAGAAAACCTTATAAAATATGGACATAATGGTCCATCACCAACCACTCCAAATAAAAATGGCATAATTGCCATGCAAGTACCTCCTTTTATAAAGCCATGCTCAAATAGGTCATTTATAAAATAGAACTCTAATTTATCGCTTTACGCGATTTAATCCTTTTTATCAAATTAACCAGTCAAACGATAAAATTTCTAAACCAAACTTTCACACTGTAATTCTATCATGCCGTAAAACATATTAAAGCAATAAAAATAATAATTCGACTCGGTTAAGTGGTCCCGAAACCACCCGTTCCGACTAGGGTCTAAAGTGGGCTGTTACAACTCTCCCCCCTTTAGGGATTTTCGTCCCCGAAAATCTTACTAGTGAACAAGTTAGGGTATTGTTTTCGCATAGTTTCCTCGAGTTCCCACGTAGCTTCTTCTATTCTGTGTTTACACCAGAGAACTTTTACAAGTGCTATACGCTTATTTTTCAACTCTTTCATTTCTCGGGCCAGAATTCTAATCAGTTCTTCGCTGTACGATAGATCAGACTGTAATTCCACATCTATGGGGGAAATGACATGAGACGGATCAGATCGGTATCGTCGAAGCATTGAAACGTAAAATACGTCGTGAATCTTTTCAAGCTCAGACGGTAACGATAACCGGTAAGCTACAGGTCCAATTCGTTCCACAATTTCATACGGCCCGATAAAACGAGGACTTAACTTTCCTTTTCTGCCAAAACGAAGAATTTTCTTCCACGGTGATACTTTCAGAAATACTCTGTCTCCGACTCGAAACTCTATTTCTTTCCGTTTCAAATCTGCGTATGATTTCTGTCTGTCTGAAGCTGCTTTTAAATTATCGCGTATCTCTTTTACTTTTTCTTCTGTATCTCGGATTAGATCAACCCTGTGTAACTTTCTCTCACTCAATTCCGTCCAGTATAGCGGTGTTCGACATTTATGACCATATAATGCTTCATATGGAGCCATCTTTAAACTCGTCTAAAAACTATTATTGTATACAAACTCTATCAGAGGTAAGTATTTCTCCCAATTACTTTCGAATTCAAGAATACAACACCGTAACATGTCTTCCAGAATCTGAATAACTCTTTCAGACTGACCGTCGGTCTGGGGATGAAATGCTGTGTTGAAACTCAATTTCGTTCCCAAAGCCTCTTGAAACTTCTTCCAGAACCTCAAGGTAAACCTCGGATCCCTATCAGACACAATGGATAACGGTATACCATGTAATCGCACAATTTCAGATACATATAGTTCCGCTAATTTATCCAGAGAATAATCAGTACGCACCGGTATAAAATGTGCAGACTTCGTCAATCTGTCAACTATAACCCAGATTATATTTTTCTTCTTCGGAGATAGAGGTAGTCCAGATACAAAATCCATAGTGACTCTGTCCCATTTCCATTCCGGAATCATAATAGGCTGTAATAAACCTGACGGTACCTGATGTTCAGCTTTAACTTGCTGACAGATCAAACATTTCAATACGAATTCTGATATGTCACGTTTCATTCCTGACCACCAGTATTGCTGTTTCAAATCGTTATACATCTTAATGCTACCCGGATGAACTAAAAATCGACTATCATGTGCCTCGTGCAGAACTTTCTGAATGAGTTCACTATATTTCGGTATACAGATTCTATTTCGGAACATTAAACAATCATTATTCCCTATAGAAAAGTCAGAATCAGAATTAGACTCACAGTGAAGTCGTTTAGCTTGCAGATCGCGATCAGTCCTTTGAGCTTCGAAAATTTGCTGCAGAATCAATGGTTTAGCCTTTAGCTCAGCTAAAACAGATCCATCATCAGATAACGTCATTTGAGCATTCAGAGCTCGCAAAGCAAATAGAGACTTTCGACTTAACGGATCAGCTACAACATTAGCTTTCCCTGGATGATAATCAATTACAAATTCATAGTCTTTTAGTAGTTCGAGCCATCTCCGCTGTCGCATATTTAAATCTTTCTGTGACATCAGATACTTCAGACTTTTATGATCGGTAAAAATTCTACTTTTCTCACCATATAAGTAATGACGCCAAATCTTTAATGCAAATACTATAGCAGCTAACTCAAGATCATACGTCGTGTAATTCTTCTCATACGGCTTTAACTGTCGGGAGGCATAAGCTATGACTTTCCCGTCTTGCATCAATATACAGCCCAGTCCGATAATAGATGCATCACTGTATATAACAAATTCTTTCCCCGATTCGGGTCGAACTAAAACTGGAGCTTCTGTTAACAGGGCTTTCAACTGTTCGAAACTCTGCTGACATTTATCAGTCCACTCGAATTTCATATCTTTCTGCAACAATCGAGTCAACGGCACTGTAATCATCGAGAATCCTTTAACAAATCTTCGGTAATATCCCGCTAAACCCAGAAAACTTCTAATTTCAGATACATTTCTCGGAGGTTTCCAGTCTATAATAGTAGATATTTTACTTGGATCTACTTTGATGCCTTCCGCAGAAACAATATGACCCAAAAATCCTACTTCTCGAAGCCAAAATTCACATTTGCTGAATTTGGCAAACAACTGCTTACCTCTCAGAATTTGCAACACAATTCTTAGATGCTCAGTATGCTCTACCTCATCACGTGAATAGATCAGAATGTCATCAATGAACACGACAACGAATCTATCTAAATACGGTTTGAATACACGGTTCATCAAGTCCATGAACACTGCAGGTGCATTTGTCAACCCGAAAGGCATGACCAGAAACTCATAATGTCCGTATCGTGTTCTGAAAGCAGTTTTCGGTATATCTGAATCTTTAACTCGCAACTGGTAATAACCCGATCTCAAATCAATCTTTGAAAATACAGTAGCTCCTTTTAACTGATCGAATAAATCATCAATCCGCAGAAGAGGGTATTTATTCTTCACTGTTACCTTGTTCAACTGTCGGTAATCAATACACATTCTCATCGTTCCATCTTTCTTTTTCACAAATAACACGGGAGCACCCCAAGGTGAAAAGCTCGGTCTCGCGAAACCTCTATCCGTCAATTCTTGTAACTGTGCTTTCAGCTCCTTTAGCTCAATCAGTGCCATTCTGTATGGAGATATCGATATCGGAGTAGTGCCCGGTAACAATTCAATACCGAATTCAACTTCTCTAATCGGCGGTAAACCCGGTAATTCTTCCGGAAAAACATCTGAAAACTCACAAACAACTGGTACAGACTCAATTTTTAATTCTGTTTTGCTAGAATTCATCACATACGCTAGATACGCATCATAGCCTTTTCTGACATACTTCTGAGCCCTCATGGCAGAAATCACTATCGGTAATTCATTCGAATCATTTGATTCAATCTGAAGAATCTCACCATTCTGACATTTCAATTTTATACTCTTACTTCGACAATTCACAATAGCCTCATGCGCATTTAGCCAGTCCATGCCCAGTATTACATCGAATTCGTCAAAAGAGAGGAGCATCAGATCAGCCGGAAAACAATATCCCCGAGTCATCAACGGATATTTCTTATATATCTTATCAATTAACACAGAGTTTCCTAATGGATTCGATACTTTAACTACATATTCCGTAGACTCAACACTTAAATTCTTTTCATACACTAATTTCATACGGATATATGAATGAGTTGATCCAGGATCTATCAACGCAACAATATCAGTGTTATAGAGAGAAAAAGTACCGATAATAACATCAGGCGACGAGGCTTCCTCGCGTACACGTATTGCATAAGCTCTCGCAGGAGTACGCATCTCAGATCTCACATTAGTATCTCTCGCCACATTGCGATTTCCACTTTGGTTCCTAACACTTCGCGATTGTCTACCTCTCGATGCAACATTATTTGTCTTAGTCGACTATTCTCTATCAGGTACAGATCTTTCAGGACAATCACGCAAGTAATGATCTAACGATCCACATCGAAAACATGCCCCACTCATCAGTCGACACTCTCCAAAATGCCTTCTATTACAATACTTGCACTCTGATCCGGGAATTCTCACACTATCCGCACTAGCTACAGAAGTCGTTTGAGGTCTCGAATGAGAAGTCTTAACACTTTTCTCTCGGAAATATGTGCCCGTAGAAGCAGCAGGACAAGGATGAAAATCCTTTGATCTTTTGGATCCAGACTGATACGGTTTACCCGCAAACCTTTTTCTAGCTTCTCTGAATTCAGAATCAGCTTTTCTCTTTTCTTTAGCAAGCTCTTCGGCTTTATAGGCCCGATCAACGAGAACTACAAACTCTCTCAGCTCAAGTATTCCGACTAATAGTCGAATTTCTTCATTTAGCCCATCTTCGAACCTTTTGCACATTGTTGCTTCGGTAGAAACACATTCGCGAGCATATTTGCTGAGTCGTGCAATCTCTCTCTCGTATTCAGTTACAGACATTCGACCCTGTTTTAGTTCTAAAAACTCTTTCCTTTTCTGATCGATGAATCGTTGACTGATGTATTTCTTTCTGAATTCCGTCTGGAAGAAATCTCAATCGACTCGTTCTCGTGGTACAACCGAGGTCAATATATTCCACCATTGATATGCTGAATCCCGAAGCAAAGAAATAGCACATCTCAGGCACTCATCAGGAGTACAAGCCAGTTCATTAAAAACTCTGATCGTATTCTCAAGCCAAAATTCAGCCTTCTCAGTATCATCACCTGCTGAAGCTCGGAATTCCTCAGCACCATACTTTCGTATCTTATCGACAGGAGGTCTGTTCAATCTTAGAGGATCCACAACTCGTACATTATCAGGGTTAGGTTGTGGGACGGGAGAGGGTGGAAGTTGCGGAGTAGCCGGGTTTGCTCGCACAAACTCACTAAACCAACCAGACATCATTTGGAAGAAAGCTTGTTTAATTTCTTCCTGATTGGCCACAGCAGGGCCCGATTCAGAAGGCACAGCCCCTTGAGCGGGTGCTGGTGCAATACTTTCAACATCATCAGCTAAAGCTCGATTCGGATCCATTACCATATAAAACAGATTTCAAAAGATGTTAGGAGATATCACACTATCACATTTCATGTACATGGCATGTGTAGCTAGACTAATACTCACTACGGTAGTCCTAGAATCGACTAAACCGTAGCTCTGATACCAACCAAATGTAACACCCATATCCTATAACCGTCGCCGGAATAGGTAAGGGGCATTACCAGACTTGTAACATATAAATTCATTCATGTACCAACCACAACATTCATGTATCATATCATTGCTCAAATACTTGTACATGTATTTCATATAACTTATACCATATAACCCATGTAATTCTCATGTCTCATATAACATGTAATACATATATCATTCAATCTTCATGTAACATGTATCGGTAATTGCCCGTTAAACCTTTAAGAACATCGAGGGATACTCGGGTGATACACACACAGTGTATATATATATATAACCTGTAATCCGTCAATGCATCATGTATGCTCTTTCGAGCCTGTATCGGTATGCCCGAAGGCTGAACATGTGATCTCGAAGGATGAACGGTAAGCCCGTAGGCTGAACGGTGAGTCCGAAGACTAAACATGTGATCCCGAAGGATAAACCTATAGCTCATGAGCACGTGGTGAGTCCGCAACAAATGCAAGAGCTCGAACCACCCTGTAGCCCTAGTGACATGTCACTCGTATCCTATCGACTTCTACGGTTCTAACGGGGCTCGGTATTTATTTCTCACTTGTAACAATTTCATTTCAATTTCATATGTATGCATCCAAATAGGCTATTCAATCAACTAATATGTCATATATTCCATTAACAACAATTATAAACATAAACACATTAAATTTCATTATACGAACTTACCTTGTAATCCTGTATCTACTCGTCTATTTTCCGTTTTCCCCGATCAAGTTCCGGTATTCGGTCGTCTTTATCTATATTAATACAAATTTAGCTATTTAATCACTAACTTATTCAATTTAGTCCAAAACATGTATTTTGGCATATTTGCAATTTAGCCCCTATAATTTCAACTACTTTGCAATTTAGTCCTCTCATCACAAAAATGACAAATTACACAATCAATCCCCCAATTCACTATAGCCGAATATTCAAGGGACTTATACAAGCATATATCTTTCAATTAATCACAAATTTAACCTCAAAAATTCTACCTTTTTACAAATAAATCCTTAAACTCATTTTCAACAAAAATCACTTTAAAATTCTTGTATTTTCTCATATAATAATCAATAATTCATCAAAATCCATCAAAATAACATGAATTCATCAATGGCATTTTTCAAAGACATTCACAAAATCAAAAATTGAGGTACGGGTCGGCTAGTATACGAAGTAACGATCTCAAAAACGTAAAATTTTATCACTTTTTATCATACTAAATATGTTAACTATGTTTCATTTGAATTTGATTTGTCGAATATGATCACTTTTAATAATTCGAAACATGCTGGTTGAGTCTTAGCTTGATTGGCATAGACATTGTTGTCAATGCAGGAGGACGTGGGTTCAAGTGCACTGATGTGCATTATCCTCCTATTTATGGGTTGAGGAAGGGCTATGGGTAGTTTTAGGAACTGTTTCGAAAAGAGTAGATATGATCAGAACTTACAATATGATTGTTAAAAAAATTGAAACATTAATCGCATTTGCTAACTGAAAAATGTTGTTTATAGGAGAAGTCTGACTAAGAAATTCTGGTAAACTAAAGCCTTGTTTAATGTTACTTTTCCAAATCAAAATCATCCTTTTAATCCTTTATAAAATCTTAAATAACTAATCCTTAGATTCAAACTAAATCATAAATTTTCTCCTCCTTTATAATAATACAATAGGTTACTAAAAAGGATTTTTTATTATAATATATCACATTTAAGATTTGATTAAAATAGTTAACCACCAACTCATTGATTACTAAGCCAAACTCATGCATTAGGTTGGACTCAATACGTTTTATCTCAGGATCCATTATGAAATACAACTTTGGGCCCAACAATTATACCCATTTTTCTTTAAATAGCATTTATGTTTTTTTTTTTTTTGTTCTTTTCTTTCTCTATATAAAATTGTGTGAATTTGGAGGAGTGAGGTGATTGCCAAGGGTTAGGGTTTCTTTTGTGGACCACCTTTGACTTGAACCTGAATTCAAAGATGGCTGCAAACTGTTTGTGATCACTAAGGGATTTTTAGTTTGTTTTGTAGCTAACAAAATCCATTCATCTCTGTCATATTTCTATTCAATTCAAATGGATAAAATATTAAAAAGAGCCTCCAAACTTTACCCCTTTTATTTTTATTACTCAATTTTTAAATTGTTACTATAACAAATACCAATTAAATTAAAACTCTATTATGTATTTTTTATTAAGGATTCGTTCAAGTGTATATAGGAGCATAAGCACTTGTGTAAATAAAGGAATAAAATTAAACGAATTGTTTAATATTTTAAATAAGACTCTTGAAAATTTAATAAATAATTGAGCACTTAATTAAAAACATCACTCAATTGAGCATTGATCGAATTTAAGCAATCAATTAAGCCCTTAATTGAATTTAAGCAATTAATTAAACCCTCAAATCCAAGCTTTCTATGGAAGCCTTTTGACACTGTTAACTTTGTCATGTAGTACGTTAAGGTTGTGCTACGTGACGAAATTAATAATTTTTGTTATATTTATTTAAAAATTTTTAAAAAGAAAATAATTTTTTTTCTTAAATAGAATTTTTTTAAATTATAAAATATAGAATTTCCAATGATTCTAAAAATGGAAAAAAATATAATTTATAATAATAATAATATAAAATTGTAAAATAATTATTAAAAAAATAGAAAAAAATGGAAACCTTTTTTTATTGAGGTTGAATTGATTATTTTGAAGGAATACTTTTAGCAAAAAGAGAAGAGAGATGAAAAAGGGTAAAATGAGGCGGTGACCAAACATCAAACATGGCTGGTGACGTCCTCAAACTCATACGCATCACGCCACAGGTGTTGCTTGCCAATTCAACTTTGAGTAACAACCTTTAATATCAACTTATATTTTTCACTTTAACAAAAGTCAACTTATAAATATATATTTTAAGTGTATGAATAAATTTGACATTTATAAGGAGAAGCGATTTGAATTAAAATTTTTTTAAATAAAAGAATAATATATTTTAATGAATTAAAATTTACTGATTTTTATATTAATAATAATATTCATATTAATTAAGTATTTCAATTAAAATTTTAAATATAATTTATTTATGATTTAATTGCGTGCAATAAATTTAATAATTTAAAGCAGAATATGATAAGTTAGGTTTATAGGGCAGACATGCTAACAGGAAAAGATACCACCTAAACCACCTGCTTTGCTTCTCCCTACCACTACCCAGAAAATTATATGTGTATTTTTATTAAAAAAAGTTAGTGAATAGCAAGCATTAATTAAGCAAAGCAAAGGGATAAGAACTCCACTTCATTTTGTTGACATTTCAAATTCACAAGACTCTCAATTCCCTATAAAGAGGGAAATATTGCTTACAAGTTACATCATTATTTTAATTTGGTTTGTTCATCATTGCGGATATTGTGGGACATTCAAAACTATCACCCTTTTCTATTATTTATTCTAGATTTGTGGTCTGATTGGATCTGGATTTACCCATTATCTCTATTTTTCAATTTATCCTATCCCCTCATGACATGGATCCTTTACTTTTTTTCTTTTTAAATCATATTTATCTCTAATAATATATAAAAACCATTGATGTGGAGACGTTCTTTGGACTAATGCAAATAGTTTTATTGTTTAGGCATAATAATTTTAGTTTTCATTTGATAAAAAACGTAAATTTAAGAAAAAAATTAAATAAATGATTAAAATAAATTTTTTTATGAAGTTAAATGGTCAAATAAGTTATTGTACTTATTATTTATTATATTATTAAATTGACAATAAGATAACATTTAAATTCATGTAATGCCCTGATGATTAAGGGTGTTTATTACTCTAGATATGATCTGGATTTAAGTTGTACTAGTCGCGTCTTTACCATATTATTATAATTAAAAAATAAAAATTTAAAATTATTATCAAAATAAACTTTTACCTAACAACAAAAAAAATTGAACTTTCACCTTAGTTTAAATTATTAAATATTAAATGAGACTTTTTTTTATTACATATCATAGAATCAAAAATTTATCACTATTCATGCCAACATTCAACCATTTTCACTATAATAAAAATATTCAAGCTTCGTTATTTAGACTTAAATACCGTTTTATTTTTATTAATATAATATTTTAATTATATTCAATAATATTATTTGATATTAATATCATGAATTAAAAATTAATAAAAAATCAAACTAATTAATCTCTAATCGATTGTATTAAAAAAGGATTGGATATTGTAATATTAAAATAATAAATAGCAACTCTTTTATTAATATCCTAATTAATAAATATGAGATTGGTCACAAAATCTCTAGGTTTAGGCAACCAAGATTTGGTTTCAGTTTCCATAAAATATAATTAATAATTATAAATCATATGGTAAGAGTTCAATAATTTACTCGCATTGTTTGTATCAATTAATAAGTCAAGAATGTAATTTCAATATTCAGTACGAAATCAATAAATAATTGAAGCAGCCATGACTTGACCAAAGCTCTGGAAAATACTTTTTTTTTTTTTTAAATATTAAGAAATTGTATAGAATAGAAATCAGCTCAAAATTGTTTCTTGTATTAAAAAGAAAAAAAGAGAAAAAGAGAGACACAAGCACAACATAAATCTTATACTACTTGATTGAGTCAACCATCCTTTCTAAATTTTGCATTTTTTATCTTTCGGAAGTTTTGCTTAGGTTAAATTATCTTATTAGTAAAACTTTTTAATTTTATAAATTAAATAATAAAATATATTTTATTTTTATATGAAAATATATATGTGCAATTTTACAATTTCAACTAGATTATATTTGAGGTTATTACGTAAAATCGAGTCATTGACAATGTTTCGTAATTTTTAAATAAAATAAAACAATTAACTGAGATTTTTATATAAATTCACAAATGTGTTAATTTATTTAAAACCCAAAGGTGAATTTGATGTTTTTAATGAAAGAAAAAACAAGAAACAAGTTGCGATAAGCCCAACAACCTCAGTCCTCACAATAATGAAGGTGATTGTTTGTTTCACGTGCTTCGTGAATTATATATCTGACACATTTTGCTTGAAGAAAAAGCAACCTTACCTAAAAATAAATTAAAATATGTTGGACGAGTTGTTATTTTAATCTCTATATCTGATCAAATTTTAATTTTAAAGAAGGATTAAATTCTAACATCCTCGAAATTGGGAGTTGTTCCTTAAAACTCTAATATTTGAAGGACCAAATTAATTGCAATGTTTATCTCTATGAGTGAAGCTAATGGGATATGGGGGATGTTATAATGTGTGGAGATATTTATTTATTTATTTTATATGAATCTTGTTCTTTTAAATGTTATATATTTGTGTGGTGTTTAAATATTAGGATAAATAACGTTTATTTTTCATGAAAAATATATTTACTCTTTTAATTTGAAAAATAGATAATATCGTATTTAGCTCCTAAATTTTATTAAATATTTTAATATAATACTTATACTTTGTAAATATTTATTAATATGATATTTTGACTAAAGGTGTTAATTTCTGACTTATCAAAACACCTTAACCATTTAAATGACAATACATGTCACTTTCATTAATTTGAAAATGTAAGGTTAAACAATGTTTTTAAACCCAACAAATTGAAAAGAAATAAAACGTTTTTTTAACCATTAAACTTCAGCTTTTCTAATCAAACAAAAATGAAGTTAAAAGAACAGAAAAATACAACCCATCTAATTTCAATTACTTCCTTCTTAATCTTCACCTTTTATTTCTCTAGTTTTCTTTAAGGTTTTGACTTTGATAATGAGGGAGAGAGAAGACAAATTGGGAGTGGAAGACAAAATCCAGTTTTCTAAAACAAAAAATTCAGATTAGATTTCTTAAAACAATTGTTCCTATTGTTATTTTTAATAAAAATTTTATAATTATTTTTTATAAATTTTATGATTTTTAAAATTATTACTAACACCTTTTAGACCATTTAGCTTTATTAGTTTAAAAAATTCTCAATTTACTTCTAATAAAAGTGTAAGTGTCAAATTGAATAAATGTGTAAAAGTTGAGCGCTAAATTTTTTTATTTTACTTTATATATATAAACACTAAAACAAACATTTATCTATGCAATTTTAATAAAATGGTTATTTTGCTCACTCATCTAACTTTAAAGGACCAATTTATCTATTTTTCAATAAAATTATTAAAATGCAATCCAAAATATAGTATATAAAGTTTTGTAATATTTTAATCATATTTTTACTTTTGCTAATGTGCATAATATGTAACAAGTCATCTAATACATCTAATATCGGATTTAAATAGTTTGTAGAATTAATAAACATTTTTTATAAATTTATTTATAATACATATACTCTGTTTAAAAATTAATTTTAAATTAATAAAAATTATTAAATTTAATCTTGAGCTCAAACATAATCAAATTTAAATATTTATGTAAATATGAATATTTGTCTACAGTGAATCAATACCCTAAATAGCAAGTTAGCTTCTCTCTGCATGTAGTAGGTCTATCGAATTGAAATAAAATTTAATTATTTAAAGAATTAATATATTAGATAAGTATCTATAATAATATTTTTAAAACAAAACCATTGATTTACTTTATTGATTATTACCAACATTTAAAAACATTATTATAAAAGGTAACATTTATCATTATCTATACTGCTATATGTAAAAGGAAGACATTACTTCAACTATTCGAAATGCCTCCTAAATGGCTTGAGCATAACTCTTAACAAGTTTATTGTAATGTTTTTTATTAGAAATAAATCATTCAAGTCTTCCTTCACATGACATCTGTCCACTTTTCTTTTTCTTTTTTCCCCTTTTTGACATAATAATAAAATGGTGAAATTCCACTTCTAATCTCTCTATTTTTTATTTATACAATAATGACTAGATTTTAATTTTGATCCCTATACTTCACTTAAATTTGAGATTTAATATTTATACTTTAATTTTAACATAATTTGGTACCTCAACTTTTATAATGTTATTAGTTATCTTAAATACTTTATTCAAAATAAAATATTTATGTGAACTTTTAAGAATTGTTAACATTGTTAAAATTCTCTATTAAATTCATGTTCATTACAAGAATACCAAGTGAATTTTTTTTCTATTTCAAAATATCATACCAACAAATTTAATCGAAGTATTTTAACGGTGTTAACAAATAGACATAAAATTTTAAATTTAAAAAGTAGTGAAGCTAAATTCTTAAAAATAAAAGTATGAAGGTTAAATTCCAATATATAAATGGTACAATACCTTAGAGCATATTGCAACATTTGATTTAGTCAAAAATAAATATTTAACCAAACCCGAAGTGTGAGTGGCAACCATACTAGTTATAGTAATATTTTAGAAATCGTTATTATAAAATGGTTTAAATAAAATCGTTATTTAACCCTAAAGACCCTTTTTTTTTTTTACTTTAATCTTTAAATATTTTTTAGCCCACTTTAGACCCTAATGTTTTCAATCATTCACCGGTTTAATCATTTTATCATTAAAAAAACCAGCTAGGATATTTAGCAATAAACATTTTTAAATATTTTAAAATAAAAAATTACAAGAATTTTAAAACTTATAAAAAAAATCAAACATTATAAAAATTAATAAAATTTAATAGTTTTTATAATTTATTAATAATTTCTAATAATTTTATTATTTTAATAATTTTTTTTACAATTTTAATGTTTTTATGATTTTTTTAAATATATATATATATTGTTATTTTTTCTAGTTAATGTGATGGCATCATATAATACGTGACAATTTATAATTTATTAGATACGTTAATCCATTTTTTTAACTTCTAAAGAACTGAACCGATGAATGGTTAAAAATATTAGGGACTAAATTGAAAAAAGCTTTAAAGATCAAAGTGAGAAAAACAACATATTGTAGGGAGTAAAGCGTGCAATCAGCCTTAAAAAAAGGGGTTGGTCATTGAACTGTTCTGTTCCAGTTGAAATCGGACGGTGAGAAGTCCGTGTCCAAACTGCGTCGTTTATTTCCACTTGGATTGCATTTTACACGTGCTTTTAACGGCAATTATCGGTAAACTTTACCCACTTTATTATTACAAAAGAGCGAGAGTTATTGACTTATTGTTTATTGGGTTTTTCTTTTTTTCATTTTTCCCCCAACTCTTTTTCTTCTCAAACTCTATAAGTATCAGATACTCGTGAAAAATGCAGACTTCCCTTCTTCGTCCTCCCATCTCTCTCTATTTCCCCTTTCCTGTTCCGGCGCAACCGCCGGCTATTTTCCGGAGAATTCATTTTAGGGTCTTTTTTTTTTTTTTGCTTTCTGGAGGTTTGCTTTTTATTTTTTAAAAGCTCATTTTTTTTTTGGGGAGGGGGATGTTATGTTTTATTTTTTTTGCCTTTCATGTTGACTGAGTTTCAGATCTGGGTTTTTCTTTCTTGGTGGATTGATTTGCAGTATTTCACTTTTCATGCTCTTTTGTTGTTTTCTTCTTGGTAGTCATCTTCATGTTTCTTTCTTTAATATTTTTTAAAAATCCTGATGAATTTTTCATACTCATTTGCTTTTCTTATATTCAAATATAATGCAGTTAAAACAAACAAAAAAAAAAAAAGATTTTGTGTGCATCATCTCCAAATCCGTATATTATATATAAAATGGTGATGGTTGGGGGTTGGTTGTTGGAAAAGAATTCTTTTATATATATATATATATCTTTCAACCATATTGGTAACGTAATGACCAAAAGTTTTGATTTTCTTTTCACTCTTTTGTTGAATGAGATTTTTGTTTCGTCAACTCTATAAATTCATTTCAGATTTTGAGTTTCTACATTAAGCATGTATCTTTGATATACATTTCAGATTTTGAGTTTCTATATTAAGCATGTATCTTTGATACTCTCAAGGGGTTTATGCTTTGTTTTTGTCCAAAAAAAGTTGGGTTCTAATCCTTTGTTTGTTTCTTGAACTGTAGATCTCTTCCTCTGAAACTGGTTTTTATTGATTGAAGAGAAAGAAATGGATGGGGCTAAAGAGACGGGACTTAGAAATGTGAGCTCAACTTGCTCAATCTCGGAGTCAGATGATTATGATCTGTCACGCCTCCTTGATAAGCCAAGGCTTAACATCGAGAGACAAAGATCATTTGATGAGAGATCACTGGGTGAGCTCTCTATTGGTCTCACAAGAGGAGCTCATGACAACTATGAGACCACGCACTCGCCTGGTTGGAGGTCTGGTTTCAATACTCCGGCCTCATCGGCTAGAAACTCCTTTGAACCCCACCCCATGGTGGCTGATGCATGGGAAGCTCTCAGGAGGTCTTTGGTGTATTTCAAAGGCCAACCAGTTGGTACCATTGCCGCATATGACCATGCTTCCGAGGAAGTTTTGAACTATGATCAGGTGAATTTCTTTGTTCATCTTGAAATTATTATTGCGTTATATATGTAGGAGATTGTAAACTATGACTTTGACATTTCTTATGCCTTATATTGAGTGTTACTTCTTCAATCTAGAATTTTTGAACCTGAATACAATAAAGTACAGCAAACTATAATACCTTGATCCAAGTCAAACATGAACAAGAATTGAACTTTAATATGCATAGAGGATTTTGATTTCTAAAACGAAGTTTGGTGAGGAAGAATGGGAAGGTTAATTGAACTTTTTTTTAGATAAAGTTCAAAGATATTTGTTCCATTACCATTTGGTCAGTTCAAATGTTGAAATTGTCTGCCACTGTTTTGTTCCGGTGTGATAATTTGTTCAGGTTTTTGTTCGAGACTTTGTACCCAGTGCTCTAGCTTTTCTGATGAATGGAGAGCCTGAGATAGTTAAGAACTTTCTTGTGAAGACCCTTCATCTTCAGGGGTGGGAAAAAAGAATAGATAGATTCAAGCTAGGGGAAGGTGCAATGCCAGCTAGCTTCAAAGTTCTTCATGATCCTGTGCGCAAATCAGACACAATTATTGCAGATTTTGGAGAGAGTGCCATTGGTAGAGTTGCTCCAGTTGACTCTGGATTCTGGTGGATCATTCTGCTCCGTGCATATACCAAATCTACTGGGGATTTATCTCTAGCTGAGACACCTGAATGTCAGAAAGGGATGAGGCTCATACTTACTCTTTGTCTATCAGAAGGATTTGATACATTCCCAACCCTACTTTGTGCTGATGGATGCTCTATGATTGATCGAAGAATGGTAAGCTATCTGGCTATTCTTAGTCTTTCTTTCTTTTGTGCGTGTATGTGTGCTTTCCTGTTCATATGTGTAATGTTCCTTACCAATCTTATGGGTGAGACTTGCAGTGCATCTGAGAAAATAAAGGTAGCAAAAGATTTTGAAAATTGAAATTTTGATATAATACATAGTACATATTATTCATGGAAAAAAATAGTGTAGCAGATAGTTCTTTTATTGTTATAGCTGAGTGGTGGAGAGAGTGGAGTAGCATAACCAATGGATATCTGGTTCCTTGGTTTTAATTTAATAGCATGCTGCTTCTGCCAACATGTTGATGCGGTTTACTGCAATGATCCAACTGCAGTTAATTATTTGTTTGTTTAGGCCAATCTACTCTTGGTTTTGTACCATTATCATATTGATATATGTGATGGAGAAAACGTCATTGCTTACCAATGATATATTTTCTCAAATGCTGTTTTGGCCTTGAGTGACAGTATGGTAATAATATTATCCTGTCTAAATAAAACAGTTACTTAAGAATCTTAGCAGATACGATCAGAGATCTTGCTGTTCTGAATATAAGTAAGTTCTGGTGCTCTAGTTCCAGGTTCGTGTCTATTTTGATTAAATATGTATGAAAAGTTTTATGGTTCTGCCTTGAGCTTTTACCATAGGGTCATTGCAAATATATGATCCACCTACGGATGGGACCATAACTAGCTAATACCAGAGAAAACATGGTCCGCATAAACTTTTCCTTCTCCATCTATAAAGGTGAACCGAATATATCCCTATTCTGTTATTACTAAGAACCGGTAGGATCTAGTTAATTTGTCCATTTTTATTTATGAATCTGATGTCGTTTTAAGTGGTAAAAGCAATGCAGATTTGATTCGTTAATGAGGCTGAATTATCTGTTTCAGAAATGAAAGCCATTTCACCAAATGGTTCTTTTGGATGAGCAGATTCATTGATATGTTAATTGTAAGTGAATTATTAGTGAAGGTCCACCTTATTTCTCGTTGATGGAGGAAATATTTGTTAATATATGTGCATGTTTTCTGCAATGTGTGAGAACACACTTGTTCTTTTTGTATTCTATTGTGGCAATCCAACCTATGAGGTCTTGTTTGTTTGACCAAATTGTTTTAACAGTTTTGCCGTGAAAGGCAGCTCACAAGTATGAGGGTTCCAATTAATTCATATATATCTATATGTTTTTTTATCGCCACTATCTCTTCATCTCTAGGACTGAGAAGCCTTAAGTGCATGTTTTAGTAATGGTGTGAACTTTCTTCGGCATTGACAGGGTATTTATGGTTATCCTATTGAAATTCAAGCACTTTTCTTTATGGCTTTGAGGTGTGCTTTATCAATGTTGAAACATGATGCTGAAGGCAAAGAATGCATTGAAAGAATTGTGAAGCGTTTGCATGCTTTGAGTTATCACATGCGGAGTTACTTCTGGCTTGACTTCCAACAACTAAATGATATTTATAGATATAAAACTGAGGAGTATTCTCACACTGCAGTAAACAAGTTCAATGTTATTCCTGATTCCATCCCAGACTGGGTGTTTGATTTTATGCCAACACGAGGTGGCTACTTTATTGGCAATGTTAGTCCTGCGAGGATGGATTTCCGATGGTTTTGTTTAGGTAATTGTATAGCAATTCTATCTTCTCTTGCAACTCCGGAGCAATCAATGGCTATAATGGACCTTATTGAGGCCCGTTGGGATGAGCTTGTTGGAGAAATGCCTCTAAAAATAGCTTATCCTGCGATAGAAAGTCATGAATGGCGAATTGTAACTGGTTGTGACCCTAAGAACACGAGATGGAGTTATCACAATGGAGGATCTTGGCCAGGTAAGGCTAATGCTTTCTAGTCTATCTCTACTTCAGTGCTTTTTATCTTACAAGAAGCAAAATTAATTCTTGTTCTCTCTATCAGAACATATTCTATTATTGTTTGTTCACGTTACACAAAAACCGTCACATAGCTGCCTTATTTGCTTGGGTACTTGAAATAAAAAAAATGCTCACCAGGAGGTCGGACCTGGCTATTCTGCTTTCAAAGACCCCCGCATTTATGCTGTCTTTTTGTCAGTATAATCCATCCTTGATGATTTAGCTGCTTTAGAAGAACCTGGTTGTTTTGTGAAACCACATTCATAGATATTTGGGGACATAATGGACGCTTAAATGTTAATGCTTCAGAAGCAAGCCCTTTTAATCTATAATGTATAAAAGAGTGGTTGTTGAGAAAATTTTGAACTGATGAACATGACTATTATTGTTCATTGTAACTGCAATTTCGCACTATTTTCGTGTGCAGTGCTTTTGTGGTTGCTGACAGCTGCTTGCATCAAAACGGGAAGGCCACAAATTGCAAGACGCGCAATAGACCTTGCTGAGACACGCTTGTTGAAAGATGGGTGGCCAGAATATTATGACGGCAAACTCGGGAGATATGTCGGTAAACAGGCTAGGAAGTATCAGACATGGTCAATAGCAGGATATTTAGTGGCAAAAATGATGATGGAGGATCCGTCGCACTTGGGGATGATTTCTTTGGAGGAGGACAAACAGATGAAGCCATTGATAAAGAGATCATCTTCTTGGACTTGCTAAAAAAAGGGAAAAAAAAAACCCAGAATTGGGAAATGGAAAGAGATCAACTTCAGAATTTTCATTGTACCGGTGCCAGTCTTGCTTCTTTTACGTTATGTTTCCAAGTCAAGAAAATAGTGACAAAAAAAAAGTTGATTTTGCAGCCATGGCTGATGGCTCATGCATTGTTTATTTCCATTACAAGTATACATTAAAAGGAAGTTTCCTGGTAGCAGGTGCCATATCTATACCCTATTTGACTCATCTGAAAATAATTATTATTTCTTGTTTCCCAGCATGCATGCAATTTTACTATTTCTTAATGCCTTTATTCATTGGAACTGCCACGAACAAAATTAAGTAAAGATTGTTCAAGCAAACTAGGCATACACCAAGTCCCATGGAAGTGGAATCTATCCATTATAGGAAGCATGGTAAATTACCCTCCACTGCTCCATTTCAGTGTCTTTAAGCTTCTCATTGGAGCTCACGCATAAAGGTAAGGGCGGACATGTTGACATGTACGATGAGTGTTTGGACACTGGACGGGGTCATAAATTAGAATATCCATCAATGGGGAAATTAGCAGAATACGAGGTGGTAGATAAAGACAAGGGTAGAGAAAAGTGACTTTCATAGGCTTACCTAACAGAAATGGGTAAGTGTCACCAGCTACCACATCCATTGGAGGATCAGATTACACGACTTGGGGCTGGGACCATGCAATTGGAATCCAAGCCTGTAGTAGTATCAACCCATTCATTTCCTAGGACAACATTTTGATTTTGCTTCCGTACCACTTTACGTTTCGCCCTACAGGTGGTCCTGCTTTCAATTTTCCTGTCCTTGTTTAGCTGGCACAAGCATGCAAATTCTAACAATACCATAGTTTTCATTTATATCATTAATCACTAAATTATGGATAAGTTTTTATTTTGACCACTTAATTAAAAAAATAACAATTTAGTCACTGAACTATACAAAAATTTTTATTTAAGTCACTGGGCTGAATCAATGCTTATATGACTTTCCCTGTTTACACTACCTGTACCAATTGAAAGCTCTTTATCCCCTTTTCTTCTACAATTCTTTTTTTTTCATGAAATAGCTTAAAACATCACGAATTTGCAAACCGATATTCAAACAGTCTTTTCTTCGATCTCTGGCATTGACTATCAGATTGATTTAGATCTAAATATGTTATCCTACTCGTCGATGGGTACTGATCCATTATACTGAACATTTAATTGTTGCTTAGAGCTCCCTGGTAGAACTTTTTAAAGAAAAAACTCAACAATGTGTGACTTAAATAAAAACTTGGCATAATGACTTATTTAGCCCTTCAACTTTGCAAAAAAAAATCATTTTAGCCCTCCATTTTTAACCCTTAAACTTGTGTATTTTTATCAAATCACCCAAAATGGGTGGAAAAATTTACGTTTTTTAACTTTGCTGATGTGGCATACATATGAATTGCCACATGGATGACACATCAGCATTTAATTAATTTTTTAAAATTTAAAAATTCAAAAAATAAAATAAAAATAAGAATCATTAAAATTATTTAAAAAGTATAAAAATTATAAAAAATTAATTTTTAAAATATTTTTAAACTTTAATAAATTAAATAAATACTGACATGTCATCTACGTGGCAATTCATGTGTATGCCACATCAGCAAAGTTAAAAAATGTAAACTTTTCCATCCATTTTGGGGTGATTTGACAAAAAATACAAGTTCAAGGGCTAAAAGAGGCAAACAATTAAATGGGCTAAAATGACTTTTTCTATAAAGTTGGAGAGCCAAAAAAATCATTATGCTTAAATTTTTTTAATAGTTTAATGACTTAAGTAAAAGCTTTTGAATAATTAAATGATCAAAACGAAAACTATCCCATAGGTTAGTGACTAATGTTGTATTTTACCCTATTATTTATAAAAACAACAAAAAAAAAAATTATAATGATAAATTTTTTATCATTATATTAGCAATTGATTAATTTCTTAGGATTTATAGATTGACTATATGTATTATATTAAATTTATTTGCATTTTCAAAAAATATATATTTTGTACAAATAATATGAAATAATTTTTCTAAACAGTGCATAAAATATTGTATAATAATACTATATAAATAGTATATATTACCTTGCTCCGTAACTCAATATTAAATAAATCGTTGCTTTATTTTATATATATATATATATATATATATATGATGGTAAATTTACTTATTCAAATTGGATTCTTTTGATATTTATTCTTAATTATGAAATTAATTAGTGATTTATCTAACATTAAATAAATATGATTTAAAAAAAATTTCTGACTGCAAAATATGATTTAAAATTTGAACATTACATTTATTATATATATATATATATATATATATATATTAAGAAACTCTTTCAATATGAAATTTCATGCTCAAATGTGATTTCAAAAGGTATAAAGTATATTCTAAAAATATTTTAAGATTTCTTTCTTTTAAATAATTTGATTTGCATAATTTTTAAATCATAAATTAATTAATATTTGCAAATTGTTTTTAATAACTGCACCATCATCCATTATACATGGTTATTATAATAATATGAAATTGAACATTTTTTAAAAACAATATGATTATTGGATTAACATTAAATAGAAAATAACAAACAATTCATATAAATAATAAAAAAAATTCAAAATGATATGATCTCGTAATTAACTTATGGCTCCTTAAAATTGTTGTATTGTCTTGTGGAATAAAAATAAAACATAATATTATAAGATAAAAATGATATTGGAAATTGAATAAAACAAATTTAAAATAATTTTTTTAACTGTTAAAAGAATCTTAGAACATACATTCTTTATGTTGAAAAATATAGAACGACTCCCACTTCCTGAAACACTGAGATAGATTGGCTTGTTTTCATATTTATGTGATTGAAAATTTATTGAATTATATATTTGGGTTGAGTTGAAATTATGGATTGTATCTTACTCATTAGTGGAGATCATATTACTTGAGGAAATATATTTGGAGAATTAGATCGAACCAGATCAAGTCTATCTTACCCCTTAGATTAAGGAAGTTGGAACGGATTGAAACGTTGAAGTATTAGTTGCCAACAGTACTTGTTTACCTTATTTGTTATTATACATTGAATTCAACTAATTTAGTTGTTGTTTAATAGATATTGTGATAAATCTTTATTAAGTTAGCAAGTCTCAACATCTCTAGATAATTGAGGGACTTTTGTAGGTTCATGTACTGATTATTGAGAACATTTAATTTGTTCAAGTGAGAAATATTATTTGTGTGAGTGCATTTGATTGCAAAACCTTTGTCTTGTGATTTTACAAGCTATGTTCATAGGGGTGAATTGAGTGGTGAGAGTCATAGTCTTCAAAGTGCGAAGGTACAAGAGTGAGGAAATAGCCATCGAGGTGTGATAGATTTAAGTTCATTTATTGTAAGTGTTTGAAAATAGTGTAGTGAATATTTCTCAATGAGTTAAGTTCTGCAGACATAAAAAAACCGAACTATATAAACAATCTCTGTGTCCCTTATTATTGTTTTGTGTTTCGTAGTTCTTGGAGCAATGCCACCTTTCCAATCACTTCCGCTAAGCATCTAACTTGTTACTTAACAATTATTCCAGGTCAACACTCTATTTTATGTTTTGATGGTATGTGCAAAAATTCTATCTGTAAGTGTAGAGAAATGAAGAAAAAGAAGTTGATTAATTTCCAAGCTATTTTCTAACCTATAACTGAATTCAGAACAAATTTTCTAATTATTTTATCTTAAATGCTATCTATATATATATATATATATTGAGTTTATAATTTTATATTTATTCAACTATTCATTATTATATGTCTTTAGTCAATTGAAATTTAAAGAAATTCTAAATGAACTAAAAAAAAACATAAAAGAATAATGTAACAATATATATTAGACTTTATTTATACAAAAAAAGAATTAATTAAACATCCCAAAATTATTTTTGTTGAGTAATATTTTGCTTCTGGTGTTGACATTCCCTACTCTTGGTACTGACATTTTGCGAGCTCCAAGCCTATAGGACATGTGTCTACGGAGCAAGTAGTCCTTCCTGCTCCTGGGGCTAATATCCTGGGTGGGCTCCATATTTGCTGGACATGTGTCATGTGTTGGGAAATGTGCCCATATTGTAGTAAGCATGTAACTGTTTTCTATTTATTTGAACGATGAATAAATAAATAAAGTTAATTTCATATTTCATTATCATGTCTTTTGTATTTTCTGTCTTTTATATTTTGCAAGCACAACGAAATTGTGACAAGTAAATATTATCTCATTAATTGTCTAAAGTTTAAACTGAAGATAAGTTGCATTATAAAGAACGTTTACATTGCGAGAAAGACAACTTACTTCAGTAGATAGTCTAAATGAGTCCGTAACCCCGTAAAAGAATCAAAGTGAGCATTTGATTCAAATACTAAGAAGAATTATTGTGTCATCTACAATTCCAATTGGGGAGATGGCTAGTCTTGGCTATTTGAGCAGTTGACTCCACGAGTAGAGACATAGATTTATTCATTGGTAGAATGATACCTTGGACTGGACCCAAGATGAATTAATTCTGAATCTGTTTGTGAATTAATTCACTTGTAACATTCATGGTGCGATTTACCTAAATCCTGAGTTAGTCATTGACGATGCATATGCAACTCATGTGCTTTGATATAAGTGGAGGCTTATGCTCTAAAAATGATCGAGCTCATAGCTGGTATGTTGGGTACATGACTTGTATATGTCATGGCTTTACTAGCAATAGTGGAATTCATAGCTCAATTAAAGAGTTAATGATATACTCTCATTGGCATTGTGCGGATTGATAAATATGGAACGTGGCTGATAAACGATAAATTATACATATTTTTACCTCATGTTTAGCCCATATATTGGATGAATTATCATTAGATTTGTGAGAATTGGTGCTCTTAATCCTTCTATTTCATGTCTTATACTCAGGAGAGCATAGGAAAGAGAAAAGAACGAGAAACGGGCCAAAAACAGAGAAAATGGGCCAAAATGAGAAAACGACATGGCCCAAGGAGTCATCACACGATCGTGGCACACGGCCGTGCCACATGAAGATCACACGGTCCAGCCCCCGACAAGCACGGCTAGGGCACACGGCCGTGCCACCTCAACAGTCCCGAACACGGTCTCTTGCCGAAATCACACTGGCGTGGCACACAGGCGTATTTTAGTCGTGAGGAAGAGGAATTTCACTCGGATTTGGATACTTAGGGGCTAAGAAAGCCATTCTAAACTCTATATAAAGACCCTAGGAGGCAACTTCAAAGGTGTGCTTATTTCCCGCTAAGGGAATGCTCTTTTCTCTCAGGAAAGAGCGCCATATTTCTGCCAACACAAAGAGTGAAAGTAAGGGATTACTCTAAGAGAAGCCGATTGATTCATCCCAGAAGCCAAAATTCTACATCAAGACAGAGGATATCCCTAAATTCCTTCAGGGGTTTTCGGGTTCTTTATGTTTTGTTATCTTAATTCTTCTGAGATGTTTTCTTTCTTTATTATAAACTAAACCCCTCAAATACTTGAGGAGGATGAAACCTAAGACGAATCTTGTTATTATTTATTCTTGAGTTATATGATAAATATTTGAGTTGTTCTTAATTATGTGTGCTTAATTCTTGTGTTAATAAACCTAGGTATTAATTCAAGAAACGGATGTGCTTAAAGCATAGGAGCAAAAGTCCCTGTGATAAGAGTAGATCTACCATAATTAAGCGGAGTTGCATGCAACGCTAGACAAAGGGCGACATAAATTTGCCGGATTAGGGTCAAACCTAATATGGGGAACCATAGATTGAATTAATGCAACCTAGGGTGTTAATTAATAAAGGAACTTTAGTTAACAATCTAGGCCTAGTTGCTCTTCGCCTCGACGGAGGGTTTAGCATAAATTAGGGATCTCTACGGATCAAGTCAAGTGAATAAATCGTCTAGCTCAAGAACCAATAAAAAGTGAAGTCTAGGTGGATTCTCCCTTAACTATTGCTTATATCAATTAGCTTTTCCCTAAAGTTTTCCCCAATTTACTTTTTGTGCACTTTTAGTTAGTTTTAGAATTAGTTTCAACCAAACCTCTTTTATTTTTAGGCTAGATAATAGAAAGGAAGTAAGTATTAGTACTTTTAGTTCCCTTGGGTATGATAACTCGGTTTTGCCACTAAACTATACTACTGTTCGATAGGTGCGCTTGCCTTTAACATCGTGATATTAGTTAGTTTTGGTGTGATCAGTTTTATAAATTTTATTACTTAATATCGCGAGCCGTTATCAAGTTTTTGGCGCCGTTGCCGGGGAACTGAAATATTAAGAAAACTCGATTTCTATTACTTTAGCCATTACTATATTTTCAGTTTTTATTTATTTTTATTTTTATTTTATTTTTTATTTTATTATTTATTTTTATTTTATTCTATTTTTCTTTGTTTTTTTTTTCTTCTAGGTATTTCTAGTTTATGACTAGAAACAACCCAGCAGGACCATTGCTTTTTGACGAAGATTTAGAAGCGACAGTTCGCAGAACTCGCAGAGGTCAGACAAAGCCTACATTATCTAGAACAAGGACAAGAACAAAGGCCAGAACCTACTGAAGAGATGGAAGCAAATCAGGATAATCAGCTACTTTCTGTAGTAGCCACAAATCCTGTTGAGCAAAATCCTGCTCCGCGTACTATGTATGATTATGCTAGACCTAATTTAGCAGGCACTGAATCTAGCATTGTTAGGCTTACTATTGCTGCTAATAATTTTGAATTAAAGCCTAACACTATTCGGATGATACAACAATTGGTGCAGTTTGATGGTTTATAGGATGAAGATCCAAATTCACACATAGCCAATTTTTTGGAACTTTGCAATACCTTTAAAATAAATGGCGTTTCTGATGATACCATTCGTCTAAGGCTATTTCCATTCTCTTTGAGAAACAAAGCCAAACAGTGGTTAAACTCTTTACCATGAGGCTCAATCACCACATGGGAACAGATAACCGAAAAATTTTTACTTAAATATTTTCCTCCAGCTAAAACAGCTAAATTACGAAATGATATCTCTTCTTTTGTGCAGATGGATCTAGAGACACTTTACGATGCCTGGGAGAGATACAAAGATCTTTTGAGAATGTGCCCTCACCATGGGTTGCCTTTGTGGTTACAAGTTTAAACCTTTCACAGCGGTTTGAATCCATCAACAAGGCAGATGATCGATGCGGCCATCGGAGGAGCAATCAACAATAAAACACCAGAAGCAGCTTATAAGTTTATAGAAGAGATGTCACTGAATAACTATCAGTGGCAAGTTATGAGGACAAAGCCAACAAAAGCTGCAGGAGTTTATAATATTGATGCTGTTACCATGCTTACTAACCAAGTAGAACTTTTAAATAAAAAGTTTGATAATTTTGTTGGTTCTACGCAGGCACATCCAGTAATGCAGTGTGACGCAAACCAGGGAAATTTGTTCAATCCAGATTACTCCTCTTATAGACATGTCATGGAAACTGAGCAAGCCAACTATATGGGTAACAATTCTAGACCTCAAAATAACCCTTATAGTAATACTTAAAATGTAGGTTGGCGGAGTCACCCCAATTTTTCATAGGAAGGACAAGGAAATCAAAGACAACCACCTCCTCCGGGATTTCAGCAGCCACCACCATAACAGGAGAAAAAGCCGAACTTGGAACAGATGGTCACCAAATTTATGGCCATGTCAGAAACTCGTTTCCAAGATACTGAAACGGCACTAAGGAACCAGCAAGCATCTATTTAAGGACTTGAAACTCAAATAGGCCAGCTTGCCAAGCTAATCTCTGAAAGACCGCAAGTTATCAAGTAATACTGAGACTAACCCCAAAAAGCAACTTAATGCCGTCGATACGATAGATAATGAGGGGTTAACCAAAACCAACCCAGAGCCATGCAAGGAGCCTATGGTAAGTAAAGGAAAGAATGATGTAAGTTACAAAGATGAAATTACCAAAGAATTTAAACCTCATATCCCATACCCAACCGTGCTAAAGAAAGACCGCACAGATGAGCAATTTGGTAAGTTTCTTAAACTCTTAAAGAAATTACATATCAACTTACCATTTGTTGAAGCAATTTTGCAGATGCCGAAGGACACAAAATTTTTAGAGGAACTTATCACAAATAAAAGAAAGTTGGAAGAACTGTCCACAGTGGAACTCAACGAGGAATGCTCAGCTATTCTCCAAAATAAACTGCCAACCAAACTAAAAGATCCAGGGAGTTTTACTATTCCTTATTTATTTGGTAGCTTAGACACCAAAAATGCTTTAGCTGATTTAGGGGCTAGTATAAATGTCATGCCCTATAAGCTGTTTAAACAACTAGGTCTTGGAAAACCTAAGCAAACTAAGATGAGCATTCAACTGGCTGATAAAACTATTAGGTCTCCTAAGGGAATAATTGAAGATGTGCTTGTCAAAATTGATAAATTTATATTCCCAGTTGACTTTGTTGTTTTAGACATTGATGAGGATAGCAATGTACCCTTAATTCTAGGGCGACCCTTTTTAGCAACTGCTACAACAATAATTGATTTAGGAACAAGTGAACTTACACTACGTGTAGGTGATGACAAAGTTACTTTACAAGCTCGAAACTCGAATAAGACTGTTGATAATAATATAGTCACGAGTCCTTGTAAAAAGAATAATCTCACCATCCAACCTTCTGTGCAGGATACACTCCACATAAAGGTAACTCAATCACAGACAAATTCATCCAAGGGAGACGCACCTGGAAAGCGAATGCTTCAGATTGAGGAACTAGACGAGTGGCTGAACTATCACGAAAAGCCCAAAATATGCCACACCAACCCAGAGCATCACCAAGACGACCGTCAGGTACAAACGAATCAACTCAAAGTAGGGGATAAGGTAATCTTAGGGGAAGACGATCCTCGAATCTTGAATTCAAAAGAGCATACAAGTGATACACCTTACTTCACGGTAAAGAAAATCTTTCCCTATGGTACAGTCGAGATAAAACATGAGTTACTCGGCACTTTCAAGGTAAATCACACTTGACTCAAATCTTACGTTGATAATGAAATAGTAAGCAGGATAGAAGAGTATCAACTCTTCAAACCACCATGGACGTACAAGCTCAAGCAAAGTCGAGCTTAGACTATAAATAAGCGCTTCTCGGGAGGCAACCCGAGCATTAACTTAGTGACTTTTCTTTTATTTTTGATTTTAGTATTTTTATGCATCAACTAACCCTTTTTAATGCAGAAATTTAGGACCACACAGCCATGCCCACGGGCGTGTCCGAGGCCGTGTGAACACTTTAAGCAGAGACACGATCGTGTAGCGAGGCCGTGTATAAACAGAGCAAAAATTTTTCCCAAAGCACGGGCTATCGATAAATAGCCATGGCCGTGCGATATGGCCGTGGCAACCTTTTGACTTCAACACGGGCTTGCACAAATCCCCATACCCGTGTCCTCAGACCGTGGCCAACACTATCAATTAAGACACGACCGTGGAATATATCACATGACCGTGTGACAAACAAACCAATCACACACGACCGTGGAACCTCCTATATGACCGTGTGAAGAGCGAACAAGTTCACAAACGGCCGTGCAATATATTTGACACGGGCTAAACTCGATGCACACGGCCATACGCCTCTATTATCCAAATCGATTTTATTTTTCTCATTTTTCATTTTTTTATTTTTCCTTTATTAGTCTCTTTTTTATTTCTAATTTTATTTTTATCCTTTTAATCATTACAATATTAAGAACTTAGTTTATTATTTTTCTGTTATTTTTCTATCTTTCATATCGGTTAATCCCTAACGAGTAATCTCTATTAATCCAAAATTTCCATGACTAATTAATATTCTCGCAGTTCAAAAAGAAGCTCTACAGCTAATATTCAACCAACAATGGGAACACCCTGCCACATTTGCCGACTCTTCCTCACAAGTTCATCCTAAATTCAGGGAGTTTCAATCCTCTCCCTATCTTATGATATTATACTTCTTTTGCTATTTCTATCTTTGTACATTGAGGGCAATGTACATCTTAAGTGTGGGGGGGAAGTTTACTTTAAATCTTTACATTATCGATGAAATCCCTGAAATTTTTCTTTATGCTTTATTCTCAAATAATTCTCAGTTTCCTATTTAGCATTAATTCTGATTGATTTATAATTTTTATTGATATGTGAGAATTAAGACATAGGTGCTTTTACTCTGATTATTCAAACTTTAAAACATTAGGGAATCAAGCATGATAAGTTGAAATTTTTGAGAACCCCAAATTTTTTTTTCATAAGTTTTTTTCCTTAATTCTAAAGTGTTATCTTGAGAATTGAAATTCGCAAGATTGACATCAAAAGCCATAATTCTGGTGAGATTTTTTAGCCTTTTGAGCATACATTCTTTCGTGCTCACTTTTATTATTGCTTTGAGTGAGTCAACGCTGATTTGTTATTCTAGAACTTGCTTTGATTATACATGTCAAGACCACATCATTGATTTGATATACCGAGATGATAAAGGCACCTAGAATTTAACCAACTTACTCCACAAAGGCCTACCTCCATAAATTAACCCCTAGTGAACCCCATGAGCCTAACAACCTTTTCTTTGACTTACCTCTAATATTAACTTATAACCTATTTTTGTTGAATTCCATTCAATTATTTTGACCCCTATTTTTTGTCGAGATTTGAGTTGAATTTTTCATCTAGCTTTATTCTCTTTTCCAGATTGTAAAGTTTTATTCAATTTATTGTATTACTTGAGTTGTTCTTAAAAAAAACTGAAAATGTGTACATACAGTGAAATTCAATTGTAATCTGTAATAGTTCAATAGTTTTTGCATATTTCTACAAGCTTCCAAATCTAGAACGATGTCATCATAAAACTTAGCTCTAGGAATATGTTCCAGTGATAGAGATTTCTCAAGCTAGATGATTTTTCAATTCAATCTCGATTCTAACGCTCTTTTTCAGCTTGTGACAACACCCCTAACTAAAGCCCCATTACAACCATTGAAAGACCTTTTGATCGATGTGTCGTATCAATCTATAGTGGTGGAGATTTGATTTTCTTGCAAGCCTATGGTAATAACTTTTCAGATTGACTAGAGAGTGCTTAATTCTTGAACCTTAAACATTTTGAGTGGAGAGAGTGAACCCTTAGTGAGGATGTCAAAACCTGTTGATTTCAATTGAGAGATGATTACTTAGAAGAAGGGAAGAAACTTATGTTCCAATGATAAAATTCTCAACTTAGAGTGATTGAATCTTTAATGTTCTTCTGATTGAATTTTCATTGTATGACTACTTGTGAATTAGTTTGAAACATTATTGATAAAGATTGTAAGTTGAGAGGAATGATTCTTAATTAGGGATTGAGTTTTTCTTAAGGACAAGCAAAGGCTTAAGTGTGGGGGTATTTGATAAACGATAAATTATACATATTTTTACCTCATGTTTAGCCTATATTTTGGATGAATTATCATTAGATTTGTGAGAATTGGTGCTCTTAATCCTTCTATTTCATGTCTTATACTCAGGAGAACATAGGAAAGAGAAAAAAATGAGAAACGGGCCAAAAACAGAGAAAATGAGCCAAAATGAGAAAATGACACGGCCCAAGGAGTCATCATACGGCCGTGGCACACGGCCGTGCCACATGAAGATCACACAGTCCAGCCCTCGACAAGCACGGCCAGGGCACATGGCCTTGCCACCTCAACAGTCCCGAACACGGTCTCTTGTCGAAATCACACCGGCGTGGCATACGGGTGTGTTCTAGTCGTGAGGAAGAGGAATTTCACTCGGATTTGGATACTTAGGGGCTAAGAAAGCCATTCTAAACTCTATATAAAGACCCTAGGAGGCAACTTCAAAGGTGTGCTTATTTCCCGCTAAGGGAATGCTCTTTTCTCTCAGGAAAGAGTGCCATATTTCTGCCAACACAAAGAGTGAAAGCAAGGGATTACTCCAAGAGAAGCCAATTGATTCATCCCAGAAGCCAGAATTCTACATCAAGACAGAGGATCTCCCTAAATTCCTTCAGGGGTTTTCGGGTTCTTTATGTTTTGTTATCTTAATTTTTTTGAGATGTTTTCTTTCTTTATTATGAACTAAACCCCTCAAATACTTGAGGGGGATGAAACCTAAGACGAATCTTGTTATTATTTATTCTTGAGTTATATGATAAATACTTGAGTTGTTCTTAATTATGTGTTCTTAATTCTTGTGTTAATAAGCCTAGGTATTAATTCAAGAAACGGATGTGCTTAAAACATAGGAGTAAAAGTCCCTGTAATAAGAGTAGATCTACCATAATTAAGCGGAGTTGCATGCAACCCTAGACATAGGGCGACATAAATCTGCCGGATTAGGGTCAAACCTAATATGGGGAACCATAGATCGAATTAATGCAACCTAGGGTGTTAATTAATAAAGGAACTTTAGTTCACAACCTAGGCCTAGTTGTTCTTCGCCTCGATGGAGGGTTTAGCATAAATTAGGGAACTCTACGGATCAAGTCAAGTGAATAAATCGTCTAGCTCAAGAACCAATAACAAGTGAAGTCTAGGTGGATTCTCCCTTAAGTATTGCTTATATCAATCAGCTTTTCCCTAAAGTTTTCCCCAATTTACTTTTTGTGCACTTTTAGTTAGTTTTAGAATTAGTTTCAACCAAACTTCTTTTATTTTTAGGCTAGATAATAGAAAGGAAGTAGGTATTAGTACTTTTAGTTCCCTTGGGTACAATAACTCGGTCTTGCCACTAAACTATACTACTGTTCGATAGGTGCGCTTGCCTTTAATATCGTGATATTAGTTAGTTTTGGTGTGATCAGTTTTATAAATTTTATTACTTAATATCGCGAGCCGTTATCAGTAGCCATGAGTTACTCGTTCTCGAACGAACAATTTATCACAACCATTTGTTGACAGTGATCATATTAATTATTAAAAAGACACAATGGTGACAATGAGATAAAATAGGATTGTATTGAGTGAACGAATTTTGTAACAACTCAGTTTAGACCCAAGTCAAAAAAGTGGTTTCGGAACCACACATCTAAGTTATAAAAATATTTTATTATTATTATTTTCCATGCTTATAATACGTGAATTAGCATGTGTGAAAATCTCGTATGAGAATTTTATCCATTGAGTGCTTAATTTGTAAAAAGGGTTAAATCGCAGAAAATGCAAAAGTGGCCTTCTATTTAATTAAGTGCCGAATTATTGTGTTCTTTTAAATGAAAGGTCCTTATGTTGCAAATGGACCATTGGTTGAATGAGTGGACATTAATGACCTTGTTTTATATGTTTTATATGTTTATTAAACAATGGTTAAATTGGTAATTGAAATTAATATGAATAAAATAAAACCAAAGCATAGAATCAAGGTCATTTTTGTGTTCTTCCACCGATTTTACAAAAGAAAAACAAGGGTTTATAGATTTTGAGCATTCGGCCATTGCTAAACCAAAATTAAGGTATGTTTCACTTCGGTTTTCGATGATTTTTATGTTTTTGAGATTGTTGCTTAGTTTACTATAAAGCCCATGTAGTAATTTGAAGAATTGATAATATTTATGAAATGTGACATTGATGAAATGGTAGGTTTTGTGATGTTTTTGGATGAATTATGAAAGATATATGTTTGATAAACATATTTTATTCTTGGATTTTTGATGAATTTAGCTAAATGGGGCTAAATTGTGAAAATGAAATATAGAGGGACTAAAATGTGAAATTGATGAATTATGTGGGCTTGAGAGACTATGGGAAAATTTGGCTATGCTAGATTAAAAAGAAATTTGGTGTATTTGATGATTTTGTTGAATAGGGACTTAAATGTCAAAACGTGAAAATGTGAGGGCCAATTTGTGAAGTGCCCTAAATATGTGTTCTTGAATTGAATGGATTGTGTGTGATTAAATGAGTTAATTTTAATACGTATAGATCAAGAAAAGCAAAATTAGGAATTGGATCGCAGGAAATCAGAAGTCTACGAGTAATCGACTTATTTCGAGAAACCACACTCGATGTAAGTTCATAAGTAGTAATTTCTCTATAAATGCCATTAATTGCACTATTTTCATATGAATTGTGATGAATGAAACCTCGAATGAGGTGAAGATTATGAAATGGATGTTATGGATGTGATATTAAAGGAGATGATATAGAGAGAGCTCGGTTGAACCTTAGGATTAGTTTTGGAATGTAGTGACATGTCACTAGGATATAATTTTTGGCTTCGGGCCATGATATCGGCACTACGGGTGTGAGAAATACCTTGATTTGGCTACGGGCCATGGTATAGGTATTTTGAGGGAGCAACCTTGATTTGGCTACGTGTCATGGTATAGGTGTTCTGGGATAAGTTACCTTGAGTTGGCTACGGGCCATGGTATAGATACTTATCGGATGAAATGTTCGTAAATTCGACTTTTAATCCGGATGGTTCAACGTATAAGCTAGAGTTGTGAACATGGAACAGGTACGTATGATGTATGTATTTGTATATGAGGACTATGTGATGAATTCATGTAAATCATGGAGGAATGTCCATGTATTTGGGTAAGCTATGCTATAAGGCATGGATTAAGGTTTGTGATTTTATGTTCATGGTTTGAATTGAATAAATGGCTAATTTATTAATGAGATTGTGTAATGAATTACTTGCTTATGACTTACTAAGCTTTTAATGCTTACTTGGTGTGTTCATTCCTATTTTATAGATTATCGAAGCTACTGAAGGCTCGAGAATCGTCGAGGATCTTTATTTCACTATCCAAACTCAATTTGGTACCTTTTGTGGTTGTAAATTGGTAAGCATGACATGTATAGTCTAGGGGTTAAATGAATACAATTTGAGTTGTATATAAGTTATGTCAAGTGATTTGGCTAACTAAGTATGAGCATATGTATGTTTTGGTATGTGTCAAAAGGATGCAAATTACGGTATGATTTATAAAGCATATATGGCCTATTTGGAAATGGTCATTTTGGTATAAAACAAATGGAAATTTTGGTAAGTTTTAATCATGAATTGAGTTGGTAAATGATTGAGTTATGATGTACATGTTTGGTTATGAATATGGTTTGATATATGGGATGTTTTGATATGGAAAAGATGTATCAATTAGTTGATATTGAATTGGATATATTGATGTTTGTATTAGGCATGAAATTGGCTGAAGTTGGATTGTAAATGTTGCATATTATTTCATGTAGGTACAAGGCAAATTAGGGTGTGAAAAATGGCTTAAACCAAGCCTATTTCGTGCCACACGGTCAGAGCACACGGGCATGTGACTCAACCACGTGACCTCTATTTTTCAGGTAATTTGGTCAGAATGGTACACGGGCTAGACACAAGTCGTGTCTAGTGACCGTGTGTCCCCTGTTTTGTAGCTATAAAGGTCAGTATAACACACGGACTAGACACACGGGCGTGTCTGGTAACCATGTGGCTAACTCAGGTTGACACACGGGCTGGACACATAGGTGTGTCTAGAGACCGTATGACCCTAGTCAGTGTTGCACACTGGCTAAGGTGAGTTGTGAGGCATGGTTGTGTGGAGGACACGGCCTAGCTACACGGGCGTATTCCCTGTTTATCAAAGAAAAATTTATTAAGTCTTTAAAACTTTCAAATGTTATTAGTTTAGTCCCAGCTTATTTCTTACGCATGTTTAAGGTCTCGTAGACTTCCTAAGGGGAATTTATGTATGGAATTGATGATGGAATGATGTTGTATGATTGATAAATGTGTAATGCTTGAAATTTTTTTTCGGTTGTTCGGTAATACGTCGTAACCCTAATCAGGCGATGGATTATGGGTTAGGGGTGTTACAGATTTAACTCAAAAGAATCAATGATATTATATGAAGGTAACACACACATGACGATGTCATTAGACAAAATAGTTGGATTAATTACTTTCGTAAAGAGTATATAATAAGGAGTTTTCAATCATTGTACTTCTTGTGGACTGACTTCATGATTAAGTGTAACACCCCTAACCCATATCCGTCGTTGGAACAGGGTTACGGAGCATTACTAGAATAAATAGATCAAATACAAATATATCATGTTTGTGTAAGATAATATTCATATAGTCCCTTATAAGAGCCCTCGAGGCTCAAAATATGCATTAGAACCAAGTCAGGACTAAATTGGAAACTCAGGAAAATGGTCACAAAATTTCAAGATTTTCACCTAGGTGTAGGGTACACACGCCCGTGTGACTACTCGTGTAACTCTCTGACTTGTGTCACACGGCCAAGTGACACGCTCGTGTGCTAGGCCGTGTGATCAATTATGAGCATTTTGTTTTAAATTTTTAAGATTTAGGGGACACACTGCCAAAACAGACGCCAATGTGCTAGGCCGTGTGTCACACACGGCTGAGACACACGCCCGTGTCTCTACTCGTGTGGACAAAATAAGGCCATTTCCTAGCCTTATTTCTCACCCAAACTTGTATTCCACCTGCATTCACATTTAAACATATTCACCAACCAATTCAAGATATTTAAACCAAGCCAAAACCAAGTCATATGCATGATATTTTCATCACTTGTATTCATATACTCAATTTTACCTAATTTATCAAATTCACTTATTTGCATATTTTGCTAATTATGCTATCTTAATCCATTCATCCATATACTTACCATCATTTAACCATTTCAATCACATAATCAACACATTAAGGCCACTTTTACATATTAAAACATACCAATTACAAGGCATACCAAATGACTAATATCAACAAATCATTTACTTGCCAACATTGGTTAAATTAACCTATACATGCCATTATAACCAAGATTAATTTCATATTTGTACCAAAATAGGCCAATGGATAGTATGAGTAATCTTCGCCATGCTTCTAATCCAACGAGCTTCCGAATACTATAAAACAGAGGAAAATAAGACAGAGTAAGCATTTCTATGCTTAGTAAGTTCGTATAACAGAAATGCAACTTACCAAATATCATCACTTAAGGTAAGTATACAAAACACATCCAAAGCAATTTGGCAATTAGCCTAACACACATAATCTCATCAAACATGTTAGTATTGTATTCCTTGTAAATAACAAGAACAAAGATGAGCTCATCAAATATCATGTTTCCATATGTTTTCAAGTATATACGGGTAACAATTCATTCATAGTTCATCTCAACTTATATCAAAATTTCGCTCGTTGAATCATTTGAAATCTCGATGGATACATAGGTAGTAAACTCAAAGTATATAATACTGTAATTCTGTCAATTCATATTCGGGAATGCTCTTACAAGCACGTTAACAGAAAGCTCTCTCTAAAGCCATATAACGATAAGCTCATGTGAGCCATGTAACAGGAAGCTAATCCGAGCTGTATAACGGAAAGCTTACAAAGAGCCGATAACAGGTAGCTCCAAAGAGTACTTAATCGGATAGCCATATAACAGGAAGTTTAAGTGAACATTAACGGGAAGCTCACAAAGAGCCTATAATGGGTAGCTTCGAAGAGCTCTTAACGGGAAGCTCCGATGAGCACTTAACGAGTAGCTCCGAAGAGCACTTAATCAGGAAGCACCAAATAACCATATAACGGGAAGTTCAAGCGAGTATTAATGGGAGGCTCACAATGTGCTTTTAATCAGGAAGCTCACAGAGAGCCTTATACGGGACACTCATAAGAGCTGTGGTGTGCCCACAACACATGCAAGGTCACGACCGATAGGGATGCTCCAAAGAGCTATAAACGGGAAGCTTGCAAGAACAATATAACGGAAAGCTTGGAATGGCTTATAATGGGACGCTCTTTCGAGCTACAGTATGTCCGCAACATATGCAGGATCATAACCAATCGGGAACCCTGTATCCAATCGAATTTCTTTCATTCAAACAGGACTTAATATTCGTCGGGTATTTTCTAGATATGTGATCAAATTTCATATACTTAGTCATTAAATAATTCACATACAAATCATTCAATTCAAGCATATAATTACAAGTTACACGAACTTACCTCGACAATATTAGTATATGAAAAATCTACTAATTCGTCACTTTTTCTTTATCTCGATCTAGCTCTGTATTTGATCTATCCGGACCTATATGAGTAAATTTAACTCAATTTAATACAATTCAATTCACATCTTATGCAAAATTACTATTTTGCCCCTATACTTTTCATAAATGATGATTTCATCCCTAGGCTCGAAAAATGAAATTCACACAATTTAATCCTTATTTCATGCCTAGCCGAATTTTACATATAACAATTGCAGCCTATGCTTTTCACAAAAATCAGAATTTTTTCATAAATTTTACATCTTGTTAATTTAGTCCCTAAATCATGTTTTCATCAAAATTTCATTAACAATAGTTGTTTATCTATTAACAACCTTCCATTTTCAACCATAAAATTTCATAATTCATGCATACTCATCCATGGCAAAACCCTAGTGCTTTGGTAACTTTGCAAATTTATCCTCGATATAGCTAAATTAAGCTATTATGATCTCGAAAATATAAAAATTACTAAAAATGGGACAAGATTACTTACCCAATTAGGCAAAATAATCTTGCTTGGGCTCTTTTCTCTTAGCTAGGGTTTCCATGAAAATAATTTGGGAAAGATGATGAAAAAGATGATATTTTCATTATTTAATTAGTTTATCATCTTTTATTTTTCATCTTTCCAATTTAATCCTTTTCTTTATTAAATTTTCCATGGATGAATCATCATACTTATCTACTAAGTCTTCTTAATGGTTTATTAGCCATATAAGGACCTCAAATTTTGAATTCCATAGCTATTTAATACTTATAGCTACTAGAATTCAACTTTTACATTTTATGCAATTTTGGTCCTTTTTATCAGATTAGACATAAAATCAGTAAAATTTCTTTATGAAATTTTCATACAACCTTTCTATCATAATTTAGACCATGAAATAATATTAAAATAACTTCCTTTTCAGACTCGGATTTGTGGCCCCGAAACCAATGTTTCAATTTTACTGAAAACGGGTTGTTACATTAAGTAATTGCGAATTATTAGAACGGTGCTTCTGGACATAATTGCAATAACTAGAGCCTAATTGTATATATCTGATTGGTCCCTCTACTAGCTCAACAAAAGCTTGATTGGACTGCATTTGAATCAGAAGAAAATTCTATGACTTTGGGAATAATTTAATTGATTCAATTTATTTGATGTGGAATTAAATTAGGTGGTCATAAGAATTGTTTAACTAGAGAATTTAATTAAAGAATTTTCTTGAAAAATTAATTTGAAAAATCTAAGTGATTTTTGGAAAAAGTAATTTTGATCAAGTAAAATTAAATTAATCAAATCAATTAAAATTAATATAATATTTTTGAATGTTAATTTTCAAGTCAGACAATTGGCCCAATGGGTAATTAAACTTGAAAATTAGACCTGAGATCGTAAATTGGGCTTGGGAGCCCGAAATCGAGACCCAAAAAATTGGTCGAACTGGGCTTGATATGTGAAACCGGGCTGACGGTCCAACCCGTGGCTAGACCGGACTGGTCGGGTCATCATTGACCCGGATCGAACTGGCAACAGATGAGCTGGCTCAAGCTGCCATAAGGGTATCGCACCTACATCACCAGACATGGCGATGCCGACAGATGCAACAACGACATCCCGGTGGCGGGCGACAGTTGGTCTCGATAGTTGAAGAGTGGAAGAGTTACACTCCTACTGGAACTACCAGAGAATTTAATTTTAGATTAACTATTCCAAAAATAACATTACTTTAATAGTTTAATATTAAATTTAATTTAATACTTATCTTAATAGTATTTTATTAATTTAATATTAAAGTGATTATCTTAATATTAAATTTAATTTAATATTTATATTGTAGATATACATTCTATTATTTTAATAAGATTTAATGTTAAATTTAATCTAATATTTATCTTGATAAATATTCAATAGGGATAATCTGGTATTAGAGCCAAGGAAGAGCATGTATTTCTAAGTTTTGAAAATATTCAATTTGTTTTCAAGTTTTTCGAGTTCTGGTTTAACCGTCTTTATTAATGTATTATTATTTTTGCTGAGCATTGATGCACAGTCTAGTTAGCCATGAGTTAAGCGTGTTAAGGACAAAGTTTTCCTGTAGGCAACTATAGTAATCCATAGATCTTAATAGTAGAACCCCATTGTAGGAAATAAGAAAACAAAGAATGTTTCCCTCCCTTAGAAAAACCAATTCTTCTACAAGCTTTGCTTCCAATCAATCCTAAGAGTCTGACCAAACCTCAAACAACACTGTTAATGAACAAGAATAACATTATGAAAATATTCCCCAAAGATTTGATAATTGGACTCTTCCAAGAGTTCCAACAAACCAAGTTTACAAGAAAATAACTTTTTGAAAATATAAATATTTTTTTTTTACGTTATAAAAAGAAAAGAAAGGAGTTATCTTATTCAAAAAGAATATGAAACAATCCAATTATTAGATAAAGTCATCATTAATAAACTCAAAGAACAAAAATATAAATATGTCCGTTTTGGATTAGTCCAAGTTGGTGTCCAATCTCTTAGTGTTGAAGCCACTAAAAATACCTCAATTTTAATTATCTTAAGAGATTAAAGATACATCATGTTTAATGACTCGTTATTAGGAACTATAGAAACAAGCCTATGTACTGGCCCAATACATTTTAATTGTTACCCAAATTTTATGGTTTCTTTAATTGATAAAAATATTTTACAATCTTTGACCCTTCAAATTCATACCCATTGTAACACCCCAAACCCGACCTGGACGTTATGGCCGAATTTAGCGATGTCACGTGGTAGTGTGTTTGGTAACTTGTGTTGGACAAACCGTAACTAGGCTTAAAATATTTTCTGTTTAGAATTCATAATTATCTTATATTAATTATAAAATCGTGATTCTTATTCTATCGTTAGTTTTCAAAACATTATACGTTGCGGAAGCTTTTTAAGACAGTCTGTGTCCTTATGGGTATTTTGCCAAAACACATGCATGTCTTTTAAAAACTCGTATTTTACCTACCTCTAGTAGATGTAAACCATAAAACAACAAAAAATCCAAATTTTAAGCAAAAATCTATAGAGGCCTTTATTACAGTAAAATATCCCAAATAAAACTTTAAAAACCTAATTAAATACGAAACAGTGTAATAAGGGGTCGTGTGGCCATCATTGAGTCCTCCGGCGCTCCGATCCGCCTAAGTCTAGGGATTACCTGTACAGATAAAATAGAAGGTGAGTTTACGAAAACTCAGTGTGTATTCCCTATATAAACAAGTAGACAGAATGCAATTACAGTTTGGGCCTAAGCCCATTTCAGTAACAATGTAACACCCTAAATTTTAGGGTTTTTAAATTTTTTTTTGCATAAATTGACAACTGCATGTTTGGGTGTGTTGGATTGATGATTTGGGTGTGTTTGGGGGGGCCTTTAGAAGGCCTGAGTTTAAGCCAAGCCTTTAGCAAAATTTTGATTTTTAGGCTTAGAGGAGTATGGATGTCAGCTCATAAGGTTTAGGTAAAGTTATTGGGGTTTGATGACACAAAAAGGTCTGTAGTAGAGTGGTTTGTGGCGTCTCTGACAAGGGGAAGGAAGGGGGTTCAAATCCCCTTGCAAGCAAATGTATTCATTTTGCTAGAAGTGGGCGGCAAGTGGTTCAAGTGGTTTCAAACTCTGGAAGGTGGTTGAAGACTTGGTCTTGAGAATTTGAATTGGAATTCAAATTGGGAGGTTGAGTGAATCAAGAAGCAAATCAAGGAGATTTTAAAGGGATTTGGTATAGGGGATGAGGTTTAGCCGAATTGGGTAGCTAGTGGGCATGATTTCGGTTAAAGACTTTGGGAAGTAACATTTTTCGGCATTTTTGAAGCCTAAATACCGAATTTTTTTGTGTCTACTTGGGGGGATTTTATTTCGGGTTTCTTTTCTCTCTATACTTAAGGGGTCAATTAGTTTTCCTCTTTTCTTCTATTCTTATTTGGTCATTAGTACCAATTGCCGAACCCCTAGTTGTTTCATTAGTGACCGAGGCGTCTTGTGTTTCTCTTTTACTCTTTCTAAAATTATTGTCGAATTCTGCTTCTATATTTTCTCTTCTTTTCTTTTCATCTTGCTTTGGTCGAATTGAACTATCTCTTAACCGAACCCTGCTCCTCTTTTCTTTTCTTTTTGAAAGCTGAATCTTGCTCTCTTTTCTCTGTCGTTATCCTTCGAATGTCATTCTTCTTTCCCTCTCTACTTTCATTTCTTCTCAAAGTCGAATCTTGTTCCTCATTCTTTACTAAAATACCCTCCAAATCCCACTACTCTTCACCCCCTCCATTTGTTCTTTCGAATGAGTCTTCAAAGCTAAACTTCATTCTTTTTCTCTATCGATTCTTAAGTACCTTCTCTTCCTTTTGGTTTGTGTATTTCTCTTCGGGTTCAATCGTAAGCTGAACTTCATTCTTGACAAGGACCTTTCTACATAAGGCAAGTACTGAAATAGGTAAGGATGTTCTCTTTTCTCTTGTTGAGTTAAGTGATTAGGAAGCCGATCATCTCGTCTTCTTTATACGATTAGCCTTTAATGCTCATACTAATGACCGACTTCAAATCTTTTTCTTTCCAATAACAATCAAGGATATACAGTGTGTCATGCGATTCATTCTCTTAGTGTCTGAATGGAGTAAGGAACATTGGTTCAAGCGAGGCGTGGTAAGTAGCAATGAACTGCTTAAGGCATTTTTAATACTTAGATTTGGGTTACCAGTTATATTTGACTAATGGTGGATCGTTCTGTATCTTAGATGCTGTGATCTAGAAGGGTTTCATCGGGAGTATTAATCCAGGTGTGTAACCACACCCCACAGTAGTATAGATTGGCAAAAGCACAAAAGTCGGAATGCCGAAACGTCACGAATCAAGGGCAATAGACTGCAGAGTTCATTGTACGGGTTTTCATGCACTTGGGCCGTTATGGGTCGAAATGGGCCAATAGGCCTACGAGCCACTACCCGGTAAGTGATCGTTGGTGTATTGGATGATAAGGCTGGTGACGCCATACGTAAAACTAGACTGAATGGGCCACACGAGCGTGTAGGCCCACTTGGGCTCAGCAAGGTTTTGGGCCTACAAATACTATTTGACCATATAGACCATCTGAGTCACTCAAAGCGACATTAGACCTATTAGGAGGTCGTATTAAGTACCAAGACACCGAAATGTAGTAAAATGACCAGAATACCCCTGAGGGGTAAAAGACTTTTATACCCCTAAAGATAGGTTGTCTGACATATGTATGAATGAAATGGTGTCTGTTATTCTACATGCATAATATAAATTTATGACATGATGCTCTGCATGGGGTTGGGTATGTTTATGGAGGTAGTTCTGTAACAGTGGCTCTACCACGTAATTCTGTATATGGCTTCTCTACGTAATCTATTTCTGATAGCTCTGCCACGATATTTGATGGCTGCGTATTGGTGTACGGGCTGGATGGGTAGTGTTATTTCCCACATAGTGTAATGGGTTGGTACGAATGGTGTGATGGTTGGATCGAGTTGGGCTTACATGCATTTACTGTTCTGCCTCTGTGATGGGCTTGGGCCCGTGTTGTTCAGTATAGGGCTAAGGCCCAGACTGATCTATTTTTGTATAGGGCTCCGACCCAGTCTGTTCTATTGGGAAGTTACACACTGAGTTTTCACAAACTTACGCTTTTATTTTAAATGTGCAGGTAACCCCCAGCCATAGACGATTTGGAGCTGCTAAGGACTCGGGGTGGCCACATGTCTTCTACTTTTGGATTTCGCTTTATTTAATTTCAGTTTGGGTTTTACTTCTGTAATAAGGCCATTTATGGGGTTTTGTTTTAAATTTTTAGTATTTGAGTTGTTTTATTATTTCAAATTGCTAGAGTAGTTAATCGGGTTTTTCAAAAACCAATAACAAAAGTTTTTAAGTAAATCACATGTAACGTTTTCAAAGAATAAACTAAGTGCTTTCGTAACTTTAAATAATTGAATACAATAAATGTGTAAACCATTTTTACTCCTACATTTTCAAACTGGTAAAATAGTTTTCCAATGTTTAAAATCTAAATAGGGTTTCTAATAGTGGAGGAAAATTTCTATCGATAAAATTTATTTCAAACGTAATTTCCATGTGACACACCGGGTCTAGCCATAATGTCTGGGCCAGGTTTGGGGTGTTATAAACAATTTCAATTTCTAATAGGGCCTTAGCCCATTACTATACAGAAGCAGTCATGCATTTGGGCCTTGGCCCATGAAGTAACAATATTCATTACAGTAACGGATATATAGTATCAAATCCTACCCAGCCAGCCTCTACACTCCAACTCCGTCTAATCTTACACTCCATGTGGGGATATAATTAACCCATCCATCCCTACACTCCAAAAAGTACCAAATGCGGAACTAGACAGTAGTTTGCAGTTGAGCTATCAGTAATTTAGGCTCGAGGCCTTTTAGTACACTTCCTCTGAACAAAATAAACCCCAACCCAATGCAATGCAATATACAAATATGACATGCTATAACATAATATCATACATGTAATCATGGCATACAGTATCAAATAAGTGGAACATTATCATGCTTATTCATATCAGTCATACAGTCATTTTAGTTAATTAGGGGTTTAGGTAAGCTTACCGACCCTACAGTAGGTTGACAGTCAACTCGGGCGACCTGTGTAACCTTAGCAATCAAACAGTGAAAATGGGCCCACAAGCCCATAATGTTTGCCCATGCGGGCCCACACACCCGTGTAGCCCACATGGCCCAAAATGGCATTGGCCGTGTTGACCACACGGCCTAGCCCACTAATTCCACATGCCAGTGTAGCCCACACGCTCCAATTTAGCCCGACCCATGTATCACACACGGTCAGCCTCAATGATCACACGCCTGTGTTCGATCACATGGCCTACCACACAGGCGGCCGTACGTCCGTATGGCGTCGAAAAACACATTTTTTAGCTTTTCGCCGATTTTTATTTTTAAAGTTGTGTTTATACACCTAATTACGAAGAATACCCAAACAATCCTTGAGCACTCCAACCTATGTTCGATCATAAATCTCGATTAATCGCATAACAATCAAATTTATCTAACTGGAAACAAAGTAAACCATTTTTGAGCGACAAACTAGTACCTTTTTATTGATGAACCGAAACTCCCACACAACTAAGGCTTCGACAGGGAAACACATGCCTTTCAATCCTCCCCTAACTGGCAGAAATGAAACATATCGGAGAGAAGTCATCACACGGAAATAAACCGCTTAAAAAAACTTACCCAACGAATTAAGTTCCACAATAGAAAAGAATGGAACGCACATAGGAGAAAAGGAGGAGAAAATGACAGCAAGTAGGGAATTTTGACTGTAAACAACAAAAGAAGAAGAAATGATAGAGAGGGGAAAATAATGAGCAGAACATCGAATAGCAAAAATCGGTACCAAAGAACTAAGAATAGTTGACTGAAAGTTGAGAGAAACAAAAGCCAAAATCGAAATTGAACTTACCGCGTGCGTAAGACTCAATATCGCACCGAAGAACTATATGAATAGAGAGAACGAAAGGGAAATTGGTGCAATGTAACACTTTAAACCCCTAGGCCAAATTCGGAATGCTACATTGATCACCGAAGTGATCGAAGAAAAAATTTACAAAACATTTTATCTCAGTGAATCAAAATCTTTTAAAAACGTTTAATAACTAACCAGTAACAGTTAACAATAAAACTCAGTGTAAACCTGTTTAAGGTATACGAATTAAACATAAAGTGGAAACTGTTCCACAGCGTTATAAAAACCTTATAGTTCACTAGTTTATCTAAAATTCAAATAGCAATAGGAAAATAAAATTGAGAATCCATGGTTTACGAGCCTGTTTGAGACTTCCACGAACTGCATCCAGTATCCAGAGTCCAAACCTGTACCTAAAAGGGAAAATAGAAGTGGGGATGAGCTACTCGAGCTTAGCGTAAGATCAAAACCAGTAAAACTACGAAAACAGAGTAAAAACATAAAGGCTTGGAATCAGTTTAGGATCAATTGCAAAGCAGAACCAACCTTCTGAACTTTATAGAATCGGTCGATATACACACAACAAACATTACCGTCAGATGACAGTTAGGCATATACGCTCATAATCAACTTACCTCATATGTAACTTTACAGACATATGGCTCAATCAGACACAGTAGCAGTAGTTCTCAAATGTTACAGACTGGGCTTAAGCCCTTTATAGAATTAGTATCAATTGGGCCTTAGCCCATCACATTAACTATCTAGTTAGACAATCGCAGTCAAGTCTACAAGGTTCTCTTAGGTACGAGTGCCTTTCAGTCAAATAATACAATCAGACATTTCAGTCAATCAAACATTCAAATATTTCAGTTGAACAATCAATTCGATATTGCAGTCACACAGTATGTCACATTCTGTCACAGTATCACATTCAGTCAGATGCATATGAGTGCAAATGAGTTATGAAATAACCCACCCATCTAGCCAACACACCATTTCGTCCAACCCTACACTTACTGTGGGGATTTAATCAACCCACCCATCCCTACACTTACAATTAGCACCAGTTGCGGCACTAAATAGAAATTTACAGTTGAGCCTTTCAATACAGATCCTCAATATATCATCTCGAGTTGCCCAGCAACAATGATTATCAGTATTGTCCATGACCCTCAGGGTATTGGGATGCTCTCAACCCTCTGGGTATTAGGGCTTACAGTGTGTAGATAAACTGCCAGTCTCGTATATTATGCAGCAATTGTAACACCCCTTTCCTGAGACCATCGCTGGAGTCGAGCACGAGGTGTTACCAAACTTACTTTACTAGTTCGGGGCATAAAAATTTGGTTTTAAAATTAATTCACTCATATTCATCTAATATATCTTTAAAAGGGGCCCTCGAGGCCCTAAATCATGCAATTCATAAAATTTTCTATCAATACTTTAACACATGCATCTAATCACTCAGTAAATCATAAAAATTTATCGAAATAAACTTTTCTATCTCAGATTCGTGGTTTCGCAACCACCATTCTGTTTAGGCCTTATTTCGGGATGTTACAGCAATGCTAGCGTATAAGTTGTACAGTACAATGCAGATTACTACGGTACAGACATCCAGTATGAATTGCCAGAATAATAGTAGTACGTAGCGAAGCTAACGTACATGCGGTACAGTACAATGCGGTAAACCGCTAAACCGTCTATATGATGTCATCCTGGGTTGCCCAGCAATGATGATCATCTATGCAATTGAACTACTAGATCAAATCAGTCTTTCTTTTCTTCAAAATCCTAACCCAAGATGGTTTATGCAAATGGATGTCTGCAAATGTATGAATGCAGATGCACCAATTTAGAACACAATTCCAGACAGTTATTCAGAAGCAATCATTTAGAAACAGTCACTCAGAAATAGTCATTCGGAAGCAGTTAATCAGTTTCAGAAATGTGCACACTTATGTACTCAGATTCCTTTCCTATCAATTCATACAACTAATTGCAAGCAGTACATAAATCAAAGTCAGAAAAATGGTCGTATACACCTTCGGTAAACTTAGTCGAGGGGTTGGAACACATAGACTTACAAATGCATTCGATTTGCCCCAAAATCAAAATTTGGCTAGTTAGGGCCATACACCCGTGTAAAGGGTAGCACATGGCTGTGTGACAGAGGCACACACCCGTGTGGTGTAGGGCACGGCTGTGCAAACAGGCCGTGTAACTCACTATCCAATATCTCTAAATTCAAGTGCAGGACAGACATGGCCATGTGAAGGTGTCACATGCCCGTGTGGCCATCAGACATGGCCATGTGTCCCATAACACACCCGTGCAAAATCTCTAGGCCCCAAATCAATCACACGGCCATGTGTCCTGAAGCACACGCCCATGTGGGAACCCTAATTACCAAAATCAGTCACACGGTCGTGTGATCAAAAGACACGGCCGTGTGGTTTTCGACAAAATCCTCAAATCGGTCACACGTCCGTGTGGCCAGGCCGTGTGGTAATCAAAATACCTCAGAAACCCTAGTTCCCAATTCCGCAAGGCTATGTGCCTTTGCACATGCCCGTTTGGCCATCGGTGCAGCCACGAAACCACCTCAAATTAACCTCGAAAATGTTGTTGTGGCCACCAGAACCGTTCCCAACCTTAACCACATCAAGAGTACACCAGAATATGGGGGGAAAACACCAGAATATGAGGTTTTCCCCTCTCTCACAACAATTACAGACCCAAATCAGGAGGGTTAGTGCTCAGTCAAAAAAAGCCAAACGGAAAAATTTACAGAACTAATAAACAAATGAACAACATAGTTTAAGTTCAAATCCACACCTATTTTCTGATGACGAAGGCAACGGCGGAAGAGCGGCAATTCCAGTGTCCGCAGAAATCGTTTAGAAATATTTAGGAGGTAAAAAGTAAAGAGATGAAGAGAGGGAGCCAAAAAAACAAACGTCAAAGTAGAAAAGCTGAAAATAAAAATGAAAATAATCAACATATAGCCTAATAATTACAAATTATTGGAATTATTAATCAACAAAAATAAAACAAATAAAGAGACTCTTCTAAAAGCATGCCAACGACTCGAACACAGGACCTTTAGCACTCCAACACACCACTTAACCACCAGACTAGCAAGCCTATTCCTATCACTAAATTGCAGAACTTAACTTATGTGTGCAATCTCTAACCCTATGCTCAAAACTCAAAACTTCTAGGCCCAAAATTCGGGGCGTTACATGCAAGAAGAACCAAAATTCGGTAGCAATGTGGGGAAGAAAGCAAATAAAGATCAAAACGAAAGAAAATAACAATATTTCGGCAATGAGAAGGTAAAATAGCCGTCAGAAAGAAAGAGGAACACTTTGGGGATTTTTGAAATAGCCAAAAGAAATGAAATCATATTTGGATAATCCTCAACCTCCCTTAATTCGCTCCTAAAAACTCTCCTACTATCCCACCATAAACCATCCATTCTCCACCACACTTGAAATTCCTTATTTTCCTTCACCAATCTCATAATTACTAAAATCAGCCCCTTATCCTCCTAAAAATTAGCCACAACATCTCCAGACTCCTCAAATACTTAGAATGACACAAGCAGTAAAACTAAATCCCCTTGATTGCACAGAGATTCGAACCCCAAACCTCCAGCCACTTAACACTCCACTTAACCACCAAACCAGCAGGCTTATTCTGACATATTTTACCAAGATTTATTTATAAGCCTACTGATTAGAGATAGGGGTTTACTCATTTAAAAACAAAAATTTGCCCAAGCTAAGGCTTGAACTTGGGACCTCTTTGACACTTCCCAGAACAGTTAACTACTGAAGTAGACATATATATATATATATGTCACAAACATACGAAAATAAATATATAAGTGATTTTTTGGGCGTTACAACTCTACCCCTCTAAAATAAAATTTCGGCCTCAAACTTTTACCTGATCAAAATAGATGAGGATACTGCTGTCACATTGTATCCTCAGGCTCCCACGTGGCTTCCTCAGAGCTATGATTACGCTAAAGAACCTTAACCAGTAGAATGGATTTTCTTCTTAGAATCTTTACATCTTGCTCTAATATCTGAACTGGCTCCTCCTTAAATGTCAAATTTGGACTAACCTCGATCTCTTCAATAGGGACAATATGCGTGGGATTAGAGTGATAGTGCCTCAACATTGAGACGTAGAATACATTATGAATCCGATCTAGCTCTGAAGGTAATTTCAACTGGTAGGCAACTGGTCCTACACGGCTCATAATACGATAAGGCCTAATGAATCTAGGGCTCAACTTGTCCTAACGACCAAATCTCAGTACCTTCTTCTATGGTGAGACCTTAAGGAAAACGAAGTCTCCCACAGAATACTCAACTTCACATTGCTTTAGGTCTGCGTAGGACTATCAGATGTCGCTTTCAGTCGATCTCGAATCAGTCTAATTTTATCCTCGGTATCAGAAACCAGTTCAGAACCTAGAACACATCACTCGCCCAACTCAGTCTAACATAAAGGTGTCCAACACCTACAACATATAATGCCTCATAAGGTGCTATCTGAATGCTAGACTGATAGCTGTTGTTATAAGCAAACTCTGCTAGCGGCAGGTAATCCTCTCAATTGCCTCTGAAGTCAATCACACAACTCCTCAACATATCATCCAGTATCTGAATTACCCTCTCTGACTGACTGTTAGTCTGAAAATGGAATGCAGTACTAAAGTCCAACATTGTACCCAAAGCTTCATGTAGCTTCTTCTAGAACTGAGACATGAAGTGATGATCCCTATCAGATATTATCGAAACTGATACCCCATGCAGTCTCACTATCTCAAACACATACAACTTAGCCAGCTTCTGCAGAGAGTAATCAATACGAACCAGTATGATATGGACGGACTTGGTCAATCGATCCACGATGACCAACACTGAATCCTTGTTAGTGGGTATGTAGGGTAACCCACTAATGAAGTCCATAGTTATACGCTCCCACTTCCAAAATGGAATCTTAACTTGCTGCAACAAATCCATAGGTAACTGATGCTCAGCTTTAGCCTGTTGGCATGTCCGACATTTAGCCACAACATCAGTAACTTCTTGTTTAAGACTTGGCCACTAGTATAACTCACGAAGGCCGCGGTACATCTTATTTCTGCTAGGATGCATAGCATAAGGCCTACTATGCGCCTCTCGCAGTATGGACTGCCTCAAATTAGTATCTTTTGGAACACAGATTCTTCCACAGAAATAGAACACCCCTTCGCTATTCAGTCCAAAATCCACGGTATCACCACTCTCAATCTGTCGAAAGCAAAGACTTAAAGATCCATCCTCCAACTGTTTACCCTTAATCTGCTCTGTCCAAGTCGGTTTAACCTGAAGTTCGGCCAACAGACTACCATCATCAAATAAATTGAAGTGAACAAACATCGCCTTAAGATCAGTCATAGCTCTACGGCTCAATGTGTATGCCACCACATTAGCCTTACCAAAATAGTATTCAATCGTATAGTCATAGTTCTTAAGCAGATCAATCCATCTATGCTACCTAAGATTCAACTCTTTCTGAGTGAAGAGGTACTTGATGCTCTTGTGATCGGTGTAAATGATACACTTCTCACCGTACAGGTAATGCCTCTAGATTTTTAGTGCAAACACCACTACGACCAACTCCAAGTCATGCATCGAATAATTCGCCTCATGAGTCTTAAGCTGACAAGACGCATATGTTACCACTTTACCCTCTTGCATCAACACACAACCTAAATCGACATGTGACGCATCGCTGTAAACAATAAACTCCTTCCCAGATTCTGGCTGTATTAAAACATAAGCTTCAATCAATACAGTTTTGAGCTTCTCAAAGCTCTCTTGCTGCGCATCAATCCAGTTAAACGACACACCATTGCGTAGTAGCTTAGTCAAAGGTACCACAATCAGTGAAAACCCTTCTACAAAACGTCAATAGTACCTTGCTAGTCCTAGAAAACTGCAGATCTCAAATACAGTCTTCAGCTGCTTCCAATCCAAGACAGCCTCAATCATTCAAGGATCGACTCTAATCCCATCAACAGAAACCACATGTCCCAAAAACTTTACTTTACTTAACCAGAGCTCACATTTACTGAACTTGGCGTACAATTGGTTCTCTCTCAGAACCTATAGAACCACTCTAAGGTGTTCATCGTGCTCATCCTCAGTCTTTGAATACACCAGTATATCATTAACAAATACCACCAAAAATTGATCCAAATACAGCTGGAATACTCGGTTCATCAGATCTATGAAAGCTGCTGATGCATTCGTCAGTCCAAATGGTATTATTAAGAACTCGTAATGACTGTATCGAGTCCTAAATATTGTCTTGTGCACATCAGTCTCCTTAACCCTCAACTGATGATATCCTGATTAGAGTTCAATCTCGGAGAAAACTGAAGCCCCTCGAAACTGGTAAAATAGATCATTTATCCTCAGTAGGGGTACTTATTCTTGATGGTCAACTTATTCAGTGGTCGGTAGTCGATACACATACGTATGGATCCATCCTTCTTTTTCACAAATAGAACTGGTGCTCCCCACAGAGACACATTCGGGTGGATGAACCCATGATCCAGTAACTCTTGAATCTGAGCCTTAAGCTTCACAAGCTCTTTCGGTGCCATTCTATAGGGAGTGATAGACACTGGAGCTGTGTCAGGGAGGAGCTCAATCCCAAACTCTACTTCATGATTCAGTGGTAACCCAGGTAGCTCCTCAGGAAAACGTCCAGAAAGTCTTTAACAGTCTTGATATCCTTAACCGAAGAATCCCCAGAATATGAAATACTGATGTAGGCCAGATACGCCTCACATCCCTTACGAATGAACTTTTTAGCCCTCAATGCAGAAATCATATTCGATAAGTAGTTCTGACGTTCCCCAATTACAACTACCTCACTGTCCTCCACAGTTCTCAGTACAATATTTTTTATGGTACAATCTAAGCTCACTCGGTGCTTGACCAACCAGTCTATTCCTAGTATTAGATCAAATTCTTCAAAAGGTAGTTCCATCAGATCACCGGAAAAATAGCTCATTGAACCTCTAAAGGAATGTCTCTAAACAACTTATTTACCTTTATTGATTGCCCCAATAGATTCAGTACAGTCACATCACTCGTAGTGCTCTCAACCAAGATATCCAAGTTTTCTGATACCATACAGGCTATATAAGAGTGAGTAGATCCTATATCTATTAGTGCAGTATAAGGTACATTATAAATAAAAAACGTATCCATAATGACGTCTAGAGTATCTCCATTCTCTCGGTGACGTGTAGCATCTCGGTGCTCAACCCATTACCACCTCTGACCTGACCACGGCCTTTTGGTGGCTACTGAACCACTATCGGTAATGGTACAGTACCCATGCCAGAAGCTTGCATCTGATCAGACCTCCGCGGACACTCCCTAATACGATGCTCTAATGAACCACACCTTAAACAAACCTCAGCTCTTTTCCAACACTTGCCCTGATGGCGTCTACCACAGTCTGTATATGGTGGCTATCCAGTAGCAGTAATAGGAGCCCCAACTCTGATCAGCCTAGCAACCTTGGCCTTTTTTTAGGCCTCTGAATGAAACTCGAGGCCTTCGATTCCCTCTTCCTCCTACCTCTCTCTCGGTTCTAGCACTCAGTGCGTTTTACCTCCTCGGCCATCTTCACATTATCAACCAATGCAGCAAAGTCTCGCTCTCTCTATGAATCTATCAGAACCCTTAGATTATCCCTGAGGCTATCCTCGAAGTGAACACATCACTCGTACTCAGTCGCCATCATACTCTGTACATAGCGGCTTAGTCTCAGAAATTCATCCTCATACTCGGTCACTAATCTATCACCCTGGGTCAGATTTAGAAACTCTCTCCTACAAGCATCCACATAACTGACACCTACATATTTCCTTTGGAAAGCAGTCTTAAAAAACTCCCAGGTCAGTCGATCAAGCTGAATGTCCTCCTTAACCGTAAGCCACCACTAGTAAGCCTCATCTCTCGGTAGTGATACTGTACCCTTTAGTTTCTGCTCGGGGGTGCAGTCCAAATAGTCCATAATCCTTTCTAAGGCCTCGATCCAGTACTCAGCCACGTTAGGGGAAACTCTAGCAATTCCTTTGAAAATCTCAGCTCTAGTAGACCGTAGTCGTTCTGTAACTGACCCTTGACCTTTAACTCCAATATTGAGCCAAGCAACCCTCTCCAAAATCTGTAACATGGCTTGGGACAGTGCATCGTCCCCAACAATACAATCATGAGATCCAGATCCAGTCTCAGGTGAAGTCGGAGTCTCACTTGTATCCAAATTAGGCAAGTTGCTAGAAGATGAGGACGCAGCTCAAGCACCTCTACAACCTTTACCACGGCCTCTTGTACCCCGTCCGCAAGTACCTCTTGTGCTCATTGTCTAATTACATTTTTTCTGTATTAACAGTTTTATACATCAGTTTATAATTCTAGTGTTTATTAACAGATATTTTATGAAAACAGTATCAGAAGTCTATAGTTTGTTTCGTACATCGCAGTGTCTATCAATATCTTATAGATTTTATTACAGTATTAGTATACACTAACTTGAATGTTTCCAGTACAATCTATCTATAGTAGTCTCAATATATACTATCTATAACATTTTCATTTTATAAACAAATAAAGTTTAAAGGACTTACGGGATCGGCGTTGGAGACTCGATGTACCATACATTTAGTAAAAACATTTCACATCATTTAAAAATCAGCTCTTAGAGAATCGAATCATAAAAACTCAAACCACAGCCGAGTTTTGCAACCTGACACTAATACCACTAAATGTAACACCCGAAACCTGACCTGGATGTTATGGCCGAATCTGGTGATGTCAAATGGTAGTGTGTTTGAAAACCGTAACTTGTGTTGGACAAACCGTAACTTCGATTAAAACATTTTTCATTTAGAATTCATCATTATCTTATATTAATTCTAAAATCGTGATTCTTATTTTATTGTTAGTTTTCAAAACATTATACGTTGCGAAAGCTTTTTAAGACAGTCTATATCCTTATGGGTATTTTGCTAAAACACATGCATTTCTTTTAAAAACCCGTATTTTACCTACCTCTAGCAGATGCAAAACATAAAATAATATAAAATCTTAATTTTAAGCAAAAATCCATAGTGACCTTTATTACAGTAAAATACCCCAAATAAAACTTTAAAAACCTAATTAAATACGAAACAGTGTTAATAAGGGGTCGTGTGGCCACCACTCAGTCCTCTGCCGCTCCCATTCGCCTAAGTCTGGGGATTACTTGCACAGATAAAATAGAAGGGTGAGTTTACGAAAACTCTGTATGTATTCCCCATATAAACCAGCAGACAAAATGCAATCACAGCCTAGGCCTAAGCCCATTTTAGTAACAATTTCAATTTCTATTAGGGCTTTAGCCCATTACAATACAGAAGTAGTCATGCATTTGGGCCTTGGCCCATTACAGTATCAATATTCAGTACAGTAACAGATATACAATATCAAATCCTACCCAGCCAGCCTTTACACTCCAACTCTGTCCAACCCTACACTCCATGTGGGGATATAATCAATCCACCCATCCCTGCACTCCAAAAAGTACTGAATGGGGCACTAGATAGTAGTTTACAGCTGAGCTGCCAGTAATTTAGGCTCGAAGCCTTTCAGTACACTTCCTCCGAACAAAATAAACCCCCAACCTAATGCAATGCAATATACAAATATGACATGCTATAACATAATATCATTCATGTAATCAAGGCATACAGTATCAAATCAGTGGAACATTATCATGCTTATTCATATCAGTCATACAGTCATTTTCGAGCGACAAACTAGTACCTTCTATTGATGAATCGAAACTCCCACACAACTAAGGCTTCGATAGGGAATCACACGCCTTTCAGTCCTACCCTAATTGGCAGAAATGAAACATATCAGAAAGAAGTCATCACATGGAAATAAAGTTCTTAACAAAACTTATCGAAAGAATTAAGTTGCACAATAACAAAGAACGGAACGCACATAGAAGCAAAGAAGGAGAAAACGATAGCAAGTGGGGAATTTCAACTGTAAACAACAAAAGAAGAAGAAAAGACAGAGAAGGGAAAACAATTAGTAGAATGTCAAATAGCAAAAATCAGCACCAAAGAACAAATAATAGTCGACCGAAAGTTGAGAGAAACAAATGCCAAAATTGAAATTGAACTTGCCGCATGCGCAAGATTCAATATCGCGTCGAAGAACTATGTGAATAGAGAGAACGAAAGGGAGAGTGGTGCAAGAAGAACCAAAATTCAGCAGCAAGGTGGGAAAGAAAGCAAATAAAGATCAAAAGGAATGAAAATAACAATATTTCGGCAAGGAGAAGGTAGAATAACCGTAAGACTTTGGAGATTTTTAAAATAGCAAAAAGAAATGAAATCAGATCTAGATAATCCTCAACATTCCCTAATTCACTCCTAAAAACTCTCCTACTATCCCACCATAAATCCTCCACTCTCCACTACACCTTAAATTCCTTATTTTCCTCCACCAATCCCACAACTATCGAAATCACCCTCCTTTATCCTCCTAAAAATCGGTCACAGCATCCCCACACTCCTCAAATACTTGGAATTTCGATCAAACTACAATACTCATACAACACAAACAGTAAAAATAAATCCCTTTGATCGCGTAGAGATTCGAACCCCTGACCTCCAGCCACTTAACACTCCACTTGATCACTAGACCAGCAAGCCCAGTCTGACATATTTTACCAAGATTTATTTATAAGCCTACTGATTAGAGATAGGGGTTTACTCATGTAAAAACAAAAATTTGCCCAAGCTAAGGCTTGAACTTATGACTTCTCTAACACTTCTAGAACACTTAACCACTGAAGCAGACATATATATATCACAAACATAGGAAAATAAATATATAAGGGATTTTTGGGGCATGACACCCATAATAAAAAATGTTTCTTGGATCTAAAATATTAACTTTTGTCTATCGGCTCCACTTTAGAGCTATATATTCTGTAGTCAATACCAAGGCTTTACTTCAAAGCCCAAAAGGAGAAACTCTCTTAATAGAAGTAGATACCTCAAGATCTCATACTACAATTCCAAGAACAATACAATGGCATGAAATCAACCTTCCTGATAAGTGGAAACTTTAAGGTGCTACAGACCTTGTGGCACAAACTCCAATTAGGAACACTTCACTAAGTGAAATTTCCCAACACCAAGATGGCACAATTGAATTGATATTCAACAGACCACAGAGAATACCTCCAAGACATTCCTTTGAAATAGGAAGTACCAGTACAGCTTTTAGGAGGTTAAATTTAGAAGAAGAATCAAATCTAGAAACACAACCGACAGATTTTAGGACAGCTAGAGCCACTGTCTCTTCTATCCAACAACATTTAGAACTAATTTACAAGGAATAGATAATTCCTCAAATATAGCTCAATCTATCTATGCCAGACAGGAAGAGAGTTCCCAAAATTCACCTAATATGTCACCAACATATTCATTAATAACCAATAATGCAAGACAAGAAGAAAATTTAGATATATTTTTTCTAGAAAAATATTTTGAAATCAACAAAGAGTGGTGTAGAAAACACTTCTATTCCAACAAAATAAACAAAAAAAAGAAGATTACTTAAAAATTTATAATAATAAAAAAGAAAGTATTCTTCAGGAATATTATGAATTTATGAACACCCATAAAATTCATATAAAATTCGTTGAATGGTTTGAAGAATACTATTCAGAATCTATTAATACAATAAAACATAATACTAGATGGCAGACCAATAAAGGATAAGTTGAATCTCAGCATCCCCTTTAATGGAGATCCAATATCTTCACAAAAATACTGGAATAAAAGCAAATCCTTTAAGAATGAGAACTCCAGATGCAAGAGAACAAATCTCATAAAAAAATACTAAAATGATAATAGAACAAAACACTTATACAAATATCAGTCTTCATGGAATAGGAAAACAGTTAGATTATATTTAAAATTTGGTAGAAAGTCAACCGATAAAAAAAAGAACTAGGGAAAAAGGTAACTGAAAACAACTCTAAAGAACCAATATTTACACCTTATGAAATTCTAAAACTTTTCGAAAAACCCCAAAATGATTTCTTAACAGAAATCCAAAATAAACTTGATTCTTTGGAAAACTACAAGTTTGATTTAGTTGCACCTAATACCCTAATGCAAGCCCAACATTCAGTAAATACATTACACCAATCTTCCCAATCTGACTCTGGCCAGTTAGATGAACACCAAATTAACAAAATGGCTTGGAAAGAACCAAGCAGATTATATTATCCAAAAATCACTACACCTGATCTTAATATAGAAGAAAAATTTATTTTCTAAAATAAATATAATGCTAATACCATTTATAAATGAAATATAGACAAAATGTCTGAATATAATATTCTCAATTTATTACAACAAATGACAATGGTTTCAAATGTTTATAAAACCCAAAACCAAAATGGATTAATTAGTGATCATGTTATAGTTAATTTTTTAGCTGCTGGATTTACTGGTCAATTAAAAGGATGGTGGGACCATGCACTCACTAAGACTCAACAAGAAGAAATCTTGAAAGCAATAAGAAAAGATGACCAATGAAGGATTATTTTAGATGAACAAGGAAGAGAAATTCAAGATGCAGTAGCAACTTTGATTTTCTCAATCTCTGAACACTTTATTGGAAATCCTTCACATAGTAAAGATAGAAATTCAGAATTATTATCGAATTTAAAATGCAAAAAATTAACTGATTTTAAATGGTATAAAGATGTATTTATGACCAGAGTTATGCAAAGATCTAATAACCAATAACCTTTTTGGAAAGAAAAATTTCTAGCAGGACTTCCTACTTTATTAGGAGAAAAGGTTAGAAATCAAATTAGAGAAAATTATGGAGGAATTATTCCATATGAAAAACTTACATATGGTGAACTAATTAGTTTCGTCCAAAAAGAATGATTAAAAATTTGTCAAGATTTAAAATTATAAAAACAACTTTAGTGTAATGACCCAAAATTCATGGACATCGAAAAAGTACAGTATTGAGCCTCTGTCTCAGTAAACCGAACCTGTAAATAATTATTAGAAATACCTATGAGTCTAGTAGTGTGTCTAATTAGGTTTTAATTGAGTAAATTTAGCTTAATTAAGAGAAATTAGGAAAAAAGACTAGATTAAATAAGGGATAAAAGTTAAATGGTAGATCAAAATAAAAATAAGGGGGCTGAATAGGGAATTTCACCTATTTATTAAAGTGGGGCGGCAAAACATGTTAATATCTTAGATATTTTAGATTTTTATTTTATAAATATATGATTTAATTATAAATTGTTTATTAAATTAATTATAAACATTTTATTATTAAATAGATTAAATTAAAGCTAAGTGTATGGTAATAAAGTATACATGTGTAAAAATTATATTTGTACATTTGTAATTTAAATACTTAAATTACTTATAATTTAAGTGTAAGATATTTTATAATTAGTAATTATATTATGAAATTTTTATATGATAAATAAAATAAAATCATGACAAATGTACGGTGATGATAAGCCTAAGTGTATTAATTAAAATAAATACAATTGTAATATATATTTATTTACTTTAAGATATTTATTATTTATTATTATTATAATAGTATTATATTATGAAATAAATTAAATTAGGACAAGTGTAAGTTGATGATTTAATACAAATGTATAAATAAAAATATATACATTTGTAATACTATATTTATTATTAAATGGTGACAATTGTAATATGAATATTTATTATTAAATAGATATTTATTATTATTATTAACTAATATATATATAAGATATAAATTAATAAAGAAACAAAAGAAAAGGGAAAGAAGCAGAAAGCATTCGAAAGTGGGAGAAAAAAAGAAAGAAAGAAAAGAAAAGGAGAAAACTAAGGTTTAAAAGCTTGAAGTTTAATTTGCTAGCAAAGAACTCGAGGCATCGACACCAAAAGGAAAGGAAAAGCTATCGAGGAGTAATCTAACAAATCACGGTTTGTATTACTGTAATTCAAATTATTTTCTATTAAATGTTAGATTTAAATTATGTATTTGGTAAGTGTTATGGTTGAATTAGAATGAAATTGAATTAAATGATGAATATATGTGTGGAAATATGTATTTGGATTGAAAAGTGATTGAATTGGAAAATGTATGAGAATGTTAATTGAAATAGAGAAAGTGATTGAATTGAAAGTGAAATTGAAAATTGAAAAGTGATTTGAAAATCCTATTAACTAGTCGGGCTGAGTCGGACATAGTTGGCATGCCATAGGATTGGAAGAGTTCAGTGATACTTCGACCTTGAGTCGATGAGACACTGGGTGTCACTATTTTACTTCGGATAGATTCGATGAGGTACTATGTACCACTTTACTTCCGCTATGCCGATGAGACACTGGGTGTCACTTTATTGCTTCAAACTATCCGATGAGACACTGGGTGCCATTTTGGTGTGTTTGGTTGGATCCATGTATCCGCTAAAGTCCGGGTTTGTTAATAAGGTGAAAAACTGAAATAAGAAATTTAAATAAATTTGATTGATTGTACTATTGAAAATATTGAAAGAAATGAAAAAGTTAAATTATGAGATTGGAAATGGAAGGCATGAACTAAATGTTAATGTAGTGAAGAAAATTGAAGCTTATGATATTTGATTGAAATTGATAAATAGCTGAAATTATGTTACTATTGTTAATGAATGAAAGTTTAAGAATGATTTAATATTTGAGAAACTCAATTGTTACATGTTTAATATTTATATTCCATTATTATTATTATAGTTTTAATTATAGTTTTAATTATAGTAATACCACTGAGTAAAATTATACTCAGCGTACACTTGTTTTCATACGCAAGTTGTAGAAATCAAGGGTTCGGGTTCGGCATCCAGATCAATCCCGACTCTAGAGACAATTTGGTGATGTAATCCTCTTTTCAGGTAAAAGTGGCATGTACTAGGTGTTGTTAAAGTCACTTGCATATGTTTTGTATTTTGGTGTTTAAACTAATAAAATGGTATGAAAATTTATATGATGTACATGTTATAATTGGTGCTAAATGATTAAATGGAATGAATGAATTATACGTTAATTTTTAATGGTAATATGAATGTTCATAGAGTAAATTATCAAATTAATGTTATAGGTATGATTCTAACACGACTAAATATGAAATTACATTGGTTGAAATATTGATTTTGGATTGGTCTAGGTTTGAAATTGTAGGGAAGGTTAGATATTTATAAAGGGACACAATTATTAAATTATGCTATGTATGTTATTTTCTTATGAATTACTCATAAGTTGTTCGGTTTGTCTGATAATGCTCCGTAACCCTATTCCGGCGACGGCTTAGGGTTAGGGGGTGTTACATTAAGAAAGAAAGATATGTAGAAAGGAATTAGGATCATCCTGCCACCAATTTGACATTAGAAATGAACCTTCTTCAAAAAAACATGTTGCCTTGTAAAACTAAAAACTAAGAGAAATAATATTTCAAAATATTATAAAAAACTCAAGTATAGAAAATACAGAAAAAAAAAGAAATAATAAAAAAAGAAAACAAAATAGATAAAACAATAAAATATTATAGATATGGAAAATCAGGACACATTTTAAAATATTGCAAAACTAAAAGAAAGATTAATAATTTAAATCTAGATAAAGAAATAGAAATGAGGTTCTTTTAGAAACAACTTTCTCTGAAAATGATACATCTACTAAAACAGATGAATTGCAAATAAACGAATTATATACAACATCCCAATCCTCTGACGATGAAAATGAACCTTCAATTAATATGTTAACTAAAGACCAAGAATTCGTGATTAAAGTTATTGATAAAATTCAAGACCCAGAACTTAAAAGAGAATATCGAAAAAATAAAATCCAAACAAAGTACAAATTCTAAATTACAACTAGAAATAAAACAAATCAAATTGGAACCTTCTCAACTTAAAATGGAACAATAGGAAATGAAAAACCAAATGCAACCCTTAAAACATGAAATCCCAAAAAATAGTTCTTTAGAAACTGAACCCGAGCATGAAGAAAATATACAGGAATATATGATGGTTCTCATTGAAGTATCTATCCAAATATATTTAATAAAAATAAATATTATTATAAATAATGAATTTCAATTAGAAACAATAGCCCTTTTTGATACAGAAGTAGACCAAAACTATATTAGAGAAGGGATCATTCCAATAAAACATCAGAATCTCTTAAAGTTGCAAATGGTAAAAAACTAAAAATTACATACAAAATTTCCAATGCAGAAATTTGCAACAAAGGTATAAAATATCAAACATGTTTTCTAATGGTAAATGATATTACCCAAGATGTTATATTAGGAACCTTATTCATATCCTTACTCAAGCCATATAAAGTAACAAATAATTCAATCTCCACCAAAGTTTTAAACACTAAAGTAGAACTTCCTTTTGTAGAAGAACACAAAATAAGAAATCTCAACTTATTAAAATCTTTATCCATCCATAATGGACAAATCAATAATTTAATTAATCATAAACAGAAATAAATCTCTTTTTTGAAAGAAGAAATCTGTTTTAAAAAATTGACTGAACAATTAGAAAAAAGAGAAGTCCAAAAAAGGATAAATTTAAGGGTGTTCAGCCGGTTAACCAATAGCTTAACTGAACCGAAACACCATTAACTGAATTAACCGACCCTTCAAAAATTTTAACCGTTAACTGAACCGAAATTTTTTCAAAAAAATTAATTGAACTGAAATTTTTTCGATTAATTCAATCGATTAACCTAATTAACCGAAAATTATATATATTTTTATTTTTGGTTAAAATAAGTATAAAATTAACCGAATTACCCGATTTATCCTAATTAACAGAATTATTTTTATTTTTATTGTTATTTTTGTTTTTATTTTGATTTTTATTTATTAAATTATTTGTAATTTTTATGATTGGGTTGGGTAATTGGGTTGGGTAATTAGTTTTAGTTTAATTGGGTTTATGTTGGATTGAGTTTGAGTGAATAGTGGGCTATTTATATATTATAATTTTTTTATTAATTTTTTCGGTAAAACCGAAAAAATTCGGTTAACCGACCGGTTTCGAACCGAATTAACCGTTAACCGAAAACTCAAAAAATTATTAACCGACTCTCGACCGAAAAAATTCGGTTAACCGACCGATTAATCGAATTCGGTCAATTAACCGAATATTTTCAGTTTTACCCGAATTTTGCACACCCCTAGATAAATCAAATCAAAGAAGAATAGAATCAATAATTTGTTCTGAAATTCCTAATGCTTTTTGGAATAGAAAAATACATGAAGTAACATTACCACATGAAAATAATTTTGATGAAAGACAAATACCAACAAAAGCAAGGCCAATGCAAATGAACAAAGAAATGGAAGAATTTTGTAAAAAAGAAATACAATATCTTATTAATAAAAAATTAATTAGAAAAAGTAGTTCTCTTGGAGTTGTTCAGCATTTTATGTAACAAAAAATACAGAACTTGAAAGAGGAACGTCAAGATTAGTAATTAATTACAAACCTCTCAATCATGCCCTAAAATGGATTCGGTACCTAATACCAAAAAAAAAAGATTTGTTACAAAAACTCTGGAATGCAAATATTTTCTCAAAATTTGACATGAAATCATGATTTTGGCAAATCCAAATAAAAGAAGAAGAAAGATACAAAACATCATTTACTGTACCATTTGGACAATATGGATGGAAGGTCATGCCTTTTGAATTAAAAAATACTCCATCCAAATTGCAAAGAATAATGAATGATATTTTTTACCAATATTCTCAGTTCACAATAGTATATATTGATGATGTATTAGTGTTTTCCGAAAATTTAGAAAAACACTTCAAATATTTATCCATCTTTATAAAAGTCATAAAAATAATAGTTTAGTAGTTTCTAAATCCAAGATAAGTTTATTCCAAACCAAAGTAAGGTTTCTAGGTCATTACATTATCCAAGGAACCATTACCTCAATAGAAAGGTCCATAGAATTCGCCAGCAAATTCGCAAACCAAATCCTTGATAAAGTCCAATTGCAAAGATTCTTAGGAAGGCTCAACTATGTCATAGACTTTTATCTAGGTATTAACAAATTATGTAAGCCCTTATACGATAGACTCAAAAAGAATCCACAACCTTGGACAAATGACCACACCAATATTATCACCCAAATTAAAAAAACAAATCACTAAACTTCCTTGTCTATATTTAGCTAATCCGAATGCCCCCAAGATGGTAGAAACAAATACTTCTAAAATAGCGTACTATGGGATCCTAAAACAAGTTAAGGGAGGAAAAGAGCAAGTAGTCCAATTTACCTCCAGGCATTGGGATTCAACTCAGCAAAATTATAGTAGTATTAAAAAAGAAATTTTATCAATTGTTTTATGCATTACAAAATTCCAAAGTGATTTATTAAATAAAATATTTCTTTAACAAATTGATTGCAAATCAACAAAAGAAGTTTTACAAAAAGATGTTCAAAATATTAATCAAAACAAATTTTTGCAATACGGTAAGCAATTTTGAGCATATTTGATTTTGATATTGAATATATTAAAGGAGAAACTAATTCTTTGCTTGATTTTTTCACCAGAGAGTTTCTTCAAAAATGCCACCCAAACTTTGAGACAAAGGAAAAGGAAAATAGGAGAATCATCCAAAACCCATATTTCCTCAAAACCAATTAAGTCGTGGTATGAAATTTGCCATGAAGAAGAAAATGAGATATCATCATTCTCATCAAAAACCTCAAAAAATACATTCATTTAGGATGCACAAGATCCAAATGAAATTGGTTCTCAAATAAATAAATAGATTGAGTCCCTTTCTCAATCTCTAGAAGTGGCATTAGCCTTTTCTCAAATGAAAGAGGAAACTCCTCTCAAGCAAATTGCTAATGAAACAACAAAGATTTTAAAAAGTAAAGAGATTGTTTTGCACAAACAAAAATCTCTCAAAAATATTTTAAAAGAAACATCTCTCCAGGATGTTTTTCCAAAAGAAGTAGCAGTGTTTTCACAGACTGCTACACAAAAATCCTCACAATATTTTCCAAAATAAATGTTTTGAAAAAAAATTCTTATTATGGAGGAAGAATTTTCAGAAAAACCTCCACATATTCTTACAAAAGAACTTTTCAATGGATGACTTTTCAAGCCATTGGATTCTCAAAAACCCCAGCAGTATTATGAAAACATACTGGTTCAAACTGGATCAGTTCAAACACTACACAGACCCAAAAGATCCAAAATTTATCACCCATTCAACAACTCAAATACTAAAAATTCTTTGACCATGGGATTGGGGTGAAAACCCAAATTCTTCACAGAAATTTCTAGCCAATTTACCACAAAAATTGACCACCACCCATATTTCACATATTGGGATTACCAAATGGCCTGGTACAACGCCTTCTTAACATATGAGACATTCTTGGCTCATATATTTCAAATATGGTACCCAATTCAAATTCCCAAATTGGTTCAAAGAATGGTGGAATTGGTATGGACCATCATCTTTCGAGATTCTACTAGAAAAAATTCAAAACATTTTTCAACCCAAACCAGACCAAAAGCACATCTACAGAATAATCCATTTTTTCTTAAAACTGTGCATTTCTTGGATTGTTTCTTGGAATTACTCCTATGAACAAGTTCCATATATTGGAATTCTATTATTAGTTCGAAACTTTAGAACTAAATGGTGGGACAAATTTAATGATAAAAAATATGATTAAAAAATTTGGATAATTTTTTCAACAAGAATCCAAGATTACGTAAGTCCGCAGCCCCGGGTCAAACCACAGTAAAATTCCTTCCAGCAAAATCAACAGCTAGTGCAATGTTAGCTCAAGCCAAGGCCAAGAAAGAATACAAAAAACTCATTGCTCAAATGCTCAGATCAATGGATTCTGGATCAGAAGACGAGAAACCTTCAACATCTTAAATCAAAACGATGGATCTTACAGACGATACCACCTCAATAACCATTACAAGGACCAAGAAAAAATGATGCAAAAGTAAGAAATGAATAAAGATGAACAGGAAAAATTCCCAATAAGAAAAGACGAATGAGCAAGAAATATTCTCTAGCGTGAATAGTAAATATTTTTTGGCATGAACGATAGAAATCTCTGACAGAAATGGTAAGATTCTCCGGTATGAAAGTAAATATTCTCTACCATGAGTAGTGAATATTATCTATAGTTTGTATTTTTGTAATCAGATAATATATTCTCTGAAAAGTAGTAATTATGTAATGATGTAAGGGATTGAATTTCTCGTTTCAAATGATATAAAGAGACAATAACCCTATATAAAAGGCTATCAAATTTAGAATGAAAGGCACAACTTGAAATACTCAATACAGAGATCAAAAACTCATTTCTCCAAATTTTTAAGTTTTAAAAATTTAAGTTTTCAAGTTATTTTCCTTTTCAAAATTTTTAATTAAACACTCTTTAAAATTTCAATTTCAATTTCAATTTCCAAATTACGATTATCACATTACAACTTCCATCCTCAGATCCTCGGGACAATCAATTTAATATTAAAATGATTAAGTTTAATCATAGTTGAACTTTTTAAATTCTCCCTATATAAAGAGAGCCTTAGGTCATTATTTACACACACTTGAATTCAAGAGAAAAGTTACAGAGAGAAAATTCTCTGAAGAGATTATTCTAGAAAATTTCTAGAGATATTTTTTTGATTTGCAACTTGAACAAAAAGTTTAGAGAAATTGAAAAATTACCCCACTGGTAATTTTTGTAAAAAATATTCAGATTTGAAGTGAGCCCACACTCGGAAAACGTGAGCTTGAAGATAACGGAGAAGACTACTCGATCAAAGCGCTTATCTTAGACGAATAAAAAAAGGTACAATTTTGATTAATTGTTCATTACTTTAGATATCACAACCAAGATCTTATTTTGGAAAAAAAAAAAACTCTAGTTTTTCCCTAAATTTATTTTTCACTGTGTTTTCCAAACCCGTTTTTCCAATATCATGGTGGCCTTCAGGGCATATGGTCCTATCTACAAGTCCCTTGGATGTATTTGAATTTATACCGTGGCCTTCTCTAGATTCTTACGAGCTAGGTTTGCTACCTTATTTTGTCAGTTGTTTCTGTGGACCCCATCAACGGGGGCTGTTCAGAGAACTGTATTCACAAGTTCTCCTTGCAAACTGTACCTGCGAACTCGCCTTGCTGCGAGACCTATTCAGTTCGTAGGTTGGAGGCCTAAATCCTTTCTAGGATTTGGGTCGATGGTCACCAATGTATAACAATCTAGTCCCCCTCCTAGTAGGCCTAAAGCTCCTTAGGTCCATTAATTTAAACTTAACTGCAACTTGTTGGGTATGTTACGAGTTGTATCTTATAATACTTGTTCTGCCTCATGTGTGGGTGAGTTGTGCGTATCTGACCATTAAAAGTTAAACCGTTTCTGTCTGCTTGCATCTAGATTATTGATTTTCTTTGGTTACACGAATAGTCGAAGAGTGATAGAGGAAATCGCTCTTTAAAAGGGGAGAACCTCTGGAGCCCTAAATCCTTCATACTTATCATTCTCAATGACTGAAATGAAGGTAACCTTAGAAACATTCTTATTTTCCTTTTTAGATTTCTATTTTGCTTTTTTCTCTTCTTTTTTTTTCCTTTATCAATAGTATGGTGAAGATGAAGGGAACTAGTAACCGCATCATCTCATTCCGTGCGCCTTGGGAGTGACCAATTTTGATCTTAGTAACGGAGAAAACCTATGCTTGTACTATCAGACCGGAAGAATTGGAACGGGTTCTAGCTATTCAGGGGATAAAACTTCTTTACTTCACATACAAATTTTCCATTCTAGATGAGTCACATCAGCTATGTGAGACCATCGAAGATAATTTTTTTCTTCTACTTCACGCACTAGAGGCTGGGTTTCACTTACCACTGTATCCCTTCTTCTGCAACCTCTTAAAAGACTACCACATTCCTCCCAGCCAACTTTCAAGCTTCTCTTGGTGGCTGGCTATAGCCTACTTTCTTGATTGCAACTAGCGTGGTGTGGAACCAATGCTCACTATTTTCCAGTATTTGTATCAGCTGAAGGACAGTGACATTAAGGATTTAGCAAGGTTCTACTACTTCTTCAATCGTAGGACAATCATTTGAAACCATTGCAAAAACCTTCACCTGGACCGGGGGAAGTACCTCTCAGTTCACAACGTACTTGGCGAGGACTCAGGTTCTTTAAAAGATGGTCCTCTCCTAATGAAGACATGTGCGTAGTTCAGGTGAAGTCTTTCCTTGGATGAAGCTACTGCATAATTTTAAAGGCTTCACGTTGGTCATATGTTGACTTTAGAGACCTTCATTACTGCGAAGAATGTCTTCAAATTTTGTTTGGAGCGTTTTAGCCTTAATCGATGGAGGCTTGGTGACAGTCAGGAGGTCACTCAGTCAATTGGTACGTTATTTGAGGGGGTACTTGGCCTCATGGCTCTTGCGATCAGTTGAGTCAAATTTTACTAGTTATAAGGAAGAGCCTGCGAACTTCATTTATAACTTTTACTGGATTAATCTTCGTCCATTTGGTCTTCTTGAGTTCACATAGTGAGTGGTAGGAGGGATGTTAATTTGTTAACTACTCGCATTGATAATAGGGTTGTTATTGGTGCAGGAAACGATCAGGGCTCTGGGAGTAGTTCAAATGAAATTGACAGCATCTTGTGCGAAATCAATGAGGTGATGGATATTGATACTTTGATAAGTAGTGGTCGTAAGAAATGCAAGATTATTGTTGGGGCTATACGCATCGATCCTCCCGGAGAGGAACAGGAGGATAACGTGTAGTTAGAACATCGTAGTATGAGAAGGACAAATCCTGTTAGCCCTATTGTCGCAGTTATTCAGGCATCATCTTCCCTTGTGGTGGGCTTGGCACTTGCCACCCAAGCTAGCTCACCGATTACAGTTGATGAAGATACTCCTCCTCCTGTTCTTCAGGGTTTTCCTTCTGTGCTTGTTGTCGAAGAAACACCAATCGAAGTTAGTAGGGGTTCATTTTCATGGCACGATAATTTTAGTGTGTAAGAGTTCTCCTTATCCCTACGGTTCTTGCTATCTGAGGTTAGCTCTATTGGGTTGAAGTATGTGAAGGCTTGCTATAATGAGCTCGCAGAGACTAAAGTTAAGTTGGGAAATATGTGCGAGCTGTATAATAAGATGAAAGAGGAGAACAAAATTATCAATGAAGAAAATGAGGACCTTACTGAGTGCCTTGTTGTAACGGAGATGACGTTAGATGGGTTTGCCACTGAGTTGGCTGTTGAGAGAGAGATGAGGGTGGTCAAAGAAGTTGAGTTAGGGAGGGCTGATGCAGGGCACGCAATTGGAATGCAAAAAATGATCATGTAGTTCCTAGATCAGGTGGATAGGACTCTATAGAAGTAAGTTGATGCTCTGTGATCTTTTAGAAGAAGATAGTTGAGAACATTTTATGTTCTATCCCAAAGCTAAAGAAAAACATATTACTCCATGCTCAAGTTTCCTATGGTCCCTTTGATGTTTGCAAGGTGGATTTTGACACTTTGGATGGGCTAGACATGGGTACCCTGGGTTTTAACGTGTTTTGTCTTTCAAACATTGTATGAGACTCCTTTATGGCTCCTTGGAAGAGCTCTCCAGTTTTCTACTTGGATGAAGATCCGGCTGGTGCGAACATGGCTTCCCCTGCTTTGAATAAGGATGTTACTCCTACGCCCACGAATGATGATGTTGCCCCTGCTAATGATACAACTGCTGCGAATAAGGATGCTACCCCTGCTGATGATACAAACCAAGGCGCTGGTGAGGAAAATAAAGACAATGCATCTTAATTAAGTTATTAGCACTGTAATTTACTTTGTTAACGAGAATAAGGGTTTATTATTTGTGAAAATCTGTCTTTTGCGAGATTGTTATACTTCTTGCATAATCATATAATTATAAGGGTTTTAAGTAAAATATTCTAAAATCATTAGTTACGAATGTAGATTCATGAGTTGTTTTGTACTTGGGAAATTTTTTTAAAATAATAATTGGGAATGTGACTCCACAAACTTTTTTTTTTATACTTGAAAAATTTTCTGAAGTAATAAGCTAAGAATGTAACTCCGCGAACATTTTTATACTTGGAAAATTTTCTAAAGTAATAAGGTAGGAATGTAACTATGCGAATTTTTTTATACGTGGAAAATTTTCTAAAGTAATAAGATGGGAATGTGACTTCCCGAACTTTTTTATATTTGGAAAATTTTGGAGGATTGCAAAGCTATGATATTTTAACTCTAGGTGATTGTACTTAGGGCTACGATTATTCACCTACAAGCTTTAATGTGACAGTTGGGAGCTTTGCTCTTGCTAACTGTGTTAGAGGCTACAGCTTTTTGCCTGCGAGCCTTAGTATGACAGTTGGGAGCTTTGCTCTCGCTAACTGTGATGGAGGCTGCGGCTCTTCACCTGTGAGCCTTAGTATGACAGCTGGAAGCTTTGCTCTCACTAACTGTGTTGGAGGCTGTGACTCTTCGCCTGTGAGCTTTAGTGTAACAATTAGGAGCTTTGTTTTTGTTAACTATGTTGGAGGCTATGGCTTTTCATCTGTGAGCTTTAGTATGAGAAAAATGCTATTGCAAAATGATTTTTATCCATAAGGTAAGGAGTTATACATGGTATTTTTTGACATATCAGGCATTCCCAGTTTGTGGTACAAGTGTGCCCTCCATTCTTGCTGGTTTATATGCTCCGTAACCTATCTTTTCTAGCACTTTATATGACCCTTCCCAATTTGGAGCCATTTTCCTTATTGGAAGGCATGTAGGCTAGCTTTAGTGTTTCTTAGAACAAGGTCGCCCACTTAAAACTGCTTATTCTTAACCTTGAATTTATAGTAGCGAGCTACTTGTTAGACGCGTGCTAAATTTTTAATTTTAGATGTCTTTTTGTATTAGTTGATTGGATCGAGGTTGAACCTGAGGGCTTTTTTATTAGCTACCCCTCAAATTGTTATGTTCTATGTGACCTCAAACTAGTCTCTGCAGGGATTACAGCTTTTGTGCCATAAATGAGAGAAAAAGTTGTTTCCCCATCGCTGAGTGAGGTGTAGTTCGTAAGGTCCATAAAATTCCTGGTAGTTCTTTCAGCCAAGCTCTCTTAGCTTCTTCCATTTTTTTCTTTAGGGCTGTTAAGATTTTTTTGTTCATAGCTTCTACCTGCCCGTTGGTCTATGGCATTTTTACCGAACTTTAAGTTAGAGCTATTTGAAGGTTAGTGCAAAATTGCTTGAATTTTTCCTGAAACTACTTTCCATTATTCGTAATAATTATGTGAGGTATCCCAAATCTGCAGACAATTGACTTTCATAGGAAAGACTTTATCTACTTTTCTGTGATGGTGCCAAAGCTTCAGCCCTGATCCACTTGGTGAAGTAATCCACAGTCACTACTATGAATTTCTTTTGTGCTATAAGCAACAAACCAATGATACTGACCCCCAAGTTGTAAAGGGCCAATGACTCGACATGATTTGTAGGGGCACTCCTGGTTGCTACTGGATTTTGGGGTTCCTTTGGCAAGATTCATATTTGTAAACTAACTAATAGGTGTCCTTTTGTATGCCAGGCTAGTAGTATCCTTGTCTAAGGATTTTCTGTGCGAGTAACCTACCTTCTAAATGTTGCCACAAATTCTTTCATGGATCTCTCTCATAATGTATTTAGGTTTAGACGTTGATAGGCACCACACTAGTAGGTGTGAAAACCCTTTTCTATATAGCATACCCTCAAGTAAGGTGTATCTATTAAGAGGTAGGATAAAACACATTGTTTTAATTTAGCTTGTAGTGTGTTCGTAATATCCAGATATCTAATTCATATATCAAGAGTTTGATAAATATTTTTAGTTTGTAATAATGATATACCTCACAGCCTTACGTTAACTTTGCGAGCTTTTTCATGTCTTGGCTTTCATATTCCCCTTACAGTATGCAGATTATTGGTGTCATTCACATCTCCTCTTAGGCCATACAGAGTATGTGGGGTGTATCATAACTCGAGGCTTCCTTATGTTTGAGCAGGATTTTCCTCTTTAGTTAATAGTGATGGAGGATGCTAATTTTAACAAATGCATTGGCGCATGCGTTGTCATTTATTGAAAGCTATATAGCCTCAACTTTGTCAAATCCTGCAAGTAATTGGGGTACCATCATATGATTTTTTTAGTACTGCTTCTTTTACATCGTATTCACCATTTATTTGTTTTGCCACCAATTGGGAATTTGTGTGGATGATCAGATCCTTTGCTCTTAACTGGCGTGCCAGTTGCAATCCTGAGATTAATGCCTCATATTAGGCAATGTTATTTGACGTTTGAAACTCGAATGATAATCTATAGTGCTATTCATTGCCATCAGAGTCAATTATGAGTGCGTTTGCCCTTGATCCTGTTTTGGCTGTGGAGCCGTCAACATAAACTAGCCAACTTTTTAGGTTGTCGGTTGTATATGTACTTTCTGTGGGTAGATTTACTAGCAACAATTTTCAACAAACAGAAAATAATTTTTAGTACAAAATATATGACAGATGATATTTCGCAATAAAATTCAAGAGTTGCTAACATGTTATGTCTCCTCATAAAATATGTCTAATTGAACTGTTAACTTTCATCAATGTTCTTACAGTACATAATCTTTACAAGGTATTTTGCTATTTGATATATCAGCTTATAACCCACATTACCTGTTGTATCATTCGCCTTCTCAAACGGGCCTTCTCAAATGAGTATTCTACTATGAAGTCTCCTAGTACCTATCATTTTATTGCTGTTCATAGGGCGAAGTCTACCTCGGATTTCGTGAGCTCGATACTTCACTTTATTACTCTTCCCAAGGTATCTGCTTTGGATAACATCTTTTTCATAGGCTAGTTAGTAACTACAATGACTGGATGGGCTTAAAAGTACAGTAGTAATTTGCGAGCTGTAATAATCAATGCATAGATAAGTTTTTCCATTTTTGTGTACCTTAGCTCGTCATTTTGAAGTACCCTGCTGACATAGTATACGGGGAATTGATTGGCATTTTCTGGTTTAACCAATACCACTGTGATCGTCTCTTCCAAGGTGGCCAAGTAAAGGTAGTGTGTTTGTTCTATTTAAGGTGACTTCGATAGTGAAGATGAGGTGAGATACTGCTTCAATTTCTCAAAGGCTGCTTGGCATTCTTCGATCCATAAGAATGATGTTATTAGAGCCTTGAAAAAGGGAAGCATTTGTCTGCCATTCTAAAGATGAATCTGTTAAGCGCCACAACCTTGCTTGTGAGGCATTGAATTTCTTTTATGGCTTGTGGGGGCATTTCAATGATGGCTTGAAACTTTTCTGAGTTCACCTCTATTCCCCTTTCCGAGATCCTATCAGCTTGCACACCAAAGTTACGCTTTTTTAGGTTAAGCTTTATTCCATGAGCTCTTACCATGTCGTACGTCTCTGATAGGCTTCGTACATGCTCCCCTATAGACTCACTTTTTACACGTATGTCGTCCACATAGACCTCCAAGTCGTGACTTATCTAATTTTTGAATATCTTGTTCACCAGCTCTGGTAGGTCGTGCCCTCGTTCTTGAGACCAAACGGCATGACCTGATAGCAAAAGAGACATTCTTCAATGGTGAATGTTATTTTTTCTTGGTCGTCCTGGTCCAACAGGATCTAATTATAGCATGAAAAAGCGTCTATAAAACTCATGAGTCGGTGGCCTGCGAAGGCATCAACTAGACGATCGATCGAGGGTAAGGGAAAGCTGTCCTTGGGGCACACCTTGTTGAGGTTTGTGAAGTCGATGCACATCCTCCATTTACCACTCGCCTTCTTTACCATTATCACATTTGAGATCTACTCTAAGTATTCCACCTCCCTGATTAACTAGATTATTATACATTAGTAACCACCGACCCAAATCTTGGAAAGGATTTAGGCCTCTAACCCACGAATCGGATGGGTCCCACAGCAAGGCGAGTTCGCAAGGAGAGCTCCCAAATATAGTTCACATAGGGGGTCTGCGGGAATAGCTCACAAGACAGGGTTGAAGACCTAACTCGCAGGAATCAATAGAAGGTCAGGTATCAGTTCGCATATGTCCAAAGGACTCGCAGATAGGACCACATGCCCTGAAGGCCACCATGACACATGTCCAGCAAGTACGGAGCCCACCTAGGGTATTAGCCCTAGGAGCAGAAAAGACCGTATGCTCCGTAGACATGTGCCCAACTAGCTTGGAACTCGCAGAATATCAGTATCAGAAGCAAAGAATGTCAGCGCCGAAGGCAATAAAGCCAAAACAATGTAGGTGATCCTTGTTAGAGCTGTAATAGTACCAATGGCAATATGTACAGATACCCCAACATTCTTATCAATAAGGACATAAGTAAAATATTACTCAACAATTTCTATATATATTAATGGTCCAAAGTTTGGAAATTGAAGCATCTAAGGCGCAATGAATATAATTGATGGGTGTTGAATTAAAAAAAATCTCACACTTAAATAGAATGTAAAACAATAATATAAGAGTAAGGGTCAATCCTATAGGGGTTGAGGTATTTAAAACTATTGTTTGTTTTAATCAAGATATGCAGCAAGCAACTTTCGTGCCTACAACACATATTGAACTATATGAAAAATAAAAAGGGATAAATCTGAAAATGGTAAAATTAAAATAAATAAATAAAAATGAGCTAATAAACAAAACGAAATTAAAATTGGTAAATTGATGAGACAACATTCTAGTTTCAGACACAATTTTAATTCTGGCTTTGAACTGAACTTGAACAATAGATCTTTCTCCTCCAATTGATAAGTTAGTTACAGTGCTCAAGGAACAACCTTAGACTACCAGTCATTCCGTGTGTAAATTAATTGCAAGAATAATCCGATAATTAACCCTTACCAAGTGAATAACCTTGAAATCAGTTTTCACGATTTAGCACATCGATAGCCTTGTGAACTAGAATGACTTGGCTCGAATCAACAACCTCAACTGAGCAGGCTGTTTAAACTTAATTATTAATTGCTTTGATAGATCCAATTACTCACTCAATTGGTCACACCCAATTGTTCTTGGATATATCGATTCTTCCAACTATATGCCACATAACACCGAATCAACATGCCTTTTTTTTACTTGATACTATGACGACTTTGCGAGACAGCTAAGTCTATATCTTAAATAAGAGAAATAATGAAAAATAAAATGAAAATAGAAAACATTGAAGAAAATGTGTTTATTGTAATTTTTGAAAATGAAAATGTGTGAAAATTAGAAAAATAAAAAATTGTTTTCACTAAAAAATGCTTTTTAAAATTGAAAATGATGAAAATAAGAGTTTTTAACTTTGATGAATTGTTCCTAATTCAAAGTTTAAACTCATACGGATAAATAACTTTTTAAGAAAATTTGGGTTATTGGAATTTTACAAAATAAAAAAATAATTACAAAAGAAAAATAATGACATTAAAAATAAATATTATATAAAATATTCAATATGGGTTTCATTTGATTTGTAAAAATTTATAATTTTTTAATAAAATAAAAATTTAAATATATATTAAAATTTAGAAAAATGTTTTTTGAAATTTATATAGTGAAATCATTGTATTAAAAATAAAATAGTGGAGAATTTTGAAAAATTACATTTTTAGGTGGAATTTAAAAAAAAGGAAATTCAACCACTTAAAATTCATCTTAAAAATCCTCCTATATTTTCTATTTTCCCATTATTTTTACCCAAACAATTAAAGGGAGATTTAACTATCGAGAAGGTAAGGTAAATTAGTTTATGGGTAAATTGCACTGCAGGCCACTCTAAAATAATTTTATCTCTATTTTGATCACTCTAATTTTTTTGTCAATTTAGTCATTTGAATTAAAATAATTGTTTGAATTGGTTATTGTCCTTAAAAAATTTCATTAGTCCACTAACGAATTACTAATATGACCTTTTTTTTATCATTTTTGACTAAAGTTAGAGACATTTTTGTAATTGACCAAAATCACCTTTTATCTATTTGCAACATAAAAATCATCGATCTTGGCCACCGCCTATGCCTTGTTCCCCATTCTCTGTGGCTCATCACTTCGTCGTTCCTGCTCCATAAGTCTGGCAACGGAATATTATTTTAACTATGCGCACTGTTTTCGACTTTTTGAGGCATTTGGGCTTTATCGGGTCTGATTGTTGAGGCATCCATTTGTTTACAAACCATTTTTCATTTAAAAGAAACTGGAATATGGCAGAAAATTTCATAGTTGCATTGATGTACAGACGCATAAATTCTACAAAATTAGAAAGAAACATTGATGTCCAAATGCTGAAGGAGCTATTGTTTGTTTATAAACGATCTCATGAAATTAAAGTACATTTGCCTGTGAAATGAAATCAAACAACGGAAGTCTACTTTGAATTACCAGAGATTATTACTTCAATAATTTCAACACAAAAGGAAATTTCATAGCGAAAGAACAAGGAAAATGTTATGTAACTCTCAACTTATTTTCCCCTTTTCAGCACTTTCGTTTTTTTCCTGATGCCGACAACCACAAAGTTCAGTGGTAGAGCAAACAATAGACAAAAGCTGTGTTCCTAACCAAAAAAACAGACAAAAGTTCGTAGTTTAACTTGTGTTATTGTTATATACACATTGTGATCTCTTATGCATACAAATATTACATAAGAAGTGGACCAAAATTAAGCCTTCCCACATGTAAAATATACGTCTTTTTTTTATTAAACTTTCTGTTAAGACTCAAGAATGGACACTGAACATTGGAAAGTGTAAAACAACTCAGAAGAGAAAGCATCTTTCTCTACTATAAACCAAAGAATTTGACTTTGAGACTATGGGAAAATTTCCCATCTATTGTCTTGCATACAATTATTTTTGTTTTCAAGTAATTATCTTAATTAAAGTGACTAAATTAATAAAAAAATAAAAAATCAAAATTAGAACAGCCCTATTTTAAAGTCACATGGGATGTGCTTTACCTTAGTTTATTATTATTTGTTTAAAGGTACAGAGGCGTGAGCAAATGGGTCGGGCCAAGAGACTGTAGCGTGTGCAGAGCTTCTTCTGTTCGGGCAAAACCCGAAAAGCCCTTCAAAGTTTTGCCGCCAAAGCCGAAGCCGAACTCTTCTTCATCTTCTTTTTGATTTCTTATTTCTCCAAGGGTTTAAGCAGAGCCTCATTGTAGTGGCAATGGCCTCAAACATTCCTCTCGATATCATCGATGACGACGGCGACGGCTACGGCCAAGACGTAATCTAATTGTTACTCTCTTTCAGTCTTGCAGTTGTATTAGTAACTTTTGTTTATTTCATTTTGGTGGGTATTGATTTGTTTTAATTTTTAACTTAGGAGTTTGATTGGGAAGCAGCGGTTAGAGAAATTGACAAGGCATGTGAAACCAGAAATTCTTCTTCTTCTTCTTCCCATTTTGCTGCTCATCCTCCTTTACCCCATATTTCTAAGAAAAACTCTTCAAGGCAATCCACGCTCGACAGATTTATTGGGAAGCTGGGACCCCGGCCTCCTGATAATCATCGGACGGTTGATGTTGAGGCTGAGGCTGAGGAGGTGTCATTCGTTCAGATTGATGCTGAGGCAGCTAAAACTTGGATCTACCCAGGTTTTTATTTATTACTTCCCTCCCCCCCGTTGCAGCTTCCGTAACACGCTTGTTTCCTTCCTTGCTCTATTGTTTTTTTTATGTGTGTGTTGGGTAACTGGGTCTTTTGACAACCAAATTTTGATTCTTTTGGGTGGTTGTTGCTGAACCAATTGGTAAAGTAGGTATCGGATTAGACAGTTTTTATCAGTAGTTACTTACATATGATACACCTATGTATATATAAATATAATGTATATATTTATTTGGTGCTTTAGAAAGTATTGATAGTCAGGAATCTACTAAAATATGAATGATTTTATTGCATCTCGATGAAGTAACTTGGCTAGCATACTTTTTCCCCCCTGTTTCCAATTGTTTGGGTAAATATTAACACTTTTAGTATCAATTCCTTAAATCTACTATGTATTACTACATATGTTAGTTTGATGTTGGTGCACTTGCAATCGCATAGGGGGATATGTGGAGACTTGTCAACTCTTTTGCACAAAAGAAATCCATATTCATCTGTACTGATTGCTGAAGCAATTTATAAGATTTCTTTAAAGACTGATCTAAGTCTATCTATTTTTAATTCAGTATTGCTATAATGGTCCTAGAGGTTTGTGTCCTGTTTGCTGAATTAATGATAGTGTTGAAATAACAAGTATATACTGAGGATAAAGGGTTGAGTTTACCAAAATTCCAAACTCCAAAACTCGGACTACAGTAATCAATATCCAAGTATCTGCGTTCTATATTTTCTGTGCTTTGGTACTGCTTCATGTATGGTACAACTCCTACGAGTCATATTCAATTGTAAGTTACTTTTAGGAAACATAAAAAATAGTAATTGCCCTTTTTTTACTCATTTACTCTTTGATCAAATAGGTAGGTTGATGTTAGCAATGCCAGTTACTTTGTTGCTAGAAAAAGGGTACAGACAATAGAAAATTTTTCTTTTTTTTTTTTCCTTTATTGTTGCATTACTTCTTAAATTTTCTAGTTGTTATGCTTCCCATGGTCCTTTAAGAGGCACTTCAAACTTCGTTGGAAAGGACCAAGTTTCGTATGTGTGTTGAACTGAATAAGGTTTACCTCTTCATGAAGAATGTTTTTCTTTTTATATTTACATCAATCCTCTGTTCTGTTTGATCAACTAGAAAGCTTTAGCAGAAACAAGATAATGTATATCTTTTAATCACTAATAATTTGAAAAAAAAAATCAAAATTTAAAGTATTTTTCTACTTCCCTTTTTTGAAGATATTTTTGATTTTCTAAATGGCCTAATTTTGAAGTGTCTTTCAAGACTCTGTTTTTTAGCATTCATTAAGAATTCTAAGATACCATCTCTCCTTTATTGTTAGTGCAGTTAATGTCCCTCTTCGTGACTATCAATTTGCCATAACCAAGACAGCACTATTTTCAAATACGTTGGTGGCATTGCCAACAGGCCTTGGAAAAACACTTATTGCCGCAGTTATAATTTATAACTATTTCAGATGGTTTCCTGAAGGTAAAAGTTTTTTTCATGAGCATTCCTGTAGCTCTATTACTCAAATCTTTCATGATTCATTTATGCTTTAGTGGTTGAATAATTTTTGAGGCTGATATCTATCTCTTAGATAAATAGAGTAACAAGCTCCTTGTCTGTTGCAAAACGTGTTATTGGATGTTGTATGAATTCTTCAATAGCACATTCCATTGTAGCCAATTTTGTTTTTTTCTCTTTCACTTCTCTATGTCAAACTGGTTGTAGACACCTCTTGAAATCTCCATCTGCGCTCAAATTTGTTCTTGTTGTGGTCTAGCATAAATTGCATATAAGAATTTCAATTGCACATTGCATCCCAACATATTCTTTTTTCTTTTTGGTTTCTTCTTGTAGCTTTCTCACGTCCAACCATGCCTAAAAGCAAAATCTACTACTAATCGTAGGATCAAGTTGGCTCTGATACCAAGTTAGTGTGGTTTAGAGAAAAACAACAGTAAATGAATAGAATTAAGGCTGAAAAAAGGAGTAAGATCATTTATAATCCTAGCCATCTATCCTTTTGTCTACCAATTAACAAAGAAGACTGAAATAATAAAATAACATAATAGTAGTAGCTCCTATGTCATTAGGTTTTTATATTCTTATTTCTTATAAATTCTCATAAAAAGAACGGTAGAGGTTCCCAATGTTTGGTTGGCTCTCCTTTGTTATTTTTCATGCACAACTGTTGACGATTTTACATGTAACTGGTTTCTGATAGCTGTAGACACATTTCTAGTACAAAATTTTCTCTGGTCTAGTATGGGCTTGTGAATTATTTGTTTCTCGATCCCTTTTTACAATGCAAAAGTAAATTCATCTTTTTTTCAAATTTTTTTTTTTTTTGCTTCATCACTATATGGTTGATGTTCCATTTTAATGATAGTTAAGAATGGATAACTAGTTAAATTAGAAATTTAGGTTCCTATTTCCTATATATTATCTAAAGTATAGTATTTTCTGACTATTTAAATAGTTGTTGCCTTAATGTTTATTTGTCTTTACTCTTTAGAATGTATAACTTTTATTCAATTAGTTTTACAAAATGTAACTTGATATGCCCTTGAACTATGATGGCTATTTTATTTTCTTTGACAGGGAAGATAGTCTTTGCTGCTCCTTCTCGACCACTTGTCATGCAGCAAATAGAGGCATGCCATAATATTGTTGGAATTCCACAAGTAAGACAACATTTCTTTTCTCCCTTATGAATGCTAGGGATTTGTCTTTTTTTCTTTTGCAGTTCCACAATTATTACATGTTTTGAGAAGATTTCAATCAATCTGATTGCAGGAATGGACAATTGATATGACAGGTCAGATATGTCCATCAAAAAGAGCAAACTTTTGGAAGACTAAAAGAGTTTTCTTTGTTACCCCACAAGTTTTGGAGAAAGACATTCAATCTGGTGATTCTCTAAAGTAATTTTCACTGCACGTTATTGATGGATGGAAGATAACTGACTGGCTGACTTATGATTTTTTTTTTTTTTTTTTTACTTCTACCATTCTGCTTAAGGTCTTTCTGATATGTTCTTTTGCTGGATTGTACCTTGTTGCAGGCATATGTTTGTCAAAGTACATTGTGTGTTTGGTGATTGATGAGGCTCATCGAGCAATGGGAAATTATTCCTATTGTGTGGCAGTTCGCGAGGTAGTTTCCACATTTCTTTTAGTCTTTCAAACTTTTATTTTTCCCTTTTATTTTGAGCATGCTGTTGGCGGCAACATTTATGGAGCAAGTTATTAAAGGTGCTAGTGTTACCCTAAATTTGTAGTTAATGTCAATGCCAGTGCAGCTGAGAATATTAGCTTTGACTGCAACACCAGGATGTAAGCTACAATTGTCTTCTCATTGTGTTTTGGAATTGTCATGTAACCTTAATGCTTACATTGGTTGCCATTATTCAGCAAAGCAGCCTGCTATCCAGCAAATAATTGACAACTTATATATATCAACCCTTGAGTATCGCAATGAACATGACCATGATGTTAGTCCATATGTTCACAATAGAAAGATAGAATTGATTGAGGTATCCAAAAGTTTTTCTCTTTTGAAATTTGTTGTTTGTTATTTCTAATAAAAGTAACATATTCCTTGCAATATTTCCAGGTTCCACTGGGGCAAGATGCTTCTGATGTGAATAATAAATTGTTAGAAATAATTCGTCCTTATGTGGCCAAGCTTCATGCAAATGGACTTATTCAGAACAGGGACTATCAGACTGTATGGTTCTACATATGTTATAATTCTTGGTTCTTTCTGAAAATTCATCATTTCTGCATCTTAGCTTATTCGGCTTTTAAGTCTAAGCCTTTTCATGGGTGTACTTGTTGCCTGTTAGAACTTTAGAATCTTTCAGTGTGCTGCTAAATGGGAAAAAAAAGAGGCAATAACTGCATTGCTATGAATATTTAATCTAATATTAAAAAGTTCATTATTCACTTTATGTGGTAGCATTTCTTAAGAAACAATTTGGGAGAAGAAGCAAGGCAAAATAGTTGATGCTAAATAATTTCTTAAAACATCTATGGTCTCAGAGCTGAAAGTATCTTTCTAGGACTTGAATATTACAAGAATATGGTTGGGTTCTTTTTATTGCATTTCTCGGGTATAATTTTGAGAATTTTCTGCAATTTCTATCCTTTCCTAAATTTAAAAGCTCATTGTCTATATTTATTAATTAATTCTCAGGAATGCTAGAACAACGAGGTTGATTTTTTGAACCTTTTATGGTTGTAATTTATAAACTTTCAAAAGTTACATTGAAATGACTCTCATTTTCAATTACCACAGTGGGGTGGTCCTGTTGTTCTTACTTACATTTCCATTTCCATTTGATAGTTAAGCCCAGTCGATTTACTTAGTTCAAGGGATAAATTTCGTCAAGCTCCTCCCCTAGATCTTCCACACGTTAAGCATGGAGAAGTTGAAGCATATTTTGCAGTTCTCATTACACTTTACCACATTAGGAAGCTACTTTCAAGCCATGGAATAAGACCAGCATATGAGATGCTGGAGGAAAAGTTGCGACAGGGGTATGTGTTTGACCACTTTTGTTTCACAATGTGAAGAATTATTGTGCATATTTTACTCACAGCCACAGGGGATCAGTCTTGAACTTTTTATACTGTATTCTATTTAGTAAAATGCTTCTGAAGTTGGGAAAAACTAGTATTCGATACTAAATGAGTGTCATATGTTTCTTTTTGAAACAAAAATTATTCTTTTTGAAACAAAAATTACTTTCTGATTAGTGTTTGTAATCTTTTTAAGATAACTACAGGTATGTAGGAGTTGCAGGCAGATGACATGAACTGTATTTTAAGAATTAACCTTTTAGTGTTTCTTTTATTTATTCTTATAAATTGAAATGCCAGAAGCAACATTAGTGACCGCTAGATAGCAGAAATCTAATGGTGATTTGTTATATTTCTGCTAATTGCTGTTGGAGTTGAACCATGGAGGTACAGATGAGTGGATGCGAATAGACAACCACAAGCACATGTGATATATGATTGAATCTACTATTATGCCCACTATTTTTTATGTTAACCTGAATGTCTTCAAAGTTTTAAGATGTTCAGAATTGATTGTTGCAGGCCTTTTTCAAGACTGATGAGTAAAAATGAAGATCTAATGAATGCAAAGCTTTTAATGCAACGGAGTTTGTCTCATGGTGCACCAAGTCCAAAATTGTCGAAACTGTTAGAATTATTGATTAACCATTTCCGTATGTCATCTTCAATTTAAATAATAATCCTACATGTGGTGGTTTTTATCTGCCTCTCCTTCTGAATAGAAGCTACTAAGATCGGGATGCTAGAAACTAGAATTTTGAATGAATGATAATTTGGAGTCCTTTTATGTACATAGTTAGTCTTTTATATATAGTGAAGCTTTGCAAAACAAATTGTAGTTTGTTGTGGCTTGCAAGACTTGTAAGATCTTTTATACTTGTCAAATTGATCATAAATACTTAAGCTTTGACTCATTTTGATGCTTGATGGTTCACATAAATATTTTATTTTTTGTTATCTCAACTATGTGATAGGAAATGAGCAGTAGAAAAGGAGGTGAAAGGTTTAGGTAGGTCAGTCATTAGAAGTCTGCCTGCTTTTGGTTTATGGTTGGCTAGTATTATCTAGGTATTTACGGTAGGTATATATTAGAGTTAAATTGAATTAAGATTATAGCTAAAGGAGGGTAATGGGATCTAAGGATAAGTTTTCTGGAAATTTTTCAACAGCACCAAATTAGAAAGAATCTTTTGGGCTCTGTCCTTCTGCCACTAACGGTTAACCAGGACACCATAGCAAGAGACACAAGTCAATGGAGAGGAGTGCCAGGCATCTGTGCCTCCAGTCCATAAACCTAAATAGGCATAGGTTTTTTTCTTTTTTATATCAAGAAAATTAAGACAAACAAAGATCGTAGACTGCTTTTAACCTACAAAGATGAGGATTCTGGATTGGAAACCAAGTGGCAGACAAGTGAATAACCATCTTGGACTCTAAAAACAAATTTGAAGTTTTGGAATAATCTAAACTTAGCCCTATGATGTAGATGTGCAGAAACTATAAATCTGAATTGCTAATACTGAAATTGCATATACGAAAGAAACAAATTTTGTCTTCCATGACTCGTAAGAAACTATAGAATAACACCTTGTGATTTTGAAGGTCAGATCTTCTATTTTCTTTTCGGTACATAGTTCTTGCATTTGTTGCAAAGAGCATCTTCTAGCTTTAAGAATATAGAATTATTAAGCACCTAGTTTAAAGTTATTGGTTCTCAGTCTTGCTACCAACTACCAGATCAACTTGTCATGATGAAGGGAAATCTAGCACTTTTTGGTTGATTCCTGTTTCAAGTAGCTTTATAATTAGCTTTGCCATTTGATAGTTACCCTATTAGGAATTTCAGAATGGAGAAATATGTACTAAAGCATTCAGCCTCCTATATCCCTTCTACTATAATGGTTAGGGTTTTTGAAGATTTTACTGTTGATTGCATAAATTGACTTTTGCATGTGGATGAGATTTATCACCCATATTTGGTCCATAAAAAGTTTCTTTTTTTTCTGACTGAAGCTTTTTAATCATATATCTAGCACACAATTTAAGTTCTCTCTCTCCCACTCTCTTTTAATTATTATTATATATTTTACTGTATATGTTGCAGAAACAAGGGATCCACAAAACTCCAGGGTGATTATCTTCTCAAATTTTAGAGGAAGTGTTAGGTGGAAAACAATTTTCATATTCTTCTTGTTTGTGACACTTTCAATGTCTAATATCTTACCATTCCTTGATATTAACTAAAATTGCTTTCAGGGACATAATGAATGCATTAGAAAGTATTCGAGATTTAGTCAAAGCAACTGAATTTATTGGTCAAAGCTCAGGTTTGCTGTTCTGTTAACCTTTTCCAATTGAATATGCTTATCCACAAGAAACATTATTGTTTAAGTATAAATTTAACATTTCAAGAAGCATTGGAAGCATTTAGCACAAGATGCAAATTTTTTTATGTAATGCTTGAATCGATGTTAAATGGTATTGTTTGATTTTGAGGTTTGTTTCAGCCTAATACTTAACACATTCTCTCCACTTGCTGCGAATTGTTCTATGTTGGATGTTGTATTGTCGTTATCATGGCCAACGTTAGTTGTTGCTAGCAAAAGCTCAGGTTTTTTGTTCTGTAAACCTTCTTGAATTGAGTATGCTTATTGTTTAAGTATAAATCCTACATTTTAGAATCACTGGAAGCATTTAGCGCAGGGTGCAAAATTTTTTATGTAATGGTTGAATCGATGTTAAATGGTATTTGTTAATTTTGAGGTTTGTTTCAACATTAAATTCAAGTCATTCAGTGTTCATTGGATCAATGGGTAATATCTTCAAGTATAATATTGGTTTTATGTTGGACACCCTAAAGCTCGAACTAGATGCTCACCATAGTCTTTTACAGGAAAAGCATTGAAAGGCCAGTCTCAAAAAGTTCAACAGGCAGTTCTGGAGGTAATTATGTTAGCTTTAGTAATTCTTTTGGCTGTTTTTCTCATTTAGATTAATTAGCTTATCATGTTTGATGACAGAAATTTCGAGCTGGTGGCTACAATGTTATTGTTGCCACATCAATTGGTGAAGAAGGCCTGGATATCATGGAAGTCGATCTTGTAATATGTTTTGATGCAAATGTTTCACCTTTGAGGATGATACAACGGATGGGGAGAACTGGAAGGAAGCATGATGGACAAGTAGATATCCTTTTTTGTTTTATGATGCATGTTAAAAAGTGGGTGGTTTATGAGTGTTAAGCAGTGTTATCTCACATTTGTTTGGTATTGGGTTTCTTGTAGTCTTATATTGAAGTTAGGGACTTTTATTTTACCTATTGCCAATTGGTTTAGGTTGGATGCTTACCATAATATCAGAGCCTAGGTCTAATTATGCTTAACATAACTCTTGGTGAGGTTGTTTATGTGTAAGCCCTGTGAGCTATATCTGAGGGGAAATGTTAAGTACTATTATCCCACAACTTGTAAGCATTGAGTTTTCTGCGGTCTTATATAAAAGCTGAGACATTCCATCTATTATTAATTGGTTTTGGGTAGGATGCTTAGTATGATATTAGAGCGCAAGTTCTGTTATGTTGTTCTTCTTGCCTAACCCAAGTGAGTTTGACGACCCTTGGGGAGGTTGTCCACATGTAGGCCCTTGAGCTACACGTGAGGGTAAGTGTTAAGTGGTGTTATTCCATATCTCTTAAAATACTGGGTTTCTTGTGGTCTTATACTAAATTTGGGTTCATCAACCTACTGCCATTTGGTTTTCATGGTGCAGCAAAAAAAACTCATTCTACTTTGCAACTTTGTGGCTCTAATCCTCCCCCGCTAGTGTCCCCAATATGAAAATGTGAATGCTTATAATTCAGGTGTTTCCTTACAAATCACACTAGTTCTAGCTTGTCAAGGGTCAGAGTTGAAGGGTTACATGCGAAAGCAAGCCAGCAGCCGGTCTATAAATAAGCATATGCAAAATGGTGGAATGAATAGCTTCAGTTTCCATTCCAGTCCGAGGATGGTGAGACCTATCTAAAGTCAGTTGGTCATGTTTTCTCGTTGCTCCAACTGTTATCTTATGACCCTTTTATACTTTTACCTTCCATCTCTAGATTCCTCACATTTTCAGACCAGAAGTCCAATTTGTAGAGCTCTCAATTGAACAATTTGTTCCTCGTGGAAAGAAAGTGAAAGATGATCATGTTATGGAGACACCTCCTTTTAGAGAAAAACTAACTGTTGCAGAGACTGATTTAATTGCCAAGTATTTCCATCCTACCAGTGAGAGCACTTGGAAACCTTCTCTAATTGCCTTCCCTAGCTTCCAAGCATTTCCCTCCAAAGTATGTAAAGTAATGCATTCTTCTAGAACAGAGATGCTGATCGATTCCATGCAACATTTGCATGGCTTAACCTTTCTAGGAGGCAGTGGGAATTTCTTTGTTGAGGTTCACACTTGAACTTTGTTCTCAAAATGTCTTCATTTCAATTTAACTTCAATCTTGCTTGTATATTTTTCTAATGGATTCAGGATGAAGTCTCTTCAGCTGATCACTCTGTAGCTGGCATTGTTGAACAACATGACAGTCCTACCAAAGGTAATATCATCTAGCAGCTTGAAAGGCTTTCTTGACAAATTTGTCTGTTAGAATTTAGGTAATATCATCTTCCATTTTTCGTGTAAAGGCCATAAATGACAAATCAAGGTTAAAACCCATATAGTCTTCCTCCATATTTGATTCTATAGTTAGAACATCCGGATGATAATGGACTATATTTCCAACCAGTTGTCATTTAGATAACTTCTTGGTATTAATATCAATCAACCTTTTCTTTTTGCCTTACATGTTGGTTGCTTGTCTGTTCTAATCCACTTTTATGACAACTACACCGGTTATCAATAATTTCATAAGCTAAAGTTTTACGGTTAACCATTATTCCAGATTTTCCAGCTTTGGATAATTCTCAAGCTGCCAATTCTCAGTTAGGACTAACGGATTCTGCAGAATCACCTTTGAGGACTTCAAGAACGAAGGAGAAGCATGGTAGAGATTCTGGATGCAGAAGCCCCCAAGCACATTCCTTCGTATTTGATTCTGATTTTGTATCTGTTGATGCTTGTGGAAAGGTCCTAATTTTATCTGTTCCTTCGCTTTATCGGGAAGATGTAATGCATTCTAAGCATGCCAGTAAAATTACAAATGAGTTGCTAAATTCTTTGAAGCAAGAGGCTAGGAGTATGAAGACTTTAGATGATATCATGCAAACTGAAGATGTTCAAAACATTACTGTGTGTCAGAAAAAAAGTATAGAACTCGATACTTCATCAACACCTGGATTTTGTGAAACTGATTTCGAGAAAGAGAAAATGCTAAATGAAGTCGAAAAGATTCCTGAGACTCCAGATGGCACTTGTGAAATGGCTGATGAAGCTAATATTGATCTCAGAGATACTGAACTTAGTCCCCGTCTAACTAATTTGATCAAATCAGGAGTTGTTCCAGAGTCTCCTATAGCTGATAGTGGTCAGTAGTCCTTACAGGCTAATATGCTCTGAAATTTGTAGAGAAAGAGCCACTAATTCTAGCTTGATAAACATGGATTTTGCAGGGCTTTTAAAGCAGGAAAGAAGAAACGAGTCCTTTATTCCAGACCAAGCATCATCTCCCAGGTTGTGCACTGAACTGATTTTGAGATCTTCAAGTCCAGTGGAAAGTGATAGGGGCAATCTGGAAAATAGCTCCCATGGAAGAAAAGTCTCAATCATGAAAGATGAAATGATACCTAAGATGAACCCTGTTTCTAGTACAAGATGTGGCCCTATTTCTCCCCTTGTGGTGGAAGTGAAAAGTCCCTTGGCAAACCTTACAAACAGCAGTGGTAGTAAAAGTTGGCACTTAAGTTCTGGAGAAAAAGCAGAGACAGTTGAGCCAGTACGGGTGTTTAAAAGGTTGCGCAAAGTTGGGAATTGTGGAAAGGATAGGAGCTCAAAAATCATGAAGGAAAATTCTCTTGTCTCTCTAGCAAACCGTGCCAAATCATTATCTGGTGCCAATCCTATTCAAACAAAGTCTGGTAGAGGTAACCTATGTCGTACATGACATGTTTGTTATTTCCAGTGCAGGGATTTTTCAGTTTTGACTTCTGCTTTTCCCCAGATTGTAGTTTTATCTTATGCTTTCAAGCAAGTTACAGAATGCCAAGAACGGGTTGTTGATCAGGCCTGTTTCATATTGTTGTTTTCAGGTAAAAAGAAGCCAGGGAATGATGTCATAACGTTCATTGATGAGGAGGCTGAGTAAGTGCCTTCTTCCCTGTTTTTTATTATCTAGGAAAAAAGAGGGGAACAGTTGCTAATTATTGACCCACCAAAGAAAAGGCTTCCATGCATTAATTTGTTCTTTCACATTATTATACTACGGAATTCCAATTGATAAAAGATGGAAATTAAGTTCCATAACAGAAAGCTACTTGAGTGGGCATATTATACGTCTCCCATTATGGTTGGTTAATTAGGTATTTCATATATCTATTAATCTTTGCCTCAGGGTGTCGACAGAAGCTGAAGTCTCTACTGAAGAAACCGATGATGAGAGTGATTCATATGATGATAGTTTCATCGATGACAGGATAAACCCTACAGCAGGCAGTACCCAGATTGAATCTGGTAGAGTTGATATGATGGCAGTTTACAGGTTGCTCACATTTTCCTTCTAGTTATTTCTGCAATCATCTTAAACTCCCCATCAGGTTGCTACAGTCAGATGAAGGCCTAAATCTGCATCTTTTATACATTATTAGAGAAAATTATTAGCTATATGAAATGAAATGATATAATAGAAACTGGCATTAGATCCGAATAAATGTAGAAAACAAGCCACCGAGATTGTTTAAAGTTGACACCAGGTTGAAGGTGATTTCTTTAGTTTTTTCTTCAAACAAATATTATGATTTTCTTTCCTACTCTACATTGTTAGCTAGTTCCCAATCACGAATCCAGTATTTATTTGCACTTGTAAGAACATTACAAATCTATCCATAAATTTGTAATACCCTTTAAAAGGTCATCTCCTTTTATTCCTCTTGTATTCATTGTTTGGATTTTTGCCAAGGTCAGGCCTTAATGAACTAATTACTCTGTTATTGTAGGCGTTCTTTGCTAAGTCAATCACCAATGGTGGAGCAAATGACTTGTTCTGCTTTCAGTCCTGACTGCGTAGCTTCCACAAGCAAAGATCCCGGAAGTGGGTGTTCCTCAGACAAGACATTGTATTCTATCCAGGTACCTCAGCCCGAGTCCATAAATCAGACTGCAGCAAAGAATATGGAAGAGAGGATCTCAGTATCCATGCCGCGCAGATCTTATGATTCAGAAGTAGAAAATCAGACTCTGCAAAGCAGAAAGCGAAAGTTGAGTTTCTTCCAGTTGGAGTCTATTCCTGCAATTAACTTGGAGCAAGAATTCCAATCTGAGGTTGGAGGCAAAGAGTTAAGTAATGCTTCTCAACTGCCTCAAGTGAACAAAGTCACTGGGAATGATAATGACTTTGATGATTATGATGATGATGATCAATTTTATGCAAGTCTAGATCTTGATGCCGTGGAGGCGCAAGCCGCCATGCTTCTCAAGAACAAGTCGGAGCCATCAATGGAGAAGCAAGAGACAAATGCTCAACCAAACCTGCAGAATGGTGGGCATCAAGGTTCTCCATCATTTGATCTAGGGATATGGTAATTGAGCAAAATATTTAACAAGTTATTTTGTATGATAATATTATATTTTGGTTCAGGAATAATATTGGAAGCTGAGGTGGAATGTTTGTGCTAAGTGTAAACAATGTAACCTTTTGTATTATAGTTTGTACAGAGTTCTATATTTGTTCAATGGAGAAAAGGAATGTATTTATTATGCATAGATAATGATATATATGGCCTTTGTATTAAATTTGTTCCACAAAAAAATTAATTAGAACCAATAATAACTTGATTTATTTGCGATACAATGTTGACTTTATCATCAAATGAATTAAATTTGAACTATTTTTTTCTAGCTTTAGGTAAAATGGTTTCCATTTTATTCTAGCTTTGCGTGAAATGGTTTCCATTTAAAAAAAAAAAAGGTTCTCGGGGAACGTCAATATGGAATATAAATCTAGAGTGAAGTTAGAAGTAAAATAGTTATTGGAATAGGAAAATTTGCTATAAGCTAGAAAGAAAAACAAATGGGAAAAAAAAGGTCAAAATTTATCATTGTTAATTTTACCTAACTCTAATTTAAAACTAATCATAAGTCTCTTGAAAGTAGTTTAAAACAAGTAAAAATCAACGGAGCAAATGGATGCAATTGAGAAGTTTTAAAAATAAACACATAATAAAAACAAGAATTAAAAAACCAACTTGTGGATGAATCCAAGTTTGGGTGCAAAAGCAGATAGGGGAGTAATGGTAATGGAGGGTTCCTGAAGAGAAGGCTGATTGATTCAAGCGAAGCGAGTGGCGTCTTCAATCTTGTGAAGGAGAAATGCAAAGAAGATGGGCTCTTGGACTTGTTTATTAAACTCTTTGAAGTTGTATTTTAAATTTGGATTTCATTTCTTGGTTTGCTTATTTTAATTAATCTTCTGGCTGCCCAATTCAATTTACTGGCTTGTTTTCTTTCAAATGGATAGCTTTAATTTCAATTGTTAATCTTGTCATAATATTGGTTCTTAACTCTTTATAATGAGTAGGTCACTATTCTAATTTGTTTCTAAGGATAATAGATATCCTCACATTGGTGCTGGGTTCCATGTCAAATTCATGAGGTTCCCCTTAGCTTCACTTGTCAAGTAGTTTTTAAATTCACTTATTGAATTATTATCCTTCAAAGGTAAGATATAATCTTCATCAGTAAGCTAAGATCACAACCTTAGCCCAAATCTTTTCAATATTAATATATAACACTACCTACTTAAATATGTTATACCTGTATGAAAATAATTTGAAAGACCTCTCAAAGCAACCTCCAAATCTCTAACATATCCTTTGCTAAAACCAACACCTATCCTTCTATCACTTCCCAATACAAACTCCTCAAAACAAACCTGTTGGACACATTATATCAACTCCAACACCCTTTAATTTGATTCACTGCCACCTTACCATTAGGACCTAAATGATGGGGTCTTTACTCAATAGGATCCACATTATACCCTATTTCTATTTCATTATAAAAGCCTCTCCTTTCCTCTCCACCAAAGAAGTGAAGAATTTATTATTACCAAAAACTTTGGGTCTACTTCACTAAGCATTGAAAATGTTGGAAAAATCAATTTTGAAAACAATGTTTTTAAGTATAGTGGAAGTTTAAAATTTTTCTTAAAAATCAAACCTTGTTATATTTATAGTAATAAGCTCTTAATTGAAATAGTACTTGTGCTTTGTCTGAGGCGATTTAAGTCGTTTCTCGGCTTTCTACCAAAGTGTCTTCTCTATTATTCTCGAATTCTGAATTACTTTAAATGTGGGTTCAAACAAATTGAACCAAGTGCACAAAATGAAAACTTTTCTTAACTTTTAGTGGTAAAGTTAATTGCCTCTATAGATACAGAAGCTATGAGCTTTTCCGAAAAATAAAATTTATTCTAAAATTAAATTGCTACTATTTTTTGACATAATAATATTACTCAATAACTTGTGTAATTAGGTTAGTTTATAGTTTCTATTTATAAAAAAAATGATACAAGAGTTATTCTTGAACAATGATTAATTAAATAATAATATTTTAATAGAAAATATGATATTATACTAGGATTAGAATATAAGGGGCAATGACAAACTTAAAAGGAACTAGGATTTGACGCCCCTCATGCCTTATGATGGGTTTTTGGGCCTATCTTACGTATTGAGTATAATTATATGTGTTATCCAGACTTTTATCTAACATTTATAATTTATTCAACCCAATAACTATTTCTTATTTCTCAAAATAATAATTAATTAAATTATTTTCTCAACCCAATTTTAATTCCGTTAAAGTCATGTCAACTTTACTATATTAGAATCTATGAGAAAATTAATTCAATTGCCTCATTCAATAAATCTACGATGAATAATTAATTTAATTCTCACTTCAAATTTTAATAATTTAATTACAATTAATTAAATAATAATTTAAAAAATTAAATTAATTTTTAAGTTATCTTTTGTACTTAGCGAGAATACGCTTTCATTGTGGATAATGATACATTCGACTCATTTCTCTTAATTGTCATTTTCATTGATTAAATAGTTATCAGGTCTACGTGTATTTTGTTTTGGGTTATCTTGAGCTAGCAGGGGACCATTTGGATATATATAATTAGGGCTAAAATAATTAGTAATTAAATTCTAACTCTTTGCCTATTAATTACAACATTATTTAATCATAGAGTCATGCCACTATAGTACCATGACTAAATTCTCCCTTATAATATACCATTACGAAAGTTACTCACTAAGTCTCGTCTAATGAACTTGGTATAAGTATGTTTACCCTCATAGGATATTCTTAATTTCTTTGGGATAAATTTTGTTCTTCTAATATGATCCTATTTTATCTCATGGTATCCATTACATTTTCCAATATGAAAAATTCAATTACTAACACAGAGTAATTAAATCACGTATCTGATGACAAATGACCCATGATCACTTTCCTTTTTCAACAATCATGTAATACCAATGAGAGGATATCATTTACACTTATAGAGCTATGATGCTACATCATATACAAGTCTTATATCCAACATATCAACTTTCGGTTCCTTATCTATTTAAACTCAGGTTTTTAATATATTGAAGTATACGAGTCACGCATATATAGTCCATCATCTACTTAGAATTAAAGTATATCATACTACGAATGTCACAAGGGAATAAATTCATAAATGGATCTAGGATAAATTCAACTTAGGTCTTATTTGATGTATTGTCAGTCTAGACAATCACATCTATGTCTCTATCATCTAGGAGTCATTCGCTTTGATACCTAAGATAAGGTATCTCTCCCAAATTGGACTTGATAGATGTCATTATAGCCTTTCAATCTATTTGCTTAATTTTGATTAAATTACGGATGGTTTAGATTATCTACTAATATAAGTTGTCTTCTCGCATTTTGATCTGACCACATAATGCAACTCAATATTAATTAGACATTAGATAATCAATGAGCCAATGTTTGCTTACACTTTATTTTGTGTGTAAAAACTATTAAGGACAAATATGAATGATATTAATTAGTAATGAAATTTTATTTAAACCAATTTGTTCAAAAAATTACAAGTATTAAATGACGAATACACTACACTTAGGGCACTAGATCTTAGCAATCTCCCACTTGCCCTAGTGAAGTGGACGAGTCATATTTCGCATTCTCATACCCTCTACATGTTTCTCAAAAGTCCTAGCCACCAGAGTCTTAGTAAACAGATCCACAAGGTTATCCTCAAATGTGATTTTGACTACATCCACTATTTTATTAGCTACCACCTCTCGAATAATGTGATATTTTTTATCAAAGTGTTTTGTCCTTTTATGATTTTCTATTTCTTTAGTATTAGCTATTGTCACATTGTTGCCACAATACAGTGTAATAGTTTTTTTCCATACCAAGAATGCCTTCAAGATCTGTAAGAAACTTTCAAAGTTAGACTGCTTCATTTATTGCCTTAAAAGCAGCCACATATTCAGCTTCCATATTGGAGTCATGTCGGGTTCCTCAAACCTTGATAGTTTTGAAAGTTAGAATCTATATATCTGATAGGAGTTCAATCTCCTCCATAATATACAAATATATAATCACTCGTTCTCTGTAAATACTTGAGCATATACTTAACTACTTGCCAGTGTTTTGGACTTGAATTCGTCGAATATTAACTTACCATCCCTACTACATAACATAACATACATGAGACTTCTTAGTGTCAAAGTTTTAGTAACATTTTTTATATACTATCTTTCTTCTGTTGTCATAAGGTTGTCCTCTAAAGAAAGATGAAATCCTGAAACAGAAGGTTGTGATCCCTTATTTGTGTCGCAAAACGTTTTAATATCTTATCTATGTATGAAGATTGTAAAAAAACTATCATTTTATTCTTTCGATCCCTAAGAACCACACAAAGACCCAAACTTTATATAAAAACCTCTCCTCTCCCCCAACGAAGGCCAAGGACTTATTTTCACCAAAAAATCTGTGGGATCTTCACCAAAAATTTGAAAAAATTCCTAGCCGCTTTCGTCATTGAGTTAACTGTATCTGAACCTCTTGAATGACCTTGTTGAACAAAATTTCTTCAATTACGATTATGTTTGTCAAACAAAATTGAAAAAAAAAAGACTTAACAAATATGTCGTTTTAATGATTAATTATCATTTTTTTTCCGCATGTAATAATTCATCTTACGATAGTTGTTTCATTTAATTATAAACATATACTTCAATGATTAACCTGATTTATCATTATTTTCAAACTTAGTAGAACTAATCTTATTCATAAATATAGAAGTAAAATTTTGTAGGAAAGGATGAGTTCGTGTTGCGTGGTTTATAAAATGCCGATGCCTGTTGCGGTAAAATATACCTATTTTCCTATGAATTTAAGAAATTCCACTTTCAATAAAATCTCACAAATATTTACTAAGTAAATTTTAAATAAAATATAATTATACCATTATTTTTGTCTTTTATCTATGTACATTTTATTTAGTTTGGTCATTTCTCTATTTTTAATTACAAAATAATGAAAATTTAATTACAAATTGAAGTCTTTCATAAAAATCGTATTTGACTTTAGTTAAAATTAAATATTTTAAATTTATATTTAATTCATTTATAATGTAACAAAAACATTTTTATGTAAAACTAATTAATTATCATTATTTAGAAAGTTATGATGAAAAATAAATTGATTAAAACATAAAATATAAAATTTAAAATTTAAAATTTAAAAAATAAAAATAAAAATAAAAATAAAATAATTTATCATAAAGTTAGTGTTATAATTAAAATAAAATTTAAATATTATCATGTATTTACATAAAAATTATTTAAAAAAAAAAAGAAACAAAATGTAAAAGAAAAGACAAAACAGAACATAATTATCATTTATAACAATGAAAAAAAAAAAACTCACAACCAATTAGGCCTTAGCTTAGTGGTAATGTTAAGGCCCTGGAAATTTCAAGATCTTAAGTTTAAGTATCACTTTAAGGAAACCATGTATGGGTTTTTAACCTATGTTTATTCTCGTTCATGTCTCACCATATATAGATGATTTATAATTTTATTCTGGTATATGTCTCAATTTGATCGTATTTTATAATAAGTAATTTTAGTTATAATTATTTAAATATATTTTTTTATAATTTTAATTGTGATTGTATGTATAACTTCCAAAGAGAATCTACATTTATTAATTAAAAAATAAATTATGTTTACCATATGATTATATTAGAATATAATGCAATTTATAATCTAGTTTAGTAATAATTAAAATATTTATATAACTAATTAGATTTTTATATTTTTGATTGGAAATTTTTTAAATATTTGAAGATAAAAAATTAAATAATAATTAATTAAGGGTAAACTCATCTTTTTATTAAAATCCATTTTAAAAAGAACAAGTCTTAGAATATTGGTGGATTTGTAATGACTCAATTTTTGTTAGTGTCAAAAAATACGATTTTGAAGTCGGATTCCATAAATTGAATTAATAAAATTATTACTTGAAGAGTTGACATATCTAATATGTGGTTATATTATTGGATTGCCGAGTAGTTAAATTAATAAAGTTGTTAATTATAATATATGAACTAATTTTCAAAAGTGTAATTGTTATTAAATTTTAATCTAGAAATTGCAAGAGGGACTATACAGCAGATGAACCAACGACTAAATGGATATTTGGCCATCACCATTTTATGATCAGTGCTATGGATTGATCATGGCAACTCATTTCAACTTAGATAAGTAAAATTAGATCTTACTCATCCATTAAGGGTTAATTAAAGATCAATTACATTACTAATTATCTATATAAATATAATGTGAGTGGGAGAGAGAATGTATCATCTTCTCCATCATCTTTGTGCAGTCCAAACTAGGTGAAAGAGCAAGAAAGTTTTCTCAAGTTCTTAGCCAAAACTGATCCATAATTCACCAAGGTAATCAAGCTATTTGTTTGAATTTTTTTATAAATTTATGATCAATTAAACTTGATTAATCCAACCCATTTGTTAGGCTTTCAATTTAACAAGTTTATTTTAAATTACCTTTTAAGGAATTCTTGGTGAGATTAAGGTTTGAATGTTCAAAAAATTGTTGAATGATAAGCTTAGGTAGTGTTTGGGTTATGTTGAGATATAATAGAAAGTGATGAATAGTTAGTTTTATGACATTAGGGACCAATTTGATTAGGATAAAGTATGATATACCTAGTGCATGAATTTGAAATCAAATTTTAATTCGACAAAGAATATCAAAGATTTAAGCATTTCAGACATTAGGGTTTTAAAAGACTAAATTGAATAGATGGAAATTCAGATTTAATTGATGTGCTTTTATGTGTTATACTAGAATTGATAAGTTTTTCGTAATTAAATTTATCGTACATACTTAAAGACGACGCTAGGTCATTGAGGGATAAAAGGAAGGTAAAGGTCGTAGTCGAGTAGCTCTATTTCATTTTGTGCTTTTAACACTTGATTTTAATTCATAGTTTAAATAAATATTAAATTGAGTAAGGTGATACTTAGAGCTTTGTCTCATGAAAAGTAAGGTTTTTATTTATTTATTTATCTATGATTGATATTTAGTGAAATTGTGATTTAATCAATTCTTACAATTATGTATGCCATCAAGTTCATCGTGTGATATAATAAAAGATTATGTTAAGTATATGTCTTCTTGCATTAGTGAAAAGTGACGATATGTATGAGGTTAATGTCAAGTATGTTTGAATGCTGTTGATATAACAACTAGTTAAATGCAAGCATGTTAAATGGATATGTGATACACTAGACAAATGATATTTGAGTGCAAGATAATGTAATGCAAATGATGTGAAGATGTAACACTCCTTACCTGAGATGTCGCCGGAGTCGAGCACGAGGTGTTACCAGACTTAACTTACTAATTCGGGCATAAAAATTTACTTTTAAAATTAATTCGCTCACAATCATCCAATATATCCCTAAAAAGGGCCCTCAAGGTCCTAAAACATGCAATTGAAATCGTTCGGGACCAAACCGGGAGCATTAGAATTTTTTCGATTACTTACACAAATCAAAATAATTTATTTCACTATTCATAATAAAACTGTCCACCTCCATAACAGTCACTAAATTAATTATAACTCGAGTTACGAAACTCAAAATTCAAATCCATAAATTTTCCCTGAAACTAGACTCATATATCTTCTTACCATAATTTTTCCAGAATTTTTGGTTTGGCCAATTAGTACAGTTTATTCATTAAATTTTTCCCTGTTTCGCAGTCCTACAGGCCTAACCTCTCTTCACTAAAAATCGATTATCTCATTTTACAGAATTTGGATAATGTTTCCATTTGTTTCTAATGAAAATATACTCAATAAGAAATCTATACATATAAATTATACATCATAATTCTTTTTGTACAATTTTTAGTGAAATTCTAAAATAAGAACAGGGGATCACGAAGTCACTCTAAACTAGTCTTGTAAGAGTTTAAATATCTCAAAATATAGACTTCCTTTACTTACTCTGTTTCTTTCCTATGAAAATAGACTCAATAAGCTTTAATTCTATATCTTATTCACCATTCAGTTCCATTTTTATAATTTTTAGTGATTTTTCAAAATCACGTCACTACTGTTGTCTCAAAACTGTTTCATAACCAACTTTTACTCTTCCATAATTTCTTTGCATTAAACCTCATTTAGGCATACAAAACATCAACACTTGTTCTTATTTAGCCATATTATAAGGACATACACACAAAATGGCCAAGTCCCTATACATGCCATAACTAAAAACGTTTCAATGAAAATACCCAATTGGTAACTTGATAGTCGAAACTGTGAAGCGATCTCTGATGACCTCCAACCCCTGGAACAGAAGAAAGGAAAGAGGTAAGCTTATAAAGCTTAGTAAGTTCACATGTAAAATAATAGGTATTAGTAATGAATTTAGCTTATTATTAAGCTTTCATAATTTCTATAAATAATGTTAAGTTCTTACTTTCCTATCTTACTCATTGGTAACCTTAACAAAGGCTCGGAATAATAAAAGAAATACCTTACTTAATAGCTTGCTCATGTACCTGCAACATCTCACTTAACACATTAATACTCTCTCATAATATATAGGCACATTGCTAATCATGTCACAAATCATCATAAGTATAATTGAAAACTTATCACTTACTTAATACTTGAATAAACTCATTAAAATACTTTTAATATCATCAACTTATAACCTCAATATTAATAAGCCTTATGTACATACCTGTGCTCTTTCCTCGTGATCTTACCTTGTCATCTCTTTGACTTACTCTTTGGATTACTCAAGTACCTTTCCTTTTGAAATTTACCATTGCCATGTCTTAACATGGTCTTACGTGGTATCCTTGCCTTAAGTACTCACCAATTCCATGCCTTGGCATGGTCTTACATGGGATCCTTGCCATATATACTCACCAATGCCATGCCTTGGAATGGTCTTACATGGGATCCTTGCCTTATATACTCACCAATGCCATGCCTTGGCATGGTCTTACATGGGATCTTTACCTTATAGTAACTTATTAATGCCATGTCTTGACATGGTCTTACATGATTTTCTTGCCTTGTAAAACTTACCAATGTCATGCCTTTGCATGGTCTTATATGCGATCTTTGCCATATAGTAACTTATCAATGCCATGTCTTGACATGGTCTTACATGATTTCCTTGCCTTGTAAAATTCACTAATGCCATGCCTTGGCATGGTTTTACTTGGTATCCTTATCTTATGTTGCCATGGGTCAACCATGGTCTTTTCCCTAAATTCTTCCTTAATTGCCATGTTATAAACATGGACTTTGAAATATTAATGCCTTGGCAATTCATAGCTAAAACATACTCAAAATTCTTAAGATCAGTCACATAACTTAATAATAATAATAGCAACAATTTCATAATAATAAAATGCTACTTAACTTACATACTTACATTCTCAATCTCATCATATCCTCAATTTATCTTACTTTCCTCAAATTATGCTATTCAATACTTTCTTGATCTTATACAAAGCCACATTACCACTATGGTCTTATATGTAAACTTATTCGAATTCTCATTTTTAATGCCGAATCATTATCGAATATTTCTCAATTATTATCATTATATTCAAAAATCAATACTAAAACATTTATAAATAATATAACAATTTAGGATTCAAACATGCTTAATTAAATGCATATTAAACACACATCGATACCAGTACTGCCATTTTAACCAATTTTTCCGATTTTCGATTTTTCTCCCGTTCTAGGTCCAAAATTTCACTTATTTAATCAATGTACTAATCATTTCGGACTTAAAACATATTTTTACAAAGTTTACATTTTTGCCTTTAAAATTTTGCATATTTACACTTTTGCCCTAAAGTTCGGAAATAAATTTTTATTCAATTTCTTTGCATTTTAGGCCTAACTGAACCATTTCATAAATATGGCATCCCACAATTCTCATTAAAACTCACACTTATGACCAATTTTATAACTTTTACGATTTAATCCTTTCAAACATTTTCGTCGAAAGTCACTCGGTAAAAACCGTTTCTCTAACCATAAATATGCATAATCTACCATAATTCATCAAAATGTACAATTATTCAACATGGGTCAATTTTTGAAATCAAACCCTAGCTCAAATAAATGGTAGAAATAGAGAAATCATGTTATCGGGATTTAAAAAACGTAAAAATCATTAAAAACGGGGCTAGAACGGACTTACAATCGAGCTTGGAAGCTTGAAAAACCCTAGCCATGGTTTCTTCATGCTATATTCAGCCTTGAGGAAGAAGATGAGCAAAATTTTGCTTCATTTTCCCTTTTTAATTCTTTTAAATTACTAAATGACCAAAATGCCCTTAAAGACTTTTCTTTCAAATTTGTCTTATTCATACCCATTTTTGTCTAACAATTTAACCAATGGTCTAATTACTATTTAAGGACCTTCAATTTAAAACTTCATAACAATTGGACACTTCTAACATATGGAACTCAACTTTTGCACTATTTACAATTTAGTCCTTTTGACTAAATTGAATGCCCAAACATAAAAATTTTCAAACGAAATTTTCACGAAATCTTTCCGTGAAATCGTAGATCATAAAAATATAATAAAAATAATGTTTTCCTTGTCGAATTTGTGGCCTCAAAACCACTGTTCCGGCTAGGCCTAAAATCGGGATGTTACATTTCTCCCTTCCTTAGGGATTTTTGTCCCCGAAAATCTTACCAGATGATGGATTAACGACTGATTTCACAAGGCAATTTCAATTTCTCGTATAGTCTCGGCATCCTTAGCATCTTACTACTCAGGCTAAGATTCTGAATTATACTCTCTTATTGTAGACATAGGAATCACATTACTGATCTTCTCGGATTTTGACTGAAATACCTACTGATAAGTAACTGACCTTATTCTTTCTACAATCTCATACTCTTAGATGAACCGTAACTCACTTTTCTCTACTTACCAAAATGAAAAATTTTCTGTTAATAAAATACTTTCAGAAACACTTGACACCCATCTGAGTTTCAATATTCTTGCCTTTCGATTCTATATACAATTTTTGATAATCTGTCTCTGATCTTAAAAATCAATTTTCACCTTTCTCTAATATTTTAACTCAAATTAACCCTGTGAGTTTCTCTTTCTAAATTGCTCTTAATATTTAAAACACAATACAAAACTTACCTTTCAAAGAATCTAAATCACTTCCTCAATTTAACTATTAGTGTTAGAGTGACACATAATAACATTTAGAAATCTCGTACTTAAGGCTTACTGTAACTTTCTTCTGAAGTTATAATACAAATCTCGAATTTCAACCATAACCAATGAAATTTTGGGCTCTGTATAAACTGGCAACCTTAGGATAAATAACTCATATAACCCATCAATAGAAAAACTTGGTCATGATGGAAAAAAATATACATAAACTTCCTCGAGTAATCAACTATAGCTCACATAACCTTTACCCTTTTAATGATAATACTAATTCTATTGTACAGTTCTTTAAATTACCATTGCATTTCCATATAGATATCAATACTGATTGTAATAGCTTCTAAGATACTAAAGAAATCAACTTTAACTCTTTGAAAGTTCATACATCAGGCTCAAAATCTGGTACATAGCATATCTTACGTTTACTAGTATAACTATTTCTGAGTATCCTCCATCTCTGTACTCCTTGAGTAGATAGATAATTATCATTGTGTTAGGCTTCATAACTGTTACATAATCTCTTTACTCAATTCAGACTAAATCATAACAAATACTTCGGTCGTCAATTTCATCAGCTGTTTATAACTTTACTAGCATGGATTTAAACCAAATTAAACTTCATATAATGAGAACTCTAGCAATCAGACAACTTGGATTGGCAAAATCATACCTCAAATGCAACCCTTTCGATGTATATATATATATAACTCTGTATCATAACTTCTAGAATAAGTACTCTTCACTCAAGTTGTTTATCCATTTATACATAAATAATCAACATTTAATTCTGGAACTGTGAATAATTCTAACATACACAACTCAATCAGACTACTCAACTGAATCGGTTTTGACTAATAAGCAATAACTTTTCAAGAACTGCTCTTCTTTATGCTGTCATTATATCTCAAACATACATTCTATCATGATCTCTTTAAAAAGTTAATCACAGATCATTATCACTACATAACTCGAAAGAACATAACATTCGGTCTTTAACTTGCTGATACATGTATCAAGATCATTTAAAAAGAAAAATGATTACCTCGATCTAAGCTGAACTTCTTATCACTCACATTTTGCCAAAGTCACTTTCTATTCAAATTCATTCAGCTTAAAAATCACGGTGCCATAATAAGACTGACTTCTCAATTACTTTAGTAAATGACGTCCTAGCTTTGTACTTTCATTATTAGGTCCAAACTCATATTTGTCAATAGAATATTTCTTGCTATTATCTTATGGTTAATACTTTAAACAGTAATTTGTTAAGAAACCCGAGATAACAAAATCTCAAAACACGGAGCTATACAGAATTTCTGAAAATCACTTCTTATGTAGAACAGTTAAGGTCTCGATAGCATCTCAGAAAATTTCCAAAAAGGAAAGATAATACTCACAAGCACTAAAATCAACTATAACAGAAACCATATAATTTTCCTTTATATTTACCAAACAATAGCTAGTAAAATGGGATGCTAACATCATACGGACCTTACCGTCAACTTTCTATCTGCACAGTGGAGCAGAAAACCAGAATAGATAGAGCAGTATCAATCACAACTCAAGCAAACTACAATGCATTCATCTGTCTGTATATTTAATTGACATCCTCATACAGTAGGAATTTCATCTGAAATCTTACAGATATAAATATATATACCTCTGAAAATAAATGTACATATATAATAGTCGAAAGAAATTTCTGAAATTTTCTTAACCAAAAACTCTGCATTCAGCTATTAATGCAACTCAATCATTATTCCTCTGTCTAATTCTGTCATTACTGAATCCACATTATCTTATTCAAAATCAGAATTTATTCAGAAGAAAATCCAGCAATCATATACCTTACACATCATACTTGAATAAGTGCATTAGCTGAACCTAACTTTTCTTTAACTGTAACATTTCAGAATCCGGATGATCTTCATATTAACCTAGCATCTTTTCTGTAACTGTATTCATTTGCTAAATCATTCTCAACTCTGATTATGTTGTCAATCTGCCACTGAACTCTTTAGTTTTTCACTTGTAAGCCTATTCAGTCTGAATTTCATGTAATCTCTCTCTGAAATACCTTGCTGAAAAGGGGGTGAGGTTGTAACACCTTTGATTTACCTCGTATATTCTCATGACTTAACACTCATCAATGTATAATATTATCACAATTATACAATTTGCTTCAAGCAACTTAGCATACACGTTCATAATACAGAGACTTCTTGATCATCTTATGCAAACTAGTGCACTTATACATGTATTCATGAATCTCAAATAACATTACTCATAACATTCACTTAACTTCTCTAGTTATACATATAGCATCATACAAATGTCAATTTAACATGAACACTTATCTCAATATAAACTTTCCTTTCATTTTATCTCATCTATCATATTTCCCAAACAATTCTTATTCACAATTTATTTTCACATAAACATAATGAACTATTATTCTTACCTTTTATGAGCCTCAACTCATCATAAACATACTGTCTGTACTATCAAACTTAGCTTGGTTGAAGTGCACATCTATCTGGAAAACATTTTGCATCTGGGTGGGGAGTCGTCACACTATCACAGTTCAATATGGCATGTATAGCTAGACTCTTACTCATTCTAGGTAGTCCGAGAACTGACAAAACTCTTGCTCTGATACCAATAAATGTAACATCCCTTACCTGAGATCGTTGCCGGAGTCGAGTACGAGGCGTTACCAGACTTATCTTACTAATTCAGGGTATAAAAAATTTACTTTTAAAATTAATTCGCTCACACTCATCTAATATATCCCTAAAAAGGGCCCTCGAGGTCCTAAAACATGCAATTGAAACGGTTCGAGACCAAACCGAGAACATTAGAATTTTTCCAATTACTTACACAAATCAAAACATTTTATTTCACTATTCATAATAAAACTATCCACCTATGTAATAGTCACTAAATTAATTATAACTCGAGTTACAAAACTCAAAATTTAAATCCTTAAATTTTTCCTAAAACTAGACTCATATATCTTCTTACCATAATTTTTCTAGAATTTTTGGTTTAGCCAATTAGTACAGTTTATTCATTAAAGTTTTCCCTATTGCGCAGTCCTACAAGTCTGACCTCTCTTCACTAAAAATTGATCATCTCATTTTACAGAATTTGGATAATGTTTCTGTTTATTTCTAATGAAAATAGACTCACTAAGAAATTTAGACACATAAATTATACATCATAATTCTTTTTGTACAATTTTTAGTGAAATTCTAAAATCGGAACAGGGGATCACAAAGTCACTCTGAACTAGTCTCGTAAGAGTTTAAATAGCTCAAAATATAGACTTTCCTTGGTTACTCTATTTCTTTCTTATGAAAATAGACTCAATAATATTTAATTTTATATCTCATTCACCATTCAATTCCATTTCTACAATTTTTAGTGATTTTTCAAATTCACATCACTACTGCTGTCCCAAAACTGTTTCATAACCAACTTTTACTCTTCCATAATTTCTTTGCATTAAACCTCATTTAGGCATACGTAACATCAACACATGTTATTATTTAGCCATATGATAAGGACATGCACACAAAATGGCCAAGTCCCTATACATGTCATAACTGAAAACGTTTCAATGAAAATACCCAATTGGTAACTTGATAGTCGAAAGTGTGAAGCGATCTCCGATGACCTCCAACCCGAACTTGTTTGATAAAACTCTAGAATAGAGGAAAGGAAAGAGGTAAGCTTATAAATCTTAGTAAGTTCACATGTAAAATAATAGGCATTAGTAATGAATTTAGCTTATTATTAAGCTTTCATAATTTGCATAAATAATGTTAAGTTCTTAATTTCCCATCTTACTCATTGGTAACCTTACCAAAGGCTCAGAATAATAAAAAAATACCTTACCTAATAGCTTCCTTATGTACCTGCAACATCTCACTTAACACATTAATACTCTCTCATAATATACAGGCATATTGCTAATCATGTCACAAAGCATCATAAGTATAATTGAAAACTTATCACTTACTTAATACTTGAATATACTCATTAAAATACTTTTAATATCATCAACTTATAACCTCAATATTAATAAGCCTTATGTACATACCTGTGCTCTTTCCTCGTGATCTTCCCTTGTCATCTCTTTAACTTACTCTTTGGATTACTCAAGTACCTTTACTTTTGAAATTTACCATTTTCATGTATTGATATGGTCTTATGTGGTATCCTTGCCTTATGTACTCACCAATTCCATGCCTTGGCATGGTCTTACATGGGATCCTTGCCATATATACTCACCAATGCCATGCCTTGGCATGGTCTTACATGAGATCCTTGCCTTATATACTTACCAATGTCATGCCTTGGCATGGTCTTACATGGGATCCTTGTCTTATAGTAACTTATCAATGCCATGTCTTGACATGGTCTTACATAATTTTCTTGCGTTGTAAAACTTACCAATGCCATGCCTTGGCATGGTCTTACATGGAATCTGTGCCTTATAGTAACTTATTAATGTCATGTCTTGACATGATCTTACATGATTTCCTTGCCTTGTAAAATTCACTAATGCCATGCCTTGGCATGGTCTTACTTGGTATCCTTATCTTATGTTGCCATGGGTCAACCATGGTCTTTTCCCATCAATTCTTCCTTAATTGTCATGTTATAAACATGGACTTTTCTGTCAATTCTTCATTAATTGCCATGTTATAAACATGAACTTTGAAATATTAATGCCTTGGCAATTCATAGCTAAAACATACTTATTCAAAGTTCTCAAGATCAGTCACATAACTTAATAATAATAATAATAGCAACAACTTCATAATAATAAAATGCTACTCAACTTGCATACTTACATTCTCAATCTCATCATATCCTCAATTTATCTTACTTTCCTCAAATTATGCTATTCAATACTTTCTTGATCTTATACAAAGCCACATTACCAATATGGTCTTATATGTAAACTTATTGGAATTCTCACTTTTAATGTCGAATTATTATCGAACATTTCTCAATTATTATCATTATATTCAAAAATTAATACTAAAACATTTATAAATAATATATCAATTTAGCATTCAAACATGCTTAATTAAATGCTTATTAAACACATGAACTTACATCGATACCAATATGGCCATTTTGACCAACTTTCCCGATTTTTAGTTTTTCTCCCGTTCTAGGTCCAAAATTTCACTTATTTAATCAATGTACTAATCATTTTAGATCTAAAACATATTTTTACAAAATTTACATTTTCCCCCTAAACTTTTGCATATTTACACTTTTGCCCCAAAGCTCGGAAATAAATTTTTATTCAATTTCTTTGCATTTTAGGTCTAACTGAACTATTTCATAAATATGGCATCCCACAATTCTCATTAAAACTCACACTTATGACCAATTTTATAACTTTTACGATTTAGTCCTTTCGGACGTTTTCGTCGAAAATCACTCGGCAAAAACTATTTCTCTAACTATAAGCATGTATAATCTACCATAATTCATCAAAATGCACAATTATTCAACGTGGGTCAATTTTTGAAATCAAACCCTAGCTTAAATAAATGGTAGAAATAGAGAAATCATGTTACCGAGATTTCAAAAACGTAAAAATCATTAAAAATGGGGTTAGAACGGACTTACAATCGAGCTTGGAAGGTTGAAAAACCCTAGCCATGGTTTCTCCATGTTATATTTCGGCCTTGAGGAAGAAGATGAGCAAAATTTTTCCTTCATTTTCCCTTTTTAATTCTTTTAAATTACTAAATGACCAAAATGCCCTTAAAGACTTTTCTTTCAAATTTGTCTTATTCATGCCCATTTTGTCCAACAATTTAACCAATTGATATTTAAGGACCTTCAATTTAAAACTTCATAACAATTGGACACTTCTAACTTATGGAACTCAACTTTTGTACTATTTATAATTTAGTCCTTTTGACTAAATTGAGTGCCCAAACGTCGAAATTTTTGAACGAAATTTTCACGAAATCTTTCCGTGAGATCGTAGATCATAAAAATATAATAAAAATAATGTTTTCCTTGTCGGATTTGTGACCTCGAAACTACTGTTCCTACTAGGCCCTAAATCGGGATGTTACAGAAGATTTCATGTGACTGTTAATCGATATGTAAACTTGTATACATTAAAATGGTAAATACCCCATTAAATAGTTTCGGAGAGAGTTGGTTATAGTTGACATGCTATGAGATTCATTTACATTATTGGTGGGGATTTATTGGCACTTTGGTGCGATTTATACTAGCACTTTTGTGAAATTATTATTGTGAAGTGTTAGGGGGGTCAATGAATATTTTTCTGATCAACACTTCAGTGCCTATCGTGGAGTGTTTAGGGTTTAAATTTGTGTATCCATTTTAAATTTTTATGTACTTTTAAAGGGTATGGACTAAACTGACAAAAAAATGTAAATGTTGAAGGCTAAAAAATTTAAAAATTTTAAAAACTGATTGACCCATTAACGGGTATGGATTGGTTGCATCAGGCTAAAAAATTAGTTAATTTGGCAGTTAAAACATTTTTTTATATATTTTTAATTTTTAATTTTTATAATTTATTTACTTTAAATCGGTCTGGCCAATTGTTACCAATTGGTCAGATCAGTTTGAAATTGGTTCAATTACTAGTTCAATCGATTTTTTTGCTTGGTTCAATATCTCAACTGATTTCTAGTCCAAATGATCTAATCTAATTTAGATAACATTGAATTTTAGATTTTTTTATATTTTAAAATTTTTAAAAAGTATTTTTATTTTTTATTTTAAAATCTAAAGTTTTAAAAATTAAAAATTAAAAAGTTTTATTTTTAAAAAAATAAAAACAATCAATTTCTCAAAAAGAATTTAATTTCCCATTGAATTTCTCTTATTATTCAAAGAATATCACTTAGATAAATAAAAATGAGTCTATAATTAATTATTATTTTAAAATTACTTTCGTAAAAAAAAAAAAAAACCTTATTTTTCAAACCATTCCGGAACAAGTGAATTTTTATCGAAAATAATGAATACGTTTTATTGTACAAGTAATTGAATTTTTTATTAAACCTTAAAAAGAGTTTTAAGTACTTTTGTGTTAACATAATTGTAGGGTGAGAGTGGGAATCCCATTCCCTACTGTAGTGGCACATGGGTGGAGATGAGTCGCTCTCTATTCTACGTATCTTTTTCCAGCATTTCCTAATGGAAATCCCACCCCATACCCTACCAGCCTTTAACTAACTTCTTCTCTTTTAATTATTGTTATTATTTAATGCCGAAGCAGAAGATTGGGTTACCTTAACCTTACCTGCCTCACTTTCCTAACGCCAAACTTCTCACATGCCTCTTTTCCCACTTCACATGTTACATGTCACATGTCAACTCTTTCATCTAACTAATTTCATATACTTTAATTCCTTTTCACTATAATTATTTTTGTTAAACTAGTATTTTATTAATTTAAAACCCAACCTTATTATCATTCCAATGCGGTTGACTTTCCTTAATTTAATACTTTACATGCCATGGATCAAAGCATATGATGAATACATACGAAATGTTTTTAAAGATTAATTGATTAAATAAAGCATATTTAAATAACTTTAAATGGAAAAATCAATCTACTTGAAATTTTAGTAGCCTAATGGAACACTCTAGTAAAACTAGAGTTATTATGGTGAATATTGTAAATCATAAGAGATAAGATTGTACAGAGTTTAAATCCCTTGGGGCTTTCATATTGTGGATATGTTTTAATATTGATCGTTGATGTAATTTAAATTGTATCGTTGGATTTGGGAGAACTCAATTATAAATAGAGATATTCCTCCTCATTTATAATCACTCAGTTATAATTCCTCAAAATAATAAGTAATAGAAATTACTTTGAGAGCATTTACTCAAACATTTGGTGTGCTTAGTTCCCTCACTTTTTATTTCTTCGCTTGAGAGTTTATTTCTGTTTTATTTTAGAACCTTAAAGAATTTCTCTTGAAAATTTTCACCTTTTTAAGATATAAGATCACTCAAATAAATTTGAAACAAAAAAAAAAAACACTACTTAAAACCACACGATTTGTTAGACTAAAATTCTAATCTCGTCTACATATCACTCAACAAATTTATAATCCATCCCATCATTAGCAATCGACTTATGCTTTTATTGTTGCCCGTAAGTCTTGGTGGCAAAATGGGTCCCAATTGATGAGTTTGAAGCATTGAAATGAGCTAAAATCGAAATAGATTGAAAGTTAGAATAGTTTTGAATTGAAAAAGATTTAAATTTGAGATTGATTGAACTCAAAATTTTTATACTGAAAATAAAATAAACAAATTTTAGTTAAATATTTTGTAAAAAATTAATTATTAATTTTATTCTAATATTTTTAATAAGTTAATTAAATTTAAAATGTTTTTTCATATATACAATGAAAATGTAATCTTAAAGGAAGCTAAATAATATTATCACCTAACTGTTGATTTTTTTTCCCTTAAATTTTTGTCCTAGCAGTTTATTGAAATTATTTTAGCTTTTGATTATTGAATATAAATTTATATTGCATCATTTAATTTATAATTTGGATGATTCAAATATAAGAAATATATACTATTAACGGCGAAGCCAGAAAATTTTATATAGTCTATATCTTTATAATTTTTAAAGGATTAAATTAAATTTTTAACATTTTGGGTGCAAACTGCAGTTTGATGCTTAATTTTTTCTTGTATTTTCATTTTAATCCATAGTTTTTAATACAACTCAGCTCTATTTCCTTTTTCTTAGTTAAAAATCTAAACTTTATTGGTATTTTTCATCTCCATTGTTGCTACATTCATCTTCCTCAAGCAACCATCAAGAAATCACTAAGCTTTTTTAACGCTAGTTTTTGTGCTTATTTTAATATATGCTTTGAATGTATGTTGGGTTGTTTATATGGAAATTATGTTAGGTAATAAATCTATGGTAGTTGATTGATGGAAATGCTGCTTGGTTAGTTTTTGATACAGAGACTAAATCGTAAAAACTGGACTAAATTGAATAAATTTCAAAATTTAGAATTGACGCCTCTAGGAAAAACATAGATAGGTGATAATGAGAGGAGATCCTATTCAGCACCAATTTGGTTGTCCCAAGTTAGTTTGGTGAGGTTGAGAGATAAACAAGACTAAATCGTCTAATTTGTTAAAATAGTGATCGATAGGTAAAATTGAGCCAATTAAAAGTTTAAGCCTTTTAGATCCCTAATCCAAAGACTAATTAGCAACATAGAAGTCAACCAATCGTTTTTTTATTGATTTTTTAATTGCTTAATTTTTTACTATTTTACAATTTAGTCCTTTTTAATGTAAGTAGCCAATTAGTGTAATTTAACCTCGATTATGAATTGTCGTAATATAACACTTAGGGAGTAGTTAACTAGATTTCTTGGTTGTATGCTTGTTGCATAGGAATCACTTTGTCCTCGAACTCTCTTAGGTTTGATCCTTGGAATACTCGGGTATTCAACTGTAGCATTACAAATATTACAACTTGACCTGTCACACTTGTACACAGCTAGATTATTATTAGTATTTGTGTTGATTCATAGCCCCGGTGCACACATGCCAGGGTGCGATTAGTAGTCACCAAGAAAGACTTTTCGGCTAACTTGATGCCACATAGAAGTCGTACAAAACATCTTGAATGAAATTTGGGAAGGGAAGGGTGTAACAGCCCACTTTAGACCCTAGTCGGAACGAGTGGTTTCGGGACCACTTAACCGAGTCAAAATATTATTTTTATTGCTTTAATATGTTTTACAGCATGATAGAATTACCGTGTGAAAGTTTCGTTTAGAAATTTTATCGTTTGACCGGTTAATTTGAGAAAAAGGACTAAATCGCATAAAGCGATAAACTTGAGTTCTATTTCATTAATGGCTTATTTGATGATGGCTTTTTAAGTGGAAGGCCTTAAATGGTTATTTTACCATTTTAAGTGGTAGTGGACTTTTATGTCCTTATTATTATTGATTTTTAATGGTTTTATTAAAAGGTTAAAATGGTCATTTGGCTTTATTATATGTTTTAATTAATAAAACATGAAAATTCTTTCATTTTTGCTTCTTCTTCATCGATTCTTCAACAAAACAAAAAGGGTTTTAAGCTTTTAAATTTCAGCAAGCTTGATTCTTCAATTGAGGTATGTTTTGACTTCGATTTTTAGTGATTTTTACGTTTTTGAGATCGTTGCTTCGTATACTAGCCGACCCGTACCTCAATTTTTGATTTTGTGAATGTCTTTGAAAAATGCCATTGATGAATCTATGATATTTTAGAAGATTTTGATGAATTATTGTATATTATGTGAGAAAATACAAGAATATTCAAGTAAATTTTGATGAAAATGAGTTTAAGAATTTATTTGTAAAAAGGTAGAATTTTTGAGGTTAAATTTGTGATTAATTGAAAGATATGTACTTGTACAAGTCCCTTGAATATTCAGCTAAGGGAAATTTAGGGATTATTTGTGTAATTTGTCATTTTGTGATAAAAGGACTATTTTGCAAAGTGTTGAAATTATAGGGGCTAAATTGCAAATATGCCAAAATACATGTTTTGGACTAAATTGAATAAGTTAGTGATTAAATAGCTAAATTTGTATTAATATAGATAAAGACGACCGAATTCCGGAACTTGATCGGGGAAAACGGAAAATAGACGAGTAGATAAAGGATTACGAGGTAAGTTCGTATAATGAAATTTAATGTGTTTATGTTTATAATTGTTATTAATGGAATATATGACATATTAGTTTATTGAATAGCCTATTTGGATGTATACATATGAAATTGAAATGATATTATTACAAGTGAGAAATGAATACCGAGCCCCGTTAGAACCGTAGAAGTCGATAGGATACAAGTGACATGTCACTAGGGCTACAGGGTAGTTCGAGCTCCTGCATTTGTTGCGGACTCACCACGTGCTCATGAGCTACAGGTTTATCCTTCGGGATCACATGTTTAGTCTTCAGACTCACCATTAGCCTACGGGCTTACCGTTCATCCTTCGGGATCACATGTTCAGCCTTCGGGCATACCGATACAGGCTCGAAAGAGCATACATGATGCATTGACGATTACAGGTTATATGTATATACACTGTGTGTGTATCACCCGAGTATCCCTTGATGTTCTTAAAGGTTTAACGGGCAATTACCGATACATGTTACATGAAGATTGAATGATATATGTATTACATGTTATATGAGACATGAGAATTACATGGATTATATGGTATAAGTTATATGAAATACATGTACAAGTATTTGAGCAATGATATGATACATGAATGTTGTGGTTGGTACATGAATGAATTTATATGTTACATGAACTAACAAGTGTATACTTGTGAAATAGGCAACTTGAGTATATGAATTGAATTGGCATTGTTGTTGTAATTATCGCATTGATTCGGTACGGTTTAATTTCTATATTATACGGACTTACTAAGCTTTAGAAGCTTACTCTATTCATTTCTTTCACTGTCTTATAGATTCGGAAGCTAGCTCGATAATCGGACGAGTCGGAGATCGCCATCACACTATCTATCAAACTTTGGTACTTTTGAAACTTTTGTAAATGAAATAGTCATGGCATGTATAGGCTAGATGGTTAGTGAATATGGCATAATTTGGTAAGTGATCAAGCTATGAGATGTGGCTTGGGTCACATATGTTTATAATAAAGTATTTTGGGATTGATTTTTTTGGTTAAATGTGTTATGGCAAATTATGTGATTTTGATGAGTTCTTTGTGCTTGAGGATGATGGTGATTTTGGGGTTCATAATATGCTTGAATTGGTATGTTTGTAGATGGTAAATTGGCTTGAAATGTTGCATATTCTTGGCTTGTAAGAATGACCCTTGTTGGGTGGCAATTTGGCTTAAACCAAGCCTATATTGTGCCACGCGGCCAGGGAACACGGGCGTGTACTTCGACCGTGTGTCACCTGCACCTTAAACGTTTTGGTCAGATTTGGTACACGGCCTAGACACACGGGCGTGTCTGGTAACTTGTAGCTGTGTGAAATTTGGCAGTATAGTCACACGGTCTGCTCTGTTTTGTACACGGGCGTGTCTGGCAGCTGTGTGTCAATTGACAGTTTTGGCCACGGGGTAAAGGCACGGGTGTGCTTAGGCCGTGGGCGACACACGGCCTAACCCCATGGGCGTGTTAGACAGCCGTGTGGGAAGTCAGAATCGACCACGGGCTGAGAGGTTTGGGCGTGTCTAGAGGGACACGACCGTGTGAGAGGAACACGGGCAAGGGGCACGGCCGTGTGTCCCTAACTTGAAAATTTATGATTATTTTCCTACCTTTTTGCTATGTTTTAAATTTGACCCTCAATAGTTATATGCATCATTTTACGATCATTTGAAGTATGCTTTGCTGATTGAAAATACATGTTGGATTTTGACTAAAAAGTTCAAAATTTTTACTATTCTGACATGAGATGCAAGTCCGGTAATGCCTCTTACCTATTCCGGTGACGGTCACGGGATAGGGGTGTTACAAAGGGTAAAGCCCGCTTCAAGAAGAAACGGCAGGAGGTAGAACCTGAACCTTCCACTAGTAGAATTTGGGCCAAAAACTTCACTTAGATGATACGGCCCTTTCAGGATGCTAAACTAATATTTGTGATGTTTAACGAGCAAACCACGACATAGTAGCAAAATTTTCATCTCTCGATGAGTTGTGAAACACAAATAGTTGAGACTAACAACAAGCTTATCAACCTCTTTTGAATCTCGTGGCAATATCTCTTTCAGATTTTGCTGTGGCCATTCTTTGATTTTTCATCACTGTTCTTGATAGAGCACGATAGTTTATCATTTCAAAATTTAGTGATAATTTTATAATTTAATTTTAACCTTAAAAATGATAATTTTGTTGGACAAAACGCATTAGCGAACAAATATATATAAATAATTATATATACAAATAAAACAAATTAATATATGCAAATATTTATATAAACAAATATTTATATTTATGTAAAAACACCATATTTAAATAAAAAATTAAATAAATATTTATAATTATTTAGAAATCATATTTGAAAATAATTAAATAAGTATGATTTTAGAAAACCAAAAATCGAATAAGGGAATCGAGTTTTACTAGATGTTGAGACTTGTTTTCACAGTTTCCTTAAGACAGATTCGACCGCTCCTATGTTACTTGGAGAAACGTTAGTTGACTGTCTCCTAGGATACAACAACAAAATGATCGCAGTAGTAGTAGTACCTTTGCAGTGATCAATGAACAAACCTTACCTTCTTTTATCACCGAAACGTTTGAAAATTTGGAGAGGAAAAAGAAAAGAATTTTTTAGAGTGAAAAATTCGTTATGTGTCTCTAAAGAATTCTGCAGTATTCATTAGGCTTTTATAGGCATTCAACATGGAGGAATTTTAGAAATTTTTATGAGTCGGTTCAGACCTCCACTTAGTTTCACCCAAGGTTCATCCTGGTCATGTGTTGATCACCCAGGTTCGAGTCCATAAGCAGTGACAATTGCCCTATGAAAACTCGCTTTTGCTATGGCTCCGGTGGGTTCCCTTAACCAAGCCACTACTTATGAGTCGTTGGCTCATTTTTCAACAGGCACGCGATTAGAGCCTTGGGCTCCTCCCGCTGCTTGGGAGCTTACGGTTTCATGTTCTATTTCACTCCCTGACGGGGGGTTCTTTTCATCCTTCCCTCACATTATTACTTCGCTATCAGTCACCTAGGAGTATTTAGCCTTGCAAGGTGGTCCTTGCTGATTCACACGGGATTCCACGTGCCCTATGCTACTCGAGTCAGAGCGTAAGCTACTGATGCTTTCGGGCTACTGGACTATCGCCATCTAGCGTTTGGCACAAAAAAATGAATTACATATTAGCTAAAATATCAACAAGTCTTTTTTTGGGCCCAATTAGTTTAAACATAGTGTCAACCACATTGTGCAAGTGCACCCCCAACCCTAGTGGGCTTGGATTTGCACCCTTATGTGTGCAAGACAAAGTTTTAAGCTTAGATATTTAATAACTTTTAAGTGGGTTCTCATATATATACATATTTCGCACGTGGTGTTTAACCAATATGGGATCTAAGCTTTTCTTTTCTCTCAACATAATTCACAAGTAGCTTACTTTGAGCATCAATTTCTCATTCATTACTCAACCATTTTGAGCATATGATATACCTATGTAAAGGTCTCATGGAGTAGAATATAAAACCATAATTTTATGATTCAACTCTTCACCTTTACCAATCGAAAATATACCTCAAAATTTTCAAAAATTACATTTTTTTCAACAAATTTTATAGTCTAAAGTGTACTTAAAATTGTGTAATTTTAAATTTATACTCATCAAAAATCCCAAAATTTTTATTGACTTCATAGTGTCAGAAGAGTCCTATTATAAAAAATAATCGAACATATCCTCTTAAAAACAATTGTTTGACGTGTTGAACTTCCATTTCTATTTAATTTATTTATTAAAAGAAAAATATATAGGTCGGAAGAATTTTAAGGAATAAGTAGTTAAAGTGTTCAAATGAAATCTGATAATACAAACACAACAAAATTGTTTTCCGAGAGAGAGAAAATTATTATTTCTTTTAAAAGTTTACGACTATAGTTATAAATCAATTAAATAAAAATAAATATAAAAAGAATTGGAGATAATTTCGTTGAAGTCCAAAAACCAATATTACTAAGCTTTCATTTAATAAATATTATTAACATTTTATATCATGTATTCATTTTTAGTTATGAAAAAATATATTAAATATTTTAAGTATTATTTTTATCACGTGCAAATAAGAACCTGACAAGTGTATATTTTAGAGTTTTGAGTGGAATTACAATATTCAAATATAAACGTAACTCACCAATGTTTGTTAGGTGGAAGGATTTTATTTAAAAAATTTTAAAGTATAATTTTGGATTTAAATTCTATGTAGAATGTTAATGGAAGTGATTGATATTTACTAAAATTTAAAGTAAGAAAATATTAATAGAATTAAAAATCTAATTGGAAAGGTTGAAAGACAAAAAAGGAAGTGGGATATTTATTTAACAAATTGTTGTTCCCAACGCAGGCGCAGTGTGTGGGTGTGCAGAAGGACATGTCAGTCCCTCCAAACCTTAAAAATAAAAACAAAATCATGATTTGAAAATCATTAAATTAATAAATAATTGATGATATATGCCAGCCACTGCCAGCCTAAAGCCACTGATTAGTCACCATCTCAGGATGCATTCCACATGTTGTACAAATGATGGTTAATTTGTGTAACGCTCCAATACTGTGTTCTATAATACCAAAATAGCATGTTCATTAAACCTATAAATTGAACAAATCAAAAAGAGTCTTTGTTTTATAATTTGGCTTTGATTACAGTGGGCAGGCAAAAAGATAATAATTAAGCATTAATTTATCTCCTAAAAACAGAAAGAAAGAAGAAAAAGATGACCCTATGAATCCAAGGGTCTACAATAACTATTGAAGCCATTTGAATTTGAATTTTGACAGTTCCTACAAATTTCACTTGTTCCAAAACCTAATCGCCAACACAAACATACCGCCTTAGCCACCATAGCTTGTTCAAGAAACTGGAAATTGTTGTTATCTACCTTTGGTTTCGACTCGGCCGAGTTGGCACTTGATACCCGAGATGAGTCAGCTGAAACAATCCCAATCGACAGCTCCAAATTTAAGTCTTGCCCATTGCTTGGATCGTATTGCTGCTTCTTGGGCAGCTGTTCTTGTTGTTCTTCATCTGTAGTCATGCCACTGCTGGCTGTACAGTTGGGTTCTTCAAGGGAATCTGTGTTGGACTTGAATTGAAATTCATTGTAATTGAAATCCAGAGATGGGTTTTTGATGGAACTGGATTTGGAAACGGAAGCGGGCGTGTTTCTGAAATCCAATTCGGTGGGGGCTGTGACTGTGTTGGTATTGGCGGTTCGGTTGAGAGGACGATGAGTTTGTGGATCAATTCCTCTGCTTATAAGCTTTCTTTTGATATGTGTGTTCCAGTAGTTCTTTATCTCATTATCTGTTCTTCCAGGTAATCTTCCAGCAATCAATGACCATCTGCCAATAGATTCAACAATATGAATTTTGTAAAAATATATGATGAAATTTGAAACATCTTTAGCTTAAAATAATACAAGGAGGAAACTCACTTGTTTCCAAGTAAACTGTGAAGCTTGATGATAAGCTCATCTTCTTCTTCAGTGAAATTTCCTCTCTTAAGATCAGGCCTCAAGTAGTTTATCCATCTTAATCTGCAACTCTTACCACATCTAAGCAGCCCTGCGGTGCCACCAAATTGGCAAGTGAGAAAGATGGAAAACAGGAAGAAAAAGCCAAAAAGGTAAAACATGGAAATGAGGGGTTACCAGCAGCTTTGGGGAGGGAACGCCAGCAGCCTTCACCATGGACACGGATGTAGTTGATGAGGCGTTGATCTTCCTCTTTGGTCCAGGCACCTTTGTTGGTATGAGCCTTTTCACAACAAGGTGACCGTCCCATCAGTTACAAAATCAAATCAAATCAGGTAGAATGGAGAAAGAATAAGGGTGTTATAGTTAGATTAGATGGAAAGAATTAGAAAAACATGGAGAGGGGACATGGGGATGATGCAAATGAGCAAAAAAGAGAAACTGCAACTAGTGGTTGTAGGAAAATGGATAAAGCTTGTAATGTGTGAATATTTATATGTGGATGTAGATGTAATAAACAAATTGGGTGGGGGGGGGGGGTGAGTCGAGGGAGAGGGCAGGGGCAGCGGGCAGCATGATGGGATTTGACCAAGTTGATAAGAAAGACAAGTGGTTAGAGATAGGGGAGCTAGATTTGGTAGGTAGCTCTACTTTTACGTCAGATTCGATCTTTTTGAGGCTGTTTTCTTTTTCTCTTTTGGTTTTTGTGGGCTCTGTTTCTGCCCTTTCCCTATTGTTTCGTTTTATGTGTGGACCAACTCATTTAGTACTTTTTATAACATTTCCAATATCCAAATTCCAACCTCTTTCTATTATTTCTCTCGTCTCATCCTCTTTCATTTTCCCGCACGAAAATTGAAATGCTTCTGCCTTTTCTCGTCTCAAGCCCTTTTGTTCCAGCTTAAAACATAGGAGACTTACTTATCGCTTTAATCCTTTATTTCATCCATATATTTAAACTTCCATCTTAGATAAATAATAAATACGATAACTAATTAATAAAAATATGATTTCTAGAAAAAAAATGCTCACAAATTACACAAAACCCTTACAATTAATGTGATTTTTAATGTTAGCTAACTATCCATAATTTAGGCTAAATTAGCATAATATGCTATTTTTTTTAAATTAGTCCTTTAGGCTATTTTAAACTTTAATTAGGGAAATATGTTGTTTTTAGGAGAGTGCAGAAAGCGCGCCAAATGGTCACGATTTAAGTCAGAACCTCGTCTTTCTTGATCTGTAATAGTAAATTTATCTCGTTTAATTATCACACTATTCAATTCGGGTCAAAAATCATATTAAGGTAAAATTATATTTTTGTCCTTAACTTTTTACTTATTTACATTTTAGTCCCTAGGCTCGTAAAATAAAATATATTCATTTTTCTCAAAACCTAAGCCTAGTCAAACTTTGTACATTCTTATAGTAGCCCACAGTTTTCATTTATTCACATATTTTACAACTTTTACAAATAGGTCATTTTTAACGTTTTCACCGAAAATTACCTAACAAAAGTTGTTTATCACACATCTAATATTCATATTCTACCATTAAATATCAAAATACATGCATGTCTAGCATGAGTAAAATTGTAAATAGGAACCCATGTCTAGCATGGGTAAAATTTTAAATAGGAACCCTACTTCAAAATAATGGTAGAAATAAGTAAATCGGGTGATAACGACTTCAAAAACATAAAGAGCATTAAAAACGGGGCTAAGATGCACTTATTATCAAGCTTGAAAGGTGAAGAAACCCTAGCTATGGCTTCTTTGTGAAATTCGGCTATGGGAGGAAGATGGACACCAAATTTTGACTTTATTTTCCCTTTTTATTCTTTTATTAACCAAATGACCAAAATGCCCTTAAGGCCTTTTTTTGAAAATTTACCCATCCATGTCTATTTTTGTCCATCATGAAATACAATGGTCTAATTACTAAATAAGGACCTCTAATTTACAAATTCATTTTAATTAAGCACCCAATGCTTCTAGAACACATATTTTTACACTTTTTGCAATTTAGTCCTACTAGTCAAATTGGACCCTCTATCAATAAGATTTCTCAACGAAATTTTCACACGTGCATTCAATCATACTATAAACCTTAAAACTTTATCATAATAAATTTTTTTCTACTTCAAATTCGTGGTCCAGAAACCACTATTCTGACTTGGCCTTAAATCGGGCTGTTACAAAATCACTATTTTTGACACCACTGAGAAATGGGCTGTAACAACTTTCTCCCTTAAGAAAATTTCGTCATCAAAATTCCCCACCTGTAAATAGTTTCGTTTTCGGCATTCTAGAAGACTCTTTAATTTTCCAAATTGAATCTATTTCGCTCTGGTTAGTAAAATGGAGTTCTTTACTTTTATCCTGGAAAAGCTTCGATAGTATCATTTTAATACAGACTAGTAGCTGTTATTATCAAAAATGAATGTAACCCAATATAAAATTTTTTCCGATTACCCTTAAACTTGATGATGTAACACTATATTATGTCTTCTAGGATTTGAATTTCTTGTTCCAACTGTTAGTTTGTTTGTGCCATGACTTCGTGAAATTTACTTCGGAATTTATAGATAAACTCTAACACATGCAACTCAACTAGCTTTTCATGTAACACCCCAAACCTGGTCTAGACGTTGGGGCTGAATCTGGCGGTGTCACATTGGAATGTCTTTTTAAAAACTCATTCTTATTTATAAAAACCCGTTGATGGTTGAAGCCTCTAAATTATTTAGTCAAACAGTGATTTCAAAATGGGTTGTTCATTTTTAAAGTGTGCATCTTTAAAAGTTATTCACTTTTAAAACGTTATTAACTTTCAAAAATCTCATTTCTTGATGAAGCTTTTAATTTTGTGTTGCGGAAACGCAGTGTTACGAAATCAGTCATCTCTTGAAAACCCTTTTTAAGAAACCCGTCCTAACTTAAACTAACATAGTGCCAAGCAAGTAAAACCCAAATAAAAATTTAAAACAATTTAAAGGCCTTATTATATCAAAACCCAAAACATAATTTAAAAGTATAAAACCAAAGGTAATTTAACTACAGTCGTGCGGCCACCTCTGAGCTCCTTGCTGCACCGATCCACCTAATGCTGGGGATTACCTACATAATTAAAAACGGGGTGAGTTTATGAAAACTCAATGTGTAATCCCCTGATAAGAAAATAGTCAGTCAGTCAAACACATAGAATACAGAAGCAATCTGGGCCTGAGCCCAGTATAGCAGACAGTATCAGATGGGCCTTCGCCCATTACAGTAGCAGAATCAGAATCAAAACATATGTGGGCCTAAGCCCCATACAGTATCAGTTCAGAACAAACAATGCAACAGTGCAACCCACCCCAATCCGGCCAACACACCACTCCGTACCACCAACACACCATGTGGGGATAAAATCAACCCACCTAGCCAGCACAACAATATCGCAGCAAGGCTGCCAGACAACAGAATCCCAGCTTAGCTGCTAGTAATCAGAATCGCAGCATAGCTGCCAGTAAAATAAGTGGCTTTAAGCCATCAATACAACATACTTTCGGTAAAATGAATGGCACTAAGCCATCAATAATATGCGTGGCATAAAGCCATCGGTAAAGGGATAGCACTAAGCCATCGATAATATGCGTGGCATAAAGCCATCGGTAAAATGGACAACATTAAGCCATTGATAATATGTACGATACAAAGCCATCGATTGGTCCACAGTCGTCTTGTACGACCTGTGCGACCTTAACAGATTAGTACGAATATACAGCTTTAAGCCTTCGGTGGGTCCATTGTAATGTCCTAAAAATCCCAAACTTCTTTTTGTGTGGTTTTTTATGTGAATATGTGCTTAGTAGTCTTAGGAAAATATTATTTGGGTGTTAGAAGGCCGATAGTAGAGTTTGGGTCCAAGTTTAAAAGGGATCCAAGTTTAAAAGGGAAAATATTAAATTTATTTTGGAGTTTAAGTTTAGGCTTCTAGAAGATTGGTAGTGGCGTGAAGCTGGACTCTCAGAGAGGTTATCAGAAGAGAAAATTTAGGAAAAAGATTGGGGAGTTATCAGGGAGAAAAACGAGGAGATGAGAAGGGGGAATTGATGGAGCTGAATTTGGAATTGAGGCTATGGGCTATAAATATGTGCCGAATTTGGGATCCTAGGCTAATGCCAAATTTCTCATCTTCTCCTCAAGTGCCAATTTGTATTTTTTTTCTTTCTTCTTCTCTTCTTTCTTTTTTTTCTTGCCGAATTCTTCCTCTCCCTTTTGTTTCATCCATAGCCGAATCTTTTCCTTGCCAATTAAGCCATCTATTATTTTGCTGAAACCCTTAGTGGTCCCATTATTCTTTTCTCTCTTAAAAGCCGAAGAACCATACCCTTTACCGATTTCTCTTGTTCTCCATTACAATTTATTTTGCTACCCTCAATCAAGGGGGTTAGGAGTCGATTGCATATTCAGTGGATATTTAGGCCGCAAGATTCAAGGTGAGTTTTGGTAAATGTCTCATTCTCAATTTCAGTTTCTTAAAGGGGTAGCCGAATATATGTCTAGCCTATAAGGGTGACTCGTGTGGAAGACGAGTCATCTGATGTTGATAGAATATGTGTGTTGATGCAGATCTAAGAATATTCGGGATTAATTACTAAGGGAAAGGCTAGAAAAGCCAAAGGTACACGGTAAGGCTACGGTAAGGCTTCGGGATTTGATAAAGTTATAGTAGGGTTTGGAATTGATTTGAAAGTGGTTTTGATTGTAGGTCAAGGCTGAGGATAGTGTAGTGCGGGTCGTTAATCAGGTGTGTACAAACACTATACACACAATATCGGCAATACCGAAAAGCTGAAATGTCAAAAGTGGCTAAATGGGCTCGGTGGGCCCTGAGGCTAAATTTTGTGAAATTTATTGATTTGGTTATATGAATTGAGTTAGTCATGCATATTACATGATTTGAATTGGATTTGGGCCTAATGAGCCATACGATTGTGATTCGGGCCTAATGGGCCATATGGTTGAGAATGGGCTTTGTATTTGGGTTTGGGCTTAGTATCTGTTAACTGCCAAACATTCATAAAACTTAAAAACACAAATGCAACCATGGACAAGTCATAAGGTTGAAGTGCGGTAATGGGTATATGCATGTCTAGGATTAGATCTAGGAAGAGCTTGGTACTTAAGCGGTCTCAATGACCCACCTCCCCTTCTTTGGAATCCTACCTGGTGCATAGTGCTTGTTCACTTTGGCCAACGGGGACTTGTTAACGGGCCAGGTAGGTATTGAATCCATAAAACTTAAAAATGATCGAAATGCCCTAAGAGCAAAAATGATTAAAATACCCCTATGTGTTAAATGTAGGATTTATGTTACATGTATGATTGCAACATTCATATGATATTCTGTTTAGGTTGCATATGGGTGGGAATTATGGTACGGAGGAAGACTTTGAGGATCGCATGGTTGCTTGACGACTGTGGATCCACCGTTGGCTTTTAAAGCCCAATATGTGATTAGTAGCTTTACTGCAGCGTTAGGTAGTACCATAACCGGGCTACCATTACTGTGTAGCAGATGGGTGGGTCGATTTAGAAATCCCCACAGGTGTATAAGATTGGTCGGGAAATATTGTGTAGTGGATGGATTATTGGGGAGGGTTTTTTTACTGTATTGCATATGTGATATATTACGGTAATACTGTGATTAGGGCTTAGGCCCAATTGATTGCTTGCATGGTAATGATTGCTAAGGGTCGTACACACTGAGTTTCGAAACTCACCCCTTCTTTTATTTTCTCAGGAAATCCCTAGTAGGCGGTTCGACGAACAGAGGGACTCGAAGGTGGCCAGCTAGCAAGATGCTTTATTTTATTCGTTTTTCTTTATATTTATTAAATATTTTAATTTCAGAATGTAATAAGGCTTTACCTCTGCTATTTGTTACATTGAACGCTTTATTTTATTTCTCTTAAGTTTATCTCAATATTTTTTGGGGTTTTATTCAAAATTAAGCTTCCGCGCATAAAAAGATCTTTCTAAAAATAATTTTTAACTTATAGAAAGACAGATTGATTTTTTTAACACAAGTCGTTTAGATTGTTTTTTTTAACACAAGTCGTTTGAAAAACAACTTTAAACTAGAATTTTACTCAAATTTCTTAAGAAGGGTTTTCAATGAAAAATAAGGTTTTTCGTAAAAACACTTCAATGTGACATGCCAGATTCGGGCCTAACTTCTAGGTTGAATTTGGGGTGTTACATCCACAATCGTCTCGTGTGACCCGTGCAACCCTAACAGATCAGTATTTCCTCCATAACAATAACCTAACCCATGCAGCATGTCGTGCATGTATGCAAAACACATAAACATCACATAACATACTCAATCAATCAAACCTCGTACATGAATGCAGAATGTTATGCTCAGAAAGAACAATCAAATCAAAGCACAAATCAATCACCCATAATATAATGGCATAACAACCATTTTACCCTACAGGGGTATTACGGTCATTCTGCCCTACAAGGGTATTACGATCATTCTGCCCTACAGGGGTATTACAGTCATTCTGCCCTATAGGGGTATTATGGTCATTCTTCCCTCCAAGGGTAATTCGGTCATTTTACCCTCTAGGGGTAATTCGGTCATTTTACCCTCCAGGTCTAATTCGGTCATTTTACCCTCCAGGGGCAATTCGATCATTTTACCCTCCAGGTGTAATTCGGTCATTTTACCCTCTAGGGGTAATTCGGTCATTTTACACTTTAGGATAATTCGGTCATTTGCCCATGTTTCGTGGGCTCGGTTTACCACAAGTGTGATCTCATGCTTGTGTGGCATCAATCGCTGTTTCCCAGCTTTTCGGCTTTCAGCGATCTATAGTCTATTCAGTGTGTGCGTACACACTCTTTCAGCTTTTCAGCCGACTATCAGGTACATGGTAAAAATACACACTTGTTACTAAACGTGTTGAGATCCACGCGCGTTTAGACCCTACATTTATTCCAAGTAACCTGTAAATACTTAATCCTAAATCAACTAACGTTACTAACCTTGATTGTATGAAAAATGATTCAATTTCCCTTAGATCGCTGGCTAGAAGTCCCTTATCAGTTATCTGCACTACAAACATTTACAGTTAAACAAAGTTGTTAATACCCGTGGCTTGAGCCTACCCCCAAAACCATAGAATCCCTAAACTAAGGAGGAATATTTAGCCTATCTCCTTAGCGCAAGGCATAATATTTACCTTAAATCGAGTGTTAAGAGAAGGATTTCGACTCCTCAAAATTGCGTATCACTCTTTGAATCTTCGAGAGTTCCACAACCCAAAGAACAACAAGAGAAAAGAACATGAGAATTGACACTTACAAGCCAAGAATAATCGGCTTAACAGAAAAGAAAGAAAGTGAGAGTACACCACTGTTTAGATATACTACCTCTTGAATCGATAGAGAGCACAGAAGAATGGACAAGATTCAGCTACCACAAAGAATACTCCATGCCTGCTGGAGAAGAAATAGAACGGTACAGAGGGGATCAGTAGAGAACAACCAGTGAGAAAAAGGAGAAGAACATCAGTCGTCGGTTAATAGAACAAAACTAAAGGACAGCAGAAAAAGAGAAGGAAGAAGACAGGTAAGGCTTGAATAAGAAACCAAAAAGAAGAGAAAATTAAGAAGGGAAGAAAAGAATTGGAAAGAGAAAATCGAAAAGAAGAAGAGAAATAAGAAGGGAGATACGACTTGAATAAAATCAAGAAGGAGAGAAAAAAATGTTCAAGCTCACCAAGAAAAAGGTAAAAGAACAATAAGGTCGAAACAAATAAGAGTGCCTAATCGGCCAAACAAAATCGACCAAAAGAGCAATAATGTGCAGAAAGAACCACAACCCCGAAAACAGAAAAGGTACCAAAAATGAACAGAAGGAAAAGAACTCAGCAAATGCCAAACTTCCTAAAATGTTCTCACTAGCCAAAACTAACAAGCATTCCTCTAGCCGAAATTCATAAGTAGCTAGAGTCCAAATTCGGCACTAACATTTCACAATTCAAATTCCTCGTTGATTTTCTCCTAACCTCCCAGATAATCTCCACAAGTCTTTCCTCAACATCCTCTATGACTTATTCAAATTCCAACCTTGCAGAGTTTCAATCTAACTCCACTTCTCAGAGTGCAAGAAAATAAAATAAATACTCCCTTGCACATCATGAGACTCAAACCTAAGCTCCCTTGCATCCTTAATCACGCTACTGCCACTGGATCACAAGCCCATTTTTTGTCATATTTCAGCCACACTTATTTTTAAAGCCTTCAAGCTAGAGTCAAGGTTTACTCAAATAAGTAAAACAAAAATTCTGCATACGCTAAGACTTGAACCTCAGACCTTAAGAGAACTCCACACGCCACCTACCAATGCATCATAAGCTCTTTTATGTCATATTTTATCCTCAATTAATTATAAAGCCTACTTCCAAGCACCCAGGGTTTTATTCACCTAAAACTAAAAATTTTACTAAAGCCCAGGTTTGAACCTAGGACTTCTCCAACACTCCCAAACACACCAAACCTCTTAGCCATCACACCAACATGCAATTCAGTGTATATGTATATGGGCCCAAGGCCCATTACGTAGCCCAAGTGGGGCCTACATGCTCATATGACCCGCTAAGCCAGATTTAACCCTAGCCATGTGTATGACACATCCCGTCCATTAATTCTCGCAAGTCCAATGACAAACACCTGTGTGGGGCCCATAAGCCTATTGGGCCCACACGCCTGTTTCAGCCCAAAACTTTTAGGCCTAATTTCAGGGCGTTACATTTCAAGTGGATATTTCATTTTAATTTCATCAGCCTGATAGTAAGAATTTAGATTAAGTCTTTCTTTATCATTGTCAATGACAATCTAGATGCAAAACTTACCGTGCCTCACTTTCAATCCCATTCAAAAATCATAATAGTCTGTAATATTTGATACAAAACTTAATATTTAACTTTGACCTGTTGTCATACCAAACGTCTTGGTAAAAATTTTGAAATTTCACATTTTATTCCATAATATCAATAACTGTGTCTCAAGTCATTATAAATTGTATCACTGTCAACCTTATGTAAAATATCTTGTACCTTCCTAGAATATTCTGCTCAAATATTCGACTTTGGAAATATAGATTATTATCAAAATTCATACTAAAATTAGTGATCTAATCATTCTGAATCTATTCTCAATTAACTAACAAATTTGAGTCTTTTCTTTGCATCTTATAAGTTCCCTGAAGACTTAACGGTATAACTCTCGAGTGTAATAATTGATCTAGCATAATTTGAGATCATCTGAGTGAAACACTACTGTAAATAACAAATTCTTCTCTAGCTTAGGTTCAAGTAGTTATCTTACTTGATTAAACAAATTCGATGTTTCCTTGTAATAACTTCATCATGAGAAATACAATTATTGAGAAGTTACGAATAAATCATGTATAATACAATTTTTAAAATGCTAAGCATGCTCTGAATCAGTTTTATAATAAATCAGTATACCATCAATAAAGAATAACAACGAATCTGTCAAAATGTGACTGAAAAGAAATCTGATTCACTAGATCTTTAAATGTTGTAGGAGCATTATTTAATCCAAAAGACATAACTAAAAACTCACAGTATTTACAACAAGTTCTGAACGTTGTTTTTGGTACATTTACATCTGCAACTCACAACTGAAAATAACTAGATCAGTAATTTGTCTTCAAAAACACAGTCGCACTTTCAACTGATCGAATAGTCTTCAATTCAAAGTAACGAATGCTTATTCTCTATCGTGACTTTATTCAACTACCAGCAATTTAAACCATCAACCCATCTTTATTATTATTATTTTTTCATAACCCAATACAAGTGTGCCCAAAGTGATAAACTCAGTCGAATAAAACCTCTATCATTTAATTCTTGTAACTAAGCTATAAATTCTTTTAACTCGGTTGAAGTCGTTCTGTATGGAGAAATCAAAATCGAATTAGTTCCTGATACAAATTCTATAGCAAACTCAGTTTCTTGCTTTGGTAGTAAAACTGATAATTTTGTATAAAAAGCATATGTTAAACTATCGATAATTGATCAACCTTTGAACCTGTTCGGGACCCTCCCCAACATTACCGTGCAAAGGTCCACTTTCCCTCGAACCATTGTTGATCTCGTGATGGCTAGCCCATCCACTTGTAGACCGAGATAGAATGTTACGTCCTCGAGTGTGATTGTACACTCACTGCATAATAGGTGGGCAGTGTATGTTTCAAGCCTCTATTTTTCCACTAACGTGCTGATTAGTGTGGGCTCGAGTTTGTAGCCCCCTTACATGCAAGGCGCATGCAAGAATCCAGCCTCTTGTAGGTACCTACGAATTTCAGGGATAGGAGGCTCCCCCTTATTATGTATCAACGCCTCCAACACACGATCGTTTGCCTATTTATGACATAAAAAATATTTATATTTATAATTTTTTAACATAATTAAAAATAATGAAATTTTAAGTTTTGTCTTACCATTGCTAATTGGGCGACAAAAATATGGTTGTTGTCGAAGTGGATTAAAGAGGTGTCCATTCTCGAGAAATTGATCCGAATGAATAAAATATGATATAATTAAAAAAATAATATTTTTAAATAAAAATAAAAATAAAAATTAAATATTAATTATTAAACGAATAAATATTTTTTTGTACTGTTTGGCGCAACAATGGTAAAAAAGCTATTGTATTTTACCGTTGAGGGAAAACGCGTCTAGCCAGGTGCACTTTCTTGCTATTTGTGCAAAAAGCTCCCCCAGCTGGACAAGCTTTCCTGCCATCTGTGTAGAAAGTGCGCCCAACTAGACATGCTTTCACTTTCTCTCTCCTAAAACGACCTATTTCCCTAATTAAAGTTTAAAATGACCTAAAGGCCTAATTAAAAAAAATTAGCATATTTTGCTAATTTAGCCCATGATTAAGTTTCACTTTTCATGATATTCCAAGATTATGAAAAGTTCCATTATCATAATTCAAACTCTTCCCTATTCTATATTAAATTAACATTCTTTTATAACTATCAATATCATTTTAAAAAAAATAGAGAGGTGAAAAACCCAAATGAAAATAAAACTCATAATGTAAAACAAACCTTGAATGATTTGTTTGGATTCTTTTATAATGATAGTACAATGGATAATAAAGGAACCGAGGAGTCATTCTCGAATCAAATGGAATGGATGAAAATTCTAGTCCAACTGATGAGGTTGATGACCAAGATGTGCATCATCAATATTTTCATGATACTAATGTGGAAGATTCTATAGTTGCTAAGGATGAGATGCAAAATGTCTATGATTTGAATTAAAGTCACGTCTAAGGAAAGGTATGGGCCTCACAAGCATTGATGCATTGTTCAAATTTTATGAAAAACATGCCAAGTCCAATAGATTCAATATGGTGAAAATTTTGTTATGTAAAAAGAGAGGTGAAGTCCCTATGTATGCTCTCTTAACTTGTGATACATATGGCAAATCTAATTAAAAAAGTTGTAATAAGAAAATTTGTTGTGGTGCCAAGGTCAATGTTGTATTAGATGATGATGGGACTTGGCATGTTATGAAGGTAGTTATAAACCATTCTCATGAACGTCTTCCTGAAATGTCTAGGTTTATGTCTGCATAGAGGTATGTGTCTAACTAGTTATGGAGAAGCATTGAGGCAAATGATATCACTAGCCTTCAAATTTGGAAGAACTTTAAATTGGTCCAAGCTTAATTAGGTGGTAAAAAAGATATGAGTGGTTTACTAGAGAATTATAGAAATTTTATTCATGGCAATATGAGGTTGACTTGTAAGAGAGGAATCTTGAGTTTTTATGCAAGTTTTTTTTGGTGAAATGTGAAGGAAAGACAAGGACTTCCATGATGTTAGTTTTGCCACAACTTATCTTGTGAAAAATATAAGATGCCGTTTGCTTCATCAGTTGGAATTAATCACCATGGTCAATTTATCCTCTTAGGGTGTGCTATGGTTTTATGTAGAGATGTAATAACCTTTAGATGATTGTTTTACAATATGGCTCTTGGTTATGGGAGACATTCAACCTTATTACATTTTGGCAGACTAGTGTATGAGCATAAGGGAAACGATTAATGGGGTGATGCTTACCACAACCCATAGATTAGCATATGACACATTTACACTAAGCTTCCGAAAAAAACTGAAGGGTGTTGCTGATTATAAGAAACTGAAGAAAGAACTTAAGTCCACTATCCAAGAAAGCCTAACAATAGTTAAACTTGGGGCTAGGTGGGCGTGTTTTCTCAATAGCTTGGATGGAAATGAATAGCTACTTAAATTATATGATGAAAGGGAAAGTTGGGTTCTTGTCTATATTAGGCATATATTCCATGTTAGAATGAAATCAACTCAAAGAAGTGAAGGGATGCATGCTTACTTCAATAGGTTTGTGAAGAACGGAAGTATTCTTAGGAACTTTGTAGAGCAGTACAGGTTGGTTCTAAGAGAAAAGCATGAGAAAGAGTTGAGAGCTGAGTTTAAGTCTAAGTACAATAAAACTAGATGCCTATTCGGATTCTTATGGGAGGAGTAGTTGAAAAAATCTCTTGCATTAAATATATTTAAGTTGGTTTGTAACAAACTATTAAAATTTCTATCAATGTGAGTTGAAGATTCCTATCGATGACAAAAAAATTCAATTGCTAATTAGCTTGGTGTAAGGACATTAAAAATAAAAGATAGGTCTATAAGGAATGACTACTAAGGAAATGCATTAGTTTGTAACAAACTATTAAAATTTCTATCAATGTGAGTTGAAGATTCCTATCGATGACAAAAAAAATTCAATTGCTAATTAGCTTGGTGTAAGGACATTAAAAATAAAAGATAGGTCTATAAGGAATGACTACTAAGGAAATGCATTTGTCTTCACAGTGGATTACAAACATGAGAATCAATATTTGGACAACAATTGCTAGTTATTTTAGTCTTGAGGGATTATATGTTGCCATGTTATGAAAATGTTGGCCCACAAAAGGATTAATGTATGCAATGACATGTACATAAAGACAAGATAGAGAAAGGATGTTTATCAACCTGAATTAAATAAATTTTTTCCAAAAGAGGATATCCAAATATGTTTGTCATATTGTAACATCCCGAAAATGAGGGGTTAGTAGAATCAGGTTTGGGAATCAAAAGAGAGTGGTCATGCATTAATTTTTAAGATTATCTATGCATTTTTGGGAATAAATAAGGTAATAGTTTGTTGGTTAAATGCTAGTGAAACGTTCCTTGAAACTCAAGTTCAAATCCTTTTTCTATCACCATTTATTTTGCAAAATTTGCCTTAAACCCTAGTATGCGACATTATAACACCCCTAACCCGTATTCATCATCGGACTAGGGTTAAGAGGCATTACCAGACATTTCATAACATAATACAAACATATCATATACATAGCTTACACATCGTCAAATCACTTTCAATCATATTCACAATGTCCCTTAAATAGGTCTACGTGACCTTAAACATGATTTGGAGAAGGACCGGGACTAAATCGATCTCGTATAGAATTTTGTGAAACTTAACAATTTTTCTAAGTTACAGATGTCACACGCCCGTGTGCCTCACATGGCATTAGACAGGCTCGTGTGTCTAGGCCGTGGCTGTAACACCCCTTACCCATCCAACGTCGGGACAAGGTTCGAGGCGTTACAAGAATTTTAAGGTTTTTGAATTTTTGCATGAATTTGTGTTGTATTACTATGTTGGGTATGATTAGTGGACCTTTAGAAGGCCTAGGTTTAAGTGTAAAGCCTGGCAGAATTTTAAATTTTGGCCTTAGGTGAGAATAGACTTTGGCTAAGTGGGCTTTTAAGTTATTGTTTGGGTTTTATGACACAAGTAAACCTGTGGTAAAAGGGCAAGGTTGCGCCACTTAAAGCTCAAGGAGGTGGCGTGTGGAAGCTTGTGAGGGAGCTAAGGTTCGAGTCCCTTTGTAAGCAAGGTATTTATTTTATTTTACTGCATGTGCATAGTAAGAGGTGGAATCCAAGTTGAACTCTTAGGGAATGTGTTTGAGTTGCTCATGGGATTAGATTAAGGAGTGATAAGGGGAGATTATCAAGTAGAAAATTGAAGAGTTGAGTGAGGAGTAAGAGTTGGCCGAATAGAGGACTTTGTAGTTGCAATTTCAGCTAGGGACCTTAGGTGATAGCATTTTCGGCATTGTGGAAGAGGAGTGTGCCGATTTCTTTAGGGCACTCTTTCGAGATTTTGGGACTTTTGAGTTTAGCATTTTGGTAGGTAGGAGTCGACTTCTGCCTTGAGTTTCGGGATTTGCATTTGTCTGTGGGTGCCAATTGGGTAGTGCATCTCTTATTTTCTTCTTTCCTTTCTTTCCTCTATTCTTTCTTCAAAAGTCGAAAGTCCCTAAATCCCAAATCTTCTCTTGGCCGACTACACAAGGGTCGAACCTATCTTCTTCTTTTTCTCCTTTTTCTTCTTTTCTCCATTGCTTGAATTGACTCACTTAGAATCCTTCTCGGCCGATTGCTTCAAAAGCCGAAAACCCAAAACCTTAAATCTTTTCTTACCGATTTCTTCTTTGGCTGAACCCTCCTCATCTCTACTTTAAAAAGCTGAAACCTCCAACCCTCTCATCTCTCTGTCGCCATCTCTTCCCTTTTCATAATTTCTTCTTCTTCTTCTTCTTCCACCTTTTTTTTTCAAAACCGAAACCTCAACTCTCTTTAGTGTGCTCTTCTCAAAAACTGAATCCCATCCTCTTTTCTCTGTTATTCTTCCAACTCTTTTCAGCCATTCATCTCCTTCTCTTGAGTTTTGATTAGATCTACAATAGATCTGGGGTTAGGCGAGTGATTGGTGGTTGTCTCTTCTGTCAAGGGAAGCAAGTGAACTTTTGGGTAAGTGATCTCCTTCCTTATTCTTTTCTTTCAAATGGTTAATAAAAAGCTGAAACCCCCTAATCGTTTTCCATATATCGGCCTTTATCTTTGGAAACAGATTCAAAGTTTTCTCTTTTTGTCTGCTTGTGATTCCGTAGCCGATGTTAGGGGTTGATCTCGTGTGTTTACTACTAGGCATTCTGTTTTGGCTAATTAGGGTGCAGGGGCACATGGCCTATCAACACGCCCATGGGGCTGACCGTGTGTCACACACGGCCTAGACACACGCCCGTGTGCCTACCTGTGTGGACAAAATATAGGCTATCTTCCAAGCCATTTGCCACCCTGAAATACAATAGCATATATGCCTATTCCACAACACTTATCATAACACAATTGATCAACCAAACTTTCACAATCAAGGCATCCACTCATCATTCACATACCACAATTCCCATGCATGGAAATTACACAATTATCAACTCATTCATGCATTCAACCACATTCATGAAAGGAATCTTTAATTGATTATACCAACAACCCACCTGTGCCAATTTGAAATGGCCATATACAAAATAGACTTTCAACTAACTTAGGCCAACATTTTTAGCCAAACCAAATATGACATAAAGTAAAATGACCAAGTCCCTATACATGCCATAAAGTAAAATGACCAAGTCCCTATACATGCCATACTTACAAAAAGATCACTAATGTCAAATACCCAAAATAACAATTTTGATAGTGTGATGCGAACCTCCGACAAGTCTCGATCCCGAGCTAGCTTGGTGATACTATAAAATAAAGAAAAAGAAAGAAGGGGTAAGCTATATAGCTTAGTAAGATTATATGCAAATAAATAGCATCTTAACTATGCAAATTCACATAAGTAGAGTTAAACATTTACCTTTAAGCTCATATACAGTAAACTTACTCAAACACAACTTACCACGATATCACCACCTATAACGTTCATACGTACAAATTTTCTCGTGCACACTTGTACCACATCATCATACAAACACACATATTTTCATATATTTTGTTATTCCTGTTGAGCACATTGGAATACTAACGGGTACTTGGAAAACTTGTAGATTAGTGCCACATTTATGTAGCCAAAGCTACCACTTATCACATTTCACATATATACTCGTTCTCGAGCTAGTCACGAGTCTGCTCACACAAGCTGACGGTCGAGACGTAGCTACTCAGTGCTGCTCACACAAGCTGAGAGGTGTCTGCAACAAATGAAGGATTACCTAGCCACTGGTTGACATATTAGACCAGTACCCAGACATCAGTTAGTCACATAACCACACTTAAGGTCCTAGTGACATGTCACTCGTATCCTATTTTATTCCTAAGGTTCAACTGAGATTTCTCACTTAACACTTATCGAAGCTTTGTCAAATACATTCAATGAGTCATATATACAATTCATATAATACAACAACATATAACATATATTTAATGATGTATTATTTACATACAAACTTACCTCGATACAAAATAGCAAATTTTTGCAATTTAGTCCACAACTTTGCCCTTTCCCCTATCTAGGTCAATTCCTCATCTGTCTTGATCTATAATGATACATTTAACTCATTTAATTATCACATTATTCAAGTTGACCCAAAAATCACATTAAGGCAAAATTACATTTTTGCCCATTATTTTTCACTTATTTACACCTTATTCCTTAGGCTCGTAAAATGAAATGTACTTATTTTTCTCAAAACTCAAGCCTAGCCGAACCTATCTTATGCTTATAACAGCCCATATTTTCTTTCAATTTAGATCTTTACCACCAATTTTACAACTTTTACAAATAGGCCCTTATGGACGTTTTCACCGAAAATCACTTAGTAAAAGTTGTTTATTACACAACTAACATTCATTTTCTACCATTAGACATCAAAATACATGCATGTCATACATGGGTAAATTTTTAAACATCTGAAGAGCCCAAGATCAATTCGAATTGGCCTTCAAACAACACGGTAGAGACACACGCCTGCGTCCTGCCTGTGTGGGCAAAAATAGGCCATTTGCAAGGCCAAATTGCCACCCATTTTGGGTCATCCCTAGAAGCACCAAAAGACACATATTTTACCACCAATTTGCAACCAAAACAATATCAAAACATGCACAATTCATGCCATAATTTCACCAATAAATTTCATACTCATTTTCAATACCAAAACATACTTAATCCACATGCTAAAACTATTCATTCATCTATTCTTAATAACCCAATTTCAACATCAAAACTTATACCAAAATCATACTAAAACCACAACTCAATCTCATATCAAACTTACCCAAAATGACCATTTCACTAGGCCATATGAACACATTATAAACATCATATCTCAACACATATCATATACTAAAACAAGATCAATATCATCATCATTCTCAAGCCACATCTCATGGCAAGATTCACAACTTAATTATACCACAACTTTACTAGCCTATACATGCCATAAATTAATATTTACAACATTAAAAGTACAAAAATATTGTTTGATAGTGTGACGACGATCTTTGATGATCCCCGAGCTCACGATAGCTTCGATAACCTATAAGACCTTGAAAACACATACAAAGTAAGCTTTCAAAAGTTAGTAAGCCATTTACAAAAAAACCTGATACATTAAACAAACTTAAAATATTTCATCCATGGAAACCATAGCAAATCACATATACAAGCTTCATAGTTCATATCTAATTCACTTGTTCTCAATTCACTTACATATAACATATCCTTTCTTATATAGAATACATATCATTAATTATAAGCATACTCACTTTTCATTGTCAAATAACATATACTATTCATACGTACCTGGATCGGATACACATTCACATATTCATCCATTTCTCGATATTGCCTGTTGAATCGTTCAGAATTGATAAGGATACTCGGATAGCTCGTAAAGCTCATACAATGCCATATCCCAGATATGGTCTTACATGTTATAAAATATTGATGCCACTATCCCAAACAGAGTCTTACATGAAATCTTATATGATGCTAATGTCCCAGACATGGTCTTACATGTGACCTCAAATCAATGCCAGTGTCCTAGACATGGTCTTACACGATATCACACCTCGGAATCCTATGTCATGACATATGTGCCCTATACTATTCTTATGGTTCGTATGGGGCTTTTGGATATCTCAACTGTGTTGAAACTTTCACATTTCTGAACATTCAGCATCCATAATATTTTAATATCAATTGAACACATCTAATTCACATAAAACACATTTATTTGCGTATGAACTTACCTCAGAAGTGAAAACGACAAAAAGGAGTCGATTGCTCGTTAACTTTCGATTTCCCATGATCTAATTCCGATTTCTTTCGTTTTTGATCTATATAAATTCAAATTTCACTAATTTAATCACACATTCATTAATTTCAATCCAAAACACACAATTAGGGCATTTTACACATTAGCCCCTAAACTCACACCTTTTTCTCAATATAGTCCTTATTCACAAATACACAAAATTCACAAAATTACTTAAATCTCATGCTAGTCGAATTACCATAGTGTCCCTAGCAGCCCATAACCTTCATTTATTTCACATTTTAACCCTACATTTTGCACATTTCACAATTTAATCCCTAAAATGCATTTGTAGTCAAAATCACTTTGTAACACTTGTATATCTAACATCAAATATTTATTTTCTAACATCAAACCTCCAAAAACACAAACATTCATCCATGGGACTTCTCAAAATCATCAATAATTTCAAAAATCATGGCATGGGCTAGCTAGATTACAAAGTAACAATCTCAAAAACATAGAAATGATCAAAAAACAGATAAAAAATAAACCTTTAATCAAGCTTGAACATGTCCGAACCTTAGAAAGTTTTATTTTCTTTCTTTCAATAATCGGTGAGAAGGATGAATGAAATCATTAATTTTCATTTTTGTTTTATTATTATCACATTAATAATTAGTTTACCATTTTACCCTTGCTTAATAAACATCAAATTTCATGACATCAAGACCATAAATGTCCATTAACCTTTCTAATGGCACAATAGCATCATAAAGACTTCCATTAAAGTAAATCATGGCAATTTAGCACATTAAACATAGAGAATGAAACTTTTATCTTTTTTTTTTTTGTGATTAAGTCCTTTTATCTAATTGAACATACAAACGATAAAATTATCACACGAAACTTTCACATATACCTTATCAGATGCCATAAACACTAAAAATAATAATAAAATATTTTTTTTACCTTGGATTTGTGTTTCTAAAACCAATGTTCTGACTAGGCTCTAAACCGAGCTGTTACAACTCTCCCTGTTGGGGATTTTCGTCCCCAAAAATTTTACCAGTGAATATGTTCAGATATTGCTCTTTCATAGCATTCTCGGCTTCCACGTAGCTTCTTCAATCCCATGTTGATGCCATAACACTTTCACTAATGAAATTTTCTTTTTTCTCAATTCTTTAACCTCACAATCCAAAATCTTGATTGGTTCTTCTTCGTATGTCATATCAGATCGAATCCCTATTTCTGACGGGGAAATTACATGCGAGGGATCAGATCGGTAACGTCAAAGCATCGATACGTGGAATACATTATGAATATTCTCTAACTCAGGTGGCAATAACAATCTATATGAAACCGACCCATTATGCTCAATAATCTCAAACGACCCAATGAACCTCAGACTTAATTTGCCTTTTCTGCCAAATCAGAGTATTTTCTTCCCTGGAGATACTTTCAAAAACACTTTATCCCAGATTTGAAACTTAATATCTTTTCGTTTCAAATCTGCGTATGATTTCTGTTTATCTGACGCTACTTTCAAACTATCACGAATTACTTTCACTTTTTGTTCAGTCTTTCTAATCAAATCAACTCTGTGAATCTTATTCTCACTAAGCTCAGTCCAATATAATGGTGTTCGGCATTTGCGACCGTATAAAGCTTCGTACGGTGCCATTTTAATGCTCAATTGAAAACTATTATTATATGCAAATTCAATCAATGGCAGATACTGTTGCCATATACCTTCAAACTTTAGAATACAACATCTCAACATATCCTTGAGTATCTAAATGACTCGCTCAGATTGACCATCTATTTGCGGGTGAAAAGCAGTATTGAGATAGAGTATCGTACCTAAAGCCTCTTGTAGTTTCTTCCAAAATCGCGAAGTAAATCTCGGATCTCTATCTGAAACAATAGATAGTGGCACCCCGTGCAATCTCATAATATTAGAAATGTATAACTCAGCTAACTTATCAAGTGAGTAGTCTGATCGTACCGGAATTAAATAAGCTGTCTTCATCAGTTTATCAACTGCAACCCAAATCACATCTTTCTTTCTTGGAGATAGGGCAAACCTAAAACAAAGTCCATAGTTACTCTATCCCATTTCCATTCGGGAATCATAATAGGCTGTAACAGACTGGACGGTACTTGATGCTCAGCTTTGACTTGCTGACAAATCAAGCATTTCGAAACAAAATATGAGATATCATGCTTCATATCAGACAACCAATAAAGCTGTTTCAGATCGTTATACATTTTCGTGCTTCCCAGATGAATAGATAAACGACTGCTATGAGCTTCATTTAAAATCATTTGAATCAACTCTAGATTTCTCGGAACACAAATTCAATCTCGAAATCTCAAACAATCATCAACATCAATCTGAAATTTTAAATTAGAATTCAAATCACATTGAGCCCGTTTTGCTAACAATTTATTATCAACTTTCTGAGCTTTGCAAATTTGCTGTATAAACAACGGTCTAGCTTTCAACTCAACTAAAACCGAACCATCAATAGATAGATCCAACTAAGCTTTTATCACACATAGAGCAAACAAAGATTTATTGTAGCACCCCTCACCCACATCTGTCGCTGGATTAGGGTACGAGGCATTATCGTACTTACACTCACACACTCATTTGATTTCGACACATGATTACCACATAAATTTAAAAATTTTTTATTCTTATTCATGACATTCTTATTATGGGCCTACGAGGCCCCTAAGATACATTTGGTAAAAACCAGAACCAAACTGGAACTTTTCAGACACTTAGAAAAATTTTACTCAAAACAGGGCATACGCCCGTGTGGTATAGGGGCACGCCCATGTGGGCAGGCCGTGTGGTCACACACGCCCATGCCCCCAGCCCGTGTGAAATTAATTTTAAATTCAAACCTACAGGGGTTTTCACATGGCCGAGCACACGTCTGTGTGCTAGGCCGTGTCCTTTACACGGCCGAGCACACGCCTGTGTCTTCGTCTGTATGTAAAAACCTAGATATTTTATTTCTGACGTCAGCATGCAATTTACGTCACATAGCCAAGCCATACGCTCGTGAGCTAGGCCATGTTCGTCACACGGTCGAGACACACGGCCATGTCTCCACCCGTGTATTTACTACTGGGCATTTAATTTTTTATTAATTCAGATGCAGGGGACATGACCTACCAACACGCCCATGGGCTGGCCGTGTGTCACATACGGCCTAGACACACACCCCGTGTGTCTACCCATGTGGACAAATATAGGCTATTTTCCAAGCCAATTGCCACCCTGAATACAAACAAAATACACACGAAATTTGTCAATACTCAACATAATACAAATACTCAATCAAATGTCCATAATATGACATTCATATACTAATTTCTATCTACCATTATCAAGTATACACATCACACCAAATTCCACATAAAAATTGCAAGCTTGCACCTTAATATATTACATCACTTTGGCAAAATATAACTTAACCATATATGGATAATTTCAAATGGCCAAACACCAAATCATCATTAACAATATTGGACCTAAAAGAACTATGACATATAACCAGAATATTAGACCACCTATACATGCCATAATTTCACGGTTCAATTTAAAAATACCAAAATAGTTATTGATAGAGTTAATGGAATTCCATTGATCACCAAATCTCAGATTAGCTTGACGAACTTATAAGGGAAGGGAAAAGAGAAAGGGGTAAGCTTTAAAGCTTAGTAAGTCTATATGCAATTAATGAGCATTTAAAACTTATAATACATATCTAATAACAATAAGTTTTCATATTATCACTTTTGTGAGTTTGAGCTTTTCACTTACTCAATTGACCTTACCACATAATTCATTACACACATTAGACACTTAGCACACATGATATTATTATCATAACCTGCACATACACATTCTTAACACACGGTCAAATCTTTTTACATCCAATCATATTTTATCATATCAGTTCAAATACCTGTTGAACCATGCAGAATTCCAAAGGATACTCGGAATAAGATGCACAGAAGTGCCACACATAATGTAGCCAAAGCTACCAATGATTTGTAGCCAAATCTACCACTTTTCACATATCACATGATGCTTATCATTGAGCTATTCATGGGCCTGCTCACACAAGCTGACGGTAGAGTCGAAGCTACTTAGTGCTGCTCACACAAGCTGACAGGTATCTACAACAAATACAGGATTACCTAGCCACTGGTAGTCAAACTAAACCAACACTCGGAATCACATATACAATTGATCACATATACAATGGGTTCCGAGTGACATGTCACTCGTATCCTAGTTGATTCTTAAGGCTCAATCGGGTTTTCCACACTTATTGATTTTATCAATATACACAAATTTGCAATTCATAACAATATTACAAATATTAAAAATAATAAATCATAATATTAATATAACTCATTATTCACACATAAACTTACCTCGATGTCAAATTGCGATATTTTTCAATTTAGTCCGAGACCTTGCCTTTCCCCCGGTCAAGGTCGTTTTCACGTCGTTCTTATCTATAATATCAAATTTAACTTATTTAATACATACATTACTCAATTTAACTCAAAATCATCCTATGGTAAATTTTACCATTTTACCCTTAACTTTGTCAATTATAACACTTTAGTCCCTAGGCTCGTAAAATGAAATGTACCCATTTTTCTACATTCCCAAGCCTAGCTGACTCTTTTTCTCTTTTATAGCAGCCCACATTTTTCAATATTTCACACATTATGCTCATGTTCTACAACTTTTGCATTTTAGTCCTTTAATGCATTTTCATGAAAAATTACCCAGTAAAAGTTGTTTACTACACATCAAACCTTCATTTTCTACCATTAAACATCAAAATGCTTTCATGTCACACATGGGTAAATTTTTAAACATGAACCTTAGCTTAAATTAATGGTAGAAATAGCTAGGTCAAGTTATGAGGATCTCAAAAATACGAAGAACATGAAAAACAGGGTTAGGAGACACTTACAATCAAGCTTGAAAAGATAAAAAACCTAGCTATGGTGTTCCCCAAAGTTTCGGTGAAGGTGGGTAGAGGATGGATACATTTTTTACTTATTTTTCCCATTTTATTTCTTTTAATACCCAAATGACCAAAATGCCCTTAATGGCCTTCTTTGAAAATTTTTCCTTCCATGAGTATTTTTGTCCATCATGCCATAAAATGGTTTAATTTCTAAATAAGGACCTCTAATTTATGAATTCATTTCAATTAAACACTAAATGCTTCTAGAACACACATTTTGAAATTTTTACAATTTAGTCCTATTACTCAATCGGGCCTTTTATCGATAAAATTTATTTACTAAATTTTCACTCATGCAATCAATCACATATTAAACCTTAAAACTTTATCAGAATAAATTTTTCTATGTCAGATTCGTGGTCCCAAAACCACCATTCCGTTTAGGCCCTAATTTGGGCTGTTGCATTTATGGCTCAAAGCATCAGCAACAACATTTGGTTTTCCCAAATGATAATCAATTTCTAGCTCGTAATCTTTTAACAATTCGGGCCATCTTCTTTATCACAAATTCAAATCTTTCTGAGTCATCAAGTATTTTAAACTCTTGTGATCTGAATACACATGACATTTTTCACCGAATAGATAGTGGTGCCAAATCTTTAGCGCAAACACGGTAGCTGCTAATTCAAGGTCGTGCGTCGGGTAATTCTTTTCACGCGGCTTTAATTGTCATGAGGCATAAGCTTTGACTTTGCCTTTCTGCATCAAAACACAGCCTAAACCATTCAACGAAGCATCACTATAAATCACGAATTCTTTACTCGATTCTGGCTGTACTAACATTAGAGTTTTAGTCAAAAGGGCTTTCAACTGATCAAAGCTTTTCTGACAGTTCTCAGACCATTCGAACTTTACGTTTGTTTGAAGCAATTTCGTCAATAAAGTCGCAATCATCGAAAAGCTTTTTAGAAACCCTCTGTAATAACCGGTAAGTCCAGAAAACTGTAAACTTCTGACACATTTCTCAGAGGCTTCCAATCTAAGATTGCTGAAATCTTGCTCGGATCAACTCGTATTCCCGATGTTGACACAATATGCCCCAGAAAACCAACGTCACGTAACCAGAATTCACATTTACTGAAATTCGCATACAATTGCTTATCTCTCAGGGTCTGCAACACAATTCTTAGATGCTCGACATGCTCAGATTAATCACACGAATAAATCAATATGTCATCTATGAACACAACAACAAATCGATCTAAATACGATCTAAAAATTCTGTTCATTAGGTCTGTAACACCCCAAACCTAGAAGTTAGGCCCGAATCCGGCGTGTCACATTGAAGTGCTTCTTCGTAAAACATTATTTTATTGATAAATCTCTTTTGTAAGATAAAAGTCTCTTTGTATATTTGTATAAATCAACTTGATAATTGTAAACCATTTTAAAATGTCATTCTATTAAATCATTATTAGTCTGTTGTTAAAACTTAATTTAAAATAGTCGAATGATGAAAATGTGATGTCTAACAAAAGAGTTGTGAAACCAATTCAAAAATATTGCGGACGTGTAATGTTTTGAAAACAGTTATTATTTTGGAAAATTGCTCTACTCAAACAGATAAGAACCATACGATTAAAACCCCAAAACTAAAGCTAGAAAATTAAGGAGAGGCCTTATTACTATAAAAACCCAAAGTAAGTAATTAAAATAATATTAAATGAAAAAGTAATGTTTAAGCTGCTCATAGAGTGGCCACCTCCGAGTCCTCCTATATGTCAAACTGCCTACTTAGGATTACCTAAAAAATTAAAAAGAGGGGTTGAGTTTTCGAAAACTCAGTGTGTACACCCTTGTCAATCATACAATATCCAGCAAACAATTTGGACCTAGCCCATTACAGTAGCATATCATAATTAGTGGGCCTAAGCCCATTACAGTAGCATATCACAATCAGTGGGCCTAAGCCCATTACAGTAATAGTGTAGCATGCAATAAGAATCCTACCCAACCATCCTTTACACTCCATCTCCATCCAACCCATCACACCATGTAGGGATATAATCAACCCACCCAACCCTACACTCCATAGTGTAGTACCGATGTGGCACTATTGTAAAAATGCAGCAGTGCTATAGAATATTAGGCTAGAAGCCATCAAATTAATGCAGCGAAGCTACCGGTACAGAACACTTCCTCCAAAAGTATATACCCAACCCCCATGCAATGCAACATAATCAATATCATGACATATGATAATGCAGAGTATAAACACATATATATAATATCACATAGCATGCGTAAACATCCAATCAACATACAGGGTCAAAACGGACATTTTACGCTCAAGGGGTTTTTGGTCATTCTGCCCTGAACGGCATATCAGTCATTTTTCATTATGGGCCTAAATACGCAATTGCAGCCCATTAGCAAGTCCACAATTCAATCAACACGTTTTACATCATATTTAGCAATTACAAATACACTAGGGCCCAAAAGCCCAATACGTAGCCCAAAAGGGGCCCATACTCTCATATGACCCATTGGGCCCAAATCTACCCAAAGGCCATGTAATCATCATGATCAGCTCATCATTTCCTACCAAGCCATCAATTTTACTCACGATGGGCCCACGGGCTCGTCGGGCCCATTGGCCCGTTTGTGCCAGTTAACCAAAAAGTGGCCCAAGTTTGCGAGATCGCTACGGGGCCTCTGTCATCATATCAATCTATCCACATGAGCGTTCGCACACTCGTGTGGTTGCCGACGCCAACCTTTCGACTTTTCAGCTTTTTGGCATTTGTCGAGCTACAGTGTGTGTGGTGTATGTACACACATTCGACTTTTTAGGACTGTCAAAGATAGGATAGAAGTACACACTTTATCACGTAGAGTACTAAGTATTCATAATCGCCTGATCCTTGATTAGATTGGTCGACTGCGATTTGCCTACTTAATTCGAAGTCCGATGCAGTTGCCCTACCGCATCCAGGCGGAAAGTCTTGTACAGCTGACACCTTACGCCACTTAAACTTTGGGGCAGCGACTTCGGGCCCTTTTCTAGCTAACACCTCTGTCATCACTTCCCTGCTAGAATCTTTACTCATCGAGTGTTCTTGAAACAGACCAAGTACACAACATTTCAACGATAAGAGAGGGAAGATTCGGTAGAAATAAACAAAATGACCACAGCAAAGAAATCTAAATAAACGAATCACTATCACTTACACTCAATCACGAAAAAGAAAAGAAGAAAATGCAACTCTAAGATAGGAGAACCGATTCGGCAATAGTGAATAAGGAGAGATGTATATTCGGCTTCAACACCTCTTAAGGACAAAAGGACCAATGTTAGAGAATAAAAGGAATTCGGCTCACAAAGGGTTGTGTTGAGAACTTAACTTTAGCTCAGCAAATAAATGAATTTAGATGAGAGGAGTGCTCAATTGCGTTAATGAGAGGGAGAAAAGAGAAGAAAAAGGGATTATATGTACAGAGATTCGACAGCAAGAAAAAAGAAAGATTGAGAAGGGAGAAAGATAAAATGGCACAAAAGAATAGATAAGGAAGGAGATGAGAGAATTCAGAAAATATGATTGCCTAATTGGAAACACCGATTTGGCCAAAACGTGGAGTGCAAGCCAAAGTAAAATAAAAAGAAAATGCTCATCAAAAGTTGAAATATGCCTTAACAATATCCTCCTTGCCAAAATTGTATGCACACAAGTAACCCATTTTGGCCCAACTCCACATCAATCCAAATTCCTCATTTTTCTCCTTCTTATCTTTTCCAACACCTTACCAACTTCAATCCTAATCCCACAAATTTCTCTCTGATACTCACTCAGCAAAATATTACTCCAAATCAAACATTAGACGTCCCAACAGTAAAATAATTGTCCCAACGCTCCATCCCAGACTCGAACCTCGGATCTCCTTATCTCACCATAAGAGATACGCCATAACCACTACGCTGCATTGCTCCTTGTGCTACAATTCGGTCACAAATAAACATAAGACTTACACGCTAAAGCCACGGTTTACTAAAGAGTAAAAATCAAAACTTTGCGTGCCATGGGATTCGAACTTGAACCATCTTAGAACTCATAGCACGCTACTTGCCGCTACATCCCAGGCACTCTTTGTGACATATTCCAGCCTCAACTACTTTTAAGGCCTACCAACCAGCAACCAGGTTATTCGGAGAAATCTAAAAATATTTGCCACCACCTAGCTTCAAACCTTCGACCTCCTAGCTATGCTGCATGCCTCTTGCCACTACGCCGCCCATCTTGTTTGCGTTACTTTTCCTCCCTAACTAGATAAGAAGCCTATCTGCCTCCAACCAGGCTGATTTAGGACGCCAGCAAAAATTTATGCACATGCCGCGACTTGAACCCAACACCCTTTCCTATTCCTAATGCCTTTTGACACTAGGGCAGACATTTCCTTGTGTCAGGAAATTTCAACCAAACACATTTATAAGGTCTAACGCCTAAGTCTTCTTAAGGAAGAAAAAATTACTATTTTTGTTAGAGGCCTGGTTTGTACCCAGGGTTTCTCCAACACTCCTAACTCATCCTAAAACACTTATCCACTAGACGAAACATACAAATTTTTTTTCGCACAACCAAAATCCAATTTCTCTGACACATAAAGCCCATTTCTTCCAAGCCCAAAATTTGAGGCGTTACAAGGTCCATAAATATAGCAGGAGCATTCGTTAGTTTGAAAGGCATAACTAAAAATTCATAGTGCCTGTACCTTATTTGAAAAGTAGTTTTTGGTATGTCTGAGTCTTTAACCCACAACTGATAATATCCCGATCTCAGATTTACCTTTGAAAATATAGTAGCTTCTTTCAACTGATCGAATGAATCATCAATTCTGGGTAGCGGGTACTTATTCTTGATCGTCACCTTGTTTAAATGTCGATAGTCAATACACATTCTCATCGTGCCATCTTTCTTTTTCATAAACAATACGGGAGCACTATAGGGTGAGAAACTCGGTCGTGCAAAACCTCTGTCTGTCAATTCTTGCAACTGAGACTTTAATTCTTTTAATTCTATCGGAGCCACTCTATATGGAGCTATCGAGATAGGGGTCGTTCTCAGCACTAACTCAATGCCAAACTCAACCTCTCAATCAGTGGTAATCCCGGTAATTCTTCAGAAAACATGTCTAGATACTCACAAACAACATGCACTGATTCAATCTTCTTTTCTATCACTTTCGTGTCGATCACATAAGCAAAATAAGCTTCGCAACCCTTTTTCACATAATTCAAAACTTTCATCGAGGAAATCACAGCCGGTAACCCATTCAAATCATTAGACTCAATCCAGATTATCTCATCATTTTGACACCTTAGTTCAATAGTCTTCCGTTTGAATTCATAATAGCATCATGTAGTGTTATCCAATCCATACCCCGGATTATATCGAATTCATCAAAGGTTAATAACATCAGATCAGCTGGAAAATAGATATCTTAAAACATCAACGGACAGTTCTTGCACACTTTGTCAACCAGGACAAACTTGCCTAAGGGGTTTGATACTCTAATCACAAATTTAGTAGACTCTACAGGCAAAGTCTTACTGGATACTAAGTTCATGCATGTAATAGCCCAGTTTAGGCCTTAGTCGGAACAGTGGTTTTGGAATCACAAATTCAAGGTCGTAAAATTATTTTAATATTATTTTTGGTGTTTATAGCATGTTAATTTATATGTGTGAAAATTTTGTGATTTAATTTTACCGATTAATTAGTTAATTTGATAAAAAGGACCTAATTGTAGAAATTGTAAAAGTTATGTTTTATTTGAATAGGTGCTGAATTAATGTGTTCTTTTAATATGGAGGCCTTAAAATGAAATTAGGCCATTAAATGATATCATGGACGATAGTGGACAACCATTATAAGCTTTTATATTATTTCATTAAGGTTATTATTGGTTTTTTTAAAATAATTTGTAATAAAATAAAACAAAACATGAAATAATCTTGCATGTTCATCTTTATTGCTGAAACTTGATAGAAAATAAAACTTTGAAAGCTTTTGAGGTTCGGCCTTGGTTCAAGCTTGAATTAGGTATGTAAATTTCTTTATTTTTAATAATTTTTACGTTTTTGTGATCGTTGCTTCTAATACTAGTAAACCCATGCTTCAATTTTTGAATTTGATGATGTATTCATGAATTGCCATTAATCATAGCTTGTGGTTTTGTTGTTTGATGATGGAAAATAAAAATATGTTGTGAGATTAATATGTTTAATTAAGTGATTTTTGGTAAAAAAATGTCTATATAGGATTGAATTGTAAATTTTGTAAATTGAGGGGTCAAAATGCGAAATAAATGAAAGAAATGGGCTGTTATGAGCCTTAGTAAAAGTCAACTCTACTACTATTTAGTGAAATTATGTGTATTTTGTGTTTTGTGGAATAGGGACTAAATTGTTAAAAGTGTGAAATGTTAGGGGCTAAAATGCTAATCTCCCATTTATGTGTTCTTGGATGAAATTGAATGAAATGTTGAATAAGTTAGTTAATTTTTTTTATATTAATTAGATTGGCAAAAGCAAAATTCAGATCTGGATTGGGGAAAGTCGAAAACTATTAAATAGTAATTCCGGTCCGTTCACGTCCGTATGAGGTACGTTCATAAGTAAATAAATGTTATTAAAATTTGAATGTATATGTTTTAAATGTTGTCGAATTGGTATGTATATATATATATATTTGACATATTGCCTAATTGATATAAGCATGGTTTGACTTGTGTCAAGCTCAATCGATTGAATTACAATGTCCGAGAGCCCCGTACGAACCATAAGAATAATTGGGATACATATGTCATGACATAGGATTTCGAGATATGATTTCGTGTAAGACCACGTTTAGGACCTTGGCATCGACTTGAGATATTGTGTAAGATCGTGTTTGGGACACTGACATCGATTAGAAATTACTGTAAGACCATGTCTGGGACATCAACATCGTATATGATTTCATGTAAGACCCTGTTTGGGACAATGGCATCGATATTTGATTACATGTAAGACTACGTCTAGGATGCTAGCATTGTCCGAGCTTTCTGAGCTATCTGAATATCCTTATTGATTCCGAACGATTCAACGGGCATTCCGAGAAATAAATGAGTATATAAATGTGCATCCGATTCAGGTATGTTGCAATGTTTATGAAATTGTGTAATGAAAGTGAGTATGATTATGATCAGTTGATATATGATATATGTGAAAATGAGATGTGGTTAATAGTGAGTGAACTATGATTAAATAAATTATATGAGAAATGTGGAATAGTAATTGTGTTTTGCCATATATGATTCAAGTACGTGTTTTCAATTATTTAATTCAAAGATGAAAGGTGAATATGTTTCAAATGACGATATGTGAAATATATGACATCGAATGATATGAATGTATACAAATGAATGATGTGTTATATATGTTTGTTATATGAATTTTGGTCCTATGTTTTGAACATAGGAATTATGAAACGAGAAACATGGTTATGAGAAATGGAAAGTAGTAAATGTGCAAAAGATGATATGTGACTTATATGAAAATGAAATGTGAATATGGACTCTATATATGAAATTGAAATGTAGCCAAATGGATAAGATATGTTTGAAGTTATTATGTTTATGAAGTGCTAAAATAAGTAAAGCACTTAATATGATCATATGAATTTCCAAGGGTGATAAATGCATATGTGGTTGAGATTTGTTAAATTTGATCTAAAATATCATTGAAATGATTTATTTTCTTATGGCTTACTAAGCTTTCAAAGCTTATTCTATGTATTTTTCCTATGTTTATAGATTCTCGAAGATTTGCTCGGGTTGGAAGTCGTTAAAGACGTCATCACAGTATCCGGTTATCATTTCGATAAATAAATGCTTTGAAATTTGGCTATGTGGCATGTATAAGCTAACTTATGTTTTGGTTGGTTTTGAAATTGTATATATAAATCCATGCAAAAATGGTTAGTAATGATGCTTAAGTGTATGCATTTTCAGTCATGGTATAAGTTAATGTTGGAAATTATGTTTCATGGTATAGGTTTGTGGTGTACTTGGGATATGATTTGGCATGAAGTAATGATATGTATGGTCTATAAATAGCTCATCTTGGTAAGCTTGATAATTGGAATGGTATGCATTTGTGGATTGTTATAATTCTGCTCAAGTGAATTAAGTATGGTTGATGAATGTGTTTTGATTATGGTTTATTATTGATTTATATTTTAACTATATTTTGTTTATGTATTAGTTTGGAACGATGAAAATTGTTGAGTGATTATACTCGGTTGATGATAGGTAAATGAATACATGTGTTTGTGTCATGAATTATGGTGATTTGGCATGTAAGGGTCAAATTGTTATATATATAATTGTAAGTTCGGTTATGATGTTTGAATATTTAGGTTCAGTTTATAATAGCAAGAATGTATATGTTTTAATTATTATATGGAAGTTTTATTAAATAATGATTATAAAATAAATTGATTTGGTTGTGTATATGAAATTTTAACATGATTTATAGTGTATGGAATTGGCACGTTGTGAATCGGCTAAAGTACTTGGAAAATGGCTAATGTTAGTTAAGTGAGAAATGTATAAATTGGTTATATATGCATTTTTGGCTTAATAATTAGCATGCGAATTTGATTTAATTTGTGTGGGATAACTTTTTAACTGAATAAGAGATAGGATGAATGGCAAAGTATAACATGTTTCGTACTTGAATGGTGAGCTAGGCATATGTGTCTTATTAGTTGAGTTTTAAAAAAAAATGGTGCATATTTGATAAGGTTAAATGTGCATATGGCTAAGATGTTATTATGCTAAACTTCACCATTTGGTGTAATTGATTATGCATAATTTTCTAATGGAAAATAGTTCGTGTGATATGGATTGTTTGGTTTTAGGCACATGTATAGAAGTATGAAGTGATATGTTTGAAATTCAGCTTATGAAATAAAATATGCTTGGATGTCTTAATATATGCGTATGAAGTTTGTAATGTGATGAGTTATCTTATAATTTGATTTACGAATGAGACGAACAAGAGATAAGATATATATATGTTTCAAATGGTGGGATTATAGAGCATGTGTAATATAACTATTTCGAGTTGTGTTTCATGTGGTAATACTTCATAACCCTACTTTAGTTACAGATACGGGTTAGGGGTGTTACAATGCATATATACGAATGTGTCGATCCTAGATCTATCAATGTAATCACAGAAGTATAATAAAGAGTAAAAGTACTAGTAACGACATTTAGAGACGAAGCTTCTTCCTGAGTGGAAATAGAGTAAGCTCTGGCAGATGCTCTCGCCTTAGATCTCATAGCTATATCTTTAGTTACTCTTTGGCTACCACTCATATTCTTGTGTTTTTAGGTGGTCTACCTCTAGCTGTAGTGTTACTTGGCCTCGGATTCTGCATAATCTCTTACTGAACTGACTCAGGACAATCACGGATGAAATAATCCAAAGATCTACATTTAAAACAAGCTCGATCATTCAGTCTACAATTGCTGGTATGTCTTTTACCACAATGTCTGCACTCAGGTCGATCAGATCTCACACTCCCAACACTAGCTATCGAAGTAGTTGGAGCTTTAAAGCTCAAATGTGGCCTCACATGATCTCTACTCGAATAACCCACATTAGCCTTTGAACGACTATAATCATCTCAAAATTTCATTGATGCCGCCTGAAATGACTTACTTGATGATCTTTTTCTTGCATCTCTAGCTTCCGATTTAGCTTTTCTTTTCTCTTTCCCGAGTTCTTTAGCTTTACACGCTCGGTTGACAAGTACAACAACCTCTTTTATTTCTAGAATCCCAACTAAGAAGCGGATATCTTCGTTCAAGCCATCTTCAAATCTTTTACACATAATAGCTTCGGTCGAGACACATTTTCGTGCATAACGGCTCAATCTCACCAATTCTTACTCGTATTCTGTAACGAATATACGGCCTTGTTTCAGCTCAAGAAACTCTTTTTGTTTGTGATCTATGAATCTTTGACTAATGTACTTCTTTCTAAACTCAATCTGAAAGAACTCCCAGATGACTCATTGAAAAACCCATTTTCTCTTTCAGGAATCATCAAACTATCGTAATTCATAAATATATGGCATATATAGCTAGACTCTCACATGCTATGTTAGTCCTAGAATCGAATAAACCGTAGCTTTGATACCAACCAAATGTAACACCCCTAACCCGTATCCGTTGTCGGACTAGGGTTAAGAGGCATTACCGGGCATTTCATAACATAATACAAACATACCATATACATAGCTTACACATCATCAAATCATATTCAATCATATTCACAATGTCCGTTAAATAGGTCTAGGAGACCTCAAACATGCTTTGGAGTAGGTTCCGGACTAAAATGATCTCGTATAGAATTTTGCAAAACTGAACAATTTATCTAAGTTACAGAGGTCACACGCCCGTTTGAACAGGCCATGTGCCTCACACAGCATTAGACACACGCCTATGTGCCAGGCCGTGTGAAAATTAGGGAGGTTACTGACTTGCTCACGGCGCCAGTCACACGCCCGTGTGTTTAGCTTGTTTGGCTATTCAAAATAGCCTCACATGCCCGTGTCTGGGCTGTGTGCTCGTCTGTGTCAAACCTGTAGGGTATACTGACTTGGTCATATAGCTTGCCACACGCTCGTGTGTAAGGCCGTGTGGAGTGCCTGGGCTTAATTTGAATGGGCCTTCGAACAACACGATAGAGACACACACCCGTGTGTGCAAAAATAGGCCATTTGCAAGGTCAAATTGCCACCCATTTTGGGTCATCCCTACAACCACCAAAAGAAACATATTTCACCACCAATTTGCAACCAAAACAATATCAAAACATGCACAATTCATGCCATAATTTCACCAATCAATTTCATACTCATTTTCCATACCAAAACATACTTAATCCATATGCCAAAACCATTCATTCATCTCTTCTTAATAGCCCAATTTCCACATAAAAACTTATACCAAAATCATACTAAAACCACAACTTAATCTCATACCAAACTTACCCAAAATGACCATTTCACTAGGCCATATGAACACATTATAAACATCATATTTCAACACATATCATGTACTAAAACAAGATCAATATCATCATCATTCTCAAGCCACATCTCATGGCAAGATTCACAACTTAATTCTACCACAACTTCACTAGCCTATACATGCCATACACTAATATTTACGACATCAAAAGTACCAAAATATTGTTCGATAGTGTGACAACGATCCTTGACGATCCTTGAGCTCACGATAGCTTCGATAATCTATAAAACATTGAAAACACATACAAAGTAAGCTTTCAAAAGCTTAGTAAGCCATATACAAATAAACTTGATACATTAAACAAACTTAAATCATTTCATCCATTGAAACCATAGCAAACCACATATTCAAGCTTCATAATTCATATCTAATTCACTTGTTCTCAATTCACTTGCATATAACATATCCTTTCTTATATAAATCACATATCATCAATTATAAGCATACTCACCTTTCATTGTTAAATAACATATACAGTTCATATGTACCTAGATTGGATAAACATTCACATATTCATCCATTTCTCGATATTTCCCGTCGAACTGTTCGAAATTGATAAGGATACTTGGATAGCTCATAAAGCTCGTATAATGCCATATCCCAGATATGGTCTTACATGTTATCAAATATCGATGCCACTGTGCCAGATAGGATCTTATACGAAATCTTATACAATGCCAATGTCCCAAACATGGTCGTACACGATATCACACCTCAGAATCCTTTGTCATGACATGTGTATCCTACACTATTCCTATGGTTCGTACGAGGCTTTCAGATATCTCAACTCTGTCGAAACTTTCACATTTTCGAACATTGAGCATCCATAATATTTCAATATCAATTAAAAACATATAATTCACATAAAACACATTTATTTGCATATGAACTTACCTCAGAAGTGAAAACGATAAAAAGGAGTCGATTACTCGTGAACTTTCGATTTCCCCCGATCTAATTTTGATTTCTTTCATTCTTGATCTATATAAATTAAAATTTCACTAATTTAATCACACATTCATTCATTTCAATCCAAAACACACAATTAGGCATTTTACACATTAGCCACTAAACTTTCACCTTTTTCTCAATTTAGTCCTTATTTACAAATACACAAAATTCACAAAATTACTTAAATACCCATGCTGGCCGAATTACCATAGTGTCCCTAGCAGCCCATAACCTTTATTTATTTCACATTTTAACCCCACATTTTGTACATTTCATAATTTAATCCCTAAAATGCATTTTTACTCAAAATCACTTTGTAACACTTGTATATTTATGATGAATTAAATGAAACAAAACCAAATATTTTCTTCATTCACCTTTTCCAAGCCATGTATACCAAAGAATAATATCCATTTTAGGGCTTTTACATTCAGCCAAGCTTAGATTATCAATTAAGGTACAATTTTTGTTCCATTTTTAATGATTTCTACATTTTTGAGCTCGTTACAGCTCAATCTAGCTGGCCCATGCTCTAATTGATAAAATTATTGACAATTTTAAGTTATGCCATTGTTTAATTCTTGGTTTTTTAGATGATTAATGGTAGATTATTAAGGTTTAATGTTAGATATACAAGTTTTGTTAAGTGATTTTGACAAAAATGTCAAAAAAGGGGTTAAATTGTAAAATTGTAAAATGTTGTGGTTAGAAATATGAATAAAATGAAAATATAGGCTGCTATGAGGCTATATGAAATTTGACTATTCATGGGTTAAGGCTAAATTGCATAAATTTGCCATTTTGTATGAAAAGGACTAAATTGCAAAGTAGTTAAAAATATAGGGGCAAATATGTAATTTGCCAAATATGTGAATTATGGATTAAATTGAATTGAATAATTACTGAAAGTACTTTGATAATATTTAGATCAAGATAAACAATTACCACAACTAGATCGTGGGAAACGAAAGGTAGACGAGTAGACAACAGTTATCTGAGCAATACGAGGTAAGTTCGTATAATTAGGATTGAACTTTCTTTTAAATTATTGTAACTGTAGGTAATGAATTTAAATAAATACATGTGAATTGGATGATTATGGATATGATAACTAAATGCCTAAATGGATAATTACTTAGAACTATTGAGTCCCATTTGTGTAACGCCCTAAAAATCTATGTTTTGATTTTATGTGTTTGTTTTGAATAAATGGACTATTTGAGTGGCTTAGGAGTGGTTGGGAATCTCTAAGAAAATCTAGGCTCGAGCCTTGTCATTTGCAAAAATTTTGTTTTGTCTTATTTAAGGAGTTGGACTGTAGTGGGTAGCCTTTTAAAATATTGCGCTTAACTTTGACACAAAGGAGTTTGATAGGCTAAGTGGTAATGGCGTGTTAGGGACACAAGGAGGGCTGGGGTTCAAGTCACTTTGTGATAAGGAATAATTATTTTGCTCTCTTGTCTTGTGAGAAGTAGGATGTGACTCAAACATTGCTGGATGGTGAATTTGACTTAGTCGTGAAGAGAATTTCGGCTAGCAAGATATGGGTAGGTAGGATTGAATCAGTTGAGTGATTTTGGGAGTGATAAGGGGAGAAAAATTAGAAAAGGGGAGGGTAGTGATAGAGGTTGTACCGAACATGGATAGTAGCACTCCATGAGTTTTGGTTTTGGGTAGAGTCATGTTTGGGGGAGTTCGTTTAGGGGACTTGAGGTTTCTTTTCAGTTTTGGTGGCCGAGCATTATTATTTTGAGGGCTTCTTTTCACGATTTTTAAGGTACTTTTGGAATTGCTCTTTTTAGATTTTGGTGTGTAAGTCAAATTTGAGCTTACCATTTGGGTACTTTGGCAATTGAGTTCTTTTCTTTTAGGTCGATCCTACACTTTTCTTTTGAGTATTTTTTCCTTAAGCTGATTGCTGCTTTTCCTGTCAACCTCATTTTGTTGATTTGGCCAAACCTCTGTCCCTTTTCTCTCATAATTTTAGTCAACTATACTTTTCTTTTCCCCTGTTCATTCACATTTCTTCTCCTCTCAATATTCTTATTTTCTTTTTCACCGAAAACTCCCTACTTGCACCTTACTTTTGGCTGTGTTCTCTTCAACCTCAAATTGTCCATTTTTTTTCTATTTCTCTCTCGATATACCCATACCATTTTGGCCGAATACCCTTTACCTTTGTGGCTAACCATTTTCGTTTACTCCACTATCTGGATTGGTTGAATACTCCTTTTCTCTTCTATTGTTACACTATTTCGGCTTTTGCAAGATTTCCTAACAATTGGTAAGGGTTTTAAGTTATGCTTCCTTGTACTCATCTAAGCCGAATACCTTTTCTTCTTGTTCTTTTGTTACCGATTTATGATACCTTCTCACGATGAGTTATTCGTTGAGTTTCTACGGTTTTCTCAAAGAGTGGTGGAGTACAAGTGGTGTCGAAGCAACCACAGCCCTTTTTTCTCAAGCATTCAATTAAGGTATTATGTTACCTCACTTTTTAGGGTTAAGCCAAATGTTGTTTATGTGCTAATGGGATTTCAATTGTGGATTTAAGCCACATTTATGATTAGCCTTGGTTAACATGGTCCATGTTTGTAATACAGATAATCGATTAAAGCGTGTGATAACTCCTAGTTAGCGATTTTAGGGGACTAAGGTCGCCTTCATTCAATCAAGGTAAATAGTGTTTATTTTTGGGTCAAATGTTGAGAAGGTCATTAACCTGAATCGTCGGTTAAGTAACTGAATGCCTTGTTGAGTGTAGGTTCAGTGCACGTGGGATCCTTCACCCATTTCTCTAAACAGGTGTGTAAACACCCCGCTTTATTTATGGAATAGCAAATGTCGAAAAGCTAGAAAGTCAAAATGCTGGGTGTTGATGCCACACTAGCATGCGAATACATGTGTGGTAATACGAGCCCACAAAACATGAGTGTAGGCCACCATGAGAGTTCTAGTGGACTTGGGCCAAAATAGGCCGTGTGGGCCCAATGAGCTTGTGGGCCCTACATGGATGAAAACCACGATATGTAGAAAATATCTGGGCTCTGTAGTCCGCATAGTCAAGACTGAATCTGGGATAAACGGGCCATAGGAGCGTATGGACCCACTTGGGCCGATAATGGGCCTTAGGCCCATTTATATTGTTTTGATCGTTTGGGTTATAGAAGTCGCTCTAGGTGAATGTAGACCTTGTAAGAGGTTGGTATGTGTACAAAGATCCCAAAATAGGCAAAATAACCAAAATACCTTACTAGATAAAAATGACCGTTATACCCCTAGAGGTAGATTAACCGTATCTATGATACAAATGTGACTATTTTTGAGCATGAAATGCTGCATACACGTATCATTTATGACATGACAGACGTCATGGGATTGAGATTCTAATATGAAGAAGTATACTGTACTGGTGGCTTTGCCACATATACTATTATTGGTGGCTTTGCCACATATACTGTTACTGGCAGCTCAGCTGCGATATTGGCGTGTTGGCTGGGTGGATCGATTCTATCCCCACATAGTGTGTTGGTGGTATGGTGTGGTGTGTTCACTGGATTGGGGTGGGTTATAGTGTGTTGGTGGTATGGTGTGGTGTGTTCACTGGATTGGGGTGGGTTACACTAAGCATATCTGCACTGTACCGTTACTGTATCGGGCTAAGGCCCACACTGATATTGTATTCGGTCAAGGCCCACATTGTACTGTTCCTAAATAGGGCTTAGGCCAGGCTGTTACTGCATTTGGTTTACCGACTGACTGATAGGGGAGCTGCACATTGAGTTTTCATAAACTCACTCTTTCTTTTTAACTATGTAGGTAATCCCTAACCATAGGCGATTTGTTGCTGCGAGGGACTCGGAGGTGGCCGCACGACTGCAGTTAAATTACCTTTGGTTTTATTTATACTTTTAGTTACGTTTTGGTTTTATTTTTGTAATAAGGCCATTCATGGGATTTAATTTTTAATTTCAGCTTTGTTTACTTATTTTAAACTGTTAGTTTAGGAGAAGATGGGTTTTCAAGATAATAACTATTTCTCAAAAACACACCTTTCAAACATCAAGGTTTTAAAAGCTTCCACGATTTAAAATAGTTTAGTGTTTCAATGACTTCTAATACAGCAAATGCTTTGACAAGTTGTTTTAATATTGGTAAAGAACTTAATTCACTAAAGTTTCTAATAAATCACGAAGGGGTTTTAACTGACGACAAGTTTTGATTCACAAATTCTAATTTTTCGAAAAGCACTATGAACTGGTACGCTAGATTTGGCCATAACGTCTAGGTCAGGTTTGGGGTGTTACAATTTGAACTATAGAAAGTCGTAGGATACAAGTGACATGTCACTAGGGTTACTGTTTTGGTTGAGCTCCTGCATTTTTACGAACGCACCACAGCTCATACGAGCTTACCGTTTCAGCTCTTATGAGCTTATCGTTTTAGCTCTACAGAGCTTACCCTTCAGCTCGATAGAGCTTATCGTTTACCAGCTCAGGAGGAGCTTACCGATCATGGCTCAAAAGAGCAAAAATATAATGAATTGATAGATTTCCAATTTATACACTTAGTGTGTATCACCCGAGTATCCCTCGATATTTCATGTGGTTCAACGGGCATATTACTATTATAGATTATATAGTAAGGTAAGAAATTATGATATATGTCATATGGAATGTACATGTAAATGAAATGGATATGAATTATAGATGTGAAATGTTACAAGAGTTACATGAATTATAGAAATGATAGGTTACATGAGTTATATGAATGATAAAGATGGTATATACATAAGTTACATGAATAATAGAGATGGCATGTTACATGAGCATTTCATGTTTGGTTTCATCCTTGTGAATGGATGAATATATTGTTGTTAAGTGCCTAACTTGTGAATGGATGTTGTGAATAGGCATTTTAAGCAAATGAGTTGGATTTAAATTGTTTAATTGCTTGATGTCATATTGGTATGTTTAATTCTATATTATACGGGCTTACTAAGCTTTTAAGCTTACTCCGTTTATTTTGTATGTTTTATAGATTACGAAAGCTTACTTGATTCGGACAAAGTCAGAGATTTGCTCACACTATCTAGATGACTTTTCGGTACTTTTGGAACTTAAGGAAAATGTGTAAAGATGGCATGTATAGGCTAGTTTATAAGATGAATGTATAGACACTTATGGTAATGATTTTGGTACATAACCAAGCTATGTTATATGGCTTGAGTTGGCAATGTTTGGTATGGTATATAGATGCATCTTACAAATGTTTTTATTGTGGAAATTGTGGTGGTTGATTTTTGGTATTGGATAATGTTAGTTTGAATGATCTTATATAGAATTGTGAATGACATATGGAAATGGTTATATTGATGGAATAAGGTATATGGAATGCGTTCATTTGGTATATTTTTTGTGGTATAAATGGTATTGTTTTGGTTAGTGATGAAATGGTACAAAATGTCCATTGTTTGGTTGGTTGGTTGCCTATTTTGAATGTGATTTTTCTGCCATTTTGTTGCTTATAGGCACATGCAAATTTGGTGTGAAAAAGTGGCTTAAACCAAGCCTATTTTCGTGCCACACAGTCTAAGCACACGGGTGTGTGTCTCGACCGTGTGAACATTGCACCTTAGTTAAAACAAGTTCATGAGTTACACGGCTTAGACACACAGGCGTGCCTACTGGCCGTGTATGGCACACAGGCTGGCCCACGGGGGTGTGGTCGGGCATGTGGTCAGTTATGTGGCCAAGTCAGTATACCCCTTAATTTTCATATGGCCAGACACACGGGCGTGTTTGATAGCCCTGTGGACAAGTCAGTAGGTATGCCCTATTTTCCCATAGCTTAGACACATCATGTCTGGTGACCATGTGAGGCACACATCCTGGGCATACGGGCATGTGACCTTTGTTCGAAAATTTTTCTAAGTTTTCCCAACTTTTTCACATGTTATCGATTCAGTCCTGAATACATGTATTAGACTTTGTATGCTTGATTTGAGCTTGTTATGAGTATGTATGATTGATAGTTACCTAAATGAGTTGAGACTTGATGTTTAAATATTCTGCATTGTATTTAGGGTCCGGTAATGCCCCTTTATCTATTCTAGCGATGGTTACGGGATAGGGGTGTTACAGTTCTACATAGTTGTTAGGTAAAGCTTATGAATTGATTAAATGAAGGGATTTAATCATTAATTAGCTACAGATTTTCCAGTATATTATATAATTAGGTTCTGAACCAAATGCCCCGAATCATCTGTCAAGGCGAAGAACGATTGTACGTACGGTTTGTGTCGATACAGTGTAAGAAATTAAACTAGTTTGGATTCATAAAATAGTTATAACTTCAATGATTGGTTTGAACCCATAAGTGGGTGTTTGGGCTGATTTAATGTAAATTGATTGAATTTATACTGAATTTTGGCTTAGGCTCGTTCAAGGAATTATTAAGGAAGATTTAAAGATTCGCTAGTGTGCTGCGAGGAAGCGAAAAATAAGGTGTGGGTCCTAAACGCATAAAATTGTTTGAAAATGTTAAATATCATATTATATTTGATAAATTAGCTTGATGATTGGATTGACTTAATTTCCAAATTATTGATTTTGTGAGTGGCTAAACCAAGTATGTTTCGAGCCTTAAAAGATTGAGATATTGGCAAAATTGCTAGTTTGATAGTATGGATGTTTGATTTTGTAATTGCATGTTTGAGCTATAAGATATGAGAATGTTTGACTGAATGATATCATGTGTTGAGATATTAAGCTTATGTATGATTTAAATGCATGAGATATTTGTTATATTGTGTACTAAAAAGGGTGCTATTTATGGACAATGAAAATCCATAAAGCATGGGAAAGTGAACGATATTGGTTGATACCAACACAATGATAATTTGAAAGTTTGGAATATTGTTTCCATTTACTAAAAGTATAGGATTTTTGAGGACATGCTGAGCATGTCAAATGAATGTGAGAATTATTGAGATATGATTATGTATGAGATTGTGTGATATATTGCATATGCATTGGATTGGAATTTTGTGGTTGACGAAGGAGTTCTGTGGAGTACTGGCGGCATATTAAGTCCACATTATTTGTAGTCAGTGCACTGCACCTGGAGTATTGAGGGGATTGGTGATTTTATCTATTATATGTTATTGGCGATTGTATCGCACTATTTGATCTCCAAAGATTTTTTGCATTATTGACTATTCGGTAGTTTTACCACATCAAGCTATACTCATAATGCTTTAGAGTTTGGCAGATCGATTCTAGGAACTCGTGGTGTGTAGCGGATGGTATGGGTAGGAACCTTTTTGCATTGCATCATGTGCACGACATATTTGAATGTATTGATTTATGCTACGCGTTGTATTTTATTGTATTGAATGGTATCAAAATTAATTATTTTTATTTGAATGAGTGATAACCTATGCTCATACACCGTTTGACATCAATTTGATAATGGCCACGTAATGACGTGAAATTTGTAATGCCTCAAATTTTAGGGTTTTTGGAAGTTTTGTATAAATTGATATTTACATGACTGGGTGTGCTAAAATTGTAACGCCCTGATTTTCAGGATTTTTTGGGTTTTTGTGATTCTTGGTGAAATTTTGAAATTTTAGTGTTCTGGATACTGAAAATCTATTTAAATGTGTTAGTGGGCCTTTAGGAGGCCCAAGCCTAAGTGAAAGGGACTTGGTTAAGTGGGCTTGTAAGAAAAAGTTGGTGAGTTGAGACACAAAGAGGGCCTTGGTAAAGTGGCAAGGTGGCGCCACTAAGTTCCTAAAAAAGTGATGTGTGGACAGAGTTTAAGGGCTAGAGTTCAAGTCGCAAGGTAAGCAGATGGGACTTTTATTTTTGTGCATGTGCCGGGCATGTGATAGAGTTTAAGTAGCATTCGGCTAGGGCCTTAGGGGGATTGGGCTGTTGGTTTGAATGGCCATTAGGGCAAGTTTTATTTTCTTTTTGTCTTGCCGAATTAAGGTTAGCCACCTAGAGCTTTCACTTTCATTCTATTCTCTTGTTAGTGTTGCAAAAAGCCGAAAACGTAAAGGTAGAACTCCTAAGTGCTAAATTCTTCTTTCTTTTCTCCTCTCTTCCATTCTTTCTTTTTCTTTTCCTCTCTAGCTGAAATCACCTCTGTTCCTCCCTCATCTTTCATTTTCTTCTCTTCAGAAACCGAAATTGCCACTCTTTTCTTCTCAATATCATCAACTACTAAAAGCCGAAATCCCGAAAGGCTTGCGTCCTGTGCTGATTTGCCTATAGCCGAACCCCCTTTGTTTTTCGTTACTTGTAGTCGAATTTCATACTCTCCAAACCCTTAGGCTTTTTCGACAAACACCCCTCCAACCATAGCCTCAAATCATATCTTCTTTCACCACTTAAAAATCCAAAAACACCATACTTTTTAGGGATATATAGCCGAATCCTTAGATCTCTAAGATTCGAATTCTGCTAGTGTTTACGGGCTAGATCTGCATCAGATCTGAGTAGAAGAATCGCTTTGATTAAGGAAAACCTATGGTAAGTACTCGACATCTCAAATCTACTCGCTACCTTTGAATTTAAGAAAATCTGAAATCTTTAAACTCTTTAGGGAGGCTGTCGAATGTGATGATCGGTAAAGACAGTTCTTTTAATTGGTTTTATGTGTACTTATTGTGGAAGGGGTGACCTAGCAAGGAGCATAAGAGGCTTGGACCTTTGGAACGACTAGATCTAGATCTCGTCACGTTTCAAACGAGTAACAAAGTTAAGTTTTATCATAAATCTCTTAATAACTAGTATTGAATAGGACGTTCATTAATAAACCGGGAATTTCTCTTAAGACATAAATATTAGTTTTGCAAAGCTCACTCTAATCTTAGTAACTAGGTAATATGGTTAGTTGTAGGTGATATGACACACCGGACTTGGCCGTAAAGTTTGGGCCGGGTTTGGGGTGTTACAAAAATGGTGTTTTGAGTGTGTTTAGGGGGCCTTTGGAAGGCCTGGGTTACAGCCTAACCCCTGGCAAAATTTTGATTTTTGGGCTTAGGAAGTAGGGATGTTAGCTCGCAAGGATTAAGTTTAGTTATTGTTAGTTCATGTCACAAAAAGCCTAGTGCTGGACTAGCAAATGGCGCCATATGTAGGGCTTGGAGGTGGCGTGATTTAGCTTGTGGGAGAGCTGAGGTTCGAATCCCCTTGCAGGCGTGATACGTTTATTTTACTAGTTGGTGCAACAAGTGGTGGCCTTGAGTTCAAACTCTTGAGGTGGTGGAGCTTGGTAAGAGTTAACTTGGTAAGAGGAATTTGAATTGAAATTCAAATTCAAAGGTTAAGTAAATCATGGAGCTAATCAAGGAGAGAAATTGGCGGAGAAGATTGTGGAGACTTTCAAGGAGTTGGGTGGAAGGAGAGGTGTAGCCGATTTAGTTTTGATTGAGCAAATTCAGCTAGGTAGTGTTTTTAGGGCACAATTTCAGCATTTGGGGAGTAGGTGCTGATTTCCATTGTAGGCTATTTCAGGATTTTAGTCTTTTGTTCCTAGTGCCAATCTCTCGAGTAGTTGTCATGTAGCTTCAGGATTTTGTACTTGTGATGCCGATTTTATTTTAATTCATGTGCGCCGAACCTTATTTGTTCACCTCTTATTTTGTTTGCACAAAGTTTCACATCTCCTTTTTTTTTTTCCCACTCACTTTCTTTTCCTATTTCCTTTTCATTTCGCCTTCTCTGGTCGAACCTTATTGTTCATTTCTTTCATTCTTGTAAGCCAATTGCCGAATCTAATCTCTCTCTAGTATCCCATTGTCTTTCACTTCACACAAATTTATTGTTTCCCAAACCTTTTATTCTTTCTTTTATTTTGATCGTACACTTTTCATTGGTTGAACTTCAATTCTTCTTTCTCCACCTGTTTCTTCATCAGCTGATTGTTTTTCCCCTTTCATTTTATTCGTGATTTCTATCAACTCCTCCTCCATAGCTGAATATTCCTCTGTCCCTCTTCTAACTCGATGTTCGTTTTTTTATCTGTCGTTAAGGGGTAAGTATTATTTCTATATTTCTTTATAACTTGAATAGTCTTGGTTTCTTGGAGTGGCGATTTTGATTCTTCTTTTGTTAGAATTCGCGAGGAGTGGGTGATTGTTGAAGTGATCTTTTCAATCTATTAAGTCAGTGTGTGACCCCACACCCTAGGTAAGTCAAATCTCTCACTCTTTCTCCTATATCAATCAATTTTTGACCATTTCTTTTGATCATCTCTCCCTTCTTGAGGGCTCTCTGTCGGATTTTTTAGACTTGGTTTGTTATTCGATCTCTCAAGAACTGAAGGCTTGGTTAGGGATAATAAAGCAGGCTAAATCATTCTAGCAGTGTTAGTCAAGGTAAGTACTTGGTCTTGCGTTCTTTTGGGGATTAGAAATGGTTCATAGGAATTACATCCCATGGCGGTTAATTAACGATGTGCGTTGTTTGGGTTTAGGTATTGTGCAAGGAATAACTTGCGCTCGTAAAATAGGTGTGTAACTACAACCACTAGTAGCGTATATAGGCAAATGCCGAAATGCCGAAACGCCGACATTTTGAGGTCTTATGGACGTGCGAACACTTGTGGGCTGATCCGAACCCACAAATCGTGGGCAAGAGGCTGTGAAGGCTATTGTGCACGTTTTCATGCACTTGGGCCGTTCTAGGCCTCGATGGGCCGAAACGAGCCCAATGGGCCTACGGGCCCATATGGGTAAAATATTCGATAAATGATAATTGGTACGATAGATGTTAAGATTTGTGATACCGTGTGTAAAATTGGACTGAGCAGGCCACACGAGCGTGTGGGCCCACCTAGATTCATTAGGGGTTTTAGGCTCGTAAACCCTTATTGACCATTTAGACTTTCTGAGTCACTTGGAGTGACGTTAGACCGGTTATGTGGTTGTATTAGGTGTCGATACATCAAAACTTAGTAAAATGACCAAAATATCCCTAGAGGGTAAAATTATCATTTTACCCCTAGCTGCCCAAAAGGCTGATATACCCTTAAAAATTGGTTGTTCGATATATGTATGACTGTATCCTTATCTGTTAAGCTGTATGCATGTTATATGTTGTTCTGTTAGTCTGCATGGGGTTGGGTTTGATATCAAAGGAAGTTCTATATAGTGGGACTGCCACGTATTCTGGATAGTGGCTTAGCCACGTGTTCTGTATCTAGTGGCTCGGCCATGATATCTGTTATTAGTAGCTTGGCTGCGTATTAGTGTGTGGGCTGGGTGAGTTGAGTTATTCCCCACATGGTGTGATGGGCTGCTATGGATGGTGTGATGGTTGGACTGGGTTGGGTTTTTTTTCATACTGTTCTATTCTGCATCCGTAATGGGCTTAGGCCCACTCTTGGGCCCACCCTTGGGCCCACTCTGTTTCTGAATAGGGCCAAGGCCTAGACTGATCTGTTTTTGAATAAGGCTTCGGCCTAGTTTGGTTTGTATGTCAGATCTCTGTTATTGGTTAGGGAAGTTATGCACTGAGTTTTCGCAAACTCATCTTTTGCCATGGACGATTTAAAGCTGCGAGGGACTCGGGGTGGCCACATGCTTTTTGCTTCTGGTAACCAACGTTTTCAAGTAAAACTGCACGTAATGTTTTCAAAAAGGTCGAAGAGATTTTGTAACTCCAAGTAACTGAACAGAACAAATACAGCAATCATTTCTTTTAAAACGTTTCCAAACTTATAAAAACAGTTTTAAACTGAAATCATTCAACGTTCCAAAAAAAAAAAGAGGCGTTTAAAACGGGATAAACTTTTAAATAGTTCGATCACGAATGCAACTTCCATGTGACACACCAGATCTGGCCTTAACGTCTAGGCTGGGTTTGGGGTGTTACATTTAGTGGTATTAGAGCTAGGTTGTGAAACTCGGCTGTGATATGGGTTTTACAATTTTTTCTTTAAAATTGATGTCAATGGTTTAAATAGTTTTGACTTTCAAAAATTCTCTAAAAAAGGGTTTCTTTCCTAAATTTTTCTTAAAATATAGGTTCTTGAAGGGTTTTCAAAAAGGTTTGTCTAAATCTTGGGTGATTTTCTGATAAAGACTTTGAACTATTAAAATATTACTTGTAGTGTGGCACACCGAGTCTTCGGCACCAAATCTGTAAGTGTTCTCTATTATACTGTACTGTATGAGATTAAACTGTGATATTAAGACACTATTTTAGATAGTATCGATACCTTACTAAAACTCTGTAGTTAGGATAAACTGAGACTGTAGAAAGATTGAAACTGTAGGAGACTGAAAACTGTAGCTAGATTACGATTTGCGAAAACAAAACTCTAAATTACTGCCTTTTCATAAAATATCTATAATAATTATTGAAATTATGAACTAATGCATAAAATTTATAAATCAGATAATACGATATGAGCACAAGAGCTACATGCGAAATAGGCTGTGGTAGAGGCCGAGGAAGTGCTCGGGCTGGATCTTCTGCATCGGGTCATATGCCTGCTAGAGAGGCACCAGCGTCACTAGTGACTGAGACGAGGTCTCATGATCGAGCTGCAGGGGAGGATGCTTTGTCCCAAGCAATGTTCCATGTTCTGGAGAGGGTCACCGGAGCAAGTACTGGAACGGTGAACCGTGGATCAATTTCTGAACGAGTTCAGGCTAATAGAGCAGAGATTTTTAGGGGCGTATCTGGCGTAGCCTCGAATGTGGCCGAGTACTGGTTAGAGGCCACGGAGTGAATAATGGATGACTTGGACTGCTCAGTGGAGCAGAAATTGAAGGGAACAGTATCTTTAGTGCGAGACGAGGCTTACCAGTGGTGGTTCACTATGAGAGATGGTACGTCAGATGATCGGTTGACATGGGAACTCTTCAAGACGACCTTTCAGGGAAAGTACGTTGAGGCTAGTTATGTAGACGCCCAGAGGAAAGAGTTCTTAAATATGACCCAGGGGAATAAGTCTGTAGCAGAATACGAGGTGGAGTTCTTGAGATTAAGTTGAGATGCACATGCAATTGTTGCTACTGAATACGAGCGCAGTGTGCATTTTGAGGATGGCCTCAAAGACCAGTTACGTGTGTTAATTGCTCCGTAGAGGGAGTGTGATTTCACCGCTCTGGTCAAAAAAGCTAAGATAGGAGAGGACGTGAAGCGTTCATAGTGCCAAAATTGGGAAAAGGACAGGAATAGATTTAGGAGGGATTCAGGAACTTCGAGTGTTGCAGGAAGGCCTGTTAAGAGAGCTAGGGTGGATGAACTAGTTTGAGCAGTACCGGTTAATATGGTCAGACCACAGGCGTGTGCGGATTGTGGGAAAAGACACCTAGGTGAATGTTGAAGGAGTTCTGGTGCATGCCCGATGTGGGTCCAAGGATCACCGAGTTAGGGATTGCCCTCATAGGCCAGTACAGATGCAAGCTGCAGAGTAGAGGGTTGCTCAGCCAGTGAGAGGTGGTCAGCAACCACCAAGAGACCATGGTCAGGCCAGGGGTGGAAATAGAAATGGACGTGGACGTGGAGCACCAGGCAGAGGTGCTGGAAATACTGAGGCACGAAAGCCAGCATTGGTCTACGCTGCTCGTCGTTGAGAGGATGGTGACACAGCTGATGAAATAGCTAGTACGTTTCTGATTCATAGCATGCCTTATCTTGCTTTGATTGATATTAGGTCTACACATTTATATGTTGCGTACGATGTGTCTGGGATGTTGGGTGTTCAATCTGAGAATACTGTTAGCGAGGTATCTGTAATTAGTCCACTGGGTCACTCGGTTTAGGTAGACAAACTTTTTAGAGATGTGCCCTCAGAAGTACAGGGTAGAACTTTCTCTGCGGATTTAATGGAATTACCATTCAGAGAATTTGATCTCATATTGGGTATGGACTGGCTTGTTAAGCATCGAGTGAACTTGGATTGTGCTGCTAAGCGAATGGTTTTAAAGACTTCGGAGGATGAGGAGGTAGCTATGATTGGTGAGCAAAGGGATTATTTGGCTAATGTTTTCTCAGCATTAAGGGCTGAAAAGTTGGTTCGCAAGGGTTGCGAGGCCTTTCTGGCATATGTGAGTAAATCCGATTCCGTAGGTCCTTCTGTGGATGATGTAAGAACTATCAAGGAATTTCAGGATGTTTTTTTGGATGAGCTTATTGGGTTGCCTCTGAACCGTGAAGTTGAATTTGGAATCGATCTGTTGCCTAGAACGACTTCGGTGTCCATCGCCCCTTATAGGATGGCACCGAAGAAGTTTGTAGAGTTGAAGGCACAGATCCAAGAACTTTTGGATCTAGGATTTATCTGACCGAGTGTGTCCCCGTGGGGAGCACCGGTGTTATTCGTCAAGAAGAAAGATGGGATGATGTGCATGTGTATTGACTACCTTCAGTTGAACAAACTGGCTATTAAGAACAAGTACCCCTTGCCAAGAATCGACGACCTGTTTGATCAACTTAGATGAGCTTCAGTATTCTCCAAGATCGACCTTTATTCTGGATATCATCCATAAGGGTTAAGGAGGCGGATATCTATAAGACAACATTCAGGACTCGATATGGTCACTACGAGTTTTTGGTGATGTCGTTTGGACTTAAGAATGCACTAGCGGCCTTGATGGATCTTATGAACCAGGTATTCCAACCATACCTGGATTAGTTTGTGGTTATCTTTATAGATGATATCTTTGTGTATTCGAAAACCGAGGAGTATCATGATGAGCATCTCCGAACTATTCTTCAAATTCTAAGGGAGAAGTAGCTGTACGCAAAATTCAACAAGTGTGAATTTTGGCTATAAGAGGTGACATTCTTGGGTCATGTTGTTTTTGCTGAGGCGATTAGAGTGGATCCTCGAAAAATTGAAGTTGTTTTGGAGTGGAAGCCACCGAGGACTGTGTTGGAAATTCAAAGTTTTCTAGGTCTAGCAGGGTATTATAGAAGGTTTGTGGAAGGGTTTTCTGTAATTATGGTGCGATTGACGAAGCTACTGAGAAATTGGGTACCACTTATTTGGACTGATAAGCAATAGGGGAGTTTTTAAAAACTGAAGAAAGTTCTGACTGAAGCCCCTGATTTAATATAGCCAGAGTCTGCGAAGGATTTTACGATGTATAGTGATGTGTTGCACATAGGATTGGGTTGTGTACTGATGCAGGAGGGTAAAGTGGTTACTTACACATCACGTCAACTTAAGCCTCTCGAGGCGAATTACTCTACTTATGATCTGGAGTTACCGGCGGTGGTATTTTCACTAAAGATCTGGAGGCACTACTTGTATGGGGAGAAGTGTGTCATATATATGGACCATAAAAGCCTCAAATACCTCCTTACTCAGAAGGAGTTGAACCTTAGGCAATGAAGATGGCTAGAGTTGCTTAAGGATTATGACTGCTCAATTGAATATCATCCGGGTAAGGCTAACGTGGTAGCAGATGCATTGAGCCGTAGGGCTGTATCTGATCTGAGAGTGATGTTCACTCGTCTCAATCTTTACGATGATGGTAGTCTATTAGTTGAACTACAAGTAAGACCGACCTGGACTGAGCAAATTAGGGAAAAGTAGTTATTAGATAAATCACTAGTTTCTCGGTTTCAACAAGTGGAGAATAGTGAGACTTCTGACTTTAGACTGAACAGTGAGGGAGTGTTATGTTTCCGTAGAAGAGTTTGTGTTTCAAAGGACTCTGACCTGAGGCAGTCTATATTGCGAGAGGCGTATGGCGGCCCTTGTGCCATGCATCTTGGTGGAAATAAGTTGTATAGGGATTTGCGTGAGTTGTACTGGTGGCCTGGGCTTAAGCGTGAGGTACCTGAATTTGTGGGTAAGTGTTTGACATGCCAGCAAGTGAAAGCTGAGCATCAACCACCTTCTCGGCTTCTGCAGCCCGTCAAGATTCCACTCTAGAAATGGGAAAGGGTAACCACGGATTTTGTGAGTGGGCTACCCTTGACGCCTTCTAAGAAGGACTTGGTTTGGGTGATTGTGGATAGGCTAACGAAATTTGCTCACTTTATACCAGTCTGAACTGATTATTCAAATCAAAAGTTGGCTAAGTTGTACGTAGCTAAGATAGTGCAACTTCATGGGGTGCCAGTTTCAATCATTTCTGACAGAGACCTTAGGTTCACATCTTGGTTCTGGAAGAAGCTGCATGAGGCTTTGGGTACGTAGTTGGATTTCAGCACTGTTTTCCACCCTCAGACTGATGTACAGTCGGAAAGGGTGATTCAAATATTGGAAGATATGCTAAGAGGTTGTGTTATTAACTTCCGGGGTAGCTGGGAAGATTATTTGCCATTAGCAAAATTTGCATAGAACAATAGTTACCAAGCAAGTATTCAAATGGCACCATATGAGGCGTTGTATGGTTGTAGATGTCGTACGCCTACTTGTTGGACTGAACTGGGTGAATGTTAGGTTTTAGGGCCAGAGTTGGTGGTAGATACGAAGAATAAAGTTAAGTTGATTAGGGATTTAAAGGAAGCATCTGATAGGCAGAAGTCATATGCCTATTTGAAGCGTAAGGAGATTGAGTACTCTGTGGGGGATTTAGTATTCCTAAAAGTCTCACATTGGAAGAAGATCGTAAGATGTGGGAAGAAGGGCAAGTTGAGTCCTCGATTTATCGGGCCCTATTGAGTTCTACAGCAAGTAGGTCTAGTAGAGTATCAACTCGAATTGCCTCCTGACTTGGACCGGATTCACGATGTCTTTCATGTCTCCATGCTGAGGCGATACCGTTTTGATCCCTCACATATAGTAACAGTTGAGGAAATTGAAGTTAAAGCTGATCTGACTTTCGAGGAAGAACTAGTGCAAATTCTGGATCGTGATGTTAAGGTACTGAGAAGAAAATCTGTCCCACTGGTCAAGGTACTCTTGCGTAATCACGGTATAGAGGAAGCTACATGAGAGCCTGAGGAGGCGATGTGTCGACAATACCTTCACTTGTTCTAACCAGGTAAATTTCAGGGTCAAAATTTTTTTAAGGGGGGTAGAGTTGTAACGCCCCAAATTTTAGAGTTTTTGGAAGTTTTGCATAAATTGATATTTGCATGGTTGGGTGTGTTAAATTGATGTTTAGGGTGTGTTTAGGGGGCTTTTGGAAGGCTTGGGTTAAAGTGTAGGAACGTCGGTGCCTCCAAGGCGCAGCGGAAAATTAGAATAATAAAATTTTTCTGGCGATCCATACCATGGATACATGTGTAAGGAACGAATCGGGGTGATAAAGGTTTCGAAATTACCGAAACTTCAATCTGAGTAGACTGCGACGCCAAGGCAACGGGAATCCTGAAGCACTATCGAACCAAGCCGCAACCTTTTCCGATGTCGGCCTCTACGTAGTCCACCCAATTAACAACGAACGATAATATTCCAGAAAACTGTTTTCAGAGATATATTGTTTTGACGGCTGCTAGACCTATATTTAACATAGTTTTGGGATTGCCTATATATTAGCACTTTAGGGTTTTTTACCCTCGCCATATATATAACTCTGTATTAATTGGTATATATTCATAACGAATATTTATTACCATATATAATCCGAATCATAATAGTCATCATTAAAATAAATATAATAACGTTTAACCGAAAATTATAATTACGTTAATTATAATAAAAATTTCGTTAAACTATATTTATTTAAATTTATATATATATGAACCAAAATAATATATTAGAAAATTATGTTCTTGATTATGTGTACAACATCCTTGTACATACAGTATGTTCAATAGTCTGATTGCCCAATTAAATTAATTCTATAATTAATTTAATTCATGTGACAACCAGACATAATACCAACTATGTTTTACACCGTTCATTTCAATCGTAGGGTGTGACCCTATAGATTCTTGTAACGTTAGCAGTAATATTAGAACTATTCTAATATTACAAACAATGAGTGGCATCTAGCAATGCATCATTGCTACCTAAGTTACAAGAAGTCATGATTCGACATAACCTTTTGTGATTAACTCTTCATGCATTAATCCTTAAGTCCAATATCTTTGGAATGGACACAAGTCATGGAATAGTCACACTTGCATAGTCCATCCCATGTTTCTTGATACCTTGAGTAGACTATGATATACAAATAAGTATGACATCTCATATCAACTTATTTGAGCATGGCCATGCATTTCTAGTCTCACTCAATCAAGTGGCCTGAGATATTACTCCTATTATGTAGGAGGGACTTATCCTATATTGATCAACCATATCCCTCTACATAGATTGTGGTATATCCAACATTAGTCTTAATAGAACAACCAATTACGGTGTTCGTTTGACTATATCAAAATATACAACTCACGATGTTGGAATGATAATGATCTCAAGTATGAGGATCATATACATATTAATCACTATGAGTAATATTGTGACAATTACATAATTATCCAAGAAACATACTCATAGTGGGTCAGTCCAATATGTTGTTCTCTAACACACACATTCATGCATTGATTCTGATACTCCATATCAATGACAACTCTTTATCATCAATCAACTACATGTTAGTCTTAATGCATTATTATTGTCCTAGCCAACAATAATACTTGACTAAGGATCTTTTAAGAATACTCATATTATTCTTAGGACATTATTATAAAACAGTTTATTTATGCACACAGAAATGAAACTGAAATAATAATGGCAAAGCCTTATATTAATAAACATGATAAATCAAGTATGTTATCACAACCATCTCGTGATTGATCTTTGGGCATACTCTTACAATCTCCCACTAGCACTAAGAGCAATCACTCATATATCTAATACCAAGTGACTTAGTGTGACGATCATGCTTCTGCTGTGTCAGAGGCTTGGTCAATGGATCAGCAATGTTATCATCTGTAGGTACTCTACATATCTCTACATCTCCTCGATCGATAATCTCTCGAATAAGATGGTAGCGCCTAAGTATATGTTTGGATCGTTGGTGAGATCTAGGTTCTTTAGCTTGTGCGATAGCTCCATTGTTATCACATCGGAGTTCTATAGCATCCGATATGCTAGGCACAACCCCTAGTTCAGTAATGAGCTTTTTGATCCAAACCGCTTCTTTTACTGCCTCACTAGCTGCAATATACTCGGCCTCTGTTGTAGAATCGGCTACTGTACTTTACTTTGAACTCTTCCAGCTCACAGCACCACCATTAAGGCAAAACACAAAACCTGATTGCGATCGAGAATCATCCTTGTCTGTTTGGAAGCTAGCATTAGTGTAACCTTTTACACTTAACTCTTCCTCACCTCCGTATATTAGGAACGTATTCTTAGTTCTTCTTAAGTACTTAAGGATATTCTTGACTGTGATCCAGTGACTTTCACCAGGATCTACTTGGTACCTGCTCGTCATACTTAAGGCATATGAGACATCTGGACGGGTACGTAACATGGCATACATGATAGATCCAATAGCAGAAGCATATGGAATTTTACTCATGCGTTCTCTCTCTTGTGGAGTTGAAGGAGACATTTCCTTCGAGAGTGAAATACCATGTCTCATAGGTAGGAATCCTTTCTTAGATTCTTCCATATTGAACCTTTTCAATACTTTGTCTATGTATGTACTTTGACTTAGACCTAGTAGTCGTCTCGATCTATCTCTATAGATCTTGACTCCTAAGATGTAAGTGGCTTCGCCCAAGTCCTTCATAGAAAAACAACTTCCTAACCAAGTCTTAATAGACTGTAAGGTAGGTATGTCATTTCCCATGATAAGTATGTCATCCACATACAGTACCAAGAATGTGATTATGCTCCCACTAACTTTCTTGTAAACACATGGCTCATCTTCATTTTTGATAAAACCAAACTCTTTGATTGCATCATTAAAACGAAGATTCCAACTTCGAGAAGCTTGCTTTAATCCATAAATGGATCTTTGTAACTTACATATCTTTCTAGCATCCTTTGGATTGACAAAACCTTCAGGTTGTGTCATGTACACATCCTCTTCAAGGTTCCCGTTAAGGAAAGCTGTTTTGACATCCATCTGCCAGATTTCATAATCATGAAATGCAGCTACAGCAAGCAAGATCCTGATGGATTTAAACATAGCTACAGGAGAAAAAGTTTCATCGTAGTCCACACCATGAATTTGACAAAAACCTTTAGCGACTAATCGCCCCTTGTATGTTTGTACATTACCATCCATGTCAGTTTTCTTTTTGAAAACCCACTTGCACCCTATAGGTTTAACTCCTTCGGGTGGGTCAACCAAAGTCCATACTTGGTTTTCATGCATGGAATCCATCTCAGATCTTATGGCCTCGAGCCATTTCTCAGAGTCTGGGCTCGTCACCGCTTCTTGATAAGTCCTAGGCTCATCTTGATCTAAAAGAAGAATGTCACCATGCATTGTAATGAGAAATCCATATCTCTCAGGTGCACGGCGTTCTCTTAAAGATCTACGCGGTGGTTGTGTTTCTACAGCAGTTACTTGTTCCTCAATTTCTTGTGGAATTTGCTGTTGTTCTATCTCTGGTTCGGTGGTATCTTGTGATTCTCGAATTTCTTCAAGTTCAATTTTTCTCCCACTTCCTTTTCTAGAAACAAATTCTCTCTCTAGGAAGACACCAGTCCGAGCAACAAACACTTTGTTCTCAGTGGGATTAAAGAAATAATATCCTTTGGTTTCTTTCGGATACCCCACAAAATTACACCTTTCAGATTTGGGTTCAAGCTTAGTCGACGTCTGACGTTTAACATAAGCTTTGCAACCCCAAATTTTCATAAAAGACATACTGGGACATTTCCCAGTCCACATCTCATATGGCGTCTTTTGAACCGATTTAGATGGAACACGATTTAGTGTGAAAGCAGCTATTTCAAGTGCATGTCCCCAAAGGAAGTCGGTAGATCAGCATGACTCATCATGGACCGAACCATGTCTAACAGAGTTCGATTTCTTCTCTCAGAAACTCCATTCCATTGAGGAGTACCAGGAGGAGTAAGTTGTGAGACAATCCCACATTCCTTCAAAAGATCATCAAACTCTAGGCTCAAATACTCTCCACCACTATCAGATCGAAGTGTCTTGATAGTTTTGCCTAGTTGATTTTGTACTTCATTTTTGAATTCCTTGAACTTTTCAAGGGCCTCAGACTTATGGCACATGAGATAAATATATCCATATCTACATAAATCATCAGTGAAAGTAATGAAGTAGTGAAATCCACCTCTGGCCTGTGTATTTATTGGTCCACATACATCTGAATGTATTAAGCCCAATAAATCACTAGCTCGTTCACTTTTACCAGTAAAAGGAGATTTAGTCATTTTTCCTAATAAGCAAGATTCACATACTTCAAACTGTTCAAAAACAAATGAATCCAAGAGACCATCTTTATGGAGTTTGGATATGCGTTTCTCACTTATATGGCCCAAACGACAATGCCAAAGGTAAGTTTGATTTGATTCATTTATTTTAGATCTTTTAGTATTTATGTTGTAAATGGGATTCATTTGATCTAAAATATAGAGGCCATTAATTAATTGTGCCGAACCATAGAAAACATTATTGAGATAAAAGGAACAACAATTATTCTTAATTATTATCTCAAAACCAATTTTGTCTAAACAAGAAATTGAAATAATGTTTTTAGTCAAACTGGGCACAAAATAACAATCCTCTAAAATTAAACCAAGTCCACTAGGCAAAGATAAAGTATATGTTCCCACAGCTAATGCAGCAACTCTTGCTCCATTTCTAACTCGTAGGTCCACATCTCCTCTAGCCAAAGTCCTACTCCTTTGTAGTCCCTGTACAGAAGTACAAATATAAGAACCATAACCAGTATCTAATACCCAAGAAGTAGTAGTTGATAAATTAATATCAATAACATAAATACCTGAAGCAGACGTTCCGCTTGCTTTGGCTTTCTTGATTTCCTCAAGATAGACAGGGCAGTTCCGCTTCCAATGTCCAGTCACACCACAATGAAAACAGTTTCCTTCCTTAGATACCCCACCTTTAGGTTTCAGTGCAGCCTTTCCTTTTCCAAGATTGGACTTACCTTTGCCCTTGGGCTTTGTCGGGACTTTGGCCTTTCCCTTGCCCTTATTGTTACGGACCATCAGTATGGGCTTGGGTCCAACCTTTTTCATGTTGCCTTCAGCAGTTCGTAACATACTGAGCAATTGTGGTAGAGTCTTGTCAATTTCATTCATATTGAAATTGAGGACAAACTGGCTGTAGCTATCCGGCAACGATTGCAGAATAACATCAGTGGCCAACTCTTGGCCCAATGGAAACCCAAGCTTAGACAGGCTTTCAATATAACCAATCATCTTAAGGACATGAGGTCCTACTGGGCTTCCTTCAGCCAGCTTACATTGGAATAAGGCCTTAGAGATATCGAACCTCTCTTGCCTTGCTTGCCCTTGATATAGTTCTTTCAAGTGCTCGATCATATCATAAGCAACCATATCCTCATGTTGTTTTTGAAGATCAGGATTCATAGTGGCAAGCATAAGACATCCAACGTCTACCATATCATCGAGATGCTTCTTGTAAGCATCTTTATCAGCCCTCGAGGCATTAGCAGGTGGTTCATCAGGAAGTGATTTTTCAATGACATATAATTTTCGTTCTTGTTTGAGGACAATCCTCAAGTTACGGAACCAGTCAAGAAAGTTCAAACCATTCAATTTGTCCTTCTCAAGGACCGATCGCAATGAGAGTGTATTAGTGTTTGCAGCCATAATATATCTACAACAATAAAATATGCGTGGGAATAGATTTACCAAGTTTATATCAATCATTAAAAGGACTTTATTATATGATGTTTCCCACTATTTCAAAATTAATAACCCTCATATATTAATTTCGGAAAGACTTTCTTGAAAGAATTTCTAGTGGGTTAAGGATCCATATTTCACCTCCTCTTAAGTCAGCTTTAGCTTTACTCTCAAGATTATGGTTATTTAGGTAAGCAACACTTGCTAATTACATCATATGTAACTCCTACAATTTGGTGAACAACTTTTGTTCTAATCATCTTATGATATATCCAAATTACTTGCCTCTAGGTTTCTAATCCTATTAGAGTAACCTAGTTAAGTCATTAACCAATTTTTAACCAGCGAATATCACTTGTTTATTCTTCGCGTTTAACCAAGATAAATACTAGTACTTCGCTTTGGCAAAACCTACATAGTATTGATCGAGGCCTTAACGAGGGCATAAATTGGAAGGCCATGTTGACTTAATATTTTAATAGAGGGATTTTATTAGAACGTTACATCTCACTAATTATGGTCTACTTTAGTCCATTTAATCTTTTAATTGATCTCATCAATTAATGGGGTTTATTATTACCAAATTTGCATGCTTTAGACATCCATAGCATCTCATACATGAATAAGTAAAGCAATAAATAAATGCAATAGTTATAGCCCATAAACTATGGTGGTTCAACCCAAGCCAATGGGAGAACCAATAGGGAACCTAAAGGTGTAAGTCGTTTCACAAGCTGTCGATCCACACTAGTCGGCCCATCTTCCTTCTCGTCTAGTCTCCGCAGTAATTTTTTTTACAAATTACAAAATTTAGAAACTCGTTTTACATACGAGGGAGTAAGATGAGAAGAGAAATACAAGAGAATAGTAGTAAGGCACGGCATGCAGGCCGTATTTATAAAATTACAACCTTTTTATGAAATAGGTTAACGGGCTATAACTATGCATTTCAAACACCGTGCATTTAAAAAATAGCAAGTACCATTCAATGTTTTGGTTACGTGACATATTAAAATATCCTTTCAACCCTTTTATGGCCTATTAAGTTTTACTAAAAAACATACTGAAAGATGATGGGGATCTAAAGGCGGTTAGAGGGAGCCCCCGCGGTATGGACCAGGAGCGGCACGAACCGCATACCCCAGTCAAATGAAACCTCATAATTTGATTACTTTTATCAACTGAATCGTGTTTTCAGTATTTTAATCCTTGAGGTTTCATATCGGAACAACTCTTGTTCCACTGGCCAGTAAACTCTTACTGGAAATTGTAAAAATCACTGCTACATCATAACAGACTTGTTAATGTTTACAGTAATAACATAAAACCGAATAGGCCATAACACCATGATTAACATTTAATCACTTATTGAAAGGAACAGTTATTAGATTTCGCTTAAACGATTTAAACAGGAAAAGCAAAATAAAAATAAAACATGTATCTCATACAATTTGCATCACCTAAGTATTTAAACCCGAGTTCGTATCACACAAGTGGCTCTGATACCACTGTAGGAATGCCGGTGCCTCCAAGGCGCAGCGGAAAATTAGAATAATAAAATTTTTCCGGTGATCCATACCATGGATCCATGTGTAAGGAACGAATCGGGGTGATAAAGGTTTCGAAATTACCGAAACTTCAATCTGAGTAGACTGCGACGCCAAGGCAACGGGAATCCTGAAGCACTATCGAACCAAGCCGTAACCTTTTCCGATGTCGGCCTCTACGTAGTCCACCCAATTAACAACGAACGGTAATGTTCCAGAAAACTGTTTTCAGAGATATATTGTTTTGACGGCTGCTAGACCTATATTTAACATAGTTTCGGGATTGCCTATATATTAGCACTTTAGGGTTTTTTACCCTTGCCATATATATAACTCTGTATTAATTGGTATATATTCATAACGAATATTTATTACCATATATAATCTGAATCATAATAGTCATCATTAAAATAAATATAATAACGTTTAACTGAAAATTATAATTACGTTAATTATAATAAAAATTTCAGTAAACTATATTTATTTAAATTTATATATATATGAACCAAAATCATATATTAGAAAATTATGTTCTTGATTATGTGTACAACATCCTTGTACATACAGTATGTTCAATAGTCTGATTGCCCAATTAAATTAATTCTATAATTAATTTAATTCATGTGACAACCAGACACAATACCAACTATGTTTTACACCGTTCATTTCAATCATAGGGTGTGACCCTATAGGTTCTTGTAACGTTAGCAGTAATATTAGAACTATTCTAATATTACAAACAATGAGTGGCATCTAGCAATGCATCATTGCTACCTAAGTTACAAGAAGTCATGATTCGACATAACCTTTTGTGATTAACTCTTCATGCATTAATCCTTAAGTCCAATATCTTTGGAATGGACACAAGTCATGGAATAGTCACACTTGCATAGTCCATCCCATGTTTCTTGATACCTTGAGTAGACTATGATATACAAATAAGTATGACACCTCATATCAACTTATTTGAGCATGGCCATGCATTTCTAGTCTCACTCAATCAAGTGGCCTGAGATATTACTCCTATTATGTAGGAGGGACTTATCCTATATTGATCAACCATATCCCTCTACATAGATTGTGGTATATCCAACATTAGTCTTAATAGTACAACCAATTACGGTGTTCGTTTGACTATATCAAAATATACAACTCATGATGTTGGAATGATAATGATCTCAAGTATGAGGATCATATACATATTAATCACTATGAGTAATATTGTGACAATTACATAATAATCCAAGAAACATACTCATAGTGGGTCAGTCCAATATGTTCTTCTCTAACACACACATTCATGCATTGATTCTGATACTCCATATCAATGACAACTCTTTATCATCAATCAACTACATGTTAGTCTTAATGCATTATTATTGTCCTAGCCAACAATAATACTTGACTAAGGATCTTTTAAGAATACTCATATTATTCTTAGGACATTATTATAAAACAGTTTATTTATGCACACAGAAATGAAACTGAAATAATAATGGCAAAGCCTTATATTAATAAACATGATAAATCAAGTATGTTATCACAACCATCTCGTGATTGATCTTTGGGTATACTCTTACATAAAGCCTAACCCCTGGTAAAATTTTGATTTTTGGGCTTAGGGAAGTAGGGATCTTAGCTCAGAGGGCTTAAGTTTAGTTATTGTTAGTTCATGTCACACAAAGCCTAGTGTTGGAGTGGCAAATGGCGCCACATGTGGGGCTTAGAGGTGGCGTGATTTAGCATGTGGAAGAGCTGAGGTTCGAATCCCCTTAGAGGCGTGATGCGTTTATTTTGCTAGTTAGGGCCGCAAGTGGTGGCCTTGAGTTCAAACTCTTGAGGTGGTGGAGACTTGGTAAGAGTTGACTTGTTAAGAGGAATTTGAATTGAAATTCAAATTCAAAGGTTGAGTAAATCATGGAGCTAATCAAGGAGAGAAATTTGAGGAGAAGATTGTGGAGACTTTCAAGGAGTTGGGTGGAAGGAGAGGTGTAGCCGATTTAGTTTTGATGGAGAAAATTCGGCTAGGTAGTGTTTTTAAGGCATAATTTCGACATTTGGGGAGTAGGTGTCGATTTCCATTGTAGGCTATGTAACACCCGTATCCCGTTTCCATCACCTGAAAGGGTTACGAGACATTATTTTCATACAATCGTATATATACTTTTCAAAACAAAGAATAACCTTTTTAAAACCATATAATCAAATATAATAATATTCAAAATCAAGTGATGTCATATATATATAATATTTGTTTACTTAATAAGAACGCATATTAAATTAACAAAAATAGGTAAATTGAATATTTCATCTATAAATCTTATAAGCATACTAGTTAAATTAAAAGTCATATTTAACTAATTCAAATTGACATATTTATTACCACAAAATAACATTCTAATAATCAATAAAACATAAACAAACTACTATTCATATGGTCACTTTTATAAATGTTAACCAAAAACTCTCCTACTTTGCACACCAAAGATTTTCCTTTTTATCCTATCATTATCAAACCAAAATTTGTTCATGTCACATTTCATTTCATTAAAATCAATAAGGTTATCTAATACAAAATGTATCTAGTAACCGAACTATTAATTAAAAACACATCCAAATCTTGTTATTTTAGCTTCACTTAATTTCATACCATAAGCAAGTATACACATCTACCCAAGTTTCAAACATCATTCAACCATAGTAATGTTTAACTTATAATCCATATTCAAAAACATTAAACCAACCACTTCAAATATAATTCATTATTAGATACATATCTTAGCCGAATATATCAACCACAACCAAGATTATCAATCACATTGTCATTCAACCTTGAAACCATGAAATCAAATTCACCAACCACATTCAACATACTGCACTTTTAAATATTGCATATTTTCATTTAACTTACTTCACATATCAGCCATTTTCGCGTGGCTATAAGCACATATTCATACATATCCAAAATTAAACATGATCATAGTAAAGTTTAGACTACACATGCCATAAGTTCGCCATTAAAACATTTACCACATAAGTATTGATAATTAAGCGATAGTGTGGATGATTTCACGATGATCCCCAAGCACGTAACTACTTCCAAATGAGCTATAAAACAATTATAAAAACATAAACACCAATTAAGCTAATTTAGCTTAGTAAGCCCAAGCAAATTAAACATATAAATCATTTTATTATCTTATATACTTAATGATTTCAAATAGATAATCCCACATATAATCCTAAACTTTCAATCACATACATATAAAATAAAACGTATAACTTCACTGAAAAACTTCTTTTGGCTGAATTACATGTTGCCTTGTCTTTATAATATGAACTTCATAGTTAATTTGTCTTATGCATTTAAATTAACATACGTAACTATAAAAATAATTCCATTTCTTATACTTTAGCATTTCATCTATAAATTTAAACATATATATATATATATTCTTAAAAGCCGAATACAAATGTTTCACACATAACATATATATATACACATCAACATTATTAATTCCTTCTCATCAAGCATTATAAAGACAATTTATCCCATTTCAAGTAGATAAACATTTATTATGTACCTGATCATCTTATCTCGTTTAATGAGTTTAATTTTCACGTCGTCGTAAAATATCGAAAACTTAAACTTTCCATAATTCACCGGCGCTAAGCCTGCTACGTTTAAACTTGAATTCACACTGGCATAAAGCTAGCTGGGCTCGAGGCCTGACTTATATACACTGACAATAAGCCTGCTAGGCGTAAAGCCCGATTTCTATGCACCAGCATTAAGCCTGCTAGGCGTAAAGCCCGATCATATATGATACATAATCAACTCATACACAACTTCACTTATAACAAATTCAAATACCACATAATATTCATATAAACCCTTTAATATCACAACTTAGTCCAAATAAGTTCTAACATACTACTTCTAACAACCTCACATTCAGCCATCATCCACCCTTAACATATATTTTCAAAATTAATATTTAAAACAAATTTCCATTCAAAATAAAGATGTTTAATTGCTTAAAAACTTACCTCGAGTATCGACAAACGACGTAACCCGACTATCCGTCTATTTTTGTTTTTCCCAATTCGAATATGATTTTCTCCTTTCTTGATCTAGATTGATTTAAATTAAACTTATTTAATCAATTATTCAATCCAATTTACTCAAAAACGCATAAATAGGCAAATTACATTTTTGCCCCAAACATTTTGTACATTTAGCAATTAAGTCCAAAATTATCAAAACACAAAACAAACATGATTCATTCACTCTAAGCTATAGCCGAATACTCTCTATGCTCTTATAAGTCCTTATAATTAATTTATTCCACAATTTAGCCCCTCTATTTACCATTTTTGTAATTCATGAAAATTGCCATTATAAATTTAATAATCTAAGACATATCTTCATTTTAACAACATCAAGCACAAAATTCACCAAGATATCAACAATGGCAAAACTCAAAATATACATTAATATCAAAAATTCGAGTATGGGTCAGATAGTATATGAAGCAACGATCTCAAAAACATAAAAATTATCAAAAACCAGAATGAAAACATACCCAGATTGAGTTTAGAAGATAACCGAATGCCCAAACTTTTTCTTTTTCTTGTTATGAGTGTATTCGGCTTTCACAAAATGAATAATGAAGATTTGTTTTATTTTATTATAATAAACCACATACGAAAATCATAAATGACCATTATCACCTTTATAATATAATTTATAAACTTTATAAGTGATGGTCATAAACGTCCACCTATTTTATTATGGTATAATGTCCATATAATTGCTCCATATTATTAAACCATAATCAATTCGGCTATATGAATTTAAACCATCAAATTTCCATTTTCTTACAATTAAATCCTTTTATCAAATTAGTTATTCAAATAGCGAAATTTAAACACAAAAATTTCACACATGCAAATTCACAAGATTTTAACACATAAAATAATATAAAAGTATTTTAATTTTTTCTGACTCAGATTCGTGGTCCCGAAACCACTTTTCCGTTTAGGGTTGAATTCGGGCTATTATAGGCTATTTTCGGATTTTACACTTTTGTTCCTAGTGCCAATATCTTGAGTAGTTTTCATGCGGCTTTGAGATTTTCTACTTTTGGTGCCGATTTTGTTTTAGTTCATGTGTGCTGAACCTTATTTGTTCACCTCTTATTTTGTTTGAACAAAGTTTCACATCTCCTTTTTTTCCCATTCACTTTCTTTTCCTATTTCCTTTTCATCTCGCCTTCTCTGGTTGAATCTCATTGTTCTTTTCTTTCATTCTTGTAAGCCAATTGTCGAACCTAATCTCTCTCTAGTATCCCATTCTCTTTTGCTTCACACAAATTTCTTGTTTCCCGAACCTTTTGTTCTTTATTTTATTTTGATCGTACACCCTTCATTGGCCGAACTTCAATTCTTCTTTCTCCACTTGTTTTTTTATCAGCCGATCATTTTTCCCCTTCATTTTATTTGTAATTTCTATCAATTCCTCCTCCATAGCCGAATATTCCTTTGTCCCTCTTCTAACTCGGTGTTCGTTTCTTTATCTGTCGTGAAGGGGTAAGTATTGTTTCTCTATTTCTTTATAAGTCAAATTGTCTCAGTTTCTTGGAGTAGCGATTTTGATTCTTCTTTTGTTAGAATTCGCGGGGAGGGGGTGATTGTTGAAGCGATCTTTTCAATCTATTAAAGGAGTGTGTGACCCAACACCCTAGGTAAGTCGAATTTCTCACTCTTTCTCCTATATCAATCGGTTGTTGACCATTTCTTTTGATCATCTCTCCCTTTTTGACAGCTCTGTGTTGGATTTTGTAGATGTGTTTTGTTATTCAATCTCCCTAGAACTGGAGGCTTGGTTAGGGATAATAAAGTAGGCTAAATCATTCTAGCAGTGTTAGTTAAGGTAAGTACTTGGTCTTGCGTTCTTTTGGGGATTACAAATGGTTCATAGGAATTAGATCCCATGGCGGTTAATTAACAATGTGCGTTGTTTGGGTTTAGGTATTGTGCGAAGAGTAACTTGCGTTCGTAAAGCAGGTGTGTAACTACAACCACCAGTAACGTAGATCGGCAAATGTTGAAAAGCCGAAATGCCAAAATGCCGGCATTTCGAGGTCTTACGGGCGTGAGAACGCTTGCGGGTAGATTCAAACCCATAAACTGTGGGCAATAGGCTGTAAAGGCGATTGTGCCCGTTTTTGTGCACTTGGACTGTTCTGGGCCTCAATGGGCCGGAACAGGCCCAATGGGCCAAAATAGGCCTAATGGGCCTACGGGCCTATATGGGTAAAATATTCACTAAATGATAATTGGTATGATAGATGTTAAGATTTGTGATACCGTGCGTAAAATTGGACTGAGCGGGCAAAACGAGCGTGTAGGCCCACCTGGGTCCATTAGGGGTTTTGGGCCCGTAAACCCTGTTTGATCATTTAGACTTTTTAAGTTGCTTGGTGCGACGTTAGACCGGTTATGAGGTCGTATTAGGTGTCGAGATAGCGAAACTTAGTAAAATGACAAAAATACCCCTAGAGGGTAAAATTACCATTTTACCCTTAACTGCCCAAAATGCTGATATACCCTTAAAAATAGGTTGTTCGATATATGTTTGATTGTATTCGTATTTGTTAATATGTATGCATGTTATATGTAGTTCTGTTAGTCTGCATGGGGTTGGGTTTGATATCGGAGGAAGTTCTGTATAGTGGCACTGCCACGTATTCTGGATAGTGGCTTAGCCACGTGTTCTGTATCTAATGGCTCGGCCATGATATCTGTTATTAGTAGCTTGGCTGCGTATTGGTGTGTGGGCTGTGTGGGTTGAGTTATTCCCCACATGGTGTGATGGGCTGGTACGGGTGGTGTGATGGTTGGACTGGGTTGGGTTTTTTTTCATACTGTTCTATTCTGCATCCGTAATGGGCTTAGGCCCACTCTTGGGCCCACTCTGTTTCTGAATAGGGCCAAGGCCCGGACTGATCTATTTCTGAATAAGGCTTCGGCCTTGTTTGATTTGTATGTCAGATCTCTATTATTAGTTGGGGAAGTTATGCACTGAGTTTTCGCAAACTCACCTTTTATTTTATATCTGTAGGTAACCCCCAGCCATAGACGATTTGGAGCTACGAGGGACTCGGGGTGGCCACATGCTTTCTGCTTTTGATTTTGCTTTAATTTTTAAATAATTATTATTTGAGGTTTATGTTATATAATGTGGCCATTATGAGGTTTTTGTTTTATTTTCTTTATTTGGGTTAATTTATCATTACAATTAGTAAAGTAATTTAAAACGGGTTTTCAAAATTAATAACCAACGTTTTTGAGTAATGTTTTCAAAAAGGTTGAAGAGCTTTTGTAACTCCAAGTAACTGAACATAATAAATAAAGCTATCATTTCTTCTAAAACATTTCCAAACTTATAAAAACAGTTTTAACCTAAAATCGTTCAACGTTCCAAAGCAAACGAGGCTTTTAAAATAGGATAAACTTTTAAATAGTCCGATCACGAATGAAACTTCCATGTGACACACTAGATCTGGCCGTAACGTCCAAGTCGGGTTTGGGGTGTGACAAAATTCCTATGATGGTTTTGTTTTCTTCTGTTGATTGTAATATGTTTCACCGTATTTGATGTTTTTGCTCGTTGAAATAATTATTTAACTCACACTGAGGTTTTCATAAGCTTATCCCCCAATAGTGTTTAACTTTTCAAGTAAACCTCAAAATTAGGACCGGACTTGGCGTTCGAAGAATCACCTTGGACCTTGGATTATTATTTTTAATTAAGTATTATTAAGTCTTTATTGGTTTTGGCTTGTAATTTTTCATTATTTCTTGTCTGTGGCTTGGTAAATTTTCTTTTAGGGATTTTTGCACGCATGGATTACTCAAGCATACTAACCGGATAATGCATTATATTGACCTTAAGTAAAACTTAATATTGTTCCCTAGTTTCTACTGCATTGCAAAGGAGTCGTTTTTGAAAAAATAAATCGATAACGCAACTAATTTTCCAAAATGACTAGAGAAATGGTTTTTTGCTACATTAGTTTAACATTGATTTTTTTATTAAAGAGGAGCGACAAGCAAACGGTTTTTGTAAATCAACATTGTTATCAATAAAATGAATCCTAAGCATACTTGACCTAATGAATGAATGCTTTTAAGCTAACTCAAAGTACAACTATGGTTTTCTTTAAAATGAGTTTATTTAAAGTTTTAAAAAGTAGCTTAAGTTAGCTTAGCCATTTTAGTGGCAAATGTAGCCTTCTCAATCTAGCTATAATGTCTAGGCTCGGTTTGGGAGGTTACACATATACAAAAAAAAAAAAGAGAGAGAAGAGATTCTTGATTATTTTGACCATGTTGTTGATATTGGCATAGATAACGATACTAAGATTAATTATATAAAAGCAAAGCTTTTTGAATTGAGGGATGATTTGTTAAATTGGAATGACAATGCTGAAGGTAGCCCTATAATACAAAATCTTACAATAGTTAATGATGGTGTCCCTATAACACAAAATCTTGATGTTGTTTGAACTTGAGGAAGGCCACATACAAATCAATTGAGGTCTATATGAAGGTAAATACAACTGACAGGGAATCTTTAGAGGTTGGCACAAAGGTAAAGGCTTGTTTTAAATATGTTATTGAGATTATTAGTTTGTTTTTTTAGTTTAAGGTAGTTGTGCATATGCAATTAGTTGTATGTGATAAGATTTAGAAACAATATTAAGAATATGCATAGAAAACTGAACAACAAGAATATTACTAATAATAGGGATGAATTATGAATCATGCATTAAGGCTTCTCTAACAACTCTAGAGATTGTTAAGAAAAACATGGAGAGCTTCATTACCTTTAATGATGAAGTTAGAAAATTCATGCAAAGAATCATCAAAGGCATGAGTAATGAATACGTGAACCCTATTATGCTTCGTGTGTATCCATTAACTAAAATGGATGACATGTTTTTGAACTAGAGTATGACATGTTTTCACACTTAAATAATATCAAAATTGGCTAAAAACACATGATCCAAAAAGTAAAATATTGTGAGTAACAGGTTGACACTAAGCCTTTATACCAACTAGAAAAAAGATTAAAAAATATTATTTTAATCTTAATCACAAGATATGGGTACAAATAAGTAAAAACTTTGTTCTAAAATGTACAATTAATCAAGGATTCGAAATTTTTTATGTTCAATATATATTTTCTTATTGAATGAAAAGAAAAAACTTCCTAGAATGACAAATACAAAACAACAACTTTCTCAAATCTCAAACAAAAAATTGTAAACACAATAATAAATAAATCATTAACAATTTTTACAAATAGTCACACCGATAATGAAACTTGCAATAAAAGTATACATCATGTAACACCTTCACTTGACCTGATCACTAGATCTGAGTACAAGTGTCACAACTGAATCATGTTTTGGTTCTTGCAAGGGTTTCACTAATTTAAAACGAACTGTAATACTCAACTACATATCTATCTATGTGCACCATTCTTTAATGAAAAAAATTTTAATTAAAATATAATATATTTTTGACAACTTCAGATTTTAATAGAACTACATCAATACATTATGTTTTCCCTCACGGCAAAGCTCCTAAAGGTACCCCTTTCTATGTGCATGCATTGTCTTTTAATAATTCCTTGATTCCACACGATTTGGCTTGGTCCCTCATTAAGTTCCTTATCCCACAGATCCTATAACCACAAGTAAAAAATTTGTAAGTTTCGAGGAACTTTGTGAGCTTCTATGTTACACCAAAACATACCTCCACCTTGCTGGAGGATTTAAATAAATAATACTAAAATACAAATAAACTCCCTGCTGATATAGGGAAAATTTCCCAAACCGATCCACGTTTTTCGATTTATTTTAGGACCTGTCTGTCGGCAAGTAGGTCCGTAAGTACTCCTTTCTTGAACTATCTGATTTCTAACTTTATGATTTCCCGAATGGCTCCTCATACTCGAGAGCTACACCCTCCCTATGATTGTCTTATCTCTCATTCTTAGCTCAATGTGAATTGTTTCATTCCTCCATCATGCTCGGTTAGTACGGCCTTCCGGCTTGCCCTCTTTAAGGCTCATGGCGAGTCTTATAAATCTATTTAATCATGGTGGACTCTCTCTTCCCTTATCTTAATTCTATACTACCTACTCATCTTTCAAACGTTGATATGTCAAACAAGGGCTTACGCCACCTTGGTGAACTAAATCTTGCTTAGTTTAGGTAGTGGTCAGATTACTCATTGTAATCCTTCAATGTCTCATTACTTTACCTTTTGGTGTTGTACGCCCTTCTACTTTAGACCACTATGGCCTTTAGTACTTCGCTAAATGCCGCTGAGTGGCCATCTAAGATCCTTCTTTCTCGTTTATACTACATTCGCACATAACTTACCATTTGGATGTTATTTCCTCAAGAGGTCCCTTTTAAGTGGAATAGTCTTGACAGACATATCTGTCATCTCGTGCAACCTTCATCATCATCAGGTTCTATCTAACCCTTTCTTTCCTTAAGGATTAACATACGTACGTTTGACCAACCACTAGTGTAATAGCTCGTTTTAGGGTCAAATCAAAACAGTGGTTTCAGAACCGCAAATCTGAAGTAAAAATATTTATTGTGATATTATTTTATGGCCTACAGTATGATTAAATGATTATGTGAAAATTTCATTAAGAAATTTTATCGATAGGGTGTCCAATTTGACTAATAGAACTAAATTGCAATACGAGTAAGATATGTGTTCTAGAAGCTATGGGTGTTTATTTGTAATGAATTTTTGAATTGGAAGTCTTTAAATGGTAATTAGACTATTATACTTTGAGATGGACAAAAAATGGAAATGGTTAGGAGAAATTTTAAAGTGTGGCATTAAGGGCATTTTGGTCATTTGGCAAATAAAAACAAAATAAAACAAAGAAAAGATGTTCATCTTCTCAATTTCATCCCCCATAGCTGAAATTTCAAGGGTCTCCATAGCTAGGGTTTTGGCCACTTTTAAGCTCGATTGTAAGTACGTCTTTGTCCCTTTTTTAATGATTTTTATGTTTTTGAGATCCTTGTAACCTAATCTAACTTTTCCAAGGACTATTTTGAAGTATTATCAAGGTTTAAAATTTTACCCATGTTAAACATTCAAGTATTTTGATTTCTAATGGTAGAAAATGTATGTTAGTTGTAAGATAAACGACTTTTAGTAAGTGATTTCATGTAAAAATGTCAAAAAGGACTTATTTGTACAAGTTGTAAAATGTGTGTAGAAAATGTGGATAAATGAAAAATGTGGGCTATTATGAGTGTGAAAAAGGTTCGGCTAGGTTTGGGTAATGAAGAAATTGAAATAAATTCATTTTACAAGCCTAGGGACTATAGTGTAAAAAATTGGAAAGTTAGGGGAAAAAATGTAATTTTTCCATAATATGATTTTTGGGCTTAATTGAATAATGTGAGTACTAAATGACTCGAATTGGTTTTAATAGATCAAGAAAAATGAGGTTCAAACCTAGATCGGGGGAAAAATAATGTATGTGACTATTAGGTCCATTGCATTATTTTGTATCGAGGTAAGTTCGTATGTAAATAATATATTATTATATTATATTTAAATGCTTTAATATTGCATGAATTGTATGGTTGACTTTTCGAAAGCATTCGACAAAGTCTCGACAAGCGATAAATTTCGGTTCAGCCTTAAGAATAGAATAGGATACGAGTGACATGTCACTAGAGACCCATGTGCATATATATATATATATATATATATGTGTTTATGTGATCCAGGTGCTAGTCTTGTATGTCCTACCAGTGGCTGGGTATTCCAGTATATGTTACGGATACCTGACGACTTGTGTGAGTAGCACTATGTAGCTACGTTCCGACTGGCAGCTTGTTTGATAAGGCTCGTGAATAGCTCAAGAGCGAGCCTATAAGTATTATGAGATATAAGGTAGCTTTGGCTACAAATATGGAATTTAGGTGAAATATGTAACACCCCAAACCTGGCCTGGACGTTAGGACCAGATCTGGTGTGTCACATGAGCCTATAACTAAGTTTAAGACCTTTTGCTTGTTGTGACTTAGGTGATATTAAAATAGCAAGTTTGTGAAAAGTCATTTTGATAAGTGTTTAGATTATCCAGTCATTGAAACTTGTTGAGTTTTGAAAACGTTCTTAAGAATTTGAAAACCCGCGCAGCCTATAACTAGCAGTTTTGATAAAATATGAATTTAACCATTACTAAAACAAAACCAATAAAGAAATTTAAATAGCGGTTTTATTACAATTAAAACCCCAAAAAATAGCATAATAAAATACTTAAAAGGAAAAAGAAAATCGAATTTGCAGATGCGGTGGCCACTCCAAATCTCTCACAGCTCCAAGCCCACTATGGTTGAGGGTTACCTGCAGAGATGAAATTAAGGAGTGAGTTTGACAACTCAGTGTGTAACATAATCTCAACCATAGGCCAAAACAGATCAAGCCTCAGATTCATCCATAACACCCCCGTACCAGCCTTACACCATGTGGGGAGACTACTCGACCCACCCAATCGCTACGCACCACAGAAATTTGCAGCGAGGCTGCCAGATATTGTAACGAGGTCACCAGATACAAATATTGTGGCGAGGCCACCAGAACAGATATATATGTGGCGAGGCCACCAGAACAGATATATATACGTGGCGAGGCCACCAGATTGCAGCGAGGCTGCCAGAACAGATATATATGTAGCGAGGCCACCAGATTGCAGCGAGGCTACCAGAACGCTTCCTCCATCATAAACCCAAACCCCATGCAACAAGCATACATGCTATAACATATAACATACAGAATCACATGCATCAGATATATACATATATTATGAGATATGACATGTAGAAACAGAAAATCATACATTTCATATAGAATTTACCTTAGGGGTATAAAGGTCATTTTACACTTAGGGGTAAAATGGTAATTTTCCATACTTAGGGGTATTTTAGTCTTTTTACCAATTTTTAGGGTTTTTATGCAAGTCCAAGTAATTACTAATCCATTAGTGTCTACAGAAGTCCTTTTAACCTTAGTTTCCAATTTTACCCTTTTTTGCCCAAAAATCCCCTAATGAGCCTTACTAGATCCATTATCGTCTTAAGCCCGTTAAAACCAAATTTTAATGTTCAGATTGTTAACTTAACCGGTTTATTCTCAACATACCGCCAGAATGCTTTTAATGACAATTTTATTGATATGGGCTCGGAAGCCCGTTGGGCCCACCTTTGGCCCACTCAAGCCCAACTTACCGAAATGCTCAGAATCGCACCTTCTACAATTCTGTCACCATCGAATCTAAAGTTGACCCTAATAGTGTAAACGATTACACAGAGATTCCATAAGACCGAGTTTTCGGTCACTTTCGGTCATTTGTCGGTCACTTTTGGTCATTACGGCCGTTGCCGTCCTAGTCTATAGCAGGAGTATGTTACACACCTGTTAATGGATAAAGTGTCGACGAGATCCACGTACGAAAGCCCTATAGTTCATCACTATAGTGTTAGTCTAACAATCGACAATCATTAAGCCATAATCCCCTAATCATAATCGGCCAACATGGTCTAAGTCATTGAAATCTTACCTTCTTTGCCGAAAAGTGACCTAGATCCTGCTGCCCAGTAATGGTTAGCCCTCCAAATCCTTAGTTGCCCCACTCCTTGATCACCCTAACGCAACAAAATAAGAGAAAGAGGCCACCAAGCCCCTAGTCACTAACGTTAGCCTTCCCCAAAGGGGTTTCGGCTTCTTGCCTTAAACCTGAAAAATAACGAGATAGGACAACGAAATACTTACCAATCTAAGTCCCAAACCACAACCGTTTTACTTGTAACAACGAGAAAGAAAGAGTGTTGCAAAGAGCTTAAACACAAGAGGGTTCGGCTATAGAGTTATGAGAGATGTTGACAACAGAAAAGAAAGAAGAAAAGAAGTAAGAGACCAGAGAGCAATCGGCACTGAAAGTAAGAGAAGAAGAGTTGAGTTGACAGGGAGAAGATAGATTCGGCTAGCAGAAGGATGGTGGTAAGGGGTCAGTTTATGGTTTGAGAAGAAGAGAAGAAAAGAGATGAGAATGGAAAAGAAAAAAAAAGAGGTGTTTTAGTCGAATGAAGATTCGGCAACAAGGGTGGAATAGGGTTCGGCTACTAGGTTTGATGGAAGGAGCAAAGCGGCAAAAAGATACCTAATAGGCTATGTAAAAATTGACAAAAGAGGGAAGCTTACTCACTTAGAGAAATCGGCACCAAAACATAAAAGAAACTAAGGGAATTCGGCACCACTCACACCTAATTGCCGAAAGTTCTATGCCTAGCCTTGTTTGCCGATTTGCACCATAGAGTGTCCCTTGGCCGGCCACTTTCATTCAAATTCAAAAGTCCTTAATTTTCTCCTTGATTTGCTCATTTGACCGATTCAAATTTCCTCCTAAGCAGAGTTTAACTCTACTTCAAATTCTTACCTGCTTCCTGCACAAAAATAAAACACCACCTTGCATACTTAGGGGCTTGAACCTTGGACCTCCAAGCACTCTTAGGTGCCACTTTTATAGCTCCTAAGTGGCGTCATATTGCCACTCCACCACTAGCTAGTTTATGCTTTATTTCACAGATATTTTCTTATAACACCTACCTTCCAGAGACCCTATCTCCTAAGTCAAAAATACAAAATTTTGCCGAGCTTCTAACCAATACATGGGCCTTCCATAGGCCCATTAACACTCCCCAAACATGCATTACATACCCAAACACTAGAGTTAAACATTTTATCTGATAAAGAACAATCTAAGAGAAACTCGAAAATTAGGGCGTTACAACTCTACCCTCCTTAAAGAAATTTCGTCCTCGAAATTTACCTTATCCAAACAAATGGGGATATCGCTGACGCATTGCCTCCTCTGGTTCCCAAGTAGCTTCCTCTCTGCCATGATTACACCAAAGTACCTTTACCAATGGGACTGATTTTCTCCTTAGAACCTTCACGTCTCGATCCAGAATCTGCACAGGCTCCTCCTCGAAAGTCAAATCAGGCTGTACTTCCACCTCTGTAACTAGTAGAATATGGGTAGGGTTAGAACGATATCGTCTTAGCATGGATATGTGAAACACATCATGGATTCTATTTAGCTCTGGAGGTAATTCCAACTGATACGCTACCGGACCTACTCGCTTAAGAACTCGATAAGGCCCAATAAACCATGGACTTAGCTTGCCTTTCCTACCAAATCTTAGTATCTTCTTCCAAGGCGAAACCTTCAGAAAGACCATGTCACCCACTGAGTATTCAATCGCCTTATGCTTCAAATCTGCGTAAGACTTCTACCGATCAGATGCCTCTTTTAACCGATCCCTAATCACCTTGACCTTCTCTTCAGCCTCTGCTACCAATTTAGGTCCAAGAACTTACCGCTCGCCCAATTTGGTCCAACAGCTAGGTGAACGACACTTACGCCCATACAGTGCCTCATAAGGTGCCATACGGATGCTAGCCTGATAACTGTTATTATACGCAAACTCTGCTAACGGAAGATAATCCTCCCAACTGCCTCGAAAGTCGATAACACATCCCCTCAACATGTCTTCCAGAATCTGAATAACCCTTTCTGATTGACCATCAGTTTGAGGATGAAAAGTTGTGCTAAAGTTTAGTCGCGTTCCCAACGCCTCATGCAACTTTTGCCAAAACCGAGATGTGAATCTAGGATCTCGATCAGAAATAATAGACACTGGCACCCCATGCAGTCGGACAATCTGGTTGACATATAATTTGGCTAACTTCTGAAGGGGATAATCAGTACGTACAGGGATGAAATGAGTAGATTTAGTCAACCTATCCACAATCACCCAAATCGAGTCCTTCTTCGATGGCGTCAAGGGCAACCCACTTACAAAATCCATGGTCACCATCTCCCACTTCCAAAGTGGTACTTTCACTGGTTGCAATAGTCCGGAAGGTAACTGGTGTTCAACTTTCACTTGCTGGCAGGTCAGACATTTTCCGACAAATTCCGTTACCTCACGCTTTAACCCAGGCTAGCAATACAACTCCTTTAAGTGATGATACATCTTATTACCTCCAGGATGCATAGCACACAATCCTTTATGAGCTTCATTCAGAATTGCTTGCCTCAAATTAGAATCCTTCGGGATGCAAACTCTACCTCGGAAACATAGAACTCCTTCACTGTTAAGTCCAAACTCAGACGTATTCCCATCCTTAATCTGCTGAAATCGAGAAACCAGAGACTCATCCCTCGACTGTTTTTCCTTAATCTCATCCACCCTGGTTGACCTTACTTGCAGTTCTGCTAACAGACTACCGTCATCATATAGACTCAATCGAGCAAACATCGCTCTCAGATCAGATACAGTTCTACGACTTAGGGCATCAGCCACCACATTAGCTTTGCCTGGATGATACTCGATTGCACAATCATAATCCTTAAGCAACTCTAACCATCTCCGTTGCCTAAGGTTCAGCTCCTTCTGAGTCAGCAAGTACTTAAGACTCTTATGATCTGTGTATATAATACACCTTTCTCCATACAGGTAATGTCTCCAAATCTTAAGGGCAAAGATTACTGCCGCCAACTCCAGATCATGGGTAGGTAGTTCACTTCATGAGGTTTAAGCTGCCGCGATGCATATGCAACCACTTTACCTTCTTGCATAAGCACACAGCCTAACCCAACATGTGATGCGTCACTGTACACGGTAAAATCCTTTCTAGACTCTGGCTGAATCAATATAGGTGCCTCGGTTAGAACCTTCTTCAGTTTCTCAAAAGCTTCCTGCTGCTGCTCGGTCCAAATAAATGGTACTTCTTTTCTTATGAGTTTTGTCAACGGTGTTGCCATCACAGAAAATCCTTCCATGAACCTTCTATAGTACCCAGCTAAACCCAGAAAACTTTAAATTTCCGCCACTGATTTTGGTGGTTTCCATTCCAGAATTGCTTCAATCTTTCGAGGGTCCACCTTAATCCCCTCAGCAGAAACAACATGCCCCAAGAAAGTTACCTCCCTCAACCAGAACTCACACTTACTGAATTTCGCATAAAGCTCCTTTTCCCTTAACACTTGCAGCACCACACGGAGATGCTCATCATGCTTCTCCTCAGATTCTGAATAGACCAAAATATCGTCGATAAAGACGACTACAAAATGGTCCAAGTATGGCTGAAACACTCGATTCATCAGATCCATAAATGCTGCAGGTGCATTGGTCAGCCCAAATGGCATAACCAAGAACTCATAGTGACCATACCGAGTTCTGAATGCTGTCTTGTGAATATCCACCTCTTTCACCCTTAACTAATGATATCCAGATCGAAGGTCAATTTTAGAAAATACTGAAGCTCCTCTAAGTTGGTTAAACAAGTCATCGATTCTTGGCAACAGGTACTTATTCTTAATCGTCAATTTGTTCAACTGCCGATAATCGATGCACATTCGCATTGACCCATCTTTCTTCTTCACGAACAACACTGGTGCTCCCCACGGAGACACACTTGGCCTAACAAAGCCCCTATCCAACAGTTCTTGAATTTGAGCTTTCAGCTCAACCAACTCCTTCGGTGCCATTCTATAAGGTGCAATGGACACCGGTGCCGTACCAGGAAACAAGTCGATCCCAAACTCAACCTCTCGATTCGGAGGTAATACTGGAAGCTCTTCAGGAAACACATCTTGAAAATCTTTAACGGTTCTAACTCTATCCACAGTCAGTTCCTCTATTTCTGCTTGACTTATGAATGCCAAATAAGCCTCGCATCCTTTTCGAATCCACTTTTCGGCTCTCAAAGCCGACACCACATTAGACAGATAATCTCTACGCTCACCTATCACCATAACCTCCTCATCCTCTGCGGTCTTTAACCTCATTCACTTTGCAGCACAATCCAGAGTAGCCCTATGCTTAACAAGCCAATCCATTCCCAAGATAAGATCAAATTCTCCGAAAGGTAGCTCCATCAAGTCTCCAGAAAAGATTTTTCCTTGAGTCTCTATAGGCACGTCTCTATATAGTTTGTCTACCCTAACCGAGTGACCCAAAGGGCTTAGTACAGATACCCCACTCACTGTCTCCTTAGAGCGCACACCCAGCAACCCAGATATGGCACATGCAACATAAGAATGGGTAGATCCAACATCTATCAACGCAGTGTATGGCATACCAGAAATAAAAAACGTACCGATTATGACGTCAGGAGCATCACCCTCCTCTCAGCGACGAGCTGTATACACCAACGCTGGCTGATGAGCCTCAGCAAAACCAGTACCTCTGCCAGGTGCTCCTCGTCCCCGACCATTACCATTTCTACCTCTACCTTGTCTACGGCCCCTCGGAGCTGGTAGTCCACCCCTCATTGGTTGAGCAGCCCTCTGATCCATAACTTGTCCCTGATCTGGTTCTTCGGGATAGTCCTTAACCCTATGCTCCATCGATCCACATCGAAAACAAGCTCCAGAACGTTTCCGACACTCGCCCATATGTACCTTACCACAACTCCTACAACCCTGTGGTCGAACAGTGTTCATGGGTACTGCTCGCACTGGCTCCGCCATTATTGCCCTCTTAACATTCCTGTTGGCCCCACTTGATGGTCCAGAATCCCTCCAGAACCGATTCTTATCTTTTTCGCAATTTTGTCTTTCTGTCCATTTTACTTCTTCAGCTATCTTAGCTTTCTCAACCAAAGCAGCAAAGTTACGCTCCTTTTGCGGAGCAATCAGCACCCTCAGTTCATCCCTCAGACCATCCTCAAAGCGCACGCTACGCTCATATTCAGTAGCAACTATCCCAGAAGCATATCAGCTCAGTCTCAGAAACTCAGCCTCGTACTCAGATACTGTCCTACCTCCCTGAACCAAATTCAAGAATTCCTTCCGGCGGGCGTCCACATAGCTAGCCCTAACATATTTCCCCTTAAAGGCTGTCTTAAACAGCTCCAAGTTACCTCACCAGTTGAAGTTCCATCTCTTACTGTGAGCCACCACTGATAGGCTTCATCTCTAAGCAACGATACAGCTCCCTTCAGCTTCTGCTCCACGGAGCAGTCCAGATCATCCATGATTCGCTCTGTGGCCTCCAACCAATACTCAGCCATATTTGGGGCTGCACTAGACACGCCCCTAAAGAACTCTACTCCATTAGCCCGGAGTCGTTCAGAGATAGATCCCCGGAATCCATTACCGGTACTTGTCCCAGCAACCCTTTCTAGAACTCGTAGCATTGCTTGCGATAGGGCGTCATCCCCTACACCCCGATCATGCGACTCTACTTCCGTTACCGGTGGTATCGGTACATCAGCTACTGGCACATGACCCGAAGATGAAGATTCAGCTTGTGTACTACCTCGGCCATGTCCCCGGCCCTTACCACGAGCTGCTCGTGTACTCATTTCGTATTATCTGTTTTAGAAATTTTATGAGTCAGATTAATATTCCGGTGTTTATTACAGATGTCTTATGAATAAGTAGAATTTCAGAGTTTGTTTTTTTTCGCGGTCGCCTAGCTACAATCTCAGTCTACTTATCAAAGTTTCTATAGTTTTTGTAATATCCTAACTAAAGTATCATAACAGAGTCTTAGTCAGGCATATAATCAGAATTGCAGAATAAATCAGAAAAGTTCAGAAAACTTACAGGCTTGGGTTGGAGATTCGGTGTGCCACTCTTTAGAAGATAAATTACATAGGGAAAATAAATCATTTATACACGAAAGAAGTACATCAAAACAAGTTCCAATTAATTTTGAAAAGACTTGTTAAAAACATGATCTTTCGAAAATCTTTGTTTTGATTGTTTGAAAAGTTCCATTCTTAGACCCGATCCACAGCCAAGTTGTTGCAACTTGGCTCTGATACCACTAAATGTAACACCCCAAACCCAGCCTGGACGTTAAGACCAGATCTGGTGTGTCACATGAGCCTATAACTAAGTTTACGACCTTTTGCTTGTTGTGACTTAGGTGATATTAAAATAGCAAGTTTGTGAAAAGCCATTTTGATAAGTCTTTAGATTATCCAGTCATTGAAACTTGTTGAGTTTTGAAAACGTTCTTAAGAATTTGAAAACCCACGCAGCCTATAACTAGTAGTTTCGATAAAATATGAATTTAACCATTACTAAAACAAAACCAATAAAGAAATTTAAATAGCGGCCTTATTACAATTAAAACCCCAAAAAATAGCATAATAAAATACTTAAAAGGAAAAAGAAAACTGAATTTGCAGATGCGGTGGCCACTCCGAATCTCTCACAGCTCCAAGCCCACTATGGTTGAGGGTTACCTGCAGAGATGAAATTAAGGGATGCGTCTGACAATTCAGTGTGTAACATAATCTCAACCATAGGCTAAAACAGATCAAGCCTCAGATTCATATTTAATTGGGCCTTGGCCCATTACAGAAATCAAGTTAAGCCCATAGGCCCATAACAGATACAGATCAGATATAGTATGCAAACAGAAAACCTAACCCAGATCCATCCATAACACCCCCGTACCAGCCTTACACCATGTGGGGAGACTACTCGACCTACCCAACCGCTACACACCACAGAAATTTGCAGCGAGGTTGCCAGATATTGTGACGAGGTCACCAGATACAGATATTGTGGCGAGGCCACTAGAACAGATATATAAGTGGTGAGGCCACCAGAACAGATATATATAAGTGGCGAGGCCACCAGATTGCAGCAAGGCTGCCAGAACGCTTCCTCCATCATAAACCCAAACCCCATGCAACAGGCATACATGCTATAACATATAACATAAAGAATCACATGCATCAGATATATACATATATTATGACATATGACATGCAGAAACAGAAAATCATACATTTCATACAGAATTTACCTTAGGGGTATAAAGGTCATTTTACACTTAGGGGTAAAATGGTAATTTTCCATACTTACGGGTATTTTAGTCTTTTTATCGATTTTCAGGGTTTTTATGCAAGTCCAAGTAATTACTAATCCATTAGTGCCTACAAAAGTCCTTTTAACCTTAGTTTCCAATTTTACCCTTTTTAGCCCAAAAATCCCCTAATGAGCCTTACTAAATCCATTATCGTCTTAAGCCCGTTAAAACCAAATTTTAATGTTCAGATTGTTAACTTAACCGGTTTATTCTCAACATACCGCCAGAATGTTTTTAATGACAATTTTACTGATATGGGCTCGGAAGCCCGTTGGGCCCACCTTTGGCCCACTCAAGCCCAACTTACCGAAATGCTCAGAATCGCACCTTCTACAATTTTGTCACCATCAACTCTAAAGTTGACCCTAATAGCGTAAACGATTACACAGAGATTCCACAAGACTGAGTTTTCGGTCACTTTCGGTCACTTTCGGTCATTTGTCGGTCACTTTTGGTCATTACGGCCGTTGCCGTCCTAGTCTATAGCAGGAGTATGTTACACACCTGTTAATGGATAAAGTGTCGACGAGATCCACGTACGAAAGCCCTACAGTTCATCACTATAGTGTTAGTCTAACAATCGACAATCATTAAGCCATAATCCCCTAATCATAATCGGCCAACATGGTCTAAGTCATTGAAATCTTACCTTCTTTGCTGAAAAGTGACCTAGATCCTGCTGCCCAGTAATGGTTAGCCCTCCAAATCCTTAGTTGCCCCACTCCTTGATCACCCTAATGAACAAAACAAGAGAAAGAGGCCACCAAGCCCCTAGTCACTAACGTTAGCCTTCCCCAAAGGGGTTTCGGCTTCTTGCCTTAAACCTGAAAACTAACGAGATAGGATCACGAAATACTTACCAATCTAAGTCCCAAACCACAGCCGTTCTACTTGTAACAACGAGAAAGAAAGAGTGTTGCAAAGAGCTTAAACACAAGAGGGTTCGGCTATTGAGTTATGAGAGATGTTGACAACAGAAAAGAAGGAAGAAAAGAAGTAAGAGACCAGAGAGCAATCGGCACTGAAAGTAAGAGAAGAAGAGTTGAGTTGATAGGGAGAAGATAGATTCGGCTAGCAGAAGGATGGTGGTAAGAGGTCAGTTTATGGTTTGAGAAGAAGAGAATAAAAGAGATGAGAATGGAAAAGAAAACAAAAGGAGGTGTTTTAGTCGAATGAAGATTCGGCAACAAGGGTGGAATAGGGTTCGGCTACTAGGTTTGATGGAAGGAACAAAGTGGCAAAAAGATACCTAATAGGCTATGTAAAAATTGACAAAAGAGGGAAGCTTACTCACTTAGAGAAATTGGCACCAAAACATATAAGAAACTAATGGAATTTGGCACCACTCACACCTAATTGCCGAAAGTTCTATGCCTAGCCTTGTTTGCCGATTTGCACCATAGAGAGTCCCTTGGCCGGCCACTTTCATTCAAATTAAAAAGTCCCTAATTTGCTCATTGATTTGCTCATTTGACCGATTCAAATTTCCTCTTAAGTAGAGTTTAACTTTGCTTCAAATTCTTACCTGCTTCCTGCACAAAAATAAAACGCCACCTTGCATACTCTGGGGCTTGAACCTTGGACCTCCAAGCACTCTTAGGCGCCACTTTTATAGCTCCTAAGTGGCATCATATTGCCACTCCACCACTAGCCAGTTTATGCTTTATTTCACAGATATTTTCTTATAACACCTACCTTCCAGAGACCCTATCTCCTAAGTCAAAAATACAAAATTTTACCAAGCTTCTAACCAATACCTGGGCCTTTCATAGGCCCATTAACACTCCCCAAACATGCATTACATACCCAAACACTAGAGTTAAACATTTTATCTGATAAAGAACAATCTAAGAGAACAGTATATAAAGCTACTTAGGGGCTAAGAAAGACATTCCAAACTCTATATAAAGGCCCTAGGAGGCAACTACAAGTAAAGAGTACAGTATCCCCACCAAGACGGAGAGTAAAAGGAAGGGAATTACTCTAAGGAGAGCCAATTGATCCATCTCAGAAGCCAGGATCTACATCAAGACAAAGGATCTCCCTTCAATCCTTTTAGGAGTTTTGGGTTTTCTTATGTTTTGTTATTTTCTTTATTCTGAGATGTTTCTTTTTATAAACATGAACTAAACCCCCAAATACCTGAGGGGGATGAAACCTAAGATGAATCTTGTTATTGTTATCTGAACTATATGATAAATATTCGATTTGTTCTTGATTGTGTTTTTAATTCTTGAATTGATATTTCTGGGATATTAATTTAAGTCGAATGTGCTTAGGCAGAGGAGCAAAAGTCCCTGTTTAAGAGTTGATCCAACACAATTAAGCGGAGTTGATCGCAATCCTAGACATAGGACGACAAAAATCTGCCGGATTAGAGTCAAATCTAATATGGGGATCCATAGATCGAGTTAATGCAAGACTAGGGGTTTTAATTAGAAAGAGATTTCAATTAATCAACCTAGGATTAGTTGTTCTTATTCTCGACGGAGATATTAACATAATTTAGGGAACTCTGCGGATCAAGTCGTATGAAGAAATTGTCTAGTTTATAGTTAGATAACAAGTGAAGTGGATTCTCCTTAGGTATTGTCTTTATCATTTAGTTTTTCCCAAAGCAATTCCCCAATTTACTCTTTGTCACATCCTTAGTTTAGTTTAGAGTTAATTAGTTTACACAAACCCCCCATTTATTTTTAAGCTAGATAATAGGAAAAAAGTCATTTCTAGTACTTTTAGTTCCTTGGATTCGATATTCCGGTCTTGCCACTAACTATACTACTATTCGATAGGTGCACTTGCCTTTTATCGTGATAATAGTTAGTTTCTAGGTACGATCAATTTTATTACTTCATCACAATCACGAGATCAGACATGTATAAGGACTTGGTCATTATGTTATATGTGTCATAATTGAATTGGCCAAATGTCTTGCCTTATAATGGTTAGATATTTATTTTGTATAAGGCCATTGGAAATGGGCCAATAATGGTTATAAATATTTTCATATGATGATGCCTTTCATGAAAGATGTGTTGATGTCTTGGTTATGGATGTTTTGTTGTATGTATATGCTTGGATTTATGCTATGTTTTGTTGTGTAGGTGTGCGTTGTAAAGGGTGGCAAAATGGCTTGGTAAATAGCCTTTATTTTTTCCACACAGGTAAACACACGTGTGACACACGGTTTGTCCCATGGGCATGTGTTTAGGCCGTATGTCCCCTGCACGTTAATTTTGAAAAATAGAATGCTTAGAATTGAGCACACAGGCAGAGATACGGACTTGTGTCTCACCCGTGTAGACGGCAAAGACGGGCATGTGCCTTGGCCATGTGAAGTCTGTGCCTATTTTTATGAAAATCAATTTTCTACACGGCCTAGCACACGGGCATGTGACTTGGCCGTGTGATCTCAATTTGGTCATGAGTTACAAGTCAGAGAGTTACACGGGGTCGGGACACAGGCGTGTGTGACTACACGGCCTGCCTACACGGGTGTGTCCCATGTCCACACGGGCGTGTGACCTCTGTTTCATAGAAATTTTTCTAAGTTTTGTAAAATTTTCTAGAGTTCTCGATTTAACTCGAACCACTCCTAATGTACCTTTTGGGCCTCGTAGGCTCATATTAGGGATGTTATGATTAATTGTAAATGATTTTAATTTGGACAAAAAATTTATGACCCAAAATTGTATGTTCATTCGTGTGATAAGTCTGATAACTCCTCGTACCCTATTCCAGTGTCAAATATGGGTAACGGTGTTACATTTAGTGGTATTAGAGCTATGGTTTAGTCATTTCCTGGACTAACCTAGCGTGTGTAAGACTCTAGCTACACACGCTATATATAAATTGCAATTGTGTGATGACTCCTGACAATTTAAATTATGTTTTCATATAGTAAATGGATCCCAATCAAGCTGTAGCTGATAAGGTAGAAAGTAATGCGCCAGCTTCCGCTCAAAGGGTAGCGCCATCTGATAGTAGACTTGTAACAATTAGTCAAGGAAAAGGGGCTAGGGAAGCCTTCCTCCATATGATGAACGAGTGGTATACGGAGTTTGTTCAAACAAATTCGACTACTCAACACCCCACCCCTCCTTATCCCCAATCAGTTCCCGTAGCCCCTCAAGGTGTGGAAATGGTATGACTGAATAAGCATCTGATTGATAAGATTCGAAAGCAAGGGGCTAAAGAATTTAAAGGAAATGTAGATGATGATCCCGAGAGAGCCGAGTTTTGGCTGGAGTATGCTATCAGAGTATTTGATGAGTTATTATGTACACACGAAAAACGCTTGAAATGAGCTATATCATTATTGAGGGATGCAACATATCATTGGTGGAAGACACTAGTATCTGTGGTACCAAGAGAGTGTTACATGGGGATTCTTTCAAGAGGAATTCCAAAATGTTAGTCAGTGGTTCATCGATCAGAAACGTAAGGAATTTCTTGAGCTAAAACAGGGTCAAATGTTAGTGACAGAGTATGAGCGAGAATTTGTAAGGCTCAGTAAGTATGCTCGAGAATGTGTTTCCTCCGAGGCTATTATGCGTAAAAGGTTCGAAGATGGGCTGAATGAGGGCATCAGACTGTTAGTTGGAATCTTAGAAGTAAAAGAATTTGTTGTATTGGTTGAACGAGCTTGCAAAGTTGAAGAACTAAACAAAGAAAGAAAAGGCCAAGAGTGAGGCTAGAGATGCAAAAAAAAGGGCCGATGAGTAAGTCATTTGAATCTCAGTCAAAGAAGTTTAGAGAAATGAATACTTGTTCGAATGTTTCAGTTGGGTATTCACACAAAGACCACAAGAAACAATACTTGGGTTCTAAAGCTCAAGCTACTTCAATGGTAAGGGTGGGTAATGTTAGGTCTAACACTCTTGAATCTCAGCATTGTGGTGGGTGACATCCTAATGAGTGTAGGATGAATAACCGAGATTATTTCAGGTGTGGTTCTCAAGAGCATTTCATCTAAAATTACCCCAAGAGGGATGAGGAAGAAAAATTTTAGAGTGCGAGGCCGAGTAATACTACCAATAGAGGTACACCACCGAGAAATACTGGGAATAGAGCTAGTAGTAAAGTTGTAACGAAGGATTCAACTGTGAGATCCGAAGCTAGAGCACCTGCTAGAGCTTATGCCATACGTACTAGTAAGGATACATCTTCTCCTGATGTGATTACTGATACATTTTCTCTTTATGACACTAATGTTATTGCATTGATCAATCCTGGATCAACTCATTCTTATGTTTGTGTGAATTTGGAATCTAGTAAGAATTTGCCTGTTGAATTTACTGAGTTTGTGATTAAAGTGTCAAGCCCCTTTGGCAAATATGTGTTAGTTGATAAAGTTTGCTGTAATTGTTCTTTGATGATTCGGGGTCTATTTTTTGGCTGACTTAATGTTGTTACCATTTGATAAATTTAATGTTATTTTGGGTATGGACTGGTTGACACTGCATGATGCTAAAGTAAATTGTAGACAGAAAACTATTGAGTTGAAATTTTAAAATGGCGAAGTTCTTTGGGTTGAAACAGTTGAATCAAGTGAATTGCCTATTGTGATTTTGTCTATATCTGCTCAGAGGTATGTAAGAAAGGGTTGTAAAGCATTTCTTAACTATGTACTGAATACGAAAGTGTTTGAATTGACGATTGAATTGGTACCAGTAGTTTGTGAATATCCAGGTGTGTTCCCAGAAGAGTTACTATGATTACCACTGGTTAGAGAGGTAGAGTTTACTATTGACTTAGTACTGAGGATTGCACCAATATTGATAGCTTCGTATAGAATGGCTCCAACCGAGTTAAAAGAATTGAAGTCCCAATTACAAAAGTTAATAGATAAGGGTTTTACGAGACCGAGTTTTTTAGCATAGGGTGCACCGGTGTTATTTGTCAAGAAGAAAGATGGATCCATGAGATTTTGTATCGATTACCGATAGCTTAATAAGGTGACTATAAAGAACAAGTATCCTTTATCGATGATTGATGATTTGTTTGACCAGTTAAAAGGGGCAACAATGTTTTTGAAGATAGATTTGAGATCCGACTACTATCAGTTGAGAGTTAAAGACTCAGATGTGCTGAAAACCGCGTTCAAAATGAGGTACGGGCATTATGAATATCTTGTTATGCCTTTTGGACTAACTAATGCTCCTGCCGTTTTGATGGATTTGATGAATCAGATCTTTCGACTGTATTTGGATAAGTTTGTGGTTGTGTTTATTGATGACATTTTGATTTATTCTTGGGATGAGTCTAAGCATGCTGAACATTTAAGAATTGTATTGCAGACTTTGAGAGATAAAAAATTGTTTTCTAAGTTTAGTAAAAGTGAGTTTTGGCTCCGAGAAGTAGGATTTTTTGGGCATATTGTCTTCTTAGAAGGTATAAGAGTTGATCCAAGTAAGATTTCAGCAATTGTTGATTGGAATGCGCCGATGAATGTATCCGACATTAGAAGCTTTTTGGACTTATTCGGGTAATACTGCCATATTGTCAAGGGATTCTCAATAATCACTACACCTATGACAAGATTGTTACAGAAAGATGTTAAGGTTGAATGGTCTGAGAAATGTCAAAAGCGTTTCGAGCAATTGAAAGCATTATTGACTAAGGCACCGGTATTAGTACAACTTGAGTTGGGAAAAGAGTTTGTGATTTATAGTAATTAGTCTTTGAATAGTATTGGATGTGTGTTGATACAAGAGGGTAAAGTGATAGCTTATTCCTCGAGACAGTTGAAGCTGCATGAGAAGAATTACCTGATGCGTGACCTAGAATTAGCTGCCATTGTGTTTACTTTAAAGATTTGGCGACACCATTTAGTCGGTGAAAGGTGCCACATCTTTACCGATCACAAGAGTTTAAAGTGTTTGAGGACTCATGAAGATTTGAACTTGCAACAACGGAGATGGCTCGAGCTATTGAAAGATTATGAACTAGTGATTGACTATCATCCGAGAAAGGCGAATGTAGCCGCAGATGCATTGAGTAGGAAGTCTTTGTTTACTTTGAGAGCTATGAATATGAAGCTGACTCTATCTAGTGATGGTTCAATTTTGGTTGAGATGAGAGCTAGACCATTCTTTCTCTAGCAAATATGCGAAGCTTAGAAAAGTGATAGTGAAATGCAAGCCAAAAGAGCTCAGTGTGAAGTGGTTTGTGATTCAGACTGTCGGATCAGTTCGAATGATTGTTTGATGTTCTGAGATAGGGTGTGTGTACCGAAAAATGAACTTATTTAAAAAATTTACACGAAGCACATAGTGGTTGTCTATCAGTTTATTCAGGCAGTACGAAGATGTACAATGATTTGAAGTAATTGTATTGGTGGTCAAGTATGAAATGAGATATCTCTGAATATGTATCGAAATGTTTGATTTGTCAACAAGTGAAGGCTGAACATCAAGTACCTTCGGGTTTACTTCAGCCAGTGGTGATTCTCGTGTGGAAATGGGATAGAATTACGATGGATTTCGTAACTGGATTACCTCTAACTTTGAAGAAGAAAGATGTTGTCTGGGTCATTGTTGATAGATTGAGGAAATTGACTCATTTTATTTCGGTATGTATCGACTATTCACTTGATAAGCTAGCAAAATTGTATATTAATAAAATTTTTAGATTGCATGGAGTGCTTATTTCTATTATTTCAGATAGAAATCGGAGGTTTACGTTTCGATTTTGGAAAAAAGTTACAAGAGGCTTTGGGTTCAAAGTTGAACTTTAGTACTACATTTCATCTATAAACCGACGGTCAATTAGGAAGAACGATTCAGGTTCTTGAAGATATGCTTCGCTGCTGTGTTTTAGAATTCAAATGTAGTTGGGAAAGATATCTACCTTTAGTCGAATTTGCTTATAACAACAGTTGTCAGTCGAGTATTAACATGGCACCAATTGAGGCTTTGTATGGCTGCAAGTGTCGAAGTCTATTATACTGGATCAAGCTCAGTGAGAGACATATTCACGGGGTTGATTTGGTTAGAGAAACCAAATAGAAAGTAAAAGTAATTCGTGATTGTTTGAAAGCAGCATCAGATAGATAGAAATCGTACGCAAATTTAAAGCGAAAGGAAATTGAATTTTAAGCCGGTGATAATGTATTCTTGAAAGTGTGTTCGTGGAAGAAATCCTTAGATTCAGTCGTAAGGGTAAATTGAGTCGCGCTTTGTAACACCCCAAACCCGGCCCAAATGTTATGGCCAGATCTGGTGTGTCATATGGACAGTTAATTACGCTTTGACCTTTTTAATAATTGTTCTGTTGGCTTTAGCAAAACTGTATTACCTTTATTTTAAAAAGAAACTTATTTAGTTTATAAAAACCCTATCCACTAGCAATTAGAGATTACTTTTAAAAGACCTTACTGTTGAATCATTGTTCATAGGTTACCCATTTGCCACATACTATATGTTTTGAAAACGTTTGTTAATTTTGAAAATAAAACCCGTTGAGACTAGTCTATTATTTTAACAAATGATAAATAAAATAAAAGAAATACCAAAATAAAAATATGAGCGGCCTTATTACAACTTGAAACCCAAAAATTAAATAATACTAAAATAAAGTAAATTTAGGAAAATATCAAACTGAAAAATAGTTCACGTGGCCACTCTGAACCCCTCGTAGCTCCAAGTCCTCTATGGTTAGGGGTCACCTGCATGGATGGAGAAGAAAGGGGGTGAGTTTGTGAAAACTCAATCTGTAAACTAACCCAACCAGTATCAAAGATCAGTTCAGGCGTAGACTGGGTCGAAGCCCTATTCAGATATGGTATAATCTGGGCCTTAGCCCTATTCAGAAATCAGTGTGGCCTTGGGCCCATTATAGTAACAGATCAGATCACAATATTATATGCATGTATGTAAAGCTGAAGCCCAATCCAGCCCTACACACCACCAGTACTAACCTTACACACTATGTGGGGAATAACTCAACGTACCTAGCCCTACACACCACAGTCGCAGTAGAGCTGCTTAAGTAGATATCGTGGCCAAGCCACCGGAACAGTAAGACGAGGCAGAGCCACTAAATAGAATACGTGGCATTGCCACTTTGAGCACTTCCTCCGTAATAATATCCCAACCCATTCAATCGGAATATACATGTCATGGCATACAGAGGATCAGATATAGTAGCATGCAAATCAGTCAACTTAACCCTAGGGGTAAAATGGTCTTTTAGCACCTAGGGGTAAAACAGTAATTTTCACCCTTTAGGGGTATTTTAGTAATTTTACTAGATTTTAGGGTTTTATGCTTATTACAGTCCACTACCAAACCTAACGTCGTTCGTGTGACTTAACTAGCCCATTTCATTAATATAGTGCCATTGGGCCTAAAACCCCTAATGGCCCAACGGAGCCTACAAGCTACTGTGGCTCACTAAGTCCAGATTTACACATGTTTTAGTAGATCTAATAACCAGATTACTAGAATATACTTACCGCCTGATTTCACCCGTATGGGCTCGTAAGCCCATTAGGCCCAAATTCGACCTATCGAGGCCCAAAACCACCCAAATGCACGAGAATGTGCACAACAGTCTTACAATCGTGAATACCAACCTTACCATTTCAAACCGACCCACGAGCGCTCGTACGCTCGCAAGCCCTTGAAATGCGGACATTTTGACATTTCGGCTTTTTGGCTTTTCCCGATCTAGTCTACCAAAGGGTGTTGGTATGCTCGAGATATTAAGCAATAAAATTTATAAAAACTGATCACACCAAAAACTAACTAATATCACGATTTTAAAGGCAAGCGCACCTATCGAACAGTAGTATAGTTTAGCGGCAAGACCGAGTTATCGTACCCAAGGGAACCAAAAGTACTAATACTTACTTCCTTTCTGTTATCTAGCCTAAGAATAAAAGAGGATTGATTGAAACTAATTCTAAAACTAACTAAAAGTGCACAAAAAGTAAATTGGGGAAAACTTTAGGGAAAAGCTGATTGATATGAGCAATACTTAAGGGAGAATCCACCTAGACTTCACTTGTCATTAACTTCTTGAACTAGATGATTTCTTCACTTGACTTGATCCGTAGAGATCCCTAACTTATGTTAATACCTCCGTCGAGGATAAGAAGAACTAATCCTAGGTGGTTAATTAAAGTTTCTTTATTAATTAACACCCCTAGGTTGCATTAATTCAATCTATGGATCCCCCTATTAGGTTTGAACCTAATCTGACAGATTTATGTCGCCCTACGTCTAGGGTTGCATGCAACTCCGCTTAACTATGGTAGATCTACTCTTAAAATAGGGACTTTTGCTCCTCTGCCTAAGCACATCAAGTTCTTGAAGTAATACCTAGGGTTATTAAATCAAGAATGAAGGACACATAATTAAGAATAATTCAAGTATTTATCATATAATTCAAGAATAAATAATAGGAAGATCTATCTTAGGTTTCATCCCCCTCAAGTATTTGAGGGGTTTAGTTCATAACTAATAAGGAAAACATCTCAGAAGAAATAAGATAACAAAACATAAAGAACCCAAAAACCCTTAAAGGAATTTAGGGAGATCCTCTGTCTTGATGTAGAATTCTGGCTTCTAGGATAAATCAATCAGCTTCTCTTGAAGTAATTCCTTGCTTTCACTCCTTGTGTTGGCAGAAATATGGTGCTCCTTATTGGGAGAAGAGAGTACATCCTTAGAGTTGCCTCCTAGGGTCTTTATATAGAGCTTTGGGATGCCTTTCTTAGCCTCTAAGTATCCAAATCCGAGTGAAATTCCTCTTCCTCATGACAGGAACACGCTCGTGTGCCACGCCCGTGTCCCACGAGAAGAGGCCGTGTGAGATTCTGTCGATGGAGGCACGGCCATGTGGCCTGGCCGTGCTTGTCGAGGGCTGGACCATGTGATCTTCATGTGGCACGGCCGCGTGCCACGGCCGTGTGGTGACTCCTTGGGCCGTGTTGTTTTTACATTTTGGCCCATTTTCCTTGTTTTTGGTCCATTTTCCGTTCTTTTCTCTTCCCTATGCTCTCCTGAGTATAAGACATGAAGAAGAAGGATTAAGAGCACCAATTCTCACAAAATTGATAATAATCCATCCAACATATAGGCTAAACATGAGGTAAAAATATGTATAATTTATCGTTTATCAAATACCCCCACACTTAACCCTTTGCTTGTCCTCAAGCAAAATCTCAATCTATAATTAAGAATCATTCTTCTCAACTCACAATCGATAAAATTTGAAATTAATTCACAAGTATTCATACAATGAAAATTCAATCAGAAGAACATTAAAGACTCAATCACTTTAAGTTGAGAATTTTATCATTGAAATATAAGTTTTCTCCCTTTTCCTAAGTAGTTATCTCTCCATCTTAATTCACATAAATTGATATCCTTACTAAGGATTCACTCTATCCACTCGAAGTTTTTAGGGTTCAAAAATTAAGTACTCTCTAGTCAACCTAAAAATTTATTACCATAGGCTTGCTAGAAAATTAGATCTCCACCACTATAGATTGATATGATACATCGATCAAAAGGTCTTTTAATGGTTGTAATGGGGCTTGGTTAGGGGTGTTGTCACAGGCTGCAAAAGAGGGTTAGAATCGAGATTGAATTGAAAATTTATCTAGCTAGAAAAATCTCTATCACTGGAACATATTTCTCGAGCTAATTCTTATAATAACATCATTTTCGCCTTGGTAGCCTTAAAATAGAAATATGCAAAAAGTATTTGGGCTATTACATATTACAATTGAATTAATACATACGTTTTTTTGAACAATTCAAGTATAATACATTAAATTGGATATTTACAACTTTACAATATGGAAAAGAGAATAAAGCTAGCTAATAAGTTCAACTCAAATCTCGACAAAAATAGGGATCAAAGTAATTGAATGGAACTCAACAAAAATGGGTTATAGGTTAATATCAGGGATGAATCAAAGAATAGTTTGTTAGTCTCAATGGGGTTCACTAGGGGTTAATTTATGGAGGTAGGCTTTTATGGAGTAAGGGGTTAAATCCTAAGTGCCTTTATCATTTCAGTGTATCAAATCAATGATGTGGTCTCAACATGTATAATTAAAGCAAGTTCTAGAATAACATATCAGTATTGACTCACTCAAAGCAATAACAAAAGTGAGCACGAAAGAATGTATGCTCAAAAGTCTCAAAAATCTCACCAGAATTATGTCTTTTGATGTCAATCCTACGAATTTCAAATCTCAAGATAATACTTAAAATTAGGGAAAATAATTTATACAAAAAATGGGGTTCTAAAAAATTTCAACTTTATCATGCCTGATTCCCTAATGTTTTAGAGTTTGAATAATCAGAGTACAAGCACCTATATCTTAATTCTCAACCTATCAATAGAAATCATAAATCAATCAGAATTAATTCTTAGTAGGAGCCTGAGAATTAGTTAAGGACAATGCATAGGGTATGGTTTCAGGGATTTTCATAGATAATAAAGAATTAAAGTAATCTTCCCCCCCACACTTAAGATGTACATTACGCTCAATGTACAAAGGTATATAGATAGCAGAAGAAGTAGAATATCATAAGATAGGGAGAGAATTGAAACTTCCTGAATTTAGGATGAATTTGTTAGGAAGAGTCTGTAATTGTGGCAGGGTGTTCCCATTTTTGTTTGAATATGAACTGTAGAGCTCCTTTTTGAACTGCGAAAACATTAATTAGTCGTGGGAATTTTTGATCAATAGAGATTTCTCGTTAGGGATTAGCCGATATGAAAGAAAAAGAAATAACAGGAAAATAAAGAGCAAAATAATACTAAGTTCTAGAAACTCAAATAATTAAAGGATTAAAACTAATGAAACTAGAATTCGAAAGAAACAATGGTTAGAAAGGACAAAAAAAAAATCGAAGTGAAAAATGAAAATTCAGATAAAAGAAAATAAACATAAGAGGAATAGATATATCTAATCCTTAGATGGATCATGTGACGGTGGTGGAGTGATGCGGAGATGCTGGCATATCTGCTCTAAGGTGGCGTCGATATGATTGAGGCGTTGGAAGCATTGCTGCTCGAACTGTGAGAAGCGCTCAGATAGGTCAGCATGGGAGGCTGCTGCATGGGCTGGTCGTCGGGGTCGTGGTGGCTCAGCCGGCGCATCCTCCTCTGGTGGTGGGACATCATCAGGAATGTCCTTTGGCTCCTCGCCCTCCTGGATGAGGCGGTACTGGAAGGGGTTGCCTCCAGGCCTCCGCTCGATCATCCTCATATGAAGCATAGTCTGGATGCCTTAAGGAGACATTTGACAGGCGAGTGTGTAGGAGGATGTCTGGCCTGAAGTGTTGATGAGCCCGAAGTAACGAGCTAAGCATGTGATGTAGGGCCCCATAGATAAGATGCCTCTACGGTGCTGCTCTGTCTGATGCTGCATGGCGTGTGCGATAAAGTAGGTTAAGTCGATAACGTGTCCGATGGCCATGCACCATAGGCGTCGTAGGTATTGATGATGCCTGTGCTCTCCCGTCTACCTGTCAATGTATGTACAAGAAGAGCATGAATGTACCTTAAAGTTGGGATAAGGGCGGTCGCCTTGCTGACACTGGGGTTATAGGTCTGACGCCCCGAGGCGATTTCTTGCCAACAATCGATGTGCCAAATCTGGATGTGACGGGAAAGGTTGGGGAAGTCCTCCCTTTCCAAGAATTCATTCGTGTAGAGTCCAAGTGCGGAGCCGAACTCTGAAACACTAAGTTGTTGCACGAGGCCTCCAAGACGGAACTGGACTGTCCCAGGGTCATCGAATCTGGTCATCATGGTCTGAAGGTTAAAGGTGGAACATGTAACACCCCCTAACCCATTCCGATCGCTGGAGGGGTTACGAGATACTACGAAACCACCCTTTAGTGCATATTATCAAAGATGCGATCCTAATTCACTGAAGTTATTCAAACTTACATAAACAGGCCATAACTCAAAGAAATCAATTTAGGGATACTAACTACTAAATAACTGAATTTTCATGCTATTAATTTATCAAATAGAAATACCACATCAGCATGTCTCACACTCCTATAAGTATCATAAAAGAATCCACTATTCATTTGGTAATTTACCTTCCTAGCCAAATGCATGGTCATTTATCCCTAACTCATTCATATTATAACAAATACATCTCATGATCTTATCTTCTAAATATGACTTAAGTAATTGATCTATTCAGTAGTGGTTCATTTAAATCAAAAGTTGGTTCATAAAATCATACATAGCCACGTTTAAAAATTCCAACACTTAGGCCATATTTGCATGGCCATTAAAAAAAAAAGGGTATTTACAATATCAACATTCCCCAAAAATAAAGTCTATACATGCCAAAATAACAAGCTCAAGGCTAATAGGACGAGATACCAAAACGTTGCTCACAGGTGTGATGACTTTGATGGTGGTCCCGAGCTTACGACGGATCAAAAGAACCTACTACAAGCAACCATTCTAGTTGCACTTCAAGAAACATTTAGCTTTCTTACTCTTGATAGGCAACCACTTCCTTATGGCATTCATCCATAACCCTCGGATGCTTAATCGGGCAACTTTTGCACTTCATTTCTTCTAAACCGCACTTATAGTGCTCTTCAAAACCGTATACATGGTGCCATTCATCATCTACCTCATAATGTCATTTACATCTGTACCCTTGGTGCTATACCATCCACACATACTGTGCCATTTATTCCGCACACATGGTGCCATTTAACCGCACATATAGTGCCATTTAACCGCACGTATAGTGCCATTTATTCCGCACACATGGTGCCATTTAACCGCATGTATAGTGTCATTTATTCCGCACACATGGTGCCATTTAACTGCACGTATAGTGCCATTTATTCCTTCTACTAAACTAATCAAGTTTGAATATATATATATATATAATTATGAGTCTACCAAACAAGCAAATATGTGCATCTATATAAATTTCGAGAATAAACCTTTCATGATAAGTATACACCATTTAGGTATAATAACTAAGTTCATAATTACTTATACTCTTACTTGGTGATCCGATGGATTTGCTTCTATGGCTACTCGATAATCTTGGTCTTTCCTTTGTCCGACTCTCCCCTTTGACGCTCTTGGGCTTAATTTGATCAAAACATTTCATTTAATTAGATTTCCAATCCATTTTCCTTACTCAACAAGACATATACAAATAGCACACTTCAATTTCATTCCCTAATAGCCATTCGGCATGTCACACACATATATATATGTATATATACCATTTCATCTTCATTTCATACTAACCGAATCAACATATTACATTTACATAATTTACCTACATTTCATAGTAGCCATTTGGTCATATAAATTCACATATACACATAAGCATACAAGCCAATTAGCCCTTAACTTATAATTCATACATTTAACTAGCTCAACCTTCCTTTTCGACCATTTCTAATAACACATTTCAAAGTCCACTTCATTATAACCAAAGCCGAATATTAAAGGCAAATAAAATCACCTTATACTAACTTATCAAGCTTCAATTCAAATTCATTGTTTAAGTTCATGTTCGGCAACCTTTCTGACCATTTTAACAATTCACAAATGATCCTTTCATTCTACTCCTTTCGAATTACTAACAATTTAGACCTAGTATAAATTTTAAGCACATTTGGTTACTATAAGTAATCTTTTAACATCTAAATACTCAAAATGTCACCTAATTCAAACATAGCTGAATACATGCTTGCCCCAACTCAACCATTCATACATTTGCAATTTATACTCTTTATTTAACACCCAACTACATCCATTCAAGGCTCGATTCAACAACTTACACAACTAATAACTAAAAATCACATTCGGCATCCATATATATATACTTAAGCACACAAGCCGATTCCAACTTATCATCTAATCCATACAACTACTCAATTAACTAGCTCACACTTCAATTTGTACTCTAAAACATCAACCCCCAAGTTCTCATGTAAAACAACCATGACCGAATGTTTTATACACTTTAATTTCACAAATTAACATACGGGTTGTAAGTACAGCTTAATGATCAACCAAACTTCATAAAATCTAAAGCAAATAACACCATTTCATACATTAATTTGATCCTCCCTTAGCTAACCGAATGTTTCTGCTTTTCCTATTTTCTTTCCTTTTTGTTTCGGCCAAGAACATGAACAAATGAACAACCATTTGTTTTACTATTACATGCACTTACTATTATATTTAAATTACTTATTTAGCCTTATCATAATCACTACTAATTTCACTAAGCAAGGGCCGAATGTGTCCATGCAAATCTTTCATGGTTCAATTGCATCATAAGCCCTCACACATCACTAATCCACTACAATTCGGTATTTATAAAATAGCTTTCAAATTTTTTTTATTCAAGCAGTCAAGCCATAATTTGACAATTTGACATCCAATTGAAAAAATTAAAACACCAAATTTTCACACATAATAAGTTACTTATTAAGGACATAGAAAATAATAATAATATTATTATTATTATTTTTAAAAATTTTTCTAACTCGGTTTAATGGTTACAAAACCACTTTCCCGATTAGGGTCAACTTACCACTGTCACAACTCTCCCCCCTTTAGAAGTTGTTGTCCCCGAAAATCTTACCGGTGAATAAATTAGGGTAGCGCTCTTTGATCGAGCCTTCGAGCTCCCAAGTTGCTTCTTCAATTCCATGTTTAAGCCATAATACTTTCACCAACGGAATCTTTTTATTTCGCAAATCTTTCACCTCATGAGCTAAAATACGAACCGATTCTTCTTCATAACTCAAATCAGACTAAATTTCAACCTCCGTCGGGCAAATCACATGAGAGGGATCGGATCTATAATGACGGAGCATCAAAACATGAAAAACGTTGTGAATGCTTTCAAGCTCAGGGGGCAGAATTAACTTATAAGCAACCGATCCAATTCTCTCTGAAATCTCATACGGTCTGATAAATCTCGGACTTAATTTGCCTTTACGGCCAAAACGGAGTATCTTTTTCCACGGTGAAACTTTCAGAAAGACTTTCTCTCCAACCTGAAATTCTATATCCTTACGTTTTAAATCTGCATACGATTTCTGACGATCCGTAGCTGCTTTCAGGCTATCACGGATTATCTTCACTCGTTGTTCGGCCTCTTTAATTAAATCAACTCCATATAACTTATTCTCGCTAAGCTCGATCCAAAACAAGGGCGTATGACATTTACGACCGTATAAAGCCTCATAAGGCGCCATCTTGATACTCGTTTGAAAACTATTATTGTAGGGAAATTCAATCAATGGTATGTATTTCTCCCACGACCCGCTAAACTCGAGAATACAACATCTCAACATATCTTCGAGTATTTGAATAGTTCTTTCAGACTGACCATCGGTCTGAGAATGAAAGGCGGTGCTAAACTGAAGCTTAGTGCCTAATGCCTCATGTAATTTCTTCCAGAATCGTGAAGTAAACCGGGGATCTCTATCCGAAACAATAGAAGTCGGCACCCCATGCAACCGTATAATCTGGGAGACGTACAATTCTGCTAGCTTATCAAGTGAATAGTCCATACGAACGGGAATGAAATGAGCTGACTTTGTTAATCTATCAACAATAACCCAAATGGAATCTTCCTTGCTCGGTGTCAGCGGTAAGCCAGATACAAAGTCCATCGTAACTCGATCCCACTTCCACTCAGGTATCATAATCAGTTGAAGCAATCCCGAAGGTACTTGATGTTCCGCCTTCACTTGTTGGCATATTAAACATTTCGAAACAAAGTCAGAGATGTCTCATTTCATACCATGCCACCAATATTGGAGCTTCAGATCATTGTACATCTTCGTGCTACCCGGATGAACAGACATCCGACTATTATGGGCTTCCTTCAAGATCATTGAAATAATCTCTATATTTCTTGGAATGCACAATCGATTTTTGAACCTCAAACAATCACTATCGTCGATTTGAAACTCTGAATCTATATTAGGATCACACTGAGCCCGTTTAGCAACCAAATCCTTATCAATTTTCTGGGCATCACAAATTTGTTGTATCAACATCGGTTTTGCTTTCAATTCTGCTATCAACATATCATCAGCGGAGAAAGACAAATGTACATTCATCGCTCGAAGGGCAAATAGTGATTTTCGACTTAGAGCGTCCGCAACCACGTTAGCTTTTCCCGGGTGATAATCGATGACGAGCTCTAATCTTTCAATAATTTTAACAACCGTCGTTGTCTCAAATTCAAATCTTTCTATGTCATTAAGTACTTGAGGCTTTTATGATTGGAATAAACATGGCATTTCTCCCCGAACAAATAATGACACCAAATTTTTACAGCGAAAACAATGGCAGCTAACTCGAGATCGTGCGTCAGATAGTTTCTCTCGTGAGGCTTCAGCTGTCTTGAGGCATACGCGACAACTCGACCCTCTTGCATCAAAACACAGCCCAGACCGTTTAAAGATGCATTGCTATAAACTACGAACTCTTTACTAGATTCTGGCTGAACTAACACTGGAGCTTCCGTCAAAAGAGTTTTTAGCTGGTCAAAACTTTTCTGACACTTTTCAGACCACTCAAATTTGACATCTCTTTGTACCAGTTTAGTCAACGGTGTCGTAATCATCGAAAACCCCTTTACAAATTATCAATAGTACCCGGCAAGTCCCAAGAAGCTCCAAACTTCTGATACATTCCTTAGAGGTTTCCAATCGAGAATGGCTGAAATTTTGTTCGGATCAACTCGAATACCCGAAACAGATACTGCATGTCCCAGAAAGCTAACCTCGCGCAACCAAAATTCACATTTGCTAAATTTTGCATACAGTTGATTATCTCGTAAGGTTTGCAGCACCAATCTCAAATGTTCAACATGGTCGATCTCGTCATGAGAATAAATCATAATGTATCGATAAACACCACCACAAATTGATCCAGATACTGTCTGAACACTCGATTCATAAGGTCCATGAAAACCGCAGGGGCGTTAGTGAGTCCAAACGGCATCACTAAAAATTCATAGTGTCCGTACCTCGTTCTGAAAGCAGTCTTTGGCACGTCAGGATCTCTCACTCTCAACTAATAATAACCGGATCGCAAATCAATCTTTGAAAACACTGCAGCTCCTTTCAGTTATCAAACAGGTCGTCGATTTAGGGCAACGGATATTTATTCTTTACTGTCACCTTATTTAACTGTCCATAATCGATGCACATTCTCATAGTTCTGTCTTTCTTTTTCACAAATAAAACTGGTGCGCCCCATGGTGAGAAACTCGGTCATGCGAAACCCCTATCTGTCAATTCTTGTAGCTGAGATTTTAATTCTTTTAACTCTGTAGGCACCATTCGATACGGGGCGATCAAAATCGGAGTCGTACCCGAAACCAAATCTATACTGAGCTCGACTTCTCTAACAAGTGGCAATCCTGGTAATTCCTCGGGAAACACATCCGGATACTCACTAACTACAGCTACAACCTCAAGCTTTTGTTCAGATACTTTATTATCTAAAATATATGCTAGATAAGCTTCACACCCCTTTTTCACATATCTTTGGGCCGACATCGGAGATATCACTACCGGTGGCTCATTCAAATTGATGGACTCCACTCGAATTATTTCTCCATTTGAAAATCGCAATTCGATTGATTTTCTTTTACAATCCACCACCGCATCATGTGCGGATAACCAATCCATACCGAGAATAATATCAAATTCGTCAAATGGCAATAGCATTAAATCGGCTCAGAAACAAGAGTTTCGAAACATTAGAGGACAGTTCTTGCACACTTTGTCTACAAAGACATACCGACCCAAAGGGTTTGACACTCGAATTATGAACTCAGTAGACTCAATAGGAAGAGTCTTACTGGATGCCAATGTCTCACACACATATGAATGGGTTGACCTGGGATCAATCAAGGCAACAACATTAGGGTTGAAAAGAGTGAAAGTACCAGAAATAACGTCACGGGAAGAAACATCCTCTCTAGCACGGATAGCATAAGCTCTCGCAGGAACACAAGCCTCTGACCTAACAGCTGTCTCAGAAGTCCCTCTCTAAGTACCACTCCTACCTCCCACGCTGCTCGGTGTCCTACCCCTAACAGCAGCACCACTCGACCTCATATCTCTCGTACTATCTTTCTTAGCAGGTTTCGTACAATTTCGAACATAATGATCCAGCGAACCGCATCTATAACAAGCTCGATTATTAATCTTGCCCCAACACTCACCCACTTGTTGTCTTCCACACTGTTAACATTCCGATTTCATTTGCCGATTGTTGCCCACACTAGCAACCAAAGTAGCTCGAGAATCTGTCGAAGGTCGTTCTCAAATCGAAATCCCGGTATTTGTCGTTGACTTGTTGTTTTCATCTCTGAATTTCTTTAAGGCCGAAAATGAGGCTTTTCCTATGGATCTCCTGCGGAAGTCTTTAGCTTCTGATTCCACTTTTCTTTTCTCCTTCCCGAGCTCCTCCGCCTTGCAAGCCTGTTCAACGAGTACCACGAATTCTCTTATTTCAAGAATACCCACCAGCAGTTTTAAGTCTTCGTTTAATCCCTCTTCGAATCTTTTACACATTGCATCTTCATTGGCAACACATTCTCAGGCGTAGCGACTGAGCCTCACAAATTCCCGTTCATATTCTGATACAGTCAGACGGCATTGTTTCAGTTCCAGAAATTCTTTGCGCTTCTGGTCGATAAATCGCTGACTTATATATTTCTTGCGAAATTCTGTCTAAAAGAAGTCCTACGTAACCCGCTCCTTTGGAACGATCGAAACCAAAGTACTCCACCAATAATAAGCCGCATCTCGAAGTAAGGACACAGCACATTTGAGGCACTTATCAGGGGTGCAGGACAGTTCGTCAAACACACGAAGGGTATTATCCAACCAAAATTCAGCTTTTTCCCCATCATCAGTAGTTGTGGCTTTGAATTCTTCAGCCCCGTATTTTTTGATCTTATTGACAGGGGGTTTATTTAATCTCAATGGATCGGAGGTTGCCGGCACCATAGGCACCGGGGGAGGATTGTTTAAATTAGGGGGTTGTTGAGTAGCCGGATTTACGCGAGTATGCTGGGCAAACCATTCATTCATTATAGAAAAGAGGGCTTGCCTAACTCCATCTTCTTGATTACTCGAGGATGGTTGAGAATCCGCTAGCACTTTCCCTTGAGCGGGAGTAGGCGCTATACTCTCTACATCATCCACTACGACTTGCTCGGGATCAGGTTCCATTTCTATACAAAATCAAATTTTTAACAGTCAGAAGTCATCACACTGTCACATTATCATATTTTGGCATGTATAGCTATTTTTATGCACACTACAGTAGTTCTAGAATTGACTAAGCCGTAGCTCTGATACCAATAAAATGTAACACCTCCTAACCCATTCCGATCGCCAGAGGGGTTACAAGATACTACGGAACCACCCTTTAGTGCATATTATCAAAGATGCGTTCCTAATTCACTGAAGTTATTCAAACTTACATAAACAGGCCATAACTCAAAGAAATCAATTTAGGGATACTAACTACTAAATAACCGAATTTTCATGCTATTAATTTATCAAATAGAAATACCATATCAGCATGTCTCACACTCTTATAAGTATCATAAAAGAATCTACTATTCATTTGGTAATTTACCTTCCTAGCCAAATGCATGGTCATTTATCCCTAACTCATTTGTATTATAACAAATACATCTCATGATCTTATCTTCTAAATATCACTTAAGTAATTGATCTATTCAGTAGTGGTTCACTTAAATCAAAAGTTGGTTCATAAAATCATACATAGCCATGTTTAAAAATTCCAACACTTAGGCCATATTCGCATGGCCATTAAAAAAAAAAGGTATTTACAATATCAACATTCCCAAAAAAATAAAGTCTATACATGCCAAAATAACAAGCTCAAGGCTAATAGGAAAAGATACCAAAACGTTGCTGACAAGTGTGATGACTTTGATGGCGGTCCCGAGCTTATGACGGATCAAAAGAACCTATTACAAGCAACCATTCTAGTTACACTTCAAGAAACATTTAGCTTTCATACTCTTGATAGGCAACCACTTCCTTATGGCATTCATCCACAACACTCGGATGCTTAACCGGGCAACTTTTGCACTTCATTTGTTCTAAATCGCACTTATAGTGCTCTTTAAAACCGTATACATGGTGCCATTCATCATCTACCTCATAATGTCGTTTACATCCGTACCCTTGGTGCTATACCATTTGCACATACTGTGCCATTCATTCCGCACGCATGGTGCCATTTAACTGCACGTATAGTACCATTTATTCCGCACACATGGTGCCATTTAATCGCACGTATAGTGCCATTTATTCCGCACACATAGTGCCATTTAACCGCACGTATAGTGCCATTTAACCGCAGGTATAGTGTCATTTATTCCGCACACATGGTGCCATTTAACTGCACGTATAGTGCCATTTATTCCTTCTATTAAACTAATCAAGTTTGAATATATATATATATATATAATTATGAGTCTATCAAACAAGCAAATATGTACATCTATATAAATTTCGAGAATAAACCTTTCATGATAAGTATACACCATTTAGGTATAATAACTAAGTTCATAATTGCTTATACACTTACTTGGTGATCTGATGGATTTGCTTCTATGGCTACTCGATAATCTTGGTCTTTCCTTTGTCTAACTCTCCTCTTTGATGCTCTTGGGCTTAATTTGATCAAAACATTTCATTTAATTAGATTTCCAATCCATTTTCCTTACTCAACAAGACATATGCAAATAGCACACTTCAATTTCATTCCCTAATAGCCATTCGGCATGTCACACATATATATATGTATATATACCATTTCATCTTCATTTCATACTAACGGAATCAGCATATTACATTTACTTAATTTACCTACTTTTCATAGTAGCCATTTGGTCATATAAATTCACATATACACATAACCATACAAGCCAATTAGCCCTTAACTTATAATTCATACATTTAACTAGCTCAACCTTCGTTTTCGACCTTTTCTAATAACACATTTCAAAGTCCACTTCATTATAACCAAAGCCGAATATCAAAGGCAAATAAAATCACCTTATACTAACTTATCAAGCTTTAATTCAAATTCATTGTTTAAGTTCATGTTCGGCAACCTTTCTGACCATTTTAACAATTCACAAATGATCCTTTCATTCTACTCCTTTCGAATTACTAACAATTTAGACCTAGTATAAATTTTAAGCTCATTTGGTTACTATAAGTAATCTTTTAACATCTAAATGCTCAAAATGTCACCTAATTCAAACATAGCTGAATACATGCTTGCCCCAACTCAACCATTCATACATTTGCAATTTATACTCTTTATTTAACACCCAACTACATCCATTCAAGGCTCGATTCAACAACTTACACAACTAATAACTAAAAATCACATTCGGCATCCATATATATATATACTTAAGCACACAAGCCGATTCCAACTTATCATCTAATCCATACAACTACTCAATTAACTAGCTCACACTTCAATTTGCACTCTAAAACATCAACCCCCAAGTTCTCATGTAAAACAACCTTGACCGAATGTTTTATACACTTTAATTTCACAAATTAACATACGGGTTGTAAGTAAGGCTTAATGATCAACCAAACTTCATAAAATCTAAAGCAAATAACACCATTTGATACCTTAATTTGATCCTCCCTTAGCTAACCGAATGTTTCTCCTTTTCCAATTTTCTTTCCTTTTTGTTTCGGCCAAGAACATGAACAAATGAACAACCATTTGTTTTACTATTACATGCACTTACTATTATGTTGAAATTACGTATTTAGCCTTATCATAATCACTACTTATTTCACTAAGTAAGGGCCGAATGTGTCCATGCAAATCTTTCATAGTTCAATTGCATCATAAGCCCTTCCACATCACTAATCCACTACAATTCGGTATTTATAAAATAGCTTTCAAATTTTTTTTTATTCAAGCAATCAAGCCATAATTTGACAATTTGACACCCAATTGAAAAAATTAAAACACCAAATTTTTGTAACTCAGTTTAATGGTTACGAAACCACTTTCCCGATTAGGGTCAACTTACAACTGTCACAGAACAGAATTTGAGTGTAGGTTCCAAGTAGGTGGGTTCTACAATCTAAAAGAACTGTTCCCATGGTTCGGTCATTAACAGGGCACGAACGTCGCCCACTAAGTTTATCTACTCGTGGGCGGCCCAATCTATGCATCGGCCGGTGGATATAGTGCGAGCTTGGAGTATTTCGTATCGCTCTTCCTGAGAGGCTTACGAAAAATAGAGGAAGGATGGCGGTTCTCAGTAATGGGTCTCGAAGATGAAACCCCTGGCCGCTTTCATTTCTTTGATGTAGGGACGGCGGCCTTCTTTTCACGTGATGTCGACATAATGGCTGAAAGAGAATAGAGTGACATTAGTCCTAGTAAATCAAAAATCAATGTCATATGAATTAAAAGGCAATATGATCGAAACAAACTTAAATAATTTAATCTATTTACCTAAAATTAACAATTTTGGATATGGTAGTATATTAGATGCAAGAACAAAAGTAGATGTAAATCAATAATATAAAAGCAAGCAATAATGTAAGATTGTTCTTCCTAGTGTAACTAATTCCATGCTTTTTCTATAATCAAATGAAACTAAAAACTGAAAGTAATAGATTAAACAAAAGAAAAATAAGAAAAATGAGGAAATAGAACCAAAATTAGGAGTGCACGGTCGTAGGGAAGGGTTGGAACGGTCGTTGGGGTGAGGTTCCACGGGCATGGGTCAGCTGTGGACGAGCGTGGTAGTGGTTTTAAGGTCAGTGGCGGCGTTTATGGTGGTTTTAGAGAGGAGATTTTAGGGTTTGAGTGAAGAAGAGAATGAATAGTAGCTTCCTATAGTTTTTGGGTCACACGGGCATGTCACACGCTCGTGTGACTCGGGGGTTACCCGTGCGATTCGAAATTGGGTGGTTTTGGCACATCTGGTTTGAAGTACATGCCCGTGTTGATGTTTTGCACGGCCATGTGCGGTAGATTCTTCGTCACTCACACGGTCGTGTGATGGGTTCCTTGGCCATGTGCGATCGTGTTCGTTTTTCACACGGTCATGTGATATGTTCCACGGCCATGTCTTAATTGACAGTGTTGGCCACGGTCTGGGGACACAGGAGTGGGGATTTGAGCAAGCCCGTGTTTAAATTGAAGGGTTGCCACGGCCATGTCGCACGACCCTGGTGATTTATCGGTGGCCCGTGTTTTGGGAAAATTTATGCCCTGTTTACACACGGCCTGGGTACACGTCCGTGTCTCTATTTTAAGTGTTCACACAGCCTTGGACACGCCCGTGGGTATGGTCGTGTGGTCCTAAATTTCTGCATTTAAAAAGGGTTAGTTGATGTATAAAATACTAAAATAAAAAATAAATGAAAATTTACTAAGTTAGTGCTCGGGTTGCCTCCCGAGAAGCACTTATTTATAGTCTAAGCTCAACTCTTTCTCGAGCTGAGTGTTTCACGGTGGTTCAAAGAGTTGGAACTCTTTCGGCCTATTTCTAGGTTTAGTAACAGAATAATGTTTGAGTCGAGTTTGATTTACCTTGAAAGTGCCAAGTGACTCGTGTTTAGTCTCTGCTATACCATAGGGATAGACTTTTGTTACTGAGAAATAAGGTGTATCACTTGTATGCTCTTTTGAATTCAAGATTCAAGGATCATCTTCCCCTAATATGACCTTATCTCTTACCTTGATTTGATTCGTTTTCACCTGAGGGTTGCCTTGGTGATGCTCTGGGTTGGTATGGCATATTTTGGGTTTTTTGTGAAAGTTCAGCCACTCATCTAGTTCCTCGATCTGGAGCTTTCGCTTTTCTGGTTCATCTCCTGTAGGTGAGTTTGCTAGTGTTTGCGTTATCTTTATGTGGAGTGCGTCCTCCACAGAAGTTTGTGTGGTGAGTTAAGTGTTTTTACAGGGACTCAAAACTTTATTCTCGTCTGTAGTTTTAATTGAGTTGTGAACTCGTAGGGTGGCTGTATCATCACCCACTCGTAGTTTGAGTTCACCTATTTCTAAATCAATTTTAGTTCTTGCAGTTGCTAAAAAGGGTCGCCCTAAAATTAAGGGTACATTTCTAGCCTCATCAATGTCTAAAACAACAAAGTCAACTGGGAATATAAATTCATCGATTTTGACAAGTACATCTTCAATTATTCCCTTAGGTGCCCTAATAGTTTTATCAGCTAGTTGAATGCTCATCTGGGTTTTCTTAGCGGTTCCAAGGCCTAGTTGTTTAAATAAGTTATTGTAACGCCCTAATTTTCGGGTTTTTCTTAGATTTATCTTTATCTGATAAAATGTGTAAATGCTAGTAATTAGGTGTGTAATGCATGTTTGGGATGTGTTAATGGGCCTATGGAAGGCTCATGAGTTGGTTGGAAGCTCGGCAAAATTTTGTATTTTTGACTTGGGAGATAGGGGATCAGTGAAAATAAGGGTCTTAAGAAATTGTGTGCGAAATGTAGCACAATTGAACCAGTGGTAAAGTGGCAAGGGAGACGCCACTAGGCTCCTTAAAAGGTGGCGCCTAAGTGAGCTTAGAGGTCAAGGGTTCAAGCGCCAGAGGTTGCAAGGTAGTGTTTTATTTTTGAGCTTGAGCAGGTAAGAGTTTGAAGCCGAATTGAACTCTGCTTGGAAGGGATTTGAATCGGTCAAGGGGAGCAAATCGTGGAGGAGGTTGAGGAGCAAATCTAGGAATTTCGAATTTTGAAAGGAGGTAGCCGATTGTGGGACTTTGCAAGTGCAATTCGGCTAGGGGGGATAGAGTGTGAGCATTTCGGCAAATAGGTGTTGAGGGTGCCGAATTCTTCTTTAGTTTGTATGATTTTGGTGCCGATTTTTCTTAAGTAAGAAAAGCTTCCCTTTTTCTGTCAAATTTTGCATAGTGTATTAGGTACCTTTCTTTTGCCATTTTGTTCTTCTCATCAACCTAATAGCCGAACCCTTAACCCACTCTTGAGCCGAATCTTCATTCGACTAAACACCTCCCTTGTTCTCTCTTCTACTCTCATCTTCTTCTCGTCTTGCTTTCTCAAAACCGAAACCTATCTTGTTACCTCCTTTCTGGCCGAAACGAATAAGCTTTCTCCTACTTCTTTTCTTCAAGCCCTAAACCGAGTGCTCATTTGATCAAAATCCCCATGGCCGAATACCTTCTATGACCGAAACCACACTTCCTTTGTTACCGATTGATCGAAATCTTCTTCTTCTTCTTCTTCTTGATTCTTTAGCAAGCCGAACCCTATTCTTCTATCTCTTCTAGTTGCCGATTTACCCCACCTGCTTTGTTGATTAAAACAGCTAGAGCCCCATATCACTTCCTCAAAAGCCGAAAGCACCTCTTTCTAACCCTTCTAAAGCTGAATACCTCTAGAGATATTCTTGTGATGCTAGCGTTATATCTGTGGTGGATTTAGATTAGACCAGAGATAGTAAAAGCGTGGAAGCGATACTCTGCAAGTGGTGGTATTGGTAAGTGATCTAACCACTACGTATCTTTGTCTATTAAATATCTTAAAGGGATACCGAAACCTATAGAGGGCATGTCGGCATTTCGTGTAAGATTCTAATTCATGGGTTGTTTCTTTTGCGCATGGTATAGCAAGGAGAGGTGATCAAGCGAGGAGTTTTAGAGACTAACATCGAGATTTAGTCTCTAATCGACAAAAAGGGGTAAGACTTCGATGCTTAGGCCATGTAGGCCGATTTTGGTAAGGGGTTTATAACTCTTTGATTATCAATTATTAGGCTAATAGTTAGCGTTCGATTGTAGGTTTTGCGTACATGGATTTCGTCAACGTTTCATCAGTAACAGGTGTGTAACGTATCTCCATCATAGACTAGGATGGCTAAAAGCCGAAATAATCGAAACTGTGCTAAGTGACCGATCAAAAGTGACCGAAAAATCAGCCTTGGAAAGAAATAAGAGTGACCGAATACTCTGTTGTGGTCACATTGGGAATTGGCGATGGCGAAATTGCAGAAGGTGCAATTTCGAGCATTTTGGTAAGTTGGGCCTCAATGGGCCAAGGTGGGCCCAATGGGCTTCCGAGCCCAAATTTGAATATGTTCATAAAAGACTTTCTGGTAACTCGAATAATAAAAACTTGGTAAAGTCGGTAAACTAAAACCTAAAATTGGGCTTAACGGACTTATCGACGATGTTGGACATAGTAAGGCCCATTAGGGGTTTTAGGCTAAAAAGGGCAAAATTGGAAATTTGGCTTAAGTGGACTTCCGTGGCTATTTAGGGACTGTTAATTTATCAGACTTGCATAAAGTCACTGAAAATATGAAAAAGGACTAAAATACCCTTAAATATAGAAAATTACCAAAATACCCCTAGGTGAAAAAGACTATTATACCCCTAGGGTCAATTCTGTATGAAATGTATGATGTTATGTATCTGCATGAGTTAATTATTAATATGAATATATCTGATGCATGAGATGCTATATATTGCATGCTAGTATGATTATCTGTTGCATGGGGTATGGGTTTATGATGGAGGAAGCGTTCTGGCAGCCTCGCTGCAATCTGGTGGCCTCGCCACATATTTTCTGGCAGCCTCGCTGCAATCTGGTGGCCTCGCCACAATATTTATATCTGGTGACCTCGTCACAATATCTGGCAGCCTCGCTGCAAATATATCTGGCAGCCTCGCTGCAAATGTTATCTGGCAGTCTCACTGCAAATTATATCTAGCAGCCTCGCTGCAAATATCTGTGGTGTGTAGCGGTTGGGTGGGTCGAGTAGTCTCCCTACATGGTGTAAGGCTGGTACGGGGGTGTTAAGGATGGATCTGGGTTGGGTTTCTGTTTGCATAATGCTTATACCTGATCTGTTTCTGTTATGGGCCTTTTGGGCTTAACCTGATTCCTGTAATGGGCCAAGGCCCAATTAAATCTGTTTCAGAGGCTTGATCTGTTTTGGCCTATGGTTGAGATAATGTTGCACACTGAGTTGTCAAACTCACCCTTTTTAATTAATCTCTGCAGGTAACCCTCAACCATAGTGGGCTTGGAGCTGCGAGAGATTCGGAGTGGCCACAGTGACTGCAATAAAACTGGTTTTCATTTATGTTTTAGTATTTTAATTTTTATGTTAATTTTTGGGTTTTAATGTGTAATAAGGCCGCTATTAAATCTTTTTTTTTTGGGTTTTAACTTTCTAAAGGATTTGGTTCGTACTTTATCGAAACTGCTACATATAGGCTGCGCGGGTTTCCAAAACCTTAATAACATTTTCAAAATAACGTTTATAAAATTTAAACAATCTTGAATAATGACTACTTAAAGTAGTTTTAACAAGAACTTTTCTCACCTTGCTAGTTTTACAAAATATCACCTATGTCTCAACATGTTTTAAAAGGTTATAAGCGTAGTTTAGGATCATGTGACGCACCAGATCTGGTCATAACGTCCAGATCGGGTTTGAGGTGTTACATTTAGTGGTATCAGAGCCAAGTTACAACAACTCGGCTGTGGAACGGGTCTAGAAATGAAGGTTTTCAAACAATCAAAATGAAGATTTTCAAAAGATCATGATTTTTTAAAAAATTATTTGGAACTAGTTCTGATGAACTTCTTTTCAAGCATAAATGATTTATTTTCAAAGAAAACAAAAATTTATTAAGTTTTTCTATGAAATCTTTTGAAAGAGTGGCACACCGAATCTCCGGCCCAAGCCTGTAAGTTCTCTAAACTTTTTTGAGTATTTCTGAAAACTCTGATTGCATGCCTGACTAAAGACTTTATTATGATACTTTAGCTAGGGTATTACTGAAACTGTAGAGACTCTGATAGGTAGACTGAGACTGTAGCTAGGCTACCGCGAAAGAAGATAAACTCTGAAACTCTATTTATTCATAAGACATCTGTAATAAACACTGAAATATTAATCTGACTCATAAAATTTCTAAACAGAAAGTACGAAATGAGTACACAAGCAGCTCGTGGTAGGGGCCGTTGACGTGGCCGAGGTAGTGCACGAGCTGAGACTTCATCTTCGGGTCATGCGCCAGCAGCTGGTATGCCGATACCACCGGCAACAGAGGTGGAATCTCATGATAGGGGTGTAGGGGGCGATGCCCTATCACAAGCGATGCTTCGAGTTCTGGAAAGGGTTGCTGGGGCAAGTATCGGTAATGGATTTCGGGGATCCGTTTCTGAGCGACTCCGAGCTAATGGGGCAGGGTTCTTTAGGGGTGTGTCTGGTGTAGCCCCAAATGTGGCTGAATATTGGCTAGAGGCCACAGAGCGAATCATGGACGATCTGGATTGCTCTATGGAGCAGAAGCTGAAAGGAGCCGTGTCGTTGCTTAGAGATGAAGCTTATCAGTGGTGGCTCACAGTAAGAGATGGAACTTCAGATGGTGAGGTAACATGGGAGCTGTTTAAGAAAGCCTTTAAAGGGAAATATGTTGGGGCTAGCTATGTGGACGCCCATAGGAAGGAGTTCTTAAATTTGGTTCAGGGGAGTAGGACAGTATCTGAGTACGAGGCTGAATTTTTGAGGCTGAGCCGATATGCTTCTGGGATAGTTGCTACCGAATATGAGCGGAGCGTACGTTTCGAGAATAGTCTGAGGAATGAGCTAAGGGTACTGATCGCTCCACAGAGGGAGCGTAACTTTGCTGCTTTGGTTGAGAAAGCTAAGATAGCTGAGGAAGTAAAGCGTACCGAGAGACAGAATCACGAAAAGGATAGAAACCGCTTTCGGAGGGACTCTGGACCATCAGGTGGGGCTAATAGGAATGTTAAGAGGGCAAGAGTGGCAGAACCAGTGCGAGCGGTGCCAATGAATGCTGTCAGACCGCAGGGTTGTAGGAGTTGCGGTAAGATACAAATGGGCGAGTGTCGGAAACGTTCTGGAGCCTGTTTTCGATGTGGGTCGATGGAGCATAGGATTAAGGACTGTCCCGAAGAACCGGACCAAGGACAGATTATGGCTCAGAGGGTTGCTCAACCAGTGTGGGGTGGACCACCAGCTCCGAGGGGTCGTGGGCAAGGTAGAGGCGGAAATGGTAATGGTCGAGGACGAGGAGCACTTGGCAGGGGTGCTGGTTTCGCTGAGGCTCGTCAGCCAGCACTAGTTTATGCAGCTCGTCGCCGAGAGGAGGGTGATGCTCCTGACGTCATAACTGGTACATTCTTGATTTCTCATATGCCATTCACTGCGTTAATAGATGTTGGATCTACCCATTCTTATGTTGCATGTGCCATATCTGGGTCGCTGGGAGTGCGTTCTGAGGAGACAGTGAGTGGGGTGACTGTACTAAGTCCTTTGGGTCACTCGGTTAGGGTAGACAAACTGTATAGAGATGTACCTATAGAGACTCAAGGAAAAATCTTTTCTGGAGACTTGATGGAGCTACCTTTCGGAGAATTTCATCTCATCTTGGGAATGGATTGGCTTGTAAAGCATAGGGCTACCTTGGATTGTGCTGCGAAACGAATGAGGCTAAAGACTGCAGAGGATGAGGAAGTTTTGGTGATAGGTGAACGTAGAGATTATTTGTCCAGTGTGGTGTCAGTATTAAGAGCTGAGAAGTGGATTCGTAAAGGATGTGCGGCTTATTTGGCATTCGTGGGTCAAGTAGGAACTGAGGAACTAACTGTGGATCAAGTTAGAACTGTTAAAGATTTTCAAGATGTTTTTCCAGAGGAGCTTCCAGGTTTACCTCCGAATCGAGAGGTTGAGTTTGGGATCGATTTGTTGCCTGGTACGGCACCGGTGTCCATTGCACCGTACAGGATGGCACCAAAGGAGTTGGTGGAGTTAAAAGTGCAGATTCAAGAATTGTTGGATAGAGGTTTCATTAGGCCAAGTGTGTCTCCGTGGGGAGCACCAGTGCTTTTCGTTAAAAAGAAAGATGGGTCAATGCGGATGTCCATTGATTATCGGCAGTTGAACAAGCTGACGATCAAGAATAAGTACCCGTTGCCTAGAATCGATGATCTGTTCGATCAGCGTAGAGGAGCTTCAGTATTTTCCAAGATTGACCTTCGATCTGGGTACCATCAATTAAGGGTGAAGGAGGTGGATATTCACAAGACGGCATTCAGAACTCGTTATGGTCACTATGAGTTCTTGGTTATGCCATTTGGGCTGACCAATGCACCTGCAGCTTTCATGGATCTGATGAATCGAGTGTTCCAGCCATACTTGGATCGATTCGTGGTCGTCTTTATCGACGATATTTTGGTCTATTCTGAATCTGAAGAGAAACATGATGAGCATCTCCGTGTTGTGCTGCAAGTGTTAAGGGAAAAGGAGCTTTATGCGAAATTTAGTAAGTGTGAGTTCTGGTTGAGGGAAGTGATGTTCTTGGGGCATGTTGTGTCTGCTGAGGGTATTAAGGTGGACCCTCGAAAGATTGAAGCGATTCTGGAATGGAAACCACCAAGGTCTGTGGCCGAAATTCAGAGTTTTCTGGGTTTAGCTGGATACTACAGAAGGTTTGTAGAAAGATTTTTTGTGATGGCAGCACCATTAACGAAACTCATAAGGAAAGGCGTACCATTTGTCTGGACCCAGCAGCAGCAAGAAGCTTTTGAGAAGCTAAAGAAGGTTCTGACCGAGGCACCTGTGCTGATTCAACCAGAGTCTGGAAAAGATTTTACCGTGTACAGTGATGCATCGCATGTTGGGTTGGGCTATGTGTTGATGCAAGAGGGTAAGGTGGTTGCTTATGCATCGCGACAGCTTAAACCTCATGAAGTGAACTATCCTACCCATGATCTGGAATTGGCAGCAGTAATCTTCGCACTTAAAATCTGGCGACATTATCTGTATGGAGAAAGGTGTATTATATACACAGACCATAAAAGTCTTAAGTACTTGTTGACTCAGAAGGAGTTGAATCTTAGGCAACGGAGATGGATCGAGTTGCTTAAGGATTATGATTGTGCGATTGAGTATCATCCAGGCAAAGCTAATGTGGTGGCTGATGCCCTAAGTCGTAGAACTGTATCTGATCTGAGAGCTATGTTTGCTCGTTTGAGTCTGTATGATGATGGTAGTTTGTTAGCAGAATTGCAAGTCAGACCGACCTGGGTGGATGAGATTAAGGAAAAGCAGTGCAGGGATGAGTCTCTGGTTTCTCGATTTCAGCAGGTTAAAGATGGGAATACTTCTGAGTTTGGACTTAACAGTGAAGGAATTCTATGTTTTCGCGGTAGAATCTGTGTTCCGAAGGATTTTTAGCTGAGGCAAGCAATTCTGAATGAAGCTCATAAAGGGTTGTATGCTATGCACCCTTGAGGTAATAAGATGTATCATGACTTAAAGGAGTTGTATTGGTGGCCTGGACTGAAGCGAGAAGTAACAGAATTTGTGGGGAAATGTCTGACTTGTCAGCAAGTGAAAGCTGAGCATCAGTTACCTTCTGGACTTCTGCAACCAGTGAAGGTACCACTCTGGAAGTGGGAAAGGGTGACCATGGATTTCGTAAGTGGATTGCCCTTAACGCCATCAAAGAAGGACTCGATTTGGGTGATTGTAGACAGGTTGACTAAATCTGCTCATTTCATCCCTGTACGTACTGATTATTCGCTTCAGAAGTTAGCCAAGTTGTATGTGGCAGAGATTGTGCGACTGCATGGGGTGCCAGTGTCTATCATTTCTGATCGAGATCCTAGATTCACATCTCGGTTCTGGCAAAAGTTGCATGAGGCATTGGGAACGCGATTGAACTTTAGCACGGCTTTTCATCCTCAGACTGATGGTCAGTCTGAAAGGGTTATTCAGATTCTGGAAGATATGTTGAGGGGTTGTGTTATCGATTTTCGAGGCAGTTGGGAGGATTATTTATCATTGGCAGAGTTTGCGTACAATAACAGCTATCAGGCTAGTATCCGTATGGCACCTTATGAGGCACTGTATGGGCATAAGTGTCGTTCACCCAGTTGTTGGACCGAATTGGGCGAGTGGCAAGTACTTGGACCTGAATTGGTAGCAGAGACTGAAGAGAAGGTCAAGGTGATAAGGGACCGTTTGAAAGTGGCATCTGATCGACAAAAGTCTTATGCAGATTTGAAGCATAAAGAAATTGAGTATTCAGTGGGTGATATGGTTTTTCTGAAAGTTTCGCCTTGGAAGAAGATATTGAGATTTGGTAAGAAAGGCAAGCTGAGTCCGAGGTTTATTAGGCCTTATCGGGTTCTTAAGCGAGTGGGCCCGGTGGCGTATCAGTTAGAATTACCGCCAGAGTTAAATAGAATTCATGATGTGTTTCACGTATCCATGCTGAGACGATATCGTTCTGACCCTGCCCATATTCTACTAGTTACAGAAGTGGAAGTTCAGCCTGACCTAACTTTCGAGGAAGAGCCTGTGCAGATTCTGGATCGAGACGTGAAGGTTTTAAGAAGGAAATCAGTCCCATTGGTAAAGGTACTATGGCGTAATCATGGCAGAGAGGAAGCTACTTGGGAACCAGAGGAGGCAATGCGTCAGCAATATCCTCATTTGTTTGGGTAAGGTAAATTTCGAGGACGAAATTTCTTTAAGGAGGGTAGAGTTGTAACGCCCTAATTTTCGGGTTTTTCTTAGATTTATCTTTATCTGATAAAATGTGTAAATGCTAGTAATTAGGTGTGTAATGCATGTATGGGATGTGTTAATGGGCCTATGGAAGGCCCATGAGTTGGTTGGAAGCTCGGCAAAATTTTGTATTTTTGACTTGGGAGATAGGGGATCAGTGAAAATAAGGGTCTTAAGAAATTGTGTGCGAAATGTAGCACAATTGAACCAGTGGTAAAGTGGCAAGGGAGACACCACTAGGCTCCTTAAAAGGTGGCGCCTAAGTGAGCTTAGAGGTCAAGGGTTCAAGCGCCAGAGGTTGCAAGGTAGTGTTTTATTTTTGAGCTTGAGCAGGTAAGAGTTTGAAGCCGAATTGAACTCTGCTTGGAAGGGATTTGAATCGGTCAAGGGGAGCAAATCGTGGAGGAGGTTGAGGAGCAAATCTAGGAATTTCGAATTTTGAAAGGAGGTAGCCGATTGTGGGACTTTGCAAGTGCAATTCGGCTAGGGGGGATAGAGTGTGAGCATTTCGGCAAATAGGTGTTGAGGGTGCCGAATTCTTCTTTAGTTTGTATGATTTTGGTGCCGATTTTTCTTAAGTAAGAAAAGCTTCCCTTTTTCTGTCAAATTTTGCATAGTGTATTAGGTACCTTTCTTTTGCCATTTTGTTCTTCTCATCAACCTAATAGCCGAACCCTTAACCCACTCTTGAGCCGAATCTTCATTCGACTAAACACCTCCCTTGTTCTCTCTTCTACTCTCATCTTCTTCTCGTCTTGCTTTCTCAAAACCGAAACCTATCTTGTTACCTCCTTTCTGGCCGAAACGAATAAGCTTTCTCCTACTTTTCTTCAAGCCCTAAACCGAGTGCTCATTTGATCAAAATCCCCATGGCCGAATACCTTCTATGACTGAAACCACACTTCCTTTGTTACCGATTGATCGAAATCTTCTTCTTCTTCTTCTTCTTGATTCTTTAGCAAGCCGAACCCTATTCTTCTATCTCTTCTAGTTGCCGATTTACCCCACCTGCTTTGTTGATTAAAACAGCTAGAGCCCCATATCACTTCCTCAAAAGCCGAAAGCACCTCTTTCTAACCCTTCTAAAGCCGAATACCTCTAGAGATATTCTTGTGATGCTAGCGTTAGATCTGTGGTGGATTTAGATTAGACCAGAGATAGTAAAAGCGTGGAAGCGATACTCTGCAAGTGGTGGTATTGGTAAGTGATCTAACCACTACGTATCTTTGTCTATTAAATATCTTAAAGGGAGACCGAAACCTATAGAGGGCATGTCGGCATTTCGTGTAAGATTCTAATTCATGGGTTGTTTCTTTTGCGCATGGTATAGCAAGGAGAGGTGATCAAGCGAGGAGTTTTGGAGACTAACATCGAGATTTAGTCTCTAATTGACAAAAAGGGGTAAGACTTCGATGCTTAGGCCATGTAGGCCGATTTTGGTAAGGGGTTTATAACTCTTTGATTATCGATTATTAGGCTAATAGTTAGCGTTCGATTGTAGGTTTTGCGTACGTGGATTTCGTCAACGTTTCATCAGTAACAGGTGTGTAACGTATCTCCATCATAGACTAGGATGGCTAAAAGCCGAAATAATCGAAACTGTGCTAAGTGACCGATCAAAAGTAACCGAAAAATCAGCCTTGGAAAGAACTAAGAGTGACCGAATACTCTGTTGTGGTCACATTGGGAATTGGCGATGGCGAAATTGCAGAAGGTGCAATTTCGAGCGTTTTGGTAAGTTGGGCCTCAATGGGCCAAGGTGGGCCCAATGGGCTTCCGAGCCCAAATTTGAATATGTTCATAAAAGACTTTCTGGTAACTCGAATAATAAAAACTTGGTAAAGTCGGTAAACTAAAACCTAAAATTGGGCTTAACGGACTTATCGACGATGTTGGACATAGTAAGGCCTATTAGGGGTTTTAGGCTAAAAAGGGCAAAATTGGAAATTTGGCTTAAGTGGACTTCCGTGGCTATTTAGGGACTGTTAATTTATCAGACTTGCATAAAGTCACTGAAAATATGAAAAAGGACTAAAATACCCTTAAATATGGAAAATTACCAAAATACCCCTAGGTGTAAAAAGACTATTATACCCCTAGGGTCAATTCTGTATGAAATGTATGATGTTATGTATCTGCATGAGTTAATTATTAATATGAATATATCTGATGCATGAGATGCTATATATTGCATGCTAGTATGATTATTTGTTGCATGGGGTATGGGTTTATGATGGAGGAAGCGTTCTGGCAGCCTCGCTGCAATCTGGTGGCCTCGCCACATATTTTCTGGCAGCCTCGCTGCAATCTGGTGGCCTCGCCACAATATTTATATCTGGTGACCTCGTCACAATATCTGGCAGCCTCGTTGCAAATATATCTGGCAGCCTCGCTGCAAATGTTATCTGGCAGTCTCACTGCAAATTATATCTGGCAGCCTCGCTGCAAATATCTGTGGTGTGTAGCGGTTGGGTGGGTCGAGTAGTCTCCCCACATGGTGTAAGGCCGGTACGGGGGTGTTAAGGATGGATCTGGGTTGGGTTTCTGTTTGCATAATGCTTATATCTGATCTGTTTCTGTTATGGGCCTTTTGGGCTTAACCTGATTCCTGTAATGGGCCAAGGCCCAATTAAATCTGTTTCTGAGGCTTGATCTGTTTTGGCCTATGGTTGAGATAATGTTGCACACTGAGTTGTCAAACTCACCCTTTTTAATTAATCTCTGCAGGTAACCCTCAACCATAGTGGGCTTGGAGCTGCGAGAGATTCGGAGTGGCCACAGCGACTGCAATAAAACTGGTTTTCATTTATGTTTTAGTATTTTAATTTTTATGTTAATTTTTGGGTTTTAATGTGTAATAAGGCCGCTATTAAATCTTTTTTTTTGGGTTTTAACTTTCTAAAGGATTTGGTTCGTACTTTATCGAAACTGCTAGATATAGGCTGCGCGGGTTTCCAAAACCTTAATAACGTTTTCAAAATAACGTTTATAAAATTTAAACAATCTTGAATAATGACAACTTAAAATAGTTTTAACAAGAAATTTTCTCACCTTGCTAGTTTTACAAAATATCACATATGTCTCAACATGTTTTAAAAGGTTATAAGCGTAGTTTAGGATCATGTGACGCACCAGATCTGGTCATAACGTCCAGACCGGGTTTGGGGTGTTACAGTTATAAGGCATGACATTTATGCTTGCCCCTAAATCAGCTAAAGCATTTTTTCCTCTAGGCTACCAAGTAAACAAGGGATAGTAAAACTCCCTGGATCTTTTAGTTTGGTCAGTAGTCTATTTTGTAGAATAGCTGGGCAGACTGCATTTAATTCCACACAAGATTTCTCCTCTAGCTTCTGCTTGTTTGTCAAGAGTTCTTTTAAGAATTTAACCACGTTTGGCATCTGCAAAATTGCTTCAACAAATGGTAAGTTAATGTGTAAATATTTTAAGAGTTTAAGAAACTTATCGAATTGTTTATCTGTGCGGTCTTTCTGTAGCGCTCTTGGGTATGGTATACGAGGCTTGTGGTCGTTGATGTCTGGTTTGTTGTTGCTTACCTCTACCTTACCTTTACTCACCTTAGGTTCCTCGCATAACTTTGGGTCGTCTTTGGTTAATGCCTCCTGATCTGTTGTATTTATGGCATGAAGTTGCTCTTTAGGATTGGTCTTAGTGTTACTTGGAAGTCCACCTTGTGGTCTTTCTGATATTAGCTTGGCGAGTTGACCAATTTGATTCTCAAGGCCTTTGATTGATGCTTACTAGTTCTTTAATGCCGTTTCAGTGTTCTGAAAGTGGGTTTCTGACATGGCCATGAATTTGGTAAACATCTCTTCAAGATTGGGCTTTTTCTCCTGTTGCGGCGATGGCTACTGAAATCCCTGAGGGGGTTGTTGTCTTTGATTCCCTTATCCTCCCCAAGAAAAATTGGGATGGTTTCACCAACCTACATTATATGTGTTACTATATGGATTATTTTGAGATCTAAAATTGTTACCCATATAATTGGCTTGCTCAGTTTCTGTGCCATTGTTAGAAGATGAGTAGTCTGGGGTGAACATATTTGCCTGAGTTGTGTCACACTGCTTCACTGCTTGTGCCTATGTAGAACCAACAAAATTATCAAACTTTTTATTTAAAAGTTCTACTTGGTTAGAAAGCATAGTGACAGCATCAATATTATAAACTCATGCGGCTTTTGTCGGCTTTGTCCTCATGACCTGCCACTGATAATTATTCAGTGACATCTCTTCAATAAATTCATAAGCTACTTCTGGTGTTTTGTTATTGATCGTTCCTCCTGCGACTGCATCAATTATTTACCTTTTGAAGGGTTCAAACCATTCTGAAAGGTTTGAACTTGTAGCCATAAAGGTAGGCCATGATGAGGGCATCTTCTTAAAAGATCTTTGTATCTCTCCCAGGCATCATATAGTATTTCTAAATCCATCTGCACAAAAGAAGAGATATCGTTTCATAATTTAGCTGTTTTAGCTGGAGGAAAATATTTAAGTAAAAATTTTTCGGTCATCTGTTCCGATGTGGTGATTGAGCCTCGTGGTAAAGAGTTTAACCACTGTTTGGCTTTGTTTCTCAAAGAGAATGGAAATATCCTTAGACGAATGGCATTATCAGAAACGCCATTTATGTTAAAGGTATCACAAAGTTCCAAAAAATTGGCTATGTGTGAATTTGGATCTTCATCCTGTAAACCATCAAACAGCACCAATTGCTGTATCATCTAAATAGTGTTAGGCTTTAATTCAAAATTATTTGCAGCAATTGTAGGTCTAAGAATGCTAGTTTGGGTACCAGCCAAACTAGGTTTAGCATAATCATATATAGTGCGAGGAGCTTCTTCTTGATTTGCTGGTGGTGCGACTATTGCGGGAGGTGGTGGAATGTTTTGATTTGCTTCCATCTCTTTTGTAGGTTCTGGCCTCTGTTCTTGATCTCGTTCTGGATACTATAGGCTTCGTCTGATCTCTCTGTGAGTTCTGCGAACTGTTGCTTCTAAATCTTCGTCAAAAAGTAATGGTCCTACTGGGTTGTTTCTAGTCATAAACTAGAAATACCTAGAAGGAAAAAGAAAAGGAAATTAAAATAGAATAAAATAAAAGAAAAGAAAAATAATAAAATAAAAGTAAATAAAAACTAAAAAAAATAAATATAGTAATGGCTAAAGTAATAGAAATCGAGTTTTCTTAATATTTTAGTTCCCCGGCAACGGCGCCAAAAACTTGATATGCTCGCGATATTAAGTAATAAAATTTATAAAAACTAATCACACCAAAAACTAACTAATATCACGATTTTAAAGGCAAGCGCACCTATCGAATAGTAGTATAGTTTAGTGGCAAGACCTAGTTATCGTACCCAAGGGAACCAAAAGTACTAATACTTACTTCCTTTCTATTATCTAGCCTAAAAATAAAAGAGGATTGATTGAAACTAATTCTAAAACTAACTAAAAGTGCACAAAAAGTAAATTGTGGAAAACTTTAGGGAAAAGCTGATTGATATGAGCAATACTTAAGGGAGAATCCACCTAGGCTTCATTTTTTATTAACTTCTTGACCTAGATGATTTCTTCACTTGACTTGACCCGTAGAGATTCCTAACTTATGTTAATACTCCGTCGAGGATAAGAAGAACTAATCCTAGGTGGTTAATTAAAGTTTCTTTATTAATTAACACCCCTAGGTTGCATTAATTCGATCTATGGATCCCCCTATTAGGTTTGACCCTAATCCGACAGATTTATGTCGCCCTATGTCTAGGGTTGCATGCAACTCCACTTAACTATGGTAGATCTACTCTTAAAACAGGGACTTTTGCTCCTTTGCCTAAGCACATCAAGTTCTTGAAGTAATACCTAGGATTATTAAAGTAAGAATGAAGGACACATAATTAAGAACAATTCAAGTATTTATCATATAATTCAAGAATAAATAATAGAAGATCTGTCTTAGGTTTCATCCCCCTCAAGTCTTTGAGGGGTTTAGTTCATAACTAATAAAGAAAACATCTCAGAAGAAATAAGATAACAAAACATAAAGAACCCAAAAACCCCTAAAGGAATTTAGGGAGATCCTCTGTCTTGATGTAGAATTCTGGCTTCTAGGATGAATCAATCGGCTTCTCTTGGAGTAATTCCTTGCTTTCACTCCTTGTGTTGGCAAAAATATGGCGCTCCTCATTGGGAGAAGAGAGTACATCCTTAGAGTTGCCTCCTAGGGTCTTTATATAGAGCTTTGGGATGCCTTTCTTAGCCTCTAAGTATCCAAATCCTAGTGAAATTCCTCTTCCTCACGACAGGAGCACGCCCGTCTGCCATGCCCATGTGCCACGACAAGAGGCCGTGTGAGATTCTGTCGATGGAGGCACGGCCTTGTGGCCTGGCCGTGCTTGTCGGGGGCTGGACCGTGTGATCTTTATGTGGCACGGCCGTGGTGTGGTGACTCCTTGGGCCGTGTTGTTTTTACATTTTGGCCCATTTTCCTCGTTTTTGGTCTATTTTTCGTTCTTTTCTCTTCCCTATGCTCTCCTGGGTATAAGACATGAAGAAGAAGGATTAAAAGCACTAATTCTCACAAAATTGATAATAATCCACCCAAAATATAGGCTAAACATTACGTAAAAATATGTATAATTTATCGTTTATCAGGTGTCGATTACACACCTGTTGCGAAGTACGCTAGAATCCCTTGAATGATTAACCTACAACCGTTTTAACCAGATGTCAACTACAATCCAATTGAATAATTGATACCAACTTAACATACCTATTCGGCAACAATAGAGCATCGTCAACACTTACCCTTGCCGAATCTAACCACTAGATCTGGATCTAGTTCGCTACAATGGCCTTAGCCTCACTGCTCCTTGCTAGATCGCCCCTTTACCACCTTTAACATACATGAGATCCAAAAGAAAAGGCTCAATGGATATTCCTCCCAAAGGAAGTGAAAACCGATTCAACCCAGGAAGGATAGGGGTTTTTGGCTTTTCATAAACCACAAGATTACGAAAGAAAGGATTCGAGTAGTTATCACCAGCTTGTCTTGACAGAAAAAAGTCTCCAAACACTAGCCTAGTCCAGATCTATTATAGATCCAGTTAGAACGCAAAAAGGATAAGTGATTTAAAAGATTCAGCTTTCAAAAACACTAGAGAGTATGGAGGTTTCGACTTTTGTAGAATCAGGAAGAAGAACAGAAGTCTATGAAAAAAGAGAGGGAATGGTCGACAGGGGGATGAGAGAGTTGAGGGTTTCGACTTTTGGAAGAATAGAGTTAAGAAGAATAGGAGATGCAGCCAAAGAAGAATGGACAGCTAACAAATGGTTCGGTTTTGGCTTTTGAGAGCAATCGGCTAGCAAACCTTTGAGGGAGGGTAATTTAATTAGTGGAGGAAAGGGGGAAGAAGAAGTGAAAAGTGAATAGAGAAGAGGAAGAAACTTGGTTCGGCTTTGGAAGAAAAGTGATGAAAAGGTTCGGTTTTAGGTAAATCGACAAAGGAGGGCTAACAACTTCGGGAGTTTGGCTTTTGACACACTCAAAAAAAGAGAAAAGAAAGAACAAGAATGGAAACACCTTTGAAACTTACCTAATCGACACTAAGGCTTGACCAAAACAAATCCTGAAAAGACCCAAAAAGGGGTATTCGACACACTCATCACACAATTGCCGAAAATGCTACCTTCTAAGGACCTAGCCGAAATTGCTCATCCAAGACTCCCAAAATCGGCCAACTTCACCCTTTTAAAATTCCTCAATTTTCTCTCATTATCACTCCTTGATTCAATCTTATGAGTAGTTCAAACACTTCCCTTCAGAGTTTAACTTGAGTTCCATCACTTACCATGCACAAGCATTAAAAATAAAATAACACCTTGCTCACCAAGGGATTCGAACCTCAGCTCCCTCACTAGCCTTGACACGCCACTTCCTTAAGCTCTAAGTGGCGCTACCTTGCCACTTAACTACTGGTTTTCTTGTGCCTTAAAATCCCAATATTAATTTAAAAGCCTAACTAGCTTAGGTCACTTCTCCCCTAAGGTCCAAAAATAAAAATTTGCCAAACTTTAATCTTAAACTTAGGCCTTCTATGGGTTCACTAAAAACACCCAATACCTCACTATAGCATATCAAACCAAGAAAAATTTAAATCCAAGCATAAATTTAAAAACCTAAAAAATTGGGGCGTTACATGCTTCATCGGTCCGTATGAGGTTATTGAAAGAATAGGGCCAGTGGCATATCGATTAGCTTTACCGACAAAGTTAGAAAGGATCCACAATGTTTTTCATGTGTCTATGTTGCTCTGTTATCGATCAGATCCTTCGCACATAATTTCATCGACAGAGGTGTAGATTCGACCTGATATGACTTATGGTGAGGAACCGATCACGATTTTAGCTCGGGAGGTTAGACAATTGAGAAATAAAAGTGTAGCCCTAGTGAAAGTTTTATGGAAAGGACATGGGTTGAAAAGGCAATGTGGGAACCCGAGGAAGCTATGAGAAAACAGTACCGAAACCTCTTTTCCGGTATGATTTTCAGGAATGAAAATCCCTAAAGGGGGAGAATTGTAACAACCCATTTTAGGGTCTAATCAGAATATTGGTTTTGAAACCACGAATTTAAAGTAGAAATATCTATTGTTGTGTTATTTTAAGGGCTACAATATGATTAAATGATTGTGTGAAAATTTTGTGAAGAAATTTTATCCATAGGGTGTCCAATTTGACTAACAGGATTACAATAGGTGTAAATATGTGTTCTAGAAGCTATGGGTGTTTATTTGTAATGAATTTTTAAATTGGAAGTCCTTAAATGGTAATTAGACCATTATGCTTTGAGATGAACAAAAATGGACATGGTTAGGTGAAATTTTAAAGTTGGGCATTAAGGGTATTTTGGTCATTTGGCAAAGAAAGAGAAAACAAAACAAATAAAATATGTTTATCTTCGTAATTTAATCCCCCATAGCTAAGATTTCAATGGTGTCCATAGCTAGGGTTTTGGCCAATTTCAAGCTCGATTGTAAGTCCGTCTTTGTCCCGTTTTTAATGATTTTTATGTTTTTGAGATCCTTGTAACCTAATCTAGCTTTTCCAAGGACTATTTTGAAGTATTATAAAAGTTTAAAATTTTACCCATGTTAGACATGTAAGAGTATGCCCAAAGATCAATCATGAGATGGTTGTAATAACATATTTGATTTATCATGTTTATTAATATAATGTGTTGCCATTATTATTTCAGTTTCTTTTCTGTGTGTATAAATAAACTATTTTATAATAATGTCATGAGAATAATATGATTATTCTTAAAAGATCCTTAGTCAAGTATTATTGTTGGATAGGACACTAATAATTCATTAAGACTAACATGTAGTTGATTGATGATAAAGACTTGTCATTGAAATGGAGTGTCAGAATCAATGCATGAATATGTGTGTTAGAGAACAACATATTAGACTGACCCGCTATGAGTATGTTTCTTGGATTATTATGTAATTGTCACAACATTACTCATAGTGATTAATATGTATATGATCCTCAGACTTGAGATCATCATTATACCAACATCGAGAGTTGTATATTTTGATAGAATCAAACGGACACCATAACTAGTTGTTCTATAAAGGCTGATGTTTTATATACCACAATCTATGTAGAGGGATATGGTTGATCAATATAGGGTAAGTCCTTCCTACATAATGGGAGTAATATCTTAGGCCACTTGATTGAGTGAGAATAGAAATGCATGGTCATGCTCAAATAAGTTGATATGAGATGTCATACTTAGTTGTGTATCATTGTAACACCCCGAATTTTGGGCCTAGAGGTATTGGGCGTTGGTTAAGTTTTGGATCCTAGCTTAGTATTTTTAGGAGTTTAATTTTGGCCTTCTAGAAGGTTGGAAGTGGCATGAAGATGGACTCTAAGGAGAGTGATCAGAAGAGAAAATATAGGAAGAGGTTAGGAGAGCTTATCATGGAGAAAAATTAAGAGATGAGATGTGGATGAAGTGGAGCAAATTGGGACTTTAGGGGTTCAGCTTTGGGTATTTTTAGGGGGTGCCAAATTCTTTTTGAAGAGTTTCCCTTGCTTTGCCAAACTGAATGCTTCCTCTTCTCTTTCTTTCTAGTTCTTTTTCCTCTTTTGCAAAAGCTGAATACCATCTCTAAAATCTGAATACTCATATCCCTTTGCCGATTTCTTTTGTTTTCCTTCATCACTATTCGTCTTTGATTACCATCCTTAAGTTAGTGTTGAAAAGCCGATTCTTTTTATAGCAGATATCTAGGCCATTAGTTCGAAGGCGATATTCGATAAGTGTCTTATTCTCAATTTCGGTTTCTTAGGGGGTGGCCGAATATATGTGTAGTAATAAGGGTGACTCGTGTGGAAGACGAGTCACCTGATGTTGATAAAATATGTGTGTTGATGCAAATCTAGGAATATTCGAGACTATACGCTAAGGAAGGGCTAGAAAAGTCGAAGGTACACGGTAAGGTTATGGTAAGGCTTCGAGATTTGACTAAGTTGGAGTTTAAGGTATATAATTGATTCGAAAGTGGTTTTGATTGTAGGTCGAGGCTGAGAATAGTGTAGTGCGGGTCGTCAATCAGGTGTGTACATACACTACACGCACGGCAAATTGGCAAAAGTCAAAACTCGAAATCCCTAATCGGCCTGCCTAATCTGTGGGCCCAAATTGGCAAAGTTGTGATATGAAATTTTATGTTGGATTGATATGTATGATTGTATGATTAAATTATGATCGGGCCTAATGGGTCATATAAGCATATTGGCCTTAATGGGTTAAAGAACGTGAATGGGCTTAATGGGCCTTATGGGATTGTAGAAATGCATGCTAGGGTACTAATGGACTTTATAAAGGAACTCTCAAATTTCATAAGACTTAATTAAATAATTAAACAAACCTGTGGACAAGTCGCTAGACTAAGGTGTGGCAATGGATGTGTGTATGTCTAGGATTGGATCTAGGAAGAGCTTGGTACTTAAGCGTCCGAGTGACCCACCTCCTCTTCTCTTGAATCCTACCTGGTGCGTAGTGTCCGTTCATCTTAGCCGCGAGGACTTGTTGATAGGCCAAAATCCATAATTAAAATCTGTATCATTAGGAAATTACGAAAATGCCCTTCTAGGATAAAATTATGAAAATACCCTTCTAAGGTAGAATTATGAAAATGCCCTGTAAGGTAGAGCTACTAAAACACTCTCGTAGGGTGAGAATACCGAAATACCCCTGTAGGGTAGGTTTACGAAAACACCCCCGAGTAGTGAAATGACTAAAATATCACTATGTGTTATGAGTGTGACTGGTGTATGTTGTATGTGACGATGATGCGTGCATGAGATATTATGTTGCATGTGGGCTGGGTTTTGATTGGAGGAAGTGTATATAAGGGTTGTACGGTCGCTTGACAACTGTGGACCCAACGAAGGCTTTTGAGCCACGAGTAGCTCGCTGCAACGTTTGAGTAGTGCCGCAACTAGTGCTACCTTTGGAGTGTAGAGGATGGGTGGGTTGATATAGACATCCCCACAGGTGTGTTGGGCTGGTACGAGTGGTGTGTAGCTATTGGATTTGGGATGGGAACATTTGCATACATGTAATTCTGGTATGATATGAGGTCAATGTGGGTGAAGGCCCAGACCACCGATATTGTTAGGGCTTAGGCCCAATGTGATATGTGTATAATGAATTGATTTGATTGCCAAGGGTCGTACACACTGAGTTGCGAAACTCACACCCTTATTTTTAATATTTCAGGTGATCCGCAATAGACGGCTCGACGCGAAAGAGGACTCGGAGATAGCCACACTACAAGTTACTTAGGAATTTTCAATATAGATTTATTTAGTGTTTTATGATAATTACTTTTAAATCTCCACTGTGATGTAATAAGGCTATGTATCTTCGATTTCATTATTTACTTGGGATTTTATTTAGTTACTACTATAGTTAATAAACATGTTTTTTTTTCTAATTATTCATTTAATTTAATTCTTCGAATTTTTAACTAAGTAAATTCCTATCAAGCATATTTCGTTTCGAACTAAGTTTTCTAACGAAACCATTTTTTGAAAGCAACCTTTCAATGTGACATTACCAAATTCGGGCCTAACTTCTAGGCCGGGTTTGGGGTGTTACAATCATAGTCTACTCAAGGTATCAAGAAACATGGGATGGACTATACAAGTGTGACTATTCCATGACTTATGTCCATTCCAGAGATAAATGACTTAAGGATTAATGCATGAAAAGGTTAATCACAAAAAAAAGGTTATGTCGAATCATGACTTCTTGTAACTTAGGTAGCAATGATGCATTGCTAGATGCCACTCATTGTTTGTAACATTAGAATTGTTCTAGTATTACTACTAACGTTACAAGAACCTACAGGGTCGCACCCTATGGTTGAAATGAACAGAATAGAACATAGTTGGTAATGTGTTTGGTTGTCACATGAATTAAACTGATTATAGAATTAATTTAATTAGGCAATCAAATATCGAACATATTATATGTACAAGGATGTTGTACACATAAGGATAACATAATTCTATTAATATATAAATTTGGTTCATATATAATTTTAAATAAATATAGTTTACCGAAATCTTTATTATAACTAATATAATTATAATTTTCGGTGAGAACATTATTATATTTATTTATTTTAATTATGATTATTATGTTCGGATTAAAATTTAATGAATTAAGAATTCATTATATACATACCAATTAAAAGGGGATTTATATATAGAAAGGGAGAGAAAAAAAAACCCTAAAAAGTGAATATATATACAAACCTGAATTTTTGCTACTAGGTCTAGCAGACATCAAGCAAAAAATATATCTAAAATAGTTTTTGGGATTTCTTCGTTCAACGTGAACTGGGTGGATTACGTAGAGGTCGGCATCTCAAAAGGTTGCGGCTTGGTTCGATAGTAGATTAGCATTCTGGTTGCCAAGGCGTCGCTGTCTACTCAGATTGAAGTTTTGGTAATTTCGAAACCTTTTACAGCCCGATTCGTTCCTCGCACATGGATCCATGGTTTGGATCGCCGAAATATTTTTTTCGCTGTGCCTTGGGTGTACCGGCGTTCCAACAAGTCATGCATGTATTTTGATGTCTAATGGTAGAAAATGTATATTAGTTGTAAGATAAATGACTTTTGCTAAGTGATTTCCGATAAAAATGTCAAATATGACTTATTTTTAAAAGTTGTAAAATGTTTGTAGAAAATATGAATAAATGAAAAATGTGAGCTATTATTAGCATGAAAAAGGTTCGACTAGGCTTGGGTAATGAAAAAAGTGAAAGAAATTCATTTTGCGAGCCTAGGGACTAAGGTATAAAAAGTTGAAAAGTGTTGGGCAAAAATATAATTTTCCATAATATGATTTTTGGGCTTAATTGATTAATGTGAGTATTAAATGAGTTATATTGGTTACTATAGATCAAGAAAAATGAGGTTCGGACCTAGACCGGGGGAAAGGCAAAGTATTTGACGATTAGGTCTATTTCAGTATTTTTGTACCGAGGTAAGTTGACAAGTAAACAATGCATTTTTATATGATATTTAAATGCTTTAATATTGCATAAATTGTGTCGTTAACTCTTCGAAAGCATTCGACAAAGTCTCAACAAGCGAGAAATCTTGATTATATGTGTTTATGTGATACGTGTGTTAGTCTTGTATGTCCTACCAGTGGCTGGGTGTTCCGGCATTTATTGCGGATACCTGACAACTTGTGTGAGCAGCATTGTGTAGCTACGTGTCGACTGACAGCTTGTGTGAGCAGGCTCGTGAATAGCTCAAGAGCGAACCTATAAGTATGATGAGATATAAGGTTTTGGCCATAAGTATGGCACTCAAGTGAAAGATTTCTGAGTATCCGTTAATATTCTGAGTGTTCAACATGAATGTCAAAGATGGGAAAGTATGAGGTTATGTTACGAGTTGGTATAGGTATGTACGCAAAACTCATAAGTGATAAACTCGATAGGTGATAGGCTCTTGGTAAGGTTGTGATTGAGGAAGTTATGATTATGAGATTTTAATGACATTCATGTTACCTCCTATTATTTGAAATGCATGATAATTGTGTGGTTGAGATATTTATTATTTACATATGAACTTACAAAGCTATATAGCTTACTCCCTTTTTTTTCCCTTGTCTTATAGTGTCATCATGCTAGCTCGGGATTGGAGATCGTCGGAGATTTGATCACACTATCAAACTCTCATTTTTGGTATTGATGATCTTAGTATTTTTGAAAGTATGGCATGTATAATGACTTGGCCATTTTGTTATATGTGTCATTATTGATTTGGCCAAATTTCTTAGCTTATAATGGTTAAATATTTATTTTGTATAAGGCCATTGGAAATGGGCCAATAATGGTTATAAGTATATTAATATGATGATGCCTTTCTTGAATGATGTGTTGATGTAATGGTTATGGATGTTTGTTTGTATGTATATGCTTGGATTGGTGCTATGTTTTCTTGCGTAGGTGTGTGCTTTAAAGGGTGGCAAAATGGCTTAGTAAATAGCCTTTATTTTGTCCACACGGGTAGACACACGGGCGTGTGTCTAGGCTGTGTGTGACACATGATTTGTCCTAAGGGGCCGTTTGTCCCCTGCACCCTAATTTTGAGAAACAGAATGTTCAGAATTGAGTACACAGGCAGAGACTCAGGCGTGTGTCTTAGTTGCACCGTGTAGACGGCACAGTCTCAAACACGGGCATGTGCCTTGGTCGTGTGAAGTCTGCACCTATTTTTGTGAAAATTAATTTTCCACATGGCCTAGCACACAGGCGTGTGACTTGGCCGTGTGATCTCAATTTGGTTATGAGTTACAAGTCAGAGAGTTACACGGGGTCAGGACACGAGCGTGTGTGACCATACGGCTTGCCCACACGGACGTGTGACCCTTATTTCATGGAAAATTTTCTATGTTTTGAAGATTTTCTAGAGTTCTCAGTTTAATCCCGAACCACTTCCAATGTATGTTTTGGGCTTCATAGGCTAATATCAGGGACTTTATGATTAATTGTAAATGGTTTTAATTTGGATGCAAAATATATGACCCGAAATTACATGTTCGATCGTGTGATAAGTCTGTTATTGCCTCGTACCCTGTTCCAACATTGAATACGGGTATAGGGGTGTTAAACTAGCCTATTGGGTTTCTCAAAGCATCCTTGGCATCCCTTAACAACGAATCCTTACTTGTGATCATTGGTTAAACCATTTTTCATTAACCCGTACCTTAGACGCCACTAGTACATTAACTTTCATGACTACTTCCTAGTGGATTAATATCATAATTCCCTGCTGATTTACATGACTACTATTCCCACAACCTTTCCTCATTTTCCATTACATTTTCATTGATTGGCGGATTCCTTCAACCCTTTGCTCGATTGTTGCTTGTCCATACTTTTATTTTTCCTTGTTTGCGGGTTGTCCCATGATTACTATCCTAATCATGCTCTCGTGTTTATTTTCCTAGCGGACCATCTTATGTAGCCATAGCTGAGCCATAGTCTGAAACAATAATATCCCATGCTTAATGTCTTGGCAGACAACATTGGTTGCCCTAGTCAAGCTAGGGTCTTACTTCTCATGATCCCCGTGTTTGCTATCCCGATGGGTTAATCTATTTCTATTGTCGCGGTGGACTATCCTGTGATTTGTAATACCTTAAACTTGACCGAGATAGATCGACCCAAATTTAGTATGTCACATTAGCCACCACGCAAGTGACTCTCGATTTAACTCGAAACATCACACTACAAAATTACAAAATAAAACATGAGTTAGGTCATTTCAGTGCAATGGGATAACATAACTTTAAACGTAGAACCTAAGGCATGCAAACACATGATTTTTACTGCATAAGGGAGAATTTGTAACAACCCATTTTTCAGTGGTGTCTAAAATAGTGGTTTTGGGGCCACCAAATTCGACTAGTAAGTTTATAAATATTATTATTTAATATTTATGAGTCAAACATGGTGTTAAAAAGGTTATTGATATGATAACTTATGTTATATAAGCGATTTATTAAGTGGTATGACCCTAATGTCAAGTGGTTTTAGAAAATGAGGTATCAGGACCTCGTTTCTGTAAATTGAGCCATAAATATTTTTATAAATATTTACGGAGTGTCATTAAGGTGGTATTAAAGTTTCTTTGAAAATTTTTAACATTTCAATAGTTAATTAATTAAAATAGACTAAATCGTAAAAGATGTAAAATTGATCACTATTTGATTTGAGTGATTAAATGGTTAATTGAATACAGGAAAAGGGACTTAAATGGTAATTAGACCATTCAAGGAGTTAGTGGACAATTATGGGCATGAAATTGATGTTTTATTTATTTATTAACCAAGGTTAAAATGGTAATTTGGTATATTAAATTAAAATAAAACAAAACCAAAATCCATTTTCATCTTTTTCATGTTTCCTTCACCGAATTTGAAAGATGAAAAACTCCATGGAAGCTTTTGAAGCTTCGGCTTTCACTTTGAAGCTAGCATTGTAATATCCCGAATTAGGGCCTAATCGGAATAGTGGTTTTGTGACCACAAATTCGAGGTAGAAATAATTATATTATAATTATTTTGATGTTTATGATATGATTTTATGATGGTGTGAAAATTTCGTGAAGAAATTCTAAGCGTAAAGTGCTTAATTTGGAGTTAGGGATTAAATCGAATAAGTTGCAAAACTTGCATTCTAGAAGTTTTCAGTATGAAATTGCTTTGAAATATTAATTAGGAGGTCTTAAATGGTAATTAGACCAATTTTATGTTCATGGACAAACTAGGACATGGAAGGAATTTTTGAAAGTTTAGTATGGAGGGGCATTTTGGTCATTTGGACATTTAATGAAATAAAAAGGGAAAAATAACACAAAATTGGTCATCTTCTTCATTACCACGAAATTTCAAGGGTTCTCCATAGCTAGGGTTTGTTTCAAGCTTCCAAGCTCCATAGTAAGTGATTCCAAGCCCCGTTTTTAATGTTCTTCACGTTTTCGTAGTCCCGGTAACTCGATAAAGCTTATGTTAGCAATAATTTAAGTTAGGGTTCATATTTGGAAAAATACCCATAGGTGAAATTTGTGTATTTTGATGTTTTATGATAGAATATGAGGTTTTAAATTATGTTAGACAACTTGTGCTACTCGGTTTTAAGTAAAAACGAGTAAAATGGCTTAATTGGTAAAAGTACATATTGTTCATAAGTATGTGTTTTAGTGGGAATTTGAGCTTGCTAATGGTAAATAAATGATCAGCATGTCCTAAAACATAAGAATTTGTGATAAAATTTAATTCCCGAGCTTTGGGGCAAAAGTGTAAATATGCAAAAGTTTAGGGGCAAAATTGTAATTTTTCCAAAATTTGAATTTAGGACTATTTTGATAATGTGAGTATTAAATAAGCTAAATGTGTTATTTTAGATCAAGAAAGACGTGGAATCAACCTTGATCGAGGAAAAGAAAAGATTACGGACTAAATTGCAAAAATCTTTGTATTTTGGTAGTAAGGTAAGTTCATGTGTAAATAATGTAACGTAATTGTTATTTTTAAGTTAATTGATGCTCTTTATAGGATATGCTGATTTTTATCATGAAATATATACTTTTTGGTTATTTTTGAACAATATGCAAATTATATGTGCTACTTGTTTAATATAAAATGCTACCAAGCATTGGTTCCGGTATTATGTGGAAGACGGCAAGGAGATGTGATTGAAGGAGAATCCCGTTTGAACCTTGGGAATAGATTAGGATACAAGTGACATGTCACTAGGATGGTTGGGCACCCGAACTCGTTGAGTTGAGTCCGAGTTCACTTATGGGTGCGAATGTCCGAACTCGTTGAGTTGAGTCCGAGTTCGTGAGATGTAACTAGGCATCCGAGCTCGTTGAGTTGAGTCCGAGTTCACTTATGGATGCGAACGCCCGAGCTCGTTGAGTTGAGTCCGAGTTTGTTTATGGGCGGGTTACATGATTGATTGATTACATATTCAGCACTTATGTGCAAATGATCCGTGTATCCGAGTTGTATTCCAATGTGTTCAACGGGTAAAATTCAAGTGAAATGGAAAGGCACTCAAGATGTAAGTGACAATTCGGTAATGTTGAGAAATGGCCATATTGGACAGGTATGTACTTAACACTTGGGTTGAAACCCGAGACAACAACAAAAATGTGGTAAGATGAAGTATGATGACTAGAATTGTGACATATGTTTTGGTGATGCTATGAAGTATGATGACTAGAATTGTGACATATGTTTTGGTGATGCTATGTTAATATTGTTTGGCATAATGACTTTGTCATGTTACTTGTTATTTGCATGTGAACTTACTAGGCATTTATGCTTACTCCCTCCTTTTCATTCATTGTAGTTTTGGACAAGCCGGCTCGAGAATCGGGATAGGTCGAAGACTCGTTCACACTATCCAAAGGACTTTTTGGTAAATGGCTTGTAAGATTTAGTATGGCATGTATAGTAATATACCTACTTTGTGTAAATAATCTTGTGATACAGTGGTGGTTTGGTTGAGGAAATGCTTGATAATGTTGAGTCATTGAAGTGGCTAATATAGATTATGTTTGATGTCATGGAAGAATAATAGGTTATCTAGTATATAAAAGCTTTTATGAAAATGAAATTAGCCATAAAACAGAACATTGCAGCCACACTGACGTGAGTTTGAAAATTCACTAAAAATCATATAAATCGAATTTGATGATGGATTAGTTATGAAATTGAATCTTATCATGTCTACTTTCATATGGAAGAAGAAAAATAGGTAAAGGAGTCATATGTTATGAGATATTTGAGTTTTAGTGAAACAGGGCCAGAGCGATTTCTGGATCCCCTGTTCCAACTTTGAAAATTCACCATAAATTGTAAAAAAAAATAATTAGGAGTATTACTTTATATGCCTAGATTCCTTATTGAATCTAGTTTTAATAGAAATAAACAGTATAGTTATATGAAATTTGTACAGGGAGAAAAGTGATTCGTAATGAGTAGAGGTCAGTGCAGTCGAGTTCTGAAACAGGGGAAACTTTAACTAATAAACTGTACTAATCGGCTCAGTCAAAAATTATAAAAAAAAATTAGTGAATAGATATATGAGTCTAGATTCAGGGAAAATTTACGTATCTTGATTTCGAGTTTTGTAACTCGAGATATGATTTTTTGAGCGACCATGACGCAGAAAACAATTTATTCCGAAAATGAAAATAGATTTTGTAAAGTTGTTTAAAATGGTAAATTGTGTTTAGTAACACCTCAAGCTCGACTCCGGTGACGGTTTCGGGCGTGGGGACGTTACAAGCATGGTCTGTCATTTTGCCCCGTTTTTAATGATTTTTATATTTTTGAGATCGTTGCAACTAGGTCTAGCTAGCCCATACCTTCGATTTTGAAACTGTTAAAGATTGTGAATGTTGCCATTGATGAACCTTGTGATTTTAGATTTTAAATGACAAATTTGAAATATTAGTTGTTATTTAAAAGTATTTTATTAAGTGATTTTTGATGAATTTTTTGATTAGGGACTAAATTGTTAAAATAGTAAAAGTAAAAGAAGTTGATGTGAAATTGTTGCATGAATGGCATGTATTGGATGCCATAAGTATTCGGCTAGGCTCAATGTTGGGTAAAAATGGTTAATTTTCATGTTTTAGGCTCATGGACTAAATTGAATAAAAGTAAAACTTTAAGGGCAATTTTGTAAAAATGTCAAAAATAACGAAATTGTATAAAGTACATTGTTTGATTGTCTAAATTAATAGATTGAATGAAACTATTAATTTAGATCAAGATTGGATGGAAAATTAAGGAGAATAAAAAATTACCAAAATGCCTTTGTACTTTGACATTTTTACAATTTAGCCAGTTAAGTTCGTATGAACTATAAACACTTAAATGTTAGTTAAACTGACTATTTATTGTGCTATTCCATTGTAAATGAATTAATATATAGATTTTATTTTGCAATTTATTATGTCATGAAATGATAGAAATTCAACAACGTACGACAACTACTGAGCCCTGTTTGAACTTTAGGAATTTGTAGGATAAAAATGACATATCATTAGGATTTACATGATTCGGGTGGTACTCTTGAATATCCTATCGATGGCTGAGGTCTGACATGTGTTGCGGATGCTCTACAGCTCGTGTGAGTAGCATCGTGTAGCTACATTTCGACTGACAGCTCGTGTGAGAAGACCCATTTTCATATCTTGTATATCATAGCTTGTGTGAGCATATATGTACATGAATTGACGGATTGCAGTTATATGAGTTGGCACACTTTGTGTGAGCTATCTCGGGTATCTAACGATATTCTATTCGGTTCAACGGCATGAATTGGAAAGGAAACAGTAAATGTTCAATAGAGCAAATACATGTATATATGAAATACATTGAAATTATGAGATACATGGAAAGCATGTTATGTTATGAAGGATGTTATATCCAAATTGAATCATATTCAAGTATAATGGTCATCCATGTTGAATTCATATGAAATATGTGAAACTATGCTAACATGTGTTGTTGTTTGATGCTTAAGCATGTGCCAAGCTATTAATTGGATTGTATTATGTTTACTTATAAGTTATACATTGAAATGTTAAATGCCCAAATGGAAATATGCTTGCGTTCATGAAAGAATGGTAAGGTTTAAATTATGTAATTTCTTGTGAATTGATTTATCATTTGGTTAATTCCAAAAGAGCTATATTTAAATGCACTAGCTTGTGGCTATGGTTGATGATAAGCTTATGTCTTGTGTGTTATGCATATGAAACGGCTGTGGAAAGGTAATGAAATAGTAAGTTCATACTTGAAGTGTGAAGTGATGAGAAAGGGAACGATGAGTTGAATTGATGTTCTTTTTTAAGCTACAGAAAGTAAATGCAATGGAAAGTAATGAAATGCAAATGAAAATAAGAAAATTGGAAAGGGTTTAAAGTTTTATAAAATCCTACTATGCTAGGGATGACATGTATAAGTGATGTTGTGGTTTTATTCACTTTGTGAGTGGTTGATTATGGTTTCATGAATCCTGTGGTATTGGTATAAGATTATTCTTGATATGTATAAATTGCATATTTGATGTAACACCCTTAACCCGTATCCGTCTCTGGATTAGCGTTACGAGGCATTACCGGTCATATCACATTTCATACAGATATTCTTAACGCCCTAAATTTTAGGCCTAGAAGTATTGGGCCTTGAGTTTTGTATCGGTTAAAAGGCGGCTTAAACAATTCAAATGTATGATTTTGGAGTGTTTAGAGGGTACTATGAAGTCCCGGGTTCAAGTTAGGCCATAGGAAATATTTTGATTTTTAGCCTTAGTGGAACACTAATCTCAAGTGGTATGACTCTTAAATAAATCAAGGTAAAATAAGTCACAAAAAGGAGTGTGGTGTGGTGGCAAAGTGGTGCCACTTAGGGGACAAGGAAGTGACACCATAAAGGAAGTAAGGGGGTCCAAGGTTCAAGTCTTGGCTCTTGCAATTTATTTTGGTTTTTCTTTTAAATAAATCTGGAAGCGAGTAGGCGGGCTTTAAAGTTAAATGTGTTAGACTTATGACACAAAGGAGCTTGTGTCCTAGTGGTGGTGGCGTGACATGGTTATTGAGAGGACTATGCTTTGAATCCCTTTGCACCCAAAGGTTGATTATTTGCCAATGCTTTAGTTTTGGGGGATTGATGGAGAATCCCACATCGGGAAGCTAACATGAGAATAGGTGAAGAGCTTGCTTTAAATAGAGCAAACCATGAGGGGAGTAGGCATACCTTTCTTGGCTTATCCCTGTCATGTTGTGGCATGTTTGTTTGGATCATTCGTTGATTTGTATGCCATTGGGTCACGGTGGTGGTGACCGTAGTTGATCGACACACCCCCTCGAGAGTCAAGGGTGCGATTATTGTTCGCTTCTGGGCATAGCGGCGTTCAGAGCATAGATTAACTTCATATACCTATCAAGTGTGTACTTCACCCTACTCTAGCTGTAGAACGGCAAGTGCCAGAATGCCGAAATGGGCTATGTGGGCCCAATGGGCCCGTGGGCCCAATCGAGCAAATTGTATGATTGTGTAGTAAATATTGGAGTAGACTAGGTGAATATCATATCTGTGGCTAGTTTTGGGCTAAAAGGCCACACGAATGTGTGGGCCCACCTGGGCCGAGAACAAGCCTTAGGCCCATTCGCAACGTTATCTCTGTTTAGAATACTTGATTCGCTCGAGGCGACTGTAGACTTTCTGAGGGATTGGTAAAATTATTGAAATACCCTTATAGGGTAGAATTACTGTAATACCCTCGATTTGCAAAATTAGAGAAATAACCCCGATTTGTAAAAGTACTATTTTACCCTTAATTTGTAAAATTACCATTTTACCCCTAATTTGTAAAGTTACTATTTTACCCCTGATTTGTAAAGTTACCGTTTTACCCCTGATATGTAAAGTTACTGTTTTACCCCTGATTTGTAAAGTTATCATTTTACCCCTGATTTGTAAAGTCACCGTTTTACCCCTGATTAGTAAAGTTATCGTTTTACCTCTGATTTGTTGGAATTACCGTTTTACCCTTAGTTTACAAAATTACAAAAATACCCTATTTTATAAATTACAGGAATACCCCAAATTTTAAAATTACCGAAATACCCTAGTTTACAAATTACCGAAATACCCCGAATTTTAAAATTACTGAAATACCCTTGATTTACAAAATTACCAAAATACCCCTGGTTTGTGAAATTACTGAAATACCCTTGGTTTGTGAAATTACTAAAATACCCCTAGGTTGCAAAATTACCAAAATAGCCCTGTAAGGTAGAATTACCGAAATATCCCTTTAAGGTAGAATTATCGAAATACATCTGTAGGGTAGAATTACCGAAATACCCCTGTAGGGTAGAATAACCGAAATACCCATATAATTACTGAAATACCCCAGTATGGTAGAATTATCGAGATACCCCTGTGGGGTAAAATTACCATTTTGCCCCTAGGGTGTTCAATGACTGTTTTACCCTTGTGGGCAAGTGACTGACTTGGACTATGTGTTTGACGGATTTGACTGTGTTTGTATGACAGTGATTTGACTGACGTGACTGTGGTTGTGTGATTGATATGTTTTAATATGTGTTTAAATGACTGATACTGAACATGGCCATTCTACATACATGTGTGATGATTAAACATAGCATACACGACATATTGGGTTGAGACATTGATATGGAGGAAGTTTTGTTCTGATAGGATCGCATGGGTCGCACAAGATGACTGTGGATCCAGTAATAATCTGATAAGGTCGCACGAGTCGTACGAGACGACTGTGGACCGACTGAGGGCTTAATGCCAGTTAGTCTGAGTATGGCTCTGTGCCAACCAACATATGGCTCTATGCTATCGGGATCATGGCTTTGTGCCGATTATATTTGCCTAAGGCTATGTGCCTATCTTATTTACTGATGACTGTGTGTTGATCACATTTACCAATGGTTGTATGCCGGTTATATTACCCTAATTGATGGCTATGTGTCAATCCCATTACAGTTACTGATGGCTTTGTGCCAATTATGATATTGCTACTAAAGGCTTAAAGCCGCATTTAAATTAGTAGCATGGCTACGTCATTGGTGTGCAGGGCTAGGTGGGTCGAGTTATTCCCCACAAGGTGTGTTGGGTTGGTATGGATGGTGTGATGGCTGGACTGGGTTGGGATTGCATTCGCATATTGTTCTGAGTTTGCTATGAGCTTGGCCCACACTGTTCTAGATAGGGCTAAGGCCTAGGCTGATCTATTCTGTATAGGGCTTCGGCCCAGTCTATTCTGTATATTTGTATTATACTGTTACTGATTCTATTTTGGGCTTAGGCCCACCTGATTCTGATTCTGATTTTGATTCTAATCTGATAATGTTTCTGATTCTGTAATGGGCTAAGGCCCATGAGGTACTGTTTGTTATAGTGGGCTAAGGCCCAATTGATATTGGAATTGTAGCAGGGCTGGGGCCCAGACTTTTAATTCTTTTGTATGACTGACTGTTCGTTTTATATGGTAGGAGATTACACACTGAGTTTTCATAAAAGTCACCTCGTTTAATAATTGTATAGGTAATCCCTAGCTTTAGGAGGATCGATGCTGTGAGGGACTCGGAGAAGGCCACACATTGCTTATGCTCTGTCTTGATTTATTTTTAAATACTTTATTCTGGTTTGGGTTGTAATAAGGCCTTTTAAACTTTTTAATTTTTACATTTGGGATTTTATTTATTGTTTTATAATTGCTATAGGTCGGACACGGTTTTTCTGAAAAAACTATTTTTTAAATATCACATTTCCACAACTGTTTTAAATTAGGCTTCCGTAACAATTAAGGTTTTAAAGGTAATAACATTTTACAAGAGAACGTCTTTTGATAAACCACGTTTTAAAAATATGCATACGAAATTCGAGATTTTACACAAGTTTTAAATGGCAACAAGTTTTAATAAGAAGGGTTTTCAATGGAAACAAGGTTTACGAAAAATACCTCAATGTGACACGCCAGATTCGGGCCTAACTTCTAGGCCGAGTTTGGGGTGTTACATTTAGTGGTATCAGAGCCTGGGTTGCAAAACTCAGCTATGGATTGGGCTTTTAAAATTGAATTTTTGGAAGAACTATTTCAAAAGATTTGAAGTATTTGAAATGTTTTACTGACTGTTTTCCTAAAAGTGTGGTTCACCGAGTCTCTGGCGCCGAATCTGTAAGTTTTCTAAATACTTTTGTGTGTTTGGAATTGAAATACTGTGGATTCTTTAGATATTGGACTGTATCTAGATTTTGTATTTATTCTGCTTGTTTGGAATTGTTTGGATGTGATGTTTTAGACATGGAAATTGTAATCTATTTGCTCTGATAGGCAGATATTTTGGATGTGTGACTAAGTTATTTAAATTAGAGTGTGCAGCAGAAGTGTAGTGGTGTGACTTGGGTAGTACGACTAATGGATAGTGGGAAATTTTGAGTACGAAATTTCTTTAAGGCGTGTAGAATTGTAACGCCCCGAATTTTGGGCTTAGAAGTATTGGGCCTTGAGTTTTGGATCGTTAAAAGGCGGCGTAAATAATTCAAATGTGTGATTTTGGAGAGTTTAGAGGATACTATGAAGTCTCGGGTTCAAGTTAGGCCATAGGAAAAATTTTGATTTTTAGCCTTAGTGGAACCCTAATCTCAAGTGGTATGACTCTTAAATAAATCAAGGTAGAATAAGGCACAAAAAAGACTGTGGTGTAGTGGCAAAGTGGCGCCACTTAGGGGATAAGGAAGTGACGCCAGAAAGGAAGCAAGGGGGTCCAAGGTTCAAGTCTTGCCTCTTGCAATTTATTTTGGTTTTTTTTTTAAATAAATCTTAAAGCGAGTAGACGGGCTTTAAAGTTAAATGTGTTGGACTTATGACACAAAGGAGCTTGTGTCCTAGTGGTAGTGGCATGACATGGTTATTGAGAGGACTATGCTTCAAATCCCTTTTGCACAGAAAGGTTGATTATTTTGCTGGTGCTTTAGTTTTGGGGATTGATGGAGAATCCCACATCGGGAAGCTAACATGAGAATATGTGAGGAGTTGGTTTTAAATAGAGCAAACCATGAGGAGAGTAGGCATACCTTTCTTGGCTTATCCCTTTCACGTTGTGGCGTGTTCGTTTGGATCATTCGTTGATTTGTATGCCGTTGGGTCATGGTGGTGGTGATCGTAGTTGATTGACAAACCCCCTAGGGAGTTAAGGGTACGATTATTGTTGGCTTCTGGGCATAGCAGCATTCAGAGCGTGGATTAACTTCAGATACCTATCAGGTTTGTACTTCACCCTACTCTAGCTGTAGAACGGCAAGTGTCGGAATACCGAAATGTGCTATGTGGGCCCAATGGGCCCGTGGGCCCAATCGGGCAAATTGTATGATTGTGTAGTAAATATTGGACTAGGCTAGGTGAATCTCATATCCGTGGCTACTTTTGGGCTAAAGGACCATACGAGCGTGTGGGCCCACCTAGGCCGAGAACGAGCCTTAGGCCCATTCACAACATTATCTCCGTTTAGAATACTAGAGTTTCTCGAGGCGATTGTAGACTTTCTGAGGGATTGATAAAATTATTGAAATACCCCTATAGGGTAAAATTATTGTAATACCCCCGATTTGCAAAATTACAGAAATACCCCTGATTTGTAAGATTACAGAAATACCCCCGATTTGTAAAAGTACTATTTTACCCCTAATTTGTAAAATTACCGTTTTACCGCTAATTTGTAAAGTTACCATTTTACCCCAGATTTGTAAAGTTACCGTTTTACCCCTGATATGTAAAGTTATCGTTTTACCCGCAATTTGTAAAGTTGTCGTTTTACCCCTAATTTGTAAAGCCACCGTTTTACCCCTGATTAGTAAAGTTATCGTTTTACCTCTGCTTTGTTGGAATTACCGTTTTACCATCTGTTTACAAAATTACAGAAATACCCCAGTTTATAAATTACGGGAATACCTGAATTTCAAAATTACCGAAATACCCTTGATTTACAAAATTACCAAAATACCCCTAGTTTGTGAAAGTACCAAAATACCCCTAGTTTGTGAAATTACCGAAATACCCCTGGGTTGCAAAATTATCGAAATAACCCTGTAGGGTAAAATTATCGAAATATCCCTCTAGGGTAGAATTACCAAAATACCCCTGTAGGGTAGAATTACCGAAATACCCCTGTAGGGTAGAATTATCGAAATACCCCTATAGTGTAGAATTACCGAGATACCCCTGTAAGGTAAAATTACTGATAATATCTGCCTAAGGCTATGTGCCTATCTTATTTACTGATGACTGTGTGTCGATCATATTTACCCATGGCTGTGTGCCGGTTATATTACCCTAATTGATGGCTATGTGCCAATCCTATTATAGTTACTGATGGCTTTGTGCCAATTATGATACTGCTACTAAAGGCTTAAAGCCGCATTTAAATTAGCAGCATGGCTGCGTCATTGGTGTGTAGGGCTGGGTGGGTTGAGTTATTCCCCACATGGTGTGTTGGGTTGGTACGTGCGGTGTGGTGGCTGGACTGGGTTGGGATTACATTTGCATATTGTTCTGATTCTGCTATGGGCTATGCCCATACTGTTCTGTATAGGCCTAAGGCCCAGACTGATCTGTTCTATATCAGGCTTCGGCCTAGTCTGTTCTGCATATCTGTATTATACTATTACTGATTCTGCTTTGGGCTTAGGCCCACTTGATTTCGATTCTGATTTTGATTCTAATCTGATAATGTTTCTGATTCTGTAATGGGCTAAGGCCCATGAGGTATTGTTTGCTATAGTGGGCTAAGGCCCAATTGATACTGGAATTGTAGCAGGGCTGGGGCCTAGACTTTTAATTCTTTTGTATGACTAACTGTTCGTTTTATATGGTAGGGGATTACACACTGAGTTTTTATAAAACTCACCTCGTTTAATAATTGTGTAGGTAATCCCTAGCTTTAGGAGGATCGATGCTGTGAGGGACTCGGAGAAGGCCACACATTGCTTATGCTCTGTCTTGATTTACTTTTAAATACTTTATTCCGGTTTGGGTTGTAATAAGGCCTTTTAAACTTTTTGATTTTTACATTTGGGATTTTATTTATTGTTTTATAATTGCTATAGGTCGGACACGGTTTTTCTGAAACAACTATTTTTTAAAACATCACATTTCCACAACTGTTTTAAATTAGGCTTCCGTAACAATTAAGGTTTTAAAGGTAATAACATTTTACAAGAGAACGTCTTTTAATAAACCACATTTTAAAAATATGCATACGAAATTCGAGATTTTACACAAGTTTTAAATGGCAACAAGTTTTAATAAGAAGGGTTTTCAATGGAAACAAGGTTTTCGAAAAACACCTCAATGTGACACGCCAGATTCGAGCCTAACTTCTAGGCTGGGTTTAGGGTGTTAGATATTCATTACATTTCACAACTCGAAATTCAATTACATCAATGCTTGTAACTAAATCAAATATCGAGTCTTAAAATCATAATATTCATAACATTTCATAATTAAAACATAATCCAGCATAAATCAAAACATATCATATACAGAACATATAACTAAACAACTATTCCATAAGTTGAATATAAAACCTATTATTATAAAGCTTTTGTACATGTACAAATTAAACATCAAACACAACATATTTCACTACTAAATTTTTCATTCATTTATGCGGCGTTGGTGATATAAAAACATGACCAAACATGCTTTAGTTTCCATTATATCATGCACATATTTCCTAATGTTAAAGCCAAGTCTAAGCATAATTACCAAATCAATATTAACTTATTCCATTAATTAATTCATGTCCGTAAAAAATTCATTCCTAAGTCTTAAAACTAATCATACCATTTTGCAGATCTATGCACAATTGCATATTCAACCATATCTACCCATATAACGCAGCATAGTCATTTATTTATTCACATATTAAACATTATTTAACTTTACAACACAACCAAATATACTATTTATTATAACATGCGGATATCATTTTAAAGGAAAAGCCATTTCCAAACACAAAAACCATACCATAGCAAACCTATTCCTTTAAATATTTAATGAACATACCAATTCACATATTATGTGCATTAACTAAGTTATATTAACCACACGGCATACTAGACATACCTACACATATACTCATTTAAACAAACATTATTTCAAGACCAAATATACTTCTTCTCTTGACACATGTTTATACGCATATGACCATATTGATTTGAACCATTTTGAGCACAAATAACAGTAAAAGTATACCCAAATCGCATGCTTAAAATACATACACATAACCAATCACTTAACTACATACTCGATCATCCAAGATAACTTCAATACATAATATAAACCGTATCACATACTCATTAATATGAGTCTAATACTTTAGTCGAATATACTTACACACAATATTCATTATTTCTAAACAATTTCACCAATGCAAGCATACCATTTCAAATTGACTCAAAGTAACCATATCAAAATGTCAAATATCCATACTATAACATAGTTCACACATAACGAATGCAACTAATTTCAATATTAACATATAACTAAACAATTAACTACTTGATTAAATCACTATTGACGAACCACAAATTTTAAAACTATCATCTATATTTACAAATTAAGCTATTAAATGATCAAAAATCACTATTATTTGGATCACTAACAATCCACAACCAAAACACATCCATCATTCATATATCAAGTTTACCACTCACATATATCATGACCAAAATCACTTAAACATTTGAGCATTAGCATTAAGATCAAGCCATTTTCGCATGGCTAAATATATACAAATTTCAAGACCAACTAAAACAAATGCTAGCCTATACATGCCATAGGTTCAAAGGTCAAACTTTTAAAAAAATACCAAAATCGTGATCGATAGTGTGACGGATTTCCTTGACGATCCTTAAGCTTGTAACTGGCTTCCAAAATCTATAAAACATCAATCGAACACACACAGAGTAAGCTTGGATAGCTTAGTAGGTCATAAGCAAATAAACTATCAAATGAACATTAGCATTATAATTTCAACTTGGCCGAACATAAAATATCTCATGTATACGTGAATCACTCTTTTAACATGCATAATTAAATCATCATCTCAAGTACTATACTTACCTTATTTTCGTGAACATTTAACTTCACACGTACCTGAACCATTTAGCTCGATTTCACATTCGATCTTAACTCAACATTGCCCAATTGAACCATTTAGAATAAATAAGGATACTAGGATTGTAACCCCCCAAAGATCATGAATTTTCTTTTTTGTGTGCTGTGGTTTTGTTTGCATGTTAGCATTTTTAGGGCATTGATTTTGAAGTGTTAGAGGGTCTCCATGAAGTCCTAAGTTTGAGTTTTGGTGTAGGAAAAATCTTGGTTTTAGTGTTAAGGGAACTTTGACTTTGAGTAGTATGCCTTTTAAATAAATGATACTAAAATAAGACACAAAAGGAGTTATGGTCTAGTGGCAAGTGGCGCCACATGAGAGGCAAGGAGGAGGCATCACATGTAGGGCAAGGAGGTCCAGGGTTTGAAGTTTGGCAAGGTATTATGTTGGGAATTTATTTTGTAGCTTTAGACAGCCAGAGGAGGAGTTGGAATGGAATTCTAAAGGAGAGAGTTTGAATTGGTCAAGTGAGAAAATTAAGGAGTGGATTATGGAGTGATAAGGGGAGAAAATCAAGGAGATTGGTTGTGAGGAGTTGAAGTTGAATGTGGGCACAAGAATTGGGCCAAGAGGAGGAATATGGTTTATTTTTGGCATTTGGTGGAGTTTTCTTGTAGTGTAGTCGAATATTACTAGAGGGGTTCTTTGGGTTTCTTCTCATTTTCGATTTTTTGCTTATTGTTGTTCTTTTGTGCCGAGTTGCCTTCTCTTCCCCCTATGCTATTTCTTTCATTTTCTGAATTTAAAAAGTATTCTTTCCCATGTGTTTTATATTGTTTTTCAAGTATAGCTGATTCTCCTTTCTTCTTTGCATCAAAAGTCGAATACAACCCCTTGTCCTCTCCTCTTGATTCTCCTCATCACTATTGCCGAATCCATGTACTTGCAATCCCTTTCTTTTCTTTCTCCCTCTCATAATCTAGACTAAGCATTCCTTTCTTCTCCATTCTTCTCATTCTAGTATCACTTGGCTGGCTACTTCATTGCATTTATTCTCATTATGCCGATTTTTTTTCCTTCTCCTCTTTCGATTTCTTTCCATCTCTTTCCCTTTTTTTTCATACATTCTTCTTTTGCATTGCTCATTAGCCAGATCTCTATTTTTAGACTATCTAGTTTGTGGGGTCGACTTTTTAAAGGTTGCTCTTTTAACTGAATGTGAGATTCTCATGGTTTCTCGATCCTTTTGATTAATTTCATAGGGGTTATTTATCAATCATATTCTCAAGGGGTAGGATCCCTCTTTCGATAACCAATCGATTTGGAGAATAAACCATAAAGAAGGAAGATTGATTCTTAACCAATCGATTTAGGAATATAAGTTGAGTCCATCAAAGTGAGTGTTGGGATTTTGGGTTTAATTCTATATTAGAAAGACTTATTAAATCTCACAAAATGCCTAACCGAGTTCTCTAATCAAACATAGGTTCTACTCTTGTGGTCTAATTTGCTAGTTTTGCAATCAGGTGTGTACACACACCGCACACACGAAAGATTGGCAAAAGTCAAAATCTCAAAATCCCAAAATTTTGAAAAGCCAAAAAGCCAAAAGTTTGGCTACGGTAACCATACGAGTGAACGAACACTCGTGTAGAGAGATCGATGCGATGGCAGAAGCCCCGTGAGCAATCTCATGGACATGGGCATCTTTTTGGCCAACTAGGCCGAAATGGGCCAAATGGGCCCGACGTGAGCAAAATTCATGAATGGGTAAGAAATAATGAGTTAGTCATGTTGTCTACATGGCCAATGGAAGATTTGGGCTCCATAGGCCACAAGAGAGTGTGGGCCCCACTTGGGCCACATATTGGGCTTTTGGGCCCGAGTATATTTGTGACTGCTAAATGTGACATAAGTCACGCTAAATGATTGTGGACTTAGAAATGGGCCAGTTTGTGTCCTTAGGCCCATAATGACAAATGACTGTTATGCTCTGAAAGGGTAAAATGACTAAAATGCCTCTCCATGTTATATATAATTGATAGGGCATGCCATGTTATACTATGTTTGCATTTATATGATATTATACTGCATGGGGATGGGTTTATGTTTGGAGGAAGATGATGATATGTGAGGGTGGCATGGTCGCTTGATGACCGTGGATCCACCGATTGCTTTTTAAGCCCATTATGTGCTTGACAGCTCTGTTGTATTATGGAGTAGTGCCGCAGTTGGTGCTAGAACGGGAGTGCAGAGATGGGTGGGTCGATTAAATCCCCATAGGAGTGTAGGGTTTAAAGGGATACGGAGTGCAGGGTGGACGGGATGTTGTGCATTGCATACATTGATTATGGTTGTGATATGGGCTCAGGCCCAACTGAGGCGATTTGGGCTAAGGAATGCCACCGTTAATAGAATAGGCTTAGGCCCAATTTGATTGATGCTTGTTTTATAATCATTGAGGGTTGTAGACACTGAGTTTTTGAAAAACTCACCCTCTCTTTTTAATTTTATAGGTGATTCACAGTAGATGGTTCGATGTACGGGAGGACTTGGAGATGGCCACACCACGAGTAGTGTTAGATTTCCTTATTTTGTTTTACTTTAGCTAGTATTTATTTTTTTTTGGGTTTTTGGTTGTAATAAGGCCTGTCTTCTGGTTTGATTTGGTTTTAGATTTTACTATCGTATTTGCTTAACTTTAAAGTTTGAACTGGTTTTTCTGAAAAAGAAACTAAAGTAATATTTTTGCAAATCATAACTAAAAACATGAACGTTTTCAAAACAAGAGCTTTTGCTATAAATAAACAAAGGGAATTAACAAGGAAAATAAACTAAGGTTTCCAAATAACAGCCTCAAGGTCTTATTTAAACTTGCAACTAAACAAGTTTCCACTGGTTTTCGTTTTAAACTAAAGTACTTCGTTTTTTAGGTAGGTTTTGAATAAGATAGTTACAACATGAGAACACTGTTCTATGTCGCAAACAACCTAACTATTTCAAGCTTCTTCAATAACTTCGATTTGAACGAACTATTCTTTAATGTGACACCACTAGATTCGGCCATAACGTCTGGGCCAAGTTTGGGATGTTACAATTAATGGCATCAGAGCCCAGTTGCAAAACTCAGGCTGTGAAATGGGCTTACTTTTGGATTTTAAAATTTCTTACAAGTGAATCAAAACATTTTGAAGGATTTTATTGTGTGGCACACCGAGTCTCCGACGTCGAGCCAAGTAAGTACTCTTGATACTGAATTGTTTGTAAATTGTTATATTATAGGAAACTACTGAGATTCTTTTGTTAGAATAAGACTAAAACCTTAGAAAACTGAAACTGCAGTGGACTTACGACTGTGAAAACAGCTCTTAAACTACTATTTTGATAAAACATTTGCTGAATTACTGAAATTATGAACTAAATTTCATAAAATTTTTAATTTAGATAATACGCGAATCGACGATGAGTGCTAGAAGTGGTGGAAGAGGCGGCGACAGAGGTCGTGGAAGCGTTAGGGCTGGGTCGTCAGCATCACGCCATATGCCCAATATAGAGGCAAGAGAGGCTCCGGCTTCATCGGTTACTAAGGCAGGACCATATGATCGGGTAGCTGGGGATGACACCTTGTCCCAAGCAATACCGAGGATTCTGAAAAGGGTCGCTGGGCCCAACAATGGCACAAGGAGTCGTGGGTCGATTTCAGAGCGACTTCGATCAAATGTAGCTGAGATCTTTAAGGTTATCACTAGTGTTGCTCCTAATATGGCCAAATACTAGTTGGAGGCCACTGAAAGGATAATGGACAATTTGGACTACACATCTGAGCAAAAGCTAAAAGAGGCAGTATCACTGCTGAGAGAGGAAGCCTACCAGTGGTGGCTGACAATGAAAGAGGGCACCCAACCTGAGAGGATCACTTGAGAATTCTTCAAATCTGTGTTCTAGTGGAAATACGTGGGCGCAAGCTACGTGGATGCCTAGAGAAGTGGAGTTTAGAATCAAGGTGCTACTTGGTACGGATCCTATGTCTATTGCCCCTTATAGAATGGCATCGAAGGAGCTAGTGGAACTTAAGGCACAGATTCAAGAATTATTGGATCAAGGATTCATTAGACTAAGTGTGTCTCCGTGGGGAGCACTGGTGTTATTCGTGAAAAAGAAGGATGGGCCCTTGCGAATGTTCATGGACTATCGGTAGTTGAACAAGTTAACTATCAAAAATAAGTATCCCCTGCCAAGAATAAGCGATCTTTTCGATCAACTCAGAGGAGCCTCAATTTTCTCAAAGATTGACCTTAGATCAGGATATCACCAATTAAAGGTTTAGGAGGCAGATGTTTATAAGACAGCTTGTAAAACTCATTATGGGCACTACGAGTTCTTGGTGATGTCGTTTGGGCTAACGAATGCACCTGCTGCTTTCATGGATCTCATAAACCGGGTCTTCCAACCCTAGTTGGGCTGGTTCATGGTAGTCTTTATAGATGATATACCGGTGTACTCAAGAATTGAAGATGGGCATGATGAACACCTAAGAGTTGTGTTACAGATTCTGAGGGAGAAACAATTGTATGCTAAATTCAGATAGTGCGAATTTTGGTTGAGGGAAGTTACGTTCTTGGATCATGTGGTTTTAGTTGAAGGGATTAGAGCGGATCCTTGAAAAATTAAAGCAGTGTTGGACTGGAAACTACCTACGATAGTGTCAAAAATTTAGAGGTTTCTGGGTTTGGTTGGGTATTATAGAAGGTTTTTAAGGTTTTTCGTTGATTATAGCTCCCTTAACTAGGTTATTGCTTAAAGGGTACCATTCATTTGGACGGATAAGCAGCAAGAAAGCTTTGAGAAGCATAAAAAAGTTTTGACTAAGGTCTCTGTTTTGATTCAGCCAGAGCCTGGGAAGGAGTTTACAATCTATAGTGATGCATCGCACCCTTGGGCTGTGTATTGATACAAGAGGGAAAAGTGGTCGCGTATGCATCGCTCCAGCTTAAGACGCATGAGGCGAATTATCCAACCCATGACTTGGAGTTTGCTACTGTGGTATTCGCGTTAAAAATATGGAGGCATTATTTGTATAGGGAAAAGTGCATAATTTACACGAATTGTAAGAGTTTGAAGTATCTCCTTACTCAGAAGGAGCTGAACCTTTGGATGGATTGAGCTGTTGAAGGATTATGATTGCACGATTGCGTACCACCCTGGCAAAGCGAATATAGTAGCTGACGCATTGAGCCATGGGGCTATGTCTGACTTAAGGGCTATGTTTGCCCGTTTGAGCTTACTGGACAATTACAGTTTGTTAGCTGAGCTTTTGATTAAGCTATTGTGGATTGAGCAGATAAAAGCTAGGCAGTTGTTAGATGAGATACTAGGTCCTCGATTCAGGTAAGTTTAGAATGGGGAAACGTCAGACTTTGGGTTGAATGGTGAAGGGGTACTGTGTTTCCATGGGAGAATATGCGTGCCGAAGGATTATGATCTAAGGCAGACTATACTGTGGGAAGCGCATAGTAGCCCCTATGCTATGCATCCTGGTGGAACAAGATTTATCAAGACTTCCGCGAGTTATATTGGTGGCCAAGACTTAAGTGTGAGGTTATTGAGTTCGTGAATAAGTCTTTGACTTGTCAGCAATTGAAGGCAGAACATTAGTTACCTTCCGGATTACTTCAGCCAGTGAAGATTCCACTTTGGAAGTGGGAGACGGTGACTATAGACTTTGTTAGTGGGTTACCCTTGACACCTACTAAGAAAGATTCAATATGGGTGATTGTGGATCGGTTAACTAAGGCTACCCATTTTATACCGGTCTGAACTGATTACTCACTACTGAAGCTAGCTAAATTGTATGTGGCTGAGATTGTAAGACTACATGCGGTATCGGTCTCCATAATCTTTGACAGAGATCCTTGTTTCACGTCGCGGTTTTGGAATAAGTTACACGAAGCTTTAGGCACAAGATTGAACTTCAGTACGATCCACCCTCAGACAGATGATCAGTCGGAGAGGGTAATTCAAGTACTAGAGGATATGTTAAGGGGATGTGTAATTGAGTTTCGTGGCAGTTGGGAAGATTATTTGTCGTTGGCTGAATTTGCGTATAGTAATAACTATCAAGAAAGTATTGGGATGACACCGTATGAAGCACTTTATGGGCGTAGGTTTCGTACTCCTACATGTTGGACTAAATTGAGTGAACGGCAAGTTTTGGGCCCAGAGTTGGTAGCTGATACTAAGGATAAAGAGAAGTTGATTAGGGATCAAAGCGTTAGATAGGAAGAAATCGTATGCTAACTTAAGCACCGAGAGATTGAGTATGCAGTAGGGGATTTGGTATTTCTTAAGGTCTCCCCATGGAAGAAGGTACTAAGGTTTAGACGAAACGGTAAGCTAAGCCCTAGATTCATTGGGCCATACCCTATGCTAAAGCGGGTTAGGCCATTTGCCTATTAGCTAGAATTACCTCCTGAATTAAGTCAGATCCACGATGTGTTTCATGTTTCCATGGTAAGGCATTATCGCTTGGATCCTTCACATATCGTGTGAGTCGAGGAGATCGAGGTTAAGTCTGACCTAACTTTCGAGGAGGAGCCTGTACAAATAATTGATCGTGATGTTAAGGTGCAGAGGAGGAAATCTATTCCATTGGTCAAAGTGCTATGGCGTAACCATAATGCTGAGGAGGCCATAAGGGAACCCGAGGAGGTAATGTGACGACATTATCTTTAACTATTTGAATAAGGTAAATTTCGAGGCTAAAATTTCCTTTAGGGGGTAGAGTTGTAACGCCCCAAAGATCTCGAATTTTCTTTTTTGTGTGCTATGGTTTTGTTTGCATGTTAGCCTTTTTGGGGTATTGATTTTGAAGTGTTAGAGGGTCTCTATGAAGTCTTGAGTTTGAGTTTTGGTATAGGAAAAATCTTGGTTTTAGTCTTAAGGGAACTTTGACTTCGGGTAGTATGCCTTTTAAATAAATGAAACTAAAATAAGACACAAAAGGAGTTGTGGTCTAGTGGTAAGTGGCGCCACATGAGAGGCAAGGAGGAGGCATCACATGCAAGGCAAAGAGGTCCAGGGTTCAAGGTTTGGCAAGTTATTATGTTGGGAATTTATTTTACAGCTTTGGATAGCCAGAGGTGTTAGAATCGAACTCTCGAGGAGAGAGTTTGAATTAGTCAAGTGAGAAAATTAAGGAGTGGATTATGGAGTGATAAGGGGAGAAAATCAAGGAGATTGATTGTTAGGAGTTGGAGCTGAATGTGGGCACAAGAATTCGGCCAAGAGGAGGAATGTGGTTTATTTTCGGCATTTTGGGGAGTTTTCTTGTAGTGTAGCCGAATATTGCTAGTGGGGTTCTTTGGGTTTGTTCTCATTTTTTATTTTTTTGCTTATTGTTGTTCTTATGTGCCAAATTGCCTTCTCTTCCCCCTATGCTATTTCTTTCATTTTCCAAATTCAAAGAGTATTCTTTCCTATGCATTTCATATTTTTTTTCAAGTATAGCTAATTCTCCTTTCTTCTTTCCATCAAAAGCCGAATACAACCCCTTGTCCTCTCCTCTTGATTCTCCTCATCACTGTTGCCAAATCTCTATACTTGCAATCCCTTTCTTTTCTTTCTCCCTCTCATAATCTAGACTAAGCATTCCTTTCTTCTCCATTCTTCTCATTCTAGTATCACTTGGTCGGCTACTTCATTGCATTTATTCTTTTTGTGCTGATTCTTTCTTCCTTCTCCTCTTTCGATTTCTTTCCATCTCTTTCCCTTTTCTTCATGCCTTCTTTTTTTTGGATTACTCATAAGTCGGATCTCTCTTTTAAGACTATCTAGTTCATGGGGTCGACTTTTTAAAGGTTGCTCTTTTGACCGAATGTGAGATTCTCATGGTTTCTCGATCGTTTTGATTGATTTCATAGGGGTTCTTTATCAAGCATATTCTAAAGGGGTAGGATCGCTCTTTCAGTAACCAATTGATTTGGAGGATAAAACACAAAGAAGGAAGATCGATTCTTAATCAATCGATTTAGGAATATAAGTCGAGTCCATCAAGGTGAGTGTTGGGTTTTGGGTTTAGTTCTATATTAGAAAGACTTATTAAATCTCACAAAATGCCTAATTGAGTTCTCAAAGCAAACATAAGTTCTGCACTCATGGTCTAATTTGCTAGTTTCGCAACCATGTGTGTACACACACTGCACACACGAAAGATCGGCAAAAGCCAAAATCTCGAAATCCCAAAATCCTAAAATGCCAAATAGCCGAAAAGCTGAAAGTTTGGCTACGGTAACGATACGAGTGCGCGAACACTAGTGTAGGGAGATTGATACGATGGTAGAAGCACCGTGAGCGATCTCATTGACAAGGGCCACTGTTTGGCCAACTGGGCCGAAATGGGCCAAATGGGCCGACATGAGCAAAATTTATGAATAGGTAAGAAATAACGAGTCAGTCATGTTGTCTAGATGGAAATTGGCAAATTTGCGCTCCATGGGCCACAGAAGAGTGTGAGCCCCACTTGGGCCACATATTAGGCTTTTGGGCCCTAGTATATTTGTGATTGCTAAAAGTGACATAAGTCACGCTAAATGATTGTGGACTTAGAAATGGGTCGGTTGGTGTACTTAGGCCCATAATGACAAATGACTGTTATGCCTTGAAAGGGCAAAATGACTAAAATATGCCTACATGTTATATATAATTGATAAGGTATGCCATGTTATACTATGTTTGCATTCATATGATATTATGCTGCATGGGGATGGGTTTATGTTTGGAGGAAGATTATGATATGTGAGGGTTGCATGGTCGCTTGACGATCGTGGATCCACCGATGCCTTTTTAAGCCCATTATGTGATTGACAACTCTGCTGTATTATTGAGTAGTGCCACAACTGGTGCTACAACGAGAGTACAGGGAAGGGATACAAAGTGTGGGATGGATGGGATATTGTGCATTGTATACATTGATTATGGTTGTTGTAACACCCCTAACCCAAATCCGTCGCTGGAATAGGGTTACGAGGTATTACCTAACAGAACATAACTTCCGTACATTTAATGATACTCATATAAAATAAGTGTTTTATTCACTAAGTATGATACAGATTACGCAAATCACAAACATAATATCAAGTATCATTATTAAGTAGCCGAATATGAACTTAGAAATAATACGATTCATAGCTTAACAATCAACACCAAATATGCATGCTATCTTATAAATATTGATTAATCGATTTCACTTATAGATTGACGTATTTAAGCAACCTAATATGTCATATAACTTATGATTAATAGTTAAAGCACAAATTATAAAGTCACTTACTAACTTACAACATTTCATCTTATCTAAAATAAATGTATAGTACTAATCCAGTGGTCATTTTCTAAACCTTAGCCGAATGCAACTTTTTAATGGTTTCCAAAACATAAAACATACACAATATACAATTTTAATACAATCCACTATACAAATAAATCTTAATTAAATATTAATAAAATACATTTCCCAAATATACACAATATGCGTTCAACCATATGTATCTAATATTCAACTATGCAATTATCAAAACATTAATGAATATACTAAGCTCAAACATAGTTTAATGTCTAAAATGATAGAAAGAACTTAAAGAAGCCATATTCGCATGGCTCACATATATATACATAACCAAAATATCATTCATTCAAAAGATGACCAAATTATACACTTTCAAAACCTAATTTGCTCTCAAAAGAGTTAAGCCTATACATGCCATCATTAAAATATAAAATCCTTTAAAGTACCGAATTATAGAGAAGATAGTGTGGATGACTTTGAACTTGAATCCCCGAGCTCGTAGCTTTCAACCAAGATCTATAAAATGGAACAAAACACAAATATTCACAGTAAGCAATTAAGCTTAGTAAGTCTTAAGTAATTTAAACAACTAAACTTATTCATGCACATTTTTCACATATGCTTTTAACTCTTTATACTAGCTAACAAATCAAATTTTCACTTTATAAACCAATACCACTTATAAAACCCAATATCCAAAACCACATATATATAACATCTACTTTCATACCAAATTCCAAAATGGCCGAATATATGCATATATATATATGCAACAACTTCACAAGTACCTCCCATTACATATTCATAAATCAATTCAGGTCATTCTCTCGTATATAAATAAATAACACATACCTGGACAGCTTAATTCACTGAACACATCCAATTTCCATTCAAGCACAATGCCTCATGATCTTAGACTTTTATTAATTCACCGGTAATTAGCCTGCTAGGTACAAACCTGAATTCATCACCGGCACAAAGCCTGCTAGGTATAAACCTAAATTCATCATCGGCACAAAGCCTGCTAGACTTTATAAGTCTGATATTTCTTCACCGGTATTACGCCTGCTAGGCTCAAAGCCCGATATTAACACCAGCATATAGCTTGCTAGACCAAAGGCCCGAATAGCAATTCGGAAATAATTTCACCAATTCATAATCGTATCGAAATCATGTACTTATGCATTTCACATAATACAACCACATTAATCAAACTTTACTTTCATTCGATTATGAACACCTACTAATGATGTTCATATATCACAATCACATCTATTAAGTACAAGCATCATTCGAATGTATATATATAATCGTATATATCAATCACATTTCTTTCACATTCACTTCACACTTATCATTCAATTCTAAAAACATACCACAAAACTTGCCTCATGTCATATTTGCCATTCGGCCTTATAAATATTATGAAACCTACCATCATTATATCTTTACCATTCGATTATATCCATACCTTACAAAGAATGCTTATTTCTCATAATTATATATATCGAATCATAATCAACTGTAATTTACATTTAACTACTTAAAACTTACCTCGAATATTGTCGAACAACTACGGATCGGCTATTCAACTATTTTCGCCTTTCCCCTATCCGAATTTGTCTCTCTTTGCTCTTGAGCTAAATTAAACAAATTTTAACTTGTTACAACTCAATTAGTCATACTTTTGGCCGAATGTAGCAAGAAAACTAATTAGGCCTTACTAGCCACACTTAGCTCAATTTTAATATAATCTTACTCACCATTAATCACATTTGGCAACTTTAACAACTTAACATTAAGGTATCATCTTCTAACATTTAACTCAATGCTTTATTTAAAATATTCATATGCCGATTTTACTATATTAACTAATATAATCTTCAATTGCTCAAACTAACAATTTGGCTTCTCATAAACCAACTATTCAAGCATTATCTCATAGCTATATTCGGCTATCACACACATAAATCATAGTAAAAGTCATACACATTATAGGTCATCTTTGACCTTTCCATTATCACCCAATTAAACCATTTCTCACAAGAAATCACATTTGGCATTCCTTTTAAACAAATTTATCTAGTATCATTTATAACATAAATTACATTCGGCACAAGGTAATATCATTTCTATCTTAAATCAATCAAACTAAACCATGCATTGATATTAAGCTCATTCGACCATTATAAAAACAACTAATTTAACATTCAAACCTTAACTTCCATCAACTAACATGAAATTTCACAAGTTAATAACCACACCCGAATATCATTTTAGACATTTAAACATTCATTTCTCAAATCTATCAAAACTTCACATTAAACCACATTGACCGAATACCAATTGTCCTTAAAACCCCAATTTATCAAAATTTAACAAGCTTAGGACTTATCTAATAACCATTTACAATTGAAAACATCAAACGCTCAAAATCTAGCACATTACAAACATGCCGAATACATGTTTTGCCACAAACTTAAAAATTCATACATGGGCTATGTCAAGAGCTTAACAACCAACTCAAATTCACAAATTTTACAGGAAATAACATGAAATTATACCTTAATTAAGCTTCTTCAATGGCCGAATATCCCTAGACTTTTCTATTTTTCTTTTCTTTAACTTTCAGCACAACCAAGGGAAATAAAACAACAATTTCAATGTTTTATTTACTCATGCATATATTATTTGTTGGATTACCAAAATAGCCTTTTTAATTTTATTACTTTTCCACTATCTAATGGCCGAAAGTGTCATGAAAATATCCTTGGGTTTAATTTCATTTTAAACCTTCCAACCCATAAAATCCATCATTATTCGGCACTCACACATATTCTATCTAATTTTTGCTTCTATGCAATTAAGCCCCTAATTAATAATTCAACATCCAATTAACAAAATTAAAACACGAAACTTTCACATGTGACAATTCACATAATATAAAAATAGAAAATAATACTTAAAAATTTTTTTATTCGATTTTGTGGTCTCGAAACCACTTTTCTGATTAGGGCCAAAATAGGGCTGTCACAGTTGTGATATGGGCTCAGGCCCAACTGAGGCGGTTTGGGCTAAGGCCCAAATGCCATCATTAATGGAATGGGCTTAGGCCCAAATTGATTGATACTTGTTTTATAATTGTTGAGGGCTATACACACTGAGTTTTCGAAATCTCACCCCCTCTTTTTAATTTTACAGGTGATCCACAGTAGACAGTTCGACGTACGAGAGGACTTGGAGATGGCCACACCACAAGTAGTTTTAGATTTCCATATTTCGTTTTACTTTAGCTAGTATTTTTTTATTGGGTTTTTTGGTTGTAATAAGGCCTGTCTTCTGGTTTGATTTTGTTTCGGATTTTACTATCGTATTTGCTTAACTTTAAAGTTTGAACCGCTTTTTCTAAAAAAGAAACTAAAGTAATATTTTTGCTTAATTACTGAAATTATGAACGAAATTTCATAAAATTTCATACAATTTCTAATTCATATAATCTATCAATATATATTTATTTTACATCATCGAACAACAAAAACCATAAGCTATCATCAATGGCAAATCATGAATACATCAACAAATTCAAAAATTCAAAAATGGGCTAGCTAGTATTCGAAGCAACAATCTAAAAAACGTAAAAATTATCAAAAACTGAGCGAAACACTTACCTTAATCAAGCTTGGACAAGGCCGAACCTAGCCTTTTCTTTTTCTTTCTTTTTCTTTTGAAGTTTTGGCCAAAGATGAACTAAAATGCATGGCCATTTCATGTTTATTTTATTTAATTAAATGTTATTTTACTTTTTACTATTTTAACTTTAAGTATTTAATTAGAAAACTATGTAATGGTTGTCCATATTTGTCCATGCATATTTCTAATGGTTAAATTACATCATAAAGACCCAACATTATAGAACCCATAACAATGTAGCACTTTAACAAATAACTAGCCACTTTTACATTTTACACAATCAAGTCCTTTTATAAAATCGAGCACACAAACGATAAAATTTTCACACGAAATTTTGACACAAATCACATATCATGCTATAAACACAAAAAATAATATTAAAATATTTTTTGACTTAGATTTGTGGTCCCGAAATCACTGTTCTGACTAGGGTCTAAATTGGGCTGTTACATTTGAAAGGGATTGATATGACTAAAGTTATACGAGCTTACTAAGCATTTATTGCTTACGTAGTTGTTTTTCTTTTACTTTTTAGATTATCCAAAGCTCGATTGGGTTCGCAGCTGTCAGGGATCCATCACACTATCCATCGATTATATCGGTAGATATTGATGTCTTGGTTAAAGTTATAATGGCATGTATAGGTGTACTTATGGTTGATGATTAGTTCAATGTTAGTTGATGACTTTGGCATGTATAGGATATTTTGGGTGAGGAAGCCTTGGTACATTTGGTGCCTTGTTGATATGTGTAACAATCCATTTTTAGAGAAATCAGAATAGTGGTTTCAGGACCACAAATCCAAGTTGGAAAGAAAATTTATTATCAGATTATTGCATGGTCCGTATTACATTAGGAATGTTATATGAAAAATTTGATAAGAAAAATTTTACTGAGTATGTATTTAATTAGGGAAAGTATCAAATTGCATAAAATGCAAAAGTTAAATTCTAGAAGCTAGAAAGATCAAATAGCTATGGAATTCAAAATAAGAGGTCCTTATATGGTAATTAGAGCATTAAAGAAAAGTTACTAGATATTTTTGATGATTCATCCATGGAAAAATTAGGAAAAAGATAAGGACTAAATTAGAAAGTGGATAAATTAAAAGATGATAATTAAATTAAATAGATAATATCGTCTTATTATCATCATCTTCCCCAAAATTTCTATGAAAACCCTAGGAAAGAGAAAGCAAGCTTTCTTGGCTTAATTGGGTAAGTATTCTTGTCTGAGTTTTAGTAATTTTTATATTTTTAAGATCGGAATAGCTTAATCTATCTATTTTTGGGAGTAATTTGTAAAGATATCAAAGTATAGAAAATTTTCCATAGATGAATATGCTGAAAACTTGAAATTTGTGGTCGAAAATGAAAGGTTGTTGATAGATAAACAACTTTTGTAAAGTGAATTTTCATGAAATTTTGATTTAGAGACTAAATTGTAAAAATGTAAAATTCATGGAAAATTTCTAATTTTTTTGAAATATATGTGCTGTAAATGTTATATGAATGTCATTTTCCCAGCCTAGGAACGAAAATGTCATTTATGAAAAGTATAGGGACAAAATGGTAATTTTGCCTAGGGTGTAAATTGAATTAAATTGAGTATGAAATGGATTAAATTGATGTTAAATTCATTTACATATATCTGGAAAACTCAAAAACGAAGTTGGGTCGAGGAAAAGAAAAAGTGCCAGATTAGCAGATTTCTGTATACGAACAAGTATTTGGGTAAATTCGTGAAACTAAATTATGTACATTTATATGTTTGAATTAAGTGCTGTATATGTGAATTGTATAAGTGACATGTATATGAAATAGATTGAATATCCAATATTGCCAGATAAATGTTAAGTCCGCTCGAATAAATGAAAATCGATGGATACAAGTTTCCCATATTGGTTGTAGTCTTGCATATGTTGCAGACACACCATAGCTCAAAAAGAGCATCCCATATTAGCCTTATCGAGCTTCTTGTATAAGGTTCTTGCAAGCTTCTCGTTATAGCTTTTTGGAAGGTCCCGATAGGTTGTGATCCTACATTTGTTATGGACACACCTTAGCTCTTATAAGCATTCCGATTATAGGCTCTTCTTGAGCTTCCTGTTAAATTGGCTCTTTGTGAGCTTCTTGATACTGCTAACTTGAACTTCTCGATATTTGGCAATCCGTAGCTTCCCAAAGGCTCTTCATGGGATTCTCGATATGGTTATTTATAAACTTCCGGATTATGGCTCTTATGAGCTTCTCGTTATATAGGCCAGATAAGTTTCCTGATAGGCTCATTATGAGCTTCCCGAAACGGCTCTGTGTGAGCTTCCCATTACAAGGCTCGAGAGTGTGCTTCCTTATAACACCCATTACCCTTGTTCAAAGCCGAAACAAGGCAGGAGGCATTACTAGACTTATCACACTAATAATCATACATTCTAGGTCATAAATATGCGTCGAAATTTAAACCATTTACATGCGATCATATTGTCCCTAATATGAGCCTATGATACTTAAAACATACTTTGGAAGTGGTTCGGGACTAAACTAAGAACTTCTGAAAATTTTACAACCATATAAAAATTTTGACCTAAACAGGGGTCACACGCCCATACGGATATATGACACGTCCGTGTGGGTAGGCCATGTGGTCACACATGCCCGTGTCCATATCCCGTGTAACTTTCTGTTTATGATGTCATCAGCCAAATGAAACCACATGGCCAAGCAACACTTCCATGTGCAAGGACGTGTGACAAATTAAATTCTTGCAAAATAGGTGCCAACTTCACACGCCCTTGGCATACACTCGTGTCCAAATCCGTGCCGTACACACGATCGAGCCACACGCTCGTGTCTCTACCCATGTGCTCCATACTTGGCATTCTGTTTCTCAAAAATTAAGGTGTAGGGGACGCATGGCCTATTCACACGCCCATGGGGTTGACTGTGTGTCACACAACCTAGACTGTAACACCTCAAACTCCGCCTGGAAGTTAGGGTCGAATCTGGCATGTCACATTGAAGTGCTTTTTGGAAAACTTGTTCCGTCCAATAAAAATTTCTTTCTGTGTTGAAAACTCTTTTGTTATTCTTTAGCAAATCATCGCGTTTAAAAACCTTTGCCTTAATGTTCAACATTGTTAATTCAAGTTATTTTAAATTGCAAAATCTTCTAAAGTTTGAAGCATGTGTTTTTGATCGTTTTTGAAAACAATTATTATTTTGAAAATCTCGTCTTTTCTTAGCTAGCAAATTTAATGTAGAAAAGTAAAAACCCAATGAAGAAAAATAAACCACGAATGGCCTTATTACAAAATTAATAGCCCAAAAAAAATTTAAATAATTAAGTCTAAAGTAGAACATCAGCGGACGTGTGGCTACCTCCAAGTCCCTCGCGGCTCCAAATCACCCAAGGCTGGGGATTACCTGAAAAGTTAATAAACGGGGTGAGTTTATGAAAAACTCAGCGTGTAATCCCCTATTAATGTAACAGTCAGTCTACAGAACAGAAACAAAAATAGTTTGGGCCTGGGCCCTTTACCAGTAATAGTACAGTCCAGTTCAGAGCATACATGGGCCAAAGCCCACTACAATATCATTTGGGTCATAGCCCATAACAGAATCAATTGGGCCTAGCCCAAACTGATAGTAGAACAAATGGGCCTAAGCCCAATACAGTGATAGATCTTGTAATAGCCCACTTTTGACCCTAATCAGAACGAGTGGTTTCGGGACCACTTGACCAAGTCAAATTATTATTTTTATTTCTTTGATATGTTTTACAGCATGATAGTTATATGGAGTGAAAGTTTCGTTTAGAAATTTCATCGTTAAAATAGTTAATTCGGTAAAAAGGTTTAAATCGCATAAAGTGATAAATAAGAGTTCTATTTCATAAATAACTTATTTGATCATGGCTTTATAAAAGGAAGTACTTGCATGGAAATTATGCCATTTATATTGTGAGTGGTTAATGGTGGACATTTATGTCCATAATAACATGAAATAAAAATGGTTTTAGTAAAGGGTAAAATGGTCTTTTGGTTTATTATATGTTTTATATTAAAAATAAACATGAAAGTGCTTTATTTCATGGTTCTTCCATCGATTCTTCAAACAAAAATAAAGGTTTTAAAGCTTTCTTTCATTCGGCTAGCATTTTGTAAAATCAAGGCATGTTTTGGCTCTGGTTTTTATTGATTTTTACGTTTTTGAGATCGTTGCTTCGTATACTAGCCGACCCGTACCTCAATTTTTGAATTTGGTTGTGTTTTTGAAAAATGCCATTGATGAATCCATGTTATTTTAAAGGTTTTTGATGAATTATTGAATGTTATATGGAAATATACAAGTTTTATAAAGTAATTTTTGATGAAAATGAGTTTTAAGGATTTAATTGAAAGTAAATAGAATTTATGTGGCTAGAAATGGATTTTACGAAAGATATGTGCTTGTATAAGGTATAGGGATATTTGGCTATGGTAAATTGAGGGATTTATTGTGTAATTTGCTATTTTGTGTTAAAAAGGGCTAAATTGCAAAGTGTTGAAAGTATAGGGGCTAATTGGTAAATATGCCAAAATACATGTCTTTGGATTAAATTGAATGTGTTGGTAATTAAATAGCTGAATTTGTATTAATATAGATAAAGACGATCAAATCCCGGAACTTGATCGGGGAAAACGAAAGGTAGACGAGTAGAGATCGGGAAGTCGAGGTAAGTTCATATAATTAGAATCAAATTGTAAATGCTCATAATTGTGGTTAAATTGTTATGTGAATGTATAATACTATATAGAAATGAAATTTCCTATTGATTTTATTTATATATGAATGGATATGGAAATGTTTAAAGAGTACAAGTACAAACTGATTACCGAGCCCCGTTAGAACTGTAGAAGTCGTAGGATACAAGTGACATGTCACTAGGGCTACAGGGTGGTTTGCGCTCCTGCATTTGTTGCGGACTCATCACAGCTCATGAGCTATATGTTCATCCTTCGGGATTACATGTTCAGTCTTCGGACTTACCGTTCAGCCTACGGGCTTACCGTTCATCCTTTAAGATCACATGTTCAGCCTTCAAGCTTACTGTACAGGCTCGAAAGAGCATATATGACGCATTGACAGGTTACAGGTTATATGTATATACACTGTGTGTATCACCCGAGTATCCCTCGATGTTCTTTAAGGTTCAACGGGCAATTTCACTGATAGATGTTACATGAGAAACAAGGAAGTAAATGAATTATATGCTATATGAGTTATAAGGTTTACATGAAATATATGTGATGAATTACATAAGTCATATGTTGCAAGTTCTACATAAGTTGAGTATTTGATAAATGCTTTATGATATGTGAATGTCTCAAATGGTACATGAATGATTTATGGATTAAATGGACTAACAAGTGTATACTTGTGAAATAGGCAACTTGAGCACATAAATTGACTTGGCATTAGTTATGTGTTTATCTTATTGATTCGGTAAGTTTAATTCTTTGTTATACGAGCTTACTAAGCTTTTAAAGCTTACTCCGTTTACTTTTCCCTTGTTTTATAAATTCAGAAGCTAGCTCGATGTTCGGACGTGTCGGAGATCGCCAACACACTGTCCAAATAGCTTTTTGGTACTTTTGGATCTTTGTTTTGAAATGGTCATGGTATGTATAGGCTAGTTAATAAGTTTATGTCTATGGTTAGTTTGTTAATGAAAATGGAATGTTTTGATACTTATCAAGCTATGAAATATGGCTTGCTTTGTAAATGTTTTGATCAATCTTGAATGCCTTATATGATGAATTCTATGTGCTTGAAATTGATGATGAATGTGATATTATTGATAGAAATGGTAAGTGCAATGATATGGTTTAATTGGCATTGTTAGCTAATGAATTATGAATATGTTTTGGTACGGAATGTTGTGTATTGTTATATGCTTACATGGTGTTGAATGGTTGTTTTGGTTGCCAATTGTTGATGAAATGATATGGTTGTGAAATGCTTATAGGGATGACCCATTTGGGTGACAAGAATGGCTTAAACCAAGCCTACCTTGTGCCACACGGGTAGAGCACACGGACGTATGACTCGACCGTGTAAACCCTGCATCTTGAATGTTTTGAACAAATTTTACACATGGCCTAGACACGGGCGTGTCTGGTAGTCGTGTGGCAGTTGATAGTGTTGGCCATGGCCTAGACACACGGGCGTGTCTGGTGACCGTATAAGGTTAGTCAGTTTCGACCTCGAGTTGAGTGTTTTGGGCATGTCTAATGGGCACGATCGTGTGTGTGTACATGGGCTAGGGGCACGGCCGTGTGTCCCTAACTTGGAAGATTTCTAAATGTTTCCTTTATCTTTCACATGTTTGCAATTTGATCCTAAATGAATGTATGTATTGTTACATGAGCTTTAAAGCATGATTGGTGAATGATTATAGAACTATGTTAGTGATATTAAAGTTCAAAATTTGTCTGTTCTGATATGTGTTACAAGTCCGGTAATGCCCCTTACCTATTTCGATGACGGTTTTGGGATAGGGGTGTTACAGATCATAAACAGATATGCAATAGTGTGAGTATGCATCCCAACCCAATCCAACCCGCACACCACCCGTACTAACTAGCACACCTTGTGGGGATAAAATCGACCCACCTAGCCAGCACACCAAGCTTAGCACCTGTTGCGGCACTAAGTCAACAGAACGGCTCAATGCCATAGACAGAACGGCTAAAAGCCATAATCGTCACAGCAACGCTTCCAGTTAACAGAACTACTAAAAGCCATAAGTATCGCAGGAAGGCTAAAAGCCTTGTATAGAACGGCACATAGCCATCAGTAACTGTATTATGTTTGGCACAGAGCCATCAGGGATAGTATCATAATCGGCACACAGCCTTGGGTAAATATGATTGACATTGAGTCATCAATAAATATGATAGACACATAGCCACCAGTAAATATGATTGGCACAAATCCATCAAGATAGCACAAAGCTATATTTAGGTTGGCATAAAGCCATAATTAGATTAAGTGGAACTAAGCCATCCGTCGGTCCACAGTCATCTCGTGCGACCCGTGCGACCTTAACAGATCAATACTGGATCCATAGTCTTCTTGTGCGACCCGTACGACCCTATCAGAACTTCCTCCATATCAATGACTCAACCCCATGCACTATGTCATGTATGTCATGTTCAATCATCATACATGTATGTAGAATGGCCATGCTCAGTATCAATCATTTAAACATATCTTAAGAGCATATCAGTCATACAACCACAGTCAAATCAGTTAAGACACAGTCACACAACCACAGTCATATCAATCGTAGCCCAGGTCAGTCATTTACCCACAAGGGCAAAATAGTCATTTTACACCTTAGGGGCAAAACGGTCATTTTACCCAACAGGGGTATTTCGGTAATCCTACCCTACAGGACTATTCTGTTAATTTTACAAATTGGGGGTATTTCGATAATTTTACAATTCAGGGGTATTTAGGTAATTTTACAAATTGAAAGTATTTCGGTAATTTTGCAAATTGAGGGTATTTTAGTAATTTCACAAATCGAGGTTATTTTTTTAATTTTGCAAACTAGGGGTATTTCTATAATTTTACAAACCGGGGGTATTTTTGTAATTTTGCAAACTGGGGATATTTTGGTAATTTTACAAATTAGGGGTATTTCGGTAATTTCACAAACCAAGGGCATTTCTGTAATTTTGCAAATCGAGCGTATTTCTGTAATTTTGCGAATGGGGGGTATTTCGATAATTTTGCAAATCGAGGTCTTAACGGCCCAACGGAAGGTCCATCGTCGCCCCGAGCGACTAAAGTAACCTAAACAGATTTAACAATGTAAATAGGCCTAAGGCCTATTACTTGGCCCAATTGGGCCCACACTCTCGTGTAGCCCATTTAGCCCAGAAACAATCATGGCTATGCGAACAACACAGCCCAAATCAGTCACTTATCACATCACATACATTTAATCCGTGTGGACCCGCAAGTCCATTGGGCCCACACGGCCCAGTTAGCACAAAAATGGCCTCAAGTATACGTACTACACAGTTCAAACCAACAGTAGCCATATAACATACATTTCGTCTGTGTGGGGCCCATAAACCCGTTGGGCCTACAAGACCCAATACCACCAAAGTCATGTGCGTGACATGACAAGCCTCACTACTCCCCACCTAACAGTTAAATTTACACCAACGGGCCCATGAGCCCATCGAGCCCATTCGGCCCATTCTGGCCCATTTGGTTAAAAAGCGACCCAAGTCCATGAGATCGCTCATTCGTGTGGCGACCATTGCCGAACTTTCGGCATTTCGGTATTTCGGCAGTTGCCGAACTACTATCTAATCAGTAAAACACACATTTTCGGCTTTTCAACCGATCAGTAAACATAGTACCCAGTTACACACCTTTGTCTGGATAGCGCTAAAACGCTCGAACGTCCAAGGTATAATACAAAAACTTCGATTAAAGCCCGATACGCGAGTTAGCAGAATTCCAATGAAGACTTGATTAAGTAATTACCTACAAAACCTTGCTTAAACAAGCGCTTTCTTAGTCCTTTAAGAATACTATCCGCACTTCACGCAATGAACATATATCTGTATTCCAACAGCTTCAATTAAAGAAAATTGACTACGAGATAAGGCTTAAAAACTGCTATCACCAAGAAAAATGATCAGCCATGTACACTTACCCCCAAATACTGATTGAATGCCAAAACAAAATGGTAACAGTTTGGCCGGATAGGTGGAATGAAGGAGCAGTCGACCACTTGCCCACAGCCTAGATACCTAAGCTGAACAATAGAGAAGATAAGAGAATATCGAAGTCAATCCACAGCACAAGGACTAAAGGCCAATCCAAATCAAAAATAGAGGAAGAAGATGAGGTGTTTTGTTCTTGCCATCTAACGCAAAAGGGGAAAGATGAATACATTTACCTAAGTTTGGCCTTCGACTTTTACGAAAAAGAATACTTGCAAGCGAAGAGGTTCCTCGTATGAATGAACAAGAGAGGAGTATGACAATAAAACATCAGAGAGGGTATCAAGCAATGAAACAGGAAAGGATATAAAAGGTTCAGCTATGGAAGAACAACCGAGAGAACAACTGAGAGAGAAGAAAAGTGAGGTTCGATCAAAAAGTGAACTACTCTTGAGAGATACCAAATTTGGCTTTTAGAAATGAAGGTAAGAAGAAGAAAACAAATGCCAAAATGGTCACCAAATGGAATGCATGAAAGCATAGCTAAGAGTACAAAAAAAAAAAACACAAACCCGAAATAACACCAAGAGCATTCGGCAACCACTCTCTCCAAAATGCTGAAAATACACCAAAATGAATTAACTTAGCCGAATTTGCACATGCAAGACACCAAATTCGGCTACAACTCTCCCCAACTTCAGATCCCTTGGTTTACTCCATATTTTGCTCCATACCCCCCATTCAAATTCAATTCAAAGAACCAACATCCAAATCCCATGATACTTTCCCTTTTTACCAAGTCCACAACCACCTTGATAGAGTTTTAGTCCACAACAAACTCTAGCCAACCCGGAAGCAAAATAAATCACCCCTTTTGCTTGTGGTGGGTTTCAAACCCACTCCCACTCAAATGCCCAACACGCCACTTTTTAGCACAACACAGGCTCATTTGTGACTTAAAACAACCACAAATATTTATAAAGCCTACCTATTATCGTCCAACTTCCCTAAAGAGCAAAAATTAAATAACTTTGCAAACGCCAGGGCTTGAACCCCAAACCACCTGAATACTCCTAACACCACTTTGCCACTAGACCACATGCTTCCTTGTGTTATATTTCAACCAAACATATTTATAAGGCCTTCTAACTAACGCCAAGGTCCTCTAAAGGGAAAAGCTAAAAATTTTGCTAGAGCCCTGATTTGAACCCAGGACTTCTCCAGCACTCCCAAGCACTCTTAAATCACTTAACCATTAAACTAAACATGCAATTTCTGAAATTTTTCTCGCACAACTAAAATCCAATTTCTCTAACACACAAAGCCCATTTCTTCTAGGCCTAAAATCTGAGGCATTACATAGACACACGCCCGTGTGGACAAAAAAAAGTCTATTTTCCAAGCCATTTGCCACCCTGAAACTCAATCATATTTATATCAATTTCAACCAGATATAGCATAACATAATTTAGAAATCTAGCATCCTCAACTAAGACATAAACTTAACATTTACGCATCCCAATCATAAAGCAACACATCACATACTCATCTATCCAAACATGCAACATCAACATTCATGAAAGACAACATCATTTTATCATAAATGAGACCCATATTAGCCAATTTTTAATGGCCTTATACAAAATGAACATTCATCAAAATAAGCCAACATGTTTGGCCAAATCAAATATGACACATAACAAAATGACCAAGTCCCTATACATGCCATACTTTCAAAAATACCATAATTATTAAATACCAAAATAATGTTTCTGATTGTATGATGTGAGCCTCCGACAAGTCTCGGTTTCGAGCTAGCTTGGTGACACTATAAGACAAGGGAAAGGAAAAATGGGTAAGCTATATAGCTTAGTAAGTTTATATGCAAATAATAAACATCTTAGCCACATAAGTTATTATGCAATTCATATAATGAAAGATAAGATAATCATCATTAAATCCACATAACTATAACCTACTTATTCATGAACTTATCGAAAGTTTATCACTTATAGCTTTATACTTATGAATTTCACGTACATTCCTACCCTACATCATCACATACAAACACATATTTCACATCTTTGTTATTTTTCCCGTTGAACATTTGGAATATTCACGGATACACGAAAAGTTGCACATAAGTGCCACATATGTAGCCAAGCTACCTCATATCACATTTCACATATACACTCATTCTCGAGCTAGTGACAGGTCTATTGACACAAGCTGATGGTCGGGACGCAGTTACCCAGTGCTGCTCACACAAGCTGACAGGTATCCGTAACCTATGCAGGATTACCTAGCCACTGGTAGATGTACAAGACCAACACCTGGAATCACATAATCACATAATCGCACACATAGGTTCCTAATGACATGTCACTCCTATCTTATTCTTTTCCTAAGGTTCAACTGGATTTTCTTCACTTATCAAAACTTTGCCGATTATATCACATAAATCAATTACACGATTTATACAACATTAAAACATTAAAGCATAATAAAATGATGCATTATTTACATACAAGTTAACTCAGAACAAAATAATTGAAAATATTGAAATTTAGTCCACAACCTTGTTCTTTCGTTGATCTAGGTCAGAACTTTGTCTTTCTTGATCTATAATAACAGATTTAGTTCATTAAAATATCACATTATTCAATTTAGCCCAAATATCGTACTGTGGCAAAATTACGTCCCTAAGCTCGTAAAATGAAATGTACTCAATTTCTTTATTACCCAAGTCTAGCCGAACCTCTTTCATGCTTATAACAGCCCTTTCTCTTTTATTTCACATTTCTACTACCATTTTATCAACTTTCACAAATAAGTCCTTTTTATACAATTTCATCAAAAATCACTTCGTAAAAGTTGTTAAACACACATCAAACTTTCATTTTCTACCATTAGACATCAAAATACATGCATATCACACATGGGTAAATTTTTAAACATGAACCCTACTTCAAAATAATGGTAGAAATAGGTAGATCGGTTAATAACGACTTCAAAAATGTGAAGAGCATTAAAAACAGGCTAAGATGCACTAACTATCAAGCTTGAAAGTTGGCCAAACCCTAGCTATAGCTTCCTTCAAAATTTTGGTTAATGGGGTGAAAGATGAACACAATTTTGACTTCATTTTCTGTTTTTAATCTTTTATTAACCAAATGACCAAAATGCCCTTTTATCCTTTCTATGAAATTTTACCCTTCCATGTCCATTTTTGTCTATCATGATATATAATGGTCTAATTACTAAATAAGGACCTTTAATTTAAAATTTTATTACAATTAAGCACTCAAAGCTTCTAGAACACATATTTGTACTTTTTGCAGTTTAGTCCTAATAGTCAAATTAGACCCTCTAACGATAAAATTTCATAACGAAACTTCCACATATGCATTCAATCATACTATAAACCTTATACCTTTATCACAATGAATTTTTCTATTACGGATTTGTGGTCCCGAAACCACTGTTCTGACTTGGCCCTAAATCGGGCTGTTACAACTCTCCCCCTTTAGGAATTTTCGTCCCTGAAAATCTTACCAGAAAAGAGGTTTGGGTACTATTTTCTCATAGCTTCCTCAGGTTCTCACATATCCTCAAAAACACTAGGGCTATACTTTTATTTCTCAACTGTTTAACTTCCTAAGCCAGAATCTTAATCAGTTCTTTATCATATGTCATATCCGGTGGAATCTCAACTTCTATTGGAGAAATTAGAAGCAAAGGATCAGAATGATATTGTCGCAATATCAACACATGAAACACATTATGAGTCCTTTCCAATTCTGTCGGTAGAGCTAATAGGTATGTCAATGGCCCTATTCTTTCAATAACTTCATACAGCGTAATGAAACATGGACTCAACTTTCCTTTATGGCCAAATCTCGAAATCTTTTTCCACGAAGATACTTTCAAAAACACTTGATCACCAACCTAAAATTTGATGTCTGTTCTTTTTAAATCCACGTATGACTTTTTCTGATCTAAAGCAGCTTTCAAACAATCACGTATTACTTTCACTTTTTCTTCGATTTTTTTAATCAAATCAACCCCGTGAATCTGTCTCTCACTGATCTCGGTCCAATATAAAGGAGTTCGACATTTGCGGCCATACAATGCCTCATATGGTGCCATTTTTATACTCGACTGAAAGATGTTGTTGTAAGTAAATTCGACTAAAGGTAGATATTTCTCCCAGCTACCTTCAAATTCTAAAACACAACATCGGAGCATATCCTCAAGAATCTAAATTACTCTTTCTGTTTGACCATCCGTTTGCAGATGAAATGTAGTACAAAAATTCAATTTCGTACCCAAAGCTTCTTGCAAATATTTCTAAAATCTCGAAGTAAATCTCAGATCTCTATCCGAAATAATAGAAATAGGCACTTCGTGTAGTCTCACAATCTCAGTAGTGTATAGTTCAACTAACTTATCAAGTGAATAATCAGTACATACCGAAATAAAATGAGCTAATTTTGTTAATTAATCAACAACGGCCCAAACAACATCTTTCTTGTTTGGGGTCAAAGGCAAACCCGTTACGAAGTCCATCGTAATTCTCTCTGTAACACCCCTGACCCGGCCCAGACGTTATGGCCATGTCCGGTGTGCCACATCACCTAGACTATGCTACGCCGTCCTATGTACTAAGTCTGATGTTCGAGATTTTTGAAAAGTAATATTTGTTTTTCTTGAAATTCCCAATTTGATTACTATTCGACCTAATCTCTATCTCATTTGTGAATCGTTTCATTTTAGTCTTATCATCATTCTTAGTTTTTAGTAAAGTCAGGTTGTTTAAGAAAATATTGATTTAATTTTCAAAAACAGTGTATGTTCAAGTTTGAAATAAAACCGTAAAGAAATCCCAAATAACAGTTATAGCGGCCTTATTACAACCCATATCAAAGTAAAAACCAATACGAAATATTTAAGTTAAACCAAGAAAGTTCAGTCCTCGTGGCCACTCTGAATCCCTCCCAGCGTCCAAGTCACAATCTAGGGCTCACCTGCAAGGATGGAAAGAGAGGGGTGAGTTTGGGAAAACTCAGTGTGTGCAGAACCCATCCAAAGCCCAAATTGGCTCAAGTCCACTGGGCCTAAACCCTAACCAGTCTCAGTCAGATACTGGGCCAAAGCCCTATTCAGATAGCAGTAAACTGGGCCAAGGCCCTATAACAGATACTGGGCTGAAGCCCTATTCAGATAACAGATTGGCCCATAGGCCCATAACAGTACAGTACAGTAATGCAGTATAAATGCAAACCCAATTGGGGAGACTACTCAACCCACCAACCGCTACACACCACCCGTACCAGCCAACACACCATGTGGGGAATAACTCGACCCACCCAGCCCACACACCACAGTCGCAGCATGGCTGCTCAGATAAACAGTATACGAGGCAAAGCCCCTTTCAGAAACAGTACGAGGCATAGCCCCTTTTTAGTAACGTGGCTGTGCCACTCACACTTCCTCCATTATCAAAACCCAACCCATGCAATAGATATATATCATGGCATGCAATAACAGTAACAGTCATGTCAAACAGTATAGTCAATTTTAGCCCTAGGGGTATAACGGTAATTTTCTACCTAGGGACAAAACAGTAATTTCTTACCCTAAGGGTATTTCAGTAATTTTGCTCTCATGTTATAGATTTCATGCTTATTACAGTATTTATTAATCACACAGCTATACAGAAGTTCAGTTACCTCAGTTTTTCAGTTTTAGCATTAAGGCCCTAAAACCCCTAATGAGCCTTATTACGCCGATTGGCCCATTAGGCCCATTTAGTCCCGATTTCACATTCGGTTATCTTGTTTTAACTGTTTCCACATCTACAGTCCATAATATTACCTTTAAATCCAGTTTAACTCACATGGGCCCAAATCGCCCATTGGGCCCATATTTGGCCCACCGAGGCCCAACTTACCAAAAAGCCTAAAATTTAGCGGTCAACACGTCTAACAGTGCTGATTCCAAAACTAACCTTCTCCTTCCAACTTGAGAGCATTCGTATGCTCGCAAGCTCTCGAAATACCGAAACTTCGGCATTTCGGCTTTTCGGCTTTTACCGATTTGTGCATGGAAAGGTGTTCGAAACACACACCTGTTTTGCAGTTTCTCCTACGAGATCTCCTATGCGTTAATCCCTACAATCCAATACTTAACTGATTAGACCATATCAACACTTAATCTGAATCGAAAACTTACCCAAAACCTTACTTACACATTCGGCCAACACCCTTAATGGCCTTAATGTTCTTACCTTGACGATTTAGATCCCTTTAGATCTAGATCTGATGTTCCAAAGTCTTCAACCCCTTGCTTGATCACCTTTTCATCCAACTAACACACAAAAGAACAAAGAAAACGGCCTTTTATTTACCAAAAATCCAAAACGACACAACCATTAACTTTAGGGACTTTCCGCTTTTCCAAACATGAAATATCGAACAGATCTGAATGATTAAACACTTACCAACGATTTCTCTTTAGTTCCTATGCAGATCTGATGTAAATCTGACCCTTAAACGTCAGTAGAAACCTTATCTCTGAGATTTGTAATTTCGGCTATCTCCCTACAACTATGGTGATTTCGGCTTTTTAATAAGAGAAGAAGATGGCGTTTTGGCTGTAGCTTTTGGGTGATGGTGTCGACAATGGTGTGATTAAAGGGAGTGTAGTAATCGGCCACAATAGGTGAAAGAAACAGAGGTGATTCGGCTTACAAGAAATCGGCAAGAAAGGAAGCAGTTTTCGGGATTTCTGGCACTTTGAGCAATCGGTTATGGTTGATTTTAAGAAGAATGGAAGCAAAAGAAAGAGTGGATCTATGCAAGATAGGTATTCGGCTAGGGAAGAGATCAAAGGGAAGAAGAAAAATGAAAAAAACAATGGTGGAGATGGGGAAGGAGAAATCGGCTATGAACTTTCCAGGGAGGCAACTCTTGGCTTTTCTGACAGTAGAAGAGAGGAAAAAAAACCCTAAGGTGGCTAACCCTAATTGTCATGACAACAAAAAGAAAATAATATAACCCTAGCATTCCCTCTAAAGCAATCGGCCCAAGTCCCTAAAGCCCCTTGCCGAAATTCACCTAAGTTAGGCTCATGCTTGAAAATTAAAAAGAACTCCACGAATACCTTGCAACTCGAACCCTTGTCCTTGATCATTCATTTAGGCGCCACTTTTTTAGGAGCTTAGTGGCACCACCTTGCCACTCAACCAAGGCTCCCTTTGTGACATCTTTTACACGGTTTTTCTTAAAAGCCCACTTAACCAAGTCCCCTTTCACTTGAAAATCCAACTTAATATTTTACCGGGTTTTGACTTAAGCTTGGACCTTCTATAGACCCATTAACACATGTACATACATTATCAACCTTTAGAACACCAAAATTTTAAAAATTTCACTAAAATTCACAAAACCCGAAAAATCCCGAAAATCAGGGCGTTACACTCTCCCATTTCTACTTGGGTACCATCACTGGCTAAAGTACAGCCAAAGGCACTTGATGCTCAGCCTTTACTTATTGACAAATCAAATACTTTGATACGAACTCAGAAATATCTCTTTTCATACCAAGCCACCAATACAATTGCTTCAAATCCTTGTACATTTTTGTACTACCCCAATGAATTGGCAGACAACCACTGTGTGCCTCCTACAAAATTTTCTGAATAAGCTCATCATCTTTCTGAACACATACTCTATCTCTAAACATCAAACAATTATTTGAACTGACCCGAAAATCTAAATCATTACTCACTTCACACTGAGCTCTTTTGGCTTGTAATTCACTATCACTCTTCTGAGCATCACAAATTTGCTGAAGAAATAATAGTCTAGCCTTGAACTCGACCAAAGTCGAACCATCATCAGATGAATCCAACTTCGTACTCATAGCTCTCAAAGCAAGCATGGACTTTTTACTTAAAGCATCGACGACTACATTAGCCTTTCCCGGGTGATAATTGATCACTAGCTCATAATCTTTCAACAATTCGAGCCATCTTCGTTATCGCAAGTTCAAGTCCTTTTGAGTCATCAAATACTTTAAACTCTTATGATCGGTAAAGACATGACATTTCTCATCATATAAATGGTGACACTAAATCTTCAAAGCAAACATAATGGCAGCCAATTCTAGATCATGCATCTAATAGTTCTTCCCATGTGGTTTCAACTGTGTCGAGGCATAAGCTATCATTTTACCTTCTTGCATCAATACACATCTAAGACCATTCAAAGATGCGCCGTTGAAAATCACAAATTCCTTTCCCGAGTCAGGTATACTAACACCAGTGCCTTAGTCAATAGGGCTTTCAACTGCTCAAAACTCTTTTGGCACTTCTCTGACCATTCAAACTTAACATCTTTCTGTAACAATCTCGTCATGGGTGCGAAAACCATAAAAAATCCTTTGACAAATTGTCTGTAATACCCGGCTAAGCCTAGAAAACTTCTAACCTCAGATACATTTCTTGGTGGCTTCCAATTAACAGTTGCTGATACCTTACTCTGACCAACCTATATACATTCAGTAGAGACAGTATGTCCTAAAAATCTGACTTCTCGGAGCCAAAAATCACTTTTACTATACTTAGCAAACAATTTCTTATCTCTCAAAATCTATAACATAATTCTCAAACTCATCCCGAGAATAAATCAGGATATCATCAATAAACACCACTACGAACTTATCCAAGTATGCTCGAAAGATCCGATTCATTAAATCCATAAAAATGGTAGCAGCATTAGTAAGTTCAAAAGGCATAACAAGAAAGTCATAATATCCATACCTCGTTCTAAACGTGGTTTTCGGCACATCCAACTATTTAACTCTCAACTGGTAGTAGCTGGATCTCAAATCTATCTTTTAAAACACTGTTGCTGCTTTCAACTGGTCAAACAAGTCGTCAATCCTCAGCAAGGGATACTTATTCTTTATGGTCAACTTGTTGAGTTGTGAATAATCAATGCAAAGTCTCATAGATCCATCCTTCTTCTTCATAAATAACACGGGAGCACCCAAGGGAAAAAAACTCAGTGTCGAAAATCCCTTATCTATCAACTCTTGCAACTAAGCCTTCAACTCTTTCAATTTAGTTGAAGCCATTCTATAAGGAGCGATTGATATTAGTGCAGTCCCCGATAATAAATCAATGGTAAACTCTACCTCTCTGATCGGTGGTAATCCTGGCAACACTTCTAGGAACACATCTAGAAATTCAGACTACCAGCACTATTCAAGTTTTAATTTAGATACTTTTGTATTGAATACATAGGTAAGAAATACTTCACAACCCTTTCTTACATGCCTCTGAGTAGACATACACGAAATTATAATGGGCAGTTCACTGGATTCATCAGTGATCACATCAGGGGAGGATGCATCTTCCCGAGCAGAATGGCATAAGCTCTCACTAGTGCTTTAGCTTTCGATCTCATGGTTGAATCCTTAGATACACCTCTGCTACTAGTCACATTTCCCACATTTTTCACTGGTCTTCCTCTAGCCACTGTGTTGCTCGATCTTGTATTCTAAACATGATCTTTTTCAATCATTTCAGGGCAATCCTTAATGAAATGGTCTTGGGAGCCACATTTAAAACAAGCCCGATTGATCATCCAACATTCACCGGGATGTTGCCTACCACAATGTTGGCATTCTGGCTTATCAGATCTTACATTACCAAAGCTCGCTATGGATGTAGTTCGGGCCATAGAACTTGAATATTGCTTCCCACGACCTCCGCAAGGATTCCCTACTAAAACATTCGAACGAATATGCCTATCTCTCGACTTCTTAAATGAGGACTGAAAGGACTTACTCATCTGTCTCTTTCTCAAATTTCTAGCATCAAGCTCAGCTTTTCTCCTTTACTTACTCAACTTTTTAGCTTTGCAAGCTCGTTCTACTAGCACAACGAACTCTTTCAGTTCTAAAATTCCAACAAATAATCTGATATCCTCATTTAGCCCATCTTCAAATCTCTTACACATAATAGCCTCGGTGGAAACATATTCTCGAGCCTACTTACTGAGTCTAACAAACTCTCGCTCGTAGTCAGATATAACCATACGGCCTTGTTTCAATTTCAAGAACTCTTTACGTTTCTGATCAATAAACTACTTACTTATATATTTCTTTTAGAATTCCTCTTGGAAGAAATCCCCTGTAACCCTTTTTCTAGGTACTACCGATAATTTTCCACCAATGGAATGTTGAATCCATCAGAAATGATATGGCACATTTCAAACACTCTTCAAGTGTACAAGAGAGCTCATCAAATACCCGAATAGTGTTTTCAAGACAAAATTTCACCCTCTTAGGATTATCCTCTAATCCCTAAATTCTTCGGCCCCATACTTTCAAAATTTATCAACTGGAGGCTTATTCAATCTTACCATCTCCACACCTTGGGGAGCTACGGGCATCAGTTGAGGAATAGAAGGGGTGAGGGAGGTTAAGCATTTGTATTTGCCCAAATAAACTTCGTATACCACTCATCCATCATGTGGAGAAAGGCTTCCTTAGCCTCTCCTCCTTGACTAGTTATCACATGCCTAGTATTGAATGGCGTAGTCTCTTAGGTGGGACCCGTCGCATTACTTTCTATGTCATCAGCTATGACTCGATCAGGATCCATTTACTATATTAAACACAATTTAAGTTGTCAGGAGTGATCACATTATCACAATTTATATATGACATGTATAGCTAGACTCGTACACATGTTAGGTTAGTCTAGGAATTGACTAAACCTTAGCTCTGATACCACTAAATGTAACACCCCTTACCTGTGCTCAATGCTAGAATAGGGCACGAGGCACTACCAGACTTATGACGCGAATAATCATACATTTCTGGTCATAAATATGTGTCCAAATTAAAACCATTTACATTTTATCATATTTTCCCTAAAATGAGCCTAAGAGGCTCAAAACATTCTTTGGAAGTGGTTCGGGACTAAACCAAGAACTTTAAAAAATTTTATAAACTTATAAAAATTTTTCCCCAAACACGGCTCACATGCTCGTGTGGATATAGGACACTGTAACACCCTAAATTTTGGGCCTAGAAGTATTGGGCCTTGAGTTTGGGATCGGTTGCAAGGTGGCTTGAACAATTTAAATATGCCTACAAATTTCATATATTGCATGTTTAGTTTAATGGTAAAGTGATTTAGGAAGAGTTAGGAGTGTTGGAAAAGTTCTGGGCTCAAACTAGGACTTTAGCATTACAGTTTTTTCTAAAGGACCCTAGGCTTTAGGTTGAAGGTTATTAATAAAGCCTGGTAAAACACGACACAAGGGACGCTCCTGGCCTAGTGGCAAGAAGGCATTAGGAGCAAGAAGATGGTTCCAAGTTTAAGTCGCGGCATGCGCAGAAATTTTTGCTTGCATCTTAAGCAGCCTGGTTGGTGGCAGGTAGGTTTCTTAATTAGTTAGGAAGGAAAAATAACACAGACAAGGTAGGCGGCGTAGTGGCAGGAGGTGTGTAACATAGTGAAGAGGTTGGAGGTTCGAGGCTGGGTTGTAGCGACTTTTTGAATTTTTTTCGAATAACCTAGTTGCTGGTTGGCAGGTCTTAAAAGTAGTTGAGGATGGAATACGACACAATGAGTGCATGCGGTGCAATGGTAAGAAGCGTGCTATCGGTTCTGAGAGGGCACAGGTTCGAATCCCATGTCTGGCAAAGTTTTAATTTTTACTCTTTAGTAAATCGTGGCTTTAGCGTGTAAGCATTATAATTATTTGTGACCAAAATATAGCATAAGAAGAGTTGCAGTGAAGTGGCAAATGGTGTACAGAGAGCTTGGAGGGCTGGAGTTCGAGCTACCCTATGCTCAAAAGAGGTTATTTTTTGCTACTCATGTAAAGAAGGAATTGGTGTTTGACTGAAACACCATTATTGTTTGGTGAAAGGAATTTGGATGCAATTCAAATTCGGTTGTTGGCTAAAAATAAGGAGTAAATAAAGGATTTGGATTGAGGGAATTTAATTTGGTGATAAGTTTGAGCCGAAAGGGGAATGTGGGAATGCAAATCTGGGCATGAGTATTAGGTGTCGATTAGGCAAGTAATGGCATTGTTGCTTTTTCCTTTCTTAAACTCTCTGTTATTTTTCTTTCTGGGCTAGCCGAATACTATTCTTCTATAATTCAAATTTCACTTCTTCTTCGCACCCTCTATCGAATCTTCTTTTTTTCATCTCCTTAACCTGTTTGTGGATTTGACGTAGGGAACTCTGGAAGTCAATATGAATTTGGTTTGCCGACTCCCTCATCACTTCAATTCTCTTAGATTCAAATCTTCAAGTAAAGGGCTAAGAATTCTATTCAAGAATCTCATCTCTGTGCTGATTGTGGCAGTAACTGATAGATGTGGTTTTTCTTTATGGCCTTAAGTATTAGTATTATTCCTCTCCTTGCCGAATCTTCTTTTCTTGTCTTGATTAGTTTTGGTAACGCAAATGTAGTCAGAGGGGGCAATATTCGCCATTAGATTGCGAAGGGTCTAGCAATTAGATCATTTAAGGTAAGCTCTAATATGGTTTTGATTTTTGGTTGAAGAGGATAGTGGTAGTAATCATTTGGCTAATTGTTAATCCGTAATGTTGTAGGTGCGGCGCTAGGGATTCGTAACAAGTTTTCGTAACCAGCGTGTATACGCACTGCACACACGATAGATTGGCAAAAGCTGATATACTGGAATGTCGAAAAGCCAAAAGTTTGGCTACGGTAACCCTACGAGTGTGTGAACACTCGTGTAGGAGTGATCAGTACAACGACAGAGGCTCTATAAGCCATCTCATGGTCTCGGGCCACTTTTTGGCCAACCGGGCCAGATGGGCCTGTGGGCCTATTATGAGTAAAAATGATGGTTTCGTAAGATTTGACGAGCCAATTGGGCTAATCAAGTGGATTATGGTAGATTTGAGCCTAATAGGCCATATGAGTGTATAGGCGCTTTTGGCTATGCATTAGGCTTGTGGGCCTTAGTAAATTTGTAACTCTTATGAAACTGACGTAGAACACATTGAATAAATTATGAAAATGTTAGTGGGTCGAATTGTGTACTTAGGCCTATGAGAAGATGCGATCGATATGCCCCTAAGGGTAAAATGACTAATATGCCCTAAGGGTAGAATACCCCTACTCACTGTATGTATGTTTAAGTATGCTATACAGTATTTGCTGTATTTATACAATTTTATGTTGAATGTGGGATGGGTTTGTATTGGAGGAAGTTCTATATGAGGATGACTTAGTCGCTTGACGACCGTGGATCTAACGAAGGCTTTTAAGGCCATATTATGATTAGTAGCTGTGCTGCAACGCTGAGTAGTGCCACAACAGGTGTTACAATGGATATTATGATTAGCAGCTCTACTTCAACGTTGAGTAGTGCCACAACCGGTGTTACAATAGGTGTGTGGGGATGGGTGGGCCGAGTAATTCCCCATAGGAGTGCAGGGTTGAAAGGGGTGTATAAGGTTGGATGGGGTAATTGTGCATTGCATGTTCATATTGATATTTGTGATATAGGCTCAGGCCCAACCGAGGCCACTAAGGGCTTAGGCCCAAAGGCCACCGTTATTGAATTGGGCTTAGGCCCAAATTGTTTATTGCATGTCATGTGTCTGTCGAGGGACGTACACACTAAGTTTTCGAAAACTCACCCCCTCTTTTTAATCTTTTTCAGGTAACCCTGAGTAGGCGGTTTGATGTAGGAGAGTACTTAGAGGTGGCCACATAGCAAGATGCTTAATGATTTAGTAGTTACATTTATTTCGTCTTTATTTATATTTGTTTGTGTTGTAATAAGGCCTTTTATCACTGGTTTGATTTTATACTTGGTTTTTATTATTATCTTAACTGTTTGATTTCCAAACTTAAACCTAATTTCTCAATTAAAAGGATATTTTGAAATCAACTTAAACACCTGAATGATTTTTAAAAGATTGAGCTTTCGTGGTAACTAAACAAGAAACCTAACAAAGGATTACAAACTTGGGTTTTCAAATGAACATACTCAAAGCTTTTATTTAAACTCTCAGATTTTAAATTGAGCATGCCTTCAATAGATTTCATTTTAAACTAAAGTATTTTTCTAATGAAACCAGGTTGAAAATAGACCACGTAGTGCAAACAGTGTTTTAAACCACGAACTGGCAAACGTTTTTTTAAAGTCCTCCAACATATTCGATTTGTACGAGTCACCCTTCAATGTGACACTGCCAAATTCGACCCTAACATCCGGGCCATTTAACACCCCAAGCCAGGCCCAAACGTTGTGTCCAGATTTGGTGAGTCACATGGATAGTTAATTACACCTCGTTCTTCGTTTCATAATTTTAGGTTGACTTAGCAAAACCATTTCATGCATTTTGAGAAAATAGAAGGTTATTTTATTTCTAAAAAAAAAATCCTATCCACTATCAGTTTGGAGTTTACTTTTTAAAAGATCTTGTTAGCGAGTCTTTGTCATTGAGTTAACCATTTCTCACGTAGCGAATGTTTTGAAAACGTTTGTTAATTTGAAATAAAAATCCGCGCAATCTTAGTCTATCAATTTTAAACAAGTAAATAATAAATAAATAAAACCAAATAAAAATAAATACTGAGCGGCCTTATTATAGATTAAAACCCAACAATTTAAGGAATACTAAAATAAAGAAAATTAAAGAAAAATATAAAACCGGAAATAGTTCACATGGCCACTCCGAATCCCTCGCGGCTCCAAGTCCTCTAAGGTTGGGTTCACCTGCATGGATAAAAAGAAAGGGGTGAGTTTGTGAAAACTCAGTGTGTAAGCTAACCCAACCAGAGTCAGAGATTAGTTTAAGCTCAACTGGGCTGAAGCCCTGTTCAGGTACAGTGTTAATTGGGCCATAGCCCTATTCAGAAAACAGTGATAACTGGGCCTTAGCCCTATTCAGAAAACAGTGTGGGCCTTAGGCCCATTATAGTAACAGTTGAGTGTATTATGTAGGAATGAAAACCCAAGCCCAATCTAGGCCTACACACCACCCGTACCAGCCCTACACATCATGTTGGGAATAACTCAACCCACCCAGCCCTACACGCCACAGTCGCAGCATAGCTGCTTAATCAGATATCGTGGCCAAGCCACTAAAGCAGTAATACGAGGCAGAGCCTCTAACAGTATACGTGGCATTGCCACTTAACACTTCCTCCGTCATAATAACCCAATCCCATGCAACAGCATATGACATGGCATACAGAGTATCAGATGTAACATCATGCACATCAGTTAACTTAACCCTAGGGGTAAAATGGTCTTTTAGCATCTAGGGGTAAAACAGTAATTTCCACCCTTAAGGGGTATTTCAATAAATTTTGCCAGATTTTAAGGTTTCATGCTCATTACAGCCTACTAACAGACCTACCGTCATCCAAGTAACTTATTTAGTCCATTTCATTATTACAGAGTCATCGGGCCCTAAAACCCGTAATGGGCCCGACGGAGCCCATTAGCTATTGCACCCATTAAGTCCAAATTTTACACCCATTTTACCAGATCTTAACAATTAGATTACCAGAATACACTTATCGCTCGTTTTTACCCATATGGGGCTATAAGCCTAAGGGGCCCAAATTCGGCCCTTCAATGCCCAAACCACCGTGCACGAAATCGGGCACACAACCATCTTACCACTCGCAATTACCAACTTCACCGTTTCAATTGACCCACGAGTGCTCTTACACTCACAAGCCCTCAAAATGCCATAATTTTAGGATTTTGGCTTTTCGGCTTAAGCCGATCTAGGCTACTAGAGGGATCGATTACACACCTGTTTTGCGATATACTCAGAAGTCCCTCGAACGATTAACCTACAATCATTTTAATCACACTGTTAAACTATAAACCAACAAAATTAACAAAATCAATATCATACGAATATCACCATATTCGACCATCCTTACCCAAAGCCAATATCCACTTACCCTTGCCGAGATCTACCACTAGATCTAGATCTAACTTGCTTCCATGTCCCTAGCCTCCACTGCTCCTTGCTAGATCACCCCTTTTTCAAACTAATACACATAAGAACCGAATGAAAAGGCTAAAATAGGTGTTTATAAAAAAGAGGTCGAAACCAATAGCAACCATAGACAATAGTGGTTTTCAGCTTTTCTTAATTCGTAAGAATATGGAAGAAGAGATCCGAGTACTTACCACCAAGATTTGCTAGATTGATTTAACTATCACTAAAGGTTATTTTCAACACTCCATGCCCAGATCCACACTTGATCTAATCGACTCGCAAAGAAATAGATCTAGGAGTTTGAACAACACACCAAGAAAAGAGGGGGTTTCGGTTTAGAGAAACAAGGTGGAAGGACATGAAAGCAAAGGAAAAGAGAGTGTCAAGTGATTTCAACTTTTCAAAATAGGGATGAGTAAGGTTTAGTCTTAGAAGAAAATGACAAGGGAGGAGTCAAAGTTTCGGGATTTCAGCTTTTATGGTATTCGGCCAAGAAGAATTCAGTTAGAAGGGATTTGGGTTTCAACCTTGAAGCTATCGGCCAAAAGGGTTTAAAGAGATCCCTTCAATCAATGAAGAAAAGGGGAAGAAAAGAAAGAAGAGAAGAATGAGAAGAATAGGTTCGGCCAAGAAGAAAGAAATTGGCAGGAGGACTTTGGGGTTTAGAGCTTTTCGACTTTTGATGGAAGAATAGAGGAGAAAAAGAAAAGATAGAAAGTAATGAACGTCCGCTTATATGTACCTATTTGGCACTAAAGAATGACCAAAACAAATCTCGAAGAGTAGGCAACAAGAAATCGGCACGCACTCAAAACCAGAAATGCCAAAAATGCTACTCTAAGCTCCCCTAGCTGAATATGCAACTCCACACTCCCCTATTCGGCCAACTCTCCCCTCCTCCTCAATCCTTAAATTTTCTCCCCTTATCACTCTCTAATCCAATCCCCTGAACACTTCAAACTCCGCCCTACAGAGTTCCACTTGAGTTCCATCTCTTACCATGCACATGCAGTAAAAATAAAACCAATTTCTTGCTCACCAAGAGTTTCGAACCCCAGCTCCCTTACAAGCCTCTACACGCCACCCGCTTGCCCTAAGTGACGCCACCTTGCCACTTTACCACAGGTCTTCTTATGACTTAAATTACCAACATTCATTTAAAAGCCCATTTAGTCAAGCCCCACCTCTTTTAAGTCTAAAATTTAAAAATTTTACCAGGCATTAACTTAAACTGAGGCCTTCTAATAGCCCACTAACCACACTCAAAGCATAATTTAGCATATCCAGAAAAACAATAAATAAATTGGAGTAAAATCTCAAAATCCCCAAAATTAGGGTGTTATAGGCTGAGTTTGGGGTGTTACATTTAGTGGTATCAGAGTCCGGTTGTAAAGCTCAGGCTATGAAATGGGCCTTAGTATTTGGGTTAAAAACTATTTTCGAATGGATCAAAATATTTTGAAAGTTTTTATTGTGTGGCACACCAGGTCTCCGACTCGAGCCAAGTAAGGTCTCTTACTACTGAAATCATGTGGAACTCTTATACTGCAGTATGTCTTAAGTTGTTAATTGTTTATATTCCATAGGATTTCCTTAGATATCAGATTATATGTAAACATTTGAATATAAATTTGGTACTTATTCTGTGTGTGTTTAAGAATGTTTATGATAGGTGGATGTTTTGGGTAAGTATTAAAATTATTAGGGTCAGAGTGCGCAGCAGTAGCATGGTGGGGTAGTTGTTACACGACTACCTTATTAGTTTGAAATTTCAAGGACGAATTTTTTTAGAAGGGGTGAACTGTCACACCCCAAATTTTGGGCCTAGAAGTATTAGGCCTTGATTTTGGGATCGGTTAGAAGATAGCTTGAACAATTCAAATGTGCCTACAAATTTCATGAATTTCATGTTTAGTTTAATGGCAAAGTGATTCAGGAAGAGTTAGGAGTGTTGGAAAAGTTCTGGGCTCGAACCAGGACTTTAGCAAAATTTTACATTTTTTTTCTAAAGGACCATAGGCTTTAGGTTGAAGGCTTATTAATAAAGCCTGGTAAAACATGACACAAGGGACGCGCCTGTCCTAGTGGTAAGAAGGCATTAGGAGCAGGAAGATGGTTCCAGGTTCAAGTCACAGCATGCGTAGAAATTTTTGCTTGCATCTTAAACAGCCTGGTTGGTGGCAGGTAAGCTTCTTAATTAGTTAGGGAGGAAAAATGACGCAAACAAGGTAGGCGACATAGTGGCAAGAGGCATGTAACATAGTAAAGGGGTCAGAGGTTTGAGGTTGGGATGTAGCGACTTTTTGGGTTTTTTTTCCGAATAACCTGGTTGCTGGTTCGTAGGTCTTAAAAGTAGTTGAGGATGGAATATACACAAGGAGCGCCTAGGGTACAGTGGAAAGAAACGTGTTATCTTTTCTAAAAGGGCTCAAGTTTGAATCCTATGTCTAGTAAAGTTTTTATTTTTACTCTTTAACAAACCGTGGCTTTAGCATGTAAGCCTTATAATTATTTGTAACTGAAATATAGCACAAAAAGAGTTGCGGTGCAGTGGTAGGCGGCATATAGGAAGCTTGGAGGGTTGGAGTTCGAGCTCCCTTATATGCAAACAGGGTTATATTTTGCTGCTCATGCAAAGAAGGAATTGGTGTTTGACTGAAACACCATTGCTGTTTGGTGGAAGGAATTTGAATGTAATTCAAATTCGGTTGTTGGCTAAAATCAAGGAGTAAATAAAGATTTGGATTGAGGGAATTTAATTCAGGGATAAGTTTAAGCTAAAGGGGGACTATGGGAATGCAAATCTGGGCATGATTTTTCGGTGCCGAATTGGAAAGTAAAGGCATTGTTGCTTTTTCCTTTCTTAAACTCTCTGTTATTTTTCCTTCTAGGCTAGCTGAATACTATTCTTCTATCATTTGAATTTCACTTCTTCTTTGCACCCTCTATCGAATCTTCTTTTTTTCATCTCCTTAACCTATTTATGGATTTGACGTAGGGAACTCTGGAAGTCGATATCAATTTGGTTAGCCGAATCCCCCATCACTTCAATTCTCTTAGATTCAATTCTTCAAGTAAAGGCTAAGAACTTGATTCAAGAATCTCATCTCTGTCTCGATTGTGACAGTAAGTGATAGTGGTGGTTTTTCTTTATGGTCTTAAGTATTAGTATTATTCCTCTCCCTACCGAAGCTTCTTTTCTTGCCTTGATTAGTTTTGGTAAAGCAGAACTAGTCAGAGGGGGCAATCATCCCCGGTAGATTGCGGAGGGTCTAGCAATTAGATCGTTTAAGGTAACTTCTAATGTGGTTTTGGTTTTAAATGAAGAGGACTGTGGTAGTAATCATTTGGCTAATTGTTAATCCGGAATGTTGTAGGTGCAGCGCTAGGGATTTGTAACAAGTTTTCGTGATCAGGTGTGTACATACGCCGCACACACGATAGATTGGCAAAAGCTGAACTGCTGAAATGCCGCAAAATTAAAAGTTTGGCTACGGTAACCCCATGAGTGCGCTAACACTTGTGTAGGAGTGATCGGTATGACGACAGAGGCCCCATGAGCGATCTCATGGTCTCAGGCCACTTTCTGGCCAATTGGACTGAAATGGGCCAATTGGGCCTGATTGGCTAGTGGGCCCACAGTGAGAAAAAATGATGGTTTGGTAAGATTTGACGAGCCAGCCAGGCTAACACGTGGATTATGGTAGATTTGGGTCTAATGGGCCATATGAGTGTATGGGCCCTTTGGGCTATGTATTGGGCTTGTGGGCCCTAGTCAATCTGTACTTCTCATGAAACTAACGTAGAACGCATTGAATAAATTGCGAAAATGTTAGTGGGCTAAATTGTGTACTTAGGCCCACGATAAGATGCGACAGATATGCTCCTAAGGGGAAAATGATTAATATGCCCTAATGGCAAAATGACTGAAATGCCCCTACTCACTCTATGTATGTTTAAGTATACTATACATTAGTTGTTGCATTCATACGATATTATGTTGCATGTGGTATGGGTTTGTATTGGAGGAAGTGTTATATGAGGATCGCATAGTCGCTTGATGACAATGTATCCAACAAAGGCTTTTTAGGCCATGTTATGATTAGTAGCTCTGCTGCTACGCTGAATAGTCGCAACCGGTGCCACAACGGATATTATGATTAGCAGCTCTGCTGCAACATTGAGTAGTGCCTCAACCGGTGCTAAAACAGGTGTTTAGGGATGGGTGGGACGAGTAATTCCCCACAGGAGTGCAGGGTGGGAAGGGGGTGTATAGGGTTGGATGGGGTAATTGTGCATTGCACGTTCATATTGATATTTGTGATATGGGCTCAAGCCCAACTGAGGCCACTAAGGGCTTAGGCCACCGTTCTTGAATTGGGCTTAGGCCCAAATTATTTATTGCATGTTATGTGACTGTCGAGGGACGTACACACTAAGTTTTCGAAAACTCACCCTCTCTTTTAAATTTTTTTTAGGTAACCCTGAGTAGGCGGTTCGATGTAGGAGAGGACTCGGAGGTGGCCACATAGTAAGTGGCTTAATGATATAGTAGTTACATTTATTTCGTCTTTATGTTTTTTTTGGGGTTGTAATAAGACCTTTTATCTCTGGTTTGATTTTATACTTGGTTTTTATTATTATCTTAACTGTTTGATTTCCAAACTTAGACCTGATTTTTCAATTAAAAGGATATTTTGAAATCAACTTACACACCTAAATTATTTTTAAAAGATTGAGCATCCGCGGTAACTAAACAAGAAACCTAACAAAGGATTACAAACTCGGGTTTTCAAATTAACATACATAAAGCTTTTATTTAAACTCTCAGATTTTCAACTGAGCAAGCCTTCAATGGATTTCCTTGTAAACTAAAGTATTTTCTAACGAAACCAAGTTGAAAATAGACCCACGTAGTGCAAACACTATTTTAAACCACGAACCGGCAAACATTTTTTCAAAGTCTTCCAACATATTCGATTTGTGTGAGTCGCCCTTCAATGTGACACCGCCAGATTCGGCCATAACATCCGGGCCGAGTTTGGGGTGTTACAGACATGACCGTGTTGGTAGGCCGTGTGGTCACACACACCCGTGTCTATATCCCGTGTAACTCTCTGTTTATGACATCATCAGCCAAATGAAACCACACACCCGTGTGAGAGGTTGTGTGACGAACTAAATTCTTGCAAAATAGTTGCAGACTTCACACGCCCTTGGCACACACCGTTGTCATGGATGAATATGCTGAAAACATGAAATTTATGGTGGAAAATGAATGGTTGTTGATAGATAAAAAAAACTTGTGTAAATTGAATTTTCATGAAATTTTAATTTAGGTACTAAATTTCAAAAATGTAAAATTCATGGAAAATTTCTAATTTTTATGAAATATATGTGCTGTAAATGTTATATAAAAATTTTAGTTAGGCTTGGAATAAGGATTAAATTGCATGAATTTTATTTTCCGAGCCTAGGGGCAATTATCATTTATGAAAATTATAGGGGTAAAATGGTAATTTTTCCTAAGAAGTAAATTGAATTAATTTGAGTATGAAATGGATTAAATTGATGTTAAATTCATTTATATAGATCCAAAAAACTCAAATACGAAGTTAGATCAAGGAAAACAAGTGTGGGATTAGTAGATTTCTGTATACGAACAAGTATTTAGGTAAGTTCGTGTAACTAAATTATGTACATTTATATGTTTGAATTAAGTGTTGTATATGTGAATTGTATAATTGACATGTATATGAAATAGATTGAATATCCGATATTGCTAGATAAATGTTAAGTCCATTCTAATAAATGAAAATCGATGGATACAAGTTTCCCTTATTGGTTATAGTCTTGCATATGTTGCAGACACACCATAGCTCAAAAAGAGCATCCCGTATTAGCCTTCTCGAGCTTCCCTAAAACAGTTGGGTTTAGACCCTAGTCAGAATAGTAGTTTCAAGACCACATATTCGAGTCAAAAAATATTTTAATAATATTTTTCGTGCTTATAATATGTGAATTAGCATGTGTGAAAGTGTCGTATGAAAATTTGGTCGTTTGTGTGATTAATTATGAAAAAGGACTAAGTAGTAGCAAATGCAAAATTGTTCTTCTATTTAGTTATTTGGTGATTTGATTATGGTTTTTATTGGTGAGGGCCTTATTTGGTAAAAGGACCATTGCATGTTGGAGTGGTCATTATTGGCCTTAATACATGTCTTTTATATGTTTATAAATGAAGGATATTTTGGTAAATGGATTAATAAATGATAGTTAATAAAACAAAGGCATAAAATTATGGCCATTTTTAGTGTTTATAGCCGAATTTCATAAAGGAAAGAAAAGAAAAACACAAGCTACGGTTTGGTTAGTTCTTAGCTTGATTAAGGTATGTTTTCACTTCGATGTTTGATGATTTTTATGTTTTTGAAATTGTTGTTTAGTCTATTATTAAGCCCATGTTTTAATTTGAGAAATTGATGAAGATTTCAAAATGTGCCATTGATGGAATGGTGGGTTTTGTGATGTTAGTTGTTAGTAAATGAAAGCTATGTGTTGGGTTGACACATTTTGTCTTTGAATTTTTGATGAATTTAGCTATTTTGGGCTAAATTGTGAAAAAGGTATTTTGAGGGACTAAAATATGAAATTTATGAAATATGTAGGCTTGATTAGACTAATGGAAGATTCGGCTATGAATGAAAAGAAAGAAATTATGTGTATTTGATGATTTTGTGAAAGAGGTACTAAATTGTCAAAATGTGAAAATATGAGGGCTAATTTGCAAAATGCTCTAATTATGTGTTGTTGTATTGAATTGATTGAGTGTGAGATTGAATGAGTTAATTTTAATACGTATAGATCAAAAAAAGTGACATCCAAATTTGGATCGCGGTAAATCGAAGGTTGACGAATAATCGACTCTTTTAGATGTATCACACTCGAGGTAAGTTCATAAGTAGTAATTTCACTATAAATGTTGTTAAATGCATTGGTATCATATAAACTTTGATGAACGAAACCTTGGAGAAGGTTTAGATAGTGAAATTGAGGTTATGAATGTGGATAGTGATTAAAATAAAGGGTGAGATAGCTCAGTTGAACCTTAGGACTAGATCAGAATGCTAGTGACATGTCATTAGGTTATGATTTGGCTTCGGGCCATGATATCGGCACTATGGGTGTGAGTAATACCTTGATTTGGCTACGGGCCATGGTATAGTTATTATGTGGGAGTAACCTTAAGTTGGCTACGGGCCATGGTATAGGTGCTTCGGGATAAATTATCTTGATTTGGTTACAGGTCATGGTATAGGTACTTATCGGTGGAAACGGTCATGTATCTGATTCCTATTTCGAATGGTTCAACGAGTGAGCAAAGGTTGTAAATGAGTAAAAGTGGTTAGTATGAATTAAACAGGTATGTATGATATCTATATGAGAATTATTGAGATGAAATAATGAGATTTATTAAGAAAAGCTCTTTGAGTTGAATAATCATGTAATGAGACATGAACAAAGGTTTGTAATAGTATATACTTGATAATGAGTTGTGTGAATGGTTGGTTTACATTTGTTATTATATGTTGAATTACTTACTGGTGACTTACTAATCTATAATGCTTACTTGGTGTGTTTACTCCTATTTAATAGATTATCAAAGCTACTGAAGGCTTGAGAATTGTCGAGGATCATCATTGCACTATCCGAACATACTTGGTACATTTTTTAGTTGTAAATAGCTAAGTATGACATGTATAGTCTAGGGATATTTTGAAAATATTTTGATATTGTATATATCTTAAGCCAAGGGATTTGGCTAACTAATAGGTTGTGATCATGCTTGAGTTGATATGTGATATGAGTTGCAAATTTGGTATGAATTATGGTGTATATATGGCCTATTATGAAATGGTCATTTTGGTATTCAATGTGACTTGTGATTTGGTATGTTTTGGTATGGAATTGGTTGTGCATATTATGAATAGAAAGATATATGTTTTGGTTAGAAATTTGCTGAATTTGCTTTCCTTTTTATGCTTATATATGTTGTACTTTTTATGCTTAGGTACATGGAAAAATAGGATGTGAAAAATGGCTTAAATCAAGCCTATTTCGTGCCACACGGCCAGAGCACACTGGTTCGTGACTCGACCGTGTGACCCCTGTTTTGTAGTCAACTTAGATAGTATGGCACACGGGCTGGACACATGGCCGTGTTTGGTAACTGTGTGGCCAACTCAGGATGACACACGGGCTAGACACACAAGAGTGTCTGGTGACCGTGTGACTTAATCGGTGTTACACACGGGCTAAGGTGAGATTTGAAGCACGGTCGTGCAGAGCATACGGCCTAACCATACGGGCATGTGCCCTATTTAAAAGGAAAAATTTTCTAAGCTCTTTAAAGTTTTCGTATGAGATCGGTTTGGTCCCTAGCCCTCTTCAAAGCATGCTGAAGGTCTTGGAGACCTTTTAAAGGGACTATATGATTGTGAATGACTTTGATGTGGTGATGAATGATGTATGTATTTGAAATGAGTGTATAGTGATAGGTGTTGATCGGTAATGCCTCGTAACCCTAGTTCGGCAACGGATATGGGTTAGGGGTGCTACATTCCCATATAAGGTTCTTGCTTACATCTCATTATAGCTCTTCGGAGCATCCTGATAGGTTGTGATCCTACATTTGTTGTGGACACACCTTATGTAACACTCCAAACCCGGCCCAAACATTACAGCCAAGTCTGGTGTGTTACATCAACATCGGACTTACCATGTTACCTAGTTACTATGATGGGGGTGAGTTTTGCGAAACCGTTATTAAAATTTGACGAGAAAGTCCAGGTTAAATTGTGAACGTCTTATCCACTGCAATTTTTAAGGATATTCCTTATTATAAGATTTAACTTTATTACTCGTTTGAAACGTGTGACTGATTTTGAAAACATTTGATAAATTTTGAGAATACTCGCGCAGCTATATCCAAAACAATTATGGTATAGTAGAAATAAATAAATAAAACCCAAATTAGAATAATTAGAACAGCCTTATTACAAAACCAAAACCAAAATAAAAACGAATAAAAATAAATACGGAAATAAAAGATTTAATAAAACCAACAGTCCAGTCCATGTGGCCACTCTGAATCCCTCCCAGCTCCAAGTCCACAATCCAGGGCTCACTTGCATGGATGGAAGAAAAAGGGTTGAGTTTGGAACTTAGTGTGTAAAGGCAGCCCATCTAGAGCCCAAATAAGCTCAAGCCCACTAGGCCTAAGCCCTAACCAGTATCAGTAATAACTGGGACGAAGCCTTATCCAGATACAGTAAACTGGGCCGAAGCCCTTATTCAGTATTTAGTTACTGGGCTGAAGCCCTATTCAGATATCAATGCGGCCCATAGGCCCATAACAATTACAGAACAGTGTGATGCATGTATGCAAAGCCCAAAGCCCATCCTAAGTCCATCCGCTACACACCACTCGTACCAGCCCAACACACCTATGGGGAATAATACAACCCACCCAGGCCAACACACCACAGTCACAGCATAGCTGCTCAGATATCGTGGCCAAGCCACTAACAGTATAACGAGGCAGAGCCTCTTTCAGTAATACGAGGCAAAGCCCCTTTCAGTAAACGTGGCGATGCCACTTAGCACTTCCTCCATCAATAAACCCAGTACCATGCAATAGATATTCATGTCATGGCATACAGTAAATAGAAACAGTAAAGCATGTATTTCAGTCCAATTTAGCCCTAGGGGTATAACGGTCATTTTGCACCTAGGGGTAAAATAGTAATTTCGCACCCTTCAGGGGTATTTTAGTATTTATACCAATTTTTAGGGTTTTATGCATATTTCAGTCCCTAATAGTCCAACTTTCATCCCAGTAGTTAACTTAGCCCATTTTAGCAGTTTTTAGTTATTGGGCCTTAAAACCCCTAATGGGTCCTACCGTGTCCTTTAGTTACTTTGGCCTGTTTAGCCCAAACTCTAAGCCTAGTTTAACAGAATTAACCTACAGTATACCAGAACACAGTTACCGCTTACTTTCACCCGTATGGGCCCATCAGCCCATTGGGCCTATTTTCAACCCATCGAGGCCTAAATTTACCGAAGTGCCCAAAATTGCACACTCGTCTGTCTCACCATTTGTGATTACATATCTCATTATTTCCAACTGACTTATGAGCGCTCCCATGCTCACAAGCCCACGAAATGCTAAAATTTTGGCATTTCAGCTTTTCGACTTTTGCCGATTTGGACTATAGAAGGGTGTTTGTTTACACACCTGATTTGCGAAAAAATACGATGAGATCTCCCACACGATTAAGCTTATCGATCTTTAACTACTAGATCTAGATCTAGCTCGCTTCCACGTCTCCAACCTTTACTGCACCTTGCTAAAACACCCTTTCAAAGGTTCTTTTAACCAGAACAATTCCAGTCCCGATTCTAACTTAGATCTGACGCAAATCTAGCCTCTAAATACCGGCAGAGAATGAATCCAAGAGATCTATGGATTCGGCTACCAAGTCCCTATGAATATGGTGAATTCAGATTTTGATGTGATGAAGAAGAAGATGGTTTGAAGTTATGGATCTGAAGTGATGATGTCGACAGAGGTTAGGGGTTTTGAAGGTATGAAATTCGGTAGAAAGAGAAGAAAAGAGTAGGGGTATTTCAGTCAAGGAGAAATCAGCTTAATGGTAATGTCTTTCGGGATTTCGGCTTTTATGAGTATTTGGCTAAGGAGGTTAAATGGGAGGGGTTTTATGATTGGCAAAGTATAGAAGATGGAAAAGAAGATGAGAAAAGAAAAGAAGAGGAAGAGATTGATAGATTCGGCTTTGAAGAATTAGAAGAGAAGAAAAGATAATGAAAGAAGAGATGAGGGTTTGGTTATGGTCAAATGGCACAAAAGAAATGTGAAGGCTTAGGTTTCGGTTCTTTGCAAAAAGGAGAAGGAAAAAGAAGAGAACCCTAAGGCACTATACCCTAATTCGGCAAAAAGAAAAACCAACCAATCCTGGAAATCACCTTGAAGTAATCAGCACACAAAGAACAAGTGCCGATTTTGATGCCCACTACCCTAACCGAATGCACCCAAAAGCCAAGTGACCAAATTGGCAATGTCTCCCCCTAAGAGCCCCTCATTCGGCCACACATGCCTCACTCAAAATTCCTAAAATCTCTCCCCTATCCTACCTGATCTAATCTCATAAACCACTCAAACTCTCTTCGGCAGAGTTTTACTTGAGTTCCATCACATGCCCAGCACATGTACAAAATAAAAACACCATACTACTCATCAAGCAACTAGAACCTTGGCCCTAGCACTCAGTCCACACGTAGTTTTTTAGGCACCTAAGTGGCGCCACATTGCCACCCTACAAAGGGTTCTCTTGTGTCTTATTTTACTAAGTTTTTCTTAAAAGCCCACTTAGCCAAGTCCCCTTCACTTTAAATCCAAAATTTGATATTTCTGCCGGGTTTTATCTTAGGCTTGGGCCTTCTAAAGGCCCACTAACACACCTAAAACATAAATTCTATAATTTAGCAACCAAATTTGAAAATTTCAACAAAACGAAAAAATCCCGAAAAATCCCAAAAATTAGGGCGTTACAACTCTACCCCTTAAAGAAATTTCAGCCTCGAAATTTACCTGTTCCAAATAGGTGAGGGTAGTGTTGACGCATTGTCTCCTCTGGGTCCCAAGTAGCCTCTTCTCTGCCATGATTATGCCAAAGCACCTTAACCAATGGAACTGACTTTCTTCTCAACACTTTGACCTCGCGATGCAGTATTTGCACAGGCTCCTCTTCAAAGGTCAAATCAGTCTTTACCTTAATCTCTTCTACTGATACAACATGTGAAGGATCTGATCGATACCGTCTTAGCATGGACACATGAAAGATGTCATGAATACGATCTAGCTCTGGCGGTAACTCCAGCTGATACGCCACTGGCCATACCCGTTTAAGAACCCGATAAGGCCTAATAAACTGTGGACTCTACTTGCCTTTCTTGCCAAACCTCAAGATCTTATTCCAAGGCAGTTGATGCTCAGCCTTTATTGCTGGCACGTCAGACATTATCCCACAAATTCGGTCACCTCTCGCTTGAGTCCAGGCCACCAATACACCTCTCGCAGGTTTCGATACAGCTTATTCCCTCCAGGATGCATGGCACAAGGTCTACAATGAGCCTCTTTCAGAATTAACTGCCTCAAGTTAGAGTCCTTCGGAATACAAACTCTTCCACGAAAGCAGAGAACTCCATCAGTATTCAGTCCAAAATCTAAATTCTAATCACACTTAGCTTGCTGAAACTGAGGAACCAATGAATCATCCTTTAACTGCTTCTCTTTAATCTACTCAGTCCAAGTTGGTCTCACTTGCAACTCCGCTAACAGACTTCCATCGTCATATAAACTCAAATGAGCAAACATCACTCTCAACTCCGCTACTACCCTTCGGCTCAGTGTATCAGCCACCATATTCACCTTGCCTAGGTGGTACTCAATCGAACAGTCATAATCCTTAAGCAACTCTATCCATCTTCGTTGCCTAAGATTTAACTCCTTCTAATTTGAGACTCTTATGATTTGTGTATATAATACACTTTTCCCCATACAAATAGTGTCTCCAGATTTTTAACAAGAAGATCATCGCTGCCAACTATAGATTATGTGTAGGGTAATTCACTTCGTGAGGCTTAAGCTGTCGCGAAGCCTAAGCGACCACTTTACCCTCCTGCTTCAGTACACAGGCTAGTCCTACATGCGACGCATCACTGTACACAGTGAAATCCTTCCCAGACTCTAGCTGAATCAACACTGGCGCCTCAGTTAATACCTTTTTCAACTTATCAAAGGCTTCTTGTTGTTTCTCAGTCCATACAAATGCCACTCCTTTTCTCAGTAGTTTTGTTAACGGTGCAGCAATCAGTGAGAATCCCTCTACAAATCTTCTGTAGTACCCAGCCAAACCCAGAAAACTCTAAATTTTTGATACTGACATCGATGGTTTGCATTCCAAAACTGCCTTAATTTTTCGAGGATCTACCCTAATCCCCTCAGAAGAAACAACATGACCCAGAAAAGTCACTTCTCGCAACCAGAACTCACACTTACTAAATTTTGCATGGAGCTGTTTCTCTCTCAACACCTACAGAACAATACGGAGATGCTCATTATGCTTCTCCTCAGTTTTCAAATATAACAAAATATCATCGATAAAGACGACAATGAATTGATCCAACTATGGTTGGAACACTTCATTCATCAAATCCATAAAAGCTGCAGGTGCAGTCGTCAGTCCAAAAGGTATAACCAGAAACCCCTAATGACCATACCGAGTTCTGAATGCTGTCTTATGAATATCCACTTCCTTGACCCTCAGCTGATGGTATCCAGATCGAAGATCGATCTTGGAAAATACCGAAGCTTCTCTAGGCTGGTCAAATAAATCGTCGATTCTTGGCAGGGGGTACTTGTTCTTTATTGTCAGTTTGTTCAATTGGCAATAATCAATGCACATATGCATCGTCCCATCCTTCTTCTTCACGAACAATACTGGTGCTCCCCATAGAGACACACTCGGTCTAATAAAACCTCTATCCAACAATTCCTGGATTTGTGCCTTTAATTCCACAAATTCCTTCGGTGCCATCCTATAAGGTGCTATCGATACTGGAGCTGTTCTAGGTAGCAAGTCGATTCCAAACTCGGCTTCTCGATTCAAAGGTAATCGAGGAAGCTCCTCAGGGAAGACATCTTAAAATTCATTTATAGTCCTAACTGTCTCTACACTCAAATTCTCAGTCTCAGTCTGACTTACAAAAGCCAAGTACGCCTCGCAGCCTTTGCGAATCAGCTTCTCAGCCTTTAAGGCCGAAACAACATTGGACAAGTAGTCCTTTTGCTCCCCAATAACCATTACCTCCTCATTCTCAATAGTCATTAACACCATCCTATTGGCCGTACAATCCACAGTCGCCTTATGCTTAGTCAACCAGTCCATCCCCAAAATAAGATCGAACTCTCTGAATGGTAGCTCCATTAAGTCTCCAGCAAAGATCCTACCTTGAGTCTCTAAAGGCACCTCCCTAAAGAGTCTGTCTACCCTAACCGAGTGACCCAGTGGACTTATCATAGTTACCCCACTCACAGTTTCCTCAAAGTGCACACCTAACGACCTAGAAATGCCACATGCAACATACGAATGAGTTAAACCCACATCTATCAAAGCAGTGTATGGCATGCTAGAGATAAAAAACATAGCAATTGTGACGTCAAGTGCATCACCGTCCTCTCAGCGACGAGCAGCATATACCAATACTGGCTGGCGAGCCTCAGCATTACTAATACCCTTACCAGGTGCTCCACGTCCACGTCCATTTCCATTGCCGCCTCTACCTTGACCACGGCCTCTTGGCGGTTGTGGTCCACCTTGCATCGGTTGAGCAACCCTTTGATCAATAGCTTGGGCTTGAGTTGGCTTCTGTGGACAATCCTTAACTTTGTGCTCCTTAGACCCACATCGAAAGCAAGCCCCAGTATGCTTCTAGCACTCTCCCAGATGTACTCTACCACAGTCTCTGCAAGCCCGTGGTCTAACTGTATTTACCAGAACTGCTCGAACTGGTTCCTCTACTCTAGCTCTCTTGGCATTTCAGTTTGCAGCACCAGATGGTCCAGAGTCCCTCTTGAATTGGTTTCGATCCTTATCACAGTTCTGCCACTCAATTCGCTTCACCTCCTCGGCTATCTTAGCCTTCTCCACCAGCGCAGCAAAATCGCGCTCCCTTTGCGGAGCTATCAGCACCTTTAACTCATCCCTGTGGCCATCCTCAAAGTGAATGCTACACTCGTACTTCGTAGCAACTATACCACTGGCATAACAGCTCAACCTCAGAAATTTTGCCTCATACTCAGCAACGGACTTATTGCCCTAGGTCAGATTTAGAAATTCCTTCCTACGCGCATCCACATAGCTTGCTCTAATGTACTTTCCCTTGAAAGACGTCTTAAACAGCTCCCAGATTACCCGCTCAGCTGGGGTACTATCCTTCATAGTGATCCACCATTGATATGCCTCGTCTCATAGTAGAGACACCGCTCCCTTCAACTTTTGCTCCACTGAGCAATCCAGGTCGTCCATAATCCATTCTGTAGCTTCCAGCCAATACTCAGCTACATTCGGGGCTACTCTAGATATGCCCCTAAAAACCTCCGCTCTGTTAGCTCGGAGTTGCTCAGAAATGGACCCCCTATTCATGGTTCCAATGCTCGCCCTTGCGACCCTCTCTAAAACCCTCAGCATGGCTTGGGACAGAGCGTCATCCCCTGCAGCCCGATCGTACGGCCCATTTTCAACTACCGGTGGCGGTCGTGCCTCCTCAGTTGGTAAGTGTTCCGAAGATGAAGACCCAGCTTGAACATTGCCTCGGCCACGTCTGCGGCCTCGTCCACAAGTAGCCCTCATACACATATCGACTTATCTAATTATGAGTTTTATGACATCAGTTTTAATATTACAGTTCTTTATTACAGAATGGTTTATGTACAGATAAAGTTTTAGAGTTTGTTTTTGCGAAATCATAGCCTAGCTACAGTCTCAATCTTCTAGGGCTTAGTTTCTCTACAGTCTCAGTCTTACAGTTTTCAGTACTACCCTATCTACAGCATCATAATAGGGTCTTAGTTCTATCTACAGTGATATCTCAGTACAATATAGTATAAGAAACAGAAATACTTACAGACTTGGTGCCGGGGATTCAGTGTGCCACTTCTTCAGTAACTAGATTTCAGAAAGCCCAATTTAGCAAAACTTTTGAAGTAAAAACCTTTAATAAATAGATATTCAAGGAAAAATGAGTTTAAAAGGGGTTTTTTAAATTTACCAGAAACTAATTTCCAAAAATACCCTTCTTGGGCCCTGATTTTGAAATTTTATAAAACTTTTTGGACCCGATCCACAGTTGAGTTGTTACAATCGGGCTCTGATACAACTAAATTTAACACCCCAAACCCAGCCCAAACATTACGGCCAAGTCTGGTGTGTCACATCAACGTCGGACTTACCATGTTACCTAGTTACTATGATTGGCGTGAGTTTTGCAAAACCGTTATTAAAATTTGACGAGAAAGTCTAGGTTGAGTTGTGAACATATTATCCACTACCAATATTTAAGGATATTCCTTATTATAAGATTTAACTTTGTTACTTGTTTGAAACGTATGACTAATTTTGAAAAAGTTTGATAAATTTTGAGAAAACTTGCGCAGCTATATCCAAAACAATTATGGTATAGTAGAAATAAATGAATAAAACCTAAATTAGAATAATTAGAGCATCCTTATTAAAAACCCAAAGCCAAAATAAAAACAAATAAAAATAAATACGGAAATAAAAGATTTAATAAAAGTAACAATCTAGTACATGTGGCCACTCTAAATCCCTCCCAGCTCTAAGTCCACAATCTAGGGCTCACCTGCATGGATGGAAGAAAAAGGGGTAAGTTTGGAACTCAGTGTCTAAAGGCAGCCCATCTAGAGCCCAAATCAGCTCAAGCCTACTAGGCCTAAGCCCTAACCAGTATCAGTAATAACTGGGCCGAAGCCCTATCCAGATACAGTAAACTAGGCCGAAACCCTTATTCAGTATTCAGTTACTGGGCCGAAACCCTATTCAGATATCAGTGCAGCCCACAGGCCCATAACAATTACAGAATAGTGTGATACATGTATACAAAGCCCAAAGCTCATCCTAAGTCCATCCGCTACACACCACCCGTACCAGCCCAACACACCTATGGGGAATAACTCGACCCACCCAGGCCAACACACCACAGTCGCAGCATAGCTGCACAAATATCGTGGCCAAGCCACTAACAGTATAACGACGCATTGCCTCTTTTAGTAATACGAGGCAAAGCCTCTTTCAGTAAACGTGGCAATGCCGCTTAGCACTTCCTCCATCAATAAACCTAGTCCCATGCAACAGATATTCATGTCATGGCATACAGTGAACAAAAATAGTAAAACATGCATTTCAGTTAAATTTAGCCCTAGGGGTATAACGGTCATTTTGCACCTAGGGGTAAAATAGTAATTTCGCACCCTTAAGGGGTATTTCAGTAATTATACCAGTTTTTAGGGTTTTATACATATTTCAGTCCCTAATAGTCCAACTTTCATCCTAGTAGTTAACTTAGCCCGTTTTAGCAGTTTTTAGTTATTGGGCCATAAAACCCCTAATGGGCCCTGCAATGTCATTTAGCTACTTTGGCCCGTTTAGCCCAAACTCTAAGTTTAGTTTAACAGAATTAACCTATAGTATACCAGAACAAAGTTACCGCTTACTTTCACCCGTATGGGTCCGTAAGCCAGTTGGGCCTATTTTCAGCCCATCGAAGCCCAAATTTACCAAAGTGCCCGAAATTGCACACTCGTCCGTCTTACCATTTGTAATTATAGATCTTGTTATTTTGAATTGACTTACGAGTGCTCGCATGCTCACAAGCCCACGAAATGCAAGAATTTCAGCTTTTCGGCTTTTCGACTTTTACCGATTTAGACTATAGAAGGGTGTTCGTTTACACACCTGATTTGCGAAATACTACGATGAGATCTCCCACATGATTAACCTTATCGATCTTTAACTACTAGATCTAGATCTAGCTCGCATCCACGTCTCCAACCTTTATTGCACCTTACTAAAACACCCTTTCAAAGGTTCTCTTAACCAGAACGATTTTAGTCCCGATTCTAACTTAGAGCTGACGTAGATCTAGCCTCTAAATACTGGCAAAGAATGAGTCCAAGAGATCTAAGGATTCGGCTACCAAGTCCCTATGAATATGGTGATTTCATCTTTTGACGTGATGAAGAAGAAGAAGGTTTGAAATTATGGATCTGAAGTGATGATGTCGACAGAGGTTAGGGGTTTTGAAGGTATGCGATTTGGCAGAAAGAGAAGAAAAGGGTAAGGGTTTTTCAGTCAAGGAGAAATCGGCTCAATGCTAATGTCTTTCAGGATTTCGGCTTTTATGAGTATTTGGCTACGGAGGTTGAATGGGAGGGGTTTTATGATTCGTAAAGCACAGAAGATGGAGAAGAAGATGAGAATAGAAAAGGAGAGGAAGAGATTGATAGATTTGGCTTTAAAGAATTAGAAGAGAAAAGGAACGAAGAAGAAAAGAGAAGAGAATGAAAGAAGAGATGAGGGTTTGGTCATGGTCAAACGGCACAAAAAAAATATGAAGGTCTAGGTTTCGGTTCTTTGCAAAAAGGAGAAGGAAAAAAAAGAAAACCGTAAGGCACTATAACCTAATTCGGCAAAAAAAAAAAAACCAACCAATCCTACAAATCACCTTGAAGTAATCAACATACAAAGAACAAGTGCCGATTTTGATACCCACTACCCTAGCCGAATGCACCCTAAAGCCAAGTGACCAAATAGGCAATGTCTCCCCCTAAGAGCCCCTCATTCGACCATCACATACCTCATTCAAAATTCCTAAAATCTCTCCCTTATCCTACCTGATCTAATCTCATGAACCACTCAAACTCTCTTCAGCAGAGTTTTACTTGAGTTCCATCACATGCCCAGCACATGTACAAAATAAAAACACCATACTGCTCATCAAACAACTAGAACCTTGGCCCTAGCACTCAGTCCACATGCCAGTTTTTTAGGCACTTAAGTGGCACCACATTGCCACCCTACAAAGGGTTCTCTTGTGTCTTATTTTACTAAGTTTTTCATAAAAGCCCACTTAGCCAAGTCCCCTTCACTTTAAATCTAAAATTTGATATTTCTGCTGGGTTTTATCTTAGGCTTGGGCCTTCTAAAAGCCCACTAACACACCTAAAACATAAATTCTATAATTTAGCAACCAAATTTCAAATTTTCAACAAAACACAAAAATCCCAAAAAATCCCAAAAATTTGGGCGTTACACCTTAGCTCTTATAAGCATCCTAATTATGGGCTCTTCAAAAGCTTTTTGTTAAATTGGCTATTTGTGAGCTTCCCAATAGTGCTCACTTGAATTTCCTGATATTTGGCTATCTAGAGCTTCTCGTTACATGGCTCTTCGTGAGTTTCCCAATATGGTTCTTTGTGAACTTCCCGATTATGGCTCTTTTGAGCTTCTCGTTATATATCCCGAATAAGCTTCCCAGTAGCATCTTTAGGAGCTTCTCGAAATGGCTTTGTGTGAGCTTTCCTTTACACAGCTCGAGAGTGTGCTTACTGATTATGTGCCCTAATTGGGTACCCCTGGATATGAATTGACGGATTATAGTTTGTACATCTTATGTTTACTACGTAAGTATCCATCGATATTTCAATAATTCAAAGGATAAAATGTCTGACATGAAAAGTTATGAGATTAAAGAAATATGCTTTGAATGCTTCTACAATATCTAAAAGTGTGTAACATGATGAGCTCATCCATGTTTATTTGATGTACATGTAACAGCCCGTTTTAGTAAAAATAAGAACAGTGGTTTCAGAACCATAAATTTGATGTCAGAAAATTTATTTCAATATTATTTTAAGGTCTACAACATGATAGTATGATTACATAAAAATTTTGTTAAGAAATTTTATCGTTTGCATGCTTAATTTGTGAAAAATGACTAATTCGTGTAAAGTGTAAAAGTGAGGTTGTAATAGCTAAAGTTGTCTAATGGCTATAGAACTTTAAAGTGGAGGTCCTTATGTGGTAATTATACCATTTACATGTTGAGTGGACAATTATGGACACTAAGTAGATGATTTTAAAGGTTAATTAATAAAGGTTAAATGTGTAATTTAATAAAATAATCTAAGTAAATAAAAGAAAAATAAAATACATCCTTTTTAGTTCATCTTCTCCACCAAATTTTAGAGAAGAAAACTCTATTAAAGAGCTCCAAGCATTCAGGCATAGTCTAATCCTTGCATGTAAGTGCATTTTTTTGCTCAATTTTTAATGATTTCTATGTTTTTGGAATCGTTGTAGCTTAATCTAGCTAGCCCAGGGACTAATTTGAGAAACTATTAAAAGTCTAGGGTTTTACCATTGATGAATATGTGTGTATTTTGATGTTTGATGACAAAAAAGGAATGGTTGTTGTTAGATAAACAACATTTGTTAAGTAATTTTTGATAAAATTATCAATTAGGGAATAAATTGAGAAATGTGAAAATTATGTGGTAAATGTGTGAACTAATGAAAAATATGGGCTGCTATGAGTATAGATGAAATTCGGCTAGCATGGGTATGAACTCAATTGCATAAATTTACATTTTTAGGAGCTAGGGACTAAATTGTAAAGAAGTTGAAATATTAGGGGTAAAAGTGTAGAATTACCATGATATGATTTTTTGGACTGAATTAAATAGAATGTGTTTTAAATGAGTTAAATTTGATTATATAGATCAAGAAAAGCAATGTATTGATCTAGATCAGGGGAAAAATAAAGTTTTGGATTAGTCGATCCTATTCAGTCGTTTTTATGATCAAGGTAAGTTCGTATGTTTAATAAGCTTTATGTTATAAGTGTTGAAATGTTTAAATTGTGTAATTGTGATAATATGACATTGTGGATGTTATCGACGAGGCTTCGTCTGAGAATAGTTCCCGTTTGAACATTAGGAATAGATAGGATACACAATGACATGTTGTAATGCCCCAAAAATGTAAATATTGTAATTATGCATGTTGTGGTACAAGTTGCATGTTTGCTTTACTGGCTAAGTGATTTGAGTGTGTTTGGGTGTGTTTGGGAAGTCCTGGGTTCAAGCGCTAGCTTTAAGGAAATTTTTGGTTTTTGTCTTAAGGGAACTTTGGCTCTAGCATTGAAGGCTTTAAAAATAATTGTGGTTAAAAAGTGATGCAAAAAGCCTATTGGTCCAGTGGCAAGTGGCGTGTGGAGTGTGCATGTGGTCTAAGGTTCAAGTGTCAGTGTAGGATAGAGGGGTATTTATTTTGCTGCTTGGGACGCTGGTATTTGAGGTGGATTCGAGCTCTGAGAGTGGGGGAGTGAGGGAGTGATTTTAGGAGCAAATGAAGGAGGTGATAAGGGAGGATTTTTAGGAGGAGGTTGGGGAGAAAAGCAAGGATTTGAAGTGTATGAAGGTGTAGTGCCAAATTGGTAATTTGGAGTGTTGGGGTTTGCCTATAAGTGTTTTCCTCTCTTTGTGTTCGGTTTGGTCATTTTGTTTTTGGGAAAATTTTCTCGTTTTTTTTCGATTTGGTATTGAACTCTAAAGTGCTGAAAATTGCTTTCTTTTTTCATCTTTTCTTCTTCTCTTTCTCTTGACCGAATATAGCTTCACTCCTCTCTCACTATTTCTTTCCCTCTCGGTTTCTCTTCTAGCCGAATCTTCTCTCTATCTTTTTCTCCATTTCCTTTTCTATTTCCCTCTCGATATTCCCATATCATTTTGGTTGAATAACCTTTGCCCTTTTGCTAACCATTTTCGTTTACTCTGCTATTTGGTTTGGCCGAATACTCCTTTACTCTGCTATTGTTATACTATTTCAGCTTTTACAAAGATTTCCTGATAATCGGTAATGGTTTAACTTGTGCTTCCTTGCATTCATCGAAACCGAATGCCTCTCCTTTTTATTCTTTGGTTATCGATTGATGATCCCTTCATCATGATGTGTTACTCGTTGAGTTTCTAGGGATTTTCTCAAGGAGTGGTGGAGTGCATGTGGTTTGGAAGCAATCACAACCCTTTTTCTCAAGCATTCAATTAAGGCAATATGTTACCTCACTTTTTAGGGTTTAGGCCAAATACTATTTATGTGCTTATGGGATATCATTGGTGGAGTTAGGTCACATTTATGATCAATCTTGGTTAATAAGATCTATATTTGTAATATAGACAATCGATATAAGCGTGTGATCACTCCTGGTTAGCAATCTTGGGGACTAATGACCCATTCTTTCTAACAAAGGTAAGGATGGGGTTATTTTTGGGCTAAGAATTGAGAAGGTCGTTAAACCAAATTAACAATTGGCTAATGAAATACTTTGATGGAATGTAGGTTTGGTGCTCATGGGTTAGTCGCACGTTTTGCAAACAGGTGTGTACACACACACTGATTTGACTGTAAAACGGCAAAGGCCTATAAGCTGAAAAGCCGAAAGATTGAGCATTGAGGCGACATAGACCTGCGAACGCACATGTGGTTCACTGAGCCCACGAAACATGGACGTATGACTATAAAGGCCATCATGAGCGATCTCATGGGCTTAGGCCGTAATGGGCCGCGTTGAGCCAAAATGGGCCGTGTAGGCCCAATAGGCCTATAGGCCTTACATGAGTAAAACTCACCGATATGTGGGAAAAAGTTGGACTAGCTGTGTCATTTACATGGCTTAGGTTAATTCTAGGCTTGGTGGGCCATTTGGTCGTGTGGGCCACATGGGCCTGCTTATTAGGCTTTGGGCCCATTTCCACTTTTTGTTCTGTTATGGTTGCACGGGTCGCTTGTGATGACTGTGGAGCTACTGAATGGACGGTAAGTGTACTTAGGCCCAAATAGATGAAAATGACCGAAATACCCTGAGGGGTAAAAGACCAAAATACCCTCATAGGTAAAATGATTATTATGATCTGAAATGATGTATGATTAATTGAGTATGACATGAAATGTATATATGTATGTCATCCATACATGCATAAATTTACGATATAGTATGCCACTAATGTATGATGCATTGCATGGGGTTGGGTTGATATGATTGGAGGAAGTGTACTGTGCTGGCAGATCTGCTGCATATCACTAATGGCTTTTAGCCTATAATACTAGCAGTTCTATTGCAAATTACTGATAGCACTACATTGGTGCTAATATTTGGAGTGTAGGGATGGGTGGGTTGATTATATCCTCACATAGAGTGTAAGGTTGGGCGGAGATGGAATGTAGAGTTTGGTTGGGTAGGATTTTGTATGCATGCGCATACTGTCACTGATTTAGGCTAAGGCCCACACTGCTACTGCTACTGCTACTGTATTGGGCTTAGGCCATCTGATATTGATCTGTTACTAAAATAGGCTCGGGCCCAGACTGCTTCTGTATGTGACTGCTTACTGTTTATGGGATTACACACTGAGTTTTCGTAAACTCACCCATATGTTTATCTATATAGGTAATCCCCAATCTTAGGCAGATCGGTGTTATGAGGGACTCGGAGGTGGCCACACGACTATTATCGTTTTATATTCATTTACTTGTTTCAAGTATCTTAATCCTGGGTTTTGATGTAATAAGGCCTTTTTAAATTTTAACTTTAATTTGGGGTTTTAAGTAATTAATTTTAAAATTTGTTAGTAATAGGACGCGGTTTTCCGAAAAAGATTAACTGTTTTCAAAATACCATGTACGTAACAAATGCTGTAAAAGAAGAGCTTCCGCAACGAACAAGTTTTAAACTGATACTACAACCCAACTTGAACAAATAAATTGCCAAACAAATTGAGCTTTAACAATGAAGGCTAAGGTAAACGAGTTTTAGTAGAATCTTGTTTTCAAAATACACTTCAATGTGACACTGCCAGATTCAGCCATAACGTCTGGGCTGGGTTTGGGGTGTTACACATGTCATTGGGGATTATCATGATTTATGTGATTTAGGTGCTTGTCTTGTACGTCCTACTGGTGGCTGATTTTTTTAGCATGTGTTGCGATTACTTGACAACTTGTGTAAGCAGCCCCGTATAACTACATCTTGATCGTCAACTTGTGTGAGCAGACCCAGTGATGGGTCGAGAGTGAGCATTATATGAGATATATGATAGAGGTGGTTTATCCACGTATATGGCACTTAGTGTATGAGATACCTGAGTATTCGATATTATTCCGAATGGTTCAACGAGTAAAGATGATAGTGAGAGGATATAAGGGAAGATACAGATCAGTTCAGGCACTTGTGATAAATTCGTCAAGTAAGTGATAGTTGATAAATTCATATGTTGAGTAAATGACAGATGATGAATTCAAATATGATTTATATGTTTATGGCAATGTGCTAATTATTGGATTGTATGAAGTTTATTTACATTTACTTATACTTTTTTAAATTGTAAATAAATTGATAAATAGCACTTATTAGCCATACGGGCTTATTAAGCTTCATAGCTTTCTTTGTTTGCTGTTCCGTGTTTTATAGTGATTCGAAAGCTCACTTGGATTGGAAGTTGTTGGAGATCTCATCACACTATCCAGTAATTGTTTTGGTACTTTTGAACTTGTGTATTTTGGTTATGTGGCATGTATAGGCTTTGTGGTTATATGGTATGTTTAGGTCTTTTAGCTAATGGAAGCCTATTTGTTTTGGTATGTAATCAGCCATGTGATTTGGCTTAATTTGGTATATGAATTGGTATGTATATATATGTTTGTTATAACACCCTGAAATTGGGCCTAGAAGTTTTGGGCCTTGAGCATGGGAGCAGTTGAAAGCAGCTTATAATATTTTGTTGTGCATGTAAATTCCATTAATGAAGGCTTGTATTAGTGGTTAAGTGTTCTGAGAAGTGTTAGAGAAGTCCTGGGTTCAAACCTGGACTGTAGCAAAAATTTTGGTTTTAGGTGAGTAAAACCCTGGGTGTAGTAGGTAGGCCTTAAGAATATTGTTGGTGAAATTGTGTCACAAAAAGCCTTGTGGTCTAGTGGCAAAGTAGCACCACATAAGAGGTAGGAAGGAGGCAAGGTCCAGGGTCCGAAACCCATGGCAATCAAAGAGCATTTATTTTGCTAACAGGGGGCGGTAAGAGTTGGTGTTGAATTTAAACTCTGATGATGGGGGGGATCCCATATCGGGAAGCTAACATAAGAGCGGATGCAAAGCTGGCTTTAAATAGGGAGAACCATGAGGAGAGCAAAGGTACCTTTCTTGGCTGATCCCTTTCGCTTTATGGCGGGCTCGTTTGGGTTAGGCATTGGCTAAAAGTGCTCGGAGCGCGGATGAACTCCAGTCTCCTATCAGGTGTGTATTTCTCACTACTCTAGCTGTAGGACGGCTACTTCGGGCCGCGATAGGCTAAAATGGGCCATGTGGGCCCAATAGGCCTACGGGCCCAATTGGATAAGTTGTTTGATTGTGTAGTAAATATTGGACTAGACTAGGTGAATCGCATATCTGTGGCTAGATTTGGGCTAAAAGGGCCACACAAGAGTGTGGGCCCATTTGGGCCGAGAATGGGCCCTAGCCCATTCGCATTGTTATCTCTGTTTAGAATACTTTAGTTTACCAAATTACTGAAATACCCTCAACTTGTAAAATTACCAAAGTACCCCTGATTTACAGAATTATCGTTTTACCCTCGATTTACAAAATTACTGAAATACCGTTGATTTACAAAATTACTGAAATACCCATGATTTACAAAATTACTAAAATACCCTTGGTTTACAAAATTACTAAAATACCCTTAGTTTACAAAATTACAAAAATACCCTTGATTTGTAAAATTATCGAATTACCCTCGATTTGTAAAATTACAAAAATACCCCCGATTTGTAAAATTACATAAATACCCCTAATTTGTGAAATTACAAAAATACCCTCGATTTTTTAAAAGTACCGTTTTACCCCTAATTTGCAAAATTACCGTTTTACCCATAATTTGTAAAACTATCGTTTTACCTCTAATTTGCAAAATTACCGTTTTAGCCCTAATTTAAAAAATTACTGTTTTACCCCTGATTTGTAAAATTATCGTTTTACCCTTAATTTGTAAAATTATCGTTTTACTCCTGATTTGTAAAATTACAGTATTACCCTTAATTTGTAAAATTACTAAAATACCCCTGTAGGCTAGAATTATGGAAATACCCTTGTAGAGTAGAATTACCAAAATACCCCTGTAGGGTAGAATTACCGAAATACCTCTGTAGGGCAGAATTACCGAGATACCCCTGTGGGGTAAAATTTCCATTTTACCCCTAGGGTGTTAAATGACTGTTTTGCCCTTGTGGGTAAGTGACTTACTTGGACTGTGTGTTTAACGGATTTGATTGTGAATATATGTTGGTGATATGAATGACTTGATTGTGATTGTTTGATTCAAATATGGGCATGACATTCTGCATACATAACATGTTGCATGGGTTGGGATTTTGTATGGAGGAAGATCTGATCTGTTAGGATCGCATGGTTGCTTGACGACTGTGGATCCACCGAAGGCGTAAGAGCCGTATATTAGTACTGATTTGATAAGGTCGCACGGGTCGCCCGAGACGACTGTGGACCGATCGATGGCTGAGTACCGATCATGTTACCAAAGGCTGTGTGCCGTTATTGTGGGCTTCGAATCGATATTGTGGGCTTCGTGCCGTTATTATGGGCTTGTGCCATTACCAAAGGCTGTGTGCCGTTATTGTGGGCTTCGTATCGATATTGTGGGCTTCGTGCCATTAATATGGGCTTTGTGCCATTACCGAAGGCTTTGTGCCAATATCACAGGCTTTGTACCGATTATAGACACATTATCGATGGCTTTGTGCCACGTATTCTGTTAAGTGGCTTTGCCACGTTATCTGATTCTGGTGGCTCTACCACAATATACTAATACTGGCAGCTATGCTGCAACTGAGGTGTGCTGGCTGGGTGGGTTGAGTTATTCCCCACATGGTGTACAGGTTGGTAGGGGTGGTGTGATGGCTAGACTAGGTTGGGATTGCATTCACGTTCTGATTCTGATTCTATTAGTTGATACTGATTCTAATTCTGATTTCGATTCTGATACTGATACTGACTCTGATTCTGATTTTGATTCTAATTCTGATTCTCATTTTGATTCTAGTTATGATAATGTTTTCTGATTCTGTAATGGGCTAAGGCCCAATTGATACTGGAACTGTGGTAGGGCAAACTTTTAATTCTTTTACATGACTAACTGTTCATTTTTGTAGTAGGGGATTACACACTGAGTTTTCGTAAACTCACCCCGTTTATTAACCTTTCAGGTAATCCCCAGCCTTAGACGGATCGGAGCTGCAAGGGACTCGGAGAAGGTCACACACTGCTTATGCTTTTAGTTTTGATTATTTACTCGCAAGTACTTTATTTTGGCTTTGGTTTGTAATAAGGCCTTTTATAATTTTTGGATTTTTATTTTAATGTTTTTATTTATTTTGAATTATATCTGCTAGAGGTGAATCGCGATTTTCCAAAATGTTAACTGTTTTCGAATACTATGTCTTCCGCAAATAACTAAATTAAGCTTTTGCAACAAAGAAGGTTTTAAAGGTAATAATGTTTTTAAAAGGGATTAACTTTTAGTTGACCACGTTTTAGAAATAAACAAACACAAGTTTTAGTTTGCAACAAGTTTCTTTAAGAAGGGTTTCTTTGAAAACATAGTTCTTGAAAAACACTTCAATGTGGCAGGCTAGACTCAGGCCTAACTTCTAGGCCGGGTTTGGGGTGTTACATTTGTGTGTAACAAGCCTCATTTTATTATGAATGGTTACTTTGGTATACTTTGTTGTGGATTGGTATTAAAGATAGAAAATGGTTGAATTTGAGAATGTAGTAGCATGTTAAGGATTAGGTAAGATAATGCATATATGAAGTTAACCATTTAAGTGATTATTGGGGATGAAATTGGTATGTGTTTGGATGGCCATTTGTAATGATTATGAGTAGTGAATGGTAATGAAATTTTAAGTTTTAGGCTTGAATTGGTTGATTTGTATGCCTATTTTGGTTATGGATATATGCTGTTGAAATGTATAGGTTGACACCAAATTTTGGGTGAGAAATGTGGCTTAGAAAATAACCCATTTTTGTCTATACGGGCAGAGACACGTGCGTGTGTCTCAGCCATGTGTTGCACACGGTCAGGTGATACGGCCGTGTATCCTATATAGTTTTTAATGAATACAAGTTAGTGAGTTACACGGGCTAGTCACACGGCATGTTGTTGGTCCTGTGACACAAGTCAAAGAGTTACATGGGGTAGGATATGGTTTGGGACACGGCCACGTGATCCCTTTTCGAATGTCCACATGGCCTGTGACACGGGCGTGTCTTTTGGCCGTGTGAGACAGATAACCTGGCCACGCGAGTGTGTGTCCCCTATATTTAGAAATTTTTGAAGTTTTCTTAAAATTTTTATAAGTTCACAATTAAGTCCCGGATTGCATTTAATGATTGTTCTACCACTCGAAGACTTGTGTTAGGGACTATATGAATGTATGTGAATGTTTTAAATATGAATATGTAAGTTGAATTTGAATTGTGTGAGCATTTAAGTGTTATGTTCGATAATGCTCCGTAACCTTATTCCAATGACGGATACAGGTTAGAGGTATTACATTTGATTAATATCAGAGCTACAATTTAGTCAATTCTAAGACTAACATAACGTATGTGAGTCTAGCTATACATGCCATATTGAACCTGTGATAGTGTGATATCTCTTGACAACTTTTAAATCATGTTTTTGTATAGTAATGGATTCCAATTGAGTTGACTCCGATGATGTAGAAAGTAATGTGCCAGCCTCCGTTTAAGAAGCAGTGCCATCTGAATTGAGATTAGTATCTAAGGGTCGTAGAGGAGAGGCCAAAAAAACCTTCTTCCAGATGATGAATGAGTGGTTTTCTGTGTATGTCCAAATGAATCCGGCTGCTCAACAACCTCCACCCCCACCTACTCCCAAATCGGTTCCTGTAGTTCTTCAAGGTTTGGAACCTTTACAAATGAACAAGTTGCCTGTTGATAAAATCTGAAAGTATGAGGCTAAATAATTTAGAGCTACAGTTGATGATGATCTTGAGACAGTTGAGTTTTGGCTTGAGAATACAATTCAAGTCTTTGTTGAATTGTCGTGGACACCGATTGAATGTGTTAAATATGCTGTATCACTTCTGAAAGATTTAGCTTACCAGTGGTGGAACACTTTGATATCAGTAGTGCTGAGAGAATGGGTCACATGGGAATTCTTTTAGACTGAGTTCAAAAAGAAATACATAAGTCAATGATTTCTTGATCAAAAGTGCAAAGAATTTCCAAAATTGAAACAAGTTGTTATGACGGTGACTGAGTACGAAAGAAAATTTGTAAGATTAAGCAAGTATGCTTGAGAGTGTGTTTCTACTGAAGAAATTATCTGTAAGTGGTTCAAAAATGTTTTGAATGAAGATATCAAGCTTTTAGTTGGAATTCTGGAACTGAAGGAATTTTTTGTTTGGGTTGATAGAGCTTGCAAAGCAGAGGAGCTTAGCGAAGAAGAGAAAAGAGTCGATTTTGAGGCTAGAGATTCAAGAAATAGATTGATGCATAAACCCTACCATTCATCGTCTTATAATCGTTCAACTGCTTCAAAGCAGTATTCAGATAGAGATCGTGGGAAGGAACACACAAGTTCAAAAGCTCAAGTAACTTCAGTATTGAGTGTTGGTACGGCCAAATCCAACAAACCTGAGAGTCAACAATGTGGAAGACGACATTTTGGAGACTGCTGAATGAATAATAAAGGTTGTTTTAGATGTGGCTCGCAAGACCATTTCATTTGGGATTGTCTTGAGTTACTCGAGAAAGATAATTTTTTTAATACAAGATCGAGCAATACTGTGACAGCCCTATTTCGACCCTAGTCGGGAAGTGGTTTTGGGACCGCTAAACCGAGTCATAAGAATAATTAAGTATAAAATTCTATGTTTATTTTATGTGATAATTTATGTGTGAAATTTTGAATGTTTGAAAATGTCAAATTGAATGTGATTTTAATAGTAAGGACTCATGTGAAATAAATTAAAACATAAGTGATCTAATCCAAGGGACTAATTGTGGATTGAAGTAAAACAAGTGGGCTTGCATGTCAAATGGACATGTTTCTTTTAGTGGCCGGCAATGTGGGTTTTAATCTTTGAAAAACATGTATTTATATTCTTATAATGGAATTAAAATAATATATGTTATTTTTGGTGTGAAAATAAAATGAAAAAAAGTGAATAAGGGTGAAAAAAAAGTTAGTCCATCTTTGTTTTTTTCATTTTACCGAAAGTAGAAGGAGAGGGCTTTGAGCATTCGGTCATTTTGGATGCAAAAATTTCAAGCTCGGGAGCATAAAGAGACATCATCAGATAAAAGAAAGGCTAAGGTGACGAAATAGCTAACTCGTAAATACTCAGAAGGACATGAGGTAAGTTTTAAGTATTGAAAACCTAGCATGTGAGTTGATTTAACATGGTGTATACATGTAGTTACTCATGTGGTTGATTCGTTGAAGTATGTTGTCTATGGCCAGTGTAAGGATAGTATAGCCGAAAGTTCATTAGACATATGAAGGCTTTAGAAATCAATTTGATATGTGATTTACTTAGATGCCTATTGACCGAACATGTTGTGAAAATGCCATACTATGCATTAATGTGTGAATGAGGCAAATTGATGTTATCTTGTGATTAAACTATGTGAAAAAAATATACGTGATGGATCCAAATACATACGTCTCTGTGCTATAATCCGAGATGAATCCCATAGGGCATTCGTGCCAGAGTTGCATCCGGGTTAAATCCCGAAGGGCATTCGTGCCAGTGTTACTTCCGGTCTATGTCCTGAAGAGCCTTAGGGTTAGTGTTATAATTCGGGCTAAGCCCGAAGGCATTCATGCTGGAAACACATAAATCTTCGGACGTAACAACTATAGCTAATGAGCTTACTACCCTAAATTAGCCAGGTATGTACCGTATACAAATTGTGAACTTGCTCTTATCGAATTATGATGGATCAAAGGAGTAATATCGATTTCGACCATTGTTTAGAAGTGGTAAAAAGGCATGACGTTTATTATTATACATGCAATTCGAGTCTTTAGAAATGTGTTAAGTTTGGTATCGAGCATAGGTATATGTTTAAGTTGAAGCATGAAATAATACGTACATGTGAATATGCATCATATAAGGATTTAGCTTGTAGCCGAATTTGATATGTTGGACCAAATGTTGAAAGTATTATGCTTTAATCTTTAAACGAAATTTTCCTTACTTAAAATTTGCTAAGCATATGAATGCTTACCTTGTTGCTCTTAACTCTCTGTTTTATAGATCTCGTTCGTTAGCTACAGTCTCGGAAAACTCACGTTCGAAGTCATCTCTACTATCAAAGCCCATTTCGGTATTTAAATAGTTAAACCTTTGTAAATGGCATGTATAGGTTTTAATTTTGTTGTTATTAAACAAGAAATGTTTGATGTTGTAATTAAGTAAAGCTATGCGAAAATGGCTTACCTAGATACTTCGATATTATATGTATCTTAAATGTTTGATGATGTCGAATGTGGTGAATGTACCAGCTTTGGGCATTTGGTTCTTGTATCTTGATGAATTGCACATGTTGGGGTTTTATGCTTGGATGGTCTACTTGATTCATTGATGGTCTTTATTGATAACTCATGCTTCTAGATGTCTTAAGGTTTGGAATGATAGTATGATAGACATGCATGTTTCTAGGTTCAGCCTTATATGTGTTATAAGGGGGAATAAATTTATAAATATTCATATGCATATGTATTCGTATGTGAACACTATTGTTTTGAACTGGACTCGCTTAATAATCCTAAAACCAGACTACATGTGTGGGGAATTTGTTTCTTTCAGATTTTATGCTTGTGTGGTAATATCTCCTAACCCTCTGGCGATGGGTACGGGTTAAGGGTGTTACAAATACAACTGCCAGAGGGTGACCATCTTGAAATATGAGAAATGTTGCGACCAAGGATTCTGCTATAAGATCCGAGGCAAGACCTTCAGCCAGAGCTTACGTTATTCGTGCTCGCGAAGATGCGTCATCACCAGATGTTATCACAGGTATATTTTCTCTCTATGACACTGATGTAATTGCTTTGATTGATCCTGGATCGACTCATTCATATGTCTGTATGAATTTAGTGTCTAGTAAGAGTTTACCTGTTGAGTCAATTGAAATTGTGATTAAAGTATAAAACCCCTTAGTCTAGTACGTCTCAGTTGATAAAGTTTGTAAGAACTGTCCTTTGATGACTCGGGGTTATTGTTTTCTGGCTAATTTGATGCTTTTACCACTTGGTGAGTTTGATGTGATTCTGAGCATGGATTGGTTGAATCTGCATGATGAAATCCTTCATATTAAATCTGACGATTCAAGAGGATTGCCTATTGTGGTATCATCTAAGTTAGCTGGAAACACAAAAATTTATATACTTTTTCATACCCATTTTTTACTTAAATTCATGCAAATCCAATTAAATTCTTGTCGAAAAATAATTAATTTTATAGTTAATTTTGATTAATTTTGGTTATTTTCGACAGAATTGCACAAAAGGTGAAAAATGGCCTAGTAGACACTGCGAGAAGAACAAAATTGAGAAGCAATTTGGAGTATCAAGGCGAATTAATTTTAAGCCTAAGGCAGTCCAAAAATATTTGTATTAATTGATAAAATAATTAATTTTAATTTATACTCAATTAATTTGGGTTAATAAATTGTTATTAATTAAATTATGAAAGAAATGGGTCTAGTTGAACTGAATTGATTGAACCGAACTGGCCACAAATTCGATAGCCCAAAATTGTCCAAGTGCTGACCCAATTCAGCTCATTAGCTGAATAATTAAGTTGCAAAAAATCCCTTGAAGACTTGTCAAAGTTGCATTCAAGCCCCTCCCCTAATTGTGGCTTTATGGATTTGCCCCAAGCCTAAAATAACAAAGTTGAAACTCTCAACTTTGCCATGTATGCGGGCGGCCAGGGGAGGTCTCGTAGGCTGATTATTTTTGCTATTTTTAGCTACCACATTCAGCTATAAAAGCCACCCTTGGCTGATCATTCAAGGCATCACTCCCTCTCTCATTCTCTCATTCACTCCTCTTCTCTCCATTCTCTCTTTTCTCCAAAAATTCCCTTGCTCTTGTGTCGATTTCTCCTTTTGGGAAAGTGGTTCTAATCAGCCATTTGGAGCAGCAATTGGGTGTTCAAAAGCCACCTTGATAGCGAGGACAACGGAAGAATGAAGAATGGAGCATGCTAGTTAAACATGTTGTTTTAACAAACATGTTTATGAATATTTGTGCTGTTGAAATGGTTAATTTAATGAGTTTAGCTTGAATTTAATTCATGTTAGGTTGATTGCATTTTGTCTACTGAAATTGTTAAAATTGTGTGTATGCTGTTATAGGCCTCGGTAAATTGCTCGATAAAGTAAAATCATACCTAAGTGATTCTTGCATTATAATTGTTAGATAATTAATGAATTAATCATTTAAACGGATTGAAATTGTAATTAATAGACAAAGTACTTAATCAGTGCCCCATTTTTATTCTTCTAAGGTAGCTAAAGATTAAATTAGCATTGTATTTGGCAATACATATGCCTTGCATAACTTGCAAGATAATTGTGATTAAATTGTTTCAAGGTAAGGGGATTTTGTTACCTTACATAGTCTTTTATATGCTTATTAGATTAATTAATCGTTCGAATTGACATAGGAATATGCAAGAGATTATTTTGTTTAATAAGTATATATGTGCAATAACATGTTTGCTTCATGAAACCTGTATTATCGATTGAATTGGCATAGGGATATGTCAAGAGATGAATGGATTTTTGGTAGGTAAATATGTTCGTAAGTTAGCAAATTATCGAGTTGCCATGAAATTATTCCTAGCAACATGAACATAAGTTAATAATTCTAAGTTAAGAAGTGAAATTGATCTAACACAATTAAGCCATATTGATTGAATTCATATTTTGAATTGTGCATTAGAACTTTTATTTTTATTTTCTTTAATTTATTTATTTTACTTAGTCCTAAACCATAGTTTTTAATCACTCTTTTCAACAAATTATTTTTACCTCACCAAAATGTTTTAAATTACTTTCATAAATAATTCTTTTCACAATCCCTGTGGGTACGATAACTCAACATTTACTTGTCACCTTATTACTTGTTGCGATTGTGTACACTTGCACATTTCTGTCGTTCCAAGTTTTTGGCACCGTTGCCGGGGAACTGTTATTAAAAAGTCATTATTTGTGAATTTGTTTTTTCATTTTGGTTTATTTTTCTATTCAATTTTAACTTAATTAATTTTTATGTGATTATTTTAGGTGTTTATGAGTATTCACCGAATTATCGATTTACTCCCTATAGACACTGAGATTGAACGAACCTTTCGACAGTGAAGAAGACAAGCAAATCAGAGAAGGACTGAAGAGATGAATTTTGAGAATATGAATCAAGGAAATGGAGCAAACCCTACTCAAAATCCTATCCTTATTGCTGATGATAGGGATAGATCCTTAAGACAATATGTCATGCCAGTGTTTCATGATCTTAATCCAGGAAGTAAGAGACCTGAAATCGAGGCATAACAATTCGAGCTGAAGCCAGTCATGTTCCCTATGCTTTAGATAGTGGGCTAATTTAGTGGAATGCCTACCGAAGACCCTCACTTTCACTTGAGATTGTTCATGGGGGTGAGTGACTTTTTCAAGTTAGTCAGAGTACCCGAAGATGCATTACGATTGAAGCTATTCCCATATGCTCTAAGGGACAGAGCTCGAGCCTAGTTGAACTCATTGCCACCAAACTCAATTTCTACATGGCAAGAGTTAGCAGAAAGATTCCTTATGAAGTATTTCCCGCCGAGCAAGAATGCTAAGTTGAGGAATGAGATCACTGCTTTCCAACAAATGGATGATGAATCCTTGTATGAGGCATGGGAAAGATATAAATAGTTATTACGGAAGTGCCCTAATCATGGGATCCCACATTGTATTCAACTTGAGACATTTTATAATGGTCTCAATGCTCACACGAGGATGGTAGTGGATGCTTCTGCTAACGGTGCTCTCCTTTCTAAGTCTTATAATGAGGCTTATGAAACCATCAAGGGGATTGCCAGCAACAATTATCAATGACCAACCAATTAAGCAGTGTCTAGAAGACAAGTTGCTAGAATACATGAAGTAGACGCTCTTACTTCACTCACATCTCAGGTATCAACAATATCCTCAATGCTTAAAAATCTTACTACTAATGGGTCTAATAGTTTTGCAGCACACCCACCTAACCAATTTGAGAATATAGCCTGTGTCTATTGTAGGGAAGGACATTTATTTGAAGAATGTCCATCAAACCTAGAATCCATGTCACATAGGTAGCCAAAACCAAAATTGAGGATGGAAAGGGTTGCAATCCAATTATTATAACCCATCGTGGCAAAATCACCCGAACTTTTCTTGGAGTAACCAAAGGACTAGAACCAGTAACACTTAAGCCCAACCCAGACCAACTCAACCGTCTAGTTTCCCCTAACAAGTTCAGAAACTTACTTAAGCTGAATCATCCAATAGCTTAGAGAATTTATTGAAGGCATACATCGCGAAAAAAGACGCCACTCTTATGGTATTTGGAGAATCAAGTAGGCCAGCTCGCTACTGAACTTAGGAACCGACCACAAGGTTTTTTACTTAATGATACGAAGAATCCAAGGAATCCAGGGAAAGAGCATTGTAAAGCGTTGACATTAAGGAGTGGGAAGACAGTAGAGCCCAACACCATCGACGTTGAAAAGGAGCAAGCTGATGCTCAAAACTCAAAGGAAGTTCAACCGAGTGTTGAAGTTCCAGTTTCACTAGAACTGGAATCTGTAAAACCCGAGAAGGTAACTTCAGAACCAACTTATTCTTACAAACTAACAACTCTGTTAGATGCAGAGTTGCCACAGAAGATGAATCAACCATTACCAATTCCAGTAAAGAAACCACCACCACCCTACCCTCAAAGACTTCAAAAGGAAAAGTAGGAGATTCAATTCAAGAAATTCCTAGACATACTTTAGCAACTTCATATCAATATCCCTATGGTCGAAGCACTTGAGCAAATGCTGAATCATGTCAAGTTCATGAAAGATATCCTGTCTAAAAGGCGAAGACTTGTAGAATTTGAGACGATAGCTTTGACGAAGGAATGTAGTGCATATCTTCAAAACAAACTACCCCTAAAATTGAAAGATCCTGGATGTTTTACCATACCTTGCAATATTGTAGCAACATATTATGGTAAGGCATTATGTGACTTAGGTGCGAGTATCAACTTGATGCCTATGTTGATATTTAAAAAATTAGGGATAGGTGAAGTTAGCCAACTACTGTTACACTTCAACTAACCAATCGATCCTTAGCACATCCATAAGGAAAAATTAAGGATGTATTGGTACGTGTAGACAAATTCATCTTTCCTACTAATTTTATGATTCTAGAATTTGAAGTAGACAAAGAAGTACCAATTATCCTAGGAAGATCATTCTTAGCAATAGGAAGGACCCTTATTGATCTGTAAAAGGGCAAGCTTACTATGCGTGCTAAGGATGATCAGGTAACATTCAACGTTTTTAAGTCTATGCAATTTCCTGACACAATTGATGATTGTTTTGCAGTATTCGATTTAAAGGATTTACTAGTGGAGAAGGAACTCAACTATGTTGAGGATCCATTGGAATGATTCTGACATCAGATCCTCCGAATGATGAAGAGGAGGATGGAGACTTAGCTTTGCTAGAAGCTAGTCAAAAGGGATTTAATCCGCAATCTCGTTTTGAATCTTTGGAATTAGAGAAAAAGGATTACACCCAACCAAAAGCATCAATCGAGGAGCGACCGAGTTAGAACTCAAGGTACTACCTTCACATTTAAAATATATTTATTTAGGTAACGCTTCTACTCTGCTTGCGATTGTTTCACAGAATTAACTACCGAGCAAGAAGAGAAACTCATCCTTGTATTGAAACAATTCGAGAAGGCTATCGGATGGATCATAGCTAATATTCATGGTATTAGTCCATTCGTTTACATGCACAAGAACATATTAAAAGATTGTGAGAAAGGGATGATTGATGAACAACAAAGACTGAACCCCATTATGAAAGATGTAGTAAAGAAGGAAATTATCAAGTGGTTAGATGCGGGTATAATTTACACCATCTTAGACAGTTCATGGGTAAGTCCAGTCTAGTGTGTGCTGAAAAAAAGAGGTATCTCTATCATCGAGAACGAGAATAATGAGTTGATAACGACTAGAACGGTTACGGGATCAAGAATTTACATAGATTAGCAAAAGCTGAACAAGGTGCCTAAGAAAGATCACTTTCCTTTGCCGTTCTTGGACCAGATGCTGGATAGACTCGCGGCGCGAGACTATTACTATTTTCTGAATGGATACTCTAGGTATAATCAAAATAAAGTAGCACCAGAAGATCAACACAAGATGACATTCACCTACCCATACGGTACATTTGCATTTAGACGCATGCCATTTGGTTTATGTAATGCACCTGCTACATTTCAAAGATGTATGATGTCTATTTTTACTACATGGTTAAGAAGTATTTGAAAGTTTTTATGAATGATTTTTTAGTACTTGGAGATACTTATGATGATTGTTTAGCCAATCTAGCCAAGGTACTAAGGCAATGCGAAGAAACAAACCTAATACTCAACTGGGAAAAATACCATTTCATGGTACAAGAAGGGATTGTTCCAAGGCATCGGATATCGAGACATGGAATCGAGGTAGATAAAGCAAAGGTAGACGTTATTGAGAAACTCCCACCTCTAACATCTATAAGGGGTGTTAGGAGCTTTTTAGGCCACGCCGACTTTTATCGAAGATTTATCAAAGACTTCTCCAAAATTGAGAAACCTTTGTGAAAATTATTGGAGAAGGATACGACATTCAAGTTTGATGAGGAGTGTTTAAGAGCATTTAAGGATTTGAAGAATCGATTAGTTATGGCACCCATAATCGTCACACCAGACTTTGATCTACCATTTGAATTGATGTGTGACGCAAGTGACTTCGCGATAGGAGTTGTGGGCCAACGAAGGAACAAAGTTTTTCATCCCATCTACTATGCAAGTCGTACTCTAACAAGAGCTCAACTGAATTATACGGTAACAGAAATAGATTTACTTACTATTGTATTTGCTTTCGACAAGTTTCAATCTTATCTTGCACGTGCCAAAGTAAGTGTCTATATGGACCACTCGGCAATTAAGTATTTACTTGCCAAGAAAGACGCTAAGCTGAGACTGATCTGGTGGGTACTTCTACTTCAAGAGTTTGATCTCGAAATTTAAGATCGAAAGGGAGTAGAAAACCAATTAGTAGATCACTTGTCTAGATTGGAGCCATAAGAAGGGAATTCTCCACTTTACCGATTCAAGAAACATTTCCAGATGAACACATATTGAAGGTAAATCATGTCCATAACACCCCTTGGTTTGCTGATGTTGCTAACTATTTAGCTTGTGGTTTAATGCCGATTGATAAGACATATCAGCAAAGGAAAAAGTTTCTTCACAATGTGAAGTACTATTTCTCGGAAGAGCCATATTTGTTTAAAAAGTGTGTAGATCAGATGATCCAAAAATGCGTGGCAGAAGATGGAGTACCGAAGATTTTATACCACCGTCATTCAACTCCAAGTGGGGGACACTTCAGAGGTACTCATACTACGGCCAAAGTATTACAAGCCAGATTCTTTTGGCCAACACTATTCAAGGATGCATATGCTTACGTGAAGAGTTGTGATCGATGTCAAAGTGCTGGAAATGTCACGAATAGAAATGAGATGCCTCGAACAAACATCATTAAGGTAGAATTATTCGATGTTTGGGGTATTGACTTTCTCGGTCCTTTCCCTTCATCTTTTGGTCACAAGTACATATTGGAAGCAGTAGACTATGTGTCCAAGTGGGTCGAGGCTGAAGCTTATCCAACAAATGATGCTAAGGTTGAGATGAAGTTCTTCTAGAAACACGTGTTCACAAGGTTTGGAACCCCAAGAGCCATTATGAGCGATGAAGGGTCCCATTTTGTGAACAAGTGGTAAAATGGTTGTTAGATAAACATGGAGTGAAACATAAGGTTGCTATAGATTACCATCCACAGACGAATGGGCAAGCTGAGCTAGTGAATAAGGAGATCAAAGGCATACTTGAGAAGGTAGTTTGCCAAATCGACGAGATTGGTCGAAAGACTAGATGATGCATTATAGGCTTACAGGACAACATACATGACACCTTTAGGGATGTCAACCTATAAGTTGGTTGTAACATCCTGAAATAGGGACTAAATGGAACAGTGGTTGCAAAACCACGAATCCAAGATAGAAAGATTTATTCCAATTAATTTTTATGATCTACCGAGTGAATAAATGCATGTGTTAGAATATTAATAGAAAATTTCATGAATTGCATGTTTAAATTGCCTATTAGGGCTTAATTGCAAAAGTTGATAAATATGAGTTCTAAATAGGAAAGGATTAAATTGAAGAGCATACTTGAAGTATAGGTCCTGAAATGGTAATTATACCACTAGGTTTTCATGGACAAAAATAGACATACATAGATAAAATTAACCAAAGTTTTAATAAAAGGCATTTTAGTCACTTGGTAATTAAAAGGAATTAAAAGGGAAAAGGATGGCAAAATTGTTATCATCTTCTCCATAAGGGCTGAAACTCATGTGTCTCCATAGCTAGGGTTTCTTCAACTTCTCAAGCTCATAGTAAGTGCATCCAAGCCCTGTTATTAATGTTCTTTACGTTTTTGGAGTCCTGGTAACTTGATTTAGCTTATTCTAGCAATAATTTAACCTAGGGTTCATATTTGGAAAAATACCCATAGTTGAAAGTGTTTATTTTGATGTTTTATGATAGAATATGAAGTTTTAAATTATGTTAAACAACTTGTGCTGCTCGATGTTAAGTGAAAACGAGTAAAACGACATAATCGGTAAAAAATAGCTATGTTCATAAGTACATGTTAGAGTGAGAATTTGATGTTTCTATTAAGGAAAAATGATCAGCATGTCCTAAAACATAAGAATTAGGGAAAAAGTTTAAGTTCCGAGCTTTCGGGAAAAGTGTAAATATGCAAAAGTTTAGGGGAAAAATAGTAATGTTGCCAAAGTTAGAGTTAAGGACTATTTTGATAAATATGAGTATTAAATAAGCGAATTATAGATCAAGAAGAACAAAATTTGGGGATAGACCGAGGAAAGAAAAAGGTAGAAGATTAAGTTGTCAAGTTGATCGTATTTTGCACCTAGGTAAGTTTACAGTAAATAAATGAAATATTTTGATATTTTATTTTAATGTTATTAATTTCTAGCATATATACATTAATTTTATGAGATTATTCTAAGTTGAATCAATGATGAGGTAACAGAGAAAAAGTATTAGAAAGCCCGTTTGAACCTTAGGAATGTATGGGATATGGAATGCCATGACATTTTGGGATGAGACAGTTGAGGAACATCCCATGTAAGTCCATATCAGACATATGGCATTGGCAGGTTGAGACAGTTGAGGAACATCCCATGTAAGTCCGTATCAGATATATGGTTTTGGCAGGATAGGGAACATCCCATATAAGACCATGCCTAGAGCATGGCATTGGCAGGCTATTATTAGGCAGGAAAACCCAAGTATCCTGAGTATTCCAAATGGTTCATTAGGCTAATATACAAGCTATGTTACAAGAAAGTTCAGGTAAAGGAATGATAAACAAGAAAGTTAAAGAGTAAGTGGAGAAGTAAAATAAAGATTTGTTAGTTGATGGTATAATATGAGTATATTTGTACTTGGTGAATGTTGTCATTTATTTATTTGTAGACTTACTAAGGATTATAGCTTACTCCTTTTCCTTTCTCTCTTTTATAGTGTTGCCAAGCCAATTCGGGAACCAAAAGGACGTTGGAGTTCGTCTCACACTATCAAAGGTTATCTTGGTATTTTGTAATTTGAAATGTTTTGAGCTATGGCATGTATAGGAACTTGGTCATTTTGTGTGTATGTCCTTATGATACGATAAAAGAATGGCATGTGAATACTTGATAGTGATTAGCCATTGAATGGCTAATTAAGAACATGATTTGATGTTATGTATGCCTAAATGATAGTTTATGCAAAGAAATTATGAAAGAGTAAAAGTTGGTCATGAAACAGTTTTGGAACAGCAACAGTGACGTGAATTTGAAAGATCACTAAAAATTGTAGAAATGGAATTAAATGGTAAATAAGATATTGAATTAAATCTTATTGAGTCTGTTTACATAGAAAAGAAACAAAGCAAGCAAAGGAAGTCTATATTCTAAGATATTTAAATTCTTGTGAGACTAGTTCAGAGGGATTTAGTGATCCCCTGTTCTGATTTTAGAAATTCACTAAACATTGTACAAAAATAATTATGAGTCATAATTTATGTGTATAGATTCCTTTGTGAGTATATTTTCATTAAAAACAAGTGGAAACACTAAATGAAAACTGTACTAAGAGATAATTGATTTTTAGTGAGGAGTGGTCAGAACCGTTGGACTGCAAAACAAGGGAAACTGTAACTAATAAACTGTACCCATTGGCCACACCAAAAATTCTGGAAAAATTATGGTAAGAAGATATATGAGTTCCGGGAAAATTTATAGATTTAAATTTTGAGTTCCATAACTCGAGTTATAATTAATTTAGTGGTTGTTACACAGGTGGACAGTTTTATTATGAATAGTGAAATAAATTGTCTTAATTTCTGTAGGTAATTGGAAAATTTTTAAATGTTCTTGGTTTGGTCCCGAAACATTCCAATTACATGTTTAAGGCCTTGAGGGCCCATTTTAGAGATATATTGGATGAATGTGAATGAATTAATTTTAAAAGCAAAATTTTATGCCCCGAACTAGTAAGGTAAGTCTGGTAACGCCTCGTGCTCGACTTCAGTGACGGTCTCGGGTAAGGGGTGTTATATTGGTCTTCAGAAAAGCCTATCATCTACCTTTGGAGTTAGAGCATAAAGCTTACTGGGCTCTTTGACAACTCAACTTGGACCTCAAGCTTGCTAAAGAGAAACGGATGCTCCAACTCAATGAACTAGAGGAATTCCGAATGTTCTCATATGAAAATGCCAGATTACTTGAAGAAAGACTCAAGAAGTGGCATGACAAGCACATCCGAATTAGAGAATTTGAAGCAAGTTAGCAATTCTTGTTATTTAATTCCAGATTGAAGTTTTTTCCAGGTAAGTTAAAATCACCTTGGTCCGGTCCATTTGCGGTTCATCGCATCTATCCATATGGAGTTGTCAAACTCCAAGGTAAGGGAGGTAATTTTTGAGTTAACGCTCAATGCTTGAAACATTACTGGGGAAATAAAACTAAACGTGATACAATCTCATTCATCTTATCAGATAGTTAATTATTCTTGTTTTCTTTTAAATAAAGGATTTAGGGTATATTTTCAAGTTTAGTATGTTTAAATAAATTTTGTCTAGGAGATTGGAACTTAAGCGGGACTGCTTGTGACCCCTCAAATCTTTCTTGGGAATTTATTTTGACATAAATTTTTGAGAAATTATTCCCTAAATAACAAAATAAATTTTTGGCTGTTCAAATAACAGGGTCAATTTTGATCCAAGTTTTAATTTGCAACTAAATTTTAATTTTTCATTAAGTCTAGGGACTTAATTGAATATTTTTAAAATTTGGTTGCTCTTTTTGTAAATATTAAAAACTAGGTGCCTTTCTTTGTAAATATTTTCAAATGGCATCTAGAATAAATATTTTTTTACTTAACGTTATATATTTATACATTAATAATATGATAAACTTTAATATATAATTATATCTATTATAATTTATATATTAATTCTTATCAACTTAGAATAGATTAGGATTAGCTTAATTATCATTTTTTATTTTTATTTTAACCTTAATAATCTAATAGCAATTGATAACTTAATCTAAATTTTATTAATTATTAATTGTTGTTTTCTTTAGTAGAGTTAGAATTTTGTTTTAATTCCTAAAATTTCTCTAAGACTTTTACTCTAATTCCTACTCCTTCCACTTTAAATACCACCCATTTTCCACCATTCATTCATCCTTCAACACAACACACCAAAACCTCCAAAGTGCCACAAGCTTAGCCCAACATTTAGCTAGCACATGCCCAACAGACCACCCGCATGTCTTAGTGCATCAGGTCGTGTCACCAGTACCCCATCCACGCGCACACTTACTGCCTAGCACCCTATCTGCGCGCACACCCTGCTGCTCCAGGCCACAACACATGCACCTGCATGCCCCACACCAGGCCTGCCTGTCGAAAGCCCGTGTTGCTGCTTGCTCCTAGCCCTGTTGCGCATCACTGCTCCCACACGTACCAATGTCGCATGCCCTAGCCGCTGTCCAAGCGCTTGTGCAACACACCACCTTCACCCACCTTGAGCCACAAACCCTCTAACCTACCTTAAATCGATTTCTTTTGCTTCTAAATTGTTGTTTTTTTTAGAGTTCTTATATTTATACAAAAAAGGTGGTAAGACCTAATTTTCTCTTAAATTTTAATTTTATTCAATTATTTAATTTTTCATTTTATTGAAGTATTATTAATTTTTACTAATTAAATTTTTGAGAAAATAAATTTTTCCATCTTATGTTCAGGTCAAACATGCCTCGTAAGAGAACTCGTGCCTTCGCCTAAATTGACGAAACACAAAACAGGTTCCACTGTGAAAAAGCCAAATTGAGGTACGAAAGTATCTTCAAAAATCAATAGATGCATCCAGAGAAAGGCTTCACATTAAAAGAGAGCAACTACAGAGATCCAGAGAAAGGCTTCACATTAAAAGAGAGTAACTGCAGAGGCTTTATGGCACGTATTCGTCAAGTTGCTGAAGGCCTCAATTGGGAATTGTTTTGTGAAAAGAGACCTAGTGTGGATGAGGAACTGGTTCATGAACTCTATGTGAATTTAACCTCAAGTGAGTTGGCCGAAGTTCTAGTTCGCTGAATCAAGGTACCAATAACTTCAAATGCTATTAATGAGTTCTTTGAATTACCTGATTTCAACAATGATGAGTATTCTTCTTTGTTGAGCAACATTAAGCTTGAAAATCTACAAGAAATTCTCGAGGAACTTATAGTTCCAGGTTCTAAGTAGACTGTGTCAAAGCAAGGAATCCACACTTGTCGAAGAGAATATTTGACACCACTTGTGAAGGAATGGTTCTATTTGATCTGTTTCAACCTTATGCCTAGTTCACATGGGACTACAATCTCATTATAGCGAATGGTCATATTATACTCGATTTTAACTAGAAAGGCCATTGATGTGGGCAAAATCATTCTGAGAGAAATGCAGAATTGTGTCGTTAGACGTTCTGGCCGAGCTTATTTTCCCTTTACGATAACAAATTTGTGGTTAAAAGCTAAAATACTTGCAAAAGTAAAGAAGACAGGGTATAGTCAGGGCACAATCATCGATTGGTACTTCTACCGAGTAGCTGTTCTGTTCTACAGTAGTGAGTTGAAAAAAGTGAGGATCCTGAAGAAGTAGAAGATGATCCCACAGAGATCGAACCAGAGCAATCAGCTAAAGTCCTTGATGAGGCAGAACCAATGGAACCAGAAGCTGAACCTAATATCGAAACTTCAATATTTGGAGCTCCACCGCCTAGCCTAGATCCTCGAGATGAGCTGTCAAAGTTGATGGACATAATGCAACATATGCAATGGCAGCAACAAGCCTACTGGAGATACTCAAAAATAAGGGATGACTTGATGAGAAGTGCCCTTAAGAAAATTTACAATAACCTATTTATTTTTGTGTCTAAGTTTCTAGATCTCATATTCGAACCATGGAGTCCGTTATTGAAGAAGGAGTGAAGCGATTCGTGCAAAGGCAATAATGATAAAGCAAAAGATGAGTCAAAGTAGGAAGGATCTGTAAATAAATAAAAAGGGGAGGCTCTTGACTTTATTTTATTTTTGTTTTTAGGTTATTTTAGGATTAGGTTAATTAGGAATTTTTATTCTTGCATAATAAAATAGGAGAGGAAAATCATGAATAAAATTTGAACAAGTCACAAAGTCTAAAGTGTGGCAATAGATATATACATGTCTAGGGTTGGATTTAGAGAGGGCTTGGTACTTAAGCATTCAAATTGACTCACCTCCTCTTTTCTAAAATCCTACCTAGTGTATAGTATCCATTCACTTTCAATAATGAGGACATTGTTCATTTTAAGTAGGGGAACCGAAAAATTGACTTATTTCCACTCAGAATAAAATTTTCTATTATTTATGATTAGGATATATTTGTTCAATAATTTGAAATTTTGTTAAGTATGCTAATCTTTAGTATGAATAAAGTTCTATTATTTCAATAAATTATTATGTTAGCTTAATAATGATATCAATGTATTTTTAATAAAGCATGCAAATCGTACCATAAATTTTTAGTTCCTTACGAAAGTTAGGCATTACATGAAAGTTTAAGTCTTTAGAATTGACTTAGAGGTTTCTTGAGGTGAAATCCTAGGAAGCATGGAATGTTGAAAATGATTTAGGCTATTATTGTTTGGACCGTTTGAGCCTTTCAAGCCAACCATGATAAATTTATCTTTTGAAACCCAACTTTGATACTATATGGCCTAATTTTATTTGGACCTTTGCAATACTTAGCCATCACTTTTCTCTTAATTATCTTTAAATTGTCCCAAACACTAGAATCAGTATTATTCAGAATATCGTTTGAAAATAAGTTTAAGGAAGTTGAAAAGGAGTATCAAATGCTAAAAAATTGTAGTATATGAAGCAAGTGCTCGTGTTAAAGAAATAAGTACTTGAAAATAGATGTACAAAAGTGTAACAACCCTATCCCGTTACCGTCGCCAAAATAAGTAGGGGCGTTACCGGATGTTTAGAACAGATTAGAACAGAATATTCAGAGATCAAAACAAGATTCAAACATAAAGCCCCTTTTTGTAAGTCTATTAGACCTCAAACATGCATTGGGACAGGGTCAGGACTAAACTAAATGCAATCGTAAACTTTAGAACACATATAAAATTTTCCAACTTAAGGAAGTCACACGCCTGTGTGACCAGGCCGTGTGCCTCACATGAGACTCAGGCACGCCCGTGCACCCAAGCCGTGCCAAAATAGAGTAGGCATACTGACTTTTTGCCATGGCCATGAGACACGCCCGTGTGTCTTAGCCATGCGGGTTTTATGCTCAATACTGGAAAATCAACACGGCCATAAGGCACGCCCGTGTGCCCTAGCCATGTGGCACTAAGCAGACTTGGTTCAAGTCATGCTTTCCACCCACTAAAGGTGATACCTACAAGCCAAATTCATACCACAAAGATACCATAATTACAACCACATTCAATGCCTAAAACATACTTCAGCATAGTCAAACTATTCACATACATACTTAATTTCAAATCTCATACCAAGCAATTCAATGCCTAAACCAAAGTCAAGACTAAGCATGAATCACCTAGCTCATTCATACCATATCTAATTCTTACCATTCATCACATTGACAAGATTCATGAAGATCAAAACGTACAAATTCATATAGCCATTATAAGTTACTTAAATTGGCATCACAAGTCATATACCAAAAACAAACACAAAATCATTTGTTAGCCAACTCTCATGGCTTTACAACTAAACATATCCAAGCTTAATACATAGATACTCTAGCCTATACATGCCATACTTAAACTTTATACATACAAAAGGTACCAAAATCTAGCTCGATAGTGTGGTGATGATCCTTGACTATTCCTGAGCCTATAGTAGCTACGATATCTGTAAAACAGTTAAAAGAATAACAGAGTAAGCTACAAGGAGCTTAGTAAGTCAAATACAAAATTATGCAATCCATAATCATAATACGATAAACATTTCCCACAGATATTTCACCATTCAGATTCATTCATTTTACTCAGACTTCTAATTCACATAATTTGCATACCTTTCATACTTGAAAATTTAGTACAACCCAGACGTACCTGAGTAAGACACATGAGGTATGCATTTATTCAAATATCAGAATTTCTCCTCAAATCATTCAGAAACGTTATAGAATTCAGATAGGCCTTTAACAATACCGACGTCCCTAACGTGGTCTTACATGTTATTCAATATTGATGCCACTGTCCCAAACAGGGTCTTACATGAAACATATATGATGCCAGTGTCCTAGACATGGTCTTACATATAATTCTCAAATCAATGCCTATGTCCCGGACGAGGTCATACATGATATCGTTTTACCATTTCTCAATCAAAGGCAAATCAGAATTACTATATCAAGCTCTCAGGGCCGTCCAATACAGTTTATAATTCAAGCATGTATATCAAACATTAATATAATGCATATTTGTATATTGACTTACCTCGTACGGATTTAAACGGATTCGAGTCGACTATTCAACGACTTTGGACTTCCCTCGATCTAAGTTTGTTTTTCTTTGTTCTTTATTTAAATCAATAAAAATTCATCCATTCAATATTCCATTTCATTCAATTCAATCCATAAACACTCATTTAGGGCATTTTACATTTTAGCCCTCATATTTTCACATTTTGACACTTTGGTCCCTAATTCACAAAAACATCAAGTATGCACAATTTCATTACAAATTGGACTAGCCGAATCTTCATGGCTCTCATATATGCCCATATACACATTTATTTCACAATTTAATCCTCCCAAAATGTTATTTTCACAAATTAGCCCTTATGGCTTAAATTCATCAAAATCTCATGGCAAAACATGTTTATTCAACACCTATTCATCATAATTCATTTAATTTAACGACAAAGCTTCAATTATCAACAATGACACTATTTATAAACTTTATCAAAAATAGAAATTGAGACATGGGCATGGAAGAATACGAAGCAACGATTACAAAAACGTAGAAATCATAAAAAATGGACGAAAACTTATACCTTAATCAAGGATTTAACTTGTCGAAACCTAGGAAGCTTATTACCTTCTCTTTTTCTTTTATTCGGTTGAAGAACATGCATGAAATACTTAATTTCATGCTTTTAATTCATTAAAACATTATTAATAATTCAATTCCTATTTTACCCTTTATTCATAAACACATAAAACATATTTTATAAGGCCATAAATGTCCACCACCATTTAATAAGGTCTAATTACCTCATAAGGCCACCATTATGAAAAAGCCATTTCAATAGAACACTTGAACATTTAGCGTACTAATTTTATCACATATACAATTCAGTCCTTTTTCACAATTAAGCACAGAGACAGACAAATTAATTCGCAGAAATTTCACAGATGTAGATTCATATAGCACAGACACAGAAAATAATATCAAAACATTTTTTAGACTCGAATATGTGGTTTCGAAACCACTTTTTTGACTAGGGTCCAAACTGGGCTATTACAAAAAGAGCATGTGAAAGTAAAGTAAGTTGGTGTATTGAAGGTAAAAATTTCGAAGGTTCGATTTACGCTGAGTCTAGGGTTTTAAGCCAAAAAATTATCTTTTACCTACCCCTAGCGTATCCACGTTACAACCTGAATAAAGACCTATTGATTCAAGTTTCTATGCTACCTACATTAGTGGAGAGAAATTGCGATGATGAACATATGAAGACATAAGTTAAACTTAATGGTTGCAGCTTTGTCTTGAATAAGGGAATAAAAATAAAATTAGTAAGGGTTAACATGCCTTTTTTAAGAAAGCATTTAGTCTAATTTTGCTATTGTAATAATTGTTGAATTTAATTTGAACGATATATATACTTAAGTAGCATAACTATCAAATTTCTTGTTTTTGAGCGTGAGTATATCAAATTCGTAATTGTGGGAAAAATGTTATTCTGAAGGAGTTTTTCAAAGGTGTTTTTGAGAATTTTTTTTCAAAATTTGGGCATTACTCAGGACAAGCAATGAATTAAGTTTGGGGGTGTGGAAAGACAAAAATTTATATACTTTTTCATACCTTTTTTTTACTTAAATTCATGCAAATCTGATTAAATTCTTGTCAAAAAATAATTAATTTTTATAAAATAATTAAATTATGCTTAAAATATGAACATGATGAATTTTAATTAATTTTATAGTTAATTTTGATTAATTTTGGTTATTTTTGACAGAATTGCACAAAAGAAGAAAAATGGAGTATCAATTTGGAGTATCAAGGCGAATTAATTTTCAGCCTAAGAGGGTCCAAAAATATGTGTATTAATTCATAATATAATTAATTTTAATTTATACTCAATTAATTTGGGTTAATAAATTATTATCACTTAAATTATAAAAAAAAAGGGGTCCAGTTGAACCGAACTGGCCACAAATTCGATAGCCCAAAACCATCCAAGTGCTGACCCAATTCAGATCATTAGCTGAATAATTGAGCTGTGAAAAATCCCTTGAAGACTTGTCAAAGTTGCTCCACTAATTGTGGCTTTATGGATTTGCCCCAAGCCTAAAATAGCAAAGTTGAAACTCTTAACTTTGCCATGTGTGTGGTCGGCCAAGGGAGGTCTCTTAGGCTGATTATTTTTTATATTTTTAGCTGCCACATTAAGCTATAAAAGCCACCCTTGGCTGATCATTCAAGGCATCACTCACTCCCTCATTCTCTCATTCACTCCTTTTCTCTCCATTCTCTCTTTTCTCCAAAAATTCCCTTGCTCTTGTGCCAATTTCTCCTCTTGGGAAAGAGGTTCTCATTAGCCATTAAGAGCAGCAATTGGGTGCTCAAAAGCCACCTTGATAGTCGAGGACAATGGAAGAACAAAGAACACAGCATGCTAGACAAGCCACGGAGAAACACCATATTTGATTCTTATTCCCTATCGTTTTAATTTTCGTTGTTGTTTTGACAAACATGTTTATGAATATTTATGTTGTTGAAATGGTTAATTTAATTAATTTAGGTTTAATTTAATTCGTGTTAGATTGATTGCATTTCGTCTACTTAAATTGTTAAAATTGTGTTTATGATGTTATAGGCCTTAGTAAATTGCTTGATTAAGTAAAATCCTGCCTAAGTTATTCTTGCATTATAATTTTTAGATAACTAATGAATTCATTATTTAAACGAATTCAAATTGTAATTAATGGACACAGTACTTAATCGGTGCATGTTTATTCTTCTAAGGTAGCTGAAGATTAAATTAGCATTGTATTTGGCGATACATATGCCTTGCATAACTTGCAACATTATTGTGATTAAATTGTTTCAAGGTAAGGGAATCTTGTTACCTCACATAGTCTTTTATATGCTTATTAGATTAATTAATCGTTCGAATTGGCATAGGAATATACAAGAGATTATTTAGTTCAATAAGTATGTATGTGCAATAACATGTTTGCTTATTGCAATATGTATTATCGATTGAATTGGCATAGGGATATGTCAAGAGATGGATGGATTTTTGGTAGGTAAATATGTTCATAAGTTAGCAAATTACTAGGTTGCCATGAAATTATTCGTAGCAGCATGAACATAAGTTACTAATTCTAAGTTAAGAAGTGAAATTGATCTAACACAATTAAGCCATATTGATTAAATTCATATTTTGAAATTGTGCAATAGAACTTTTATTTTTATTTTCTTTAATTTATTTATTTTACTTAGTCCTAAACTATAGTTTTTAATACTCTTTTCAACAAATTATTTTTACCTCACCAAAGTTTTTTAAATTGCTTTCATAAATAATTCTTTTCACAGTCTCTATGGGTACGATAACTTGACATTTACTTGTCACTTATTACTTGTTGTGATTGTGTACACTTGCACATTTTCGTCGTTTCATTAGCTTAAAAATATGTGAAAAAGGGTTGTGATGCATATCTTGCTTCTGTAATGGATACAAAAGTGTCCGAATCGAAGATTGAATCGATACCAGTTGTTTGTGAATATCTGGATGTGTTTTCAGAAGAGTTACTTGGGTTGCCACCGATCAGAGAAGTTGAGTTTGCTATTGAATTAGTACCTGGAACCTCACTGATATCAATAGCTCTATACAGAATGGCTCCTACAGAGTTGAAAGAGTTTAAAGTTCAATTGTAAGAGTTAATAGATAGAGGTTTTGCACGACCTAGTTTTTCACCTGGGGGTGCACTAATTCTATTTGTAAAGATGAGAGACGGATCAATGAGATTGTGTATCGACTATCGTGAGCTTAACAAGGTTACAATTAAGAATATGTATCCTTTGCCTAGAATTGATGATTTGTTCGATTAGTTGAAAGGAGCAACAATATTTTCAAAGATTGATCTGAGATTTGGTTATTATCAGTTGCGAGTTAAAGATTCGAATGTATTGAAAAATGCATTCAAAACCAAGTACGAACATTATGAATTTCTTATTATGCCATTCGGATTAACTAACGCTCCTATAGTATTTATGGATTTGATGAATCGAATCTTTAGACTGTATTTGGACAGATTTGTTATTGTATTTATTGATGACATTCTGATCTATTCTTGAGACGAATCTGAACATGCCGAGTATTTAAGGATTGTATTAAAAACATCGAGAGAGAAACAACTATTTACTAAATTCAGCAAATGCGAATTTTGGCTCTGAGAGGTTGGATTTTTGGGCATATTGTTTCGGGGAAGGCACCCAAGTTGATCCGAGTAAGATTTTAGCCTTTGTTGACTAGAAACCACCAAGAAACATATGTGAGGTTATAAGTTTTCTTGGGTTAGCTAGCTACTATCAGCTTTTGTAAAAGGGTTCTCGATGATTGCTACACTGATGACCCGATTATTATAGAAAGATGTGAAGTTTGGGTGGTCTGAGAAATGCTAATAGAGTTTTGATCAGTTGAAATTGATGTTAATCGAAGCACCAGTTCTAGTTCAGCCTGAGTCAGGTAAAGAGTTTGTAATTTTCAATGATGCATCATTAAACGGTTTGGGATGTGTTCTAATGCAAGAAGGCAAAGTGATGGCTTATGCTTCTAGACAGTCAAAGTCGCATGAAAAGAATTATCCGACACACAACTTATAGTTGGCTGCTATTGTTTTCGCATTGAAAATTTGGCGACATCATTTATTTGGTGAGAAGTGCCACATATTTATCGACCACAAGAGCTTAAAGTATTTAATGTCTTAGAAAGATTTAAATTGGCACAATGAAGATGGCTCGAGTTATTGAAAGATTATGAGTTAGTTATTGATTATCATTTGGGGAAGCGAATGTAGTTTCAGATACTTTGAGTAGAAAATCTTTGTTTGCTTTGCGGGCGATGAACACACAATTGACCTTATTTGATAATGGTTTGATATTTGCTGAGTTGAAAGCTAAACCAATGTTTCTCCAGCAAACCTATGAATCTCAGAAATGTGACAATGAATTGCAATCTAAAAGATTACAATGCGAGTCGACTACTGATTCAGAGTATCAGATTGGATCTGATAATTGTTTGTTGTTCCGAGGCAAAATTTGTGTATCAAGATATCGAGGGATTATACAAAAAATTTTGTAAGAAGCTCACAGTGGTAGCTTGTTTGTTCATCTAGGGAGTAACAAGATGTGCAATGATTTGAAATAGTCAAATTGGTGGTCAGGTATGAAATGTGATATTTCTTACTTTATGTCCAAATGTCTAATTTGTCAGCAAGTTAAAACTGAACATCAAGTGCCTTCAGGATTGTTACAGCCAGTGATGATACCTAAGTGAAAATGGGATAGAATTACGATGGATTTCGTATCAGGATTACCCTTATCTCTAAAAAAGAATGATACTATTTGGGATGTTGTTGATCGACTGATGAAATCTACACATTTCATTCTAGTACGTACAGACTTTTCACTTGATATATTAGCTGAATTCTACATCTCTAAGATTGTCAGATTGCACAAGGTGCCAGTTTCTATTATTTCAGATAGAGATCCGAGGTTTACATCACGATTTTGGAAGAGCTTGCAAGAAGCTTTGGGTACGCGATTGCACTTTAGTATTGCATTTCATCCTCAAATAGATGGTCAGTCTGAGAGAGTGATTCAGATTCTCAAAGATATACTTTGTTGCTGTGTTTCAGAGTTTGAAGGCAACTGGGAAAAATATTTACCATTGGTTGAGTTTGTGTATAATAATGCTTACCAAACGAGCATAAAGATGGCACCGTATGAAGCTCTATATGGTCGTAAATGTCGAACTCCATCGTATTGGACCAAGCATAGTGAGAAAAAGATTTACGAGATTGATTTGATCAGAGAGACTGAAGAAAAAGTTAAAGTAATTCGTGACAGTTTAAAAGCAGCTTCAGATCGACAAAAATCGTAAGTAGATTTGAAACGTAAAAAGATTGAATTTCAGATTGGCGATAAAGTGTTTCTAAAAGTATCATCATGGAAGAAGATTGTTCGATTCAGTAGCAAAAGAAAATTAAGTCCGCATTTTATTGGGCCATATGAGATTATTGAGAGGATAGGGCCAGTAGCATATCGACTAGTGCTACTATTTGAACTTAAAAAGATTCATAACGTCTTTCATGTGTTTATGCTGCAACGGTACAGATCAGACCCTTTGCATATAATATCTCCTTCAGAGGTTGAGATTCAACTTGATATGCCATATAATGAAGAACCGATCAAAATCTTAGCTCAAGAGATTAAAGAGTTGAGAAATAAAAGAATAGCATTAGTAAATGTTCTTTGGCAATGTCATGGCATCAATAAGGCTACGGGGGGGAATTGAGGAAACTATGAGAAAGTAATACCCTAACCTATTTTCTGGTAAGATTTTCGGGGACGAAAATCCCTAAAGGGGGAGAGTTCACTACAGCAAAATAGGTTTTTAGCGGCATTTTTTTGGGGCCTATTGCGATGGTTATAAGAGCCGCTAAAACTATTTGCAGCCCTTTTACAAGTGCCACAAAAAATGCTCCTATAGACAATGCCATTAAAATTTGTGGCATTTATATGAAAATACGCCGCTATAGAACATGACCTTTAGCGATGCTTTTCCCACAAACGTCGCTATAAAACATGACCTTTAGTGTGCTTTTCCACAAATTCCGCTATAAAACGCCACTATAGAACGTAAGCTTTAGTGGTGCTTTTATTGAAAACGTAGCTTAAGGTCATGTTCTTTAGCGGCGTTTTGATAAAAGTATGGCTAAAAGTATTTTTCTTGAGTGGTGTGTAACGCCCTGAATTTGGGCCTAGAAGTATTGGGGCTTGGGCATGGGAATAGTTAGGAGACTACACATAAATATTTAGTTGTGCAAGAAAGTGACACAAGTGCATGCTTGCTTCAGGGATAGAGTTGGAAAAGGGTGTTGGCCGAATGTAGGGAGGGTGAAAGTTGCATAATCAGGTAGGGGTGTTGTAGTAGTTTAGTTTCGTCAGTTGGATAGTAGTAAGCCGATAGTCCCTTTTTGTCATCTTCTAGTTTTATTTTGTGGTGAGCTTTGTTGCCAAATTCTTTTCTTTAGGCTCAGGATTAAGTGCCTTAGACTGTGTGGTGTGTCTTCTCTAGGTAACTTCCAAAGAACCGAAACCCAACTCTTAAACTTGTCTTCTTTTGCCTTTTTACCAAAACTTGAAACACGAGTGCCGATTTCCCTTTCTTCTATCTCTTCAAGCTGAACCCTTATCCTTTGCTCAAGTCCCTAGCCACTCATCCTTCTTTCATTCTTGTTGTCAAACTCTGCATCTCCCTGTCCTTGATCATAATCCCTTCTCGATTTATTCTCACAACTCCTCCCTCTTGAGCCGAATTTCACCTTGCTTTTCTCCCTACAAGTTTCTTTCGGTCAAAGTCTTGTCCTCTGCTCTCGGTCAAAATCTTTGTAGTGGTTGGATCTCTAAGTACTTCATCTCTTACGATTCTTAAATTGATTTCTCCTTCCGGGGCCGAATACATAGTGCAACACCCAGGGTAGGTACTCTTTTCCGTTATTCATTCTCTTGTGGATGTTGGTAAAGCCGAAACTCTTTTTCTCTCATGTCTTCCGGTTTGATCTTTTATATATCAGCTTCTCTTGGATTCAGGATTTGTGAAAGGTGATTCGACAGTGGTTAAGGGAAGCAATCGGCACATAGTGACTAGGTTCGACAGAGGTAAGTGAAGATAGGTGGTCACTAGTGGCCGAATAGGTAAGGGTTAAGTAGCGTTTGTTTCTATTGGTTTGGAGTTAATATTGTGGTTGGATTATTGTAGGTTGATCATCGGTGGGAGTGCTTTACCTAGTTCATAACAGGTGTGTAACTACACCATCTGTAGCATAGTTCGGCAAAAGTCGAAATGCTGGGAAACCGGCATATCGACGCCCATTAGCGTGCGAATGCTATTGGGCCAGTCTGAACCCGTCAAAAATGGGGTTTTAGTCCATGGAGACCTTTTGGTGTGAATATCCACACTTAGGTGTGTTGGGCTCGGATGGGCCAAAACGGGCCCAATGGGTCTATGGGCCTGTTAGTAAAATTACTGGTAAGTGGTGGTAAAATGGATGAAATGGTAAAATTTGGATTTCTGAGCATGAAATTTGACGTAGCGGGCCATTCTGGTGGTGGGCCCACATGGGGCCGATAGGGGGCTTTAGAGCCAAAGACTACATTTGACCTTGTTAATGAATCCAGGTTGTTACATATGTTGTGAAATCTATTAAGACATTGAATCTGAATAAAAGGCCTGAAAAACCCTTAAATGATAAAATTACAATTTTACCCTCAGTTTCTAGAAATGACTATTATACCCTTGTTAGTGACTATGCATGCTAAACTCTGAATTTATTGTTCTGTAAGCACGTGGTATATGTGTAGGTTCTGTTCTGTATATCTGCATGGGGATGGGATTATGATTACGAAGGAAGTTCTGTTATGGTGGCTATGCCACATATTCTGTTAGTAGGGGCTTAGCCACTCATTCTTTTTCTGGTGGCCCTGCCACATTATTCTGTTATTAGCAACTTTGCTGCACATTGGTGTGTGGGCTGGGTGGGTCGAGTTAATCCCCACATGGTGTGTTGGTTGGTACGGGTGGTGTGATGGCTGGTTGGGTAGGTTTTACATATTGTAAGCATGATTCCGTATCTGTTATAGGCTTAGGCCTGATCTGTTCTGTTTGGGGCTTTGGCCCATTCTGTACCATTAGGAAGTTACACACTGAGTTTTCGCAAGCTCACTCTGTTTTCTTAATCTGTGCAGGTAACCTCTAGACCTGGTGGATTTAGACCCGTGATGGACTCGAGGTGGCCACATGATTTTACATGTTTTCTGCACCAATTGGACTTCCGCTGTTTTCATTTTATTCTCGTTTTCTATCTTTCTGGTTTTAATTGTGTAATAAGGCCATTACGGGGTTTTTAACTTTTATTTGGTTTACTTATTTATCTTGAACGGCATTGCATGTAACCGATTAAATAAACACACTGGGCTTTTAAAATTTAATAACAAATGTTTTTAAAGAAAAAATACAACTACGATCTATCTTGTCCAAAACAATTCGGTGACTCAACCCTCATCACAATTTTCAAAACTAAAGGAAAGAGTGTTTTAACTGATTCTAAAGGAGTTTTTTTAAAACTAAACGTTTGGTGATAAACAAGATTTTATCTTTTTTGAAAAGTGTTTTACGGGTTTTTCCTAGTTTAAGTCAAGTGACCCTCTAGATCTGGACATAAGTCTAGGCCGAGTTTGGGGTGTTACATTTAATGGTATCAGAGCTATGTTGCAACAACTCGGCTGTGGATGGGTTTGAATATTTTTGAAAAAGTGTAAATGTGACTTTCTTCAAAGTATTTTATTTTAGCAAACTCTTTCTTCTTTTTCGATCTATCAAAAGGTTTCTCTAAAATGTGGTACATCGAGTCTCCGGCCAAAATCTATAAGTTTTTGAATCATTTTGAAATATTCTGTTATATATGAAATGATTGAGATACTACTTTAGTTAGTACTAAGACTCTGTAGTTAGGACAAACTGAAACTGTAGAACTTTAAAACTGTAGATAGATCTGGATTTGCGAAAACAAGCCCTAAATATTTCTAATTTCCACATAAGAGATCTGTAATAAATATTGAACAATAACTAAGGCATAAAATTTTTTAAATCAGATAAAGCGATATGAGTACGAGAGCTGCACATGGACGAGGACGTGGTAGAGGCCGGGGAAGTGCACAAGTAGGATCTTCTAAATCAGGGCACGTGCCCACTGCGAAGGCACCAGTGCCGCCAGCGACAGTGACTGGGTCTGATGACCGGGGAGTTAGGGATAATGCTCTATCCCAGGCAATGCTTCGTGTGTTGGAAAGGGTTGCCAGAGCAAATACTAAAATAGTAAACCGCGGGTCAATTTCTAAGCATCTTCGAGCAAATAGAGCGGAAATATTCAGAGGCATTTCTAGTATGGCTCCGAGTGTGGTCGAATACTAGTTGGAGGCCACTGAATGAATTATGGATGACCTGGACTACTCAGTAGAGCAGAAGTTAAAAGGAGCAGTATCTTTATAGCGGGATGAGGCCTACCAGTGGTGGCTCACTGTGAAAGAGGGTACCGTAGCTGATCGGATAACGTGGGATTTCTTTAAAACAGCTTTCCAGGGAAAGTATGTTGGGGCGAGTTATGTGGACACCTAAAGGAAGGAATTTTTAAACTAGTTCAAGGAAATAAGTCCGTAACAGAGTACGAATTTGAGGTTAAGCCATTACGCACGTGGTATTGTGGCTACTGAATATGAGCGCAGTGTGCGGTTCGAGGATAGGCTGAGAGATGAGTTAAGGGTATTGATCGCTCCACAGAGAGAGCACGACTTTGCTGCCTTAGTGGAGAAGGATAAAATAGCTGAGGATGTTAAGCACTTAGAACGGCAATGTTGGGAAAAAGAAAGAAACAGATTCAGGAAAGAGGCAGGTTCGTCTGGGAAGCCTGTTAAGAGGACCAGGGTCATAGAACCAGTTAGAGTAGCAATAGCTGATGTCGTAAGGGCTCGGGTTTGTATTGAGTGTGGGAGGTCACATCCGGGCTAGTGTAGGAGGAGCAAGGGTGCGTGTTTCCGATGTGGGGCTATGGATCATCAGGTGAAAGATTGCCCTCAGAGGCTAGTTCAGGTGCAGCCTGCAGAGGGAAGAGTCGCTCACCCTGTGAGGGGTGGACTGCCGCCTAGGGGCCGTGGTTAGGGTCCCGGTGGTAATGGTTTTGGAAGGGGTCGTGGGGCACTAGGCAGAGGTTCTGGGAATGTTAAGGCTCGATAGCCAGCATTAGTTTACACTGCTCGTAGACGTGAGGAGGGTGATGTATCGGACGTCATTATTGGTATGTTTCTTATTCATAGCATGCCTTATATTGCTTTGATTGATTTTGGTTCTACGCATTCTTATGTGGCTTGTGATGTATCTGGGAAGTTGGGTATGCAATCTGAGAACACTGTGAGTGAGCTATCTGTAGTTAGTCTGTTGGGTAACTCGGTTAAAGTAGACAAACTTTTTAGAGATGTACCTCTAGAAAATCAAGGTAAAGTCTTTTCTACAAAATTGATGGAATTACCTGTTTGAGAATTTGATCTCATTTTAGGGATGGACTTGCTCATTAAACATCAAGTAAACGTGGACTGCGCTGCGAAGCGGTTTGTACTGAGGACTTTGGAAGGTGAGGAGGTAGCTGTAATAGGGAAACGAAGGGATTATCTGACAAATGTTATTTCGGCATTAAGAGCCGAACAATTGATTCGTAAAGGTTGCGAAAAGTTTCTGGCTTATGTAAGCGATTCTGAATCTAACAGTCCTTCGGTGGGAGAAGTAAGGACTGTTAAGGAATTTGTGGATGTTTTTCCAGATGAGTGACTAGGCTTGCCTCCGAACTGTCAAGTCGAATTCAGTATTGATCTGTTGTTGGGAACAGCTCCTATATCTATCGCCCCTTACAGGATGGCACCCAAGGAATTAGTTGAGTTGAAAGCACAGATCTAAGAACTTCTGGATCGAGGTTTTATTCGACCAAGTGTGTCTCCTTGGGGAGCACCAGTACTTTTTGTTAAAAAGAAAGATGGAACGATGCGTATGTGCATAGATTACTGTCAGTTGGATAAACTGACTATCAAGAATAAGTATCCTCCACCAAGGATTGATGATCTGTTTGATCAGCTTAAGGGTGCTTCGGTATTCTCCAAAATTGATCTCCGGTCTAGTTATCATCAATAAGGGTTAAGGAAGAGGACATCTATAAGACCACATTTAGGACGAGGTACAGGCACTATGAGTTTTTAGTGATGCCGTTTGGTTTGACGAATGCACCGGCGGCCTTTATGGATCTCATGAATTGGGTTTTTCAACCTCATTTGGATCAGTGTGTGGTTGTCTTCATAGATGACATTCTAATATATTTAAAATCTGAGGAGGATCACGATAAGCATCTTCATATAGTTCTACAAATTCTAAGGGAAAAGCAACTCTACGCCAAATTCAGTAGGTGTGAATTTTGGCTTCGAGAATTAACATTCTTGGGTCATGTCATTTCTGCCGAGGGAATTAGAGTAGACCCCCGAAAGATAGAAGCGGTGTTGGAGTGGAAACCGCCAAAGATGGTGTCTGAGATTCTGAGTTTTCTGGGTTTGGCAGGGTATTACAGAAGGTTCGTGGAAGGGTTTTTTGTCATAGCTGCACCGTTGACGAAGTTGCTACGAAAAGGAACACCGTTTGTTTGGTTTGATAAGCAACAAGAGAGTTTTGAGAAATTGAAAAGAATGTTAACGGAGGCACCTGTGTTAATTCAGCCAGAGTCTGGAAAGGAGTATACTGTGTATAGTGATGCATCGCATGTTGGGTTAGGTTGTGTGCTAATGCAAGTAGGGAAGGTGGTCGCGTATACTTCACGACAGCTTAGGCCACATGAGGTGAACTACCCTACACACTCTCTGGAGTTGGCAGCAGTCATGTTTGTGTTAAAGACTTGGAGGCATTATCCCTATGGGGAAACATGCACTATCTACACAGACCATAAGAGTCTCAAGTATCTTTTTACTCAGAAGGAGTTGAACCTTAAGAAATGAAGGTGGATCGAGTTACTCAAGGACTATGACTGGTCTATTGAGTATCACCCGGGGAAGGCTAACGTTGTAGCCGATGCTCTAAGCCACAGAGTTGTGTCTGATCTGAGAGTGTTGTTCGCTCGTCTTAGCCTATATGATGACGAAAGTCTGTTGGCAGAGCTTCAAGTGAGGCCGACTTGGACTGAGAAGATCAAGGAAAAGCAGTTGTTGGATGAATCGTTGGTTCCTCGCTTCCAGCAAGTAAGTAGTGGGGAGACTTCTGATTTTGAGTTGAATAAGAAAGGAGTTCTGTGTTTCCGAGGAAGAATTTGTATTCTGAAGGACTCTGATCTGAGGCAGTTGATTCCGGAAGAGGCTCATGGTAGCCCTTATGCCATGCATCCTGGCATTTTGGTCGTTTAGTAATTTAAAAGAATTAAAAAAGGAAAATGAATCAAAATTTACTCATCTTCTTCCTAAAGGCTGAATATAACATGGAGAAACCATGGCTAGGGTTTTTCAAGCTTCCAAGCTCAATTGTAAGTCTGTTCTAGCCTCGTTTTTAATGATTTTTACGTTTTTGAAATCCCGATAACATAATTTCTCTATTTCTACAATTTATTTGAGCTAGGGTTTGATTTCAAAAATTGACCCATGTTGAATAATTGTGCATTTTGATGAATTGTGGTAGATTATGCATGTTTATGGTTAAAGAAACGGTTTTTACCGAGTGATTTCTGATGAAAACGTCGGAAAGGACTAAATCGTAAAATTTATAAAATTGGTCACAAGTGTGAGTTTTAATGAGAATTGTAGGCTGCCATATTTATGAAATGGTTCAGTTAGGCCTAAAATGAAAATAAATTTATTAAAAATTTATTTCCGAGCTTTGGGGCAAAAGTGTAAATATGCAAAAGTTAAGGGGCAAAAATATAAATTTTGTAAAAAAATGTTTTAGGTCTGAAATGATTAGAACATTGATTAAATAAGTGAAATATGATGTTTTAGATCCCGAAAAACGAGATTTGGACCTACAACGGGAGAAAAACTAAAAATTGGGAAAGTTATTCAAAATGGTCGTATTGGTATCGAGGTAAGTTCATGTGTTTAATAAGCATTTAATTAAGCATGTTTGAATGCTAAATTGATATATTAGTTATAAATGTTTTAGTATTGATTTTTGAATATAATGATAATAATTGAGAAATGTTCGATAATGATTTGACAGTAAAAGTGAGAATTCGAATAAGTTTACATATAAGACCATAGTGGTAATGTGGCTTTGTATAAGATCAAGAAAGTATTGAATAGCATAATTTGAGGAAAGTAAGATAAATTGAGGATATGATGAGATTAAGAATGTAAGTATGTAAGTTGAGTAGTATTTTATTACTATGAAATTGTTGCTATTATTATTGAGTTATGTGACTGACCTTGAGAATTTTGAGCAAGTATGTTTTAGCTATGAATTGCCAAGACATTAATATTTCAAAGTCCATGTTTATAACATGGAAATTAAGGAAGAATTGACAGAAAAATACTATGGTTGACCTATAGCAACATAAGATAAGGATACCAAGTAAGACCATGCCAGGGCATGGAATTGGTGAATTTTACAAGGCAAGGAAATCGTTTAAGACCATGTTAAGACATGGCATTGATAAGTTACTGTAAGGCAAAGATCCCATGTAAGACCATGCCAAGGCATGGCATTGTTAAGTTTTACAAGGCAAGGAAATCATGTAAGACCATATCAGGACATGGCATTGATAAGTTACTATAAGTTAAAGATCCCATGTAAGACCATGCCAAGGCATGGCATTGGTAAGTTTTACAAGGCAAGGAAATCATGTAAAACCAGGTCAAGACATGGCATTGATAAGTTACTATAAGACAAAGATCCCATGTAAGACCATGCCAAGGTATGGCATTGGTGAGTATATAAGGCAAGGATCCCATGTAAGACCATGCCAAGGCATGGCATTGGTGAGTATATAAGGCAAGGATCCCATGTATGACCATGCCAAGGCATGTCATTGGTGAGTATATAAGGCAAGGATCCCATGTAAGACCATGCCAAGGCATGGCATTGGTGAGTACATAAGGCAAGGATACGACGTAAGACCATGTCAAGACATGGAAATGATAAATTTCAAAAGGAAAGGTACTTGAGTAATCTAAAGAGTAAGTCAAAGAGATGACAAGGTAAGATCACAAGGAAAGAGCATAGGTATGTACACAAGGCTTATTAATATTGAGGTTATAAGTTGATGATATTAAAAAGTATTTTAATGAGTATATTCAAGTATTAAGTAAGTGATAAGTTTTCAATTATACTTATGACGCTTTGTGACATGATTAGCAATATGCCTATATATTATGAGAGAGTATTAATGTGTTAAGTGAGATGTTGCAAGTATATATGCAAGCTATTAAGTAAGGTATTTTTTTAGCATTTCGAGCCTTTGGTAAGATTACCAATGAGTAAGATGGGAAAGTAAGAACTTAACATTATTTATGTAAATTATGAAAGCTTAACAATAAGCTAAATTCATTACTAATAAATATTATGTTACATGTGAACTTATTAAGCTTTATAAGCTTACCTCTTTCCTTTCCTCTGTTCTAGAGTTTTATCAAACAAGCTCGAGTTGGAGGTTGTCGGAGATCGCTTCACACATTCGACTATCAAGTTACCAATTGGGTATTTTCATTGAAACATTTTCAGTTATGGCATGTGTTGGGACTTGGCCATTTTGTGTGTATCTCCTTATGATATGGTTAAATAAGAACATGTGTTGATGTTATGTATGCCTAAATGAGGTTTAATGCAAAGAAATTATGAAACAGTAAAAGTTGGTTATGGAACAGTTTTGGGACAGCAGCAGTGACATGATTTTGAAAAATAAAAAAAAATTGTAGAATGGAATTGAATGGTGAATGAGATATAAAATTAAAGCTTATTGAGTCTGATCTCATAAGAAAGAAAAAAAGTAAGTAAAGGAAGTCTGTATTTTGAGATATTTCAACTCTTATGAGACTGGTTCAGAGTGACTTCGTAATCCCCTATTCCGATTTTAGAATTTCACTAAAAATTGTACAAAAATAATTATAATATATAATTTATATTTATAGATTCCTTAGTGAGTCTTTTCATTAGAAACAAACAGAAACATTATCTGAATTTTGTAAAATGAGATGATCGATTTTTAGTGAAGAGAGGTCAGGTCTGTTGGACTACGAAACAGGGGAACATTTAATGAATAAATTGTACTAATTGGCCAAGCGAAAAATTTTGAAAAAATTATGGTAAGAAGATATATTAGTCTAGTTTCAGGGAAAATTTACAAATTTAAATTTAAAGTTTCGTTGCTCGAGTTATAATTAATTTAGTGACTATTACATAGGTGGACAGTTTTATTATGAATAATGAAATAAATTGTTTTGATTTGTGTAAGTAATTGGAAAAATTTTAATGTTCCCGGTTTGATCCCGAACAATTTCAATCGCATGTTTTAGGGCCTCAAGGGCCCTTTTTAGGGATATATTGGATGAATGTGAGCGAATTAATTTTGAAAGTAAATTTTTATGGCCCGAATTAGTAAGATAAGTTTGGTAACACCTCGTGCTCAACTTTGACGATGATCTCGGGTATGGAGTGTTACAACTGTGGCCATGTGACCAAATTTGCATGCTGACATCATAAACAGAATACCCAAGTTTTTGTACAGGGGTAAGAACATAGGCGTGTTGAGGCCATGTGAAGGACATGGGCCAAGGACATGGGCGTGTGCTCGGCGGTGTGAAAACCCTTGTATGTTCGAAATGAAAAATAAATTCACAATAATTCCACACGGGTTAGGGACATGGGTGTGTACGACCACACAGCCTGCCCACAGGAGCATGTCCCTGTCTCACAAGGGTGTGTGCCCTATTTTTAACCAAATTTTCCAAAAATTTTCTAAGTTCTCGGTTTGGTCGCAAACCACTCCCAAATTATGTTTTAGACCTCGTAAGCCTGTTTTAAGGATTGCATGACATATTATGAATAAGTTTTAAATTTGAACGAAATTTTATGGTTCAAATTTGAGTGGCTGGTTATGCTATTGTCCTGTAATGCCTCGTATCTGGTTCCGGTGTCAAACTTGGGTAAGGGGTGTTACATTTAGTGGTATCAGAGTGATAAACGATAAATTATACATGTTTTTACCTCATACTTAGCTTAATTTCTGCATGAATTATCATTTAATTTATGGAAATTGGTGCTCTTAATCCTTCTATTTCATGTTTTATACCCAGGTGAGCTTAAGGAAGAGAAAAGAGTAAGAAACGGGCCAAAAACAGAGAAAATGGGCCAAAGAATGAAAACAACATGGCCTGGAGATTCACCACACGACCGTGTCACACGGCCGTGCCATCCTAAATCTCGAACACGGCCCAACCCCGACTCACACGATGGTGCCATCATCAACAGACCCGGCCACGGCCTGAATCTCGATCCACACGGTCGTGGCACACGGGTGTATCCTTGTCGTGAGGAAGTGCAATTTCACTCAAAAAAGGCTACTTAGGGACTAAGAAAGGCACTCCAAAGCTCTATATAAAGACCCTAGGAGGCAACTACAAAGGTGTGCTTTTTCTCCCACAAAAGAGTGCCTTATTTCTGCCAACACAGAGAGTAGAAGGAAGAAATTACTCCAAGGGAAGCCGATTGATCCATCTCAGAAGCCGAATTCTGCCTCAAGACTAAAGATCTCCCTTCAAATTCCTACAGGGGTTTTTGGGTTCTTTATGTCGTGTTATTTATTTCTTCTGAGATGTTTTCCTTTATAAGTATGAATTAAATCCTCCAAATACTTGAGAGGGATGAAACCTAAGACAGATCTTGTTATTATTTTCTCTTGAATTACATGATAAATATTTGATTTGTTCTTAATTGTGTTTTTAACCCTTAAATTGATATTTTCGGGATATTGATTTAAGTCGAATGTGCTTATGTGGAGGAGCAAAAGTCCCTGCATAGGAGTAGATCCAACACAATTAAGCAGAGTTGCATGCAACCCTAGACATAGGGCGACATAAATCTGCTGGATTAGGGTCAAACCTAATAAGGGAATCCATAGATCGAGTTAATGCAAGACTAGGGGTTTTAACTAGAAAGAGATTTCAGTTAATCAACCTAGGATTAGTTGTTCTTATCCTCGACGGAGGTATTAACATAAATTAGGGATTTTTATGAATCAAGTCAAGTGAATAAATCATCTAGTTCAAGAGTTGATAACAAGTGAAGTCTAGGTGGAATCTCCCTTGAGTATTATCCAAATCAATCAATTTTTCCTAAGAGTTTTCCCTAATTTACTTTTTGTGCATTCTTAGTTAGTTTTAGAATTAGTTTAGTTTAATAAAAACTCATTTTATTCTCAGGTTAAATAATAGAAAGAAAGTTAGTACTAGTACTTTTGGTTCCCTTGGGTATGATATCTCGGTCTTGCCACTAAACTATACTACTATTTGATAGGGACGCTTGCCTTAAAATCGTGATAATAGTTAGTTTTTGGTGTGATCATTATTATAAATTTTATTACTTCATATCATGAATAACTAAAATATTAGGAACACTCTATTTTTATTACTTCAGCCATATTTATTTTTATTTATTTTCAGCTTATTTTTATTTTTATTTTTATGAAATTTTCTTTTCCTCTATGTATCTCTAGTTTATGACTAGAAGAAACCCAGCAAGAGCATTGCTTTTTGACGAAGATTTAGAAGCTACAGTTCATAGAAATCGTAGAGAAATTAGACGAAGCCTTCATTATCCGGAACAAGGACAAGAACAAGAGCCAAAACCTACGGAAGAGATGGAAGCAAATTAGGACAATCTACTACCTCCTGCGATAGCCGCAGAACCGGTGAACCAAAATGATGCTCCTCGTACTATGTATGATTATGCTAAACCTAATTTGGCTGGTAGTCAATCTAGTATTATTAGACCCGCTATTGCTGCAAATAATTTTGAATTAAAGCCTAACAGTATTCAGATGATTCAGCAATTTGTGCAGTTTGATGGTTTACAGGATGAGTATCCCAATTCACATTTAGCTAATTTTTTTGGAATTCTGTGATACCTTTAAAATCAATGGTGTTTCTGATGATGCCATTCGTCTCCGACTATTTCCTTTTTTCTTTAAGGAATAAAGCTAAACAATGGTTAAATTCTCTACCACGAGGCTCAATCACTACATGGGAACAGATGACCGAAAAATTTTTACTTAAGAATTTTCCTCCAGTTAAAACAGCTAAATTACGGAATGATATCTTCTCTTTTGTGCAGATGGATTTGGAGACACTTTATGATGCCTGGGAGAGATACAAAGATCTTTTGAGAAGGTGCCCTCACCATGGGTTGCCTTTGTTGTTACAAGTTCAAACCTTTCACAATGGTTTGAACCCTTCAACATGGCAAATGATCGATGCAGTCGCCGGAGGAACAATCAACAATAAAACACCCAAAGCAGCCTATGATTTTATAGAAGAGATGTCACTAAATAATTATTCGTGGCAAGTCATGAGGACAAAACTGACAAAAGCTGCAGGAGTTTTTAACATTGATGCTGTCACCATGCTTTCGAATCAGGTAGAACTTTTAAGTAAAAAGATTGATAATTTTGTTGGTTCCACACAAGCACATCCAGTGATGCAGCGTACGCAATTCAGGGAAACATGTACAATCCAGATTATTCGTCTTATGGACATGGCATGGAAACTGATCAAGCCAACTATATGGGTAACAATTCTAGATCTCAAAATAACCCTTATAGGTAGGACAAGGAAATCAAAGACAACCACCTCCTCTGGGATTTTAACAGCCACCTCCACAACAAGAGAAAAAGCTGAACCTTGAAGAGATGTTTACCAAATTTATGGCCGCATTAGAAACCTGTTTCCAAAACACCGAAATGGCACTAAAGAACCAACAAGCATCCATTCAAAGGCTCAAAAATCAAGTTGGTCAACTCGTAAAGATGATATCTGATGGACCACAAGGTAGTTTGTCGAGTAATACTGAACCAAATCCTAGAGAACATGTAAAAGCAATTACTCTACGAGATGGGAAAGTACTCGCTGAACCATAAAAGAAGCCTATTCAGGAATCTAAAAAGGACAAGGTAGAGGAAAAAGAACCTAAGGAAAGCACTCATCCAGCATTTAAAGAATATAAGCCACCTATACCATATCCAGTAAAGTTAAAGAAAGACCGCACGGATGCTCAATTCAGTAAATTTCTTAACCTTTTTAAACAGCTACATATTAACTTACCTTTTGTTGAAGCAATTTCGCAGATGCCAAAGTATGCAAAATTTTTAAAGGAGCTTCTCACAAATAAAAGGAAATTGGAAGAACTAGCCACAGTGGAATCAACGAAGAATGCTCAGCTATTCTCCAAAATAAACTGCCAGCCAAACTGAAAGATCCAGGGAGTTTTACTATTCCTTGCATACTTCGTAGTTTAATCATTGAAAAAGCCCTAGGTAATCTAGGAGCTAGTATTAACCTAATGTCCTACAAAATGTTCAAGCAATTAGGTTTAGGGGAACCAAAACCTACTAGGATGAGTATTCAATTAGCTAATAGATCTGTTAAATATCCTAGGGGAATCATTGAAGATGTGTTAGTAAAAGTAGATAAATTCCTATTCCCTATTGATTTTGTTGTGCTTGACATGGATAAAGATATTGAGGTACCTTTAATTTTGGGACGCCCATTCTTAGCCACTGTTAGAGTTGTTATTGATGTAGGGGATGCTAAATTAGTACTTAAGGTTGGTGAAGAAGAAGTTGTCTTTAAAATTTCTGATGCTATGCGATTTTCTAGAGAACAAGATGATTCATGTTATTTCATTGATGTTATTGATTATTTTGTGCAAGACAATTTACAGGAAATCACTCTTGAAGACACGTTGGAACTGTATCTTGTTCAAGGTGGGGAGGAAGATGAAGCCACCACTAAAGTAAAAGAAGTAATGAAGGAGTTGAACTCTCATGAACTTGTCATGAGGCACATAAGTTATGAAGGTATTAAGTTAAAAGACGAACTGAAACAAAAACCCTTGATTGATGAACCTCCTAAATTAGAGCTAAAACAATTGCCTGACCACTTAGAATATGCATTTTTTGGGAGATGATTTTACATTATCAGTGATTATCGCATCAGATTTGAGCACCGAAGAAAAAGAGGAATTACTTCAAGTGTTAACAGAACACAAAAAAGCTATACCTTGGAAGATTTCTGATATCAAAGGAATTAGCCCTTCTTTTTGTACCCACAAAATTTTAATGGAAGATGAATACAAGCCATCAGTACAAACTTAGAGACGATTGAATCCCAGCATGAAGGAAGTCGTAAAAGCTGAGGTAATTAAACTTCTAGACGCAGGCATTATTTATCCTATTTTTGACAATTCTTGCGTAAGTCCTGTGTCGGTTATTCCTAAGAAAGGAGGCATGACTGTCGTGTCTAATAACAAAGAGGAATTAATTCCTGCAAGAATAGTCACGGGATGGAGAGTCTTATTGATTATAGGAAGCTAAATGACGCAACTAGGAAAGACCATTTTCCCTTACTTTTATAGATCAGATGTTGGAAAGACTATCAGGACACATGTATTACTGTTTCTTGGATGGCCTCTCTAGTTACTTCCAAATCCCGATAGCTCCTGAAGATCAGGAAAAGACAACATTCACATGTCCATACGGTACGTGTGCTTATCGTAGAATGCCTTTTGGATTATGTAATGCTCTTGCTACTTTTCAGCGACGCATGATAGCTATCTTTGACGAACTCGTGGAGGACATCATGGAGGTATTTATGGATGACTTTTTGATTTTCGGTAACTCCTTCCAACTTTGTCTTAATTATTTAAAGCGTGTTTTAATAAGATGTGAAGAGACAAATCTTGTGCTTAATTGGGAAAATGTCACTTTATGGTTCAAGAAGGTATTGTATTAGGACATAAAATTTCTAGTAAAAGGATAGATGTAGATAAAGCAAAAATTGAAACTATTGAAAAATTACCTCCCCCTAATTCAGTTAAGGCCATAAGAAGCTTTTTAGGACATGATGGTTTTTATCGAAGATTTATTAAAGACTTTTCTAAAATAGCTAAGCCTTTAACAAAATTACTAGAAAAAGATGTGCTTTTCAACTTTAACCAGGAATGTTTAGAGTCTTTTAACAATCTCAAAGAAAAGTTAGTTAATTCCCCGATTGTGATTTCACCTGATTGGAATCTACCTTTTGAACTAATGTGTGATGATAGTGATTTTGCAGTAGGGGCAGTTTTGGGACAACGTAAAGACATGCATTTTCGACCGATTTATTAAGCTAGCAAAACTTTGACGGCCGCACAAGCAAACTATACTACCACGGAAAAAGAATTGCTAGCTATTATTTTTGTATTTGATAAATTCAGATCATATTTAATATTGTCGAAAGTCATTGTTTACACTGATCATTCCACTCTTCGTTACCTTTTAACTAAAACTAATGCAAAACCTCGATTAATAAGATGGATTCTATTATACAGGAATTCGACTTAGAGATAAAAGACAAGAAAGGAGCTGAAAATTTAGCAGCAAATCACCTTTCAAGGTTGGAAAATCCACACCCAAAAGACCTCGTTAAAATAAACGACTTATTCCCTAAAGAGCAAATCCTAGCCTTAACAGGAGCTGCAGTTCTTTGGTTTACTTATTTTGCAAATTATTTAACAGCTAACATAACCCCAAAAGGGTTGACCCATCAGTAAAAGAAGCGATTCTTTGCTGATGTGAAAAACTACTTTTGGGAAGATCCTTTCCTTTTTTGTATTTGTGCAGATCAAGTCATTCGAAGATGCGTTACTAAGATAGAAGCATATAAAATTCTAGATCATTGCTATTCGGGACTAATAGGAGGACACCACAGTGGAGCTAGAACTGCTCACAAAGTACTCAAATTAGGTTTTTACTAGCCCACCCTTTTCAAAGATGCCAACAGGTATGTAACCTCTTGTGATAAATGCCAGAGAATAGGTAATATCTCTCACCATAATAAAATGCCTCAAAACTATATACTCTCATGTGAAATATTTGATGTATGGGGTATTGATTTCATGGGTCATTTCCCTACTTCGTTTGGGAATAAGTACATATTAGTAGCAGTAGATTACATATTAAAATGGGTGGAAGCCCAAGCCTTACCTACTAATGATGCTAGAATGGTAGTACATTTTCTTAAAAAACTTTTCTCTCGATTCAGAACACCTAGGATAATAATCAGTGATAGGGGTACTCAATTTTGTAATACCCAATTTGACAAAGTTTTGAAAAGATATAGAGTACACCATAGAACAGCTACCCCTTATCATCCAAAAACCAGTGGACAAGTTGAGGTAACAAATAGAGAATTAAAATGCATTCTTGAGAAAATAGTAGAATCAAATAAGAAAGATTGGTCAAAAAAGTAGATGATGCTTTATGGGCTTATAGAACTACATTCAAAACTCCCATAGGAATATCCCCTTATAGACTCGTCTACGGAAAAAGTTGTCATTTGCCATTTGAACTTGAACATAAAGCATTTTGGGCTATTAAATTTTTAAATCTTGATTTTAAGCTTGCAGGTGAGAAACGTCTAGTGCAACTAAATGAGCTAGATGAATGGCACTGCAATGCCTACGAAAACTCATGATTATATAAGGAAGCAACAAAGCGATGCCATGACAATCGTTTGAGACAACCTAAGCAGTTCAAAACCGGTGATCTTGTCTTGCTATACAACTCAAGGCTTAAACTATTCCCTGGAAAACTCAAATCAAGATGGTCAGGCCCATTCATTGTTCAAACTGTCTTTCCATATGGCACAGTCGAGGTAATTCATCCAAAACACGACACTTTCAAGGTAAATGGCCATCAGCTTAAACATTATAGAGGTGAGAATTTCAAGAATAATAAGGAGGGGCTTCAGCTCCATGAACTCCCGTCATGATACATTCAAGCAGAGTCGATCTTAGACTCTAAATAAGCACTTCTCGGGGGGCAACCTGAGCACTAACTTAGTAAATCCTTCTATTTCAGACTTCTAATACATCGACTAACCCTTTTTAAATGCAGGATTTTCGGACCACACGGCCATGCCCATGGGCGTGCCCAAGACCGTGTGGACACTATGAGCAGAGACACGGCCATACAATTTGGCCATGTACAAGCAGGGTAAAATTTTTTCTAAAAACATAGGCTTCGACAACACCCCACGGCCGTGCTATGTGGCCGTGACCAACACTGCCAAATCCAACACGGGTGGGCGACACACCCATGCCCCCAAACTGTGGTTGAACCTGTCAAATCAGACACGGAAGTGTGATCCCCTACACGGCCGTGTGACTCAACACGGCCTAGGTACACGGGCGTGTGTCTCGAACCAGGTGCACCAAAATCCCCAAATTTCAAACCATACGGGCAAAACCCGAGCCACACGGGCATGTGACATGCCCGCGTGACCCAAAAACTATATAAACAAGCCACTATTCATTTCCTTCTTCATTTAAAACCCTAAAATTCCCCCACCCAAACACCACCACAACCCTTCCTAGCGCAGCCGCCAACCTCAAAAGCAACGCCACCACCGTGCCGCCCGTACCACCACCGTGCTCCACTCCATTAGTCACCCATTTAGTTCCATTTTCTTATTTTCTCTCTCTAATTTCTAGTGTTTTTATCTATTTTTACGTTAATAACATGTTTTACTTCGTTTTTGCATTATTTTTAGGCATGAAATTCATTGATTTAGCATGAACAATCTAGAATAATATAGAGAACTTCATGATGCCACATAGACTCTCCTTTGCTTGCCACTCTTTCTTATCTAGATTAGTATTCATTTAGTATAAATTACTACCCATGCCTCCATAATTTGCTAACATGCTTAGGAAAAATAGAATGTATTATTTAGGTTAGTGAATCAAATACTATTCTTCATATGTTTTGTTTCGGTTAAGTATAAGAACTTATTATTATTCATATTTTAATTTCAATTTTTAGGATTCATGCATGTCATTTTCTGTTTTTGTTTTTAGGAATTATGTCTTCATCACGTGGAAAGAAAGCTGTCGTCCCTGCTTCAAAGAAACGAAAGGGGCTCGGTGGTTCATCCTCCAGACCCACAGCCGAAACCCACTATCCATTCATTCAATTCCTACAGAACTCCCAATAGGAGTTATTTCAGATCCTACGAGCACGACCGCTAGGAGCCGGACGATGCATTGACTGGGCCGCCCTAGAGCAAGTCCAACTTGCTAATACTGTTCGGGCCCTATTGTCCACTAACCTGTGGGAGCAATTCTTTAACATCATCGAGCCCACCTACCTTAAGCTAACATTAGAGTTCTGCTCTACTTTTCATCTACAGGTAGTGATGACAAACCACGATGACCCAGGCACCATTCAATTTTGCCTCGGTAGATTGGTGTGCCAGTTGAGCGTACCCCACTTTGGTATTGCACTAGGGCTCTACATGGATGAGTTCATAGCTGACGAAGACTTTTCCACACTCCACTGCCGCATCCATCGATCACCAACTAGGTGTGGGGAGGCCCTAGTCCCTACATCGACCATATACGACCCTAGTCGCTCCAAAGCGACCGCCCTCACCCCATCCTTGAGGTACCTTCACGCCCTCCTCACACACACTTTGACGGGCAGACGCGAGAGCACCAGCATCGTTAGTATGCACGATGCCTACTTCTTATGGAGCACGGTAAACGTACACGTCCTAAACCTCGCCTATTTTATCACTCATGCCATCCAACATCAGATCGAGAGGCATCGTAAGGGTGTTATATCTATAGGGCCATACATCACACGGTTGGCCCGCCACTTCGGGCTGCTCAACACTATGGCTCAGAAATCTTCATATACACTGATCAACTAGATGTCCCCTCAGGGCATCCATACAATGCTCCACATGAGGATGATCCAGCGCAGACCTAGGACCGACCCCCACAGTACCGTCTACTCCGAGAGGCCAACAATCTAGAGGACATTACTGATGATGTCCCACCACCACCGGAGGAGGCCCAAGCTGAGCCACCACCCCTTGCCGCCCAGTTTATCCGGTAGCTTCACACGCTGACATATCTAAATGCCTCACTCAATTCGAACAGCAGTGCTTCCAACGCTTAGATCATATCGATGCCACTCTTCAGTAGATATGCCAGCACCTTCACATCACCTCACCGTCCCTACCTCGCGACCCATCTAAGGATTAGGACTTACTAATCCTCTTTTCTTCTCCCTTATTTTCCTTTTTATTTTTCCTTTTATTTTATTTCATCTTATCTTTTTCATTATTTGAATTTTAGTATTTTTAGAACTTAAATTACTTTATTCCTTTATTTTAATTATTTCATATCGGCTATCCCCTAACAAACATAATCTATTAATCCAAATTCCCTAAAACTGACAAATGCTTCCGCAGTTTCAAAGGAGCTTTACAGCTCAAATCCAAAAAGTAAAGGGAACATTGCTACAACCTCACGCAGTTGACACTGCCAAAACCTACACTCCCAACATGAAAGCTATGGACAAACAAACACTATCACCACTGGAGTATCCACCTCCGCACCTTCCTTTGTCCCAGACATTCTATAAGCACCACCGCTTCACAAATTCATCCAATTTAGGGAGTTTCATGCCTTTCCCTATCTTATGATCTTATGCTTCTATTGCTACTAATATTTCTTTGTATATTGAGGGCAATGTACATCTTAAGTGTGGGGGGGAACTTACTTCCAGTCATTGCATTTTCTTTGAAACCCCTAAAAATTTTTAAAACTAACATTTTGCATTGTTCTCAAAATTTTAAATTCTCACTTTCACTCTTTGCATTCTCTTCAATCTACTATTAGGATGAATTCTAATTGATTTATGATTTTTATTGATATGTTGAGAATTAAGACATAGGTGTTTATGCTTTGATTATTCAAACTTTAAAACACTAGGGAATCAAGCATGATAAGTTGAAATTTTTGAGAATTTAAATTTTTTCAAGGTTGTTTCCCAAATCTTAAGTGTTATCTTGAGATTTGAAATTCGCAGGATTGACATCAAAAGCCATAATTCTTGTGAGATTTTTGAGCCTTTTGAGCATACATTCTTTCATGCTTACTTTTATTGTTGCTTTGAGTGAGTCAGTACTGATTTCAATCGTAGTGTGTAACCCTATAGGTTCTTGTAACGTTAGCAGTAATATTAGAACTATTCTAATATTACACACAATGAGTGGCATCTAGCAATGCATCATTGCTACCTAAGTTACAAGAAGTCATGATTCGACATAACCTTTTGTGATTAACTTTTCATGCATTAATCCTTAAGTCCAATATCTTTGGAATGGACACAAGTCATGGAATAGTCACACTTGCATAGTCCATCCCATGTTTTTTGATACCTTGAGTAGACTATGATATACAAATAAGTATGACATCTCATATCAACTTATTTGAGCATGGCCATGCATTTCTAGTCTCACTCAATCAAGTAGCCTGAGATATTACTCCTATTATGTAGGAGGGACTTATCCTATATTGATCAACCATATCCCTCTACATAGATTGTGGTATATCCAACATTAGTCTTAATAGAACAACCAATTACGGTGTTCATTTGACTATATCAAAATATATACAACTCACGATGTTGGAATGATGATGATCTCAAGTATGAGGATCATATACATATTAATCACTATGAGTAATATTGTGACAATTACATAATAATCCAAGAAACATACTCATAGCGGGTCAGTCTAATATGTTGTTCTCTAACACACACATTCATGCATTTATTCTGATACTCCATATCAATGACAACTCTTTATCATCAATCAACTACATGTTAGTCTTAATGCATTATTATTGTCCTAGCCAACAATAATACTTGACTAAGGATCTTTTAAGAATAATCATATTATTCTCAGGACATTATTATAAAATAGTTTATTTATGCACACAGAAATGAAACTGAAATAATAATGGCAAAGCCTTATATTAATAAACATGATAAATCAAGTATGTTATTACAACCATCTCGTGATTGATCTTTGGGCATTCTCTTACATAGAATTGACGATTTGTTTGATCAATTGAAGGGAGCCACTATGTTCTCTAAGATAGATTTGAGATTCGGATGTTATCAATTGCGAGTCAAAGAGTCAGATGTTCCGAATACTACTTTCCAGACTAGATATCGCCATTATGAGTTCCTTGTGATGCCATTTGGCTTAACTAATGCTCCTACCATTTTCATGGATTTAATGAACCGAATTTTCAAACCTTACTTGGATAAATTTGTAGTTGTGTTCATTAATGATATCTTGATTTATTCTCACAATGAGACTGAGCATTCAGAGCATTTGAGAATAGTTTTACAGACTTTGAGAATCAACTTTTTGCCAAGTTTAGCAAATGTGAGTTCTGGTTACGGGAAGTCAGTTTTCTTGGACATATAGTCTCAGGTGAAGGTATTAGAGTTGATCCAAGCAATATTTTAGCCATTGTTGATTGGAAGCCTCCCAGGAATGTATTAGAAGTTAGAAGTTTTCTTGGTTTCATCGGTTATTATAGATGATTTGTAGAGGGATTTTCCATGATAGCTACCCCATTGACAAGATTAATATAGAAAGATGTCAAGTTTGAATGGACTAAAAAGTGTTAGCAGAGTTTTGACAAGTTAAAGGCATTATTGATTGAAGTTCCTGTCTGAGTACAACCAGAATCGGGTAAAGAGTTTGTGACTTACAATGATGCGTCCTTGAATGGACTAGGCTGTGTACTTATGCAAGAAGGAAATGTAATTGCTTATGCCTCTAAACAGCTAAAGCCACATGAGAAAAATTATCCACACATAATTTAGAACTAGCTGCCATTGTATTTGCGTTGAAAATCTGGAGACATCACTTGTATACTGAGAAATGTCAGATATTTACTGATCATAAAAGTTTGAAATACTTGATGACTTAGAAATATTTGAACTTGAGGCAAAGAAGATGGCTAGAGTTGATTAAAGATTGTGAACTAGTGATCGATTATCACTCGGGTAAGGCAAACGTAGTTGTTGACACTTTGAGTAGAAAATCTTTATTTGAATTAAGAGCTTTGAACACTAGTGTAAACTTATTAGATGATGGTTCTATCTTAGCCGAATTAAGAGCTAACCCAATGTTTCTTGAAGAAATTTGTGAAGTTCAGAAAGATGACAGTAAGTTGCAAGCCAAAAGAGCTCAGTGTGAGTCGAGACTAGAGTCAGATTTTCAGGTTGGTTCTAATGGTTGTTTTTTAACACCCCAAACCCGGCCCAGACATTATGGCCATGTCTGGTGTGTCACATGGATAATTAATTGCATGATCTTCTTTTAATAATCATTATGTTGACTTAAATAAAACCATATTATACCTTTTGTAAATAAGAAACTTATTTAATTTAAGAAAAACCCTATCGACTACCAGTTGAAGTTCACTTTTAAAAGAACTTATTATTGAGTCATCGCTATTACGTTACTCGTTTGTCACGTAATGTATGTTTTGAAAATGTTTGTTAAGTTTGAAATAAAAATTCGCACAGACTAGTCTATTGTTTTAGCCAAGTAATAAATAAAAATAAAAGAAATACCAAAATAAAAATACGAGCAGCCTTATTACTACTTGAAACCCAAATTAAAAAAAAAAGAAATAAACTATACTAAAATAAAATTTAGAGAAAGAGTGAATCACGTGGCCACATCGAATCCCTCACAGCTCCAAGTTCTCTATGGTTGGGGATCTCCTGCAAAGATGAAGAAAGGAGGGTGATTTATGAAAACTCAGTGTGTAAGCTAACCTAACCAGTGTTAGAGATCAGTTCAAGCACAGACTGGGCTGAAGCCCTATTCAGATACAGTTTAAACTAGGCCTTGGCCCTATTTAGAAACAGTGTGGCCTTGGGCCCATTACAGAAACAGATCAGTTCATAACAATACATGCATGTATGCAAAGCCCAAGCCTAATCTAGCCCTACACACCACCTGTACCAGCCCTACACACCATTTGGGGAATAACTCAACCCACCTAGCCCTACACACCACAGTTGCAGCAGAGCTTCTAAAACAGATATCGTGGCCAAGCCACTAGAATAGTAATGCGAGGCAGAACCTCTAAGTAGAATATGTGGCATTGCCACTTTTAGCACTTCCTCCGTAATAATATCCCAACCCATGCAAATCAGAATATACATGTCATGGCATAGAGAATATCAAATATAGTAGTATGCAAATCAGTCAACTTTACCTAGTGGTAAAATGGTCTTTTAGCGTTTAGGGGTAAAATAGTAATTTTCACCCTTTAAGGGTATTTCAATAATTTTGTTAGGTTTTAGGGTTTTATGCTTATTACAGTCTACTAACAGATCTATCGTCGCTTGAGCGACTCAATTAGCCCATTTCTTTAATACAGAATCATCGGGCCCTAAAACCTTAATGGGTCCGACGGAGCCCACAAGCTATTATGGCCCACTAAGTCCAAATTTTACACATATTTTAGCAGATCTAATATCCAGATTACCAGAATATACCTACTACATGATTTCACCCATATGGGCCCGTAAGCCCATTGGGCCCAAATTCAGCCCATCGAGCCCGAAACCACCTGAATGCATGAAAACACGCACAACAGTCTTATCATTCGTAAATACTAACTTCACCATTTCAAATCCACCCACGAGCGCTCGCACGCTCAGAAGCCCTTGAAATGACAGCATTTCGGCATTTTACCTTTTTGACTTTTGCCGATCTAGTCTACTAGAGAGTGTCGATTAAACACCTGTTTGCGAAATATGCTGAAATCCCTCGAATTATTAACCTACAACCGTTTTAACCATACGTCAACTATAGTCCAATTGAACAATTAATACCATCTTAACATACCTATTCGGCCAACATTAGAGCATCACCAACACTTACCTTTTCTGAATCTAGCTACTAGATCTAGATCTAGATCGTCTTGATATCGTTAACCACCCTAGCCTCCACAAGATCCACCGTACGAAAAGCCATAAAACTCTATTAGTATCAAAAGAGCCCAACATCTAAACCCTTAGAAAGGATCTAGACCGATTAGTACAAAAGAGTCAGGGGGTTTCGGCTTTTCCCTTAACCAAAAGCAAGAGAAGATTGAAGTTCTTACCCAAGAATTCACTCGACCCAATAGCTACCACTGAAGTCGTCTTCCACTAGACCAAATCTTGATCTTTAATGGATCTACCCAAAACCCGAAGATGGAGAAGATGTCTAAGGTATTCGGCCAAAGGGTAAATGTTTGCAAATAGATAAGAGGGTTTGGCTATTCGGGAGTCTAAGAGAAAAACAATAAAGAAATAAAGAAGAGAAGAACAAGAGCTTCGGCTAGAGGAGAAGAAAAAGAATGGAGAGGTTCAGCCAAGAAGAAATCAACACAAAGACTGAATATTTTGGGATTTCAGCTTTTAAGAAGTCAGCCAAGTGAGGTTCCAAGTGAGTTGATTGAGGCAATGAAGCAAAGAAGAAAGAGGAGAAGAAGAGAGTAGATTCGGCTTTGAGAAGAAAAGAGAAGAAAAGGTTTAGTGCTTTGAATAAATCGTTACAAAAAAGGTTTATCACTTTTGGGTTTGGCTTTTAGATCAAATGGAGAAAAAGACAAAGAAAGAGAAAAGGGCCCTAAAAGGTACTATACTTATTCGGCAAAAAGAGAGTAACCAAATTGCAAAATCTCGAAGACTAACCACTAAAGAAATCGGCACATACAGCCCCAAATGCCGAAAATGCAACCTCCTAAGAACCCTAGCCAAATATGCACTTCCAACCCTACAATCGGCCAACTCAAGCTTCCCATTCAAAATTCCTAAATTTTCTCCCTTATCACTCATTGATCCAATCCCCTGAGCACTTCAAACTCCCTCATTTAGAATTTCACTTGGAGTCCACCACTTACTATGCACAAGCATAAAAATAAACAACACTTGCTCATCAAGAGATTCGAACCTCAACTCCCTCACAAGCCTCTACATGCCACCTCCTTAAGCTCTAAGTGGTGCCTTCTTGCCACTTTACCACAAGTTTTCTTGTGTCTTAAAACCCTAATATTAATTTAAAAAGCCAACTAGCTTAGGTCCATTCTCCACTAAGGCCAAAAATAAAAATTTTGCCAAACCCTAGGCTTAACTTTAGGCCTCCTAAAGGTCCACTAACCACTCCCAAGACATCAACAACACATATCAAGCCAAGCAAAAATTAAATCCAAACAGAAATTTGAAAACCCGAAAAAATTAGGGCGCTACAACTCTACCTCCTTAAAGAAATTTCAGCCTCGAAATTTACCTAGTCTAAATAGATGAGGGTATTGTTGACGAACTGCCTTTTCTGGTTCCCACGTAGCTTCTTCTCTGCTATGATTGTACCAAAGCACTTTCACTAAAGGAACTGACTTCTTTTTTAATACCTTGACCTTACGGTCCAGAATTTACACAGGTTCTTCCTTAAAAGTCAAATCAGCTTTAACTTTAATTTCCTCCAGTAGTACAATGTGGGAAGGATCAGACCGATACTGCCTTAACATGGAGACATGAAAGACATCATCAATCCGGTCCAACTCCGGAGGTAGTTCTAGCTGATATGCTACCAGACCCACCCGTTTAAGAACTCGATAAGGCCCGATAAACCGCATACTTAATTTGCCCTTCTTTCCAAACCTTAAAATCTTCTTCCAAGGAAAAACCTTTAAGAAAACCAAATCTCCTACCGAGTATTCAATTTCCTTACGCTTCTGATCGGCATAAGACTTTTACCTATCAGATGCCTCCTTTAACTGATCCCTAATCAGCTTGACCTTATCTTCTGTATTCACTACCAACTCTGGTCCAAGAACCTGACGTTCTCCTAATTCTGTCCAACAAGTAGGCGTACGACACCTTCGACCATACAACGCCTCATATGGTGCCGTTTGAATACTCTCTTGGTAACTGTTGTTGTATGCACACTCTACTAACGGCAAGTAATCTTCCCAACTACCACAGAAATCAATAATGTATCCTCTCAGCATGTCTTCCAGAACTTGAATCACCCTTTCCGATTGTCCATCCGTCTGAGGGTGAAAAGTAGTGTTGTAGTCTAGCCATGTACTCAACGCCTCATGCAACTTCTGCCTGAATCGAGATGTAAACCTAGGATCCCAATCAGAAATAATCGAAATTGACACTTCATGAAGTCACACTATCTCTGCCACATACAACTTGGCCAATTTTTGAAGTGAGTAGTCGGTTTAGACAGGTATGAAATGAGCAGATTTGGTAGGCGTCAAGGGTAGCCCACTCGCAAAGTCCATGGTTACTCTTTCCCATTTCGAAAGTGGAATCTTCACCAATTGTATAAGTCCAGAAGGCAGTTGTTGCTCAGCTTTCACCTGCTGGCATGTCAGACACTTACCCACAAACTCTGTTACTTTACGCTTAAGTCCAGACCACTAATACAAATCTCATAGATCCCAACACAACTTATTCCCTCTAGGATGTATAGCACAAGGACCGCCATGAGCCTATCTCAGAATTGATTGCCTTAAGTCAGAGTCCCTCAGAATACAAACTCTTCCTCGGAAACACAGGACTCCTTCACTGTTTAATCCAAAATTAGAAGTCTCACCACTCTTACTTGTTGAAATCGAGGAAGCTTTAAGATGCTTTAGGTACTAAATTGAATTTTAGTACTACGTTTCATCCTCAAATAGACGGACAATCTGCAAGAGTTATTCAAGCGCCTGAAGATATGCTTAGATGTTGCATATAAGAGTTTGAAGGCAGTTGGGACAAATATCTGCCTCTGATTGAATTTGCATATAATAATAGTTATCAATCCAGTATAAAAATGGCACCATACGAAGCATTGTATGGACGGATGTGTCAAATTCCACTGTATTGGACCGAATTGAATGAAAACTGATTGCATGGGGTTAATTTGATTAAAGAGACTGAAGAAAAAGTAAGGATAATCCGAGATAATCTGAAAGTTGCATCGGACCAACAAAAATCGTATGCAGATTTGAAAAGAAAAGAAATTGAATTTCAAATAGGTCATCGAGTATTTTTGAAAGTGTTACTTTGGAATAAAATTCTAAGATTTGGCCGAAAAGGTAAATTAAGTCCGCGTTTTATTGGTCCTTACAAATAAATCGAGAGAATCGGACCGGTAGCCTACCGTTTAGCTTTGCCACCCGAGTTAGAAAGAATTCATAACGTGTTCCATGTTTCTATGCTTCGTCGCTATCGATCAGATCTGACACATGTGATTTCGCCAACAGAAGTAGAAATTTGGTCAGATATGACTTATGTAGAGGAACCGATTAAGATTCTAACCTAGGAAATGAAACGGTTGAGGAATAAAGAGATACCATTAGTGAAAGTACTGTGGAAAAAGCATGGTGTAGAAGAAGCAACTTCAGAAATAGAAGAGGCTATGAGGAGACTGCACCCTCAACTGTTTACTGGTAAGATTTTTGGGACAAAAATCCCTAAGGGGGAGAATTGTGACAACCCGAATTAGGGGCTAGTCGGAATAGTGGTTTTGTAACCATAAATTCAAAGTGAAAATTTTTAATTATGTGAGTTTCTGATCTTATCTGCTTAAATGAATGTTACTGTGAAAATGTCAATTGGGAATTTTACTATTTTGATTGTTAATTGCATAATAGGGATTAAATTTCAATAGGTGAAAAATATGCATTGTGCATGATGATATGATTTAATTGAATTATTTTATGAAGTTGAAAGTGTTTATGTTGCAATTAGCCCATTTATTTGTGTTTTGGACTAAAATGCCCTTACATGGAAAAATATCTAAGATATGGCATGAGGGGCAAAATGGTCATTAGTGAATAATGACAAATTTCATTAAAATAAAGTCATCAGCTTCCTTATTCTTCCCCATATCTGCTGTCGAAAATTCCTATCTCCATAGGCAAGGGTTTTTGATTTTTCAAGCTTTCATGTAAGTGCAATTTGGTCCCATTTTCAATTATTTTTGTATTTTTGAGTTCATTTGAGCTTGGATTTCATGATTCTACCATTTATTTGAAAAGAAATAAGAGTTTGAAAAATTACCCATTTGTGACATGAGTGTGTTTAGCTCAGTAATGGTAGATAATGAAAGTTTTAAGTGTTATTTACATTTTTTATTAGATGAAATTGAATGAAAGTGCATAGAAAGGGGCTAAATTGTAAATGGTTACAATTTGTTCTTAAATGTGTGAAATAATGAGAATTTGAGTGTTATAATTGTGAAAATGGGTTATATAAGCCCATGGAATAAAGAAAATGAGTTTTTGAGTCCAAGGGACTAATTACTAATTATTGAAAAGTTGAGAGGTAAATTTGGAAATTTACCTCAAATGTGAACTGTGACTGTATTGCAGTAAATTATTGACATCTGCGCTATATGTGTTAATTTAGGTCAAGAACGGTTTGATAAGGCCTGAGATCAGGGAAAAGAGAAAGTCCTCGACTAATTTCGAGAATTAGTCCTTTTTGGCAATCCAAGTAAGTTGTATGTAACTTCTAGCATATTATGCTAAAAATTACAATTAATTGTTTGTATTTGTATAATTATATTGTTACTTGATCTATGAAACAATTGAAATTCAGTATACCTCTACAACTGGGGAAATAAGGTAATTACTGTAAATTCCGATTGATCATTGTATGTACTTTCGAAACTACTGATTTATGTATTGTCTATATATCCCGATTGAGCAAGTAGGAATAGGCATAAATATAGGTGACATGTCACTTGAGGCTTACTGTTCTGACTGTTATAGTTACCCAGGTGCTAAGTAGTCTTGCATGTGTTGCAGACACCTGTCAGCTTGTGTGAGTAAGCCCGTGGTTAACTTTCGCACTGTTACTGATTGTAGCTTCGGCTACTTCACCTTTTCTTAACTTCGGCTACCCTTCTGTTAGTAGCTTTGGCTACTTCATGGCTTTGCCATGTCTATATGGCACTTATGTGCTAACCTCGGTATATCTGTTCATATTCTGAAATTTGCTCAATGGGATTAGATTAACTGCACTGCAATGGAATGGTTGTACAGATGAACTAAAAATGGTACGGAATATTGAGAATGTTGTTGTTAAGCATACTCACGGTGGGTATGTGAAATGTGCACAAAGAGTAATCTAATTGTACAATGATATGTGATAACATTTATGATGTTAAAACAAATGATGTGTTGAATTGTTGCATTGCTACGAATTTCATATGACTTACTAAGCTATTGTAGCTTACCCCCTTTCCTTTCCCTTCCTCTGTAGATATTGAGCTTGTTAGATTGGGATCGTAAAGTTAGAGCTACACGACACACTATCAAGCTTCTTTTGGTATAGTTTATATTTTTTAGAGTACAGAACAATTGTGGTTGTAAATGGCTATTTTGTAAGCCTTAGTTATGGTGCTTCTTGTGGCATTTTGTAAATGATCACTCTTAAATGTAGTTATTTTGAGTGTTTGCTCTTGAATTGGCTGGTTTGGTTGTGTTTTTGCTTGCTCGTATTTCAGGAAGGCCAAGGCATGGTATATAGCCTAACACGGCCTGCACGGCATGGCACACGGGCGTGTTACATGGCCGTGTGAGAATTGACAGTTTACTCCACGGGTGGGTGGCATGGGTGTGCATAGGCCGTGGGCGACACACGGCCTAACCCTACGGGCGTACCCCTGGACCGTGCCTCCCCTGCACCATAATTTAAATTTTAATGTACCACACGGGTAAGAGACAGGGCCGTGTGTCTGAATTGTGTGGAGTACATGGCCTTTGAACTGTCGTGTGGAGCGGCCACGGCATAACGGACAGTTTTTTCCACGGTTGTTGAGCATGGGCGTGTAAAGACCACACAATCCAACAACATGATCGTGCCAATAGTTACACAGGCGTGTGACGGTGTTTGAAAAGCGAAAATTTTTCTAAGAGTCCGATATGGTAAGGATTCAAATCCTAACCGTCTGAAATGTCCATAATGTGTTTGAAAACCTTTGATAAGAGTGATTCTGAATTGAATTGCATGCAAATCTGTAACTGTCCTTGAATAATTTCTGTAAAAGTTATTTTGAATCTATTAACGCTCATTACCTGACTCCGGTGACGGTTCCGGGTAAGGGGTGTTACATTTTATTGGTATCAGAGCTACAGTTTAGCCGATTCTCAGACTAGTGTAGCGAGTCTGGTAGTCTGTCTATACATGCCTTAAATTGAAATTGATAGTGTGTTGGCTCTTGACTATTTTAAATTGTTTTTCCGTATAGTTATGGATCCTAATCATGATGTGATGGATGACGCCCAAAGTAATGTGCCTGCTCCCGCTTAAGGGACAGTGCCTGTTGATTCTGGACTACAGGTCAAAGTTAAGGTGAAGAAGCCCGAGCAGCCTTCTTACATATGATATGTGAATGGTATACTAAGTTCATTCGGGCGAATTCGAATGCTCAACCTCCTCCGCCCCCTCCTGTACATCAACCTGCTCCCATAGCTCCTCAACAACCAGAGGTAGTTTGATTGACTAAGCCTCCTAGGGATAAGATTAGAAAGTACGGGGCTGAAGAGTTCCGAGCTAATGTGAATGATGATCCGGAAAAGGCCGAGTTTTGGTTGGAAAACACTATCAGAGTGTTAGATAAATTGTCGGTACTCCTGAGGAAAGTTTGAAATGTGCTGTATCTTTTCTAAGAGACTCTGCTTATCACTGGTGGAAGACGTTGATATCAGTGGTACCACGAGAGAGGATTACCTGGAATTTCTTCCAAGAGGAGTTTAGGAAGAAATATATCAGTCAGCGCTTCATTGATCAGAAAAGGAAGGAATTCCTTGAGTTAAAGCAAGGACGTTTGACAGTAGCTGAGTATGAGCGTGAATTTGTTAAGTTGAGTTAGTATGCTTAAGAATGTGTGCCCAATGAGGCTGCTTTATGTAAGAGATTTGGGGACGGACTTAATGAAGATATCCGATTATTGATTGGAATTCTGGAAATCAAGGAATTTGTGATAATGGTTAAAAGAGCCATTAAGGCTGAAGAACTAAGTAAAGAGAAGAGAAAAGTTGAAAATGAGAATAGAGAGGCTCGAAAGAGAACAATGAGTAAATCATTTCAGTCTCAGTTGAAAAAGTCGAGAGAGATGAGTCCCCGATTGAACGTTTCTACTGGTTATTCTCGTTGAGACCGTGATAGGCGATATTTGGGCTATTAAAACCTAGGCCACTTCGGTAGCTAGTGCTAGAACTATCAAGTCTGATAGACTGGGGTGTCGACATTGCGAGAAGAGACATTCGGGTGAATGTTACGTAACGAATCAGGCTTGTTTTCGGTGTGGATCCAAAGATCACTTTGTGAAAGATTGTCTAGAACCGGAAGAACAAGAAAAGCCACAAAATGTGAGACCGAGCAATGTGTCCAGAGGGAGACCCTCAAGAAATGTGGGAACCGGTAATAGTGGTAAAAGCACAACGAGGGATACCACTGTGAGATCTAAAGTGAGAGCTCCGGCGAGAGCTTATACCATTCGGGCCCTAGAAGAGGCGTCCTCCCTTAAGTGATTACTGGTATATTTTCTCTTTATGGTGTTTCTGTTCTTGCTTTGACTGATCCTGGTTCTACTCATTCGTATATGTGTATGAGTAAATTATCTGATGAGAATTTGTGTGCTGAATTTACTAAGTATGTGGTGCAAGTGTCAAACCCTTTAGGGAAACATGTGTTAGTTGATAAAATTTGTAGAAATTGCCCTCTCATGATTCATGGTCACTGTTTCCCTGTTAACTTAATGTTGTTACCTTTTGATGAATTTGATGTTATTTTGGGAATAGACTGGTTAACGCTGCATGGTGTTAAAATAGATTGTAGGCAAAAGACTTTGGAACTGAAGTGTGATAATGGTGAGATACTTAGTGTTGAAACAAACAAGTCTGATATGAAGCCAATTATGATTTCTGTTATGTCTGCTTATAAATGTTTGAAAATAGGATATGAAGCTTATTTTGCATATGTTCTGAATACTAAATTGTCTGGAAAGAAGATTGAATCTGTGCCGATTGTGTGTGAATTTGTGGATGTATTCCCGGAAGAACTGCCTAGTTTACCCCCAGATAGAGAGGTTGAATTTGGTATAGAATTGCTCCCTTGTACTGTTTCGATATCGATCGCTCCTTATAGAATGGCGCCTACTGAATTGAAAGATTTGAAAGTGCAGTTGCAAGAGTTAACTGAAAGAGGATTTGCAAGACTGAGCTTTTCACCTTGGGGTGCTCCGGTTCTATTTGTTAAAAAGAAAGATAGGTCATTGAGGCTTTGCATTGACTACCGATACCTCAACAAAGTGACTGTGAAAAATAAGTATCCGTTACCTAGAATCAATGATTTATCTGATCAGTTGAAGGGTGCTACTATATTTTCTAAGATTGACTTGAGGTCCGGGTATTACCAATTAAAGGTTAAAGAGGGAGATGTACCGAAAACTACCTTCAGAACTCGTTATGGTCATTATGAATTTTTAGTAATGCCTTTTGGTCTAACCAATGCACCGGCCATCTTTATGGATTTAATGAACTGAATTTTCCAACCCTATTTGGGCAAATTCGTAGTGGTTTTTATAGACGATATTTTGGTTTACTCTTCGAGTGGGATTGATCATATTGCACATTTGCGAACCATATTACAGATCTTACGGGAAAAGAAACTATTTGCTACGTTTAGTAAAAGTGAATTTTGGTTCCGGGAAGTTGGATTTTCGGGGCATATTGTATCCAATGAAGGGATACAAATGGACCCGGGAAAGATCTCAGCAATATTAGGATGGAAGCCTCCGAAGACTATGTCAGAGATTAGAAGTTTTCTTGGCTTGGCTAGCTATTACCGTCGATTTGTTGAATCCTTCTCAATGATTGCATCGCCAATAACCAATTTGTTGCAAAAAGATGGTAAGTTTGAATGGACCAAAGAATGTCAACAGAGTTTCGATAGATTGAAGAAATGTTTGACTGAGGCACTGGTTTTGGTCCTACCTGCGTCAGGAAAGGAATATGTTGTATATAGTGATGCTTCGTTAAATGGTATTGGATGTGTTTTGATGCAAGAGGGAAAAGTGATAGCCTATGCTTCTCGACAGCTGAAACCACATGAGAAAAATTATCCAACGCATGACTTGGAACTAGCTGCTATAGTCTTTGCACTAAAAATATGGCGACGCTATTTGTATGGTGAGAAATGTCATGTATTCACTTATCACAAAAGCCTAAGGTATGTGATGGCACAAAAAGATCTGAACTTGCGTCAGAGAAGGTGGCTAGAATTGTTAAAAGACTATGAGTTGGTGATACATTACCATATGGGAAAAGCAAATGTAGTAGCGGATGCCTTGAGTAGGAAGTCTCTGTTCGCCTTACGAGCTATGAATGTGAGATTAGTTATGTCCGATGGTGGTGCCTTGATTGCAGTATTACGAGTTAGACTAGTGTTTTTACAAGAAATTTATGAAGCTCAGAAAGTAGATAATGAGTTACAATCTAAAAGAGAACGGTTTTTAGAGAATGAAGATTCTGAATTTAGAGTCGATTCGGATGGTTGTCTAATGTACCGTGACCGATTATGTGTACCGAGAAATTCTAAACTGATTGACAACATTCTGAACCGATTTTGTGATAGGATTATCGTTGACACCGAGAAAGAAAGATGCAGTATGGGTTATGATTGATAAGCTAATGAAGTTAGCTTATTTTATTCCAGTTCGTATGGATTATTCACTTGACAAGTTGGCCGAGTTGTATATTTCAGAAATAGTTAGACTACATGGAGTACTATTGTCAATTATCATAGAGACCCGAGATTCACTTTGCAGTTTTGGAAGAAGTTACAGGAAGCTTTGGGAACAAGTTGAGTTTTAGTACAGCTTTCCATCCTCAGACGGATGGTTAGTAAGAGAGAGTTATTCAGATACTTGAGGATATGCTCAGATGTTGTGTCTTAGAATTTCAAGGTAGTTGGGAGAAATATTTTCCGTTGCTAGAGTTTGCCTATAATAATAGTTAACAGTTGAGTTTAAAGATGGCACCTTATGAAGCTTTGTATGGACGTAAATGTCGCACACCATTGCATCGGATAGAGCTTAAAGAAAATCATATTTACAGGTTGATTTAGTTAAAGAAACTAAAGAGATAGTGAAAGTTATCAGAGATTGCTTGAAAGCAGCTTCAGATAGACAGAAGTCCTATGCAGACTTGAAAAGAAAAGAGATTGAGTATCAAGTTGGTGACAAAGTGTTCTTGAAAGTATCCCTGTGGAAGAAAGTCTTTAGATTTGGCAAGAAAGGAAAACTAAGTCCACTTTTTATTGGACCATTCGAGGTGATTGAAAGAGTTGGGCCATTAGCATATCTGTTAGCTTTGTCGACAGAGTTACAGAAGATTCATGATGTGTTCCATGTGTCCATTTTACGTCGTTACCGCTCTGATCCGTCACATTTGATTTCACATATAGAGGTTGAGATTCAGCCAAACATGACTTACGGTGAAGAACCGATAAAGATTTTAGCTCGAAAGGTGGAACGGTGGAAATGTGCAAGTGTACACAATCATAACAAGTAATAAAGTGACAAGTAAATGTCGAGTTATCGTACCCACAGGGACTGTAAAAAGCAATATTTATGAAATTAATTAAAACACTTTGGTGAGGTAAAAATAATTTTGGTTTGAGAAGAGTGATTTATAAATTAAGATTAAAACTAAGTAAACAATTTAAATAAAATAAAAGAGTTCCTAATGCACGATTTCAAAATAAGATTTAATTAAGATGATATAATTGTGTTGGATTAATTATAAATTTTTAACTAGAATTATTAGTTTCATGCTTAGGCTTGATAAGTGCTAATTTATACATATTTTTACCTCATGTTTAGCCTATATTTCGGATGAATTATTATCAATTTAGTGAGAATTGGTGCTCTTAATCTTTCTTTTTCATATCTTATACTCAGGAGAGCATAGGGAAGAGAAAAGAACAGAAAATGGACTAAAAATCAGAGAAAATGGGCCAAAATGTGCAAAAGCACGACCCAAGAAGTTACCACACTGCCATGGCACACGGCTGTGCCACACAAAGATCACACGGCCCAGCCCCGACAAGCACGGCCTGGCCACACGGCCGTGCCACCCAAGCATTCTAGAACACGGCCTCTTGTCGAAATCACACTGGTGTGGCACACGAGCGTGTTCTAGTCGTGAGGAAGAGGAATTTCACTCAGATTTGGATGCTTAGAGGCTAAGAAAGGCTCCCCAAAGCTCTATATAAAGACCCTAGGAGGCAACTCTAAGGGTGTACTCTTTTTCTCCCAATAGGAGTGCCATCTTTCTACCAACACGAGGAGTGAAAGCAAGGAATTACTCCAAGGGAAGCCGATTGATTCATCCCAGAAGCTAGAGTCCTACATCAAGACTGAGGATCTCCCTAAATTCCTTCAGGGGTTTTTGGTTTCTTTATGTTTTGCTATTTATTATCTTATGAGATGTTTCTTTTCTCTATTATGAACTAAACCTCTCAAATACTTGAGGGGGATGAAACCTAAGATAGATCTTGTTATTATTTATTGAGTTATATGATAATTGCTTGAATTGTTCGTAGTTACGTGTTCTTCATTCTTGATTTAATAATCCTAGGTATTACTTCAAGAAATTGATGTGCTTAGAGTAGAGGAGCAAAAGTCCCTATGATAAGGGTAGATCTACCATAATTAAGCGGAGTTACATGCAACCCTAGACATAGGGCGACATAAATCTACCGGATTAAGGTCAAACCTAATATGGGGATCCATAGATCGAATTAATGCAACCTAGGGAGTTAATTAATAAAGGAACTTTAATTAACAACTTAAGCCTAGTTGCTCTATGCCTCGACGGAGGGTTTAGCATAAGTTAGGGATCTCTACAGATCAAGACAAGTAATTAATTATATAGTTCAAGAAATCAATAACAAGTGAAGTCTAGGTGGATTCTCCCTTGAGTATTGCTCATATCAATCAGTTTTCCCGAAAGTTTTTCCTCAATTTACTTTTTGTGCACTTTTAGTTAGTTTTAGAATTAGTTTAATCAACTCTCTTTATTTTTAGGCTAGATAATAGAAATGAAGTAAGTACTAGTACTTTTGGTTCCCTTGGGTACGATAACTCGGTCTTGCCACTAAACTATACTATTGTTCGACAGGTGCGCTTGCCTTTAAGGTCATGATATTAATTAGTTTTGGTGTGATCAGTTTTATAAATTTTATTACTTAATATCGCGAGTCGTTATCAAGTTTTTGGCGCCGTTACCGGGGAATTAAAATATTACGAAAACTCGATTTCTATTACTTTAGCCATCACTATATTTATATATATTTATTTATTTTTCTTTTATTTTTATTTCCAATTTTAATTTATTTATTTTTCTTTTCTTTTAAATTTTTGAATTTTCTTTGCTTTTTCTTTTTAGGTATTTTTAGTTTATGACTAGAAACAACCCAACAGGACCACTACTTTTTGACGAAGATCTAGAAGCGACAGTTCACAGAAATCGCAGAGAAATTAAACGCAGTTTACATTATCCAGAACAAGAACCTGAGCAAGAGCCAGAATCTACAGAAGAGATGGACGCGAATCAAAATGTTCCACCACCTCCAGCATTACCAGCAGAACCAGTAAACCATGATGTAGCTCCTCGTACTATGTATGATTATGCTAAACCTAGTTTGATTGGTACCCAAACTAGCATTATTCGACCTGCTATTGCTGCTAATAATTTTGAATTAAAACCTAACACTATTCAGATGATTCAGTAGTTTGTGCAGTTTGATGGTTTGCAGGACGAAGATCCAAATTCACATTTAGCGAATTTCTTGGAATTTTGTGATACCTTTAAAATAAATGGCGTTTCTGATGATGCCATTCGCTTGAGTCTATTTCCATTCTCTTTGAGAAATAAAGCCAAACAGTGGTTAAATTCCTTACCACGAGGCTCAATCACTACGTGGGAACAAATGACTGAAAAATTTTTACTCAAATATTTTCCTCCAGCTAAAACAGCCAAATTATGAAACGATATTTCTTCCTTTATGCAGATGGATTTAGAAACACTTTACGATGCATGGGAGAGATACAAAGATCTTTTGAGAAGGTGTCCTCATCATGGTCTACCTTTGTGGCTACAAGTTCAAACCTTCCACAACGGTTTAAATCCGTCAACCAGACAAATGATCGATGCAACCGCAGGAGGGACGATCAATAATAAAACACCTGAAGCAGCTTATGAATTTATTGAAGAGATGTCATTAAATAATTATCAATGGCAAGTCATGAGGACAAAGCCGACGAAAGCTGCAAGAGTCTATAATATAGATGTTGTTACTATGCTTACTAACCAAGTAGAACTTCTAAATAAAAAGTTTGATAATTTTGTTAGTTCTACGCAGGCACAACCAGTGATCTAATACGACGCGACTCAAGGAAACACATTCAATCCAGATTTCGCATCCTATGGACACAGCATGGAAACTGAACAAGCCAACTATATGGGTAACAATTCTAGATCTCAAAATAACCCTTATAGTAATATTTACAATGCAGGTTGGAAAAATCACCCAAATTTTTCATGGGGAGGACAAGGAAATCAAAGACAACAGCATCCTCTAGGATTTCAGCAGCCACCACCGCAACAAGAGAATGAGCCGAATCTTGAAGAGATGTTTACCAAATTTGTGGCCGCATCAGAAACCCATTTTCAAAGTATTGAAACGACACTAAAAATCAACAAGCATCAATTTAAGGGCTTGAAAACCAAATCGGTCAACTTGCGCAGTTGGTTTCAAAAAGACCACAAGGTGGATTACCAAGTAACACTAAGCCGAATCCCAGAGAACATGTCAAAGCGATTACTTTAAGAGATGGAAAGGTCCTAGCCAAGCCAGAAAAGAAGACTATTCCAGAACCTTCAGAAGACAAGGTAGAGGAACCCAAGGACAACACTCCACCACCACTCAAGGAATACAAACCGCGCATCCCATATCCGGCAAAATTGAAGAAAGACCATACAGACGCTCAATTCGGTAAGTTCCTTGAACTTTTTAAGCAATTACACATTAACTTACCTTTTATTGAAGCGATTTCATAGATGCCGAAGTATGCGAAGTTCCTTAAAGAACTTCTGACAAATAAAAGGAAGTTGGAAGAATTGGCCACAGTAGAACTCAACGAGGAATGCTCAGCTATTCTCCAAAATAAACTGCCAGCAAAATTGAAAGATCTAGGGAGTTTTACTATTCCTTGTTTGATTGATAGTTTACTTATTAATAAAGCATTAGCTGATTTAGGTGCTAGCATTAATCTCATGCCTTACAAAATGTTCAAACAACTAGGTCTAGGGGAACCCAAGCCCACTAGGATGAGTATTCAATTAGCCGATAGATCTGTTAAATATCCTAAGGGAATCATTGGAGATGTGCTAGTAAAGGTAGATAAATTTATATTCCCTGTTGATTTTGTTGTACTCGACATGGATGAGGATAATGAAGTACCTTTAATTTTGGGACGTCCATTTTTAGCCACTGCTAGAGCTGTTATTGATGTAGGAGATGGTAAATTAGTACTTAGAGTTGGTGACAAAGAAGTTGTCTTTAAAATCTATGATGCCATGAGATTCTCTAAAGAACAAGATGATTCTTGTTATTTTGTTGATTTTATTGACTATTTTGTTCAAGATAATTTCCAGGAACTTTCTCTCACGGACACGTTGGAACTGTGTCTTGTTCAAGGTAGGGGGAGATGAAACCACCACCGAAATTGATGAAGTAAGGAAAGAGTTGGATTTTAATGAAATCATCACTAGGCACATAAGTTATGAAAATATAAAGATGAGTGATGAATTGAGACAGAAACCTTCCATTACTGAACCCCCTAAATTAGAACAAAAACAACTGCCAGATCATTTAGAGTATGCCTTTTTAGGGGAAGAATCAACTTTACCAGTCATTATCGCAACCGATTTAAGCATTGCAGAGAAAGAGGAACTACTCCATGTGTTAAGAGAACACAGACGTGCTATAGCTTGGAAAATTTCAGATATCAAGGGAGTTAATCCTTCTTTCTGCACCCACAAAATTTTAATGGAGGATGAATTCAAACCATCAGTGCAAGCCCAGAGACGATTGAATCCCAACATGAAGGAAGTTGTAAAATCCGAGGTAATTAAACTTCTAGATGCAGGTATTATTTATCCTATTTCTGACAGTTCTTGGGTAAGCCCTGTACAGGTTGTTCCTAAGAAAGGTGGATTGAATGTGATGTCTAATGACAAGGAAGAGTTAATACCTACAAGAACAGTCACAGGATGGAGAGTTTGCATTGATTACAGGAAGCTAAACGATGCCACTCAGAAAGATCATTTTCCATTGCCTTTTATTAATCATATGTTGGAAAGATTGTCAGGTCATATGTATTATTGTTTCCTAGATGGCCTCTCTGGTTACTTCCAGATCCCGATAGCTCCAGAAGATCAGGAAAAAACGACATTCACCTGTCCATACGGTACGTTTGCTTATCGCAGAATGCCTTTTGGTTTATGTAACGCTCCTGCTACTTTTCAGCGATGCATGTTAGCTATCTTCAATGAATTCGTGGAAGACATCATGGAGGTATTTATGGTTGATTTCTCAATTTTCGGTAATTCTTTCCAACTTTGTCTTAATAATCTAAAACGTGTTTTGATAAGATGTGAAGAGACAAATTTAGTGCTAAACTGGGAAAAATGCCACTTTATGGTTCAAGAGGGTATTATTTTAGAACATAAAATTTCTAGTAAATGGATAGAGGTAGATAAAGCAAAAATTGAAACTATTGAAAAATTACCTCCCCCTAACTCAGTTAAGGCTATACGAAGTTTTTTAGGACATGCCGGATTTTATCACCGATTCATTAAAGACTTTTCAAAAATAGCTAAGCCTTTAACAAAGTTGCTAGAAAAAGACTTGCCTTTCAATTTTGACCAAGAATGCTTAGAATCCTTCAATACTCTTAAGGAAAAATTAACCAATGCACCAATCATAATTTCACCGGATTGGAACTTACCTTTTGAGCTAATGTGCGATGCAAGTAATTTTGCCGTAGGTGCAGTTTTGGGACAGCGAAGAGACAAGCACTTTCATCTGATCTACTATGCTAGCAGAACTCTAACAGCTACCCAAGCAAATTATACTACCACAGAAAAAGAGTTGCTAGCTGTTATTTTTGCATTTGATAAATTTAGATCTTATCTGATTTTGTCAAAAGTCATTGTGTATACTGACCATTCTGCTCTTCGCTATTTTTTAGCCAAAACTGATGCAAATCCTTGACTAATAAGATGGATTCTATTGCTACAGGAATTCGATTTAGAGATAAAGGACAATAAGGGAGCTGAAAATTTAGCAGCAGATCACCTTTCAAGATTGGAAAACATGCAACCAACGTATCTCGATAAGATAAACGACTTGTTCCCTGAAGAACAACTCTTATCCTTAGCAGATACAACAGTGCCTTGGTTTGCCGATTTTGCAAATTATTTAGCAGCTAACATAACCCCAAAAGGGTTGACACATCAATAGAAGAAGCGATTCTTCGCTAATGTGAAAAACTACTTTTGGGAGGATCCTTTTCTTTTTCTAATTTGTACAGACCAGGTTATTCAGAGATGCGTTACTGAAACAAAAGCATACTAGATTCTAAATCACTGCCATTCAGGACCCACAGGAGGACATCACAGTGGAGCTAGAACTGCTCATAAGGTACTCGAATCAGGCTTTTACTGGCCTACACTTTTCAGAGATGCCAACAGGTATGTGATCTATTGTGATAAATGTCAACGAATAGGTAACATCTCTCGACATAATGAAATGCCTCAGAACTATATACTTTCATGTGAAATATTTGATGTATGGGGTATTGATTTCATGGGTCCATTCCCTACTTCATTTGGGAATAAGTATATATTAGTAGTAGTAGATTACATGTCGAAATGGGTGGAAGCCCAAGCCTTGCCTACTAATGATGCTAGAATGGTAGTACGATTTTAAAGAAACTTTTCTCTCGATTTGGAACACCTAGGATAATTATTAGCTATAAGGGTACTCATTTTTGCAATGCCCAGTTTGAAAAAGTTTTAAAAAGGTATGGAGTACACCATAGGACAGCTACCCCCTATCACCCACAAACCAGTGGTCAAGTCGAAGTAACAAATAGGGAATTAAAACGTATCGTAAAGAAAACAATAGAAACAAATAGAAAAGATTGGTCAAGAAAGTTAGACGATGCATTATGGGCCTATAGAACTGCTTTCAAAACACCCATAGGTACATCTCCTATAAACTCGTCTATGGAAAAAGTTGTCATCTACCATTTGAACTTGAACACAAGGCATTCTGGGCTATAAAATTTTTAAACCTTGATTTCAAGCTTGCAGGTGAGAAAAGACTAATGCAGTTAAATGAACTAGACGAATAGCGTTGCAATGCCTACGAAAGCTCACGGCTATACAAGGGAGCCATGAAGCAACGTCATGATAAACAACTGAAACAACCTAAGCAGTTTAAATCAGGTGATCTTGTCTTACTCTACAACTCGAGGCTGAGACTATTCCCTGGAAAACTCAAGTCAAGGTGGTCAGGTCCATTCACTGTCCAAAATGTCTTTCCATATGGCACCATTGAGGTAACTCACCTTAACCATGGTACATCCAAGGTAAACAGCCATAGGCTTAAACATTATAGAGATGAGAATTTTACAGAAAACAGGGAGGGGCTTTGGCTCCACAAAATTCTGTCATGACACATCCAGGCAGAGTCGAGCTTAGACTCTAAATAAGCACTTCTCGGGAGGCAACCTGAACACTAACTTATTAAATTTTCATCTATTTTGTTTTTAGTATTTTTCATGCATTACTTTAACCCTTTTTAATGCAGAGATCTAGGACCCCACGGCCATGCCCACGGGTGTGTCCCAGGCTGTGTGCACCTTACAAACAGAGACACGGTCGTGTACCAAGGCCGTGTATAAATAGAGCAAAAATTTTCCCAAAACACAGGCTATCGATAAAACCCCACGGCCGTGCGACGTGGCCGTGGCAACCCTGTAGCATCCACACGGGCTCATGCAACACCACACGCCCGTGTACCCAGATCGTGGAAGACACTGTGAAATTTCACACGACCGTGGAACCTATCACACGACCGTGTAAAACACGAACACGATCGCACACGGCCGTGTACACTATCACACGATCGTGTGACTAACGAAGACCCGATCTCCCACGGCCATACGAATCAAGTACATAGGCGTGCTTATCGAAACCAAGTGCGCCATAACCACCAATTTTCGAAAGACACGGGCAAAACACGACTTACACGGGCGTGTGACATGCCCGTGTGACCCAAACACTATAAATAAGGAGCCACTATTCACCTTCCCTTTCACTCAAAACCTAAATTCTCTCATCCAAACTCCTCCCCAAACCACCACTAGCGCCACCATAGCCTTCAAACCACCACCATACCTGAATTCAGCCAACCCACGCCCGTGTAAACTCCAACCACGACCGTGCACCCCCAATTTTGGTTCTATTCTCTCAATTTTTCTCAATTATTTGTTTTTATCTCATTTCCATTATTTATATTTTTAATTTTGCTTTCTTCTTTATGATAATTCAAGCATGGAATTAGGAAAATAGGATGAATAATCTAGAATAGTATAAAATATATTAAGATTGCATGCCACTTAATCTCATTTTTGCTTGCCATTTAGATTTCATTTTCTTTGCCATTTAAACTCATATTTGCATGCCATTTTGTTATAATTTTAGTATATATACATACCCATAGTTCTTGATTTTGTTACAAGTTAATATGATAAGATTCTACTATTTAGGTTAATCCTCATTTTTATTTTTTTAGCACATTGTCATTTTAATCTATATTTTACTATCTAGTTTAATTTCAATATTTAGGACTAATGCTTTTGTTATTTTATGTCAGATACCATGTCATCTTCATGCGGTAAGAAAGCTGCTGTCCCCGCCTCCAAAAAACAAAAAGGACCGGGCAGTTCTTCATCAAGGCCCACCTCGGAGGCACGCCACCCATTCCTCACATTTCTGCAAGACTCTCAGGAGGAACACTATCAGTTACTCCAGGCCCGTACTATTCCTATGGGCCGATGCATCGACTGGGAGGCCCTCTAGTAAATAAATCTGGTGGACGACGTCCGAGCCTTGTTAACAACCGATCCCTGGGACCAGTTCTTCCGGATTGTGGAACTCACCTATTTAGAACTCACCCTCGAGTTCTATTCCATATTCCACCTCTAGACTGTGATGAACCGATTTGATGATCCCGGCACGGTCCAATTCTGCTTAGAAGGTCTCATACGACAGCTGAGTGTCCTAGAGTTTAGCACAACTCTCGGTCTCTATACCGAGCAATTCATGGCAGAGGGCGACTTCCCCACCCTTTCCCGCCGTATCCATATCCGGCCCGTCGACTATTGGCACTAGATTTCTCCGGCACGGCAAGTTTACAACCCCAGTGTCAGTAAGGTGATCGCCCTCGCTCCTTCTTTAAGGTACATTCATGCTCTCCTTGCTCACACTCTAACAGGTAGGCGAGAGAGTACAAGCGCCGTCAATACTCACGACGTCTACTTCCTCTAGTGCATGGCTAATGGCCATGCTATCGACCTCGCATACTTCATCGCGCTTGCCATGCAGCATCAGACTGAACGGCACCAGAAATGCATCATATCCATGGGCTCTTACATCACGAGACTAGGCAGCTACTTTGACCTATTCAACACTACGGCCCAAACACCCTCCTATACTTTCCTCCGCCAGATGTCCTCATAGGGCATCTAGAGCATGTTACACATGAGGATGATAGAGCGACGACCAGGTGACGGACACTTCCACTTCTGCCTTGTCCAAGAAGGCAAAGACCCAGAGGACATTGCTGATGATGTCCCACCACCACCACTAGAGGAGCATGAGCCCGCCGAACCACCACGCCCCAAACAACCCACCCAGGTAGTAGCCTCACATGTTGACATACATGAGCGCCTAGACCGATTTGAGCGACAATACTTCCGGTGCCTCGATTATATCGATGCCACTTTGGCGTAGATATGTCAACACTTGAGCATCATCCCGCCACCGCGCGATCCATCCGAGGACTAGATCCTATTATATTTATTTTCTTTTTTCTTATTATTTTCACTTAGATTTGAACACTAATATTTATTTTTTCTCTTTTTTACTAACTTTATTTTTCTTTTTCAGTTTATTTATATTTTCTTTCTTTTCATTTTTGCATATTAGTATTTTTAATATTTTGTTTTGTTTTATTTTTCATACCAGCCAACCCCTAACAAGTAATTTCTATTGATCCAAATTCTCCATGATTAATAAATCCATTCGCAATTTCAAAGGAGCTCTACAGCTCAAATCTCTACGAAAATGGGAACACCATGCCACAACAGCCGGCTCTTCCAAGCCCAATCTCTGTCTCACGTATTCATCCAAAATTCAGGGAGTTTCATACCCTTCCCTACCTTATGATTTAATGCTTATATTGATACTAATATTATCTTTGTACATTGAGGGCAATGTACATCTTAAGTGTGTGGTGGAAAACTTACTTACATTCTTTTTGAAATCCTTCAAATTTTTCTAACTGATTGCACTATTCTCAATAGCATCATCTTCAGCCTCCTATTAGGAATTAATTCTAATTGATTTATGATTTTTATCGATATGTGAGAATTAAGAAATAGGTTATTGTACTTTGAATATTCAAACTTTAAAACATTAGGGAATCAAGCATGATAAGTTGAAATTTTTGAGAACTCCAAGTTTTTTTTTTCATAAGCTCTCTTCCCTAATTCTAAGTATTATCTTGAGATTTGAAATTCACTAAAATGACATCAAAAGCCATAATTTTGGTGATATTTTTGAGCCTTTTGAGCATACATTCTTTCGTGCTCACTTTTATTATTGCTTTGAGTGAGTCAACACTGATTTGTTATTCTAGAACTTGCTTTGATTATACATGTCGAGACCACATCATTGATTTGATATACCGAAATGATAAAGGCACTTAGGATTTAACCCACTTACTCCACAAAAGCCTACCTCCATAAATTAACCCCTAGTAAACCCCATTGAGCCTAACAAACCTTTTCCTCGACTCACCCTCTAATTATTAACCAATAACCCATTTTTTTAATTTCATTCAATTATTTTGACCCCTATTTTTGTCGAGATTTGATTTGAATTATTATTTATCTTTATTCTCTTTTCCAAATTGTAAAATTATAATTTCCCAGATTATTGTACTTGAATTGTTCTAAAAAAAAAGAAGAGAGAAGTATTAATTCAGTTGTAATATTGTTCAAATAGTTTTTGCATATTTCTATTCTAAAGCTACCAAGGCAGAATTGATATTATCCTAAGGATTAGCTTGGGAAATATGTTCTAGTGATAGAGATTTTTCTAGCTAGATAATTTTTCAAGTTCAGTCTCGATTCTAACCCTCTTTTGCAGCTTGTGACAACACCTCTAACCAAGCCCTATTACAACCTTTAAAAGACCTTTTGATCGATGTATCATATCAATCTACAGTGGTGGAGACCTGATTTTCGAGCAAGCCTATGGTAATAACTTTTCAGGTTGACTAGAGAGTACTTACTTTTTGAACCCTAAACATTTCGAATGGATAGAGTGAATCCTTAGTGAGGATGTCAACTTCTGTTAATTAAGATGGAAAGATAACTACTTAGGAGAAAGAAGAAAACTTATGTTTCAATGATAAAGTTCTCAACTTAAAGTAATTGAGTCTTTAATGTTCTTTTGATTGAATTTTCATTGTATGCTTACCTGTGGATTAATTTGAAACATTATTGATAAAGATTGTGAGTTGAGAAGAATGATTCTTATTTAGGGAATGTGATTTTGCTTGAGGACAAGCAAAGGCTTAAGTGTGGGGGTATTTGATAAATGCTAATTTATCCATATTTTTACCTCAGGTTTAGCCTATATTTCGGATGAATTATTATCAATTTAGTGAGAATTGGTGCTCTTAATCTTTTTTTTTCATATCTTATACTCAGGAGAGCATAGGGAAGAGAAAAGAACAGAAAATGGACTAAAAACTGGAGAAAATGGGCCAAAATGTGCAAACGCACGGCCCAAGAAGTTACCATATGGCCGTGGCACATGGCAGTGCCACACAAAAATCATACGGCCCAGTCTCGACAAGCACGGCCTGGCCAACGGCTGTGCCACCCAAGCATTCCAGAACATGGCCTCTTGTCAAAATCACACGGGTGTGGCACACGGGCGTGTTCTAGTCGTGAGGAAGAGGAATTTCACTCGGATTTGGATGCTTAGAGGCTAAGAAAGGCTCCCCAAAGCTCTATATAAAGACCCTAGGAGGCAACTCTAAGGGTGTACTCTTTTTCTCCCAATAGAAGCGCCATCTTTCTACTAACACGAGGAGTGAAAGCAAGGAATTACTCCAAGGGAAGCCGATTGATTCATCCCAGAAGCTAGAGTCCTGCATCAAGACTGAGGATCTCCCTAAATTCCTTCAGGGTTTTTGGTTTCTTTATGTTTTGCTATTTATTATCTTCTGAGATGTTTCTTTTCTATATTATGAACTAAACCTCTCACATACTTGAGGGGGATGAAACCTAAGATAGATCTTGTTATTATTTATTGAGTTATATGATAATTGCTTGAATTGTTCTTAGTTATGTATTCCTCATTCTTGATTTAATAATCCTAGGTATTACTTCAAGAAATTGATGTACTTAGAGTAGAGGAGTAAAAGTCCCTGTGATAAGAGTAGATCTACCATAATTAAGCGAAGTTGCATGCAACCCTAGACATAGGGCGACATAAATCTGCCAGATTAGGGTCAAACCTAATATGGGGATCCATAGATCGAATTAATGCAACCTAGGGAGTTAATTAATAAAGGAACTTTAATTAACAACTTAGGCCTAGTTGCTCTATGCCTTGACGGAGGGTTTAGCATAAGTTAGGGATCTCTACAGATCAAGGCAAGTAATTAATTATATAGTTCAAGAAATCAATAACAAGTGAAGTCTAGATGGATTCTCCCTTAAGTATTGCTCATATCAATCAGTTTTCCCGAAAGTTTTTCCTCAATTTACTTTTAATGCACTTTTAATTAGTTTTAGAATTAGTTTAATCAACTCTCTTTATTTTTAGGCTAGATAATAGAAAGGAAGTAAGTACTGGTACTTTTGGTTCCCTTGGGTACGATAACTCGGTCTTGCCACTAAACTATACTATTGTTCGACAGGTACGCTTACCTTTAAGGTCATGATATTAGATAGTTTTGGTGTGATCAGTTTTATAAATTTTATTACTTAATATCGCGAGTCGTTATCAACGCTGTTACGAATAAATTCACGGCAACTTAGTAATCTGCTAACTTATGAACATATTGACTAATTAAAATTCCATTCATCTCTTGAACATATTCCTATGCCAATTCAACCGACTAAACAGAATTAATAAGGTAAACATGCTATAGCACATACATATTTATTAAATTAAATTAACTCTCGCATATTCCTATGTCGATTCAACCGATTAATTCAACTTAATAAACATGTAAAAGATTATGTGAAGTAACAAAGTAGCCATACCTTGAATCAATTTAATCACAACAATCTTGCAAGTTATGCAAGGCATATGAATCGTCAGGTACTATGCTAATTTAATCTTTAGCTACCTTAGAAGAATTAAACATGCACTGATTAAGTATCGAGTGTGACATCCCTAATTTGACCCTAGTCGGGAAGTGGGTTTAGGACCACAAAACCGAGTCACACAAATAATTGATTGTTAAATTTCACTTCTTTTTTATGTTACAATGTATGTGTGAAATTTTGATGCTTTGATTTTTGTCAATTGAATGCGAATTTAATCAAAAGGGCTTATGTGAGAAACATTGAAAATGTGTTGGTTAATTTTTAAAATGGCCAAATTGTTGCATGGATTAAATATGGGGACTTGCATGTCAAAGTCCCCATTTTTCATGATAGTGGCCGGCCATGATGGTTTTAGGTGAGAAAATATGTATTTTATTTGTTGTAATGATGGCTAATAAATGATGTTATATACATTTTGTTAAAGAATTAAATAAAGGTTTATAAAATATGAAATAAAGGTTTTTTATAATGGGGAAAAGGGGATGAAAACAAAGTTTCATCCATTCTTTCTCTCAATAGTCGATTTTTAGGATCAAAGAAGAACAAAAGGGGGCCCTTAGACATACGGCAATTATATTAGTAATTGGAGGTATGTTTGGCTTAATTTCTTGATAATTTTGGTAAAGTTGAGTTGTTAAATAGATTTTGAAGTTAGCCCATGCATTTATTTTTGAATTTAAGAAGAATGATACATTCGGCTATGCTTTGATGTGCTTGGATTGTTGTTCATTGAGGTTGTGTTGAGGAATAAATATATGTGCGTATAGATTAGTTAACTTTTGCCATGACTGTCTAATATAAGTGAATTTCATTCGGCTAGAGTGGTAGTGTATGGAAATTTTGCTTAATTTTGAGATTTGATTATGAAATTATTAATTTGTGTTATTGTGTTAGCCGAATATGTTTTTAATTAGTAATTTGAGAGATTGAATTGTTTAAAGAGCCATAGCATAACCCATGAAAGAATTTTGAGTTTGGTGGTTTTAAGCATATTCGGCTATGGTGTCAAGGTGTTGAATATTTTTGATGATCTAGATAATTATAAATTATATTTGGGGCTTGGTAATTGTGCTAAAAATGAATGCTTAATTTGTTTATTTGCATGGTTACTGAATTAGAGACTAAATAATAATTTGAGTAAGTGATTGAGGAATGGTTAGAAGAATTTGAATGCTAAACTAGTTGATTTGTTTATAATGTCCGATTATGATCATTTATAGAGATGTAAATGAATTGTTGTCATGTGAATAAATATATATTTGATGATATATATATGTATTCGGCAATGGGATAAAATGTGTATTAAGGTAAGTTTCATGGTGATTATGCTTGTGGTGTTGGGTTAATATTCAGCATTGAGTAATGTGGGGTAAGGTGATTAATCGGCTATGAAATTAGCTAAATTGAATAGGTATGTTTAATGATATGCTTAGTGTAATGTATAATCTTATAACTCGGTTTGGTATTGAGATAAAGGTTAGATGTATGATTGGATTTTTGGTATTTGTTAAATTGGTTAATCAAAGATTTAATATGACGAAATGTTAATGAATAACATAATTAGTTTGCACCTTAAATAGTTGAAATAAAGCTTGCCGATTATGATTAAATGTTTAAATTGTAATGGTCGTATATAGGTATATATATATATGCCTTATGTATGTACCATGTACACATAAAGACATTCGGCAATATGATTAAATTCATGTATAAGAAAGCATGATAAATTAAGTGACTCTTTGCTTGTGAATGTGAATTAGATATAGATTAAATAAGCATGAAATCGAGTCATGGCATGTTTTATTAAATATGATACATATTGAAAATGATATGTGATTGCCAAATGTGATTGTTAAGTGAATAATATTAGTTAAGTACTTAAGCAAATCTATTGTTTTACTTAAGCTTAAGAGCAAAGAGGATCAAAGTCGGATAAGGGAAAAGAGAAAGTAAACGAATAGCCGTGGATATCTAGTCGTCGACCACTTTCGAGGTAAGTTTTAAGTGATTAAACGTTGAGTAAATCCAATCATAATAGGACATAATAAGTTGATTTAATAAGATATGATGTGCCCATGATATGTTCTAAACTCAAATGGTAAGTTCATACGTGTTTGGACTTGGAAATTTAAGAGCAAATTGTAATAATCTACTTCGGACAGCAGCAGTAATGTGAATTTAGAAAATCACCATAAATTGTTGGAGTGGAATTAGAGGCTGAATAAAATATGTAATCAAAGTTTAATGAGTCTAGTTTCTTATAAAAGAAACCGTGTAAGCAAAGGAATTTCCTATAAAGAGATATTTAAAGTTGTGTGAGACAGTGTCAAAATGACTCCAAAATCCCCTGTTCTATAAATTGTACAAAAATTGTTATAAGATAAAATTTATATGATTAGACTCCTTAATGAGTCTAGTTTCAAATGAAATAAACAAGAACATATTTTGAATTCTGTACAATGAGAAATTTGATTTGTAGTGAAGAGTGGTCAGTATAGTTTTAAGAAACATTCTGGTATTGATTGGCCAAACCAAAAATTATGAAAATTTTAGAAGATATATGAGTCTATTTTCAGAGAAAATTAACGGCACTTCATTTGGAGTTTCGTAGCTCCAGTTACAAATAATTTAATGACTGTTGCGCAGGAAAAATAGCTTGTAGTGAATCTGAAATTTTGTTGTAAACATTGATGAAACTATTTGAGTTGCTTATAAGCTATTGCTGAAATTGATGTACAAGATAAATATATAGGTGGTGAGGCCAAAATGGCTAAAATTTAAATGTGTGCAAGTTATCCGAATGGCTATCTTATAAACGTAAGCTATGTATATGTAATATGTGTTGATAGTTTTATAAATTGAAGGTGAAGTGACATATACGTTGTTTAGCCGAATGGTTGTCATGAGAAGAATGTAAGTCATGTGTGTACTTGCTTTTTTAGTTGGAAGTTTATTGAAAGGGATATATATATATATATATATGTATTAAAGTCAAATGATATTATGACATGAAGTTAAGGTGCATGTTATATGCTTATATTCGAATGAGGTTAATGAATTACAAATGTGATAGTCTGTGTGAAATGGGGTAACATGTGATTAAATATACATGGAATTTGGAAAGTGTCCGGGTTAAGACTCACTGACTACGTGACGTGGCCTAATGGCTCATGTGAAATGAGACTAACTATATTGAGATACGAATAAGTTCGAATGAAGTGATACCTCATTAATGTGTTTCCGTGATGGGAAAATCGAAGGTATGTGAATTGATGTGAATACAACTCTGTGAATTGATTATGATGATATATCCGAGCTTAAAGTCCCGTAGGCTTGGTGCTAGTAACTGGATTCGGATTTTTAAACCTAGCAGGCTATGGCTAAGTGCCTTGAATTATTTTAAAACGAAGACCATTTGTATATCTTTAAGATAAGGATTTAATTAGTTTCATGAAAATCTACTAATTTGAGTTGTTTTCGGCAAGATGTGCAAATACAAGGTATGGATTGCGTTTGGCCATTTATGTATATGTGGTAAGGAATATGTTTGGTCCTTTATATACTTATATGTAACTTTAATACTTGTCATGATTAGATTATTTGAAAATATTAATGTGGTTATGAACTAAAGAACTAAGCTCCTAAATACATATATACATTTATGTATGTGCACGAAATGAGTGCATATGAATAAGTGGTTAGAGGTATTGAAAGATTGATTTGGTAAATGGTAACTATGGAAACTGTAAGTGTACAAAGGTTAAGTATATGGTAAGTGATACTTACTTGCTATGTGAACTCAATTTCGGTTGAATTAAAAATGTGCTTAGGGAATCACTTATGAGATGGTTATAAGTTATATTCAACAAGTATTGACTTTATCAAATTGTTTATGTAAGATTAAAACATGAATATGTGCTTCCAAATATGGAAATCGAATGTGATTATAGTGTTATGTTTTAGTTCGACTGATTAAACTAGAAGTAGCATTGATGTTTTTAAATGCGAAGGGGTATATACTCTTAAATTTGGATGAAATAGATGAATTATATGTGCATACATGGGGTTTAAACTATTTGACCGAATGGTGATATATCTTGACATTTCGAAACGTGATTTGTGCAAGGCCTAATCTTAAGCGACTTAGTGATAAATCAACAATTACGGATGTTCAGCACATTAAGTTGGCCAGGTATGTATCATGTTCTTGTGTAGGCTTATTAAGCCGATCGAGACTTCACTTGGATTTTGTGTAAGTTATAAATGTAATTAATTCAGTAAAGTTAATTGTTTTACTTAAGACTTACTGAGCCTTGAAAGCTTACTCTGTTGTTACGTTTCTCTATTTTATAGATTATCGATTTTGGCCTTTGCTCGGGGATCGTCAGCAACTCGTCACACTATCACTATCCACTGTTTGGTACTGCTATGTTTGGATAATCTTATGGCATGTATAGAATAGACTAGTAGCGGAAGAATAATTTGGTTAATGTATATAAGCCATGCGAAAATGGCATCTTTTGAATGTTTACTTGTAGAAGTTTAAATTTTATCCCTGACTGTATTTAGTGTTTATCCAAATGAATGATCGTTAAAAAAAAATTTACTGTTCTGTCATGAGTTACAAGTCCGGTAATGCCCCTTACCTATTCCGGCGACGGTTACGAGAACGGGGTGTTACATTGAGTCCATTAATTGCAATTTCAATCCGTTTAAATAATTAATTCTTTAATTATCTAAACAATTATAATGCCAGATAATCTAAACATGATTTTACTTAATCAAACATTTTACTAAGGCCTATAACAACATAAACACTATTTTAATAATTCAAGTAGGCAAAATATAATCAACCCAACATGAATTAAATTCAAGCTAAATTGATTAAAATAACCATTTCAACAACAATCATATTCATAGATATGTTCATCATAAAAACAAAAAAAATTGAAAAGATAGGGAACAAGAAGGCAAATCCGGTGTTTCTCCATGGCTTTGACTAGTTGCTCCGTTCTTCATCCCCGTTGTCCTCACCGATCAAGGCTCCTATGAATGTTTTCTTGCTGCCCAAATTGGCTGGGAAAAAACCTCTTTTCTAAGAGGAGAAATCGGCACAAGGATATAGAGAAGTGGGATGGAAAAGTGGAGAGAAAAGAGAATGGAGAGGTGAAGAGAGAATGAGAGAATGTTGAGAAGTGAGTGAGTGATTAAAATGAGCAACAAGGGGTGGCTTTTATAGCTGAGGAGGGCTGCTAAAATTAGCAAACTCAGCAGCCAAAAGACCCCCCTCATGGCCGGCCACACACATGGCAAGGTTGAAGCTTTCAACCTTGCTAAAAATAGGTTGGGCCAAATCTACAAAGCCTAAAATAAAGGTGGGGTTTGAACTCAATTTAGAGGTTTTTCAAGGGGCTTTTTGCAAGAATATTTAATCAGATAAATTGCTGATTTGGGTCACCCTATTCTGGTCAGCCCAATTAGTGGCTGGTTCGGCTCACTCCGTTCGGTTTAACCAGTGCGGTTCACTAGGCTATTTCTTCATAATTAATTAAAATTAATTTATTTAACCTAAATTAAATAGGAAATAAATTAAAATTAATTTATTTATGAATTAATACACATTTCTGGACCATCTCAGGCTGGAAATTAATTCGCCTCGATACTCCAAATTGCTTCTCAGTTTTGTTCTTCTCGCAGTGTCTGCCGGGGCATTTTTCGCCGATTGCGCAATTCTGTCAAAAATAACCAAATTTTATCAAAATTAACTATAAAATTAATTAAAATTCATAATGTTCATATTTTTAACATAATTTAATTATTTTATAATATTTAATTATTTTTCGACAAGAATTTAATCGAATTTGCATGAAATTAAGTTAAAAAGGGCATGTAAAAGTATAAAAATTTTTGTGTTTCCAAAAGGTCAAGCAACTAAGGAACAAGAATATTGCACTTGTGAAAGTATTATGGAATAGGCATAGGGTAGACGAGGCTACATGGGAACCAGAAGAGCCTATGCAAAAATAGCATCCAAATCTATTCACAGGTAAGATTTTCAAGGATGAAAATCCCTAAAGTGGGGGAGAAATGCAACATCCCGAAATAGGGCTTAAACAGAATGGTGGTTGCAAAACTATGAATTTGAGATAGAAAAATTTATTCCAATTAATTTTTACAATTTATCGAGTGATTAGATGTAAGTGTTAGAGTATTGATAGAAATTTTATGAATTACATGTTTAATTTGCCTATTAGGGCTTAATTGCAAAAGTTGATAAATATGAGTTCTAGATGCTAAAGGATTACATTGAAGAGCATTATTGAAGTAGAGGTCCTTAAATGGTATATGTTTTCATGGACAAAATTGGACATACATAGATAAAAATAACTAAAGTTTTAGTGAAGGGCATTTTAGTCATTTGGTAATTAAAAGATTAAAAAGGGAAAAAGATGGAAAAATGTTGTCCATCTTCTCAAGTTGGCCGAAACTCAAGGGTTCTCCATAGCTAGGGTTTTGTGAAGCTTCCAAGCTCCATAGTAAGTGATTCCAAGCCCCATTTTTAAGGTTTTTTACGTTTTTAGAGTCCTGGTAACTTGATTTAGCTTATTATAGCAATAATTTAACCTAGCGTTCATATTTGGAAAAATACCCATAGGTGAAATGTGTTTATTTTGATGTTTTATGGTAGAATATGAAGCTTGAAATTATGTTAAATGACTTGAGCTAAGCAATTTTAAGTGAAAACAAGTAAAACGACATAATCAGTAAAAATACCTAATGTTCATAAGCACATGTTAGAGTGAGAATTTGAAGTTGTTGTAGGTAAATAAATAATCAGCATGTCCTAAAACATAAGAATTAGGGATAAAGTTTACTTTCCGAGCTTTGGGGCAAAAGTGTAAAAATGTAAAAGTTTAAGGGCAAAATCATAATTTTGCTAAAGTTAAAGTCAATGACTGTTTTGATAAATGTGAGTATTAAATAAGCTAAATTTGCTATTATAGATCAAGAAGAAAAAAATTCGGGGTTAGACCAGGGAAAGAAAAAGGTTGAGGACTAAATTAAAATATTTGATCGTATTTTGTATCGAGGTAAGTTTACGGTAAATAAATGAAATGGTTTGTTATTTATATTTAATATTGTTATTTTTTAGCATCTATATGTTTATTTTGTGAATTTACTCATTGATGACTCAAGCAAGAATTGACGGAGAAATGATACTTCAAAGTCCCAATTGAACCTTAGGAATGTGTAGGATACAAATGTCATGACATTAAGGTTTAAGGATACCAAGTAAGACCCTGCCAAGGCATGGCATTGGTAAGTTTTACAAGGCGAGGAAATCATGTAAGACCATGTCAAGACATGGCATTGATAAGTTATTATAAGGCAAAGATCCCATGTAAGAACATGCCATTACATGGCAATGGTGAGTTCATTTAACACTCCAAACTAGGCCTAGAAGTTAGGCCTAGAAGTTAGGCCTGAATCCAGCGTGTCACATTGAAGTGTTTTTCGAAAACCAAGTTTTCATTTAAAACCCTTCTTGTTTAAAAATTGTGTAAAACCTCAGTTTGCATTTGATCAATTCCCAATGTGGTTTATTAAAAAGATCATTCCCTATTTAAAACGTTATAAAATCTTAATCATTGCGGAAGCTTAATTTAAATCAGTTGTTGTTTTGGAAAAACTCACCCGTTTCTACCTCTAGCAATTATAAAACCGCAAATAAGATCCCAAATTTGTAATCCAGAAATATAAAGACCTTATTATAACCCAAATACTAATTAAAAATAAAATAAAATAGATAAAATTGTTAAATTATTAATCATCTTGTAGTGTGTTCACCTTCGAGTCCTCTCCTATGTCGAGCTGCCTAGTAAGGATCACCTGAAAAATTAAAAAGAGGGAGTGAGTTTACAAAAACTCAGTGTGTACATCCCTCGATAGATACATATTCATGCACCTAAGCCCTATTCAATAATGGTGGCCTTTGGGCCTTAGCCCATAGTGGCCTCGGTTGGTTCTGAGCCCATATCTCAACATATAGTAGCCTTAGGCCTTAGCCCAAATCACAACAATATCAATATGATTATGTAATGTGCAATTTCCCATAACCAACCCTGTACATCCCCTTCCAACCCTACACACCTGTGGGGAGATACTCAACCTACCCATCCTTATACACCCAGTATGGCATCGGTTACGACACCACTTAACGTTGCAGCATAGCTGCTCATATTCGGTGTAGCACCAGTTGCAGTGCTACTTATCTATGCAGCATAGCTGCTCGGTGGCTAAAAAGCCTACTGTGGTTATAAAGCCTTTGGTGGCTAAAAAGCTTATGGTGGCTATAAAGCCTTAGGTGGCTAAAAAGCCTGCGATGGCTATAAAGCCTTTGGTGGATCCACAGTAGTCAAGTGACCGTGCGACCCTTATATACACTTCCTCCACTCATAATCCCGGCCCATATGCAATATAATAAACATGAATGTAGCAGAAAACATATAACATACATAAGCCTTACTCATAACACATAAGGGTATTTTAGTCATTTCATCCGACAAGTGTGTTTTGGGTGAATCCACGAACCAGGGGTATTTTGGTAATTTTGCTAACTAAGGGTTTTTCTGTAATTTTGTAAGTCAAGGTTATCTCAGTAATTCTGCCCTACAAAGGTACTTCAGTAATTCTACCCTATAGGGGTATTGTGACAGTCCATATTTGACCCTAGTCGGATTGTGATTTCGGAACCATGAAATCGAGTCCTAAAAATATATGAATGCTATATCCGTGTTTAAATTTCGTAAATTAGCATGTGTGACAATTTAATTTGAGAATTTGACCATTGGTATGCTTATTTCTTTGAATTGGACCCAATTGTGAAACTTAGAAAATAAGATAGTCAAATGTCACATGGGCCGAATGTAGAGTCTTGTGATGTAGGGTAGTTGCATGGCAAATAAACCCCTTTTCTTTTCAATGTACGGTAATGGGTGAAAATGATGCTATTATATGCATTTTCTATGATAAATTTATTATAGTTAAAATGTTTGTATAAAAAAATATATTATATTAAGTTAAGTGGATATAAAAACAATGTTTTTCTTTGTCATTTCTTCATTCTAACCGAAACTATAAAGAAAAGTGAAGGAAAGAAGCCATAGCTTTCAGTTTTGGTCTTTGATTCATTTCAAGGTATGTTTGTTTCGATTTTTCTTTGTAACTATGAAAATTGAGGTTGTTAATAGGTCCTTAGCATAGCCCATGTATTAAATTTTGAAAACCTTGTTTAGATGGGCATTCGGTCATGGTTTTGAATGGGGGTTTCGGTTAAAACTTTGATATTTTTAGATAGGAAATGGTTGTGTATATGATTGAGCTTGAAAAACTTGGTTTTATGTTGCGTCTTACATTCGATTTTGAATAATTCATATAGGTTTGTGTTTTATGTTAAATATTAAGGTAAAAGGTTAGTATGAATGCATTTTAGAAGAGATATACATTCGGTCATAAGGATTTGTTTTTCATTGTGGTATTAATGGTATTTAGATGAACCTTAAGTTGTTAAAATGGTAGTAAGGATGGAAAGAACATGAGCTTGCTATTATGTGACATTCGACCATTGAATAAGTTATATTTACAATATGAGATTCAAAAGAAAATAGTAAATTATGTGGCAAAAAGGGTGGATTTAATTTATGTATATGAGATTTGATTAATAGAGGAATTATATTAACTTAATGAAAAATTCGGTTATAGTAGGATGATGAGTAATAATTTGGATCATGGCTAAGTACTAAGATGTTAATTAAAAGGTTTGATATATGAATTGAGTGAATTTGATAAATGCTATGTTTTGGCAACCTTGAATGATGTTCAGTTTTAGTGTATTCTGAGGAGAGGTATAATATTGAAGTACATTGGGTTGTGTCATTGCCGAATGCACTTAAAATGGAGACATGGTTTAGTTAAAATGCAATTGACATTAAATGAAATAAATTGCCGTATATGTGTGATAGTGAGAGGAGAAACCGAAATGCTTAACTATAATTAAATTGTATGTGTTCAATTATTCAATAATAGAAATGCCGTATGACATATGTGTTTGAAATTAAAAGAATTTAGATTTGATGAATTGATAAGGTGATTGAATTAGTTTATTTGGTTCAATTCAGGCTCAAGATCAAAGAGAGCCAAATTCGGTCAAAGGGAAAGCGAAGGTTGTGGAGTAGCCGATCGAAGCTGTTCATCCAACGCGAGGTGAGTTCTAAGTTATTAAGACTTAAATTCTATGTTGCCTAGAGTACACATAGCCTATGAAATATAGATTTTTATATGTGAATGAATGATGAGTAAATGATGTAATATTAAGCTGATGGCATTGCGTTGATATACTATTGTCGATCTTTGATATATACTATGTGTGCGAAAGGAGTAGCACTATGTGTGCGTAGATGAAAAATGGCACTATGTGTGCGACTAAATGTAAGCACTATGTGTGTGTATTTTCTTAACGGAGCACTATATGTGCGAGATCAGTTGTGGAGCACTATGTGTGCGTAATTGCTTAACCGAGCACTATGTGTGCGAGAATCGGTTGTGGGACTCATGTGTATGTACCTGTTTGCTTATGCTTTTGCTTAAGGGATTAAGGAGAGGAGTATAAACATACGGCCGCACGTGAGTGAGATTAGATAATATGGACGAAGTAGTGTACCGTGTAATGAATAACTCAATTAGTTTTCTTTGAATAGACTGGCTTGTGATTGAGATAAATTAAACTATGTGGTACTGGGGTAAAAGTATATTATGCATGAGATAAGTAGGGAATAACCATTTGGTAAGTAAAATGTGTAATTGTTGATAAACTTTGAACATTGTTATATTAATACGAAAGTTAGGGTACACATATATGTATATATGTTACTTGTTGAGCACTTCTCATTTACGGGTTTGAAAGGCTAAGTATGATATCACCATTAGTTTTTCTTGCAAATACTAATTTGAATTGTTTTGTTAAATTGCTTAGGACTTATTGAGTAATGTCTCACTTGAACTCTTTGCTAATTTTTTTTTATTTAGACCCTTTATCCGTTGAAAGCTCGGGATCACCACTGAAGTCATCACACTTATCGTCATCCTTTTTGGTATTTTGAAACGACTTTAAGTTTATACTCATGGCATGATTATGTTAGACATAGTTGTGATTTTGTCTTTTGGAAAGTTGTAAATATATGTATACATGTATAGGATAAGCCATGCGAATATGGCATATTATCCATTTTGTTGATATCTTGATAAGTTATGTTTGCTAGTAGGTATATTTATATTATGAACAATGTGTTCACTTGTGATTGTTCTTTTTTTTTTTATGTTTTGAGTGATGTGGATGTGGAAAGTTGGTTGATATTCATTTTAAGAAAATTTAGTGAATTTCATTTGGATGCCGTGTAGGTATATTTATGATGTATGAATGTCATGGCCTTATTCCACATTATATTCGGCAAATGGTAAAAGCTTTATGCAATATGAATAATATAATCTATGATGGTATTTGATCAAATTAAGCTATGAAATCTTGGCTACTCACGTATGTGAATATATGCTCGTTTTTTGCCATCGAATTTTTGGTGGATAATGCGGTACTTCATTTTAATTGGTATGATGAGCTATTTATGTGTGAACTGTATTCCTTATTCATATGTATGTGAAATGTTTAGAAAGTAAGTTTGGTTTGGATAAGCCTAGTGACCCATTACGGCGACGGATTCAGGTTGTAGGGTGTTACAGGTATTCCAGTAATTCTACCCTATAGGGGTATTTTAGTAATTTCTTAACACCATAGGTCTAATTACGCACATTGGCCTATCAACAAGTCCTCGTTGGCTAAAGTGAATAGATACTATGCACCAAGTATGATTCCAGAGAAGTGGAGATGAGTCATTAAGACTGGTTAAGTACCAAGCTCTCCCTAGATCTAATCCTAGACATGCATATACCCATTGCCACACTTTAACCTTACGACTTGTCGACAGTTACACTTAATTAGTTAATTAAGTTTTATGTCTGCTTAAGCATTTATTAGCTACTAGGTCCGTTACAAACCTTCACGAGTCCACATACATTCACATAGCCCCTTAGGCCATATTACATTTATATGGCCCACTAGGCCCAGTCACATTTATACGGCCTTAGCCTCCAATTACTTCTCGTTAGCTCGCCTCTTTACCACACTAATACACATGAGCACCAAAAGAAAAGGCTAAAATAGGTGTTTAACCAAAAGGAGTCAAAACTGATAGCCACCATGAGAAGATAGGGGCTTCCAACTTTTCTTAAATCACAAGAATACAGAAGAAGGGATTCGAGTACTTACCACCGGGATTTGCTATCACTAGAAGTTATTCCACCACTCTACACTCAGATTTACACTTAATTCAATTGAAGCACTAAGGAGAGAATGACTAGATAGAAGGGGTTAAAAATCAATAGAGAATAGGAGATGGAATTCAGCTTTTGAAAGAGCACCCTATAGAGTGTAGAGGTTTCGATTTGAAAGAAAAGATGAAAGAAGAAGAAGAGGTTATGAATCAAAAAAGAGATGGTTGACAGAGAGATATGGAAGGCTTGGTTTCAGCTTTTGTAAGAATAGAGGCAAGAAGAAGAAATCGGCAAGAGAAGAGCCAAGTATTTTTGGGTTTTTGACTTTTTGAGACAATCGTTCACAAGAGGTTCAAAGTGAATCAATTCAAACAATGAACAAGAGAAGAAAGAGGGAAAGAAGATGATAGATTCAGCTTGAGAAGAAAAAGAGAAGAAAGGGTTTGGTTCTTTGAACAAATCGGCACAAGAGGGCTTATGTATTACGTTTTCGACTTTTAGAACAAAAGGGAGTAGGAGAGAAAGAAAAGAAAAGAATGGTAAGAATGAAAACCACTACAATCTACCTATTCAGCACTAAATGATTGAACAAAGAAAATCCCAAAAGGAACCAAAAAGGAATTCGGCACACTCATACCACAATTGCCGAAAATTCTACTTCCTAGGGACCCTAGCCGAAATTGCTCTCCAAGAACCCATATTCGGCCAATCTTGTTCCCAATCAGCTTCTAAACTTTCTCCCCTTATCACTCCTTAATCCAATCCCATGAGCAATTCAAACACCTTCATTCAGAGTTCAACTTGAGTTCTATCTCTTACCATGCACATCCAACAAAATAAAATAAGCACTTTGTCAACCAAGGGATTCGAACCTAAACTCCCTCACAAGCCTCTACACGCCAACTCCCTGAGCTCTAAGTGGTGCTACCTTGCCACTTTAACTCAGGCTTTCTTGTGTCTTAAAACCCCAACTTTAATTTAAAAGCCCATCTAGCTCTAGTCCAGTTCCACCTCAAACCAAAAATTCAAATTTGCCAGACTTTAATCTTAAACTTAAGCCTTCTAAAGGTCCACTAAATACACCCAACACATCAATATAACACATCTAGCCATGCAGAAATAAATTCATGCAAAAATTCAAAAACCCAAAAAATTAGGGCGTTACATTTGGTAACACATCGTGCTCGACTCTAGCGACGGTCTCAGGTAAGGGGTGTTACAACAGCTTCAGTGGAGTATTCCCATCGAGACAGAGGAAATCATATTTAGGTTCTAAGGTCCAAGCTACTTCAGTGGCGAGTGTGGGCAATGTGAGGTCTATTAAGCCCGAGTGCCAGAATTGTGGTAGGCAGCATTTTTGTGAGTGTCGGCGAACTACCAGAGCTTGTTTCAAGTGTGGTTCCCTAGACCATTTTGTTTAAGATTGCCCTGAGAAAGTGGGAGATGAGAAATTTTAGAGTATTAGATAGAGTAATGCCTTTAGCATGGGTAGAGCCCCACAAAATGTTAGAGGTGGGACTAGTAGTAAAGGTATGACGAAGGATATAACTGAAAGGACAGAGGCGAAAACCCTTTCTAGAGCGTATGCTATATGAGCTCGGGAAGAGGCATCATCTCCTAATGTGGCCACCGATACATTCTCACTCTATGATACTAATGTTATTGCATTGATTGACCCCGGGTCAACTCATTCTTATATTTGTGTGAAATTTGTGCATAGTAAGAATTTTCCTGTTGAATTGATTGAATTTATGATTAAAGTGTCCAACCCTTTAGGCAACTATGTGCTAGTAGATAAGGTTTGCAGAAATTGCCCTTTGATGCTTCGAGGTTACTGTTTTCCAGCCAATTTGATGTTGTTGCCATTTGATGAATTTGATGTTATTTTGGGCATGGATTGGTTGACATTACGTGATGCCAAGGTAAATTGTAGGTAGAAAACTCTTGAGTTAAAATGTGAAAATGGTGAAATTCTTTGGGTTGAAATAGATGAGTCGAATAAAATGTCGGTTGTGATTTCGTACATGTCTACTCAAAGGTGTATGAGAAAAGGGTGTGATGCTTACGTTGCATATATGTTGAATACTGAGATATGAGTTGAAGTTTGAATCAGTGCTAGTAGTTTATGAATTTCCAGATGTGTTTTCGGAAGAATTACTCGGGTTGCCTCTAGCTAGAGAATCGAGTTTTCCATTGATTTGTTACCTAGGATTGCACCTATTTCTATTGCTCCGTATAGAATGGCTCTGACTGAATTGACAGAGCTAAAGGCTCAGTTGCAAGAGTTGACTGATAAGGGATTTGTAAGACCAAGTTTCTCTCCCTAGAGTGCTCCCGTATTATTTGCAAATAAGAAGGATGGATCAATGAGACTTTGCATTGACTATAGGTGTAACACCCCAAACCCGGCCCAGACATTATGGCCAAACTTGGCATGTCACATTGAAGTGTTTTTTGAAAACCAAGTTTTCATCAAAAACCCTTCTTATCTAAAAACTTGTTGCCAACCAAAACTTGTGTTTGTTAAAATGTAATTAATTTAAAAGTTAGTTCCAGAAAAAAAACACTATTAATTATTCTGTAAAAATCTTTTTCTAATGCGGAAGCCTAATTTAATTTTAAGTAATGAACTATGTTCTGCCTCTAAAGCATAAATCGTAAAACCAAACATGCCAATTTGAAATAATATCCAGAGAATAGGCCTTATTACAACCCAATCAAAATAATTCTAAAATACTAAAAAAAATTGTATTAAAGCTAAGTCCAAAACTCAGTGTGTTTGTAAAAACTCAGTGTGTACGGCCTTCGTCAAACACATGAATCGGGGCCTAAGCCCTAATCAATAACAGTGGCCTCTGGGCCTTAGCCCACAATGGCCTCGTTGGGCCGAAGCCCATATCACAATTCACGGTGGCATTTAGGCCTTAGCCCATACTGGCCTCAATTGGGCCTAAGCCCATATCACAAAATCAATATGATTATGCAATATGCAGTTACCCATAACCAACCTGTACACCCCCTTCCAACCCACACTCTTGTGGGGAGATACTCGACCCACCCATCCTTATACACCAGGTGTGGCACCAATGACGGCACCCTTATCGGTGCAGCATAGTTGCTTAGTGGCTAAAAAGCCTTCAGTGGATCCAAAACCATCAAGCGACTGTGCGACCCATATATGCACTTCCTCCAATCATAATCCCGGCCCATATGCAACATAATAACACATGAATACACATATAATCATACAGCATGCATAAGTCATACTCATGGCACATAGGGGTATTTTGGTAATTTGCTAACTAGGGTTTTTTGGTAATTTTGTAGTGTAAGGGTATCTCAGTAATTCTACCCTATAGGGGTATTTCAATAATCTACCCTACATGTGTATTCCATTAATTCTACCTTACAGGGGTATTTCAGTAATTCTACCCTATAGGGGTATTTCAGTAATTCTACCCTATAGGGGTATTTTAGTAATCTACCCTACAGGGGTATTCTAATAATTCTACCCTACAGGGGTATTTTAGCAATTCTACCTACAGGGGTATTTTAGTAATTTTACCCTACAGGGGTATTTTAGTAATTTCTTAACACCATGGTTATAATTACGTACTTTGTCCCATTAACAAGTCCTCCTCAGCTAAAGTGAACAGACACTCTGCACCAGGTAGGATTCTAGAGAAGAGGAGGTGAGTCATTAAGACCGTTTAAGTACCAAGCTCTCCCTAGATCCAATCCTAGATATGCATATACCCATTGCCACACTTCAACCTTATGACTTGTCCATAGTTACACTCAATTAGTTAATTAAGTTTTATGTCTGCTTAAGCATTTATTAGCTACTAGGCCTAAAAGTCCATTACAAACCCTAACGAGTCCACATACATTCATATAGCCCCTTAGGCCCAATTACATTTATATGGCCCACTAGGCCCAGTCACATTTATACGGCCCATTAGGCCCAAATCTACTCCAAGCCATACAACCAACTTAAACAACCCGTCACTTATTACTAATCTCCCAATTTTGCTTATTTGGGCCTACATGCCTGCCGGGCCCATTTGACCTATTCTGGCTGAGTTGGCCAAAACGTGACCCAAGTCCATGAGATCGCTCATGGGGTCTCTGGTATCGTATCGATTACCCTCTTACGAGTGTTCACGCACTTGCAGGGCTACTGTAGCCAAATTTTTGGCTTTTTGGCATTTCAGCTTTTCGGCATTTCAGGATTTACCGATCTATTGTGTGTGTGAAGTGTGTGTGCACACACCTGATAACCAAACGCACTACGATCTCCTTAGCCATGAACCTACAATCAATATCACTCCTCAATTAATTATATGCTTAACAAATATCCTTACCGGAACTGAAATCTTACCACTTGCCTTACCTTGAGTGACAAGTCCTAATAGTCACAAGGCAAAATTTTCCCCAAGACACGGCTTTTGGCAAATCGCCACGGCTGTACGATATGGCTGTGGGCGAACCTGCTAATTGAACACAAGTGTGGGCGAAACGAACGAACCACACGGCCTAGACACACGGGTGTGTACTAAGCCGTGCGGCGAGAGGACCTTCGAGTCCATTTATATTTATTTTTTATTTTTATTTTTGTTATGTTTTTTTCCTTTTCCTTTTACAAACTTATTATTTTATTTTGAACTTTGTTTACCTTCATGGTTCTTACCGAATAATGTTTTAATTCTCTCCACGGTTGTGTTTATTTTATTGAGTAGCTCAGAATCATGCACTTCAAGAAGCCCTTTTTCCAATTTAGCTTTCACTATTCCAAATATTTCATCCAAAATTTAGGGAATTTCACTTCTCTCCCTACCTTATGATATTATGCCTATATTCTTATTATTTATCTCTGTACATTGAGGACAATGTACATCTTAAATGTGGAGGGTCATTCATATCGTTATCAGAGAATTCCTGAATTTTGCCTTATTCTCAAGTAACTTCCTTATCACTTTTAGAATGAATTTTAATTGATTTATGATTTTTGTTGATATGTTTTTGGATTAAAACATAGGGAGTTATGCTTTGATTGTTTAAACTTTATGCCATTAGAGAATCAAGAATGATAAGTTGATTTTTGAGAATTAATTTTTTTTTTCTAGGTTGTCTCCCCATGTTTAGGTATTATCTTGAAGTTCGAAATTCACAGGATTGACATCAAAAGCCATAAATTTTGTGAGATTTTGAGCCTTTAGAGCATATATTCTTTCTTGCCCACTTTTATTGTTACTATGAGTGTGTCGATATTGATTTGTTATTCTAGAACTTGCTTCGATTATACATGTCGAGACCACACCATTGATTTGATATACCGAGATGATAAAGGCACTTAGGTTTAACCCACATACTCCATAAAAGCCTACCTTCACAATTAACCATTAGTGAACCTCCTTGAGCCTAACAACCCATTTATTGATTTACCCTTAATATTAACCCTTAAGCCTATTTTTTTATTCCTTGAGAATTTCCCTCATTTAATTTGATCCCCATTTTTGTCGAGATTTCATTTGAATAAATTGCCTAGCTACTTTCGTATATTCAGTAAGTAAAATTTCATATTTGAATTTGTTCTAAAAAATATATATACAAAGTTAGTTCAGTTGTTGAATTATCATTTAGTTATGAAATTATATAGTGCTTAAACTTAAACAATGTTATTCAAGAGGAAAAACTCAATTCCGTTATTCAAGATGTAATTATTCTTTTTTTTTCTAGTTAGGTAATTGTTTAGTTCAATCTCGATTCTAACCTTCTCTTTCAGCCTGTGACCACACCCCCTAACTAGAGCCACGTTACAAACCTCTAAAGACCTTTTGATTGATGTATCATATCAATACATAGTGGTAGAGATTTGATTTTCATGCAAGCTTATGGTAATAACTTTTCATGTTGACGACTGAGTGCTTAATTTGTTGTCCTTAAACACCTTGAGTGATTTGAGTGAATCTTTAGTGAGGATGTTAACTGTGTGTGATTTTGAATTAAAGATAATTATTTAGATAAGGGGAGATACCTATGTTTTCGTGATAAACTGTTCAACTTAGAATGTTTGAAACTTTGATGTTGTTTTAGCTGAACTCACAAGGTATGACTACTTATGGATCATTTTGAAGCATTATTGATAGAAATTATAAGTCAAAAAAAATGAATTCTTAATTGTGAGTTGAGGATTCTGCTTGAGGACAAGCAAATGCTTCAGTGTGGGGGTATTTGATAAACCATAATTTATACATAATTTTAGCCCATGCTTAGCTCATTTATGGATGATCTATCAATCGATTTATGGAATTCAATGCTCCTAATACTTTATTTTCATGTTTATACCTAGGTGAGCATAGAAAAGTGAAAAGAACGAGAAATGGACCAAATATGGACCAAATGGGCCAAAATTAGAGTGCAACATGGTCTAGACCTCTACACACTGGATATCCACACGCCTGTGTCAATTTAACTATGTTGAACATGACTTGAGCCCAAGTCACACTGGCGTGTCACACGGGCATGTCCCTATCGTGACTTGCTTTAATTCCACGTGGAAAAGGCTATTTAGGGGCTAAGAAAGGTATTTCAGAGTTTATATAAACACTCTAGGAGAGGGCTAAAGAGGACATAGAGAGTAGAAGGCAGGGAATTACTTAAGGAAAGCCGATTGATCCATCTCATAAGGAAGGATCTACATCAAAACTGAAGATCTCTCTTAAATTCTTTTAGGAGTTTTGTATGTTCTTTATGTTTTGTTGTCTTCTTTATTTTGAGATGTTTTCTCTTTTTATTATGAACTAAACTCCCAAATACCTGAGGGGGATGAAACCTGAGACGAATCTTGTTATTGTTATCTAAATTATATGATAAATATTTGATTCGTTCTTAATTGTGTTTTTAATACTTGAGTTGATATTTCAGGATACTAATTCAAGTCAAGTGTGCTTATTCAAAGGAGAAAAAGTCCCTATTTAAGAGTAGATCCATTAAGCGTAGTTGATCACAATCCTAGACATAGGACAACGAAAATCTTCCAGATTAGAGTCAAATCTAATAGGGGGATCCATAGATTGAGTTAATGCAACACTAGGGGTTTTAATTAGAAAGAGATTTCAATTAATCAACCTAGGGTTAGTTGTTTTTAGTCTCGACGAAGATATTAACCTAATTTAGGGATCTCTACAGATCAAGTCGAATTAATAAATCGTCTAGTTCAGAGTTAAATAACAAGTGAAGTCTAGGTGGATTCTTCCTTGGGTATCACTTTTATCGATCAGTTTTCCCAAAGTATTTCCCCAACTTATTCTTTGTCCAGTCTTTAGTTAGTTAGAATTTTAATTTACAAACAACCTCCCTTTATTTCTAGGCCAGATAATAGGAAGAAAGTTATTACTAGTACTTTTAGTTCCTTTGGGTTTGACATTCCGGTCTTGCCACTAACTATACTACTATTTGATAGGTGCGCTTGCCTTTTATTGTGATAATACTTAGTTTCTAGGTACGATTATTATTATTACTTCATCACAATCACAATCACAAAGGAAGACTAATGATAACTCTTGACTGGTTATAGGTTTGTGACTTGTGGGCTTGAGTGCCGTTTCCCAAAAAGGTGTGTACATACATCACACACACGACGAGTCGACAAAAGCCAAAATCCTAAAAAAGCTGAAATGTCGAAAAGCCGAAAGGTTGGCGCCGACAGCCACATGAGAGTGCAAACACTTGTGTCGAGACACTGATACGACGTCCGAGGCTAAGAGAGCAATCTCATAGTCTCAGGCCACTTTTTGGCCAACTGGGCAGAAATGGGCCAAATGGGCCCGATGGGCACGTAGGCCCATCGTGAGTAAAATTGACGGACTAGTAGGATTTGATGAGCTGATTAGAATTTTTACATGGTTCTCAGTAGAATTGGGGCCTATGGGGCCAAATAAGTGTATGGACCCTTCTTGGGCTATGAAATAGGCTTTTAGGCCCCAGTGAACTGGTACCCTAATGGAATTGGCTTTAAATGCATTGAATAATAGGAATGTGTTAATGGGCCAACTTGTGTACTTAAGCCCACGATATGATATGATTGGTAGGTCTATGTGAAAATGACTAAAATGTCCCAAATGCGCAAATGACTAAAATGCCATTAAGTGCTAAGTATGTGAAAATGTATGTGTTAAATTCATATGCTGTATATTGCATTTGGGTGGGTTTATGATACGGATGAAGATATGTGAGGATCGCATAGTTGCTTGACGACCGTGGATCCACCGGTGACTTTTAAGCCCATTATATGATTAGCAGCTCCGCTGCAACGATTGAGTCAGTGCTGCAACTGGTGTTACCACTGGAGTGTAGGGATGGGTGGGTTGATATTTATATCCCTACAGGAGTGTAGGGTTGGAAGAGAAAATGGAGTGCAGGGTTGGATCGGGATGGGATCATCGCATACATATGACATTGATGTGATATGGGCTTAGACCCAACTAAGGCCACTGTGGGCTAAGGCCCAAAGGCCACTGATATTGATAGGGCTTAGGCTCAATTTGTTAATTGCTTGTTAATATGTTTGCCAAGGGTTGTACACATTGAGTTTTCAAAAACTCACACCTTCCTTTAATTTTCAGGCAATCCTCAGTAGCCGGCTCGACGTAGGAGAAGACTTGGAGGTGGCCACACTGCAAGTTGAATAATGATTTAGTAGCTTTAATTATTTACTTTATTTTTAATTATTTCTATTAGGTTGTAATAAGGCCTTATCTCCGGTATTTGTTTTATTCATATTTCTGCTGGGTTATTATTATTATCGTAACTGTTGGATTTCCAAACTTAAACCCGATTTCTAAAATAAAATGTCACGTTGAAATCATCATAAAAACATAAATGTTTTTCTTTAATCGTGGGCTTCCGCTGTATTTTAATAAGTAAACTTACAAGTTATGCAAACTCGGGTTTCCCTTATAAAATCAAAGCTTTTACTTAAACTCACCTGAACTTTTAAATCACGTAAACATCCCAAGGAATTCATTTCCAACTAAACTATTTTTAATTTTTTTCCAATGGAGCTGATTTGAAAATAAGCCCTTGTTTGAACCACGACCGGACAATTGTTTTTAAAGTTTTCTACTATACGCGGTTGGTATGAATCACCCTTCCATGTGACACTGCCGGATTCGGCCATAACGTCTGGGGCAGGTTTGGTGTGTTGCATTTAGTGGTATCAGAGCCCAGTTGCAAAGCTCAGGTCATGAATTGGGCCTTAGATTTTGGGTTTTTAAAAAAATAGTTTACAAGTTAATCAAAAATTTTTGAAGGATTTTTGGAGGTTTGACACATCGGGTCTCCGATGTCGAGCCAAGTAAGTTCTTCTGATACCAAACTTGTCTTAAGCTGATGTGTTGTATGTAATTATTAGGCTACTTTAGGTGATAGACTCTTAGGTAGGAAAAGACTAAAGCCCATAGGAAACTTAAGCTTGTAATGGACGCACGACTGCGAAAATTGCTCTTAAACTACTACTTTCATAAGACACTTGCTTTAAATAGTGAAACTATAATTCAGAAAATGCGCAAGCAATGATGGCGCTAGAAAAGTTGCGAGAGGCCGTGGCAGAGGCCGTGGAAGCATTAGGGTTGGGTCGTCGGCATCGGGCTACATGCCCAATGTTGGAGTAGAGGAGGCTCCAGCCTCACTAGTGGCTGAAATGGGACCAAACGAATGGGGTGCCATTACAGACGATGCGTTATTGCAGGCTATATTAAGAATTCTAGACCAACAATGGTATGGGAAGTTGCGGGTCAATCTCAAAACGACTTCGATCTAATGGGGCGGAGATCTTCGAATGTGTTTTTGGTGTGGCTCTGAATATGGCTGAATACTGGTTGGATGCCACTGAAAGAATAATGGATGACCTGGATTGCGCATCTAAATAGAAGCTGAAAGGGGTAGTGTAATGCCCCTACGCCCGAGACCATCGCCGGAGTCGAGCTAGAGGTGTTAATAAACTTAATTTATCACTGAAACGACTTTAAACCATTTATTTTTAACTTTCAAAATAAGCTATCTTTCTAAGTCATAGTCGCTAAAAAAATCATATCTCAAGTTAAAAAACCCAAAATCAAGATCCGTAAATTTTCCCTGAAGCTAGACTCATATATCTATTTAATAATTTTTTTCTAGAATTTTTGGTTGGTCCAATTAGTATAGTTTATTAGTTAAAGTTACCCCTATTTCAGGACTCGACTGCACTGACCTCTGCTTGCTACGAACCACTTTTCTCTCTGTACAAAATTCATATGTCTATGCCGTTTGTTCTCTTAAAACTAGACTCAATAAGGATTTTTTTAAATATACAGTATACCTCCTAAATATGTTTTTACAATTTATGGTGAATTTCCAAATTTGGAATAGGGGATCCAGAAATTACTCTGGCCCTGTTTCACTAAAACTCAAATATCTCACAACATATAACTCCTTTACCTGCTTCTCTTTTTCCATATGAAAATAGACATAATAAGCTTAAATTTCATATTTAATTCATAACCTATTTCAATTTCTACTATTTTTAGTGATTTTTCAAACTCATGTCTTTGCTGCTATAATATTCTGTTTCATGGCAAATTGCACTTTTCTATGATTAATCATGGACTAAGTGTCACTTTAAGCCTACATGGTCTCACCCATAATCTAGATTAACCATTCCAATGTCTAATTGTTATCAAGCATTTTCTCAACAAAACCACAACCATATAACAAGATTAATTACACAAAATAAGTATATTGCTATACATGCCATACTCAAGTTATACAAGCCATTTTACCAAAATAGTTCTTCGGATAGTGTGAGTGAGTCTTCGACCTATCCTAATTCCCGAACCGGCTTGACGAAAACTACAATGAATAAAGAGGGAGGAGTAAGCATAAATGCTTAGTAAATTCACATGTAAATAATAAGTAACATAATCAAGGAATTCAACATGAGAATCAATTACAATAACATCACTAACACATACAAGGCACAAGAACATTTACTATCTTATCACATCATCATCATACCATGTTCTCACCCAAAGTTTAGGATCATACTTGTCAAATTTCTCGTTCACAACACGTTACAACATACCTCGTTCACTTAGGCGCTCTCATTACTTATTTACCAGTCTACCCGTTGAACACATAGGAATATAACTTGGATACCCAAATCGTATACACATAAGTGTCATATCCGTAGCCAATCTACCATGTAACCCGCCCATAAATGAACTCGGACTCAGCTCAACGAGCTCGGGCGTTCGCATCTATAAGTGAACTCAGACTCAACTCAACGAGTTCAGATGCCTAGTTACATCTCACGAACTCGGACTCAACTCAACGAGTTCGAAACTCAATCATCTTAGTGACATGTCACTTGTATCCTAATCTATTCCCAAGGTTCAAACGGGATTTTCTTCAATCACAATTTCCCAGTCATTTTCCCCGAAATGTCAGAACCAATACGTTACTAGCATCTCAGACTTATCAATTTAATCACATACTTTGCATAACAATACATAATAATTCACAAAGCATAATATTCTAATTATAAGTATCATATCATATAAATAACATTAAATCACTTGAAATAACAATTATGTTACCTTATTTACACATGAACTTACCTCGGTACCAAAATATCAACAATCGAGCCTATTCCTCGTAAACTTTGTTTTTCCCTCGATCACGACTTGAATCTCATTTCTCTTGATCTAAAATAACACATTTAGCTTATTTAATACTAACATTTATCAAAACGGTCCTTGACCCTAACTTTGCCAAAATTATGAATTTACCCCTAAATTTTTGTATATTTATACTTTTGCCCCAAAGCTCAGAAATTAAACTTTATCCCAAATTCTTATGTTTTAAGACATGCTGATTATTTATTTACTAACAGCAATCCCAAATTCCAACTATAACATGCACTTATGAATAATAGGTATTTTTACCGATTAAGCTGTTTTACTCGTTTTTACTCAAAACCGAGTAGCACAAGTTGTCTAACATAATTTAAAACTTCATATTCTATCATAAAACATCAAAATACACAAATTTCACCTATGTGTATTTTTCCAATTATGAACCCTAACTTAAATTATTGCAAACATAAGCTTTATCAAGGTACCGGGATCACAAAAATATAAAAATCATTAAAAACGGGGCTTGGATGCACTTACTATGAAGCTTGAAGGTTGAAGAAACCCTAGCTATGGAGAGAAGGTACATTCGGCCAAGCAAGGAAGAAGATGATAACTATTTTGTTATCTTTTTCCCTTTTAATTCATGTTAATAACCAAATGACCAAAATACCTTTAATGTCTTTCTTTGAAAATTTTCATGTACAAGCCTATTTTTGTCCAAAATTTTAGAAATTGGTTAAATTGCTATTTAAGACCTCCTAATTATTATTCCAAAGCAATTTCATACTAAAAGCTTCTAGAATGCAAATTTTTCAACTTATTCGATTTAGCCCCTAATTTCAAATTAAGCACTTTATGCATAGAATTTCTTCACGAAATTTTCACACAATCATGCAATCATATCATAAACATCAAAACGATTATAAAATAATTATTTCTATCTCAGATTTGTGGTCACAAAACCACTATTCTGATTAGGCCCTAATTCGGGATATTACAGGTAGTGTCCCTGCTTAGAGAGGAAGCCTACTAGTGGTGGTTGACGGTGAAAGAGGGCACCCAACCTGAGCGGATCACCTAGGAATTCTTCAAATCCACATTCTATAGGAAATAAATTAGAGAAGGCTATGTGGATGCCCGAAGGAAGGAGTTTTTGAACCTGACCAAATCAGACAGGTTAGTGGCAGAATATGAGGCTGAGTTTCTACGCCTTAGTCGTTATGCAAAAGGAATAGTTGTAACAGATTATGAGCATTGCGTGCGGTTTGAGGACGGCTTGAGAGACAATCTTAGGGTATTGATAGCTCCATAGAGGGAGCGGGACTTTACGGTCTTGGTGGAAAAAGAAAAAATAGCAGAACAAGTGAAGCGCACAGAGCGCCTTAACCGAGAGAAAGAAAAAGGAAAGAACAAATAGAATGTAGAAGCTTCTGGGGTTGGACAGAGGCCTGCAATGAGGGCCAGAGTGGATGGGCCAGTTAGAGCTGGGGCCCCTATTGCTGCTACTAATACTGGGATACCACCTTGTGCTGTTTATGGAAAATAGCATTTGGGCTAGTGCTGGAAGAGAATAGGTGCCTGTTTGAGCAGCAGATCTATGGAACATAGGATTATAGAGTGTCTGAAAAGGCCAGATCAGGTGCAAGCTAGTTGCAGAGGTTATGTTTAGCCACAAAGAGGTGTCAACAACTGCCAAGGGGCTGTGGGTAGGCCAGGGGCGGCAATGGCGCAGGTCGCGAACTTGAAGCACCAGACAGGGGTGCAGGATAGGCAGAGGTGAGGTAGCCAGCGTTAGTTTATGCTGCTTATCGCAGAGAGGATGGGAATACCCCTTATGTGGTAACAGGTACATTCTTTATTCATGAGCTACCTTATATTGCACTACTTGATGTTGGGTCAACACATTCATACATTACATGCAACATGACTAAAACTTTAAGTGATGCATTTAAGACCACTAAGAATGAAATTACTGTGTTGAGTCCTTTAGGCAGTCGGTGAAAGTTAATAAGTTGTTTAGGGATGTACCTTTGGTAGTTCAAGGGTTTACTTTCTTAGCGGATTTGATGGAATTGCCTTATGGTGAGTTTGATCTCATCTTAGGCATGGATTGGTTGGTGAGGCACCGGGCAACTCTAGATTGTGCTGTAAAATGGATGGTATTGAGAACTGCAGGGGATGAAGAAGAAATGGTGATTGGGGAACGACAGGATTACTTGTCAAATGTGATCTAGGCTTTAAGGGTGGAGAAATTGGTACGGAGGGGCTGTAAAGCTTATCTAGCCTACATTAGTGATGTGGAATCTAAGAGTCTTACTGTTAAGGATTTGAGAATAGTAAAGGAATTCCCTGATGTTTTTCCTGATGAATTGCCTGGGTTACTTCCCAATAGAGAGGTAGAGTTTGAAATAGAATTGTTACCTGGTACGGCTCCGGTATCCATCACTCTTTACAGGATGGCACCAAAGGAGTTGGTGGAATTGAAAGCTCAGATTCAGGAATTATTGGACCGTGGATTTATTAGACGAAGTGTGCCCCCATAGGCAGCACCGGTATTATTCATGAAGAAGAAGGATGGGTCCATGAGGATGTGCATCGACTATCAATAGTTAAACAAGCTAACCATAAAGAATAAGTACCCTCTGCCGAGGATAGATGATCTTTTCGATCAACTCAGGGGAGCCTCAATTTTCTCAAAGATTGATTTACGTTCAGGGTACCATCAAATGAGGGTTAAGGAGGCAAACATTTATAAGACAACTTTTAGAACTCGTTATGGACACTACGAGTTTCTAGTAATGCCATTTGGGCTAACGAATGCGCCTGCTACTTTCGTGGATCTTATGAACCGGGTTTTTCAACCTTATCTTGATCAATTCGTAGTAGTTTTTATAGATGACATCTTAGTGTATTCAAGAATTGAAGATGATCACGATGCACACTTAAAGATTGTTTTGTAGATTTTAAAGGACAAGTAGCTATATGCTAAGTTCAGCTAGTGCGAATTCTGGCTAAAAGAAGTCACTTTCTTAGGACATGTGGTCTCACCTGAGGGGATTAGGGTTGATCCTCAAAAAATTGAAGCAGTGTTGGACTGGAAACCGCCTAGGATAGTGTCGAAAATTTTATGTTTTTTGGTCCTGGCAGGATAATATAGGCGGTTTGTTGAGGGGTTCTCATTAATTGCTGCACCCTTAACCAAGTTGTTACGGAAGGGAGTGTCATTTGTATGGACTAATACGTAGCAAGAAAGCTTTGAGAAGCTTAAAAAAGTTTTAACAGAGACCCCCATTTTGATTCAGCCAGAGCCTGGGAAGGAGTTTACGGTTTATAACGATGCATCGCACGTGGGCTTTGGTTGTGTACTGATGCAAGAAGGAAAAGTGGTTGCATATGCATCGCGCCAACTTAAGGCTCATAAAGGGAATTACCCAACCCATGATTTGGAGTTGGTAGCAGTGGTATTCGAGCTTAAGTATGGAGGCATTACTTTTATGGAGAGAAGTGCATCATTTAGACGGATCACAAGAGTTTGAAGTACCTCCTTACCCAGAAGGAGTTGAATTTGAGGCAGCACAGATAGATTGAGCTGCTAAAGGATTATGATTGCACGATCAAATATCACCCGGGCAAGGCAAATGTGGTAGCTGATGCACTAACCTGTAGGGCTATGTTGGATTTGAGGGCTAGTTTGCTCGGTTGAGTTTGTATGATGATGGTAGTTTATTGGCCGAGTTGCAAGTGAACCCATTGTGGATTGAGCAGATTAAGGTTAAGCAACCATTGGATGAGACCCTAGGTCCTCGATTCAAGCGAGTTGAGAATAGGGAAACGACGGATTTTGGGGTAAATGGTGATGGATTGCTGTGTTTTCATGGGAGAATTTGCGTACCACATGTGACAGCCCTATTTTGGCCCTAATAAAAAAAGTGGTTTCGGGACCACAAAATCGAGTCAGAAAATTTTTAAATATTATTTTTTATGTTTATATTATGCGAATTGTCGTATGTGAAAGTTTCGTGTTTTAATTTTGTTAATTGGATGTTGAATTATTAATTAGGGGCTTAATTGCATAGAAGCAAAAATTAGATAGAATATGTGTGAGTGCCGAATAATGATGGATTTTATGGGTTGGAGGTTTTAAAATGAAATTAAACCCAAGGGTATTTTAATAACATTTTCGGCCATTAGATAGTGGAAAAGTAATAAAATTAAAAAGGCTAGTTTGGTAATCCAACAAATAATATATGCATGAGTAAATAAAACATGGAAATTGCTGTTTTATTTCCCTTGGTTGTACTGAAAGTTAAAGAAAAGAAAAATAGAAAAGTCTAGGTATATTCGGCCATTGAAGAAGCTTAATTAAGGTATGATTTCATGTTATTTCTTTTAAAATTTGTGAATTTGAGTTGGTTGTTAAGCTCTTGACATAACCCATGCATGAATTTTTAAGTTTGTGGCAAAGTATGTATTCGGCCATGTTTGTAATGTGCTAGATTTTGAGCGTTTGATGTTTTGAATTGTAAATGGTTATTAGATGAGTCCTAAGCTTGTTAAATTTTGATAAATTGGGGTTTTGAGGACAATTGGTATTCGGTCAATGTGGTTTAATGTGAAGTTTTGATAGATTTAAGAAATGAATGTTTAAATGTCTAAAATGATATTTGGGTATGGTTAATAACTTGTGAAATTTCATGTCAGTTGATGGAAGCTAAGGTTTGAATGTTAAATTAGTTGTTTTTATAATGGCCGAATGAGATTCATATCAATGCATGGTTTAGTTTGATTGATTTCAGATAGAAATGATATTACCTTATGCCGAATGTAATTTATGTTATAAATGATGCTAGTTAAAATTTTTTAAAGGGAATACCGAATGTGATTTGTTGTGAGAAATGGTTTAATTGGGTGATAATGGAAAGGTCAAAGATGACCTATAATGTGTATGACTTTTACTATGATTTATGTGTGTGATACCCTAATATAGCTATGAGATAATGCTTGAATAGTTGGTTTATGAGAAGCCAAATTGTTAGTTTAAGCAATTCATGATTATATTAGTTAATATAGTAAAATCAGCATATGAATATTTTAAATAAAGCATTGAGTTAAATGTTAGAAGATGATACCTTAATGTTAAGTTAGTTGTTAAAGTTGCCAAATGTGATTAATGGTGAGTAAGATTATATTAAAATTGAGCTAAGTGTGGCTAGTAAGGCCTAATTAGTATTCTTGCTACATTCAGCTAAAAGTATGAATAATTGAGTTGTAACAAGTTAAAGTATGAATAATTGAGTTGTAACAAGTTAAAATTTGTTTAATTTAGCTCAAGAGCACAGAGAGCCAAATTCGGATAGGGGAAAGGCGAAAAATGTTGAATAGCCGATCCGTAGCTGTTCGACGACATTCGAGGTAAGTTTTAAGTAGTTAAATGTAAATTACATTCGATTATGATTCGATATATATAATTATGAGAAATAAGCATTCTTTGTAAGGTATGGATATAGTCGAATGGTAAAGATATAATGATGGTAGGTTTCATAATATTTATAAGGCCGAATGGCAAATATCACATGAGGTAAGCTTTGTGATATGTTTTTAGAATTGAATGATAAGTGTGAAGTGAATGTTAAAGAAATGTGATTGAGAGATAAGATTATATATATGTATATATACATTCAAATGGTGCTTGTACTTAATGGATGTGATTGTGATATATGAACATCATTAGTATGTGTTCATAATCAAATGAAAGTAAAGTTTGATTAATGTGGTTGCATTATGTGAAATGCATAAGTACATGATTTCGATACGATTATGCATTGGTGAAATTATTTTCGAATTGCTATTCGGGCCTTTAGTCTAGCAAGCTATAAGCTGGTGTTAATATCGGGCTTCGAGCCTATTGTCGGTGAATTAATAAAAGTCTAAGATCATGAGGCATTGTGCGTGAATGGAAATTGGATGTGATCAGTGAATTAAGCTGTCCAGTTATGTGTTATTTATTTATATACGAGAGAATGACCTGAATTGATTAATGAATATGTAATGGGAGGTACTTGTGAAGTTGTTGCATATATACATATATGCATATATTCGGCCATTTTGGAATTTGGTATGAAAGTAGATGTTATATATATATGGTTTTGGATATTGGGCTTTATAAGCGGTATTGGTTTAAAAAGTGAAACTTTGATTTGTGAGCTAGTATAAAGAGTTAAAAGCATATGTGAATAATGTGAATAAATAAGTTTAGTTGTTTAAATTACTTAAGACTTACTAAGCTTAATTGCTTACTGTGAATATCTGTGTTTTGTTCCATTTTATAGATCTTGGTTGAAAGCTACGAGCTCGGGGATTCAAGTTCAAAGTCATCCATACTATCTTCTTTATAATTCAGTACTTTAAAGGATTTTATATTTTAATGATGACATGTATAGGCTTAACTCTTTTGAGAGCAAATTAGGTTTTGAAAGTGTATAATTTGGTCATCTTTTGAATGAATGATATTTTGGTTATGTATATCTATGTGAGCCATGCGAATATGGCTTCTTTAAGTTCTTTCTATCTTTCTAGACTTTAAACTATGTTTGAGCTTAATATACTCATTAATGTTTTGATAATTGCATAGTTGAATATTAGATACGTATGGTTGAATACATATTGTGTATGTTTGGGAAATGTATTTTATTAATATTTAATTAAGATTTATTTGTATAGTGGATTGTATTAAAATTGTATATTGTGTATGTTTTATGTTTTGGAAACCATTGAAAGGTTACATTCGGATAAGGTTTAGAAAGTGACCATTTGAATAGTACTATACATTTATTTTAGATAAGATGAAATGTTGTAAGTTAGTAAGTGACTTTATAATTTGTGCTTTAACTATTAATCATAAGTTATATGACATATTAGGTTGCTTAAATACGTCAATCTATAAGTGAAATTGATTAATTAATATTTATAAGATAGCATGCATATTTGGTGTTGATTGTTAAGCTATGAATTGTATTATTTCTAAGTTCATATTCGGCTACTTAATAATGATACTTGATATTATGTTTGTGATTTGCGTAATCTGTACAGTTTTAAATTTGTTTTGTATATGTTCTTACTTAATGAATAAAATACTTATTTTATATGAGTATCATTAAATGTATGGAAGTTATGTTCTGTTAGGTAATACCTCGTAACCTTATTCTGGCGACAGATTTGGGTTACGGGTGTTACATTTTATTGGTATCAGAGCTACGGTTTAGTCAATTCTAGGACTAACGTAGCGCGTGATTCTAGCTATACATGCCATTATGTGATAATACGATACTGTGATGACTTCTGACAGTTAAAATGTGTTCTTCGTATCGTAAATGAATCCTGATCCCGATTGAGCCATAGCAGACGATGTTGAGAGTATAGCGCCTGCTCCCGCGCAAGGGACAGTGCCGATTGATTCTCAGCTGAATATGAGTAATCGAGATGATGAGGTTAAACAAGCCTTCTATGCTATGATGAATGATTGGTTCACTCAATATGTTCGAACTAATCCGGCTATTCCACAACCCCTACCCCCGAATAATCCACTTTCGATACCTGTTGTGCCTCCTGTGACCGATCCGTTGAGATCGAGTAAGCCCCTAGTTGATAAAATTAGAAAATATAGGGCTGAAGAGTTCAAAGCTACTGTTAGTGATGACGCTGAGCAGGCTGAGTTTTGGCTTGATAATACTATCTGCATGTTCGATAAACTATCGTGTACCCCTGACGAGTGTTTGAAATGCGTTGTGTCTTTGTTACTTGATGCTGCCTATCACTAGTGGAATACCTTGGTTTCGATTGTACCGAGAGAGCGGGTCACCTGGGAATTCTTTCTGACAGAATTCCGTAAAAAGTATATCAGCCAAAGATTCATCGACCAAAAACGCAAAGAGTTTCTTGAGCTTAAACTGGGCCGAATGACAGCTACAGAATGTGAACAAGAATTCATAAGGCTCAGTAGATATGCCTGTGAATGTGTCTCGTCCGAAGCTAAAATGTGTAAACGCTTCAAAGATGGGTTGAATGAAGATATCAAACTGTTAGTAGGCATTCTGGAAATTAAAGAGTTTAAGTACTTGTTGAGCGAGCTTGTAAAGCCGAAGAGCTCAGAATTGAGAAAAGAAAAGTTAAAGCTAGGGCTAGAGAATTTCGTAAAAGATCTTCGGGAAAAATATTCCAATAGTCATCGAAGAAATTTTGAGATGAATCGGGCCGATCCAAGAATACTTCGGGCTTTTCCAAACGAGATCGCGATCGACCTCCTGTGAGTACACGAGCTACCTCCGTTGCTAGTGTTGGCAATGATTGTCAGGACAGATCTGAATGCAAGCATTGTGGTAAATGGCATTCAGGGAGCTATAGATTACACGACCGTTCCTATTTCAAATGTGGATCAGCTGATTATTTTATCAGAGAATATCCGAGATTAGCGGAGTAGAATACTAATCCGAGTAGGAGACCTAGTAATACTGCAGCAAGAGGTAGACCACCTAGACACGCGAGTAATGCTAGTGGTAGTCAGAGAGGAACCAAAGATGCTACTGTTTGATCTAAGGCTCGTGCTCCGGCTAGAGCCTATGCTATTCGCGCTCGGGAGGAAGCTTCTTCTCCAGATGTTATTACCGGTACCTTCACTCTTTTTGATACTGATGTAATTGCTTTGATTGACCCTGATTCAACTCATTCCTATATGTGTGAAACTTTGGCATCCAGTAAGACTCTACCTGTTGAGTCTACTGAGTTTGTGATTCGAGTGTCGAACCCTCTGTGCCGGTATGTGTTAGTTGACAAAGTATGCAAGAACTGTCCCCTAATGATTCGAGCTTCTTGTTTCCCGACTAATTTGATGCTATGCCATTTGACGAGTTTGATATCATTCTTGGTATAGATTGGTTAACTGTGCATGATGCTGAAGTGAATTGCAAACGAAAGACAATTGACTTGCGATGTTCGAATAATGAGATAATTCGGTTTGAGTCTACTGATCTGAACGGGTTACTGGCAGTAATATCTTCGATGCTGGCTCAGAAATATGTGAAAAAGGGTTGTGAAGCTTATCTTGCATAAGTTCTGGATAGCGAAGTATCAGAAAGAAAGCTTGAAACTGTACTCATGGTTTGTTAATATCTGGATGTATTTCCCGAGGAATTACCTGGGTTGCCACCTGTTCGGGAAGTAGAGTTCGGCATAGAGCTAGTACCAGGAATGACTTCGATTTCGATAGCTCCGTATCGTATGGCACCAACCAAATTAAAAGAATTGAAATCTCAGTTGAAAGAGTTGACAGATAGAGGTTTTACTCGATCGAGTTTCTCTCCCTGGGGCGCACCAGTACTATTTGTAAAAAAGAAAGATGGAACCATGAGAATGTGCATCGATTATCGACAGCTTAACAAAGTGACTATAAAGAATAAATATCCGTTGCCGCGAATTGATGATTTATTTGATCAGCTAAAGGGAGCTTCAGTATTTTCAAAGATAGACTTGAGATCAGGTTATTACAATTGTGAGTTAGAGACTCAGACATGCCTAAAATTGCTTTCAGAATAAGGTACGAACACTGCGAGTTCTTGGTGACGCCGCTTGGGCTCCCTAATGCCCCTGCGATTTTCATGGATTTAATGAATCAGATTTTCAGACAGTATTTTGATCGGTTTGTAGTCATGTTTATAGATGACATTCTGATCTATTCACACGATGAAACTAAGCATGCCGAACATTTGAGATTGGTGTTGCAAATTTTGCGAGACAAGTAGCTGTACGTAAAGTTCAGTAAATGTGAGTTCTGGTTACATGAGGTTAGCTTTTTGGGGCATGTTGTATCTGCATCAGGTATCCGGGTTGATCTGAGTAAAATTTCATCTATACTTGATTGGAAACCTCCGAGGAATGTTTCAAAAATTTGAAGCTTTTTGGGACTTGCCAGGTATTATAGACAGTTTGTGAAAGGCTTCTCGATGATAGCAACACCGTTGACAAAGCTGTTACAAAAAGATGTCAAATTTGAGTGGTCAGAAAAGTGCCAGGGAAGTTTTGTTTAATTGAAAGCTCTTTTGACCGAAGCTCCAGTGTTAATTCAACCAAAATCTGGTAAAGAATTTGTGATATATAGTGATGCCTCTTTAAACGATTTGGGCTATGTTTTGATGTAAGAGGGTAGAGTTGTTGTGTATGCTTCGAGACAGTTAAAACCTCACAAGAAAAACTATCCAACTCATGATCTTGAATTAGCTGTTATTGTATTTGCCTTGAAAATTTGGCGTCACTACTTATTCGGAGAGAAATGTCACATTTATTCCGATCATAAAAGCCTCAAATACTTGATGACTCAGAAAGACTTGAATTTAAGACAACGACAGTGGCTAGAATTACTGAAAGATTATGAGCTCGTCATTGATTATCATCTGGGAAAGGCTAATGTGGTTGCTGATGCTTTAAGTCAAAAGTCACTGTTTGCTTTGAGAGCAATGAATGTACATTTGTCTATGTCCGTTGATGATGCGTTAGTAGCAGAATTAAAAGCAAAACCAGTGTTGATGCAACAAATTCGAGAAGCTCAAAAAGTTGATGATGAATTGATCGTAAAATGAGCCCAATGTGTTTTGAAAGAGGATTCAGAGTTTCTAATTGATGCCAATGATTGTTTGAGATTCAGGAATCGATTGTGTGTTCCAAGAAACTCAGAGCTTATTTTGATGATTTTGAACTAAGCTCATAGCAGCCGAATGTCAGTTCATCTTGGTAGAACTAAAATGTACAACGATCTGAAACGTCAGTACTGGTGGCACAGTATGAAATGAGACATTTCTAACTTTGTTTCGAAATGTTTGATATGTCAACAAGTGAAAGCTGAACATCAGGTGCCTTCAGGATTGCTTCAGCCGATTATGATACCTTAGTGGAAATGGGATCGTGTTACGATGGATTTTGTATCTGGTTTACCATTGACATCGAGCAGGAAAGATGCAATCTGGGTTATTGTTGATAGATTGACAAAGTCGGCTCATTTTATTCCCATTCGTACAGATTATTCACTCGATAAGCTAGCTGAATTATACATTTCTCAGATTGTGAGATTGCACGAAGTACCTACTTCTATTGTTTCGGATAGAGACCCCAGATTTACGTCGCGGTTTTGGAAGAAATTACATGATGCATTGGGTACCAAGCTGCATTTTAGCACCGCTTTCCATCCTCAGACAGATGGTCAATCTGAGCGAGTTATTCAGATACTTGAGGATATGTTGAGATGTTGCATCCTTGAGTTTAGTGGCTCGTGGGAACGATACTTGCCTTTGATTGAATTCGCATACAATAATAGTTTTCAATCGAGTATCAAAATGGCACCTTATGAGGCGTTGTACGGTCATAAATGTCGTACACCATTGTTTTGGACTGAGCTCAGTGAAAATAAGATTTACGGAGTTGATTTGATTAAAGAGGCTGAGCAGAAAGTAAAAGTGATTCGTGAAAATTTGAAAGCCGCATCAGATCGTCAGAAATCATATGCAGACCTGAAACATAAAGATATAGAGTATCAAGTTGGAGACAAAGTGTTTCTTAAAGTTTCACCTTGGAAAAAGGTACTCAGATTCGGTCGTAAAGGCAAATTGAGCCTGAGATTTATCAGACTGTACGAAATTTCATAACCGATTGGGCCAGTTGCATATAAATTACTATTGCGGCCCACATTTGAAAAGATTCACAATGTTTTTCATGTTTCAATGCTTAGACGGTATAGATCCGATCCTTCACATGTGATTAATTCGTCAGAGATTGAAATTCAGTCTGATTTAAGTTATGAAGAGGAACCGATTCGCATTTTGGCTCGCAAGGTGAAAGAACTACGGAATAAGAAAATCTCGCTTGTAAAAGTATTCTGGCTTAAACACGGGGTCGAGGAGGCGACTTGGGAGCTTGAGAACCCAATAAAAGAATGTTACCCTGATCTATTCACCGGTAAGATTTTCGGGGACGAAAATCCCTTAAGGGGGAGAGTTGTGACAGCCCTATTTTGGCTCTAATCGAAAAAGTGGTTTCGGGACCACGAAATCGACTCAAAAAATTTTTAAATATTATTTTCTGTGTTTATATTATGCGAATTGTCATATGTGAAAGTTTCGTGTTTTAATTTTGTTAATTGGATGTTGAATTATTAATTAGGGGCTTAATTGCATAGAAGCAAAAATTAGATAGAATATGTGTGAGTGCCGAATAATGATGGATTTATGGGTTGGAGGGTTTAAAATGAAATTAAAACCAAGGATATTTTAATGACACTTTCATCCATTAGATAGTGGAAAAGTAATAAAATTAAAAAGGCTATTTTGGTAATCCAACAAATAATATATGCATGAGTAAATAAAACATGGAAATTGTTGTTTTATTTCCCTTAGTTGTGCCGAAAGTTAAAGAAAAGAAAATAGAAAAGTCTAGGTATATTCGGCCATTGAAGAAGCTTAATTAAGGCATGATTTCATGTTATTTCTTTTAAAATTTGTGAATTTGAGTTGGTTGTTAAGCTCTTGACATAGCCCATGTATGAATTTTTTAGTTTGTGGCAAAGTATGTATTCGGCCATATTTGTAATGTGCTAGATTTTGAGCGTTTGATGTTTTGAATTGTAAATGGTTATTAGATGAGCCCTAAGCTTGTTAAATTTTGATAAATTGGGGTTTTAAGGACAATTGGTATTCAGTTAATGTGGTTTAATGTGAAGTTTTGATAGATTTGAGAAATGAATGTTTAAATGTCTAAAATGATATTCGGGTATGGTTATTAACTTGTGAAATTTCATGTTAGTTGATGGAAGCTAAGGTTTGAATGTTAAATTAGTTGTTTTTATAATGGCCGAATGAGCTTAATATCAATGCATGGTTTAGCTTGATTGATTTAAGATAGAAATGATATTACCTTGTGCCGAATGTAATTTATGTTATAAATTATGCTAGTTAAATTTTTTTAAAAGGAATGCCGAATGTGATTTGTTGTTAGAAATGGTTTAATTGGGTATAATGGAAAGGTCAAAGATGACCTATAATGTGTATGACTTTTACTATGATTTATGTGTGTGATAGCCGAATATAGCTATGAGATAATGCTTGAATAATTGGTTTATGAGAAGCCAAATTGTTAGATTAAGCAATTGATGATTATATTAGTTAATATAGTAAAATCGGCATATGAATATTTTAAATAAAGCATTGAGTTAAATGTTAGAAGATGATACCTTAATGTTAAGTTAGTTGTTAAAGTTGCCGAATGTGATTAATGGTGAGTAAGATTATATTAAAATTGAGCTAAGTGTGGCTAGTAAGGCCTAATTAGTTTTCTTGTTACATTCGGCCAAAAGTATGAATAATTAAGTTGTAACAAGTTAAAATTTGTTTAATTTAGCTCAAGAGCAAAGAGAGCCAAATTTGGATAGGGGAAAGGCGAAAATAGTTGAATAGCCGATCCGTAGTTGTTTGACGACATTCGAGGTAAGTTTTAAGTAGTTAAATGTAAATTACATTTGATTATGATTCGATTTATATAATTATTAGAAATAAGCATTCTTTGTAAGGTATGGATATAGTCGAATGGTAAAGATATAATGATGGTAGGTTTCATAATATTTATAAGGCCGAATGGCAAATATGACATGAGGTAAGTTTTGTGATATGTTTTTAGAATTGAATGATAAGCGTGAAGTGAATATGAAAGAAATGTGATTGAGATATACGATTATATATATATATATACATTCGAATGATGCTTGTACTTAATGGATGTGATTGTGATATATGAACATCATTAGTATGTGTTCATAATCGAATGAAAGTAAAGTTTGATTAATGTGGTTGCATTATGTGAAATGCATAAGTACATGGTTTCGATATGATTATGAATTGGTGAAATTATTTTTGAATTGCTATTCGGGCCTTTGGTCTAGCAAGCTATAAGCTGGTGTTAATATCGGGCTTCGAGCCTAGTAGGCGTAATGCCGGTGAAGAAATATCGGACTTACAAAGACTAGCAGGCTTTGTGCTGGTGATGAATTTAGGTTTATACCTAGCAAGCTTTGTTCCGGTGATGAATTCAGGTTTATACCTAGCAGGTTAATTGCCGGTGAATTAATAAAAGTCTAAGATCATGAGGCATTGTGCTTGAATGGAAATTGGATGTTTTCAGTTAATTAAGCTATCCAGGTATGTGTTATTTATTTGTCTACGAGAGAATGACCTGAATTGATTTACAAATATGTAATGGGAGGTACTTGTGAAGTTGTTGCATATATATATATGCATATATTTGGCCATTTTGGAATTTGGTATGAAAGAAGATGTTATATATATGTGGTTTTGGTTATTGGGCTTTATAAGCGGTATTGGTTTATAAAGTGAAACTTTGATTTGTGAGCTAGTATAAAGAGTTAAAAGCATATGTGAATAATGTGCATAAATAAGTTTAGTTGTTTAAATTACTTAAGACTTACTAAGCTTAATTGCTTACTGTGAATATTTGTGTTTTGTTCCATTTTATAGATCTTGGTTGAAAGCTACAAGCTCGGGGATTCAAGTTCAAAGTCATCCACACTATCTTCTCTATAATTCGGTACTTTAAAGGATTTTATATTTTAATGATGGCATGTATAGGCTTAACTCTTTTGAGAGCAAATTAGGTTTTGAAAGTGTATAATTTGGTCATCTTTTGAATGAATGATATTTTGGTTATGTATATCTATGTGAGCCATGCGAATATGACTTCTTTAAGTTCTTTCTATCTTTCTAGACTTTAAACTATGTTTGAGCTTAGTATACTCATTAATGTTTTGATAATTGCATAGTTGAATATTAGATACGTATGGTTGAACGCATATTGTGTATGTTTGGGAAATGTATTTTATTAATATTTAATTAAGATTTATTTGTATAGTGGATTGTATTAAAATTGTATATTGTGTATGTTTTATGTTTTGGAAACCATTAAAAAGTTGCATTCGGCTAAGGTTTAGAAAGTGACCATTTGAATAGTACTATACATTTATTTTAGATAAGATGAAATGTTGTAAGTTAGTAAGTGACTTTATAATTTGTGCTTTAACTATTAATCATAAGTTATATGACATATTAGGTTGCTTAAATACGTCAATCTATAAGTGAAATCGATTAATCAATATTTATAAGATAGCATGCTTATTTGGTGTTGATTGTTAAGCTATGAATTGTATTATTTCCAAGTTCATATTCGGCTACATAATAATGATACTTGATATTATGTTTGTGATTTGCGTAATCTGTACAGTTTTGAATTTGTTTTGTATATGTTCAGACTTAGTGAATAAAATACTTATTTTATATGAGTATCATTAAATGTACGGAAGTTATGTTCTGTTAGGTAATACCTTGTAACCCTATTCCGGCGACGGATTTGGGTTAGGGGTGTTACACCACAGGACGATGAGCTAAGGAAGTCTATACTGCAGGAAGCGCATAGTAGTCCCTATGCTATGCATCCCGGTAGTAACAAGATGTATCGAGATTTACATGAGCTTTATTAGTGGTCGGGGCTTAAACACTAGGTTACGGAGTTTGTGGGCAAGTGCTTGATATGTCAACAAGTGAAGGCGGAACATCAGTTACCTTCAGGATAGCTCCAGCCGGTTAAAATCCCACTCTGGGAGTGGGAGAGGGTTACTATGGATTTTCTTAGTGGGTTACCCCTAACGCCTACTAAGAAGGACTCTATATAGGTTATGGTGCATCGGTTACTAAGTCTGCCCATTTTATACCGGTCTGTACTAACTACTCATTACAGAAGTTGGCACGGTTGTATGTGGCTGAGATTGTAAGACTGCATGGGGTGCCGGTCTCTATAATATTTGATAGAGATCCTCGATTTACGTCTCACTTTTGGAAGAAGCTACACGAAGCACTGGGCACGAGACTGGATTTTAGTACAGCGTTCCACCCTCAGACTGATGGTCAGCCAGAGAGGGTAATTCAAGTTCTGGGAGATATGTTGAGAGGATGTGTAATTGAGTTTCGGGGTAGCTAGGGGGATTATTTGCCATTAGTCGAATTTGCATATAATAACAATTATCAGGCAAGTATTGGGATGGCACCGTATGAGGCACTGTATGGGTGAAGATGTCGTACTCCGCCAGAGTTGGGTGAACAGCGAGTGCTGGGTCCAGAGTTAGTAGTACACACTGAGGATAAGGTGAAGTTGATTCGTGATCAGTTGAAAGAGGCGTCCAATAGGTAGAAATCGTATGCTGACCTTAAGTAGCGAGAGATTGAGTATGTTGTAGGGGACTTGGTATTTCTCAAGGTTTCCCCTTGGAAGAAGGTATTAAGATTTGGACGAAAGGGCAAATTAAGCCCTAGATTTATTGGGCCATACCAAGTGCTGAAGCGGATTGGGCCAGTTGCCTATCAGCTAGAATTACCTTTTAAACCGAATCAAATACATGATGTGTTTCATGTGTCTATGCTAAGGTGTTATCACTCAGATCCTTCTCACATCGTGCCGATCGAGGAGATCGAGGTTAGGCCAGACCTGACTTTTGAGGAGGAACTGATCCAAATAATTGATCAAGATGTTAAGGTGTTAAGAAGGAAATCCATTCCGTTAGTCAAAGTGTTATGGCGAAACCACAATGCAGATGAGGCTACATGGGAACCTGAGGAGGCAATACAGCATCAATACCCTCATCTATTTGAATCAGGTAAGTTTCGAGGCCGAAATTTCTTTTAGGGGGTTAAGTTGTAATGCCCCGAAAATCCCAAAACTTTTAATTTTGTGTATGGAAGCTTTGCTTGCATGATTGGAATTAGTAGGGTGTTGATTTTGGGGTTTTATAGGGTTTCCATGAAGTCTCACGTTTAAGGTAGACCGTATGAAAATTTTGATTTTTGGCCTTAGTGGAACCCTGACCTTAGGGGGTATGACATTTAAATAAATAAAGAGGAAACAAGACACAAATGGGCTTCTGGCCTAGTGGCAAGGTGGCGCCACTTTGGGAGTATGGGAGTGACGCCACAATGGAAGTAGGCGGTCCATGGTTTGAGTGGTGGCATGAGATGTGGATAAGTATTTATTTTGCAAATTTGGATAGTCAATGGTGGATTTGGAGTTGAACTCTGAAGGGAGGAGTTTGAAATGGTCAAAGGAGGGATTTGTGGAGTGATTGGAAGAGTTTTGGTCGAGTTTGGGAAAGCTAGTTTTGGCAAAAAGGGTATTGTGGAGCGTACATTCGGCTTTAGTGATCTTCTGGTATTGTGCCGAATATTATTCATTGTTTTGCCAAGACCCAAAGCTGTTTTTCCTTTGGGTTTTGTAGTGTCGAAAATTCAATACCATTTAGGCATTTTTCTTTTCTTTCCTCTCCACTTTGCCTATTGTTGCTATTTACTATCGATTCCTCTTTACACAACTTGCCTATTTCTTAGTTGGTATCTCTATTGGCTTTTCTTTTGAGTGCCGAATTGCTCTCCTCTCTCTCTTACTCTATTTTTCTTCATTTGCCGAATTTAGAGGTATCCTTCTCCTTGTATTTCATTCTTTTTCAAGTATGGTCGATTCTCCTTTCTTCTTGCTATAGCCGAGTGCATATTTCTCTCTTTTCTTCCTCTTTCTACAGTAAACTGGTTACTTCTTCTTCATTGAGAAAGCAAAACTGAATCTTGCTTCTTCAACCCTTATTCTTTTCGATTCGATTTCCTGTTGGCAAACGATTGCACAATCGGTAAGTGAACTAGATCTTCTTCTATTCTTTTTGATCTCTTTCAAGGTTGCCAATTCCCATTACTCTTTGATAGGTGTGGCGTTATCAAGGCTGGGGTGGTAGTGGATAAGATCTTTCGCCCATCAACCGGTTGAAGGTAAGTGATCGACCAAGGAGATTTGGATAAGGCCGAATATTTGATCTTGGCGTGGGGCTTAAGTTTCGTTACAGTAACTTTTGATTAACGCTAGTTATTCGATATTAACAACTAAGAGATTACATTTGTGATCCAGATCTTTCGTAAAGAGTTGAGGGTGTTTCGTAATCAACAATCTACGAAGGATAAATCGATTTGGACAAAGTGGGTATTGATTAGTGATTTGGGAATAGGTTTATAGGGTCATTATTGATAGGAAGACTAATGATAACTCTTGATTGGTTATAGGTTCGTGACTCGTGGACTTGAGTGCCGTTTCTCAAAAAGGTGTGTACATACACCACACACACGACGAGTCGGAAAAAGCCGAAATCCCAAAAAAGCTGAAATGCCGAAAAGCTGAAAGGTTGGCACCGACAACCACAAGAGCGTGCGAACACTCGTGTGGAGACACCGATATGACGTTTAAGGCCAAGGGAGTGATCTTATGGTCTCGGGCCACTTTTTGGCCAACTAGGCCGAAATGAGCCAAATGGGCTCGACGGGCCTGTCAGCCCATCGTGAATAAAATTGATGGGCTAGTAGGATTTGACGAGCCAGTTAGACTTGTTACGTGGTTTTTGGTAGAACTGGGGCCTATGGGGCCAAATAAGTGCATGGATCCTTCTTGGACTATGAAATGGGCTTTTGGGCCCTAGTGAACTGGTAACCCTAATGGAATTGGTTTTAAATGCATTGAATAATGGGAATGTGTTAATGGGACAACTTGTGTACTTAAGCCCACAATATGATATTATTGGTGGGTCTAAGTGAAAATGACTAAAATGTCCCAAATGCGTAAATGACTAAAATACCCCTAAGTGCTAAGTATGTGAAAATGTATGTGTTGCATTTGTATGATGTATATTGCATTTGGGTGGGTTTATGATACGGAGGAAGATATGTGAGGATCGCATAGTCGCTTGACAACCATGGATCCATGGATGGCTTTTAAGCCCATTATATGATTAGCAGCTCTACTGCAATGATTAAGTTAGTGCTGCAACCGGTGCTACCACTGGAGTGTAGGGATGGGTGGGTTGATATTTATATCCCCACAAAAGTGCAGGGTTGGAAGGGAATATGGAGTGCAGGGTTGGATCGGGATGGGATCATTGCGTACATATAACATTGATGTGATATGGGCTCATGCCCAACTAAGGCCACTGTAGGCTAAGGCCCAAAGGCCACCGATATTTATAGGGCTTTGGCCCAATTTTTTAATTGCATGTTAATATGTCTGCTGAGGGTTGTACAAGCTGAGTTTTCGAAAACTCACACCCTCCTTTAATTTTCAGGTGATCCTCAGTAGGCGGCTTGACGTAGGAGAGGACTCGGAGGTGGCCACACAACAAGTTGAATACTGATTTATTAGCTTTAATTATTTACTTTATTTTTAATTGTTTCTATTGGGTTGTAATAAGGCCTTATCTCTGGTATTTGTTTTATTCATATTTCTGTTGGGTTATTATTATTATTGTAACTACTAGATTTCCAAACTTAAACTAGATTTCTAAAATAAAATATCTCTTTGAAATCATCATAAAAACCAGAACGTTTTTCTTTAATCTTGGGCTTCCGCTGCATTTTAACAAGTAAACTTACAAGTTAAGCAAACTCGGGTTTCCCTTACAAAATCAAAGATTGTACTTAAACTCACCTGAACTCTTAAATCAAGCAAGCATTCTATGGAATTCATTTCTAGCTAAACTATTTTTAATTTTTTTCCAACGGAGTTGATTTGTAAATAAACCCATGTTTGAACCCCGAGCAGGACAATTGTTTTTAAAGTTTTCCACTATACGCGGTTGTTATGAATCACCCTTCCATGTGACACCACTGAGTTCAACCATAATGTCTGGGGCTGGGTTTGGGGTGTTACAATACGTCATACTTGTAATCATGCATTGCATATATATATAGTTACGTCTCATAACTATGTAAATGTTCATGAATAAAAACTTTTCATTTAAGTAAAACGTTAAGTTACATTCGTACTAGGGTGAGACAGCCAATATTCTAGTCTGATTTATCGAACCAGGTTTGGGGCGTTCAATTGATGTATTTATTTCTTTAAATATGTATGATTAAATCAAAATTAAAGTTTCAAGTACCTATTTGAACCAGAATTAGAGTTTCACATTTATAATTACACCAAATTAAAGTTCATATATATAATTGCACATTAAATAAAAATTCATGTATAATTTTAAGATTTATCCCTTATCTATGTAAATAGAATATAAGACCTAAGCTCGTGACCTTACGCACAAAACATCCCATGGAAGCCAGCTTATTAAATGGGGCTTATTTGACCAGCTTAAACTAGCCCGGCTCATGGAACATATGGAGAAACCCATCTATTGAAGCCTGGGTGGCCTATAGAAACATTCAAGTAAAACTAGAGTTACCTAGATAATTAATGTAAATCCTAAAGGATAAGATGTATAAATTTTAAATCCCTTAGGACTTTCATATCTTAGATAGGCACAAATCTCAACCGTCGATCTAACTCGATCTATATCATTGGATTTGGGGGAACTCAACTATAAATAGAGGCTATTCCCCTCATTTGTAATCACTTAGTTGTGAACCTTCACAGTAATAGAATACTTTTGAGAGCATTTATTGAAATACTTGGTGAATGCTATTTTTTTGGCTTTTTCTTCGTTCATAGCTTGTGAACGCTATTTTTTTGGCTTTTTCTTCGTTCATAGCTTCTTTTGTCTTTTGAGTTTACTTTCACTTTGCTTCGGTACCTTAGAGAATTTTTATGAAATTCTCACTTTTGCAAGAGTTAGGCTGATTTAGGTGGATTTGAAGCCAAACAATCACCTAAAGTCACACAATTTGCTAGATTAAAGTTCTAACCCTATGACAATTGGTATTAGAGCTAGTGTTCGAAGGTGTTGATTGAAATGACTAAAAGAGGAGATAAATAGAATGTCTCGCTTGATACACATGGAAGTTCAAGGAAAAATAGCAGATCGAGGGATACTTTATCAGCTTTGGAAGGTCAGGTGATCATTTTTGAAGAATCTATAGATGGTGTGAAGGACACATTGATGTGTTAGAGTCGATGAAAGTGCAACTTAGCGACAATGTGGCAGAGGCTCTCAGTTCCAATTGGATTACAATGAGAGAGACCCTCAATACTACCATGGATGATCAAACCGAGAAGTTGACTAAGAATTATGCTCTTGAAGCTATGTTCATGGCTTTGAAGGAGGAAATTGAGGCCATGATGGAAAAAATTGAGGAGCTTGAGGGAGAGCTCGCTTTATGCAAAACTACTGTGACAAAAGGGATGTTGGCTTCAGTTTTTAGGTAGCGTAAGATGGATTTCCCCAAGCTGAAGGAGTTCAAGGGGATGAGGTCCGCAAGAGATATGGACAATTTTCTCTAGCAGATGGAATAATACTTCCATGTGATGGGCATCGAGGATGATGTCACTAGGGTAAACACTGCTGTAGTTTATTTTGCTGATGTCACCCTTTTTTGGTGGCACCGTAAGCTCACAGATGAGGGATAAGGTGGGATTGCAATTAGGACTTGGGAGGAGTTCCAAAAGGAGTTGAAAAAGTAGTTTTAGCCATAGTATGCTGAGGATGAGGCTCAGGCTATGTTGCGTCGGCTTACACAACAAGGTAATACTCGGGAGTATGTTAGAAAATTCAGTAAATTAAGGCTTGAAATCTCTAACTCGATTGAGAAAAAAGAATTATACTAATTTAATGATTGGTTAAAGCTATAGGCAAAATAAGAGTTGCACGACAAGATATCACTGAGCTTACTGTAGCTATGGTTGAGGTAGAGTCCTTTGTCGAGCTTTGTTCGAGAAAAGACAAGTTCAAGTCTTCCAAGCCCAAAGAGACAAACAACGGTAGGAGAGACCAAAAGGAATATGGAAATTGAAACGATGACAATGATAAGAGTGATGGAAATGGGAAACCACCTAATAGGAAGTGGAAGCCCAACAATAGACAGAAAGGGCCAATGAAATGCTTCGTTTGTGATGGTCTGCATATGGTGAGGTGTCTAAAGAAATCTGTGCTCTCTACTGTTGAAGGGGACAATGAGCCCAATAGAGCATATACAAGACTTGGTTTGGTTATGCATTTTGACGAAGCCAAAAGGGTCATAGAGAATGAGAAGAAGTTAGTGAATTACTTCTTATGTTGTGGTCCGCAGAAGATATGAGATTGTCTAAAGCGATCTAAGTTATCTGCAATCACTAAAGAAGATGAAGTAGAGCTTGTTGAGAGTGAGGCTTTAAAGTTTGGGTCGTTGATACTCAATTATACTAAGGTAAAGAGAAATCATAAGTAGAAAAGGTTGATGTATGTGGACATCAACATCGCAAGTCAAAGAAGTAGTGCTATTGTTGATACAGGGGCATTATACTTGTTCATATCAGAGAAATTTGAGTAAACTTGGTCTCTCAATTAGCAAAGTCAATAAGAGCATCAAGATTGTTAATTCCAAATAGGTCCTAACTGTGGGAGTATTGCAAGGAGTTGAGCTACAAGTCGGTCAATGGAAAGGTAATGAAGACTTTGAGGTAATTCACTTAGATGATTACGACTTTGTGCTTGGCTTGAATTTCCTTAACAAGATTAATACTTTGTTGATTCCTTTTGTTAACTACATTTGTATCTTCTATACTTAACAAAAACATTGCATTGTGCTGCTGAGTCAAGACACGAGGGGTGAAACCAAGGTATTGCTGACAATCCGACTAACCAAGGATGTTTTATGGGCTACTGATATGAAACTTGTTAAGTTATCAGTGGGCTACTATGTAAAAGCCTGTTTTTGGTGAAATTGGAACAGTGGTTTTGGGACCCCAAATCCAATGAGTAAATTTTTTATTTTGTTATTATTTTAATTTTTATGGAAGTATATTAAGGTCGTGTTAAATTTTTGTTAAGAAATTCTGATGTTTGCATGATTAATTAGCTGAAAAAGACTAAATAGTGAAAAGTGTAAAAGTAGAGATACATTAGTTAAAAGGGTCAAATGCCTATGAAACTTTAAAATGAATGGGCTTAGATGGTAATTAGACCATTTGAATTGTTAGTGGATATTCATGGCAAGGTTTTATTAAAATTATTAATTTTTTTAAAGGTTAAATTGATAATTGGGTAAATTAAGCTTTAATTAAATAAAACAAATTGTGTCATCTTCTTCATTCAATACTATAACACCCCTAACCCGTATTCGTCACCAGAGTAAGGTTACGTAGCATTACAGGACTTATTACATAAACAAACATATATTTCTCATACATTTTTCATATCTAAATAAAAGTCATTCACAATCAATCATATTGTCCTAAATATGAGCTCTTGAGGCCCAAAAACAAGCATTAGAAGTGGTTCGGGACTAAACTGAGAGCTCAAGAAAATTTTGGGAAAATATAGAAAACTTTCTTAGTACAAGAGACACACGCCCGTGTGGCCAAGCAGTGTGTCTCACATGGCCAAAAGATATGCCCGTGTCACAAGCCGTGTGGACTTTCGAAATGGAATCACATGGTCGTGTCCATACCATGTCTGACCCCGTGTAACTCTCTAACTTGTGTCAAACGGCCAACCACACGCCCGTGTGATTAGCCTATGTAACTCACTGACTTACTTTCATTAAAAAATATAGGGGACACACGGCCATGTCACCTGACCGTGTGTCACACACGGTTGAGACTCACGCCCTTCTCTCTACTCGTGTGGACAAAAATAGGCTAGGTTACACGCCACATTTCTCACCCAATTTTTGGTGCCAACCTACACATTTCAAGAGCACATAACCATAACCAAAATAGGCATTAAAATAACCAAAACAAGTCTAAAACATACAATTTTATTACCAACTACACATTACCTATAATCATCATAAATGGCCATTCAAACACATACTAATATCATGTCCAGTAAACACCTAAATGGTTAACTTAATATATGCATTATATTGTCTAATGCTTAACATACTACTACATTCTCAAACTCAACCATTCGCTACCTTCAATAGCAATCCATAACAAAGCATACCAAAGTAACTATTCAATCATATTTTAGGCAATTATATCTCATACAAAATAGGCCAACTACTCATGTATATACATACCAACACATATGCTAATTAAGCCAAATCACATGCCTAATACATAATCAAAACATATAAGCTTCATTAGCCAATAGACCTATACATATGTAACGCCCCAAACCCGGCCTAGAAGTTAGGCCCGAATCTGGCGTGTCACATTGAAGTGTTTTTCGAAAACCTTGTTTTCATTGGAAACCCTTCTTATTTATAATTTGTTGCTAGCTAAACTTGTTTTCCTTTATTTTCAAATCATGGTTTATTAAAAAGTTGATCACTTAAAAATGTTGTTACTTTCGTTGTAAATCTCTTTGAGTTATGGAAGCTAGTTTAAAGTAAAGATGTTTAAAACGTATGTTTTTGAAAACACAAATTGGTTTGAAAACTCGTTTTATCCTAATCTAGCAATTATAAATAAGAAATCAAAACCCAATTAAAAGTTAAAATCTTCAAATGGCCTTATTATAAGATTTTAAAACCCAAATATATAAATATTTATAAGTAAATAATCAAAACAGAAAGCATAAGCAGTGTGTGGTCTTCTCCAAGTCCCTCGCAGCACCGAACTCCCTAACACTGGGGATTACTTGAAAAGGTTAAAAGCGGGGTGAGTTTATGAAAACTCAGTGTATAATCCCCTTACTAAAGTAACAATCAATGAACAAAAATAGAATTAGTTTAGGCCTGAGCCCTTTAATAGAAACTGTACAGTTTAGATCAGAGCATAAGTGGGCCAAAGCCCAATAGAAATCATTTGGGTCTCAGCACATAACAGAATCAAATGGGCCTAGCCCATGCCAGAATTAACTGGGCCTAGCCCATATCAGAAGTAGAGCATAAATGAATGATGTATGATGCATGCAAACCCATCTAACTAGCACACCACTCCCTCCAACCCTGCATAGTCTGTGGGGATATAATCAACCCACCCATCCAACACACCAACCTTAGAACCGGTTGCGGCACTAAGTCAACAGAACGGCTTAAAGCCATAAACAAAATGGCTACAAACTGTAAGCAGGATGGCACGGAGCCATAATCAGGATGGCACAGAGCCATAATCATACGCGTGGCACAAAGCCATCTATAACAGGTCTATAATCGACACAAAGCCTTTGGTAATGGCACAAAGCCCATAACTATGGCACAAAGCCCACAAGAATGGCATAAAGCCCTCAATATCGATACGAAGCCAACAATAATGGCACGAAGCCCATAATAATGCACACAGCCTTTGGTAACATGATCGACACTCAGCCATCGATCGGTCCACAGTCGTCTCGGGTGACCCGTGTGACCTTATAAACTCAGTACGAAAATACAGCTCTTAAGCCTTCGATGGATCCACAATCGTCAAGCAACCGTGCGATCCTAACAAATCAGATCTTCCTCCGTACAAAATCCCAACCCATGCAACATGTCATGTATGCAGAATACCATGCCCATATTCAAATCATACAATCACAGTTACGTCATTCATATCACAAACATATATTCACAATCAAACTAGACCAATCATAACACAAGTCAATCATTTACCCACGAGGGGCAAAATAGTCATTTTACACCTTAGGGACAAAACGGTCAATTTACCCCACAGGGATATTTCGATAATCCTACCCTACAGGGGTATCTCGATAATCCTACCCAATAGGGGTATTTCGATAATTTTACAAATAAGGGGTATTTCGATAATTTTACAAATTAAGGGTATTTCTGTAATTTTACAAACTGGGGGTATTTCGGTAATTTTACAATGGGGGTATTTCGGTAATTTCACAAACCAAGGGTATTTCTGTAATTTTATAAACTAGGGGTATTTTGGTAATTTTGTAAATCGAGGGTATTTTGATAATTTTGTAAATCAGGGGTATTTTAGTAATTTTGTAAATCGATAGTATTTTGGTAATTTTATCAATCCTTCATAAGGTCTACAGTCGCCTCAAGTGACTTAAGTATTCTAAATAGAGATAGCGCTATGAATGGGCCTAAGGCCCATTCTCGGCCTAAGGGGGCCCACACGCTCATGTGGCCCTTTTTGCCCAAATCTAGCCACATATATGAGATTCACATAGTCCAGTCCAATATTTACTACACAATCATACAATTTTACCAATTGGGCCCACGGGCACATTGGGCTGACATGGCCCATTCTGGCCCATCGTGGCCCAAAGCAGCCTAAACCTACGAGAATACTCATGATGGTCTCAACTATCACGTCAAAGCTCCCACATGTGCGCTCACACACTCCTGTGTCTACCATTGCCGTGTGACCAGCATTTCGGCATTTCGGCATTTGCCGTTCTACAGTTAGAGTAGTGTGAAATACACACCTGATAGGTATCTAAAGTTAATCCATGCTCTGAACTTTGTTATGCCCAGAAGCCAACAAATCGTACCCTTGACTCCCTAGGGGGTGTGTCGATCAACTACGGTCACCATCGCCGTGACCCAACGGTTCAACGAATGATCCAACACCTAACCCAAATGAACACGCCACAATGCGAAAGGGATAAGCCAAGAAAGGTATGCGTACTCTCCTCATGGTTTGCTCTATTTAAAGCCAGCTTCTCGCCTATTCTCTAGTTAGCTTCCCGATGTGGGATTCTCCATCAATCCTCCAAAACCAACTTATTAGCAAAATAACCAACCTTTGCGTGCAAAAGGATTCGAACCAAAGTCCTCTCGATAGCCATGCCATGCCACCACCACTAGGACACAAGCTCCTTTGTGTCATAAGTCCAACATATTTAACTTTAAAGTCCACCTGCTCGTTTCCAGATTTATTTAAAAGAGACACCAACATAAATTGTAAGGGCTAAGACTTGAACCTTGGACCTCTTGCTTCCCTTATGACGTCACTTCCATGCCACTAGACCACATCTCTTTTTGTGTCTCATTTTAGCCCATTTTATTTATAAGTTATCCCACTTAAGCTCAGGGTTCCCTTAAGGCCAAAACCAAGATTTTTCCTATATCCAAGCTTGAACCCAATACTTCATAAAAACCCTCTAACATTCCAAAATCACTAACCCAACAATTCTAACTTGCAATTTGAGCCGATGTCTTACTTTCAAGAATTTTAAACGCACCCAAGCCCAAGGCCCAATTATTCTAGGCCCAAAATTCAGGGCAGTACAACATATCATATAACCACAATGCCTATACATGCCATATAACAAAATTCACCAAGTTCAAAATTACCAAATCAATAGCTGGATAGTGTGATGAGATCTCCGATGACTTCCAATTCAAGTGAGCTTCCAAATCACTATAAAACATGGAAAAGAAAAAAAGTAAGCTATAAAGCTTAGTAAGCTCGTATGGCTAATAAGTGATATATATCAATTCATTTAGAATTTAAAGAAATAAGTAAATGTAAATAAACTTCATTCAATCCAAAAATTAGCATATTGCCATAACCAAATGAATCATATTTGAATTCATCATCTATCACTTACTCATTATATGAATCCATCAACTATCACTTACTTGTTGAACTTATCATAAGTACCTGAACTGATCCGTATCTTCCCTTATTTCCTCGTACTATCATCTTTGCCCTTTGAACCATTCAGAATAATATCAGATACTCGGGTATCTTGCACACTAAGTGCCACATACATGGTTAAACCATCTCTATCTCATATCACATATAGATGCTCACTCTCGAGCTATCATTGAACCTACTCACACAAGCTGACGGTCAAGACGTAGCTACACAGTGCTGCTCACACAAGCTGTCGAGTAACTGCAACACATGGCGGTAAACTCAACCACCGATAGGACGTACAGGACCAACACCTAAATCACATAATCATGGTAAACCCTAATGACGTGCCATTTTGTATCCTATCTATTCCTATTGTCCAAACGGGAACTATTCTCAGTCGATTCCTTGTCAATAACTTCTACAATGTCATATTATCACAATTACACAATTTAAACATTTAAACACTTTTAACATAAAGCTTATTAAACATACGAACTTACCTTGAATGTATACGAATGAAAATCGACCTATCAATCCACTACTTTGTTTTTCCCCTGATCTAATTCCAATCTTTGCTTTTCTTAATCTATATATAATCAAATTTAACTTATTAAAATATTAGAATCAGATTTTTGCAAATTTGAATAATAAATACCCAAAATACACATTTTTGCAAATTTACACTTTTACCCCTCAACTCTTAACTACTTTACAATTTAGTCCTTATCTCATACAAATGCAATTTCATGCAATTAAGTTGTAACACCCCTTACCCGTATCCAACGCCAGAAATGGGTACGAGGCATTACCTAACTAGAACACATACGTTACATTCTTGTTCCTCCGAAAATGCGTCCCAAATTAAAAACTTTTCAAACATATCTCTTCAGTCCTCTACATAGGCCTACAAGGCCTAAAACATGGTTTTGAGACAACCCAGGACTATTTCGAGCACTTAGAAAATTTTCAAGAATTTCCAAAAAAAATGGGGCACACACCCGTGTGGAAGGGCAACACGCCCGCGTAGCCTCAAGACATAGCCATGCTAATGGCTCGTGTACCTTACACAGCTTAAGCAATCTAGGGACACGCCCGTGCCCTTTGCCTATGTAGATTTAATTTCTAGCATTTAACCTACAGGGGTTTCCACACAGCCTAGCATACGCCCGCGTGAAACACATGGCTATGACACGCCCGTGGCACCGCCCATGTCCAAAAACCTGGGTATTTTGTTTCTGACATCAGCAATCACACACTCGGTTGAGCCACACGCTCGCGTGCAGCCCGTGTGTCTCACACGAGCTAGACACACCCCTGTGTGTCTACCCTGTGGGTGACATAGGGCTATTTGCCAAGCCCTTAGCCACCCTGAAACAACTACAAGTATAACCCAATCTTCAAACATCAACACTCATCTAAATTTTCCTAAATAGGTGTCCATACACCAACCAATTCATGTTCAATATGCATGCATAAACTACTAAGCAAGATTGCTCAATTTCTATGTAAATCATTCTCAACTCATTAAGCAAATGGGATAGTTTTAGGCTAATTCCAAAGGCCATTTACAAAATGAACTTCATAAAACAAATGGCCAACACAATTGGCTAACTAGAGTATATTACACAAAATGACCGTACAACCTATACATGCCATTACTTACACAAAATATAACTATACTGAGTGCTTTGCTTGATAGTGTGTGTGATTCCTCCGATGTCCTTGGACCCTTGAATTTCTTAGGCGACACTATAGGAAAATGGAAAAGGAGAGGTGTAAATAATAAGCTTAGTAAGTCTATATGCAAACATTTAATACCATAACCCTGCATTAGGAAATTAACTACTGCATCAACCATACCAATACCTCCTACCATGAGTTCACTTACTCTTCTCACAGTTTATCCAACATTCTCAACATAATTTTTACACTCAAGGCTCATATTGCTTAGCACATACAATCCCTGCACTTATCTATCATCACCACACACATAGAATTTTATTCAAGTAATTTTTCACAACAAACATGTCCTTACAAGATAAATTCATACATAGTCATTCATAATGACATTAGCAAAACTAAGATGATTCCTCCCTTAGCTCATCATCATCGATAAGCTACGGTGGTATCGCACTTAGCCCACCTCCATAATTAAATTACGTGGTATCGCACTTAGCCCACCTTCATTAATTTGGTTTTCGATGGTTTCACTCCTAGCCCATCGATAATAATTATCAACCAAGTGATTTCCAATTAGCTCACTAATCTCAACAATTATCTGGTGGTTCGCACATAGCCCACATTTACTCATGATTTTTGGAAACTTAACTGTACTCTTATTTCTCACAATGTCATTCTATGTCCATAACATTTAATTACACATCATATAAGTCATTAATAAGAAAAAATTAAATAAAATGGGTATTGTTTACATATAAACTTACCTCGGTATACAAAATACAGGAAATGTGGAATTTACTCCAAAGCTTTTCCCTTACATCGGTCAAGGTTGACTCCATGCTCTCCATGATCGATAGGAATAAAAATTTATCCCTTTTAATCACTAAATTAATTGAAACAATCCAAAATTCATAATTTGGCAAAATGACCATTTTCCCCTAGTCTCTTGGCAAAATGACCATTTTGCCTTTAGGCTCAGAAATCGATTTTGGATCAAATTTCCTCATTAACTAAGCCTAATAAACTCTTTTTATTCCCATTACTACCCCAATTTCTCATTATTTCCAACACGTACCCTTTATTTTACACCTTTTACAACTAAGCCCTTTCTAAGTGTTTTCATACAATTTCCTTCACATTGTTGTTTATTTAACAACAATAGCTCATTTTTTTCCCAAAAATTCCAGCAAACATCAGTTATACGTTCATGGAAATATTCAAAACTTTCAACCAAAATACAAGATATACCCCTCAAAAGATAGCTTATGAAGTAAGGGTCTCAAAAGTACTAAAATTTTTGAGAAAAGACCTTAAAATCACTTACCTTTGAGGACTAAATATTGCTGCAAATTTTCAAGCTTCTAAACTCTTTTTTCTTGCTGTAAAATTCGATGGAAGAATGAAGGAGATGAAAAGAAAATAAGGTTTTAATATTTTTTGAACCAAACAAGTCAAATAGGTCACCTAACCCAACAAAATTTTAACTTTTAAAACAATTCCTTGTCCCTATTACTTCCCTATGGCTGGCCACCTAAAGAGAGAAGGGCCACTTGCCCTTTAAAACCCCCAAACTTTAATTCAATATCTATTTAACACCTTTAGCAACTAAAATACAACTTTTGGCCTTTACGCGATTTAGTCCTCTTTCACGATTAAGCCCTCAATTGCGTAAATTAATTCACCAAAATTCTCATACATACTTATAAAAATACTACAACGCATAAAATAATGCTAAAATAATTCTTCCAAACCTTGGGAAGTGATTTTGAAATCACTATTTTGACTAAGCTCTGCTTCGGGCTGTTACAATTCTCCCCCTCAGGGATTTTCGTCCTCGAAATCCTACCGTTGAAGAAGTTCGAGTATTGATCTCTTATCATCTCCTCTGGTTCCCACATGGCTTCTTCAACTCCATGCCCATGCCATAACACCTTCACTAACGCTATACTCTTATTTCTCAATTGCTGGACCTCTCGAGCCAAAATCTTAACCGGTTACTCACCATAGGTCATATCCGGTTGAATCTCGACCTCGGTCGGTGAAATCACGTGTGAAGGGTCTAAACGATAACAGCACAACATAGATACATGGAAGACATCGTGAATCTTCTCTAACTTAAGTGGCAAGGCTAATCGGTAAGCTACGGGTCTAATTCTCTTGGTTATCTCATAAGGTCCAATAAATCGTGGACTTAACTTACCTTTCCTACCAAACCGAAGGACTTTATTCCACAGGAAGACTTTTAAGAACACTTTATATCTGACTTGAAATTCGATCTCTTTTCTTTTCAAGTTTGCGTAGGACTTCTATCTATCCGAGGTGGCTCTCAAGTAATCTTGAATTACCTTAACTTTCTCTTTGGTCTCCTTGACCAAATCAGCCCCGTGTACCTGATTCTCCTTAAGCTTTGACCAATATAAGGGCGTTTTACACTTACGCCCATACAAAACCTCATAAGGCACCATCTTAAGACTTAATTGATAATTGTTATTGTAGGTGAACTTGATAAGCAGTAAATACTTTTCCCAACTCCCTTGGAACTCGAGGACGCAACATCTCAACATGTCCTCAAGAATGTGAATAACCCTCTCTAACTGGCCATCAGTCTGCAGGTGAAAAGCCGTGCTGAAATTCAACTTTGTCCCTAAGCCTATTGTAACTTTTTCCAAAATTGAGATGTAAACCTCAAATCTCTATCTAAGATTATCGACAAAGGCACTCTGTGCAACCTCACTATCTTAGAGATGTATAGCTCGGCTAGCTTTTCAAGTGGATAATCTGTGCGAACTGGTACGAATGAGCTAACTTTGTCAGTCTATCCACTACGACCCATATTGTATCTCTCTTCTTTTGCAATAAGGGCAGCTTGGAAACAAAGTCCATAGTAATGCGGTCCCATTTCCACTCGAGAACCATTATGCGCTGAAGTAGACCCGAAGGTACTTGGTGTTCGACTTTGACTTGCTGGCACACTAGGCACTTTGAGACAAACTTTGAAATGTCTCTTTTCAACCCCAACCACCAATACATTTTCTTCAAGTCATTATACATTTTCACACTACCAGGGTGAATCAATAAGCGACTACTATGTGCCTCTTGTAAAATTCTCTAAATGAGCTCATCATCCTTAAGTACCCAGATTCTGTCTCGATACATCAAATAACCATCGACACTAACTATGAAGTCTGATTTATTTCCCATCTCACACTAAGCCATCTTAGCTTGTAAATCCTTGTCATTTTTCTAAGCTTCGACTATCTCTTGTAAAAACACCGATTTAGCTCTCATTTCAACTAAGATCGATCCATCATCACCTATAGTCAACTAAGCATTCATAGCCCTCAAGGAAAATAATGATTTTCTGCTCAATGCATCAGCGGCTACATTCGCCTTTCCGAGATAATAGTCAATTACCAACTCATAGTCTTTGAGTAGCTCTAGCCATCTTCGTTGTCGTAAATTCAACTCTTTTTGTGTCATCAGGTAGTTTAAAGTTTTGTAGTCTGTGAAAACTCGACATCTCTCACCATGCAAGTAGTGTCTCCAAATTTTCAATGCGAACACTACGGCGGTTAACTCTAAATCGTGGGTTGGATAATTTTTCTCGTGTGGTTTTAGCTACCTCGAGGCATAGGCTATCACTGTAACACCCCAAACCCGACCTAGACGTTACAACTGAATCCGGCGGTGTCATATTAAAGGTGACTCGTATAAATCAAATACGTTAGAAGACTTAAAAAGTAATCGTTCATTTGTGGTTCAAATAAGGGTTTAATTCCAAGCTAGCTTTGTTAGAGAAATATTTTAGATAAAAAAGAAACCCATTGAACGTTTGCTCAATTAAAAGTTCAAGTGAGATTAAATAAAAGTTTTGAGTTTGTAAATTGAAAACCCAAGTTTGCATATCTTGTTAAGTTGGAAGTTCATGTTTTATGAAAATGTTCAGTTATTTATGTTGACTTCAAAATGTCTTTTGATTTAGAAAGCATGTTTAAGTTTAGAAATAGAAATAAAGACCCACATATAAAATCAACCAAAGATAAAAGGCCTTATTACAACCCAATAATAAAAACTGAAGATAAAATAAAAGATACTACTAAAAATATTAGTCCATTTGCAGTGGGGCCACCTTCGAGTCCTCTCCTACGTCGAGCTGCCTATTGAGGGTTACCTGAAAAATTAAAAGAGGGAGTGAGTTTTTGAAAACTCGATGTGTACGACCCTCAACAAACAAATAAAATGCAATAAAAAATTTGGGCCTTAACTATACATAGCCCACATTTACTCATGATTTATGGAAACTTAACTGTACTCTCATTTCTCACAATATCATTCTATGTCCATAACATTTAATCACACACCATATAAGACATTCATGAGCAAAACATTAAATAAAAAGGGTATCGTTTACATATAACCTTACCTCAGTATACAAAATACGAGAGATGTGGAATTTACTCCAAAGCTTTTCCATTGCCTCGGTCAGGGTTGACTCCACGCTCTCCTTGATCTATATTAATACAAATTCATCCCTTTTAATCACTAAATTAATTGAAACAATCCAAAATTCACAATTTAGAAATATGACCATTTTGCCCCTAGTCTCTTGGCAAAATAACCATTTTGCCTCTAGGCCCAGAAATCGATGTTTATCGAATTTCCTCATTAACCAACCCTTTTTTATTCCCATTACTATCCCAATTTCTGATTATTTCTAACACTTACCCTTTAGTTTGCAACTTCTACAACTAAGGCCTCTCTAAATGTTTTCATACAATTTCCTTCACATCGTTGTTTATTAAACAACAATAGCTCATTTTTTTCACAAAAATTCCAGCAAACGTCACTTATATGTTCATGGGAAAATTCAAAACTTTCAACTAAAATACCAGATATACCCCCCAAAAGATAGCTTATGAAGTAAGGGTCTCAAAAGTACTAAATTTTTTTTAGAAAACACCTTAAAATCACTTACCTTTGAGGACTAAATATGCGACAGCCCTAATTTGACCCTAGTCGGGAAATGGTTTTGTAACCATTAGACAGAGTCACAATAATTTAATAAATGCTAATTTCCATATTAAATTTTATGTGAAGTTATTTGGGTGAATAATTGATTTACATTTGGTACAGTTTGAATTGTTATGTGAATTCCTTAATTTTTGATTTTTGGTTGATTTTGAGTTAAAATTTGAAACTATGACTTTATTGCATGAAAGATAATTTAGTTGGGCATATGTGTAAGTGCCGAATCCAATGTCTTATAATGTAAAGAGGACTTAAATTGCTAATAAACCATGCATGATTTGCATGGACATTACCGTCCATGGCTTAGTGAAAGAGCTTGAATATTAAAAGGGGCAATTAGGTAATCTAATAATTATGACCATGCATGTTTTGAAAGTAATAGAATAATGAGCTTGAATGTTCTCCTTGTTCGGCTGAAAATAAAGAAAAATGAAGTAGGAAAAGAAAAAGCTCAAGTCATTCGGCCATGGTTTCCTTTTAATTTGAGCTCAAGAGCTAAGAGAGCCACACTCGGATAAAGGAAAAACGAATGTGGTGGAATAGTCTGTTCATAGATAAGTATCGACCAACGAGGTAAGTTTCAAGTGTTTAAATTTAGTTAAAATGAGGAATGATATGGAACATGTGTTAAGTTAGAAATATAAGTTGATGTGGTTATCTATAATAAAAACTTTATAAAGTAAATCACTACTAAGTGATGTAGCCGAATGGATATTTGGAAGATAGAATTTGAAGCATGTTTAGTACATGATACTGCGGAATGATTGTATAGGATAAAATGCACTATGTACATTATATGTTGCGGTAAGTATATATATATGAATAAAATAAGGTGTGGTCAGATTTTATGTATATGTCTATAGCCGAAGGTGTAAAATGAGTCATGAGTAAATTATGCTATGTGGAAACTAATATTATGTGATTGAATGTGTTTGAAATTAAAATGAGTTGGGGTATCGTATATTCAGGCTTCGTGCCTAACAGGCTATATGCCGGTGTTACGTTCAAGCTTCGTGCCTAGCAGGCTATATGCCAGTATTACATTCAGGCCTTCGTGCCTAGCAGGCTTTGTGTCGGTGTTCTTTATTCGGGCCTTCGTGCCTAGCAGGCTATAAGCCGGTGATATATCCGAGCTTTATGCTCAGCAGGCCTTGGGCCGGTGATTGAATTCAGGTTTTAAAACCTAGCAATTTTAAGATCAGTGATGGAAATAAAAATATAATAATAGCTTCGATTACTACAATAAACTGTGATTTGAAACAAATAATACCTCAAATCGACCAGGTACATACTATGTATTCCAATTTGAATTTGTTTGAAAGTAATGATCAGTGACAAGGAATAACTTATATGTGGAAAGTGTGTGAATTGTATATGAATGTTTATGCATAAATTTGGTGATCCATTTAGCTAATGTGTTCTATTATGTGAAAGAATGAGATTTCATTTTCATGAATGAATTTTTGTGGCAAGTGAAAATATATGTGAAATGTCCCTAATATATAAATATATATTCACCTCAAGAATTTTCCTTTTATAAAAATTAGGTTGTGAAGTAAATGTGCGATCTATGATAAGTTTTATTAGTTTGATAACTTGAAACTTACTAAGCTTACATTAGCTTACTCTATCTGTTATGTTTATCCTGTTTTATAGATTTCTTTTGAAGCTACGGTTCGAGGGATTCAAGTCAAAGCCACACACTCTATCGTCGTCATATTTTGGTACCTTTGAAGTTTACTTCACTTAAACAATGGCATGTATTGGCTAAAACTTATATTTTGGAGTTGAATTTCGTTTTGATTTGTAAATATGAATAGCCATGCAAAAATGGCTTGCCTATCCACTTATGTTCATATCGTATATACTTATAATATGCATGCTCTTGGTCGATTGTTAATGAATATGAAAGAGGTGTGCCTATAGTGTTAATGCTTTATATGTTTTACCTATTAGAATGATAATTAAACGTCACTTATGAACTTGCATTTTCGGTCATGTGCCTAAATAGGGCTTTGGTTAGAATCGTTTATAAAGTCTTGTATTTGAGCGGTAAACATCTTTTAAAGTATATTACATGTTCATTTGGTAATGGGTAATGTATACATATGTTTTTATATTAAGGATGCTCGAATCACTTTGCGATTTTCCTTTTTGTGCTTCTAAGTATTTGTTCCGTAATGTCTCTTATCCCTCCGTCGTCGGATACGGGTTAGGGGTGTTACAAAATATTGCTGCAAATTTTCAAGCCTCTAAACTCTTTTTCTTGTTACAAAATTTGGTGGAAAGATGAAGGAGAAGAAAAGAAAATAAGGTTTTAATATTTTTTTTAACCAAACTAGTCAAATAGGTCACCTAACCCCACAAAATTTTGACTTTTAAAACATTTGCTTGTCCCTATTACTTCCCTATGGCCGACCACCTCTAGAGAGAAGGGCTATTTGCCCTTTAAAACCCCCCAAACTTTAATTCAAAATCTATTTAACACCTTTAACAATTAAAATACAACTTTTGGCCTTTATGCGATTTAGTCCTCTTTCACGATTAATATCTCAATCGCGTAAATTAATTCACCAAAATTTTCATACATACTTATAAAAATACTACAACACGTAAAATACTGCTAAAATAGTTTTTCCATAACTCAGGAAGTGATTTCGAAATCACTCTTCCGACTAAGCCTAGTTTCGGGCTGTTACATAAGTACCAACCCATTATGGCCGAATATTAATTAGACCTATAGCAGCCCATATTTTTCATTTATTCACACTTTAACCATACAAATTTCACATTTCTAAATTTAATCTCTAATTGAGATTTTCAATAAAAATCACTTAACAAATTTTGTTTATCTAACAACAAGAATTGTACCACCCCGAATTTTGGGCCTAGAAGTATTGGGCTTTGAGTTTGGGATTGGTTAAGAGGCGGCTTAAGTAATTTAGATGTGTGTGAAAATTTTAAAATTTCATGTTTAGTGTAATATTTAAGTGAATTAGGAAGGATTGGTAGTGTGGGAAAAGTCCTAGGCTCGATCTAGGGCTCTAGCAAAAATTTTAATTTTTTGCCTTAGTGGAACCCTTATCTCAGGTATTAGGCCTTTTAAACAAAATAAGGGGAAATAAAGACACAATTGGGCCTATGGCTCATTGGCAAGGTGGCGCCACTTGAGAAGCTATAAGATGGCATTACTATTAGGTAAGGAGGTCCAAGGCTCGAGGCTTAAGAGTGGTAAATTTAGGGACTTTATTTTTTCACATGGAAGGAAGGTAGTGGCACTAGAGTGGACACTGGGAAGGAGTGTTCAAAAGAGAAATTTAAGGTAAAGATAATTGAGAGAAAAAAGGAGATTGAGATGTGGATGTGATGGTGCCGAATGGGACTTTAGATGAAGCTAGAATGAACTTGTGGTCTATTTAAGAGTGTGTCGAATTCTCTTGAGGTTCTTTTGGTTTTGCCGAATTCATTCCATTGCCAACCTCTCTTCTCCCTTTCATTCTTTTACCGAAATTCCATTGAGTTTCTTTTTCTCTCAAAAGCTAAATATCATCCTTTTTTCCTTGAAAGCTGAATACCATCCTTAAAAGCCGAATAATCATATCCCTTTTATCGATTTCTTTCCTTAATCTCTTAAAAGTCAAATACCCATATCCCCTTTGCTGATTTCTTTTGCTTTCCTTCATCACAAATCTGTTTTTGTTGTTTACAACTCAAGATATTTAAAAGCCGATCGCACGCTCAGTAGCTATCTAGGCCGCAAGATCAGAGGCTAATTTTAGTAGTATGTAGTTTAACCATCTTTTAGTGCATTTTGGTAAAAGCTGAAGGGCTACTAATCTTATTCTTATCGTTAACACTGTATTAACAAGGGGTAGGGTTCAAAGATTTCAAGCGTAGTAAGGATCTCTAGCAAGTGGTAAGTGTACTCGTTCTCAATTTTAGATTCGTAGGTAGCCGATTATAAGTGTGGTTTACAGGGGTGACTCATGTGGAATATGAGTCACTTGATGTTGATAGTATGTGTGTTGATGGAAATCTAAGGATATTCGGGAATAATAACTAAGGAGGGGCTATTAGAACTAGTGGCACACGGTAAGGTTACGGTATGGCTTCGGGATTTAGTAAAGTTGTAGTCTAAGTATGGAATTGATTTGAGGTTGGTATTGATTGTAGGTTGAGGCTAAGGATAGTGTAGTGCGGGTCATCAACCAGGTGTGTACATGCACTAAACACACAACCAATCGGCAAAAGCTGAAATCCTGAAATGCCGAAATGCTAAAATGCTGAAAAGTTGAAAAGCCAAAAGGATGGCACCGGCAATCACACGAGTATGCGAACACTCGTGTAGAGATATCGATACGATTACGAAGGCCTAGAGAGCGATCTCATGTCTTGGGCCACTGTTTGGCCAACTGGGCCAGACGGGGCTAAATGGGCCTACCGAGCTTATGGGCCCAAGTTGGCAAAACTTGTCATGTGAAAATTGAATGATGTATTGATATGGATGTATGATCGAGCCTAATGGGCTACATAAGCATGCTTGGGCTTAATGGGCTTTATGGACATGATTAGGCTTAGTGGGCCTTATGAGATTGTAGAAATGCATGCTAGCGTTTTAATGGACTATAGGCCTAGTTCTGATGAATTCTCAAATTTCATAAGACTTAATTAAATAATTAAACATGTCTGTGGGCAAGTCGCTAAGCTAGGGTGTGGCAATGGATGTATGCATGTCTAGGATTGGATCTAGGAAGAGCTTAGTACTTAAGCGGTCCGAGTGACCCACCTCCTCTTCTCTTGAATCCTACCTAGTGCATAGTGTCTATTCACTTTAGCCGCAAGGACTTGTTGATGGGCCAAAATTCATAATTGAAACCTGTACTATTAGGAAATTATAAAAATGCCCCTGTAGGGTAGAATTACGAAAATGCCCCTGTAGGGTAGAATTACGAAGATACCCCTGTAGGGTAGAATTACGAATATGCCCCTGTAGGGTAGAATTACGAATATGCCCCTGTAGGGTAGAATTACGAAAATACCACTGGGTAGTAAAATGACTAAAATACCCCTAGGTGCTTAATGTGTGATAATATGTATGTTGCATTCATGAAAAGTTTGTTGCATTTGGGTGAGTCTAATGGAACGGAGGAAGATATGTGAGGATCGCATAGTCACTTGACGACCGTGGATCCACCGGTGGCTTTAAGCCCAATATATGAATAGCAACTTTGCTACAACATTTGAATAGTGCCGCTGTTGGTGCTACCTTTGGAGTGTAGGGATGGGTGGGTTGATATTTATATCCCTACAGGAGTGTAGGGTTGGAAGGGAAATAGAGTGCAAGGTTGGATTTGGGATGGGTGCGTTGCATTCATGTGATTCTGATATGATATGAGGTCAATGTGGGCTAAAGGTCGCATGTGATATTTGTGATACTTTGTACATTGATTTGATTTGATTGCCAAGGGTCATACACACTGAGTTTCAAAACTCACACCCTTTAATTTAATGTTTCAGGTGACCCTCAGTAGATGGCTCGACGTGGGAGAGAACTCGGAGATGGCCACACTGCAAGCTACTTAGAAATTTTAAATAGTTTTTGAATTACTTTATTTTAATTACTTGTTTTTATTATGGGTTGTCTAAATCTTAAACTTAAGTTTTTAACCAAGTGAAATTTCTACTGAAAATAAATTAACTGAACAAAGTTGTTTTGGAATAATCCCTTTAATGTGACATACCAGATTCGACCATAACGTCTGGGCTGGGTTTCGGGTGTTACAAGAATGCATTTTCTATCATCAAGCATCAAAATACTCACACATTCATCAATGGTAACATCCTAAACCTTTAACAGTTTTGCAAATTAGCCCTTGGGCTAGTTAGATGAAGTTACAACGACCACAAAAACATAAAAATCATTATAAACCAAGTAAAAAATCATACCATGCAATCAAGGAACTTGGCTAAATGCTTAAAGCTCCTTTAATGGCTTCCTTTGATTCTTATTTTCGGTGGAAGACTGAAGAAAGATGATAACCATGTTTGTTTATTTTAATTTAACTTTAATTACTAATTTACTATTTTAACCTTTATTATTCACCTTTATAATTTCATAACCAATGTCCACAAATGTCCACTAACATTAACAATGGTCTAATTACCTCATAAGGACCTTTACTTTAAAGTTCTATAGCTATTAGACCCTTTTAGCTTATAGAACAGAACTTATACATTTTACGCAATTTAGTCCTTTTTCACAAATTAAGCATTCAAATGAGTTATGTATAAATGCACTAACTTGTGTATTGATGATGATGTATAGGCTTGTGCAAAGCTTGTGTTTTGGATTATATTATGCTTACACTTATTGTTATGTAAATGAAATGGTAAGTTATGTTTTATTTTCTATGAACTTACTAAGCATTAAGTGCTTACGTAGTTTCTTTCCTATGTTTTATAGACTATCGACTGCTCGATCGGTTTGGACGCTCGTCGGAGATTTATCATACTATCTAGCATAAATATAGGTAGTTTTTGAATGTTTTAGCCAATTTTATAATGACATGTATAGGTGGACTTGTAATTGTATTTACCTGAATATTTAGTTGATAGTTTGGTATGTTCAAGTTATGTAAGTTAACTTTATGGTACGACTTGATACCATGTTGGTTTATGTGATTTTGTTTAACTTGTGATGCATGTTTGGAATGACTCATGTTGTATGTTTTGAATTGGTATGATAATGGTCACTTAGTGGTATGTTTGGTAAGTTTTGAACTACTGATTAATGAGTGAAATGTGGTAAAATATGCATGTTTAGAGAAGTGTTGTTGTGTGTGTTTGAGGTGCCTTTGAATAGGATATTAGTTAGTTGAATTTGGACTTTTGGAATGGAAAATATATGTATATTTAGGTATGGTTTAATGCTTTGTAGATGTGCACAAATTGTTCAAGTGTTTATGCATGAAATGGTATAGGAATTGCCTTGTTTTACATAAATTTTAGGTCGACACGACCTAAGACACGGGCGTGTGACTTAGCCATGTGTGACAAATACCCTGGCGACACATCTGTGTGTCTCCTGAAGGTTCCTTTTGATGCAAGTCAGTGAGTTACGTGACCTAGCACACAGCCTGGTATACGGGCATGTCAGGCAATTTCGAGAGTTACACGGCCCGACACATAGATGTGTGACACAACTGTGTGACCCTACTCAGAGAGTTACATGGGTGAGGACATGGCCTGAGACACGACCGTGTGCCCTTATTCAAAGGTTTCGTGGTCTGAGACACGGGCATGTGTCTTGGTCGTGTGAGGCACAGACCGTGTGTTTAAATTTTTGTAACTTTTTATTAGACTTTTCAAATGTTTTCCATTTAGTCCCGAATTATTTCTAAAGTATTTATAAGGCCACGAGGGCTTGATTTAAGGACAAAATATATATATGATTGATTTATGATATGTTTATGATATTGTATGTATTTATGTTTAAATGTTTCATTTATATGGTAATGTTTCATAACCCTAATTCGGTGACAGATACAAGTTAAGAGTGTTACATTTACTAGTATCAGAGCCGCAGTTTATTCGGTTCTTAGACTGAACATAGTATGTATGGAGTTTCGAAATACATGCTATTATATAACCTATGATAGTGTGATATCTCCTGAATCAAATTGAATTATGTTTTCTTATAGATAAAATGTCATCCAACCGAGCTGATTTTGATGAAGTTGATAGTAGTGTGTAAGCCTCCATTCACGGAGCAACGTCTAATGTCAGTAGGCCTGTATCTGAAGGCCAAGAAAGAGAAGCTAAGGAAACCTTCTTCCAGACAATATCTGAATGATTTATTAAGTTTGTAACGCTCCTTACTCGTATCCGACGCCGGAACAGGTTACAAGGGATTACCTTACTAAAACAGAAGCAAACACACACTTTCGATTCATAAATCTTTGTTCCAATATAAAACTTTCTCAAAAATGTCATATGATACTTAATATGGACCTACTAGGCCCAAAACTTGTTTAGAAAACTATTCGGAACCAATCCGAGTGCTTAGACAACTGTCAAGAAAATCCATTGAAAATAGAGTACACGCCCATATGGCCTCTAGACCTGGTCGTCCTAAAGGCCCGTGTGGTTCACACGGCCTAAGCACATAGGGGACACGCCCGCGCCCCTCGACTGTGTGAATTTATTTTCTAACATTAAACCTACAGGGGTTTTTATATAGCCTGACACATGCCCGTGTTCATGGCCCGTGTCCCTCACATGGCCATGACACGCTCGTGTCTTCCACCCGTGTAACTCCTTAACTTGTACCCTATGATCGAATTGGGTTAACATGGCTAAGGCACACGCCTGTGTGCTCAGCCCGTGTCCCTTACACGGCCATGACACACCATGTCGTAGCCAGTGTGTGAAAACCTTAGCATTCTATTTCTGACATCAGCAATTCTTAAGGGTCACATGGTCGTGGCACACGCCCGTTTGCTAGGCTATGTCCTCCACATAGTTGAGACACACAGCCGTGTTTGAGCCCGTGTGTTTACTACTGGGCATTTAATTCTACCAATCTAAGGTGCAGGGTGCACACGGCCTAACCACACACTCATGGGGCTGACTGTGTGTCACACACGGCCTAGACACATGCCCGTGTAGACAAAATATGGTTATCTACCAAATCTTTTGCCACCCTGAAGCAAGGTTAAACACATATCAAAAAATGACAAGTCTCCAATACTCAATCAATAGCCATAATTTGGCATCCATACATATTCATATAAAACCAATCCAACAAAGCATGCATATTACTACTCCTAGTACCCATATTCATCCACAATACTTTGCACATTATAAAACCTCATTTGCATTTATCAATGATGAATATCAACCATTATCCATGGCCTTATACAAAATGGTGTATCTTTAAAACAAGCCAACACACTTGGCCTAAAATAAAATGACACATACAAAAACTAGTCCCTATACATGCCATTTTTTTCAAAATTCTATAATTAACTCTATCGAATGCTTTATGGATAGTGTGAACGAAGCCTCCGACGTCGATTGATCCACGAGCTAATTAGGCGACACTATAAGAAGATGGAAATGAGAGGGAGTAAGCATAAAGCTTAGTAAGTTATAAGTAAATAAACAACAACAATTTACTAGGTTATGGCATGCTTTCAATACATCACAATTTGTGCATGACACAAAGAATGGCCAAAAACATAACTTACTCGTTTTCATCCTTTACTAATCGTACAACATACTATTGAGCTCACATTTCATACATTTCATTTAGGTACCTGCACCAGTCACAAAATCATCTTAATATCTCTCGAACTTAACACTAACTGTAGATTTCCCATTGAACTATTTAGAATACGAAAGGATATTCAATGATCCTCCAACATAGGGTATCAAGCCGATGCCATGTCAAACATGGTCTTACACTGGCTCTCAAGTATCGAGGCCGATGCAATGTCCCAGACATGGTCTTACACTGGCTCTCCTCTATCCGTGCCAATGCCATGTCCCAACATGGTCTTACACTAACACATCTCCAAGCCGGTGCCATGTCCTAGACATGGTCTTACACTGACACATCTCTAAGCCGGTGCCATGTCCCAGACATGGTCTTACACTAGCTTGCATGTCGAGGCTGATGCCATGTCCCAAACATGGTCTTACACTAGCACTCATATCAACACCGATGCTATGTCCTAGACATGGTCTTACACTGGCTAGCACATATCAATGTCGATGCCATGTCCCAGACATGGTCTTACACTAACACGTAATGAGGCCGATGCCATGTCCCAAACATGGTCTTACACTAGCACTCATATCGACCCTAGTATCAGAGCATGAATATCTAGTCTATTCTTAAAGTTCAACCAGGCTCTATTACATAGCTTCTCATCATATCATTACCAATTCATGCTCAATAAATGTTCTCATACAAAGCTCATTTTCACAATTCATTATTTTATGACAAAACAATAATTTCATGCATAATTATAGTAAAGTTATATTATTTACCTACAACTTACCTCGGTATACAAAATGTAGACGGATAATTTGGTTTAATCCGTTAGCTTGGCTTTCCCCTATAAAGGTTCTAGTTCTCCACTTCTTGATCTAAAATAATAAAATTTCACTAAATTAATCACTATATTAATCTAAACAATTCAAAATTCATAGTTTAGAAAAATGACCATTTTACCCCTAGACTTTAGTAAAATGATCATTTTACCCCTATGCTTGGAAATTGATTTTTATCGAATTTCCTTATTCACCAAGCCTAACCAAACTCTTTTCACTCTTATGACAGCCCACAATTCCCATTATTTCATGCAATTACCATACTATTTATCAACTTTACAACTAAGTCCAATTTAGGTGTTTTCTTGTAACACCCTTTACCCGAAACCATCACCGGAATCGAGTAGTGAGCGCTACCAGACTTATCAGAGAACAAACTCATGTTTACAACCCAATCATTGCAACTTTACCCTTATTGAGAGTTTTCTATCACAATACTAACATCTCGGATGATTAGGATTCGAATCCTATTGCATCGAAAGCCCAAAAATTTTTTCACTTTTGAAACTATGTCACACGCCCATGTGACTCATAGCACAGCTGTGTGATAAGGCCGTATGGCCTTCACACGCCCATGTCTAATGGCCGTGGTTGAAACTGTCAAATTGGCCACGGTCACCCCACACGGTCGTTTGGGGGCTGTGTACCCCACACGGTTGAGACACACTGCCGTGTCTCTTACTCGTGTGGACCACTAAAACTTAAATTAAGGTGCAGGGGAGGCACAGTCTGAGTACAAGCCCGTAGGGTCAGACCGTGTGTCCCTCACAGCCTTGGCATGCCCGTGCCCTCAACCCGTGGAGTAAATTGTCCACTAGAACACGGTCATGGCACACGCCCTTGCGCCCTACCGTGCAGCCGTGTCAGGCTATTTACCAAGCCTTGACCTCTCTAAAACACAATTACACATACATACCATTCATTTCAACCAATTCCAATGACACATACTCAAAATGATTGCATTTATAACACCATTTACAAAACAAGTGTCACATGTTCACCTATTCTATTAAAATTACAAAACAAGACTTATACGAAGACTAGCCACCTATACATGCCAAACTCAAAATATCAAAATTAGGTATACATATGCCAAGGTAGCTTGATAGTGTGAGATGAGCCTTCTTTGATCACCAATCCCAATATACTTTATGCTCAGTAATCTAAAAGGAAAGGAAAAAGAAAGGGGAGTAAGCTACAAGTAGCTTAGTAAACCATAGGCAAATCAATAGCAAAATGCACATGATTAGCTAAGACATCTTATTTCCACATAGCATAAATACAGCATTTATATACTTATACACATTCTTACCAAACTGCCCAAATATAGGCATTCAAACACATTTCATGTTCAATTCATTTTCAATTGCTTAACCTGCACAAATGCTTCACATAACCAAATTAATTCCTGTTGAACATTCAGAACAGAAATGGATATACAGAGGTTAGCATCAAAGTGCCTCACAGATATGTGGCCGACGCCAACACAGAAATATGGCAAAAGCCATCAGAATATGTACCCGAAGCCACCAGAATATGTAGCCAAAGCTACCTCAGATCACAGAAATACAAACGTAATCCACGGACCTACTCACATAAGCTGACAGGTGACTGCAACACATGCAAGTGCATCCAGCACCTGGGATACAGAATCAGACAGAATCAGAACCCTCAAGTGACATGTCAACGATATCCGGAGTCATTCTTACTGTTCAAACGGGATTTAGCAGAATATTCACAAACATACAATTGCATAATTCAAATTCATATCCACATTTTTTTTACATAGAAATCATCAAATGAACAACAATAAGGTAATGTGCTATAATTTACCTATGACTTACCTCGATAACAAAATGACTAAATCTCGAATTAGTCGACTACTTTTTCTTTTCTGTGATCTTGATCGCTTTCTCTTCTTTCTTGATCTAAATAAACACATTTAACACATTTTATCAATCCCATACTCAAATTCGTTCACAATTCGGACTTTCGGCAAAAATGATCATTTTGCCCTTAATCTCGTAAACTCAATTTCACACTATTTTCTTGCATTTTAGACTTAGCCAAATCCTTTTCCACAAACACAATCCAAGAATCAACAAATTTTCATATACTTTTAAGCAAATTTCCATTTTTCTCATTTTAGTCCCTTAGGGACGTTTCTATCGAAAACTATTTGGAAAAACACGTAATTAACACTTCAAAGACTAATTTTCCACCATTACCCATCAATGTACAACTATATCACAAATGGGTATATTTTTAAACCCTAATTCCTTCTTAAATAAATGGTAAAATCATGAAATTTAAGCTTAAAGGAACTCAAAAATACGAAAATAATCGAAAAGGGGCTAAAATACACTTACAATTTGCTTAGAAAAGCTCAAAACCCTTGAGCTATGGTGGAGAGAAAATCAGCAGCTCAAAGAAGAAGAAGATGAACACTTTTCATCTTTTTCTCATCTTTTTATTTGATTTTTAACTATTTGGACAAAAATGCCTTTAGCCATGTTACTCATATACATTTCTAGAAATACCCTTTTGTGTCCATGCTATTAATTATTGGTCTATTTTCCATTTAAAGACCTCTAGTTCAAACCACCATTTCAAATAGGTACTTACACATTATAACTCACATCTTGCCATTAATACAATTTAGTCCAAAAATAAAATTAAGCACTAAATTAATGAATTTTCTAAACGATTTTCACATAGAGCATACTTATTAGATCGAAAAACATAAAATTTTCAAAATTTAACTATTTTAATTCAAATTTTGTGGTTACAAAACCACTATTCCGATTAGACCCTATTTTGGGCTGTCACATTTCCCATGAACACCCTTTCACAAAAGTTATTTATTTAACAACCTATATTCATTTTCCTTCATAAAATTCTAGCAAAAACTTAAACACTCTCATGGTAAAACCCTAAACTTTCCACCATTTTGCAAAATAGTCCCCTCAATAGGTAGCCCATGCTACAAGGGTTCTGAAAGTACAAAAATTTCTAAGAAAAGTTACCAAAATCATTTACTTGAGAGAGGAATAGGTGGCTGAGTTTTTAAGCTCCCAAAACCCCTTAGTTTGCTAAATATTTCGATGAAAGAGAAGAAGAATTGAAGAAGATGTCACTATTTTCTTTTTTTTATTTTAATACCTAATAGTCATCTAATACACCCAAATCTTTGACTTTTCTATTCTTTTGTCTCCCTTGGCTGGCCATGCTAGTAAAAATTAGCCTATTTGCCTATTAAAGGCCTCTACATTAAGTTACAAAACTATTTAACAACAATTGCTAGTGAATCACAACTTTTACCCCTTATGCGATTTAGTCCTTTTTCGCAATTAAGCTTCCAATAGGTAAAATTAATTCACCAAAATTTTTCATGCACTCATAATATCATGCTGTAACACATAAAATAATGCTAAAATAATTTCTCCAACATCAGATTAGTGATTTCAAAATCACTTTTCTGACTAGGCCCAAATTCGGGCTATTATAGAATTTGTAAGAACAAATCCAATGGCTCAACAACCTCTACCCCACCTGTACCCCAACCGGTCCCCATAGTTCCTTGGGGTTTGGAACTAGTGCAAGTGAGTAAGCCTTCAGTTGATAAAATCTAGAAGTATGGACCTGAAGAGTTTCGTGGTACAACTGAAGACAATCTTGAGAAAGTTGAGTTCTGGTTAGAAAACACAATTAGGGTTTTCAATGAATTAACCTGTACACAGATTGAATGCTTGAAATGTGCTATTTCTTTGTTGAAAGACTTAGCTTATCAATGGTTGAACACTTTGGTTGTGGTAGTACTGAGGGGTCGAGTAAACTAGGAAATCTTCCAAACAGAGTTTTAAAAAAAATGTAATTTAGAGGTTCCTGGATAAGAAACGTAAAAAATTTCTTGAATTGAAATAGGGTCAAATGACAATGGCTGAATACGCGAATGAAATTGTGCGACTCAGCAAGTATGCCCAAGAATGTGTACCAACAGAGGTTGCTATGTGCACTCGGTTTGAAGACGAGCTAAATGAGGTTATCAAGCTATTAGTCGAGATTCTTGAGTTAAAAGAATTTTTTGTTTTAGTTGATAGAGCACACAAGGCCGAGGAACTTAGTAAAGCAAAGAGAAAAGCCAATTCTGAGGCTCGTGATTCGGGAAAAAGACCTATGGGAACATCATTGTCGTCTCCATCAAAGAAATCGAAAGAATTTCATAGTCATTTATCAGCTTCGATGGGTTATTTTGAAAGAAACCTCAAGCTACATCTGTAGCGAGCGTGGGTAGTGTCAGAAATAACAAGCCTAAATGTTAATAATGTAGTAGATGACACTTTCGTGAATGCAAACTTAAAGACGGGTCGTGTTTTAATTGTTTTTCTTATGATCTTTATTTTAGAGAGTGCTTTGAAAGGTTTGACAGATAAAAGGCTCAGAATACTCATTCGAGTAACACGACTGCTAGAGAGAGGCCACCTTGTAACACTGTAAATATGGATAACAATCATAATGGGATGAAAGATTCTGTTGCGAGATCTAAGGCATGGGCACTAGGTAGGGCTTACACTATTCGTGCTCGAGAGGAAGCTTCAGTACCTGATATGATCACCAGGACATTTTCTATCTTTGATACTAATGTTAATGATTTATTTGACCCAAGGTCAATACACTCATATTTATGCACAACTTTAGTGTTAGATAATAAAATATCTTTTGTGTCCACTAAGTTTTTGGTTAAAGTAACGAACCTTTTAGGTCAGTATGTGTTAGTTGATAAAGTTTGTAAAAATAGCCCTTTGATGATTTGGGGTTTCAACTTTCCGACTGATTTAATGTTATTACCCTTTGATGAGTTTGATGTGATTCTGGGTATGGATTGGTTAACTCTACATGATGTTTTCGTGAACTATAGACGAAAGCATATCGTGTTAAAATGTCAAAATGATGAAAGGATCCAAATTGAGTTAAATAGATTGGATGGTACATCTAATGTTATTTTAGCTATGACAACATAGAAATATGTTAGAAAAGGTTGTGAAGCATATCTAGCTTATGTATTTGATTCCAGAGTTTTAGAATTAAAGTTAGAATCAGTTTTAGTTGTGTGTGAATTCATAGATGTATTTCCAGAGGAAATACCAGGGTTACCACTTATTAGAGAGGTTGAGTTTGCTATTAAATTTATGTCGGGAACGTCTCTGGTATCGATAGTTCTGTATAGAATGGCACCTACAGAATTAAAAGAGTTGAAAGTGCAGTTACAAGAGTTGACAGATAGAGGTTTTGCTCGGCCTAGCTTTTCTCCTAGGGCTGCTCCTATGTTGTTTATCAAGAAAAAGGCTAGGTCAATGAGATTATGTATAGATTATCAGCAACTCAACAAAGTCACGATCAAGAACAAGTATCCATTGCCATATATCAATGATTTTTTTAGCAGTTGAGAGGTGCGACAATATTCTCAAAGATCAATATTCGTTTTGGTTATTATAAGCTACGGGATAAAAACTCGGCTGTGCCAAAAACTACTTTTAAAACCAAGTATGGACATTATGAGTTTCTTGTGATGCCATTTGGTTTGACTAATGCACCTATTTTGTTTATGGACTTAATGAATAAAATTTTCAAACCGTACTTAGATAGATTTGTTGTTGTATTCATTGATGGCATTCTAATCTATTCACGAGATGAGACCGAGAATGCCTAGTATTTGAGAATTATTTTGCAAACTTTACACGAAAAATAGTTGTTCGCTAAGTTTAGCAAATGTGAGTTATGGCTTTGAGAAGTTGGATTTTTAGGACATGTAGTGTCGATAGATGGTATTAGAGTTGATCCAAGTAAAATCTCAGCTGTAGTAGATTGGAAACTTTCGAAAAATGTTTCAGAAGTTAAAAGTTTTTTGGGTTTAGCCAAATATTATAGAAGATTTGTCAAAGGATTTTTAATGATTGCTACACTATTGACGAAACTGCTTCAAAAAGATGTCAAGTTCGAATGGTTTCAAAAGTGTCAGCAAAGTTTTAATCAATTGAAAGTGTTGTGAATTGAGGTACCTATGTTAGTTCAACTAGAGCTTGGTAAAGAATTATAATTTATAGTTATGCTTCATTGAATCGTTTGGGCTATGTTTTAAAGCAAGAGGGCAAAGTGATAGCCTATGCTTCTAAATAGTTGAAACCGCATGAAAAGAATTATCCGACTAATGGTTTAGAGCTTGTAGCTATTGTATTTGCTTTACAGATTTGGCGACACCATTTGTATGGAGAAAAATGTCACATCTTCATGGATCATAAAAGCCTGAAGTATTTGATGCCACAGAAAGATTTGAATTTGAGACAACATAGGTGGCTTGAGTTACTAAAAGATTATGATTTAATTATCAACTATCATCCGGGAAAGCCTAATGTTGTTGTCGATGCTTTGAGTAGAAAATCTCTGTTTGCTTTACAAGCATTGAACACACGGTTGATGTTGATTGATAACAGTTCAAGTTTAGCTGAATCAAAAGCTAGACTGACATTTTTGCAAAAATTTCTGAAGCTCAGAAAAATGACGATGAATTGATTGCTAAACAGAAACAGATTGAGTCGACATCTGATTCAAATTTTGTGTTAGTTTAGATGATAGTTTTCATTTCAAAAATAGAATTTGTGTTCCAAGAAATTTTGATTCATTTAGAAGATTTTACAGAAAGCTCATAGTAGTAGTTTATCAATACATCCTGGTAGTAATAAAATGTATAGAAATTTGAAACAAATGTACTGGTGGCCAGGTATGAAACAGGAGATTTCAGAGTTTGTATCAAACTGTTTGGTCTGCCAGCCAGTTAAAGGCTAGCATCATGTATGTTCTGGTTTACTACAACCTGTAATGATTCTAGGGTGGAAATTGGAATGTGTTATGATGGATTTTGCATAGGGATTGCCTTTATCTATGAGAAAGAAAGATGTTGTATGGGTTATTGTAGATCATTTGACGAAATCTATGCATTTTATTTTGGTATGTATGGACTACTCACTTGAAAAGTTGGCAGTATTATATGTTTTCAATATTATTAGATTGCACAGTGTGCTAGTTTCTATTATATCTGACAGAGATCCACAATATACGTCTCAATTCTGAAGCAAGCTACATGAAACTCTATGTACTTGACTGCATTTTAGTACAGCGTTTCATCCACAGACTGATTGTAACACCCTAAACCCGGCCTGGATGTTATGGTCAAATTTGGCGATGTCACATGGAATGGAGTTTGAAAACATGATGTCGAGTTTAAAACTCTTCCAGTTACTTAGCTATTATCTTAATTTTGAGTGAACATATTAATCATTATGTCAAAAGTTGTTTCTTCTTAATGAAAGCTTTTAAAACTGTTTATTTTAAGAATATTGTTACCATTTGATGAAATCTTAATCTTACTTGTTTTGAAAACCATATTTTTTAATAATCAAATTGCAAAACCATAAAAGCAATTACAATCCCACAATTTAAAACAAACAGTCCATAAAGTCCCTCTTACATTAAAATTATCCCAAATAAATAATAAATCTGAGGAAAAACAAAATTTACGTGTGGCCACCGTCGAGTCCACCACTGCACCGATCCGTCTAATGTTGGGGATTACTTGAATAGATTAAGTAGAAAAGGGTGAGTTTGGCAACTTAGTGTGTAATCCCCATGGATATCAACCATACAGAATAATCATCAGAAGTCAGAATCTAACAGTCGGAGGCCGAATCCCATTCAGAATCAACTTAGGCCTTGGCCCTCACAGATATAGAAACAGAAATAAATTAGGGCCTTAGCCCAATCAGATACAAATACAGAACCGAATACCAGAATACAACCTACCAGCCCACACATTAACTTCGACCATCCCCACACACCATGTGGGGTTTAAAACACCCACCCATCCCTGCACACCAAATAAGGTCTATATCACCCATCCATTCTTACACACCATCTAGTATCGAGATGCGTCACATAATTAGAAATATGTAGCTTATCTGCCAAATAACAAGCTTTATAAGCCTTTCAGAATCTTCCTTCAACTTCATCAACCCAACCCTGATGCAATGCAACATATAATGAATGGCATGCTAATATGCAATAATCAGTTTACACAATTAGTTCAGTACACATGCTCAGTATTATCAGGCTCAATACAGATATCATAGTAACAAATAACATGTTTAGGGGTCCAATTAATGCTTACCAACCCTACAGTAGGTCCACCGTCGACTTGGGTTACCCGTGCAACCTTATAGAACTTTTTAGAAAAATGGGCTTACATGCCCATGTGGCCAACTCGTGTAGGCCCACACGACCTAAATTGGCCTTGGCCGTGTGGATCACATGGCCTAGCCCAAAATCCCACATACCCGTGTAGTTCTCCAATGTGGGCCCACACGGCCTAATTGGTTGAGCTCTTGTGTCACACACGGCCTCATCTGGCCTTTACACGGTCGTATCCTTCATGCACGGCCTAGCCTCGTGGACCACACGCCTGTGTACTGTCACACAGCCTACCACATGGGCACTCTAGAACCTATTATGGACCAACATTTCGCTCAATTTATCACTTAAACGATCGAAATAAACTTAATCCTATAATGGAAACATCACCTTCCAAATAGAAAACCCCTTACCTTACGTGACACAGATGCTTCCCTCTATATTTCGACACTAGCATAGCCTCTAACTCCAGATTTTCCGCTGCCCACACCATTAAACAAGGATTCTCTAATTAATAATTTAGAAACTGAAATTTTAAAGTATTACTATCACTTACCAAACGAGTGTGACTCTATGTTACGCAATATGCCAGATTGAAAACAAAGTTGAGAAGAGGAAGGAAGGAAAAAGGTGGATTCAGTAGAAGAAAAGGAAAAATTTAGCAGCATAGGAAAACTGGAGGGAAAAAACCGAATGGTAGATACTTTTTGTTGGAGAGATTTTTGGGAAAAACTGAAAACTAACTAGATAACCTGATATCTTCCACTACTCCACTACTCAATATTTTACTAAAACTTAAACTCTTACATGGCACCTACAACTCAAATAATCTATTTTGTTCGAGCAAGGATTCGAACTCAAGACCTCCAACCAACTAACACACCACTTAATAACTAGACTAGCAGGTCCATTCTCATATACTTTTACCCATATTTAACTATAAGCCTACTAAACAAGAGTGAGGCTTTATTCAATTAAAAAAACCAAAATTTACCAAAACTAATGCTTGAACTTGGGACCTCCCAAACACACCCAAAACACCTAACCACTGAAGTGGACAAACATTTTGTGTCAAATAATTACAAAAGCTGATATAAGAAAATTGGGACGTTACATCGATGGTTAGTCTGATGAGTAATTCAGATACTCAAAGACATGCTTCGATGTTGTGTTTTAGACTTTGAAGGTAATTGGGAGAGATTTCTACCATTGGTTGAATTTGTATATAATAACAGTTATCAGGCGAGTATTAAAATGGCACCGTACGAAGCGTTGTATGGTTGAAAGTGTCGAACTCTATTATACTGGCAGAGCTGAATGAGAAAAAGTTATTCGGTGTTGATTTGATTTGAGAAACCAAAGAAAAAGTCAAAATGATACGTGATAATTTGAAAGTAGCTTCTGATCGTTAGAAATCTTATGCAGATTTGAAAAGAAAAGATATAGAGTTTCAAATCGGTGAAAAAATATTTTTGAAAGTATCACCTTGGAAGAAATTTCTTCGATTTGGTCGGAAAGGAAAGCTTAGTCTGCGATTTATCGGACTATATGAGATCATTGAGAGAATTAGAGTAGTAGTTTATCAGTTAGCTTTGCCATCAGAGTTAGGAAAGATTCATAATGTATTCCATGTATCGATGTTATGACGGTATTGATCAGATCCTTCATACGTGATATCTCCAGTTGACATTGAAATTCAGTCTGATATGACGTACAGTGAAGACCCGATTAGAATTCTAGCTTGAGAAGTTAAAGAATTGAGAAATAAAACTATAGCTTTAGTTAAAGTTCTCTGGCAATGACATGGAATGGAAGAGGGTACCTGGGAACTGGAAGAAGCTATGAAATTGCAATCCCCGAACCTATTTTCTAGTAAGAATTTTAAGGACAAAAATTTCTTTAGGGGGAAAGTTGTAACAACCCATTTTTGGTGAAATCGAAATAGTGGTTTCGGGACCATAAATTCGATGAGTAATTTTTTTATTTTTTTATTATTTTAGTTTTTATGAAATTAAAATTTTGTTAAGAAATTTTGATGTTTGCATGATTAATTAGGTGAAAATGAGTAAACAGTAAAAAAGTGTAACGTAGAGTTCCATTAGTTAAAAGGGTCAAACGGATATGAAACTTTAAAGTGAATGGACTTATATGGTAATTAGACCATTTGAATAGTTAGTGGATATTCATGGCAAGGTTTTATTGAAATTATTAAAGTTTTTCAAGGTTAAAATGGTAATTGGGTAAATTAAGCTTAAATTAAATAAAACAAATTATGTCATCTTCTCCATTCAATACCTTAAACTGATTTTAGCCATTGGAGAAGAGGAAGCATTCAATCAAGCTTTGATTCTGTGCATGGTGAGTTTTCAAGCCCCATTTTTAATGATTTTTAGGTTTTCGAGATCATTTTAGCTTAATCTAGCTAGCCCGAGTCAATTTGTAAAACTGTTAAAGATTTAGGGTTATTCCATGAATGGTGTTGAATGATTCTTGATGTTTAATCATAGATTATGAGTCCTTGGTGATAAATAAACAAGTTTTGTAAAGTGATTTTTGATGAATTTGTATTTAGGGATTGATTTGTGAAAATGGTAAAAATTCATGTTAAAATTATGAAAAGATGATTCTTATGAGTTGGTATAAGTCCCTAATAAATTCGATTAGCTTGAATGTAAGATTAAAATGTTTAGATCTCAATTTATGAGCTTTAAGGACTAAGTTGTGAAAAGTTAAAATGTTAGGAGTAAAATAGTAATTTTGCATAAATGTGAATTGTGGACTAAATTGAACGCTAGTAGTATTAAATAGATTGAAATAGCCTATTTATATCAAGATTGACATTTATGGACTTAGATCAAGGTGAAGCTAAAGCTTTAAAATAGCTCATTTAACTTCACGCCCCTAGTTGTCAGGGTAAGTTCGTATAATGGTTATCATATTAATGTTATTTGAAATCGTATGCTATTTTGTTATTTATAATGTCAAATGATCAATGTATAATTAAATCAATGCAATGACGGTTATCGAGTCCCAGTTGAACCTTAGGAATTCATAGGATACAACTGACATGTCATAAGGAATTTCATGTTATGGGTGCTGGTCGTAAATGTCCTACCACTGGCTGAGGTCCTGCCTTTGTTGCAGATACTCCACAACTTATGTGAGCAGCATTGTTTAGCTTACATTGCGACCCACAGCTCGTGTGAGCAATGATGTAAAGGAAAGGTTACAATTATATGTTTAAGCATACTTTGTGTGAGCTTTCTCGAGTATCTAGTGAAATTCCAGATGGTTCAACGGGCAAGAAAAGGGATGGAAATGGTAAGTATTCAAATGGAATTATGCATATGCTCATGAAAAGGATATGTGATCAAATAATGTAATTTCATGTGGAAAATGACCTATCATATGGCTAATTCTAATGAGTTATGTATAAATGCACTAACTTGTGTATTGATGGTGACGTATAGTCTTGTTCCAAGCTCATGGTTTGGATTATATTATGCTTATGCTTATAGTTATTGTTATGTAAATGAAATTGTAATTTATGTTTTATTTTCTATGAACTTACTAAGTATTAAGTGCTTATATAGTTTCTTTCCTATGTTTTATAGATTATTGGAAGTTTGATCGAGTTGGAAGCTCGTCGGCGATCTATCACACTATCCAACATAAATACCGGTAGTTTTTAAATTTTTTGGCCAATGTTATAATGACATGTATATGTGGACTTGTAATGGTATTTACGTGAATGTTTAGTTGATGATTTTGCATGTTCAAGTTGTGTAAGTTAACTTTGTTGGTACCACTTGATACCATGTTGGTTTATGTGATTTTTTTAACTTGTGATGCATGTTTGGAATGGCTCATGTGGTATGTTTTGAATTGGTATGATAATGGTCAATTTGTGGTATGTTTAGTAAGTTTTAAACTACCAATTGATGATTAAAATGTGGTAAAATATGCATGTTTAGATAAGTGTTGTTGTGTGTGTTTGAGGTGCCTTTGAATGGCATATTGGTTAGTTGAATTAAAGGACTTTTTGGAATGGCAAGTATTTGTATATTTAAGTATGGTTTGATAGTTTATAGATGTGCACAAATTGTTAAAGTGTTTATGCATGAAATGATATAGTAAATGGCTTGTTTTAGGTGAATTTTTCGTCCACACGACCTAAGACACAGGTGTGTGACTCAGCCGTGTGTGACACATGGCCTGGCGACACGACCGTGTGTCTGCTGAAGGTTTCATTGTATGCAAGTCAGTGAGTTACATGGCCTAGCACACGGGCATGTGGGGTAATTTCGAGAGTTACATGGCCTAGCACACGGACATGTGAAATGACTGTGTGACTCTACTCAGAGAGTTTCATGGGTGAGGACACAAGCTGAGACACAGCCATGTGTCCCTAGTTCAAAGGTTACACGGATGTGTGTCTCAGCCGTATGAGGCACACAGCCATTTGACCCCTGTATTCAAATTTTATTAACTTTTCATTAGACTTTCCAAATTGTTTCAATTTAGTCCCGAATTGTTTCTAAAGTATTTCTATGGCCTTGAGGGCTCGATTTAGGGACAGAATGTGTATATATGATTGATTTATGAAATGTTTATGACAGTGTATGATATTTATGTTTAAATGTTCCATTTATACAGTAATGCTCCATAGCCCTAATTCAACAATGGATACGGATTAGGGGGTGTTACATACTATCTCTGAGCGAGATGGGTTGTGCATCAAACTTTGGGGGAAAAGTGGTTATGCAAACTAGACAGTGGGACAAGGCAAATGTAACAGCCTGTTTTCAGTGAAATCAGAACAGTGGTTTCAAAACCAAAAATTCAAGGTCAAAATATTTATTTTAATATTATTTTAATGTTTAAAGCATGATAGTATGATTGCATAAAAATTTCGTTGAGAAATTTTACTGTTTATATGTTTAATTTGTGAAAAAGAACTAAATCGCGTAAAGTGTAAAACTATAGTTCTATAAGTTAAATGCACTAAATGGCTATAGAATTGAAATGTATGAGTACTTGAATGGTAAATAGACAATTATAATGGTTAGTGGACACTGTTGGACATAGGTTAAGTAAATTTTAATGTTTTATAATAATGTTAAAAAGGTAAATTGGTAAACAAATTAAAATTAAATTAAGAAAAAGAAAGACATCATCTTTCTTCTTCATTCTATCAACCAAAATTTTGAAAGAAGGAAGCCATTAAAGACTTTCCAAGTTCCGGGCATAGTCCTTGCATGCATGTAAGTGCATTCTTACTCAATTTTTAATGATTTCTATGTTTTTTGGAGTTGTGGTAGCTTAATCTAGCTAGCTTAGGGACTAATTTGCAAAATTGTTAAAGAGTTAGGGTTTTACCATTGATGAATGTGTGAGTATTTTGATGTTTGATGATGGAAAATGAATCTTTGTTGTTAGTTAAACAACTTTTGTAAAGTGATTTTGATTGAAAATATCAATTAGGGATTAAATTAAAAATTGTGTAAAATCCATGGTGAAATGTGTGAATAAATGAAAAATATGGGCTGTAATAAGCATGGATAAAATTTGTCTAGCATGGGTTAATGTTGAATTGCATGAATTTGCATTTTTATGAGGTAAGGACTAAATTGTAAACAAGTTAAAAGTTTAGGGGTAAAAAGGTAATTTTACCATAATATGAAAATTGGATTAAATTGAATAGAATGATGTTTAAAATAGTTAAATTTGATTATATAGATCAAGAAAAACAACCTTCGGATCTAAATCGAGGAAAACACAAAGTTATCGACTAGACGATAGTTTTCATCCGTACTATATCGAGGTAAGTTCGTATGTTTAATAAGCATTATGTTATATGTGTTTAATAAGCATTATGTTATATCGAGGCATTAACAAAGTATAGATTCCGGTTGAACCTTAGGAATAGATAGGATACAAATGACATGTCATTAGAGGTTACCGTGTTTATGTGTTTTGGGTGCTGGTCCTGTACGTCCTACCGGTGGCTAAGTTTTTTGGCATGTCTTACAGTTACTCAACAACTTGTATGAGCAACACTGTGTAGCTACGTCTTGACCAATAGCTTGTGTGAGAAGACCCAATGATGGCTCAAGAGTGAGCATCTATATGAGATATGAGATAGAGATGGTTTAACCACGTATATGGCAATTAGTGTGTGAGATATCCGAGTATCCAGTATTATTCTAAATCGTTCAACGGGTAAAGAGGATGGTATGAGGATATAAGTGATGATATGGATCAATTCAGGTACTCGTGAAAAGTACGACAAGTAAGTTGTATTAGATGTATTCATACATGACTATTATGGTTGAGATAATGTGCTAATCTTAAATTGATTTAAATCTTACCTATGTTTACTTAAGCTTCTTTAAGTTTTGAATGAATGGTAAATTATACTTATTAGCCATACGAGCTTACTAAGCTTCATAGCTTACTTTGTTTACTTTTCCATGTTTTATAGTGATTCGGAAGCTCGCTTGGATTAGAAGTCATCGGAGATCTCATCACACTATCTAATAGTTGTTTTGGTACTTTTGGACATTGTGTATTTTTGTTATATGACATGTATAGGTCATTTTGGCACATGAAAGCCTATATGTTATAATTATGTTTTAGCCATGTGATTTGGCTTAATTTGGCATATATGTTGTTATGTATATATATAGTGGCTAGCCTTATTTTGTATGAAGTTTAATTGCCTTGAGTATGCTTGATGATGGCCTTAGAAATTGCCTTATCTATGAATTGGTAATTTGGTACCTATTGGATGAATTGGTAAAGCGGTTTACATGTTATGTTTTGGGTATTAAGATGCATATATGCAAAACATTATTTGGGTAACTTTTGGAGGTGATAATGGCATGTTTATAATGGTCAATTATGATGCTTGTTAACATTTGGGTTAATGGTATTGAAATTGCATGTTTTAGGCTTAATTTTGGTTGGTTGAAAGGCCTATTTATATTGTGGTTATATGCTTTTGAAATGTGTAGGTTGGTACCAATTGGGTGAGAAATGTGGCTTAGAAAGTAGCCTATTTTCATCCACACGGGTAGAGACACGGGCATGTGTGACACACGGTCAGGTAACACGGTCGTGTGTCCCCTATAGTTTTTAATGAAAACAAGTCAGTGAGTTATAGGGCTAGTCACACGGGTGTGTGGTTGGTCGTATGACCTGAGTTAAAGAGTTACACGGGGTCGAACACGGGTTAGGACAGGCATGTGATCCCATTTCGAATGTCCACACGGCCTGGTCACACGGACGTGTGTACCCTATATTAAAAAATTTTCAATGTTTTCTCAAAATTTATATAAGTTTTCATTTAAGTATCGAATTGTTTTTAATGCTTGTTTTGGGCCTCGAGGGCTCGTGTTAGGGACTATATGATTGCTTTTGAATGATCAAGGTTTGGATATGAATTATGGACATGAAATGTATGGTTGTTTATGTGATAAGTTTGATAATGCTCCGTAACCCTATTCCGATGACAGATACGGGTTGGGGTGTTACAGCAAATTCTATGAGCTAGGTACATCTCAAACACATATCTAGTGCTTTACATTATGATTTATCTTTAGCTTGACAAAGAGATATAAGCCCTTTCAGAGTTTTGAAGCGGATAAGTCGAAAGGGGTTTCCAAACTAGAGTTAGTAGCAATACTCAAGGTTAACCCAGTGTTCAATGTGGGTGTTCCAAAGCCTATTTGTATGGATCAAGAGGATCTTGATCGTGGCAAGTCTCAATTTGGGCAAGTAAGAGAGGTGGCCTTTTACAATTGAGATGTATAAAAGAGAAATACAATTCAAGTTAGCCAATGACGGAGATGTAAGACGAGGAAAATGTTCTAAGAGGTAGAACTATCTGACAGAGAAAATGGTCGGGAATAAGCCTAGACATCAAGACCGTTTCGAGATGAGTCAAACCAGTGCCATTTTGAGGATGTGACGAAGGCTTTACGAGAATAGGTGGGTGAGAATGTCACTGGCCGTGGATCAAAGCCCATGACCATTGTGCATAAAATGCCCCATGAAGGTCAACTTATTAAATAGGGCTCATTTGACTTGCTTAAACTGCCTTGACTCGTGTAACATTTGGAGAAACCCATGTACTTGGACCTTTAGTGGCCTAGAGAAACACTACAGTAAAACTAAAGTTACCAGGATAACAAAGTGTCATATTTGTTACATGAGCAACTACTGACAAATTAACATTAAAAACATCATTTCACTTTATCAATCATGCAATCAATCAATAATACAACATTGAAAAATATGAACATTCTTTTCCAGGTCTTATACGAGCATACAAATGCTTTAGAGTCAATCCAAGATCAAATAAAGACATTTTTGTAACATTTAAAAAAATTCTAATAAATTATATCATAAATATATCATTCAAATATTCAATCATATCATAACTACCTATATATTAAGATACACAATTAAATCTAAGGCTTAACTGAGCTTACGAAAGCTCATTCGTAGACCCAAGCATAAAATAGAACAAAACTATAAAGTTTCCAATTGATATAGAGTACTATCACAATACCCATGTCCTGGAATCATGATACTGAAGATAGTATTCAAACATTAAAAAATATCAGGTGGGTATCGCGATATCAGAAGCTTGGTATCACGATCTCGAAGGCAATAGCCAAACATCCCAATATGAGGAGCAATTTGCAAAATGATCAAAACATACAACATGCATTTGATCATTAACAAAATCAACCAAACACATACCAAACATACATTTGATCATTAACAAAATGAACCAACCCAATATGCCACAATTTGGCACCATTTCAAAACAAAATATACAAATTTCATCCATTAAAGCTCAACCAACATGCCTATAAGCCATTTAATATCATCCAGTTCTATACCATGGCATATTCAACTTATATAATCATACCATTTAGACAATCACCCAACATTACCATACCAATTAACCAAGTTTATAAGTTATTTAAGTGCCATACATATAACCTCTTACCATATCAACTTACTCAGATACATATATGAACTTAGAAACCTCTATTTCAAACATTAATCAAACTCAAACCAAAATTTTAATCCAAAGACAACACATATAGTAAACCTATGTATATGCCACAAAACCAAGCTTTAAATGATAGAAAGACTATCGAATCAATAACAGGATAGTGTGAGCTCCTCAACGATCTGCTAGACATGTTTCGCAATTTGACAATCTATAGGGAAAGTGTAATAGTGGGGTAAACATATCAAATGCTTAGTAAGTTCATAAGTATTAAACTAAAAAACTTACCTCAGTTTATAATTAAACACTACATGGTACTTAGCTTGATATTCGAAACCAATTCAACATTTAATCGTATGAACATCATTATCATAATATCATACCATTCCATCTATTTATCAACTATACGTCCAATTTCAATTGAACGTCAATCACCATTTCATTTCATAATACAAATTTCAAATAGTAGTCATTGTTTTTCCACATTTCCAATTGGCCCTCCGGGCCCATATAACTGGTCCATAATATTTATATGTATAATCCAATCACTATATCAACTCAATTTGAATATCATTTATCCAACTTACAATTTATATCCGTATTAAACCGACTCAAACTCGAACGGGTATACAGATCGAACTAATCATACCAATTTTGTCACACTTGGGTTTCATTTAAACCCCAAAACTAGGGATAATTTAGGGGTTGAATTGAAAGAGGTCGTAAACTGGCAGTCTCTATTGAAACACTGGGAAAAGCTGGGAACAAAATTAGATATGGTTGAAATCCAATTCTAGTCCAGTTGAATTGGAAGCGGTTGGTCTCTTAATGTGGGACAAAATGATTAAAAAGGGTGAATTTTACACAATTGAAGATTATGCGAGAAGGGCTATAAATAGTTGGGGAGATGGCTTTCCGAGGGAGAGAATTCTTTTCATTTTCTATTTCACTTTCTTCTTTTCTTCATTTCCTTCTCTGGTTGCTTCAAAGAAGAGATAGTTATGGGAAACTCTGCATGTAGCGGTGATTATGAGTTTTAAGTAGGAAGAATAGAGAACCCTATAAGCTGGTAAGGTACTTAGTCCTTCTATATACGTAACATTAAGAAAGTAATGTCAAGGATATTCAAAAACTCTTGTAAGGGTTCTGCATGCTTCTAGAAAACTAAGTTTAAACTAAAAATTTTGAACTTAATTTATGATTTTGGTTATATGCTTAGTTGTCAAGAGAGAGTAGGAGCTCTGTCATTTGAAAAAGCTAAGCTAGTGAGACGAAGGAATAAAAGGTGAGTTTTTGTACTCAAACCTTGAACTGCTAAAGTATGTTGTATGCTTTTATAAGTTTATGAGTATCCGTTATTCTAGTTTAATATGCATGATAAGGGGAAATTATAAAAGGGATTAGAAGAAGCTAGGACCTAGGAAATGAGATTTTTTGTTGGATATCGCCATATGCTGTTGTCGTGTGTAAACCATGAAGCGTGAAGCTTTAGGCCTTGCAAAGGGGACACTGCAGTGTTCAAGTATCAAGGTATAGGAATGGTGAGCTTGGAGGAATGGGAGGAATGTGATGAGATAAATGAGAAAGAAGAATCATGGCAGGGCCATGAGTCCGATCAAAGGCTATACACTAAAAGAAAGAGCAAGACCATAGCTGAAAGATGTTATGTCATCATGATAGAATGAGTAATACCATAATTGAAAGACGCTCTAGCATCATATGAAAGCACACTAGAATGACTAAATAGGACTAAGACCATGGATAAAAGACACTATGGCATCCTTTGGTAGCCCGTTGGGATACTAAACACGGGGTAATATTGTGTAAGACCCTCGCTGAAAGACGATACAACGTTATAGATGGTCCACTGGGATAGTAAATACAAGGTGGTCTATTAGGATAATAAACATAGGGTAGTCCGTCAGGACACTAAACACAGGGTAGTCTGTCAAGACGTTAAACATGAGATTATATTACATAGGACCATAGTTCAACTGTGGCAACATAAGAGAAGTAGCCGGAATGATAAACATGGGTGAATAATTAGGACAATAATCATGGGAAATTCTGCAAAGAAGGAAAAAGAATAGAAGGAAGAATGAAAGTGTGGGCTAGGAATAATTAGCCAGCGGGTCGGAAGAATCGCTAATGAATGAAAAGCTTAATAGAAATGGGAAAAGACTACTAAAATAGTAGTTACGAGAGTTGGAAGGGCATATGGGTGGTAACCCAGTGAGATTCAAATAAGGGAAATGACGTGCCAGTAATGACTATGTAAAATCAAGGAAGAGAAGATGTATCCATGGGCGCAGAGGAGGATCCACCAGAAAATGTTCAATTAGAATTGCAATATGAGAGGAATGTACCAATAATAGGGTACCAAGTGACAGATATGTTGTCAAGACCATTTCTCTAAGAGAAGGATCTATCACGGGTATTACTGCCAGAGAGTTAGTTCTGTAAGGAAACCCTTACATAAGAGATACTATAAACTCAAATGGTCGATGTGATAACTGTCTAATGGAAACAGTTGGCCTAAATAATTCTCTCTAGATGGATGTGTATCACTTTACAAGAAAGGTTGTAACGGCCCAAAAAAGTTGTTTATTTGATTTTGTGCTTTTATGACACAAATATCTGACTACTTTAATGGTTATGTGCTCTGGAAGTGTTTGAGTAGTCTTGGGTTCAAGCCTTGACTTGAGCAGAACTTTATGTTTTTAAATGAATAAAGCCTTGCTCTTGTTCAGTAGGCTTTTAATTAAATGTTGGTAAGTTTTTAATAGAATGGGCCTACTAGTTTGGTGGTTAAGTTGAGTGTTGTTGTGTTGGAGGTCCTGTGTTTGAATCCCTGCACGAGCAATGGAATTATTTTTACTCCTTGTGTCATGTGGCTGTTGTGGTTTGACCAAAATTCTGTAGTGGAATGAGTGGGGAGTCAAGTGGAGCGATTTTAGGAGTGAAATTAGGGGATTGAGAGATATCTAGTAGTTTCTTTTTTTTTCAAAATTCGGTTCTTCCTCTTCTTAGAAAAACTCTCTGCTGTTTCTTTATTCTTTTTCCCTTGCTTCTGATTCCTTTTCCTTTTCATTTGCCTAAGCCGCTTTTTTCTTCCTCTTTCTTGTTGTTGTTTCCCTTGTTTTGGTCCTTCTTTTTACTTCCAAGTTTCTGTGGATTTTTATTCGGCTTTTGGGGACATTATCGGTAAGTGTTGATTTTTGTTGTTGTTAACATTTCTGTGAACTTTCTAAAGAGGATTCTTTTGGTGTTAGGAGTTATTCTAGAGATAATAGATCATTCCCAATTGACGAATTAAAGGCATGGGTTGCTCGTTTTGCTCGAAGGTAAGAGTTTGGTTAAAGTGTTAAGAGTATGACTTCTGTTGTAGACAATTGATTATTGATTTAGGTGTATAATAAAATGTTATACTGGTCAATTGATAAGTCTTGGGGTGCTTAGGAGTGCTTTTGCAAAAAATCGAAACCATGTGTATACTTGATTGCGTAGAAAACGTGATTAGGTGAAAGCCAAAATAGAATTCTGTCGACGCCACACAGGCGTATGGTAGACAAAGGCAAGGCTACAGTTCATTGATCACTGCAGCTATGCTCATCTAGTTGTTGTATCCTGAGAGACAGTCAACCAACGTTTCTCCAACACCAAAGGAGCGGCCGAATCCGTCTTAAGAAAATTGTGAAAACGGGGCTCAACTACTATTCTGTTTTTCCTGCCTACCTACGAGTATAATATTTCAATCCAATCTTCTTCTTTTTTTCTCAAATATGTTGGTTAGAATATATTTTATGATTTTGTTTCAAAGGGAAGGATGACAAACTTTAGCAAGATAAATTCTTATGTAATCTAATATTTTGTCAACTAATGAAATTTTATATTTCTTAAAATAAATTTAAATTTCTCAAAGTAGTGAACATAGAAAATAGATATCACTAAGGGAAATACCTTGACTTCTTCTAAACATATTTTATTTAATAAAATCGAATGGAATAAAAATGTTAAACGGTAGGAATAAATCACGAAACATATTTTAGTTAATTTTAATTTCTCGTTTGGCAAAAAAAATAATAATGGAATAAAATCTGTTGAATAGCGGGAACAAATCTCAAAACAGATTTTATTTAACTTTAATTCTCGTTTGGAAATAAATGAAATAAAATTCGTTGAATGGTGGGAATAAATCTCGAAACAAATTTTATTTAACGTTAATTTCCCGTTTGGAAATAAAATAAAAAATAGAATAAAATCTGTTGAACAGTGGGAATAAATCTGGAAACGAATTTTAATGTCACAATTTTTTGAAGCTACAAATTCAGCTTTCACAATTTAAAGCCACAATTAAGGCCACAATAAATACAAAATTTAATTTACAATTTATATTTCCCTTTGACTTTGTTAAGCGATAGGATTAAAATTTTGAAATAAAATCAAAATTAATTTTGTTGAACGACATGATTAAATCTAGAAATAAAATTATTTAATAAATCTTGTTTGGAAACAAAATCAAAATAAAATCTATTAAGCAACGGGAATAAATTCCGAAACAAAATTATTTGATTAAGTCTTCGTTTAGAAACAAAATCAAGATAGAATAAAAAATGTTAACCAGCGGGAATAAATCCCAAAACAAATTATTCAATTTAATTCTAATTTTGGAACAAAATCGAATAAAATCTATTAAACGGCGGGAATAAATCTCAAAACAGAGGACTCAATTTAATTCTAACAAAATCGAATAAAATTTGTTAAAAGGAGGAAATAAATCCTGAAACAGATTATACAATTTAATTCTAATTTGGAAATCAAATTAAAATCGAATAAATAATGTTAAACGGCAGGAATAAATCCCGAAACAAATTTTGTTTCATTTTAATTTCTCATTTGGCAACAAAATCAAGAATGGAATAAAATCTGTTGAATATCGGGAATAAATCCAAAACAGATTTTATTTAATTTTAATACTCGTTTGGGAAACAAAATAAAAAATGGAATAAAATCTGTTGAACGGCAAGAATAAATCCCGAAACATATTTTATTTAATTTTAATACTCGTTTTGGAAACAAAATCAAAAAATGGAATAAAATCTGTTGAAAGGCGGGAACAAATCTCGAAACAGATTTTATTTAATTCTAGTACTCGTTTTAGAAATAAAATAAAAAATAGAATAAAATCCGCTGAATGGCGGGAATAAATCTCGAAACAGATTTTATTTAATTTTAATAATCATTTTGGGAATGAATCAAAAATGGAATAAAATTCGATGAACGGCGGGAAGAAATCCCAAAATGGATTTTATTTAACTTTAATTCCCATTTGGAAATAAAATAAAAAATGAAATAAAATCCGTTGAACGTTGGGAATAAATCACGAAACAGATTTTATTTAACTTTAATTCCCCATTTGGAAATAAAATAAAAAATGGAATAAAATCCATTGAATGATAGAAATAAATCCCGAAATGGGTTTTATTTATATTTTCAAATAAAACAATTTCTTTCGCCTTGGTGTCTCGTTCGTGTTGGATTAGACAACTGCAAATAATAATTTTTTCTTAAGATTATTGGACAAAACACGTTAGCGAACAAAAATATATAAATATAAATAATCAAATATTTATATATATAATAAATTAAATTGAATAATTTATATTCAAATTATCGAATATGAAAAACCAATAAATAACATAATAAAATCCAGAAATCAAAACAAGAAGCGAGTTTTACTAGATTTTGAGCCATGTTTTACACAGTTTCCTTATGACAGATTCAACTGCTCCTACGGTACTTGGAGAAGCGTTGATCAAATGTCTTCTAGGATACAACAACATGATTATCGAAGCAATAGCAGCATTGTAGTGATCAACGAACAAACGATGACTTTTTCTATCACCGAACGTTGGAAAATATAGAGGAAAAGAGAAGAATTTTGGAGAAAAAATAATCTCGCTGTGAGAGAGAGTGAGATTGAGCAAATAATTCAAAAGAAGTCTTAGCCTTTTATAGGCATTATGTAACACCCCAAAACTCGGCCTAGAAGTTTCGACCGTGTAACACCCTGAATTTGGGCCTAGAAAATTGGGCTTTGAGTTTGGGTTCGGATGGAAGACAGCCTGAGTAATTTAGATGACGTCCTAATTTCTGGGATTTTTCAAGTTTTTTTTATTTTGGTGAAATTTTGGAATTTTGGTGTTCTGATTATTGAAATTATGTTTAAGTACGTTAGTAGGCCTTTAGAAGGCCCAAGCCTAAGTTAAAACCCGACAGAAAAATCAACTTGGATTTTAAGTGAAAGGGACTTGGTTAAGTGGGCCTTTAAGAAAAAATTAGTAAGTTGAGACACAAAGAGGGCCTTGGTAAAGTGGCAAGGTGGCACCACTAAGTTCCTAAAAAATGGCATGTGGACTGAGTTTAAGGGCCAGAGTTCAAGTCGCAAGGTAAGCATATGGTACTTTTATTTTTGAGCATGTGCCAAACATGTGATAGAGCTTAAGTGGAAATTTGGCTAGGGCTTTAGGAAGGTTGGGCCGTGGGTCTGAATGGCCATTAGGGCAAGCTTTTTTTTCTTTCTATCTTGTCGAATTAGGGTTAGCCACCTAGAGCCTTCACTTTCATTCTATTCTCTTCTCAGTGTCGCAAAAATTCGAAAATGCAAGTTAGATCTCCTGAGTGCTGAATTCTTCCTTCTCTTCTTCTCTCTTCCTTTCTTTTCTTTTCTTTTCTTCTCTAGCTGAAATCACATATCCTCCTCACTCATCTTTCATTCTCATCTCTTCAAAAACTGAAATTGCCACTCTTTTCTTCTCAAACTCATCAACTACTAAAAGCCGAAATCTCGAAAGGTTGCTTCCTGTGCCAATTTGCCTATAGCCGAACCCCCTTTGTTTTTCCTCACTTGTAGTCGTCGAATTTCATACTCTCCAAACCCTTAGGATCTATCGACAAACACCCCTCCAACCATAGTCTCAAATCATATTTTCTTTCACCACTTAAAAAGCCAAAAAGACCATAGTTTTTAGGGACATATAGCCGAATCTTTAGATCCCTAAGATTCGAGATCTACTAGTGTTTAGGGGCCAGATCTACATCAGATCTGTGTAGAAGAATCACTTTGATTAAGGAAAACCTGTGGTAAGTACTCGACATCTCAGATTTATTCGTTATCTTTGGATTTAAGAAAAGCCAAAATCCCTAAACTCTTTAGGGAGGCTGTCAAATGTGGTGATAGGTAAAGACAGTTCTTTTAATTGGTTTTATGTGTACTTGTTGTGGAAGGGGCAATCTAGGAAGGAGCATAGGAGGCTTGGATCTTTCGAACAATTGGATTTAGATCTGGTCATTAGCTTCGGCAAAGGTAAGTGTATAAGAGACTAAGGTTATGGTGGCCGAATATGTATGTGGGGGTAGTAGTGGTTATTCGATTTGATTTTTAGATGTTAACTTGATCTAAATAAATGTAGGATTGTTTTGGAGCAGATCTTGTCATTGTTCGTCACAAATCAGGTGTGTATCGAACACACTCTTGTAGTTCAAATTGGCAAAAGCTGAAAAGCTGAAATGCCGAAATTCTAGCGTTTCGTGGGCTTGTGAGCGTACAAACGCTCGTAAGTCGAGTGCAAATCATTGGATCTGTAATCCTAAGTGGTAAGATGGTTGAGTGTGCAATTTCGTGCACTTAGGTAAATTGGGCCTTGATGGGCTGCAATTGGGCCCAATGGGCTTACAGGCCCATATGGGTAAGAATAGGCAATAAGTGTGTACAAAGAGACTGTACATCCAAAACTGCTAAAACTGGTTAATCGATCGTAAAATTTGGACTAAATGGGCTAAATGAGCTAAATGTCACTGTAGGGCCCATTAGGGGTTTTAGGGCCCAATGACGGTAAACTACTAAAATGGACTAAATAAGCTACGGAGATAAAAGTTAGACTATTTCTAATTAAAATGTGTATAAAACCCTAGAAATTGGCATAATTATTGAAATACCCTTTGGGTGGAAATTACTGAATTACCCCTAGGTGTAAAATGACCATTATACCCCTGGGGCTAAGTTTGACCAAAATGCATGTTTTACTGTTACTATTCATTGCATGCCATGTCATGAATATCTGCTGTATGGGACTGGGATATTGATGGAGGAAGTACTAAAAGTGGCTTGACCATGTACTAGAGGCTTTGCCTCATTTTACTATTATCTGAGTAGCTATGCTGCAACTGTGGAGTGTAGGACTGGGTGGGTTGAGTTATTCCCCACATGGAGTGCAAGGCTGGTATGGGTGGAGTGTAGCGGATGGACATAGGCTGGGTTTGGGCTTGCATACCTGTATATTCATTGATCTGTTACTATAATGGGCCTATGGGCTAAATTACTGTATCTAAATAGGGCTTCGGCCCAGTTATTACTGAGACTGGATAGGGCTTAGGCCTAGTGGGCTTAAGTTGATTTGGGCTCTGGATGGGCTTTCTTTACACACTGAGTTTCCAAACTCACCCATTTTTCTTCCATCCATACAGGTGAGCCCTAGATTGGTGGACTTGGAGTGGGAGGGATTCAGAGTGGCCACATGGACTGCACTTACATAATTAAGTTTTATTTTAATTTATTTCTATTATTTTAAATTATTTTATTCTAATTTTGGGTTGTAATAAAGCAGCTCTAATTATTTTTGTTTTGGGTTTTTTTAATTACTTATTCATACACTACTTTAATTATTTTAAATATAGCTGCGGAAGTTTTTCTTACAAATTAATCAAATGTTTTCAAAATCTCATCACACGTTTCAAACGAGTAACAAAGTTAAGTTTTAATATTATCCTACTCAATAACTAGTAATGCTTAGGTCGTTCTCCAAAAATCAAGAGTTTCTCTTAAACCCATAATATCGGTTTGCAAAGCTCACCCCAATCTTAGTAACTAGGTAACATGGTTAGTTGTAGGTGATGTGACACACCAGATTTGGCCGTAACGTCTAGGCTGGGTTTGGGGTGTTATAGACTGAATTTCGAAGGTCACATTCTTAAATTCCAAAATCCTCTTCAACAGTCAATCTCCTTGAATGCTTAACGGAATTTAGTAACAACTAAATCTATGTATTGCAAATAGTGTTTAATTGGCGTTAAAAACAAATCAAAAATAAATCAAACTGATATTCCTTGAACAGTTTCAAAAGCATCAATTTTTTTGCCAATCATAAACCAAAATTCAAAACCAGTGATATAACAAAACACACGTTGTTTACTTTTTAATAGTAGACTATAGGTCATTTCTCAAAATTCATGTGAGCTTTAACCTAGCAACAAAAGACTATTTAAAAACCATGCGCAAAATTTTCAAAATATGGTTCGAAACAAAACCTATACCATAGTTTTTGACCTTCTTTATAAGTCAAAATTATTATTAACCACAATAGTCGAATCAAACTAAATTTCTTAAGTAACGAGACTTCCAAAAGTAGCTAGCTTCAAACCTTAAGATTACCTGAAATTGAGAAACTAAAGGAAGTGAGCTATGTGAGCTCAGTGTGAGTCTTAAAACTAAGCAGTTAGATCAAGCTGGAACAAAAATTGACAAATGTGAATAGAGTAACAAAATTGTTGGTATATTGGAATCTCCACTAAATTAGCTTACTCGCAATATTAACATTCATAACAAATATGCGAATCGGAAACACACTGAACTACATAGATTCATAATCGGCATATTACCTTACCATATTAACTTAACACATATTTGCTCATGATCTAACATTCATATTCAAATATAAACACAAAGAATCATGCTCAGATGAGTAGCAAATTAAAATCCACCTAACTAACCAAACACCACTTCGTCCACCTTGCACACCACATTAAGGCTACAGTAGGTCTATCCACCCTACACACTACATAAGACCATAATAGGCCCATCCACCCAAGACACCACAAATGCAGAACTAAGCCACTTAAATAACAATATGCAGCTGAGCTAACATATTTATAATATAATGCGGTAAACCGCTATACAGAAACATTGTAGTTAAATTGCCAATTCAATATTCTTTCTCTTCACAACCAAAATCTCATATTTTTATGCAAATGTAGGAATGCACACAATTCGCTAATAGACTCACAAAAACAAAGATACATACCCAGTCGAACAATTTTAGAATCAATAACACTTGTAAACATTTAACAGGTAACGTTAACAAGAAAGTATCTCAAGCTCATTCATCATATCACATCAATATATTACCCGATTAACTAAACTTAACCCTCCTAAGAAAACATACATACTTGAATCCAAGTTGTAGCAGAGTCCCAAACACAATTACATAAGCTTAATCGAGGGTCAGATTACTTGGCCGTGTGGCCTGCCCATGTAACACACTGTGCAATTGTACAAAATTCTGCATAATTTAAGAAGTATAGTAGATACAGTCGTATGGCAAATTCACACACCCGTGTTGCTGAAAAAGACAGCCGTGTGGCCAAGGCAGAGGCCCATGTAAAAAATAATAAATTTCCCAAACAAAGGTAACACGGTCGTGTAGCCAGCCTGTGTGGCACACCCCAGACCATGTGACTAAAAAATACCCCAATTCCACCGTGACACACGACCGTGTGGTCCACCCATGTGCGGCACACACCTATTTGGCTACCGATGTGGTCATGAAACCACATCAAAATTGACTGAAATTCATTAATTACGACAGCAAGGTGATCCCTAACCATCAATAGTTTAGAAACACCTGATTGACATTCCTTGAACTACCAACGATCGGCCAATTTATCTCAAATCAACCAATCTACAACACTCGATTTACAAAAGTACTTAACCCATAAGAAAATCGATCCAACCAAGAACCAAATATCAAGAAACTGACACTCATACTTACTCAAATCAGCACTTGAAAACATAAAGAACACTTACGGCCAACAACCAACAATGATGATGATAAAACCCAGAAATAATTTGAAGAACAAAAATACAATAGGCAAAATCAACCAAAAATGGAAAGTGGAAGAAAAAGAGAAATCAAAAAGAAAATTTAACCTGCAAGAGAGGGAGAAAAGAATAGAGTAACGTGGGCAAAAATTTTGGGGATATTACCTTTTTTCTCTTTAAATAAAAATCAAATTAAGAATAGATAAAGTTAAATTAATACAAAAAGAAACAAAATCAAAACAAAATTTTTTCTGTTCTCACATCGGGATTCGAGCACAAGACCAAGAGTAATGTAACACCCCAACCTTTTATTTCTGCTTTAGTAAAATTTGACACAAATATCTGTCTGCTTTAGTGGTTAAATATTCTCGGTGTGTGTGAGAGGTCCCAAGTTCAAGCCTTACCTTTGGTAAATTTTGGTATTTTTCTGACATAAGCCTTATCCTTGCTTAGTGGGCTTATGTTTAATTGTATAGTATTTCATAGCAAAATGAGCTTGCTAGTTCAAATGGCAAGGGAGTTGGTGTGCTGGAGGTCTTGTGTTCAAATCCCTGTGCGAGCGTGGAAGTGATATTTTTACTCTATTGACTGATAGAGTTTCAGTGGAGTTGAGGTCTAAGTAGTGGGTCAGTGGAGAGAAATTGAAGGTCATAGTGGGGGGAAGTTATCATAATATTTTTATTTTGATTCTTATTTTCAAATTTCGGTTCTCTCTCTTCCCCCTCCAAAAATTTTCTAACACTTAATTATTCTTTTCCATCTCTTGGCATTTTCATTTTTTCTTTTCTGTAATCTTCTTTCGTTTCTTTGATTCAGTTTCTGAATCTTGCATTCTTTCATCGTTATTGCGATTTTTATTTTGTTCTTCTGTGGGTAAGCAAGCTTTTCGTCCTCTTAAACCCATGGTTTGGTTTAGTGACATTAGGTAGTGGTGTTAATTTATGTAATCTATGGTGTAGGAGAAGGTGGTGAGCGTTGAAGGTTCATTCTGACATCGTAAATTGTGATAGTGTCTATGTGTTATCGGTAAGTTCTCAACTTTACTTTAGGATTGTGTTAATTCATAAGCCGGCTAGTAATTGGGCAATTGGATGCTCTATTATTAGGTTTCAGAAGGCTCGGAGGTGGTTTTGTTGTGAAACAGTACAAGGTGTGTACCCGAAATACAGAAAAATGAGGATCGGTGAAAGCCAAAAAATAAATCTATCGCCATGTGGTAGGCCATGTGCGACGACATGGCCATGTGGTGGCCGGAGTGCAACCGTATGAGCCATACGAGCTAGGCAAATTGGGCGTATGGGCCACAGGGGCGTGTGGGCCACACGGGTAGTCTACATGGGCGTATGGGTTTTTGGACCAGGCTGTGTGATCCACACAGGCAAGGCCAATCTAGGCGTGTAGGCCACACGCGCGTGTGGGCCAACACTGGGATGTGCGCCCAAAATCCTAAATTTTTCCCTAGGGTTGTACAGGTCGTCCCAAACGACCGTGGGCCTACTGTAGGGTCGGTAAGGGCCAATTAAACCCTAATCTATATGTTTGATAGTCTGATATAGTGGTCTGGATATGATAACTGTATGCATGATTGATTATTTCGTTATCTGTAATTACACATGAGGAGCATGTATACTGTGTTATTTCTGTATCTATTATTTCTGCATCTGTTATTTGGGGTAGGATGTTGTATATGTGGAGGAAGTGTTCTATATGGCATTCATCGCCTATATTCTGGCACCATGGCTACACTCTGTCTGTTATGTGCCGCATCGGTACAATATGGTGTATAGGGCTGGGTAGGTGTTTTAAACCCTACGTGGTGTGTTGGGATGGTCGGATATAGTGGTAGAGAATAGGGGTAGGATTTTGATTTCTGATTCTAATATTTGATTTGATATTTAGAATGGGCTTGGGCTCAGATCTATATCTGACTGGTATTGATAATCTGAATGTGTGCATGCTTAATTCTGTGGGGTTACACTGACTTTACATAAACTCACTCCTTTTGTTTGTTTTGTACAGGTAATCCATAGACTTAGGCGAATCAGTGCAGCGGAGGACTCGACGGTGACCACTTGTCTTTATACTGTCTCATTCCGATTTATAGTTTTATTTAAGTTTGGCTTTAATTTTGAGATTTTGTAATTTCTGGGACTCTTTGGACTTTTTATAACTATTTGATTTGGTTTAAACTTGATTATTAATTTTACGACGGCTTTGCTTAAAACATGGTTTTCTAAAAATTGCGAACTGCCTTTCTGAAAGATAACGTTTTTCCTAAGCTTCCACTAAAAGATATGATTTCAGGTAAATTGACTCTTTGAATAAACATTTTGAAATAATAAAATTAATTAAGAGATTAATAATTTAAAAATGGTTTTATAGTTATAACCCCGTTTTCAAACACCATTCCATGTGACAACGCCATATTCGGTCATAACGTCTAGGCCAGGTTTGGGGTGTTACAGGTAAGCTGAACACCTAACCACTGAACCACAAGCTATTTTTTAACTCTAAAATGCTAAAATAAACTCAGCTATCCAATCTAACCATTGACCCTAACCACAAACTTTAAAACTTCTAACCTCAAATTTCGAAGTGTTACACATTCAAAGTGGAGGACTTTTTTGAAATATCCATGTATAAGAAGACAAATTTTGCATTAAATGGGCAATTAAATCAGTTTGATTAAAATAAAATCAAATTCTTAAGAATCAAATCAAATTTCTTTTTCTTTAAAGTCACAATTTTCAAGCTACAATTGAAGCTTTCACAATTTAAAGCCACAATTAAGGTCATAATAAATAGGAAATTTAATTAATTTCCAATTTATATTTCCCTTTGAATTTGTTAAACAGTAGAATAAAAATTCTGAAACAAAATTAAAATCAATTCTGTTGATCGGCGGGATTAAATCCCGAAACAGAATTATTTAATTAAATCTTGTTTGAAAGAAAATCAAAATAAAATCTGTTAAGCGTTGGGAATAAATCCCGAAACAGAATTATTTGATTAAGTCTTCGTTTAAAAACAAAATCAAGATCGAATAAAATCTGTTAACTGGTGGGAATAAATCTCGAAACAAATTATTCAATTTAATTCTAATTTAGGAACAAAATCGAATAAAATACTTAAACAGCGGGAATAAATCCCGAAATAGATTATTCAATTTAATTCTAATTTGGAAACCAAATTAAAATCAAATAAAATCTGGTAAATAATTAAAATAAATCTGGAAATAGATTATTCAATTTAATTCTAATTTGGGAAAAAACCCGAATAAAATATGTTAAACAGTGAGAATAAATCCTAAAACAAATTATACAATCTAATTCTAATTTGGAAACTAAATTAAAATCGAATAAAATATGTCAAACGATGGGAATAAATCCCGAAATAGATTTTATTTAATTTAAATTTCTCATTTGGCAACAAAATCAAGAATGGAATAAAATCTGTTGAATAGCGGGAATAAATCCCAAAACAAATTTTATTTAATTTTAATGCTCATTTTGGGAACAAAATAAAAAATGGCATAAAATCCGTTTAATGGCAAGAATAAATCCCAGAATGGATTTTATATACTTTAATTCTCATTTGGAAATAAAATAAAAACTGGAATAAAATCCATTGAACAGCGGGAGTAAATCCAAAAACGGGTTTTATTAAACTTTAATTTACCTTTTGGAAATAAAATAAAAAATGGAATAAAATTCATTGAACAGCGAGAATAAATCCCGAAATAGATTTTATTTCATTTTAAAACTCCTTTCAAGAAAAAAATAAAAAAATGAAATAAAATCCGTTGAACAACAGGAATAAATACTGAAACGGATTTTATTTAATTTTAATTCTCGTTTGGAAATAAAATAAAAAATAGAATAAAATCTGTTGAACAGTGGGAATAAATTTCGAAATGAATTTTATTTAACTTTAATTTTCGTTTCGCAATAAAATAAAAAATGGAATAAAATCTATTGAACGGCGGGTGTAACAGCCCGAATTAAGGCCCAAATGGAACAGTGGTTTCGAAAACCACGAATCCAAAGTGGAAAATTTTATTGCGATTAAGTTTTAAGGTTTATAATGCAATTGGATACTTGTGTGAAAAATTCGTTAAGAAATTTTATCGATTGGGTGTTCAATTTGGTATTTAGGACTAAATTGTAAAAGGTGAAAAATGTGAGTTCTTATTCATAAAGGTACTTGATTGAAATGGGGTTTTAAAATGGAGGTCCTTAAATGGAATTAGACCATTATATTTTATTTGGACAAAAATGGGCATGAATAGGACAAATTTGAAAGAAAAGCCTTTAAGGGCATTTTGGTCATTTGGTAATTCAAAGAATAAAATGGGAAAAATAAGTAAAAATGTTGTCCATGCTTCTTCAACCTTGGCCAAAGCTCTCCATGGAAACCATGGCTAGGGTTTTCAAGCTTCCAAACTCAATAGTAAGTGCACCCAAGCCCCGTTTTTAATTGTAATAGCCTAATTTGGACCCTAGTTGGAATAGTGGTTTCAGGACCACATATCCAAGTCTGAAAAATATTTTAATATTATTTTCTGTGTCTATGCTATATGAAGTAGCATCTGTGACATTTCTGTGATTTAATTTGTCTGTCTCTATGCTTAATTATGAAAAAGGAGCAAATTGAGTAAAATTCAAAATATGCATGTTATTTGTAAAAGTGCTAAATTGACATGGCTTTTTTAAATGGGAAGTCCTTGCATGTCAATTATGCCAATTTTAGGTTAGTGGACATTTATGTCCATGAATAATATGAATATATTATGCTTTCACTAATGGCAATTTGGTAAACTAATATTATTATTTGTTAAAGAGAATAAAAACATAAAATCAAGGTCATGTTCACCTTGTTGATGCCGAAAATAAAAGAAAAAAAACAAGAAGGGTTTGAGTTTTTCATTTTTGGCCATGGTTTGAGCATCAATAGGGTATATATTTTTGATCCGTTTTTGATAATTTTTACGTTTTTGAAATCATTGCTTCGAAATCTTTCATGCCCATGTCTCAATTTCTGTTTTTGATAAAGATTATGAATAGTGACATTAATGATTTTTGAAGCCTTGTGATGAATTTGGTTGAATTATGATGGATAGGTGTTGAATAAATATGCTTTGCCTTGAATTTTTGATGAAATTGAGTAATTTGGGCTAAATAGTGAAAATAATACTTTGGAAGGACTAATTTGTGAAATAAATGTGTTATATGGGCTTAATTGAATAGCATTGAAATTTGGCTATGTTTAAATGTGGTTAAATTTGTTGAATTTGATGATTTTATGTATTAGGGACTAAATTCTTGGAATGTGCAGATGTGAGGGCTAAAATGCAAAATGCCCTAGATATGTATTCATAGATTGAATTGAATGAAATGAATAATTGAATGGTTGAATTTGAATTGATGTAGATTAAGACCAAAGAAAAATAGACTTAGATCGGGGGAAGTCTAAAATCATTGAATAGTCAACTCGGATTTGTTTAAATCCGTACGAGGTAAGTCAATATACAAATCTGCGTTATACTAATGTTTGTTATAAATTCTTGAATTATAAACTATATTTGGACGGCCATGAGAGCCTGATGTATTAATTCCGAGTCAATTCTAATTGAGTAATGGTAAAGTGATATCATGTAAGATCTCGTCCGGGACGTATGCATTAATTAGAGAATTATGTGTAAGACCATGTCTGGGACACTGGCATCATATATGTTTTCTATAAGACCCTGTCCAGGACAGCGGCATCGATGCTAAATGACATGTAAGACCACGTTGGGGACTTCAGTATTGTATGAGATTTATAAGTTCTGTAACATTTCTAAATGATTTGAGGAGAAATTCTGATAAATGAATGAATGCATACCTTATGTGTCTAACTCAGCTACGTCATTTTGTACTGAATTTCCGAGTATGGAAGGATGTTAATTGTGTGAACTAGAAGTATGTATTAAAATAGTAAATCCGATTTGTGAATTATCTATGTGAAATGGTCATCGTATTGCATTTATGAATTGCATATTTTTTTATTTGGCTTACTAAGCTCAATGTAGATTACTCTGTTTATTCTTTCAACTGTATTACAGATATCATAGCTACTGTGGGCTCGGGGATAGTCAAGGATTGTCATCACACTATCGAGCTCAATTTTGGTACCTTTTGAATGTACAAAGTTTAAGTTTGGCATGTATAAGCTAGAATGTCTAAGTTATGATTTTGAGTTGTATGTATAAATGTCATTTGACGTGGTTAAGATATGGTTATATGCTTTGTTTTGGCAATTTGAATGGTGCAAGTATTGGTATGAAAGTGTTGAATGAACAAACCTAGGGATGATGTTCGTTAAGTTTAGTTGGTGTTTGGAGTGAGTTATAAATTATGAGTTTTAATTATGGATATTACCTATGAAATGTTTGGTCTTTTGTAACGCCCTAATTTTCAGGTTTCTCTTAGATTGTTGTTCATCTGATAAAATGTTTGAACTTTGGTATCTGGGTGTGTAATGCATGTTTGGGGAGTGTTAATGGGCCTATGGAAGGCCCAGGGGTTGGTTAGAAACTCGGCAAAATTTTGTATTTTTGACTTAGGAGATAGGGGTCTCTTGGAAGTAGGTGTGATAAGAAAATATGTGTGAAATGAGGCATAAGCTGGCCAGTGGTGGAGTGGCAATTTGACACCACTTAGGAGCTATAAAAGTGGCGCCTAAGTGAGCTTGGAGGTCCAAGGTTCAAGTCCCAGAGTGGGCATGTGTGGTGTTTAATTTTTGTGTTTGAACAGGTAAGAGTTTGAAGCAGAGTTGAACTCTGCTTGGGGTGAAATTTGAATCGGTCATAGGAGTGAATCAATGAGCAAATTAAGGACTTTTGAATTTGAATGAAAGTGGCCGGCCAAGGGACTTTCTTTGGTGCAAATTCAGCAAGCAACATAGGTAAGGCACAATCGGCATTAGGGTCTCTTTTGGTGCCGATTTCATTGGGCTCTTTTTGTGGTTCTTTTTCCGATTTTTACTTAGCAATTAGGTCTTCCAAATTCTTCTTTTTCCTTCTTTTCTGCTCTAGTTGTCGAACCCTGTTATACCCCATTGCCGAACCCCTTTTTATCAAATACCTCTCCTCCTATTCTTCTCTTTAAATGTTTTCTCCTCTCCATTTGTTTCTTCTTGCCAAACCAACTTCTCCTTCTTTCCTTGATTTCTTCTATAAGCTGATTTCTTGCCTGTCATCTCCCTTATTGCCGAATCATCTCACCCATTTTATTAGTTGAAACGATAAGGACACCATACCACTTATTCAAAAGCCGAAAGCATCTCTTTCTAACCATTCAAAAGCTGAATATCTCTAGAGCCACTTTTGTGTCGTTAGAGCTAGATTTGATGTAGATCTAGTACAGATCTGAGTTAGTGGAAGCGTGGAAGCAATATTCTTCGAGTGGAAGCATCGATAAGCGATCTAATCACTAAGTACATTCGTTTATCAACATCATAAAGAAAAGCTGAAGCCCCTAGATCTTTAGGGGCATGTCGACCTTGTTTATAAAATTCTAATGCTATGGTTTGATTCTTTTGGTGCATTGGATAGCAAGGAAAGGTGATCAAATGAGGAGTTGAAGGCTACGATTCATTTAGACCTAGTTCTTATTTCGGCAGCAAGGTAAAGGCTTTTAGGGACTTAGGCCATGTTAGCCTACTTTGGTAAGAAGATTATGCCTTATTAGTTATCGAGTTTTAGGCTAATACATTAGTGTTCAATTGTAGGCTATTTGTACGTGGGTTCTTCAACACTTCGACAGCTAACAGGTGTGTAACGCATCTCCCTCATAGACTAGGACGGCAAAGGCCGTAATGATCGAAAACTGTTCTAAAGTGACCGATCAAAAGTGATCGAAAATCGGTCTTGGAAGGATCTAAGAGAAGCCGAATACTCTATTATGGTCAAACTAGAAATTGATGAGGGCAAAATTGCAGAAGGTGCAATTTCGAGCATTTCGGTAAGATGGGCTTCGATGGGCCAAAGATGGGCCCAATGGGCTTCCGAGCCCAAATCGATAAAATGACTGTTAAAGGCTTTCTGGTGACGTGGTTAATAATAATATGGTTAAATTGGTAATCTGAACCTAAAAATTGGACGTAACGGGCTTAAGACATTAGTGGACACAGTAGGGCCCATTAGGGGTTTTAAGTTAAAAAGGGCGAAATTGGAAATTAAGCTTAAATGGACTTCTGTGGATATCTGTGGACTAATAATTAATTGAACATGCATAAAATCTCTGAAAATATGGAAAAGGGCTAAAATACCCTTAAATATGGAAAATTACCAAAATACCCCTAGGTGTAAAAAGACCATTATACCCTTAGGGCCAATTCTGTACGAAATGTATAATATTATGTATCTATATGAGTTATCACTTAATATGAATATATCTGATGCATGAGATGCTATATGTTGCATGCTATAGTATGTTTACATCTGTTGCATGGGGTATGGGCTTTTATGATAGAGGAAGCGTTCTGGTAGCCTCGCTGCAATCTGGTGGCCTCGCCACATATATCTGTTCTGGTGGCCTCGCCACAATATCTGTATCTGGTGACCTTGTCACAATATCTGGCAGCCTCGCTGTAAAATTCTGTGGTGTGTAGCGGTTGGGTGGGTCGAGTAGTCTCCCCATATGGTGTAAGGCTGGTACGGGGGTGTTATGCATGGATCTGGGTTGGGTTTTCTGTTTGCATATTATATCTGATCTGTATCTGTTATGGGCCTATGGGCTTAACCTGACTTCTGTAATGGGCTAAGGCCCAATTAAATATGAAGCTGAGGCTTGATCTGTTTTGGCCTACGGTTGAGATTATGTTACACCCTGAGTTATCAAACTCACCCCTTAATTTCATCTCTGCAGGTAACCCTCAACCATAGTGGGCTTGGAGCTGTGAGGGATTTGGAGTGGCCACAGCATCTACAAATTCGATTCTCTTTCTATTTTAAGTATTTTATTATGTTATTTTTGGGTTTTAATTGTAATAAGGCCGCTATTTAAATTTCTTTATTGGTTTTTAATAATGGTTTAATTCATATTTTATCGAAACTGCTAGTTATAGGCTGCGTGGGTTTTCAAAATCTTAAGAACGGTTTCAAAACTTATCAAGATCATGATACAGATAATTTAAAGGTTTATCAAAATGACTTTTCACAAACTTGCTATTTTAATAAATATATCACCTAAGTCACAACAAGTAAAAAGGGTCGTAAACTTAGCTATAGGTTCATGTGACACATCAAATCTGGTCATAACATCCAGGCCAGGTTTAGGGATGTTACATTTAGTGGTATCAGAGCTAAGTTGCAACAACTCGGCTGTGGATCGGGTCTAAAAATGGAAGTTTTCAAACAATAAGAACAATGATTTTCAAAAGATCATGTTTTTAACAATTGTTTTCAAAATTAGTTGGAACTTGTTTTGATAAAATCCTTTCGTACATAAATAATTTATTTTCAAAGAACAAATTAAGTTTTCCTATGTAATTTTTTCTAAAGAGTGGCACGCTGAATCTCCGGCCCAAGCCTGTAAGTTTTCTGAACTTCTCTGATTAATTCTGAAATTCTAATTATATGCCTGACTAAGACTCTATTATGATACTTTAGTTAGGGTATTACTGAAACTATAGAAACTTTGATAAGTAGATTGAGATTGTAGCTAGGCGTCCACGAAAGAAAATAAGCTCTGAAATTCTACTTATTCATAAGACATCTGTAATAAACACTGGAATATTAATCTGACTCATAAAATTTCTAAAACAGATAATACGAAATGAGTACGCGAGCTGCTCGTGGTAGGGGCCGTGGACGTGGCCAAGGTAGTGCACGAGCTGAATCTTCATCTTCGGGTCATGCGCCAGTAACTGATGTACCGATACCACCGGCAACAGAGGTGGAGTCTCATGATAGGGGTGTAAGGGATGACGCCCTATCACAAGCGATGCTTCGAGTTTTGGAAAAGGTTGCTGGGGCAAGTATTGGTAATGGATTTCAAGGGTCTATTTCTGAGCGACTCCGGGCTAGTGGAGCAGAGTTCTTTAGGGGCATGTCTAGTGTAGCCCCAAATGTGGCCGAGTATTGGTTGGAGGCCATAGAGCAAATCATGGATGATCTGGACTGCTCTGTGGAGCAGAAGCTGAAGGGAGCTGTATCGTTGCTGAGCGATGAAGCCTATCATTGGTGGCTCACAGTGAGAGATGGAACTTTAGCTAGTGAGGTAACTTGGGAGCTGTTTAAGATAGCCTTTAAAGGGAAATATGTTGGGGCTAGCTATGTGGACGCCCGCCAGAAGGAATTCTTGAATTTGGTTTAGGGAGGTAGGACAGTATCTGAGTACGAGGCTGAGTTTCTGAGGCTGGGCTGGTATGCTTCTGGGATAGTTGCTACTGAGTATGAGCGTAGCGTGCGCTTCGAGGATGGTCTGAGGGATGAACTGATGGTGCTGATTGCTCCGTAAAGGGAGCGTAACTTTGCTGCTTTGGTTGAGAAAGCTAAGATAGCTAAAGAAGTAAAATGGACAGAAAGACAGAATCGCGAAAAGGATAGGAACCGCTTCCGGAGGGATTCTGGACCATCAGGTGGGGCCAACAGGAATGTTAAGAGAGCAAGAGTGGCATAACTAGTGCGAGCAGTGCCAATGAATGCTGTTAGACCGCAGGGTTGTGGGAGTTGTGGTAAGATACATATGGGCGAGTGTCGGAAACATTCTGGAGCTTGCTTCCGATGTGGATCTATGGAGCACAGGGTTAAGGATTGTCCCCAAGAACCTGATCAGGCTCAAGTTATGGATCAGAGGGTTGCTCAACCAGTAAGGGGTGGACCACCAGCTCCGAGAGGTTATGGACAAGGCAGAGGTGGAAATGGTAATGGCCGAGGACGAGGAGCACCTGGCAGGGGTACTGGTTTTGTTGAAGCTCGTCAGCCAGCGTTGGTGTATGCAGCTCGTCGCCGAGAGGAGGGTGATGCTCCTGACATCATAACCGGTACATTTTTTATTTCTAGTATGCCATACACTGTGTTGATATATGTTGGATCTACCCGTTCTTATGTTGCATGTGCTATATCTGGGTCACTGGGTGTGCGCTCTGAGGAGATAGTGAGTGGGGTATCTGTACTAAGTCCTTTGGGCCATTCGGTTAGGGTAGACAGACTGTATAGAGACGTGCCTATAGAAACTCAAGGAAAAACCTTTTCTGGAGACTTAATGGAGCTACCTTTCGGAGAATTTGATCTTATTTTGGGAATGGATTGGCTTGTTAAGCATAGGGCTACTCTGGATTGTGCTGCAAAGCGAATGAGGTTAAAGACCGCAGAGGATGAGGAGGTTATGGTGATAGGTGAGCGTAGAGATTATCTGTCTAATGTGGTGTCGGCTTTGAGAGCTGAGAAGTGGATCTAAAAAGGATGCGAGGCTTATTTGGCATTCATAAGTCAAGCAGAAATTGAGGAACTGACTGTGGACAAAGTTAGAACTGTTAGCGATTTTCAAGATGTGTTTCCTGAAGAGCTTCCAAGATTACCTCCGAATCGAGAGGTTGAATTTGGGATCGACTTGTTGCCTGGTACGGCACCAGTGTCCATTGCACCTTATAGGATGGCACCGAAGGAGTTGGTGGAGCTGAAAGCTCAAATTTAAGAATTGTTGGATAAAGTCTTTATTAGGCAAAGTGTGTCTTCGTGAGGAGCACCAGTGTTGTTCGTCAAGAAGAAAGATGGGTCAATGCGAATGTGCATCGATTATCGGTAGTTGAACAAATTGACGATTAAGAATAAGTACCTGTTGCCAAGAATCGATGACTTGTTTGACCAGCTTAGAGGAGCTTCAGTATTTTCTAAAATCGAGCTTCGATTTGGATACCATCAGTTAAGGGTGAAAGAGGTGGATATTCACAAGACAGCATTCAAAACTCGATATGGGTACTATAGAAGGTTTGTGGAAGGATTTTCTATGATGGCAGCGCCGTTGACAAAACTCATAAGAAAAGAAGTACCATTTATTTGGACCAAGCAGCAACAGGAAGCTTTTGAGAAACTAAAGAAGGTTCTGACCGAGGCACCTGTACTGATTCAACCAGAGTCTGGAAAAGATTTTACCGTGTTCAGTGACGCATCACATGTTGGGTTGGGCTGTGTGTTGATGCAAGAGGGTAAAGTGGTTGCTTATGCATCGCGACAACTTAAACCTCATGAAGTGAGCTACCCTACCCATGATCTGGAGCTGGCAGCAGTAATCTTTGCACTTAAGATTTGGAGACATTATCTATACGGAGAAAGGTGTATTATATACACAGATCATAAGAGCCTTAAGTACTTGCTGACTCAGAAGGAGCTGAACCTTAGGCAACAAAGATGGGTAGAGTTGCTTAAGGATTATGATTGTGCGATCGAGTATCATCCAGGTAAAGCTAATGTGGTGGCTGATGCCCTAAGTCGTAGAACTGTATCTGATCTGAGAGCGATGTTTGCCCGATTGAGTCTGTATGATGACGGTAGTCTATTAGTAGAACTGCAAGTAAGGCCAACCTGAGTGGATGAGATTAAGGAAAAACATTCGAGGGATGAGTATCTGGTTTCTCGATTTCAGTAGATTAAGGATGGGAATACTTCTGAGTTTGGACTTAACAGTGAAGGAGTTCTATGTTTCCGAGGTAGAGTTTGTATTCCTAAGGACTCTGATTTGAGGCAAGCAATTTTAACTAAAGCCCATAGAGGACTGTGTGCTATGCATCTTGGAGGTAATAAGATGTACCATGACTTAAAGGAACTATATTGGTGGCCTGGGCTGAAGCGAGAGGTAACAGAATTTGTGGGGAAATGTCTGACTTGTCAACAAGTGAAAGCTGAAAATCAGTTACCTTCTGGACTTCTGCATCCAGTGAAAGTACCACTTTGGAAGTGGGAGATGGTGACCATGGATTTTGTAAGTGGGTTGCCCGTGATGCCGTCGAAGAAGGACTCAATTTGGGTGATTGTGGATAGGTTGACTAAATCTGCTCATTTCATCCCTGTACGTACTGATTATCCACTTCAGAAGTTAGCAAAAATATATGTTGCGGAGATTGTGCGATTGCATGGGGTGCCAATGTCTATTATTTCTGATCGAGATCCTAGATTCACATCTCGGTTCTGGCAAAAGTTGCATGAGGCGTTGGGAACGCGACTGAACTTTAGCACGGCTTTTCATCCTCAGACTGATGGTCAGTCAGAAAGGGTTATTCAGATTCTGGAAGATATGTTGAGGGGATGTGTTATCGACTTTCGAGGCAGTTGGGAGGATTATCTACCGTTAGCAGAGTTTGCGTATAATAACAGTTATCAGGCTAGTATCCGTATGGCACCTTATGAGGCACTGTATGGGCGTAAGTGTCATTCACCTAGTTGTTGGACTGAGCTGGGCGAGCGGCAAGTTCTTGGACCTGAGTTGGTAGCAGAGACTAAAGAGAAGGTCAAAGTGATAAGGGATCGGTTAAAAGAGGCATCTGATCGACAGAAGTCTTACGCAGATTTGAAGCGTAAGGAGATTGAGTATTCAATAGGTGACATGGTTTTTCTAAAGGTTTCGCATTGGAAAAAAATACTAATATTTGGTAAGGAAGGCAAGCTAAGTCTGCGGTTTATTGGGCCTTATCGGGTTCTTAAGCGAGTAGGTCCGGTGGCTTATCAGTTGGAATTACCTCCGGAGCTGGATAGGATTCATGATGTGTTTCACGTATCCATGTTAAGACGATATCGTTCTGACCCTACTCATATCCTACCAGTTGCAGAAGTGGAAGTACAGCCTGACTTGACTTTCGAGGAAGAGCCTGTGTAGATTCTAGATCGAGATGTGAAGGTTCTAAGAAGAAAATCAGTCCCATCCGTAAAGGTACTTTGGCGTAATCATGGTAGAGAGGAAGCTACTTGGGAACCAGAGGAGGCAATGCGTAAGCAATATCCCCACTTGTTTGGATAAGGTAAATTTCAAGGACGAAATTTCTTTAAGGAGGGTAGAGTTGTAACGCCCTAATTTTTGGGTTTCTCTTAGATTGTTGTTCATCTGATAAAATGTTTGAACTTTGGTATCTGGGTGTGTAATGCATGTTTGGGGAGTGTTAATGGGCCTATGGAAGGCCCAGGGGTTGGTTAGAAACTCGGCAAAATTTTGTATTTTTGACTTAGGAGATAGGGGTCTCTTGGAAGTAGGTGTGATAAGAAAATATGTGTGGAATGAGGCATAAGCTGGCCAATGGTGGAGTGGCAATACGACGCCACTTAGGAGCTATAAAAGTGGCACCTAAGTGAGCTTGGAGGTCTAAGGTTCAAGTCCTAGAGTGGGCATGTGTGGTGTTTAATTTTTGTGTTTGAACAGGTAAGAGTTTGAAGCAGAGTTGAACTTTGCTTGGGGTGAAATTTGAATCGGTCATAGGAGTGAATCAAGGAGCAAATTAAGGACTTTTGAATTTGAATGAAAGTGGCCGGCCAAGGGACTTTCTTTGGTGCAAATTCGGCAAGCAACATAGGTAAGGCACAATCGGCATTAGGGTCTCTTTTGGTGCCAATTTCTTTAGGCTCTTTTTGTGGTTCTTTTTTCGATTTTTACTTAGCAATTAGGTCTTCCAAATTCTTCTTTTTCCTTCTTTTCTGCTCTAGTTGCCGAACCCTGTTATACCCCATTGCCGAACCCCTTTTTATCAAATACCTCTCCTCCTATTCTTCTCTTTAAATGTTTTCTCCTCTCCATTTGTTTCTTCTTGCCAAAACCAACTTCTCCTTCTTTCCTTGATTTCTTCTATAAGCCAATTTCTTGCCTGTCATCTCCCTTATTGTCGAATCATCTCACCCATTTTATTGTTTGAAACGACAAGGACACCATACCACTTGTTCAAAAGCTGAAAGCATCTCTTTCTAACCATTCAAAAGCCGAATATCTCTAGAGCCACTTTTGTGTCGTTAGAGCTAGATTTGTTGTAGATCTAGTATAGATCTAAGTTAGTGGAAGCGTGGAAGCAATATTCTTCGAGTGGAAGCATCGGTAAGCGATCAAATCACTAAGTACATTCGTTTATCAACATCATAAAGAAAAGCCGAAACCCCTAGATCTTTAGGGGCATGTCGACCTTGTTTATAAAATTCTAATGCTATGGTTTGATTCTTTTGGTGCATTGGATAGCAAGGAAAGGTGATCAAACAAGGAGTTGAAGGCTGCGATTCATTTAGACCTAGTTCTTATTTCGGCAGCAAGGTAAAGGCTTTTAGGGACTTAGGCCATGTTGGCTGACTTTGGTAAGAAGATTATGCCTTATTAGTTATCGAGTTTTAGGCTAATACATTAGTGTTCAATTGTAGGCTATTTGTATGTGCAACACTTTGACAGCTAATAGGTGTGTAACGCATCTCCCTCATAGACTAGGACGGCAAAGGCCGTAATGACCGAAAACTGTTCTAAAGTGACCGATCAAAAGTGACCGAAAATCGGTCTTGGAAGGATCTAAGAGTAGCCGAATACTCTATTATGGTCAAACTAGGAATTGACGAGGGCGAAATTACAGAAGGTGCAATTTCAAGCATTTCGATAAGATGGGCTTCGATGGGCCAAAGATGGGCCCAATAGGCTTCCGAGCCCAAATCGATAAAATGACTGTTAAAGGCTTTCTGGTGATGTGGTTAATAATAATATGGTTAAATTGGTAATCTAAACCTAAAAATTGGACTTAACGGGCTTAAGACATTAGTGGACACAGTAGGGCCCATTTGGGGTTTTAAGCTAAAAAAGGCGAAATTGGAAATTAAGCTAAAATGGACTTCTGTGGATATCTATGGACTAATAATTAATTGAACAGCATAAAATCTCTGAAAATATGGAAAAGGGCTAAAATACCCTTAAATATGGATAATTACCAAAATACCCCTAGGTGTAAAAAGACCATTATACCCTTAGGGCCAATTTTGTACGAAATGTATAATATTATGTATCTGCATGAGTTATCACTTAATATGAATATTACTGATGCATGAGATGCTATATGTTGCATGCTATAGTATGTTTACATCTGTTGCATAGGGTATGGGCTTTTATGATGGAGGAAGCGTTCTGGCAGCCTCGCTGCAATCTGGTGGCCTCGCCACATACATCTGTTCTGGTGGCCTCGCCACAATATCTATATCTGGTGACCTTGTCACAATATCTGGCAGCCTCGCTGCAAAATTCTGTGGTGTGTAGCGGTTGGGTGGGTCGAGTAGTCTCCCCACGTAGTGTAAGGCTGGTACGGGGGTGTTATGGATGGATCTGGGTTGGGTTTTCTGTTTGCATATTATATCTAATCTGTATCTGTTATGGGCCTATGGGCTTAACCTGACTTCTGTAATGGGCCAAGGCCCAATTAAATATGAAGCTGAGGCTTGATCTGTTTTGGCTATAGTTGAGATTATGTTACACCCTGAGTTATCAAACTCACCCTTTAATTTCATCTCTGCAGGTAACCCTCAACCATAGTGGGCTTGGAGCTGTGAGGGATTCGGAGTGGCTACAGCATCTGCAAATTCAGTTCTCTTTCCATTTTAAGTATTTTATTATGTTATTTTTGGGTTTTAATTGTAATAAGGCCGCTATTTAAATTTCTTTATTGGTTTTTAATAATGGTTTAATTCATATTTTATCGAAACTGCTAGTTATAGGCTGCGCGGGTTTTCAAAATCTTAAGAATGGTTTCAAAACTTATCAAGATCATGATACAGATAATTTAAAGGCTTATCAAAATGACTTTTCACAAACTTGCTATTTTAATAAAAATATCACCTAAGTCACAACAAGTAAAAAGGGTCGTAAACTTAGCTATAGGTTCATGTGACACATCAAATCTGGTCATAACATCCAGGCCGGGTTTGGGGGTGTTACAGCTTTGGCATGAGATTTGTGTATGAATGTTTTGACCTTAAGATGAATGTTTTAGGCCTTGAATTGTTTGGTTTTTGTTTAGGCAAAATGGTGTTTTTGGCATATATGTGAAATTGACCCAAATAGGTGGAAAATATGAATTATATCAAGTCTGCCTGGTGCCACACGGCTAGGGCACACGGGCGTACCTTATGGTCGTGTTCATTTTCCAGTATTGACATAAAATTCACACGGCCAAGACACACGGGCATGTCTTGTGGTCGTGGTAAAAAAGTCAGTATACATGCTCTGTTTTGGCACTGCTTGGGTGCATGGGCGTGCCTAAGTCTAGTGTGAGGCACATGGCCTGGTCACACGGACATGTGAACTCCTTAATTTGGAAAATTTTATATGTGTTCTGAAGTTTATGAATGTGTTTGGTTTAGTCTCGACCCTATCTTAATGCATGTTTGAGGTCTAGTGGACTTCCGAAAGGGACTTGATGTTTGAATCTTGTTATAAACTGTGAATATTCTATTCTGATCTGTTCTGAATATCCGGTAATGCCCCTACCTATTTCGGCGACAGTCACAGGATAGAGATGTTACATTTGATTGGTATTAGAGCTACAGTTTAGTCGATTCTAGAACTAACGTAGCATATTTGAGTCTAGCTATACATGTCAAATATCTAAACTGTGATAGTGTACTGAATCCTGATGAATGAAATATGTTTTCATATAGTAATAAATCCCGAAAGAGCCGTAGCTGACGATGTAGAAATTTATGCGCCTGCTCCCGTTCAAGGGACAGTGCCACCAGATTCTAGACCAGTTACTAGTAGTAATGAGGACCGTTCAAAGATTAATCTAGGAATTCTGGTAGAGATCGTGATAGATCACGTTCAAGTTTTAGAACTCCTACTACTTCTATTACGAGTGTCGGGAATGTTAGATCTGAGAAACTCGAGTGTACACATTATGGTAAAAGACATCTGGGAAATTGTAGATTGAAAGATCGAGCCTGTTTTCAATGTGGATCTCTGGATCATTTCGTGTGAGACTGCCCTGAATCCGTTAATCAAGAAATAGTGCAAAATCCAAAATTGAGTAATATTTTCGCTAGAGGTAGAACTTCTAGAAACGCGAGAAATGCTAGTGTTGATCAAAGAACTACTCAAGATGCGGTTGGGCGATTTGAGGCTTGAGCACCTGCCAGAGCCTATGCTATCTGAGTGCGTAAAGAAGCTTCGTCTCCTGACGTGATTACTAGTACTTTTACTCTTTATGATACCCTTGTGATTGCTTTGATAGATCCTGGATCAACGCATTCTTACATCTGTATGAATTTAGTATACAGTAAGACTTTGCCTATAGAGTCTACTGAATTTGTAATTAGAGTATCGAACCCCTTAGGCAAAAATGTTTCAGTTGATAAAGTATACAAGAACTGTCCGTTAATGATTCAAGATATTTGCTTCTCTACTGATTTGATGCTATTTCTGTTTAATGAATTTGATATAATTTTGTGTATGGACTAGTTAACTCTACATGATGCTGTTGTAAATTGCAAATGAAAAATTATTGAAGTGAAATGCAAGAATGGTGAAATTGTTAGAACTGAGTCTAGTGAATTGAATGGTTTACCAGCTGTGGTATCTGCATTAAAAGCTCAGAAATATGTGAGAAAAGGTTGTGAAGCCTACATTGCTTACGTGATTGACTCTAAGGTGTCTGATAAAAAGATTGAATATGTGCCTGTAGTTTGTGAATTTTTTGATGTATTTCCTGAAGAACTTTTGGGTTTGCCTCCTATTCGAGAAGTTGAGTTTAGCATTGAATTAGTTCCGAGAACTACTCCAATTTCGATAGCTCCGTATAGAATGGCACCGACTGAATTGAAAGAATTAAAGACTCAGTTGCAAGAATTGATTGATCGAGGTTTTGTTAGACCAAGTTTCTCACCATGGGGTGCTCTCGTTCTATTTGTGAAAAATAAGGATGGCATGATGAGAATGTGCATTAATTACCGTCAGCTCAACAAAGTGACTATAAAGAATAAATACCCTCTGCCCCAAATTGATGATTTGTTCGATCAGCTCAAAGGTGCCTCTATATTTTCTAAAATAGACTTGAGATCGGGTTATTATCAATTGCGAGTGAAAGATTCTGACATTTCGAAAACAACTTTCCAAACGAGGTACGGGCACTACGAATTTTTAGTTATGCCTTTCGGATTAATGAATGCTCCTGCTGTGTTTATGGATTTGATGAACAGAATTTTCAGACCGTATTTAAATCAATTTTTTATTGTATTCATTGATAACATTTTAATCTATTCGAGGAATGAATGTGAGCATGCTGAACATTTAAGAATTGTACTTCAGACACTACGTGATAAGCAACTTTATGCAAAATTCAGTAAATGTGAATTCTGGCTACGCGAAGTTAGTTTTCTGGGTCATATTGTATTAGCTTTTGGTATCCGTGTTGATCTGAATAAAATCTTAGCTATTTTGGATTAGAAACCTCCAAGAAATGTTTCTGAAATCCATAGTTTTCTAGGACTTGTCAGGTATTACTGTCATTTTGTAAAGGGTTTCTCGGTAATTGCAACTCTGATGACAAGACTGCTACAAAAAGATCTAAAGTTTGAATGGTCTGATAAATGTCAGAATAGTTTTGATCAGTTGAAAGTTATGTTAACCGAAGCTCCTGTACTTGTGCAACCTAAAACGGGTAAAGAATTCATTATATACAGTGATGCTTCGTTAAATGGACTGGGTTGCATTTTAAAACAAGAAGGAAAGGTTATAGCATATGGCTCTAGACAGTTAAAGTCGCACGAAAAGAACTATCCAATGCATGATGTTAAGCTAGCTGCGATTGTATTTACTTTGAAGATTTGGCGCCATTATCTGTTCAGTGAAAAATGTCACGCGTTTTTAGATCACAAAAGTCTGAAATACCTGATGACTTAGAAAGATTTGAACTTGCAACAGCGAAGATGGTTGGAACTATTAAAAGATTATGAGCTTGTCATTGATTATCATCCGGGTAAAACGAATGGTGTAGCTGACGCTTTGAGTCAAAAATCACAATCTGCATTGTGTGTGTTAAATGCCAGTATTGATCCATTTGTTGATGGTTCAGCATTAGCTGAATTAAAAGCAAAACCTTTGCTTTTGCAACAAATCATTGATGTTCAAAAAGTAGATAATGAATTATTAAAGATACGAGCTCAGTGTGATTCGGATCCTGAATTTTGAATTGATGTTGATGATTGTCTAAGATTCAGGAATAGAATTTGCGTTCCAAGAAACTCCAAGATTATTCAGACGATTTTTAGTGAAGCACATAGTAGTAAATTCTCTGTACATCAGGGTAGCACAAAGATGTATAATGATTTAAAACGGTTATACTGGTGGCTAAGAATGAAAATAGATATCTCCGACTATGTATTGAAGTGCTTAATATGTCAACAAGTAAAAGCCAAACATTAGGTGCCTTCTGGTTTATTACAGCCGATTTTGATACCCGAATGGAAATGGGATCGAGTAATGATGGATTTTGTTTCTGGTTTACCCCTATCTCCGAAAAAGAAAGATTCAATCTGGGTCGTTATTTATGGTTTGACAAAATTTGCTCATTTTTTTCCGATACGATCTAACTATTCACTTGAAAAGCTAGCCGAACTTTATATTTCTGATATTGTTAGATTGCACGGGGTGCCATTATCCATTGTGTCTGATAGAGATCCAAGATTTACTTCGCGATTCTGAAAGAAGTTACAAGAGGCTTTAGGCACGAAAGTGCAATTCAGTACTGCTTTTCACCCGCAGACAGATGGTTGGTCTGAACGAATCATTCAAATACTTGAGGACATGCTAAGATGTTGCATTTTGGACTTTAAAGGTACGTGGGAACAATATTTACCTCTGATTGAATTTCCATATAATAATAGTTTTCAATCGAGTATTAAAATGGCACCGTATGAAGCTTTATATGGTAGAAAATGTAGAACTCCGCTATATTAGTCTGAGCTCAGTGAAAATAAAATATACAGGATTAATCTAATAAAAGAAACAGAACAGAAGGTGAAAGTGATTAGAGATAGTCTAAAAGTAGCTTTCGATCATCAAAAATCATATGCAGATCTGAAATGGAAAGAGATCGAATTTGAGGTTGACGACAAAAAATTTCTAAAAGTATCTCCGTGGAAGAAATTGTTTCAATTTGGAAAAAAGGGCAAACTGAGTCCGAGGTTTATAGGGCCATATGAAATCGTTGAACGAATTGGACCGGTTGCTTATAAATTAATGTTGCCACCTGAGCTAGAAAAGATACATAACGTATTTCACGTGTCAATGCTTTGATGTTATAAATCTGAACCGTCTCATGTGATATCCCCTTCTGAGATTGAATTAAAGTGTGATATGTCTTATGATGAAGAGTCGATCCGTGAAAGAATTGAGAAACAAGAAAATTCTGCTAGTAAAAGTATTGTGGCACCATCACGGATTGGAAGAAGCTACCTGGGAGCTTGAAACTGTAACGAGACAGCAATATTTGAATCTGTTTAACGACAATATTTTCGGGGATGGAAATCCCTAAGGGAGAGAATTATAACAGCCTGATTTGGACCCTAGTCGGAATAGTGGTTTCGGGACCACATATCCTAGTCTAAAAAATATTCTAATATTATTTTTTGTGTCTGTGTTATATGAAGTAGCATCTGTGAAATTTCTGTGATTTAATTTGTTGGTCTCTGTGCTTAATTATGAAAAAGGACCAAATTGCATAAAATTCAAAATATGCATGTTATTTCTAAAAGTGGTGAATTGACATGGCTTTTTTAAATGGGAAGTCCTTGCATCTCAATTATGCCAATTTTAGGTTAGTGGACATTTATGTCCATGAATAATATGAATATTTTATGCTTTCACTAATGGCAGTTTGGTAAACTAATATTATTATTTGTTAAATAGAATAAAAACATAAAATCAAGGTCATATTCACCTTGTTCATGCCAAAAATAAAAGAAAAAAAAAGAAGGGTTTTTGTTCTTCATTTTCGGCCATGGTTTGAGCATCAATAGGGTATGTATTTTTTATCCATTTTTTATAATTTTTACGTTTTTGAAATCGTTGCTTCGAAATCTTTCTTGCCCATGTCTCAATTTCTATTTTTGATAAAGATTATGAATAGTGACATTGATGATTTTTGAAGCATTGAGATGAATTTGGTTGAATTATGATGGATAGGTGTTGAATATATATGCTTTGCCTTGAATTTTTGATAAAATTGAGTAATTTGGGCTAAATAGTGAAAATAATACTTTGGGTGGACTAATCTGTGAAATAAATGTGTTAGATGGGCTTAATTGAATAGCATTGAAATTTGGCTATGTTTAAATGTGGTTAAATTTGTTGAATTTGATGATTTTATGTATTAGGGACTAAATTGTTGGAATGTGCAGATGTGAGGGCTAAAATGCAAAATGCCCTAGATATGTATTCATGGATTGAATTGAATGAAATGAATAATTGAATGGTTGAATTTGAATTGATTTAGATCAAGACCAAAGAAAAACAGACTTAGATCGGGGGAAGTCTAAAATTGTTCAATAGTCGACTTGGATCCATTTAAATCTGTACGAGGTAAGTCAATATACAAATGTGCGTTATACTAATGTTTTTTTATAAACTCTTGAATTATAAACTGTATTTGGATGGCCATGAGAGCCTGATGTATTAATTCCGAGTCAATTCTGACTGAGTAATGGTAAAATGATATCATGTAAGACCTCATCTGGGACATATGCATTGATTAGAGAATTATGTGGAAGACCATGTTTAGGACAACGGCATTATATATGTTTTGTGTAAAACCCTATCTGGGATAGCGACATCGATGTCGAATGACATGTAAGACCACGTCAGAGACATCGGCATTGTTTGAGATTTATAAGTTCTGTAACACTTTTGAATGATTTGAGGAGAAATTTCAAGAAATGAATGAATGCATACCTTATGTGTCTGACTCAGGTACGTCTATTTTGTACTGAATTTCTGATTATGGAATGTATGTTAATTGTGTGAACTAGAAGTATGTATTAAAATAGTAAATTTGATTCGTGAATTATCTTTGTGAAATGGTCATCGTATTGCATTTATGAATTGCATATTTTTTTATTTGGCTTACTAAGCTCAATGTAGCTTACTCTATTTATTCTTTCAACTATTTTACAGATATCATAACTACTGTGGGCTTGGGGATAGTCAAGGATTGTTATCACACTATCGAGCTCAATTTTGGTACCTTTTGAATATACAAAGTTTAAGTTTAGCATGTATAGGCTAGAATGTCTAAGTTATGATTTTGAGTTTTATGTATATATGTCATGTGATGTGGTTAAGATATGGTTATATGCTTTGTTTTGGCAATTTCAATAGTGCAAGTATTGGTATAAAAGTGTTGAATGAACGAACCTAGGGATGATGTTCAGTAAGTTTAGTTGGTGTTTGGAATGAGTTATAAATTATGAGTTTTAATTATGGATATTACCTATGAAATGTTTGTTCTTTGGCATGAGATTTGTGTATGAATGTTTTGACCTTATAGATGAATGTTTTAGGCCTTGAATTGGTTGGTTTTTGTTTAGGCAAAATGGCGTTTTTGGCATATATGTGAAATTGACCCAAATTGGTGGAAAATATGACTTATATCAAGTCTGCCTAGTGCCACACGGCTAGGGGACACGGGCATGCCTTATGGTCGTGTTAATTTTCCAATATTGACATAAAATTCACACGGCCAAGACACACGGGCGTGTCTTGAGGCCGTGGTAAAAAGTAAGTATAGTTGCTCTGTTTTGGCACGGCTTGGGTGCATGGGCGTGCCTGAGTCTAGTGTGAGGCACATGGCCTGGTCACACGGGTGTGTGAACTCCTTAATTTGGAAAATTTTATATGTGTTCTGAAGTTTACGAATGTGTTTAGTCTAGTCCCGACCCTATCTTAATGCATGTTTGAGGTCTAGTAGACTTCCGGAAGGGACTTTATGTTTGAATCTTGTTATAAACTGTGAATATGCTATTCTGATCTGTTCTGAATATCCAGTAATGCCCCTAACTATTCTGGCAACGGTCACAGGATAGTGGTGTAACATTAATGCTCGTTACATTTTTGAGATCCCGGTAGCTCAGTTTAGCTATTTCTACCATTATTTTGAGTTAGGGTTTGAGTTTAAAAATTTACTCATGAATAATATGCATGTATTTTGATGTCTAATGGTAGAAAATGAATGCTTGAAGTGTGGTGAACGTCTTTTGCTAGGTGATTTTCGGTGGAAACTGTAAAAAGGACCTAGATACAAAAGCTATAAAATTGTGCATAAATGTGTGATAAAGTGGAAATTAGGGGCTGATATAGGGAGATAATTGTTTGGCTAAGTCCATTAAGCTAGGTAATTGAATAAAAATTATTTTACGAGCCTAGGGGTGAAAGTGTAAATATGTGAAAATTTAGGGTCAAAAATGTAAATTCATAATGTGATATTTGGTCACATTGAATAATGTGATTAATAAATGAGTAAATTGTGATTTTATAGATAATGAAAAATAAGATTCGGGCTTGGATCGAGGTTGTGGACCAAATCGGGAAAGGTAGCCACTTTTGCGTTCGAGGTAAGTTGGTGATATAATAATAATACAATAATGTCGTAAAGTATGTCGGAAATTTAAATTGTGATGTTAATTGAATTTTTTTTGAATTACATGTTTGGTATATATTATGTTGGTGAATTGATTCAATAATAACATCTATGGTAAAAGGGCGACATAGGTGACATGGAAATAAATTGAGATGTTATGGTATAAATTGTTTTCTATGATTATGGTGATTGGGTGAAATTGTAAGTTTATATGTAAGTAATGAGTCCATTTTATTTGTACATTAATAATTCTAATGGATATTATGAAATGCTGAAGTTGAAAATCTTCTATGATGTTGGATGAAACGAGAGTTCCCGATTGAACATTCGGAATAACGAGTGATATGGATAAAATATGGCTTGGTTACATGTGTGATAAAGTGATCTTCGCCATGTAGACCTGAGGGCTATAGAGCTCAGTGGCTAAGCCACATGTGTGATAAGTGACCTTCACCATGTGCAATGATAATTACGGGACTTAATGGCTATGCCTCATGGGTGATAAAGTGACCTTCACCATGTGTACATGAGAGTAATGTCATATGTAGCTAAGTCACGTGGGTGATAAAGTGACCTTCACCATGTGCACACGAGGGCTAGGAGCTTAAATGGCTAAGTCACATGGGGTGATAAAGTAACATTCACTATGTGCATACGAGGGCTACGAGAATAAATGGCTAGGTCACATGGATGATAAAGTGACCTTCACCACGTGTACCCGAGAGCCGAGCTTATGTGTTGGTGGAATCATGATAGGAAAATCTACCGAGTATCGAATGTTAATCCGAAGAGTTCAACAGGAGAGCTTAATAAAGAGATTTGGTGTGGTAATATGGTATGTAAGTGCAGACGTATACTTGGGCAAATGTACATGAGAACAATGGTGTGTTGTCGGCAATGTGCTCGATATGTGATTGAAATTGTGGTAAGGCAGATACAGAGTAAGTGTTACTATGAATACTCGTAAATATTGGTGATAATTATTCATTTGAATGGCTAGTATTGAACATACTTGATGTTATGTGTGCATTTATGATAATAATATGGAGAAAACATGGGAGAGTAGAATTTCTAGTAAAACAGTTTGAAATGGCAGCAGTTATGTAATTTTGAAAAATCACCATAAATTGTGTAAAAGGATTTAAATGTTGAATGAGATATGAAATTAAAGCTCATTGAGTCTATAAAAGAAATGATGTGAGTAAATGAATTTTGTATTATGAGATATTTAAATTTTCGTGAGACAGGGTCTGAATGGTTTCAGAAATCCCCTGTTCCAACTTTGGAAAATCACTAAAAATTGTATAAAATTTTTTACTGTGTATAATTTATATTCTTAGAATCCTTGATGAGTATACTTTCAAGATAAACAAATGGGAAGGTTATCTAAGCTCTGTATAATGAGAATTTTGATTTTTAGTGAAAAGGAGTCAAAGTTGTAGAACAGCAAAATAGGGGAAATTTTAATGAATAAACTGTATTGATTGTCTAAACCAAAAATTTCTAAAATTTTATGGTAAGAAGGTATGTGAGTCTAGATTCAAGGAAAATTAGCAGATCTAAATTTGGAGTTCCGTAACTCCAGATATAATTAATTTAGTGACCATGACTCAAAAAGACAACTTAGGCTGGATAAGAGGAAAAGTGAAACTATGTGAAATATCTTACTAATTAAATTGATTATTGTTATATGCCAACTTACTAAGCTATAATGCTTACACCCTCCTTTCTTTTTCTCTTAGTGTTGTTAGGATAGCTCAGGATTGGAGATCGTCGGGGCAGCGTCACATTATTAATTCGGTAAGTTGGAGTAATAACAATTCTTATTTATTTACTGGTGAGTGGCATGTGTAGAGATTTAGTCATTCGTAGTATGTATTTGCATATTGGCTTTTGTTACTTCACTATATAAGGCTACAAGAGGTGGCCCATTATAGTTAAGGGTATAATGTGCGTCGATAAAATGTATTTGAGTGAATTTGATTAAGAACATAAAAAGGGCTTGGAAAATAACCTAAGTGTTGACCACACGGGTAGAGACACGGTCGTGTGTCTCAGCCGTGTGGAGGACATGGCCTAGCACAAGGGTGGGTGTCTTGGCCGTGTGCCCCTAATTGTATGCTGATGTCATAAACAGAATGCTCGGTGTATTTTACATGGGCTAGGACACGGGCATGTGAAATCACACGGCTTGCCCCTATGGGCGTGTCCCGAGTCACATGGGCATGTGATAATGTTTTGGAAGAAAATTTCCCTGAGTGATCTAGAGAATCCGGTTTAGTCCCGAACCATTCTTAAATTATGTTTTGGGCCTTGTAGGCCCATACAAGGGACTTTAAAGTGGAATTGAAAAGTTTTAAATTGGAGTGAAGTTTGTGACTTGATAATGTACTGTTGGTTGTGTTATCGTCCGGTACCACCTCGTACCCTGTCCCGGCGTCAGATATGGGCAAGGGGTGTTACAGCAGGAGTAAATCTCGAAATGGATTTTTTTAACTTTAATTTCCTGTTTGGAAATAAAATAAAAAATGAAATAAAATCCATTCAACAGGGGGAATAAATCTCGAAATGGATTTTATTCATATTTTTAAATAAAATAATTTTTTTTACCTTGCTATCTCGTTCGTCTTGAATTAGAGAATTGCAAATAATAATTTTGTCATAAGATTGTTGGACAAAACCCATTAGCTAACAAAAATAGATAAATATAAATAAAAAAATATTTATATATAATAATAAAATAAATTGAATAATTTATATTTAAATTATTGGATAGGAAAAATCAATAAATAACATAATAAAAACCAGAAATCAAAAGAAAAAATGAGTTTTACAAGATGTGGAGGCCTGTTTTACACAGTTTCCTTAAGACAGATTCGGCTGCTCCTACGATATATGAAGAAATGCTAGTCAAATGTCTCGAAGGATAAAATAACACAGTGATCGAAGCAGTAGCACCTCTGAATCGAATGTCTCGGTGTGAGAGAGAGTGAGATTGAGCAAATTATTCGGAAGAAGTCTTAGCATTTTATAAGCATTCAAAGTAGAGGAATTTTTGGAAATATCCATATATAAGGAGACAAAATCTGCATTAAAAGGGTAATTAAATCAATTTGATTAAAATCAAATCAAATTGATTAGAATCAAATCAAATATCTTTTTCTTTAATGTCACAATTTTCAAGCTACAATTTAAGCTTTCACAATTTAAAGCCACAATTAAGGTCACAATAAATAGAAAATTTAATTTCCAATTTATGTATCCCTTTAACTTTGTTAAATAGTAGAATTAAAATTCTAAAATAAAATCAAAATTATTTCTATTAAACGGTAGGATTAAATCCCAAAATAGAATTATTTAATTAAATCTTGTTTGGAAAGAATATTAAAATAAAATCTATTAAGAGCCGGAAATAAATCCTGAAACAGAATTATTTGATTAGGTCTTCGTTTAGAAATAAAATCAAGATGAAATGAAGTTTGTTAACTGGCAAGAATAAATCCCGAAAAAATTATTCAATTAAATTCTAATTTAGGAACAAAATCGAATAAAAATTGTTAAACAACGGAAATAAATCCTGAAACAGATTATTCAATTTAATTCTAATTTAGAAACCAAATTAAAATAAAAAAATCTATTAAATGGTGGGAATAAATATCAAAATAGATTATTCAATTTAATTCTAATTTGGGAACAAAAAAACAAAATCGAATAAAATATGTTAAATGGCGGAAATAAACCTTGAAATAGATTATACAATTTAATTCTAATTTGGAAACCAAATTAATATCAAATAGAATATGTCAAACGGCTGGAATAAATCATGAAACGGATTTTATTTAATTTTAATTTCTCGTTTGGAAACAAAATCAAGAATGGAATAAAATCTGTTAAATAGCAGGAATAAATCCCAAAACATATTTTATTTAATTTTAATACTCGTTTTGGGGACAAAATAAAAAACGGAATAAAATCTGTTGAACCGTAGGAGTAAATCTCGAAACAAATTTTATTTAATTTTAATACTCATTTTGGAAACAAAATAAAAAAATTGAATAAAATCTGTTGAATGGCAGAAATAAATCTCAAAACATATTTTATTTAATTTTAATACTCGTTTTGGGGAACATAATAAAAAAATGGAACAAAATCCGTTTAACAGTGGGAATAAATCCCAAAACGGATTTTATTTAACTTTAATTCTTGTTTGGAAATAAAATAAGAAAAACGAATAAAATCCATTGAACAACGAGAATAATTCCTGAAACAGATTTTATTTACATTTAATTTCTTGTTTGGAAAGAATAAAAAATGGAATAAAATTCGTTGAATGGCAAGAATAAATCCCGAAATAGATTTTATTTAGATTTTCCAATAAAATAATTTTTTTCGCATTTGTGTCTCATTTGTGTTGGATTAGAGAATTGCAAATAATAATTTTGTCTTAAGATTATTGGACAAAACACGTTAGTGAACAAAAATATATAAATATAAATAAACAAATATATATATATATATAAAATAAAATAATTTGAATAATTTATATTTAAATTATAGGATATGAAAAATCAATAAATAACATAATAAAAACTAGAAATAAAAAGAAGAAACGAGTTTTACTAGATGTTAAGGCTTGTTTTACATAGTTTCCTTAAGATAAATTTGGTCGCTCCTACAATACTTAGAGAAACGTTGGTTGAATGTCACTCAGGATACAATACAATGATCGAAGTAGTAGAACCATTGCAGTGATTAATTAACAAACGATACATTTTTTCTACAACAGAACGTTTGAAAATATGAAGAGGAAAAGAGAAGAATTTTGGAGAGAAAATAATCTCGGTGTGAGAGAGAGTGAGATTGAGCAGATAATTCAGAAGAAGTCTTAGTCTTTTATAAGTATTCAAAGTGGAGGAATTGTTGGAAATATCTATGTATAAGGAGACAAAATATGCATTAAATGGGCAATTAAGTCAATTTAATTAAAATTAAATCAAATTGATTAGAATCAAATCAATTTTTTTTTTACTTTAATGTCACCATTTAAGCTTTCACAATTTAAAGCCACAATTAATGCCATAATAAATAGAAAATTTAATTTCCAATCTTTATTTTCCTTTGACTTTATTAAACAGTAGAATTAAAATTTTGAAGCACAATCAAAACCAATTCTGTTGATTGACAGAATTAAATCCCGAAATAGAATTATTTAATTAAATCTTATTTGGAGAAAAAATCAAAATAAAATTTGTTAAGTGCTGGGAATAAATACCGAAACAAATTATTTGATTAAGCCTTCATTTAGAAATAAAATCAAGATCGAATAAAATTTGTTAACCGATGGGAATAAATCTCGATACAAATTATTCAATTTAATTCTAATTTGGGAAAAATCAAATAAAATCTATTAAACGGCGGGAATAAATCCAAAACAGATTATTCAATTTAATTCTAATTTGGAAACCAAATTAAAATAGAATAAAATCGGTTAAACGGCGAGAATAAATCCCAAAACAGATTATTCAATTTTGTAACACTCCAAACTCGACCTAGACGTTATGGCCGAATTTGACAATGTCACATGATATGGTGTTTGAAAACTAAGTTGTTATAAAAAAAAATCATTTCCATTTATTCACCATTCTTTATCACTTATTAATTTCAAAACTGCTTACCCATTTAATCGATTAATTTAAGAAAAACATTGTTCATTGCAGAAGCTTTGAAAACAATTTAAGTAATTGCATGTTTAGAGAAATCCTTTGCTCTTTTGAAAACCGAATTTTCCTACAACTAGCAGTTATAAACCCATAAAACAAAATAATTGAAAACCAATTTAAACAAAAGTCCAAAAGTCCCTAAATTACATCAAAATAACCCAATAATAAAACTATAACCATAAATCATAAATTAAAAACCACGGAAGTCCAAAATCCATGGTTACTGTTAAGTCCTCCACTGCATCGATCCGTCTAGGTCTAGGGATTACCTGTGCACGTTAAACAGAGGAAGTGAGTTTACATAAACTCAGTGCGTAATCCCACAGAAAACAAACAATAGTAAAACACAGTGCACAGTGTGTAACACCCTGAACCCGGCCCAGACATTACGGCCAAGTCTGGCGTGTCACATCACCTAAAACTTACCATGTTACCTAGTTACTAATATTAGGGTGAGCTTTGCAAAACCGTTAATAAAGTTTTAAGGGAAATTCCTGGTTTATTGGTGAACGTCCTATTCACTACCAGTTATTAAGAGACTCCTTATTATAAAATTCAACTTGTTACTCGATTGAATCGCGTGACTGATTTTGAAAATGTTTGATTAATTTTTGAGAAAACGCGCGCTGCCCTAGCCTATACGTTTAAAACAAATTATAGCAAAGTATTAAAACTAAAAATCAAAATATTTAAAGCGGCCTTATTACAAACCCAAATTAAAAATAAAACGATTGAAGTAAATAATAAAATAAGTAATCTAATTAAACCAAAAACGCAGTCTTCGTGGCCACTCTGAATCCCTCCCAGCTCCAAGTCCACCAATCTAGGGCTCACCTGCATGGATGGAGAGAAAGGGGTGAGTTTGGAAACTCAGTGTGTAAAGAAGCCTATCCAGAGCCCAAATCAACTCAAGCCCACTAGGCCTAAACCCTATCCAGATACAGTAAACTGGGCCTTAGCCCTTTTTAGTAAACAGTACGGCCCGTAGGCTCATTACAGTAACAGATCAGTGATTATGCATGTATGCCCAAACCCAGCCTAAATCCAGCCGCTACACGCCATCCGTACCAACCATAAACACTCCATGTCGGGAAACTACTCGACCCACCCAACCGCTATACTCCACAGTCGCAGCATCGCTGCTCAGATAAGGTGGCCAAGCCACTAACAGTAATACGAGGCCAAGCCTCTTTTAGTAAATAGTATGGGCAAATCCCTTTTCAATATTCAATACGAGGCAAAGCCTCTTTCAGTAAACAGTACGAGGCAAAGCCTCTTTCAGTAATCGTGGCAATGCCACTTGCACTTCCTCCATCAATAATCCCAAATCCCATGCAACAGATAATCATGATATGGTATACAGTAAACAGAAACAGTAAATCATGCATTTCAGTCAAATTTAGCCCTAGGGGAATAACCGTCATTTTACACCTAGAGATAAAACTGTAATTCTCACCCTCAAGGGTATTTCAGTAATTATACCAGTTTTTAGGGTTTTATGCACCTTTTAATCAGTAGTAGTCTAACTTTTATCTCAGTAGCTTATTCAGCCCATTTTAGCAGATTACAGTCATTGGGCCCTAAAACCCCTAATGGGCACTACAGTGTCTATAAGCTACTTAAGCCCATTTAGTCCAAGTTTTACGATCGATTTACCAGTTTTAGCAGTTTTGGACCTACAGTCTATCTGTACACATTTATTGCCTATTTTACCCATATGGGCCCGTAAGCCCATGAGGCCCACACTCAGCCCATCGAGGCCTAAACTTACCGAAGTTTACGAAATCATGCACTCATCCATCTTACCACTTGCGATTACAGATCTAATGATTTTCAACTGACTTATGAGCGCTTGCATGCTCACAAGCCCACGAAATGCCAGAATTTCGGCATTTCGGCTTTTCGACTTTTGCCGATTTAGACTACAAGAGGGTGTTCGATACACATCTGTTTTACGAAGAACTCTAACGAGATCTCCCACGGTAACCTACAATCAACCACTACAGTTTTTAGATTACGAATCATCAATAACCAATCTTAAACTCCTTACCACATTCGGCCATTATAGGGTGTTCTTGGCCACTTACCTCTACCGATCTTAACTACTAGATCTAGATTTAGTTTGCTTCCATGTTTCCAACCTTTCCTGCACTTTGCTAATCACTCCTTCTTGTGAACAAAGAACACATAAAGCCATAACATGAGATTAGCACTACCTCTTACCAAGTTCGACAACCTCCCTAATATGTTTAGGGATTTCGGCTTTTCTTAAATCATAAACTAATGGTAACTTACCCAGATCCTCTTGCTAAAGAACTGACTCCAATCACCCTTCTAATCTAGATTCAACGTAGATCTAATTGAACTTTAAGGAGAGGAGAGAAGAAGATTCGGCCAAAAAGAGAATGGCATCAATAGTGTTGATTTCGGCTTTTGCTTAAATCTCAAGATAATGAATGAATAAAGTGTTTCGATTACTTACCAAGAGATCTACTTGTTGAAAAATGTTTCCACACTTTTCCAATCATAGATCCGCTGTGAATCTAACTTAAACGTGAATAGAGAATAGATCTAGAAATTAATTCCCGAATTACTCTAAATGTGGAGATTTCGGCTTTTACTGTGAGAAGAAGAAGATGATTTGAACTATGGGTTGGAGAAGAAGTGTCAACAGAGTTATGGTGTTGGGTTTCTACTTTTAGGGGAAATCAGTATTAAAAATTTAGAAGCTAATCAAAAGGGGAAAGAATTTCAAGAATAGAAGTAGAAAATTTAGGCTTGGCGAAAAAAGGTGAACCAAAAAGAATGAAGGTTGATAAAAAAATATAAAAATATAATAAGAGAATTTGAGCGGAAAAGAAAAAGAACAATTCATCGAAGTTAAAATTTGAGAGCTATTTCGGCATTTAATTGCATATAGCTGACTTGGTACCCACGACATAATAACTAGCCTTGCATTTTAGCCATCCACCGAATTTGAATTCAATTCAAATTTTTCCTACCAGCTGCAGCCATCCATTCAAATTAAATCCATCCTTATCTCCAACCAAAATCCTCCCAGCAGCATCCCTCTTCAATTCAGATATTAGACGTCCCTTTAGCAAAAATAAAACTCCAATTTGCGCCTGCAGTAACTCGAACCCAGACCTCACTGCTATCGCTGCCCTCACAACACGACGCTTGCCACTGCGACGCAGCTTCTTCTTTGCTATAATACAGTCATGATTAATTATCAGGCTTATCTGCTGCAGTCACGGGTTGCTTAAAAAATAAAACTAAAATTTCGCATACCCCATGGCTCGAACTCATGCCTGCTCGGACCCCCTTAGCGCTTTGCTGCCACTGCGCCACATGCGCTCTTGTGGCATAATCTGGTCGCAACTTCTCTTAACCCCTATTTAACTGCAACCTGATTACTAAAAAAAACAAACATTGCGGGCGCTGTGCCTTGAACCCAGGCACCTCCCACGTCCTCCTAGTGTTTTTAGCCACTGGGCCAGGTGCTTGCTTGTGCTTAAACCTAGCCCAACTTTTTTATTAGGCCTACTGCCTGAATCCCCTAAGGTAGCATAAAAATAAAAATTTTGCTTAAGCCCTGGGCCGAGCCTAGGACTTTTCCCACACTATAAGTCCCTCTTAATTTATTTAATTATTAAACTAAACACCAATATTAATAATAATAATTTTTTTATAACAATAATATTTAAAACTTCTAAATTATTTAGGTCGTCTTCTATCCGAACCCAGACTCGAGGCCCAATACTTCTAGGCCCAAATTCAGGGTGTTACACTAAGCCCCTTTCAGTATTAGTAGCGGTTTGGGCCTTAGCCCAATTCAGTACATTATCAATAATGCATTAAAGGCTTGGCCCATCACAATATTAGTATCAGTCACGTATAAGGCCTTAGCCTTCACAGTGTCAGTATCAGATATACAGTATAAAATAACAGTGTCCTACCCAACCAGCCTCTACACACCATCTCCGTCCATTCCTACACTCCATGTGGGGTTTAAAACACCCACTCATCTCTATACTTCAGATAGTACTGAATGCGGCACATAATTAGTAAATTGCAACTGAGCTGCCAGATATTAGGCTTAAGAGCCTTTCAGTACACTTACTCCAAATATAACCCACCCAACCCAATGCAATGCAACATACAGTACATGACATGCTATCTCATGGCATCAGTACATATAATTAGTTCAGTATACATGCATTCTATCATCATACTCAATATATATATCAATCAATCAGTCAGTTCATACAATTAGGGGTTTAAGTGATGCTTACCGACTCTACAGTAGGTTCACAGTCGACTTGGGTGACCAGTGCAACCTTAGAAATTATTTCAGTAAAATGGGCTCACACTCCTATGTGGCCTGTCCGTGTGGGCCCACATGGCCGTGTAGCCCACACAACCCAAATTGAGCTTGGTCGTGTGGATCACATGGCCTGGCCAAAAATCCCACACGCCCTTCTGGACTACCCGTGTGGACATAAACACCCGTGTGGCCCATACAGCCCAAAATAGTTTAGCTTGTGTCTCACACACAGCCTGTATGGCCACCACACAGCAGTGTCCTTCGCGCACGGCATCGTCTCATTGATCACAAGGCCACACAGGCCACCACACGCCCGTATAGCTTGGATAGTGGGGTTTTTTGCTTTCGCCAAAACCCCATTTTCTACGTTTTGGGGTGTACGCCTGTATCATTTTTGACACAAAAGTAGCTCCAAGTAATCCCGAACCTATAATTGATCAATATTTCACTCAATTAATCACTTAGACATTGAACTAAAATCGAATTCAAATCGAGATACCCGTCCTTAAAGTGATGAAAACTTACCCCAATACTTTGAATTGATTTGTTTGCGAAGCAGCACGATAAGAGCCTCAAACCTCGAGATATGATGTTGCCAAAAACCCCAAAATTAGACTACTGAAAATTTTACAACACTTTAAAACTATGCCCAACAACTTACCACTTACCACACGCGTGATTTACATTTGCAAAAGGGGAAATACAAAAGAAAATTTAGCAAGGGAGAAGAAAAAGATGAGCAATCGGTAGACTTGCGGGGAAGATGGGAATTTGCGTTAGAAATTTTGAGAAAACAGGATGAAGAGTCTGTAACGCCCCAATTTTTAAAGTTTTTGAATTTCTGCTTTAATTTATTTTTACATGTCTTGGTATGCTAAAGTAGTGAATTGAGTGTGGTTAGTGGACCTTTAGAAGGCCTAGGTTTAAGTCTAAACCTAGCAGAATTTTAATTTTAGCTCTATATGAGAAGGGACTTGGGCAAAGTGGGCTTTTAAATAAATGTTGGGGTTTTATAGCACAAGTAAGCCTGTGGTAAAGTGGCAAGGTAGCGCCACTTAGAGCACAGAGAGGTGGCGTGTGGAGGCTTGTGAGGGAGCTAAGGTTTGAATCCATTGGTGAGTAAGGTACTTATTTTATTTTATTGCATGTGCATGGTAAGAGGTGGAATACAAGTTGAACTCTGAGGGAAGGTGTTTGAGTTGCTCATGAGATTGGATTAAGGAGTGATAAGGGGAGATTATCAAGGAGAGAATTTAGGAGTTTGAGTGTAAGGCTAGTGTTGGCTGAATGAGGGACTGTAGGAGGTGCAAATTCGGCTAGGAGGTAAGGGTTAGCATTTTCGGCATTGTGGGAGAGGAGTGTGCCGAAATCCTTTAGGCTTACTTTCAGGATTTGTTTTTGGTCATCCTTTAGTGCCAAACAGGTAAGGTTAAAGTGTGCTTTTGATTTCTTTTCTTTCTTTTCTCTCCTCTATTCTTTCTTTAAAAGTCGAAAGTTCCTAAACCCCAAAGCTTCTTTTAATCGACTACACTAGGACCAAACCTATCTTGTTCTTCTTTTCTTTCTTCTTTTCTTCATTTGTTGAAATCGACTCACCTAGAACCTTTCTTGGCTGATTGTTTCAAAAAGCCAAAATTTAAAACATTTAGTCTTCTCCTAGCCGACTTCTTCTTTGGTCGAACCCTTTTCATCTCTACTATGAAAAGCCTAAACTTTCAAGCCTCCCATCTCTCTGTCGACCATCTCCTCTCTTTTCATAACTTTTTCTTCTCCTTCCACCTTTTCTTTCAAAACTGAAACCTCCACTCTCTAGTGTGCTCTTCTCAAAAGCCGAATTCCATCTCCTATTCTCTATTGTTTTCCAACCCTTCCATTTATTCATTCTCTCCCTAGTGCTTTGGTTAGAATCAAGTGTAGATCTGGGGTTAGGTTAGTGATTGGTGGCTCTCTCTTCTGTCAAGGCAAGCAAGAAAACTTTTGGGTAAGTGGTCTCCTTTTTTATTCTTTTTTTTCTAGTGATTGATAAAGAGCCGAAATCCCTAACCTTTTACACTTGTTGGCCTTCATCTTTGGAAACCGATTCAAAGTTTTCTCTTGTTGTCTACTTTTGATTCTGTAGCCGATCTTACGGGTTGATCTCGTGAAGTGTGTTGGTGGATAAGTGATCACAAGGCGATCTAGATCTATTGGTTGGATTTCGGCAAAGGTAAGTGGATGATGGTTTTGTGTAAGGTTGGCCGAATACCATTAGGGGTTAGTAGAGGTGGCTTGTAAGGCATAAGATTAACATTTTGTTTGGGCTATTGTAGGTTAATCATTTGCGGGATCTCGATGTAGTTTGCAAACAGGTGTGTAACGACACCCTCTAGTAGCTTAGATCGACAAAAGCCAAAAAGTCGAAATGCCGAAATGCCGACATTTCGTGGACTTGAAAGCGTGCGAACACTCACGGGTCAACCTGAAATTGTGAATCTAGAATAATGGACGGTAAGGGTTACAGTGCGCGTTTTCGGGCACTTAGGCTGTTTTGGGCCACAATGGACCGAAATTGGGCCTACTGGGCTTACAGGCCCGTTTGGGTAAAAGTATGCGGTAAGTGATTTCTGGTAAAATGGATATTAATTCTGTGATAATATATGTAAAATTAGACTAAGTGGGCCATAGTAGCATGTGGGCTCCCTCAGGCCCATTAGGGGTTTTTTGGCCCGATGGCACTATATGAATGAATGGGCTATTTGAGTTGCTCGAAGCAACGTTAGACCTGCTAGAAGGTTGTATTAAGCGTGAAACTTAGAGACATAGTTAAATTACCAAAATACCCCTGAAGGGTGAAAATTACCATTTTACCCCTAGATGCTAAATGACTGTTTTACCCCTAGAAATAGCTGACTGATTTGCATGTTACTATATTTGATATTCTGTATGCCATGTCATGTAGTACTCTAATTTGCATGGGGTTGGGTTATGGATACGGAAGAAGTGCTAAAAGTGGCATTGCCACGTAACCTGCTTAGAGGCTTTGCCTCGTATTTTTGGTCTGGTGGCTCTGCCACGATTTCTGTAATAGCAGCTCTGCTGCAACTATGATGTGTAGGGCTGGGTGGGTTGAGTTAAACCCTACATGGTGTGTAGGGCTAGTACGGGTGGTGTGTAGATCTGCTACGGGTGGTGTGTAGGGCTGGACTGGGCTTGGGCCTTGCATACATGCATATATATATACACTCTGATCTGTTTCTGTAATGGGCCCAAGGCCCACTATGTTTCTGAAAAGGTCCAATGCCCAGTTTAACCTGTATCTAAATAGGGCTTTAGCCTAGACTGAGCTTTGACTGATCTTTGACACTGGTTGGGTTAGTTTACACACTGAGTTTTCACAAACTCACCCTCTCATTTCCATCCATGCAGGTAATCCCCAACCATGGAGGACTTGGAGCTGCGAGGGATTCGAGGTGGCCACGTGATTCATACTTCCGATTTATAGTTTTTTTTTCTTAAATTTACTTTATTTATATTTTATTTTTAAATTTCAAATTTAAGTTGTAATAAGGCCGCTCAGGTATTTTGTTTTAGGTTTTCTTTATTATTCGTTTTTTTCCAACAGTAGACTAGTCAATGCGTGGTTTTTTTTCAAACTTAATCAAATGTTTTCAAAACACGCAATACGTACCGATTGGATAATTGAACATCAATAACATAATAACGAGATCTATTAAAAAGTGAAATTTTACTTGGTAATAGCTACGGTTTTTAAAACTGAATATGATTCCTATGTACAAGCTATTAAACACGGTTTTACTACAAACAACATAACGTTTTATTAAAAGAAGATCAAAGCTTAGTCAATTGTCCATGTGACACACTAGATCTAGCCATAATGTCTGCGCCGGGTTTGGGGTGTTACAGAGTCGAAATTTTGAAAAAGATAATCAAGAAGTAAAAATAAAATTCAACTGAGACTCCCTAAATCCCTAATTTTACTCCCCCACTAGTCCACTTTGACCCAACTACTCAAAAACCCAGTTGACACAACTCTAGCCAAATTTAAGAGCAAAAATACAATTGCTTATCGTCATTGAGAATCAAACACAGGATCTTCAACACACCCACACTCCTCTTAACCACCATACCAACAAGCCCATTCTGTTAAGTATTTACCATCAATTAAACTTAAGCCCTTTAAGCAAGGTTAAAGCTTTATTAAGAAAAATTCCAAAATTGAACCCAAGTAAGGCTTGAACTTGGGATCTCCCACACACACCCAAAACACTTAACCACTAAAGCAGACAAATAGTTATGTCAAACATTCACAAAATCAAAAATTAAAATTTTGGGGCGTTACAAATTTAATTCTAATTTGGTAACAAAAAACAAAATCGAGTAAAATCTATTAAACAGCGGGAATAAATCTTGAAATAGATTATACAATTTAATTCTAATTTGGAAACCAAATTAAAATCAAATAAAATATGTCAAACAACGAGATTAAATTTTGAAATTTATTTTATTTAATTTTAATTTCTCATTTGGCAACAAAATCAGGAATGGAATAAAATCTATTGAATAGAGGGAATAATTCCCAAAATAAATTTTATTTAATTTTAATACTCGTTTTGGGAACAAAATAAAAAATTGAATAAAATCTATTGAACGGTGATAATAAATTCTGAAACAAATTTTATTTAATTTTGATACTTGTTTTGGAAATAAAATAAAAAAATGGAATAAAATCTGTTGATGGCGAGAATAAATCTTGAAATAGATTTTATTTATTTTTAATACTTGTTTTGGTAACAAAATAAAAAAATAGAATAAAATTTGTTGAATGGCGGGAATAAATCCCGTAACAGATTTAATTTTAATACTTGTTTTGGGAACATAAATAATAAAATAAAATAAAATCTATTGAATGGCGAGAATAAATCCCGAAACGGATTTTATTTAACTTTAATTCTCGTTTTGAAATAAAATAAAGTAAAAAATGGAAAAAAATCCGTTGAATGGCAGGAATAAATCTCGAAATGGATTTTATATAAATTTAATTTCCTATTTGAAAATAAAATAAAAATGGAAAATAATTCATTGAGCGGCGGGAATAAGTCCCGAAATAGATTTTATTTAACTTTAATTTCCCATTTGGAAAAAAAATTAAAAATGGAATAAAATCCGTTGAATGGCGGGAATAAATCCTGAAATGGATTTTATTTATATTTTCAAATAAAATAATTTTTCGCCTTGGTGTCTCTTTTGTCTCGAGTTAGAGAATTGCAAATAATAATTATGTCTTAAGATTGTTGGACAAAACACATTAGCGGATATAAATAAACAAATATTTATATATAAAATAAAATGAATAGTTTATATTTCATTTATTGGATTAAAAAAACCAATAAATAACATAATAAAATCAGAAATCAAAAGAAGAAGTGAGTTTTACTAGATGTTGAGGTATATTTTACACAGTTTCTTTAAAACAAATTCGGCCGCTCCTACAGTACTTGTAGAAACATTGGTCGAATGTCTCCTAGGATACAACAACGCGATGATCAAAGCAATAGCACCATTGCAGTGACCAACGAACAAATGATGCCTTTTTCTATCACAGAACATTTGAAAATATGGAGAGGAAAAGAGAAGAATTTTGGAGAGAAAATAATCTCGGTGTGAGAGAGAGTGAGATTGAGCAGATAATTCAGAAGAAGTCTTAGTCTTTTATTAGTATTCAAAGTGGAGGAATTTTTGGAAATATCTATGTATAAGGAGACAAAATATGCATTAAATGGGCAATTAAGTCAATTTAATTAAAAGTAAATCAAATTGATTAGAATCAAATCAAATTTCTTTTACTTTAATGTCACCATTTAAGCTTTCACAATTTAAAGCCACAATTAAGGCCATAATAAATAGAAAATTTAATTTCCAATCTTTATTTCCCTTTGACTTTATTAAACAATAGAATTAAAATTTTGAAGCAAAATCAAAATCAATTCTATTGATTAACAGAATTAAATCCCGAAATAGAATTATTTAATTAAATCTTATTTGGAGAAAAAATCAAAACAAAATTTGTTAAGTGCCAGGAATAAATTTTGAAACAAAATTATGTGACTAAGTTTTCGTTTAGAAACAAAATCAAGATCAAATAAAATCTGTTAACCGACGGGAATAAATCCTGAAACAAATTATTTGATTAAGTCTTCGTTTAGAAATAAAATCAAGATCAAATAAAATTTGTTAACCGGTGGGAATAAATCTCGAAACAAATTATTCAATTTAATTCTAATTTGGGAAAAATAAAAAAAAAATCTGTTAAATGGCGGGAATAAATCCCAAAACAGATTATTCAATTTAATTCTAATTTGGAAACCCAATTAAAATTGAATAAAATCTGTTAAACGACGAGAATAAATCCCAAAATAGATTATTCAATTTTGTAACACCCCAAACCCGACCTAGACGTTATGGTCGAATTTGACGATGTCACATGATATGGTGTTTGAAAACTAAGTTGTTATAAGAAAATCATTTCCATTTATTCACCATTCTTTATCACTTATTAAGTCCAAAACCGCTTAACCATTTAATTGATTAATTTAAGAAAAACATTGTTCATTGCAGAAGCTTTGAAAACAATTTAAGTAATCGCGTGTTTAGAGAAATCCTTTGTTCTTTTTAAAACCAAATTTTCCTACAACTAGCAGTTATAAACCCATAAAACAAAATAATTGAAAACCAATTTAAACAAAAGTCTAAAAGTCCCCAAATTACATCAAAATAACCCAAAAATAAAACTATAACCATAAATCATAAATTAAAAACCATGGAAATCCAAAAAATGTATTTACCGTCGAGTCCTTCACCGCATCGATCTGTCTAGGTCTAGGGATTACCTGTGCACATTAAACAGAGGGAGTGAGTTTATATAAACTCAGTGTGTAATCCCATAGAAAACAAACAACAGTAAAACACTATAACACCCCTATCCCGTGACTGTCGCTGGAATAGGAAGGGGCATTACCGGATATTCAGAACAAATCAGAACAGAATATTCAGAGATCGTAACAAGATTCAAGCATAGAGTCCCTTTTTAGTAGCCTACTATACCTCAAACGTATATTGAGATAGGATCGGGACTAAACCGAATACATTCACAAACTTCAGAACACATGTAAAATTGTCCAAATTTAGGAGGTCACACGGGCGTGTGCCTCACACGAGATTTAGGCACGCCCATGCATCCAAGCTGTGCCAAAACAGAGTAAGCATACTGACTTTTTGCCATGGCCATAAGACATGCCCGTGGGTCTTGGCCCTGTGAGTTTTTGTGTCAATACTGGAAAATTAGCACAGCCATAAGGCAAGCCCGTGTGCCATAGCAGCGTGGCACTGAGCAGACTTGGTTTAAGTCATACTTTCCACCCATTAAAGGTCACTTCTACAAACATGGCAAAAGCACCAATTAGCCTGAACAATACCAACAAATTCAGGCCTAAAACATTCATCTATATGATCGAAACATTCATATACAATCTCAGGCCAATGAACAAACATTTCATAGATAGTATCCATAACTAAAACTTATCATTTAAACATCAATTACACTTACCTTTCACCACCTAGATTTCATATCAAGATATCCATTTCATTGAGTACATTCATTCATTAATTTCATGCCAACATTTGTACCATTCACAATACCAAAACAAAGCATATAACCATATCTTAACCACATCACATGACATATATGTACGAAGACTCAAAAACATATCTTAGACATTCTAGCCTATACATGCCATACTTAAACTTTGAACATTCAAAAGGTACCAAAATCAAGCTCGATAGTGTGGTGATGATCCTTGACTATCCCCGAGCCCATAGTAGCTATGATATCTGTAAAACAGTTGAAAGAATAAATAGAGTAAGCTACAATGAGCTTAGTAAGCCGATACAAGGATATGCATTTCATAATTACCAATTAATAACCATTTCATACATTCATATATATATAATTATGAGTCAGACGTACTCATTTCTCATTCATATCGATAGTTCACAACATCGTATTTTCTATTCTCAGAAATTCAATACAGAACAGACATACCTAAATCAGACATCAATAATATGTATTCATTCCTATTTCGGAATTTTGCTTTAATTTATTCGGAGATATTACAGAACATGGAAGCCTCGTACAATGCCGACGTCTCTGACATGGTCTTACATGTCTTTCAATACCGATGCCTCTATCCCGGACAGGGTCTTACACAAAACTCATGCGATGCCAATGTCCCATACACGGTCTTACACGAAAACAGGTATCGATGCCAACGTCCTAGACGTGGTCTTACACGAAATTCTCAAATCAATGCTTACGTCCCGAACGAGGTCTTACATGATATCGTTTGACCATTCAATAACTGGAATTATATATATCAGGCTCTCATGGCCATCCAATACAGTTTATAATTCAAGCATTTATACATACATCAATATAACACATACTTGTATATTGACTTACCTCGTACGTATTTGACGAATCCGAACTGACTATTTAATGATTTTGGACTTCTCTTGATTTAAGTCTGATTTCTTTGGTTCTTGATCTAAATAAATCCAAATTCAGCCATTCAATTATTCATTTCAATCTAAATATACTATCTAGGGCAATTTACAAATTAGCCCCCATATTTCACATTTGGACAATTTAGTCCCTAATTCACAAAATCATCAAATTAACAAAATCTTTTTAGACATGTATCTAGCCAAATCTCTATAATGTTCATATAAGCCCATTAATCACATTTATTTTACAAATTAGTCCTCCAAAATTTTCATTTTCACAATTTAACCCACATAGCTCAAATTCATCAAAATTTCATGGCAAAACATGTTTATTAAATGCCTATCTATTATAATTTAACCAACTTTATCACAAAGCTTCAAAAATCATCAATGGAACTATTCATAAACTTCATCAAAAATAGAAATTGAGACATGGGCTTTGCAGAACACGAAACAACGATTACAAAAACATAGAAATTATCAAAAACCGAAATAAAACATACATTAATTTGAGCTAGATTGTGGCTGAATATTCAAAGCTTCCCAAACCTTACTCTTTTCTCTTATATTCGGCAACCATCCATAAAAATAAAGGCCATTTTCTATTTAATTTTAATATAACATACATTAATGGCCCATTTACTAAAATATCCATGTATAATAAACATATGTTTTCACCTAACCATGTCCATACTTGTCCATCATTAACAAAAATGGACTATTTCACATGCAAGGACTTTCCTTTTTAAAAGCCATGCCAATTTAGCACTTTTACTAATAACATGCAAATTTTGAATTTTACACGATTTGATCCTTTTTCATAATTAAGCACAGAAACAGACAAATTAAATCACAGAATTTCCATAAAAGTTAATTCAGATAACATAGACACAAAAAATAATATTAAAATATTTTTTAGACTCAGATATGTGGTCCCAAAACCACTATTCCGACTAGGGTCTGAACCGGGCTGTTACAAACACAGTGCACAGTCAAAGCAGTCATGGGCCTAAGCCCCTTTCAATATCAGTAGCGGTTTGGGCCTTAGCCCAATTTAGTACAGTATCAATAATGCATTAGAGGCTTAGCTCGTCACAATATCAGTATAGGTCACGTATAAGGCCTTAGCCTTCACAGTGTCAGTATCAGATATATAGTATAAAATAACAGTGTCCTACCCAACTAGCCTCTACACACCATCTCCGTCCATCCCTACACTCCATGTGGGATTTAAAACACCCCCATCTCTACACTTCAGATAGTACCGAATGCGGCACATAATTAGTAAATTGCAACTGAGCTGCCGGATATTAGGCTTAAGAGCCTTTCAGTACACTTACTCCAAATATAATCAACCCAACCCAATGCAATGCAACATACAGTACATGACATGCTATCCCATGGCATCAGTACATATAATCAGTTCAGTATACATGCATTCTATGATCATACTCAATATATATATATATATATATATATCAATCAATCAGTCAGTTCATACAATTAGGGGTTTAAGTGATGCTTACCGACTCTACAGTAGGTTCATAGTCGACTTGGGTGACCATTGCAACCATAGAAATTATTTTAGTAAAATGGGCTCATATGCCCACGTGGCCTATCCGTGTGGGCCCACATGCCCGTGTGGCCCACACGACCTAAATTGGGCCACACGGCCTGGCCAAAAATCCCACACGCCCGTGTGGCCCACACGGCCCAAAATAATCTAGCCTATATCTCACACATGGCCTACCTGGACACCACACAGCCGTGTCCTTCGCGTACGACATCGCCTCATCGATCACACGACCACACGGGCGACTACATGCCCGTATGGCTTCGACAATGGGGTTTTTAGCTTTCGTTGAAACCCTGTTTTCTATGTTTTCGGGTACACACTTGTATCGTTTTTGACGCAAAAACAACTCCAAGCAATCCCAAACCTATAATTGATCAATATTTCACTCAATTAATCACTTAGACATTGAACTAAAACCGAATTCGAATAGAGATACCCCTCCTTAAAGCGATGAAAACTTACCCTAATACTTTGGATTGATTCGTTTGCGAAGCAGCATGATAAGAGCCTCAATCCTCGCGATATGATGTTGGAAAAAACCCCAAAATTAGACTACCAAAAATTTTACAACACTTTAAAACAATGCCCAACAACTTACCACTTACCACACGCGCGATTTACATTTGCAAAAGGGGAAAATCGAAAGGAAATTCAGCAAAGGAGAAGAAAAAGATGAGCAATTGGCAGACTTGAAGAGAAGATGGGAATTTGCGTTAGAAATTTTGAGAAAACAAGATGAAGAGTCGAAATTTTGAAAAAGATAATCAAAAGTAAAAATAAAATCCAACTGAGATTCCCTAAATCCCTAATTTTACTCCCCCACTAGTCCACTTTAACCCAACTACTCAAAAACCCAATTAACACAACTCCAGCCAAATTTAAGAGCAAAAATGCAATTACTTGTCATCATTGAGAATCAAATGCAGGACCTTCAACACACCTACACTCCACTTAACCACCATACCAACAAGCCCATTCTGTTAAGTATTTACCATCAATTAAACTTAAGCCCTTTAAGCAAGGTTAAAGCTTTATTCAGAAAAATACAAAAATTTAACCCAAGTAAGGCTTGAACTTGGGATCTCCCATACACACCCGAACACTTAACCACTAAAGCAGAAAAATAGTTATGTCAAACATTCACAAAATCAAAAATTAAAATTTTGGGGCGTTACAAAGTTAATTCTAATTTGGTAACAAAAAAATTGAATAAAATCTATTAAACAGTGAGAATAAATCTTGAAATAGATTATACAATTTAATTCTAATTTGGAAACCAAATTAAAATCGAATAAAATATGTCAAACGGCGAGATTAAATTCTGAAATTTATTTTATTTAATTTTAATTTCTCATTTGGCAACAAAATCAGGAATGGAATAAAATCTATTGAATAGCGGGAATAATTCCCAAAATAAATTTTATTTAATTTTAATACTCGTTTTGGGAACAAAATAAAAAATGGAAAAAAATCTATTGAACGGTGGGAATAAATTCTGAAACAAATTTTATTTAATTTTAATACTTGTTTTGGAAATAAAATAAAAAAAGGAATAAAATCTGTTGAATGGCGGGAAGAAATCCTGAAATAGATTTTATTTATTTTTAATACTCGTTTTGGAAACAAAATAAAAAAATGGAATAAAAATTTGTTGAACGGCGGGAATAAGTCATGTTACAGATTTAATTTGAATACTTGTTTTGGGAATAAAATAAAAAATAAAATAAAATCTGTTGAATGGTGAGAATAAATCCTGAATGGATTTTATTTAACTTTAATTCTCATTTTGAAATAAAATAAAGTAAAAAATGGAATAAAATCCATTGAATGGCAGGAATAAATCTCGAAACGGATTTTATATAAATTTATTTTCCTATTTGGAAATAAAATAAAAATGGAATATAATTCATTGAACGGCGGGAATAAATCCCGAAACAGATTTTATTTAACTTTAATTTTCCATTTGGAAAAAAATTAAAAATGAAATAAAATCTGTTGAATGGTGATAAACCGTAAATTATACATATTTCTATCCCACATTTTAGCACATTTATGGATGAATTATCATTGAATTTGTGGAATTTGATCCTCCTAATTCTTTAATTTCATATTTTATACTTAGGAGAGCATAGAAGAGTGAAAAGAATAAGAAACGGGCCGAAAACAGAGAAAATGGGCCAAAGCAAGGAAACAACACGGCCTGGAGTTCACCGTACGGGCGTGTCACATGGTCGTGCCACATTAACAGGCTTGAGCACGGCCCAGGCATGGCCCACGGGCGTGTCCCTGTCGTGATGAAGTTCGATTTCACATGGAAAAGGCTATTTAGGGTCTAAGAAAGAGATTCCAAACTCTATATAAAGACCCTAAGAGGCAACTATAAGGGTGTACAGTCTTCCCGCTAAGACGAAGAGCTAAAGGTAGGGAATTACTCGAAGGAAAGCAGATTGATCCATCTCAAAAGCTAGGATCTACATCAAGACAGAGGATCTCCCTTCAATCCTTTCAGGAGTTTTGGGTTTTCTTATGTTTTGTTATTTTCTTTATCTTGAGATGTTTCTTTTTATAAACATGAACTGAACCCCCAAATACCTGAGGGTGATGAAACATAAGATGAATCTTGTTATTGTTATCTGAACTATATGATAAATATTCAATTTGTTCTTAATTGTGTTTTTAATTCTTGAATTGATATTTTCGAGATATTAATTTAAGTTGAATGTACTTAGGAAGAAGAGCAAAAGTCCCTGTTTAAGAGTAGATCCAACACAATTAAGCGAAGTTGATCGCAATCCTAGACATAGGACGACAAAAATCTGCCGGATTAGAGTCAAATCTAATATGGGGATCCATAAATAGAGTTAATGCAAGACTAGGGGTTTTAATTAGAAAGAGATTTCAATTAATCAACCTAGGATTAATTGTTCTTATTCTCGACGGATATATTAACATAATTTAGGGATCTCTACGGATCAAGTCGAATGAAGAAATCGTCTAGTTTAGAGTTAGATAACAAGTGAAGTCTAGGTGGATTCTTCCTTAGGTATTGTCTTTATCATTCAGTTTTCCCAAAGTAATTTCCCGATTTACTCTTTGTCGCATCCTTAGTTTAGTTTAGAGTTAATTAGTTTACACAAACCCCCTCTTTATTTTTAGGCTAGATAATAGGAAGAAAGTCATTACTAGTACTTTTAGTTCCTTGGATTCGATATTCCGGTCTTCCCACTAACTATACTACTATTTGATAGGTGCGCTTGCCTTTTATCGTGATAATAGTTAGTTTCTAGGTACGATCAATTTTATTACTTCATCACAATCACGAGATCAAATGGCGGGAATAAATCCTGAAATAGATTTTATTTATATTTTCAAATAAAATAATTTTTTCTCCTTAGTGTCTCGCTCGTCTCGAGTTAGAGAATTGCAAATAATAATTATGTCTTAAGATTGTTGGACAAAACACATTAGCGGATATAAATAAACAAATATTTATATATATAATAAAATGAATAGTTTATATTTCAATTATTGGATTAAAAAAACCAATAAATAACATAATAAAATCAGAAATCAAAAGAAGAAGTGAGTTTTACTAGATGTTGAGGCATATTTTACACAGTTTCTTTAAAACAAATTCGGCCGCTCCTACAGTACTTGTAGAAACATTGGTCGAATGTCTCCTAGGATACAACAACGCGATGATCAAAGCAATAGCACAATTGCAGTGACCAACGAACAAATGATGCCTTTTTCTATCACAGAACATTTGAAAATATGGAGAGGAAAAGAGAAGAATTTTGGAGAGAAAATAATCTCAGTGTGAGAGAGAGTGATATTGAGCAAATAATCCAAAAGAAGTCTTAGTCTTTTATAGGCATTCAAAGTGGAGGAATTGTTGGAAATATCCATGTATAAAGAGACAAAATATGCATAAAAGGGCAATTAAATCAATTTGATTAAAATCAAATCAAATTGATTAGACTCAAATAAAATTAGGATATATTTCCTTTTATATCAAATTTTGTATATAGTTACTGAGGAAAAATAAATTTCGTGTTAGGCCTAAATATACGCAGGCCCATTTTGGGCCCGACCCGTCCAGACATGTCGCTTTGCCTACGTCGTGCGAGTGTGCCCCAACCCCGATAGGTTTGAACTTGCACCCCCTACGCGCTAGGTAAGATTTTAAGCTTAGTCATCCAATTATCTTTTAAATGGGTTCTCATATATATACACATCTCACACTTGGTATTTAAACTGATGTGCGATCTAAGCTTTTCTTTTTCTCAACAAATATTTTCAAGTAGCTTATTTTGATCATCAGTTTCTCATTCATCACTCAACCATTTTGAGCATATCATATACCGTTGTAAAGGTCTCATGGAGTAGAACATGAAACCATAATTTTGTGATTCAACACTCCACCTTTACCTATTGAGAATATGGCTCAAAGTTCCCATAAATTACAATTTTTCCAACATACTTCATTGTTATTTATGGACAAGTTCCTAATTTTATCTACAAGTGTATCCATTAGTTTACACTACCAAACAAATTTCATAATTTTCATGACAGTAACACCCTGTTTTATTAGCTCTAACAACAATCACCAAACTGACTTGGTCTTCTTTCGCATAATGCTTATTTTATTAGCTCCCAATAGCTAAGAGATGATTAGATCTAATCAAATCAACAATAACACACTATCTATTGCCTTATCATTTTTATATTTAGAAGCACAAAATCATCAACTCAGAAGAAGCTATAGAACACCCTTAACTGGAAGACAATAGCTAAATAAGAAGTAGAAAATTTGGAGATTGATGTATGAACATGCATGTAAACAATGCAAGCAACAAAAAAAAAGAAGAAAATTCTTGAAATTAACATCACTAGATCTCTAAGCATTTGTTGGTGTTATGAAGAAAGAACAAGCAAGATTCAGCAAAGGCTTAAGCAGCAAGGCACGATGCTTGCTGAAGGAATAAACAGAATTCAAAGCAAAAGAAAATAAGCAAAGAAAGTGGAGAGTATTTTTGAATGAAAGAGATGATGATTTTCATTAATTCTAAACATTGGCAAGCTACCATTACATATATTAGACATATGATGATGGTTACAAGTCAAGAAATCACCTAAACTATTACCTAACACCACTAAAAATACATTGAAACTTGATAATTTACTTGAACACATTGAACAGCTGAGTTATCAGCTCAAATGTCAACAAAATTCAACTAATACTTTAACAACTTAGTTCAAATACAACCAGGTTACAGAATGCAACTTAAAGTAACTAAACCAAGTTAAAATTCGATAGCATCAGTAAGCTTGTACTTTTGCCAACTTGACTCGAGCTACATGGCCTCCTTCTTGACTACATTAGCTACATACGAAGCCAGTGCTTTTGCGAGCCAGTGCTTTTGTTGAAAGCCTATTCTAAATGTACACAGCAGTGTTAACTGCTTCAGCCCACATGGTTTTAGGCATATTCTTTTCAAATAAAAGACACATGGCCATATCCATCAAACTCATGTTTTTTCTTTCACTTACCACATTCTGCTGAGGTGTATAGACATTGGTTAACTGATACTTAATGCCTGCATCATCATAGTAAGCTTGAAATTGAGCTGAGGTATACTCAGCTCCATTGTCTGACTTGATGGTTTTAAGCTTACAACCTGCTTCAGTCTCAACAGTTGTTTTAAACTTGAAAAAAAGTTTGTGCTACCTTAGACTTGCATTTCAAGAAGTAGATCCAATAGTGTCTTAAGTAATCATCAATGAAGAGAATGAAATACCTGCTACCATTGAGTGATTCGATCTTCATGGGGCCACACACATCAATGTGTATAAGTTGAAACTTATTTGATGCTCTCTAAGTTGATTTTGCAGGAAATGGCTGTCTAACCTACTTCCCTAGTTGACACACTTCACACACATGCTCCTTCTTAATTGAGTCAGTAAAGTTTTCAACCAAGTCTTCACTGACCATCTTAGCCAATGATCTGAAATTGGCATGAGCAAGCCTTTGATACCAAAGCTTGGATTCTTCAGCTAAGGCTATGCAGGCAGAATGTGAATCACTTGGCCAATTGACTTCAAAGCATTTATCAGTCATAGTGACTGACATAAGCCTCGATCCATTTGGATCATCGATTTGACACTACTTCCCTTTGAACACCACTAAATAGTCTTTCTCAAGCAATTGAGCAATGCTGAGAAGGTTTCTGTCAATCTCAGGCACTAGGAACACATTTGAGATAGTCTTGTTACCTGTTGGAGTACATATCAACACATCCCTTTCCCTTCAGCCCTAATAAACTGCCCATTACCAACTTTCACTTTGGTTTTGCAGCTCCTGTCTAAAGTTTTGAAGATGGTTGCATCAGGTGACATGTGGTTAGTGCAACCACTGTCCAAGAGCCATCCTTTTGAGCCATTCTTCTAACCAGGTGAACATGACACAGCAAAGACCTGCTCCTCATGATCACTACTGTCTTCAGCCACTTGAGCCTCAGCCTTTGGTTGCTGAGGTTGGTTCTACTTTGGTCTGCTTTTGCAAACCCTTTCTACATGGCCCCTCTTCTTGCAAAGTTGACATAGTGCATCTGGTCTAAACTAGCATTTGGCCTTTGGATGACCAGGCCTTTTGCAATGTATGCATACTTGATCCCTACTTCTAGCAGCATCAGGCTTAGGCCTATTTTTCCAAGTCTTTTTGCCTTTGAACGCAGAAGTGCTTGAAGTAATCTTAGTTTTGGCTTGAAAAGCACCTTCTTGGTGCTCATCCATTCTGCTAGCCCTTCTCTACTCCTGAGCATATAGAGCATTGATAAGCTCAACTAGGGAAATAACTGTGAGATCCCTTGAATCCTTTAAGGAGGATATTTTTGCCTCATACCTCTCAGATAAGGTAGAGAACACCTTCTCCACTATCTTTGCTTCATTGAACTACTTACCAAGGAGCCTTATGATATTTACTACAGCCATAATCATGTCTAAGTATTGCTTTATTGTTTCTTCTTCTTTCATTTTCAGATTCTCAAAATCCCTTCTCAGGTTCAATAATTGCTATTGCATTGTTCTCTCAGTCCCTTGGAACTCTTCTTTGAGCTTGTCCCAGGCTTGCTTTGGTGTCTCACAAGTCATAATCCTGGTAAAAATTACATCAGACACACAGTTCTGGATGCAGGACGTGGCTTTGTACCTTTTGGTCCTCTCATCAGCATGTTGCCTAATCTGAGCCACTGTGGGATTGACCCTAAGTGGTGCTGGCTCAGCATCGGTATTTACAACTTCCCATAGATCAAAAGCTTACAGGTAAGTCTTCATCTTAACCACCCATATATGAAAGCCTTCTCCATTAAAGACTGGTAGGGCTATTGTAAAAAATCCTAAAGAAGCCATTCAAGTTGTAGTTCTAATGCAATAGGTCCACTAAGACAAAGGCTCTAGATACTAATTGTTGGTGTTATGAAGAAATAACAAGCAAGATTCAGCAAAGGTTTAAGCAGCAAGGCATAATGCTTGCTGAAGAAACAAACAAAATTCAAAGCAAAAGAAAATAAGCAAAGAAAGTGGAGAGTATTTTTGAATGAAAGAGATGACGATTTTCATGAATTCTAAACATTGGCGAACTACCATTACATATATTAGACATATGATGATCATTACAAGTCAAGAAATCACCTAAACTATTACCTAACACCACTAAAAATACATTGAAACTTGATAATTTACTTAAACACATTGAAAAGCTGAGTTATCAACTCAAATGTCAACAAAATTCAACTAATACTTTAACAACTTAGTTCAAATACAACAAGGTTTCAAAATGTGACTTAAAGTAACTAAACCAAGTTGAAATTCGACAGCATCAGTAAGCTTTTACTTCTGCCAGCTTGACTCGAGCTGCATGGCCTCCTTCTTGACTGCATAAGCTGCATGTGAAGCCAAATTCAATAGCATTGATGATTTTTTGAATTTGTAATAAACCTGTAAGGTAAACAAACACAAGAATAAACAATAAACCATTAAAGTACATAATCTTGTAAAATAAAGGGTTATGCTATATCCTACTATCCAAAATTCTATATATGGAGACACCAGAGTAGAGGCTTCAAACTAATATGCTAGAACCAATGTTCTTCAATTGAAAATGGAGAATAAAAGAGTACCTAAAAATATTGACAAACATCACTATAAAACAACAGTTTCATCCATGCATAAATCTATAACAACTGTTGTTTCTCAACTAAAGATAACAACTATTATATGTTATAAAAAGTGTAGGCAAATCAAGATGTTCTAAAAAGTAAAAATTGGAGGAGAGCACTTGAGAGTTTTAAACTATTCACAAAGACCAACTTAAGAATTAATAATTATGGCTTCAAAATGAAGATTTCCAAGCAAAAATCACACACTTTTCGATCATTTCTATACTTCTTTAAATTATTACAACTTTCCAAGTGTAATGCACTTGATTCTAGTATGATTTCATATTAAAAGGAAAATAATAGCTTTTCTTTTGCTTGGCAGGTAAGCTAGCAGACATGGGAAAGATCATGTTCATATTATATGGGAAAAACAAGGCATGATTCCTAGTGTGAATTTCTATTTCTAATGCCATCATTTTCCCAGCTTCTTACTCACAATTTAATAAAACATCCATATACTATTTAAACAGGATCAATCTAGTTTGTATCTATTCAGCTATGATATTTCCGAGGAACAAACATGCCAAATTCAAGATGTTTATACATAGTATATGTATGTGCGTGTGTGTATATATATAATCTCAACATATAAACATAGATCAACTGAAATCTTATAAAGTAACCAAGCTTCTTGATATGACTTCAGACTATAAATGATCAACCAATACACAATTATTTCAATCTTTAAGCTTACATTTCTTCGAAACATATTAAAATTCTCTAGCAAAATTTTAACTAACTTAAGAAATTACTTCCAAAACATCACAAATTTTAGCTAAACTTATTACTCCTTAGCCAACTTACAAAGCTAGAAAATCAATAAATTGATTTGAAACAAAAATCAATCGGACCCGAATCACAAAGCAAATCAATAATAAAATTCAAAAAGGAAATAAATAAATTAGGTTATAGAACAAATAGATATGAAGGAGCTTAAAAGGGATTATAAGTAGAAAACCATAAAATCGTGAAACTACAATTGGTGCATGTATCCTTTGTCGATGCCATTCGCTTTCTATTGACATCTCCCCATTGCTACTGGGCACTGCTGCTCCTCAACTATTGTTTTTTGAACCAAAAATGGAGAACTCAAAAAGTTTGTAACCACCCCAACCTGGCCTAAACGGTAAACTTGAGCCGAAGTAATCAAATTAATCACCGAAGTGATCCTGTCTTTTTTTCAAAGTCATTCTCAATTCTAAACTTGTTTTATAATAGTGAATCTCTCATATTAATCAGTTAAAAACTAACATTAACTTAGCAGCGGAAAATAAATTAATAATCTTACATTAATAAATTAACCTGTGTAAAACACTTAATAAATTAACAACATTCTAAAATCATTATCAATAAGTAATATTCTTATGAATCATTCTGTCTATATAAATACCTATTAATAACATGCATCCTAATTAATGTAATTAAAAGTAATTGTCCCATACCATGATTTTTAATAAAATAAAATGATAATAGTAATAAATAATAATAAATCATTAGCAAGAGCAAGCCAAGACCCTCTGCATGCTGAGTCTACATCCTAGTCCGTCGGGTTATCTGAAAAGATGGAAATTAGGGGGAGTAAGCTATGGAAGCTCAACATGAGTCCCTTAACAATAAACTAAACCAATATTCGATTATAAACATTATGAATAGTAATCAATTTCACATATCAGTCAATTCAATATGGCAATTCAGTTTCACTACTTAAGCAAGCGAACATCAACATTCAATCATAACCAATTAGATGAATTCAGTTATCAAATCATTATCCTTTTCACAATAACCATATGCACGTTTAACAGTTCGATTGTTTCAATATGTAATTTTCATGAGTATGCACAATGTTTCATGCAATGATCATCTAACGTTGTATTCAATAATCGATAAACCTACCCTCGAGCACTAAATTACACCAAAATAAAGAGCTCCGCGAAACCCCTTCTCTAAACACATCAAATTGTGGACCTAATACCACAAACATTCATTGAGTGCAGATAAAAGCTATTATTTGGCTGAGGATCCACAACCACTCACAGTTAAAAGCTGTTAGAGGGATTGTGGATGCCCAGTAACAATAACATTACAGTTGGAATTTGCCGTTTTGTGGGTACACAATAAGACTATCGCAATTGGAATCTGATGAGGCTGTGAGTACACAACAAACATTCGTTTAACTATAGAGTCAGAACACTCATAGATAGTAGCTAGCAAACGGATCTTGCAACATAATGAGATCGCAGTTGGAATCTACTATTCTATGAGTACACAACCAATAATTCATTTTTGCAGTCAATATGAGCTATCATTCTTCCTCATTTCATATCATCCTCTCACATGCATATTCAATGCAATCATTCTTTAATGCATGCATTCATTCAATCATTAATACTTTCAACATTCTATGTCATTGCATAATAATGATATTCATGATTATATCCATCCATCAATAGTTCAATCATTTAGCATACAAGACATTCATTCGACATTTAATAACATTGATAAACATAAAATCATTCATGTATCAAGCAATCAATCAAAAGCAATTAAAATAGTAAATTCACTCATTCATTTATTCAATCATTCTAATCTTAGTCTAGGACTTAATTGCGTAATCTAGTTCTCTAGATGCCATTAAAAACCTACTCAAGGACTAATTTCCATAAAATAATAAAAGATAAGGCAAAACTATAATTTTTGAGATTTAGAGGTTACACGGCCTTGTAACCAGTCCATGTGTGAAGCCTCAGGTCGTGTGTGATACATAATGGTGAAGATGCAAGAGCCACACAGCCAAGTGTCTAGGCTATGTGACAGGTTTCAGGTCGTGTGAAAAAACGTGGATGGAAGGGAAAACAGAGGAACATGGTCATGTGAGGAACCATGTGGTCCACACGGGTGGGCCGTACAGCCGAGTGGTAGACTGTGTGTTCCTAGACAGTTTCAAATTTTGACTTAATTTTTCATAAAAAGACACACACATGACTTTTTGGAGGTCTCGGGTGACTACCCTACATTCAAGCTCAATCCAATCAACTACAAGGGTCTTTCAATGTTTGTGGTGGTTTAAGGCAAAAATGGCAAAGATTGATAGCAGATTGAAAGTGTAACACCCCAAACCTCGCCCAGATATTATGGCCGAATTTGGTGGTGTCACATTGAAAGGTGACTCGTACCATTCGCGTGTAGTGGATAACTTTTCAAAACAATTGTCCGCTCAAGGTTCAAATAAGGGTTTAATTTCAAATCAACTTTGTTGGAAAAATATTTTAGTTTAGAACGCTTTTCTTTGGATGGTTGCTTAATTTAAGAGTTCGGGTGAGTTTATTTAGAAGCTTTGAATTTGTTAGTTAAAAACCCAAGTTTGCATATCTAAAAAATTTACTTGTTAAATTACAGTGGAAGCTCATGTTTTAAGAAAATGTTCAGGTATTTGTGCAGGTTTCAAAATGTTATCGGATTTGGAAAACGTGTTTAAATCGGTAGTTAACCAATTATGGAAATAATAAAACCAAATATAAAAGTACTACTGGAGATAACAGGCCTGATCACAACCCAATAAAAACAATTAAAAATAAAGTAAAATAAATTAACTATTAAATTACTAATCAACTTGCAGTGTGGCCACCTCCGAGTCATCTCCTATGTCGAGCCGCCGACTGAGGGTCACCTGAAAAATTAAAGAAGGGTGTGAGTTTTCGACAACTCAGAGTGTACGACCTTCGGCAAACATATTAATATGCAATAACAAATTGGGCCTAAACCCTATCAACATCGGTGGCCTTTGGGCCTTAGCCCACAGTGGCCTCAGTTGGGCCTAATCCCATATTACATCAATATTGTATGTATGCAATGCTCCCATCCCAATCCAACCCTGCGCTCCATTTTCCCTTCCAACTCTGCACTACTGTGCGGATCTAAATATCAACCCACCCATCCCTACACTCCAGTGGTAGCACCGGTTGCGGCACTAACTCAATCGTTGCAACAGAGCTGCTAATCATATAATGGGCTTAAAAGCCACTGGTGGATCCACGGTCGTCAAGCGACTATGCAATCCTCACATATCTTCCTCCGCATCATAAACCCACCCAAATGCGACATACATCATATGAATACAACACATTCATTTTTACATACTTCGCACCTAGGGGTATTTTAGTCATTTGTGCATTTAGGGCATTTTATTCATTTTTCACTTAGTCACACCAATCATATCACATCGCGGGCTTAAGTACACACAATGACCCATTAACACCTTAGTATCCTTCAATGCACTTTAAGCCAATTTCATTAGGGTTACTAGCTCATTAGGAACCAAAAGCCCGTTTCATAGCCCAAGTAGGGCTTATACACTTATTTGGCTCAATAGGCCCAATTTTACCAAGAATCACATAATTAAACTAACCGGCTCATCAGATCATACTAGTCTGTCAACTTTACTCATGATGGGCCTACGGCCCATCGGGCCCATTTGGCCCATTTCGGCCTAGTTGGCCAAAAAGTGGCCCGAGACCATGAGATCGCTCCCAAGGCCTCGGTCGTCATATCAAAATCTCTATACGAGTTTTTGCACGCTCGTGTGGTTACTGGCACCAACCTTTCGACTTTTCAGCTTTTCGGCATTTCGGCTTTTCTGGATTTCAGTTTTTGCCGATTCATGTGTGTGCGGTGTATGTACACACCTTCTTGAAGAGAATCGTAATAACTTACACGCGTAGAACCTATATTTCACTTAGAAAACTCGATTAGCCACTTACAAGATCTAACAATTTCCAATATCGAAACTAAACCTAAGACAACACTTACCTCAATCGAATCGACTTACACCCCCTTAAGATGCTTGGTTTCGAAACGATCTCCCCTCCTTCACTGGTTGACTAAGAGATATATAGATTCGATGAGAAGAGAAGGATTAGATAAGCCATTTGGCCTTCACTAAAGCATAGGAGGAACAAGAATGAATAATTACTTACCAGAACTTGACCTTTGATCCCGCGGTCTAGATAGCTTAAAGGTGAGACTCGGCTTCTAAGAATCGAATGAGAGTAGTAGACGACAAGAATGGATTTGAAATGGAGGAGAAGCAACAATAAGTCAGCAAAGAGGGAAATAGGGATAGCATTTGGCTTTTGGGAGCAGAAAAAGAAAATAGATCAGCCTTTAACACAACTGATTGTTGGAGTGTAGATCTGGATCTATGAAACAAAATAGTCATTTTGGGGTTATCAAAGAACAAGTAAAGAATCGGCACAAGAAAGAAGGTTTGAAAGCAATTGTTTAGCTATAAGGTGATACGAGAAGGAGTAAGAAAAGAAGGGAAAATTACGGTACCAATTCAAAAGAGTATTGAGAGGATTCGGCTTTTAGAGATTGAGAGAATGAGTATGTGAAAGAAACAACAATGCTCTTTAATTGAATAAAGAAATAAATAACCCAAAAAATAGAAACACACAAATGCCGAAAGCAAGAAGGCCAAGAGAATTCAGCTACACCTCAAAAAATGACCAAATTGGCACTCAACCCCTCCCCAAGCCGATTTCTCCCTTCCCCTAAAGTCCCATTTTGGCTCCACTTCATCCAACAACCCAATCCCTAAGTTTTCTCCAAGATTTCCTCCTCTTATCACTCATTGAATCTCTCATTTGACCACTTCAAACTCCCACCTTTAGAGTTCCACACCATGTCCACCACTGGCTATCTAAATTTGCAAAATAAATACCCATCCATATATCTTACCACCACTCGAACCATGGACCTCCTTGTTTCCACTGTGGTGTCAACCCCATACTCCCCAAAGTGGCGCTACCTTGCCAACAGGCTACAAGCCTTTTTGTGTCGTACTTCCCCTTTTTTTATTTAAAAGGCCTAGCTTCTAAGGTCAGGGCTCCACTAAGGCCAAAAATCAAAATTTTCCTATGGTTTACCTTAAACCCGAGACTTCAAAGAAACCTTATAAAACCCCAAAATCAACACCCTACCAATTCCCATCACGCAAAGAAAGCTTCACCACACAAAATTAAAAGTTTCAGGATTTTTGGGGTGTTAACACTGTACCCCTTTAAAAGAAATTTCGGCCTCAAAATTTACCTGATTGAAATAGCTGAGGGTATTTACGTCGCATCGCCAACTTCTATAATGAGTAGTAAGTGTGGACTAGTATAAAATGGGCAGACTTAGTTAGTCGATCCAGTATAATCCATACAGAGTCCTTAGAAGGTGTCAAGGCTAACCTAGTAAAAAAATCCATAGTAACCCTCTCCCACTTCCAGAGTGGGATCATAACCGGCTGGAGTAACACTGAAGGTAACTTATGTCCCGTCTTCACTTGCTGACATATCAAGCACTTGCCCACAAACTCTATAACCTCACGTTTCAGTCCCGACCACCAATAAAGCTTATACAAATCCCGATACATCTTGTTACCACCGGGATACATAGCATGGGGACTACTATGCGCTTCCCGCAATATGGACTTCCTTAGATCGTCATCCTGTGGTACGCAAATTCTCCCACGGAAACACAACAATCCATCACCATTTTCCCCAAAATCCGTTGTTTCCCCTTTTCGACTTGCTTGAATCGAGGACCCAAAGTCTCATCCAATGGTTGCTTAACCTTAATCTGCTCAATCTATAATGGCTTCACTTGCAACTCAGCCAACAAACTACCATCATCTACAAACTCAACCAAGCAAACATAGCCCTCAAATCTAACATAGCCCTACGGCTCAGCGCATCAGCTACCACATTTGCTTTGCCAGGGTGATATTCGATCGTGCAATCATAATCCTTTAGCAGCTCAATCCATCTGCGCTGCCTCAAATTCAACTCCTTCTGGGTCAGGAGGTACTTCAGACTCTTGTGATCCGTATAAATGATGCACTTCTCTCCATGCAAGTAATGCCTCCATATCTTAAGTGCGAATACTACTGCCACCAACTCTAAATCATGGGTTGGGTAATTCCCCTCGTGAGCCTTCAGCTGACGCGATACATATGGGACCATTTTTCCTTCCTACATCAATACACAGCCCAAGCCCACGTGTGACGCGTCGCTATAAACCGTAAACTCCTTTCCAGGCTCTGGCTAAATCAAAATGGGGGCCTCTACTAAAACCTTCTTAAGCTTCTCAAAGCTTTCTTGCTGTTTGTTAGACCATACAAATGGCACCCCCTTCCATAGTAGCTTGGTCAAGGGTGCAGCAATTAATCAGAACTCTTCAACAAACAGCCTATAGTGCCCCACCAGGCCTAGAAAACTTTAAATTTTTGACACTGTCTTAGGCGGTTTCCAGTCAAACACTGCTTCAATTTTTCGAGGATCAACCCTAATCCCCTCAGCTGAGACCACCTGTCCTAAGAAAGTGACTTCCTTTAGCCAGAATTCGCACTTGCTGAACTTAGCATATAGCTGCTTCTCCCTTAAAATCTGCAACACAATCCTTAAGTGTGCATCATGGTCATCTTTAATTCCCGAATACACTAAGATGTCATCTATAAAAACTAGTACGAACTGATCAAGATAAGGTTGAAAAACCCGATTCATAAGATCCATGAAAGTAGCAGATGCATTCGTTAGCCCGGCAATTCATTAGGAAAAACATCAGGGAATTCATTTACTGTTCTTAAATCCATAACAGTAAGACTCTTAGATTTCACATTACTAATGTAGGCTAGATAAGCTTCACAACCCTTCTGTACCAACTTCTCCGCCCTTAAAGCTGAGATCACATTTGACAGGTAATCCCATAGTTCCCCAATCACCATTACTTCTTCATCCTCTGTAGTTTTCAATACCATTCATTTTGCAGCACAATCAAGAGTTGTTCAGTGTCTCACCAACCAATCCATGCCTAAGATGAGATCAAACTCGCCAAAAGGCAATTCCATCAAATCCGTTAAAAAAGTAACCCATTGGACTACCAAAGGTACATCCCTAAACAACTTATTAACTTTCACCGACTGCCCTAAAGGACCCAACACAGTAACTTCATTTGTAGTAGTCTAAAACACATCACCCAAAGTTTTAGTCATGTTGCATGCAATGTATGAATGTGTTGACCCAACATCAATTAGTGCAATATAAGGTAGCTCATGAATAAAGAACATACTTGTTATCACATCTAGGGCATTCTCGTCCTCTCTGCGACAAGCAACATAGACTAACGTTGGTTGCCTTGCTTCAGCCTGTCTTGCACCCCTACCTGGTGCTCCACGTCCACAACTTGCGCCATTACTGCCCTTGGCCTGCCTGTAGCCCCTTGGCAGTTGTTGACCACCTCTCTGTGGCTGAACATAACCTTTTCCTCCAACTTGCACTTGATCTGGCCTTCTCGGGCGCACTCTAATACTATGTTCCATAGATCCGTAGCTTAAATAGGCTCCTGTCCTCCTTCAGCACTCGCCCAAATGCCCTTTTCCACAAACAACACAAGGGGGTATCCCGGTATTAGCAGCAGTAACAGGGGCCCAACTCTAACTGGCCCATCCACTCTGGCCCCCCTCGCAGGCCTCTGTCCAACCCCAGAAGCTTCTACATCTCGTTTCTTCTTATCTTTTTCCTTCTCTCGGTTAAGGCGCTCTGTGCGCTTTACTTCTTCCGCTATCTTTCCTTTTTCCACCAAGGCTGCAAAGTCCCCCTCCCTCTGTGGAGCTATCAACACCCTAAGATTGTCTCTCAAGCCATCCTCAAACCGCACGCAGCGCTCATAATCTGCTGCAACTATTCCTTTTGCATAACGACTAATATACAGAAACTCAGCCTCATATTCTGCCATTGATCTGTCCCCTTGGGTTAGGTTCAAGAACTCCTTCCTTTGAGCATCCACATAGCCTGCTCCAACGTATTTCCCTTGGAATTTGGATTTAAAGAATTCCCAAGTAATCCGCTCAGGTTTGGTGCCATCTTTCACGATCAACCACCATTGATAGCCTTCATCTCTAAGTAGTGACACTACCCCTTTCAACTTCTGTTCAGCTGTGCATTCCAGGTCGTCCATTATTCTTTCAGTGGCTTCCAACCAGTATTCAGCCACATTTGGAGCCACACCAGCCACGCCTTTAAAGTTCTTCGCCCCATTAGATCGAAGTCATTCCGAGATTGACCCGCGACCTCCCATACCATTATTGGGCCCAGCGACCCTTTCCAAAATTCTTAACATAGCCTGCAGTAATACATCATCGGTAGCAGCGTCCCATTCATACGGTCCCGTTCCTACGGTCCCGTTTTAGCCACTGGTGAGGTTGGAGCCTCCTCTACTCTAACAATAGGTATGTGGCCCGACGCCGACGACCCAGCTCTAACACTCCCACGGCCTCTGCTATGGCCTCTCGCACCTCTTCTAGCACTCATCGTTGCTTGTATATTATCTAAATTAAAAATTTTATGGAATTAGTTCATAGTTCCTATGTTTAAAGCAAGTGTCTTATGGAAGTAGTAGTTTTAAGAGCTGTTGTTGCATTCGTAAGTCTACTACAGGCTTGAGTTTCCTATAGGCTTTAGTCTTTCCTTACCTAAAAGTCTATCACCAAAAGTAGTCTAGTAACTATCTGCAGTACAATACCTTAAGACAAATTTGGTAATAGAAGAACTTACTTGGCTCGACGTCGAAAACCCGGTGTGCCACACCTCCAAAAATCCTTCAAAACTTTTTGATTAACTTGTAAACTGTTTTTAAAACCAAAAATCTAGGGCCCAATTCATAGCCTGAGCTTTGCAGCCAGGCTTTGATACCACTAAATGTAACACCCTCAAACTGGCCCAGGCATTATGGCTGAATCTAGTGGTGTCACGTTGAAGGGTGAATTGTACCAATCGCGTGTAGTAGATAACTTTTCAAAATAATTTTCCGTACGAGGTTCAACTAAGGGTTTAATTTCAAATGAGCTCTGTTGGAAAAATATTTCAGTTTAAAATGGTTATCTTTGGATGGTTTTCTTTAGTGAATTTATTTAGAAGCTTTGAATTTGTTAGTTAAAAACCCGGGTTTTCATATCTCATAAATTTACTTGTTAAATTACAGCGAAAGCTCATGTTTTAAGAAAATGTTTAGGTATTTGTGCAAGTTTCAAAATGTTATCAGATTTTGAAAACAAGTTTAAATCGGTAGTCAACCAATTATGGAAATAATAAAACCAAATATAAAAATCCTACTAGAGATAACAGGCCTTATTACAACCCAATAAAAACAATTAAAAATAAAGTAAAATAAATTAACTATTAAATTACTAATCAACTTGCAGTGTGGCCACCTTCGAGTCCTCTCCTACGTTGAGCCGCCTACTGAGGGTCACTTGAAAAATTAAAGGAGGGTGTGAGTTCTCGAAAACCCAGTGTGTACGACCCTCGGCAAACATATTAATATGCAATAGCAAATTGGGCTTAAGCCCTATCAACATTGGTGGCCTTTGGGCCTTAGCCCACAGTGGCCTCAGTTGGGCCTGAGCCCATATTACATCAATATTGTATGTATGCAATGCTCCTATCCCAATCCAGCCCATATTAAGAATCGAATGGGAGTAGTAGACGACAAGAATAGATTTGAGATAGAGGAGAAGCAACAATAAGTTGACAAAGAGGAAAACAGGGATAGCATTCTGCTTTTGGGAGCAGAAAAAGAAAATAGATCAGCCTTTAACACAACCGATTATGGGAGTGTAGATCTGGATCTATAAAACAATATAGTCGTTTTGGGGTTATCAGAGAACAAGTAAAGAATCGGCACAAGAAAGAAGGTTTGAAAGTAATTGTTCGGCTATAAGGTGATACGAGAAGGAGTAGAGAAAAGAAGGGAAAATTACAGTACCAATTCAAGAGAGTATTAAGAGGATTCGACTTTTAAAGATTGAGAAAGTGAGTATGTGAAGGAAACAACAATGCTGTCTAATTAAATAAAGAAAGAAATAACCCAAAAAAACCAAAAGACACAGATGCTGAAAGCAAAAAAGCCAAGAGAATTCAGCCACACCCCTAAAAATGACCAAACCGGCCCTCAACCCCTACCCAATTCGATTTCTCCCTTCCCCTAAAGTCCCATTTTGGCTCCACTTCATCCAACAACCTAATCCCTAAGTTTTCTCCAAGATTTCCTCCTCTTGTCACTCATTGAATGTCTCATTTGACCACTTCAAACTCCCACCCTCAGAGTTCCACTCCATGTCCACCATTGGCTAACCAAATTTTCAAAATAAATACTCATCCACATCTCTTGCTACCACTCGAACCATGGACCTCCCTGTTTCCACTGTTGCATCACCCTTATACTCCTCAAAGTGGCACTACCTTGCCACCAAGCTACAAGCCTTTTTGTCCCCTACTTCCCCTTTATTTATTTAAAAGGCCTAGCTCCTAAGGTCAGGGTTCGACTAAGGCCAAAAATCAAAATTTTCCTATGGTCTACCTTAAACCTGAGACTTCAAAGAAACCCTATAAAACCCCAAAATCAACGCCATACCAATTCCCATCACGTAAACAAAGCTTCACCATACAAAATTAAAAGTTTTGAGGTTTTTGGGGTGTTACAAGAGTACCCCCTTAAAAGAAATTTTGGCCTCAAAATTTACCTGATTGAAATAGCTGAGGTTATTGACGTCGCATCGCCTCCTCCGGTTCCCACGTAGCCTCCTTGGTATTGTGGTTACGCAAAAGCACATTGACTAATGGAACAGATTTCCTTCTCAGTACCTTAACATTTTGATCACTTATTTGGACCAATTCCTCCTCGAAAGTCAGGTCTGGCCTAGCCTCGATCTCCTCGACCGACACGATGTGAGAAAGATCTGAGCGATAACGCCTTAGCATAGACACATGAAACGCATTGTTTATTTGATTCAGTTCAGAATGTAATTCTAGCTGATAGGCAACTGGTCCAATCCGCTTTAGCACCCGGTATGGCCCAATGAATCTAGGGATTAACTTGCCCTTTCATCCAAATCTTAATACCTTCTTCCAAGGGGAAACCTTGAGAAATACCAAGTCTCCCATAGCATACTCAATCTCCCGTCGCTTAAGGTCAGCATATGTATTCTGCCTATCTGAAGCCTCTTTCAATCGATCCCGAATCAATTTCACCTTATCCTTAGTATCAGCCGCTAACTTCAGACCCAGCACTCGCCGTTCACCCAACTCTGTCCAACAAGTCGTAGTACAACATCTTCGCCCATATAGCACCTTATACGGTGCCATCCCAATACTTGCCTGATAACTGTTGTTATATGTGAATTCGGCTAACAGCAAATAATCCTCCTAGATGCCCCGAAACTCAATTACACACCCTCTCAGCATATCCTCCAAAACTTGGATTACCCTCTCCAACTGACCATCAGTTTGAGGGTGGAATGCTGTACTAAAATCCAATCTTGTGCCTAGTGCCTCGTGTAACTTCTTTCAAAAGCGACACGTAAATTAAGGATCTCTATCAGATATTATAGAGACCGACACCCCATACAATCTCACAATCTCAGCCACATACAACGTTTCCAAATTTTGTAATGAGTAGTCAGTGTGGACCGGTATAAACTGGGCAGACTTAATTAACCAATCCATTATAACCCATACAAAGTCCTTCTTAGTAGGCGTCAGGGGTAACCCACTAAAAAAATCCATAGTAACCCTCTCCCACTTCCAGAGTGGGATCTTAACCGGCTAGAGTAACCCTGAAGGTAACTGATGTTCCGCCTTCACTTACTGACATATCAAGCACTTGCCCACAAACTCTGTAACCTCGCGTTTAAGTCCCGGCCCCCAATAAAGCTCATGCAAATCTCGATATATCTTGTTACCACCGGGATGCATAGCGTAGGGACTACTATGCACTTCCCGCAGTATAGACTTCCTTAGATCATCATTCTATGGTATGCAAATTCTCCCACGGAAACACAACAATCCATCACCATTTACCCCAAAATCTGTCATTTCCCCATTCTCAACTTGCTTGAATCGAGGACAAAGAGTCTCATCCAATGGCTGCTTAACCTTAATCTACTTAATCTACAATGGCTTCACTTGCAACTTGGCCAACAAACTGCTATCATCGTACAAACTCAACCGAGCAAACATAGCCCTCAAATCTAACATAGCCCTACAGCTCAGCACATCAGCTACCACATTTGCTTTGCCGGGGTGATATTCGATCATGCAATCATAATCCTTTAGCAGCTCAATCCATTTGCGCTACATCAAATTCAACTCCTTCTGGGTCAGGAGGTACTTCAGACTCTTGTGATACACATAAATGATGCATTTCTCTCCATACAAGTAATGCCTCCATATCTTAAGCACGAATACTACTGCCACCAACTCCAAATCATGGGTTGGGTAATTCCCTTCGTGAGCCTTCAGCTGACACGATGCATATGCGACTACTTTTCCTTCCTACTTCAATACACAGCCCAAGCCCACATGCGACACGTCGCTATAAACCGTAAACTCCTCTTCAGGCTTTGGCTGAATCAAAATGGGGGCCTCCATTAAAACCTTCTTAAGCTTCTCAAAGCTTTCTTGCTGCTTATTAGACCATGCAAATTGCACCTCCTTCCGTAGTAGCTTAGTCAAGAGTGCAGCAATTAATGAGAACCCTTCAACAAACCACCTATAGTTCCTCGCTAGGCCTAGAAAACTTCGAATTTCTGACATTGTCTTAGGCAGTTTCTAGTCCAACACTGCTTCAATTTTTCGAGGATCAACCCTAATCCCCTCAGCTGAAACCACTTGTCCTAAGAAAGTGACTTCCTTTAGCCAAAATTCGCAATTGCTGAACTTAGCATATAGTTGCTTTTCCTTTAAAATCTGTAACACAATCCTTAAGTGTGCATCATGATCATCTTCAGTTACCAAATACACTATCATGTCATCTATAAAAACTAATACGAATTGATCAAGATAAGGTTGAAAAACCTGATTCATAAGATCTATGAAAGTAGCAGGTGCATTCGTTAGCCCAAATGGCATTACCAAAAACTCGTAGTGTCCATAACGAGTTCTGAAAGTTGTCTTATAAATGTCTACCTCGTTAAGCCACAATTGATGGTACCCTGAACGCAAATCAATCTTTGAGAAGATTGAGGCTCCCTTGAGCTGATCGAAAAGATCATCTATCCTCAGCAGAGGGTATTATTCTTGATGGTTAGCTTGTTTAATTGTCGGTAGTCGATGCACATCCTCATGGACCCATCCTTCTTCCTCACGAATACTATCGGTGCTCCCAATGTAAACACACTTAGTCTAATAAATCCACAGTCTAATAAATCCTGAATTTGAGCTTTCAATTCCACCAGCTCCTTCGGTGCCATCCTGTAAGGAGCGATGGACACCGGAGCCATACCAGGTAACAATTCTATTACAAACTCCACCTCTTTGTTGGGGGTAACCCAGGCAATTCATCAGGAAAAACATCAGGGAATTCCTTTGCTGTTCTCAAATCCTTAACTATAAGCCTCTTGGATTCCACATCACTAATGTAGGCTAGATAAGCTACACAGCCCTTCCATACCAACTTTTCTGCCCTTAAAGCCGAGATTACATTTGACAGGTAATCCAGTCATTCCCCGATCACCATTACTTCTTCATCCTCCGTAGTTTTTAATACCATTCAGTTTGCAGTACAATCTAGAGTTGCTCAGTGTCTCACCAACCAATCCTTGCCCAATTCATAGCTCGAGCTTTATAGCCAGGCTCTGATACCACTAAATGTAACACCTCCAACCTGGCCCAGATGTTATGGCCGAATCTGGTGGTGTCACATTAAAGGGTGACTCGTACCAATCGCGTGTAGTGGATAACTTTTCAAAATAATTGTCCACTCGAGGCTCAAATAAGGGTTTAATTTCAAATCAGCTCTGTTGGAAAAATATTTCAGTTTAAAACGGTTTTCTTTGGATGGTTGCTTAATTTAATAGTTCGGGTGAGTTTATTTAGAGGCTTTGAATTTGTTAGTTAGAAACCCAAGTTTGCATATCTCGTAAATTTACTTGTTAAATTATAGGAAAGCTCATGTTTCAAGAAAATGTTCAGGTATTTGTGCAAGTTTGGAAATGTTATCAGATTTGGAAAACGTGTTTAAATCGGGAGTCAACCAATTATAGAAATAATAAAACCAAATATAAAAATCCTACCGGAGATAACAGGCCTTATTATAACCCAATAAAATAAATTAAAAATAAAGTAAAATAAATTGACTCTTAAATTACTAATCAACTTGTAGTGTGGCCACCTCCGAGCCCTCTCCTACGTCGAGCTGCCTACTGAGGGTCACCTGAAAAATTAAAGGAGGGTGTGAGTTTTTAACAACTCAGTGTGTATGACCCTCGACAAACATATTAACATGCAATAACAAATTGGGCCAAAGCCCTATCAACATCGGTAGCCTTTGGGCCTTAGCCCACAGTGGCTTCAGTTGGGCCTAAGCCAATATTACATCAATATTGTATGTATGTAATGCTCGCATCCCAATCCAACCTTGCACTCCATTTTCCCTTCCAACCCTGCACTACTGTGGGATATAAATATCAACCCACCATCCCTACACTCCAGTGGTAGCACCGGTTGCGGCACAAACTCAATCGTTGCAGTAGAGCTGCTAATCATATAATGGGCTTAAAAGCCAACGGTAGATCCACGGTCGTCAAGCGACTATGCAATCGTCACATATCTTCTTCCGTATCATAAACCCACCTAAATGCAACGCACATCATATGAATACAACACATACATTTTTACATACTTAGTACCTAGGGGTATTTTAGTCATTTGTGCATTTAGGGCATTTTAGTCATTTATCACTTAGTCATACCAATCATATCACATCGTGGGCTTAAGTACACACAATGACCCATTAACACCTTCCTATCATTCAATGCGCTTTAAGCCAATTTCATTAGGGTTACTAGTTCATTAGGGCCAAAAAGCCCGTTTCACAGCCCAAGTAGGGCTCATACACTTATTCAGCCCAGTAGGCCCAATTCTACCAAGAATCACGTAATTAGCCTAATCGGCTTGTCAGATCCTACTAGTCCATCAACTTTACTCATGATGGGCCTACGGCCCATCAGGCCCATTTGGCCCATTTCGGCCTAGTTGGCCAAAAAGTGGCCCGAGACCTTGAAATCACTCCCAAGGCCTCAGTCGCCATATCAAAATCTCCACACGAGTGTTCGCATGCTTGTGTGGTTTCTGGCACCAACCTTTTGGCTTTTCGGCTTTTCAGCACTTCAGTTTTTTAGGATTTCAACTTTTACTGATTCGTGTGTGTGCGGTGTATGTACACAACTTATTGAAGAGAACCGTAATAGCTCACACGCATAGAACCTATATTTCATTTAGAGAACTCGATTAGCCACTTACAAGGTCTAACAATTTCCAATACCGAAATCGAACCTAAGACAAACACTTACCTCAATCAAATCGACTTACACCCATTAAGATGCTTGGTTTCGAAACGATCTCCCCTCTTTATGGTTGTATCCTTCACTGGTTGACTAGGAGATATATAGATTCAATGAGAAGAGAATGATTAAATAAGCCATTCGGCCTTCACTAAAGCACAGGAGGAACAAGAATGAATAATTACTTACCAGAACTTGACCTTTGATCTCGCGGTCTAGATAGCTTAAAGGTGAGATTCAGCTTCTATGAATCGAATGAGAGTAGTAGACGACAAGAATGGATTTGAGATGGAGGAGAAGCAACAATAAGTCAGCAAAAAGGGAAATAGGGATAGCATTCGGCTTTTGGGAGCAGAAAAAGAAAATAGAACAGCCTTTAACACAACCGATTGTGGGAGTGTAGAGCTGGATCTATGAAATAAAATAGTCATTTTAGGGTTATCAAAGAACAAGAATTGACACAAGAAAGAAGGTTTGAAAGTAATTGTTCGGCTATAAAGTGATACGAGAATGAGTAGAGAAAAGAAGGGAAAATTACGGTAACAATTCAAGAGAGTATTGAGAGGAATCAACTTTTAAAGATTGAGAAAGTGAGTATGTGAAGGAAACAACAATGCTCTCTAATTAAATAAAGAAAGAAATAACCCAAAAAACTAGAACAAACAAATGCTGAAAGCAAAAAGGCCAAGAGAATCTGGCTACACCCCAAAAAATGACCAAATCGACCCTCAACCCCTACCCAATCTGATTTCTCCCTTCCCCTAAAGTCTATTTTCAACTCCACTTCATCCAACAACCCAATCCCTAAGTTTGCTCCAAGATTTCCTCCTCTTATCACTCCTTGAATCTCTCATTTGACCACTTCAAACTCCCACCTTCAGAGTTCCACTCCATGTCCACTACTGGCCATCCAAATTTGCAAAATAAATACTCATCCACATCTCTTGCCACCACTCAAACCATGGACCTCTTAGTTTCCACTGCGGCGTCACCCCCATACTCCCCAAAGTGGCGCTACCTTGCCACCAGGCTATAAGCCTTTTTGTGTCCTACTTCCCCTTTATTTATTTAAAAGGCCTAGCTCATAAGGTCAAGGTTCGACTAAGGACAAAAATCAAAATTTTCCTATAGTCTACCTTAAACCTGATACTTCAAAGAAACCCTATAAAACCCCAAAATCAACACCCTACCAATTCCCATCACGCAAACAAAGATTCACCATACAAAATTAAAAGTTTCAGGATATTTTAGGCGTTACAGAAAGATTTAACCAAAACAATGAAATTCAAAAATTGACAAGTTCTAATAAATTGAAATAAGAATTCTTACATAAATTTTGATGAAAATACTGGATGTAATTGACGGAAAAACAACAATAGAGTAACAAGTTGAAATTGGGAATAAATTTTGATTCGGGAACAAAAGTAATTATCAACAATGAAAAGAAAATATTTTTAAAGGAAAAGATGAAGACGAAAGGGGAATAAATAGAAATAGGGAAGATAAATTATATTAGGATTTGAATAGGAGTAATTTGAATTCTAGTTAAGATAAGAAGATATAAATGTGCTGAAACTTTAATTCTATTTCAATTTTTAAGAAGGATAATATATGAATTCTAGATAAGTTTGAAAAAGATAATCAAAATCATATTATGATTAGGACTAAATGGCAAGATTAAGCAAACTTTAGAAGGTTGTCTTGGTAATTAAACCATTCTTTCGAAATCAACAAAAATGAGAAAGAGTTGGCATGACTTGAACCTAGGTATGCTAGGGGAAAGGAGCAAGCTTAACCATTAGGCTACTGCCCATATCATAAAAATGAAAATAGTGGGGTTTGAACCTTGAATTCTAAGCAATTTCTTAAACTCATAACCACTAATACTAATACCTAATTCATGTTAATTTTAGTCACTTAATAGTATATATCTATTTTATGTTCAACTTACCTATTCTTTATTAGCTTATACTTTTAATCAATTATTTTATTAACTTATTTAACCTATAGTTTTTAATACTCTCCTATTTTATTTTATATACCATAATTAATACTCATAATCAAGACTCGCTATTAATATTTTAATTTACTTTTACCTTTTTTTCCAATTAGGTCCTAACTTAATTAAAACACACTATTTTCAAATTAGATCTCCTAATTAAATGTCGTTTTAGATTAATACAATACAATCTAATTATTCTAACCCCCTAAATTTCGAGGTGTTATAAAGTTTACTGGTATTGAAGAGACAATGACAGGGACCTCAGCATCACAGAGAATGGTAAACTCTTTGGCTAGTTCGTTCCATGCTCACCGCACCAATTGTTGATACAAAGTATCAATAGATGTCAAGATGGTGGTCTAGAATAAGAGAGGATGGTGTTTTGGTCCAGAGAAAAAAGAGAGGAAGAAGAAGCCCCCATTTGGGATGTCTATCAACTTTTATTATACCAGATTGAATTTTGGGTCAGATTATAACTGTATAACAATTTTATTTCCATGACAGCTTAATTCCTGCGACTCTAACTGCCTACATGTCACATTCTAAAAATCGGGTTAGTAGAAATTGGGTTAGTGAAATTAAGAGTGGTCACGTCCTATTTTTGAATTAAGGTTGTTAAAATTTTATCGAGTGATTTAATCTAGTTCAATGGATAGGTGTTGTGCCTGTGTGTGTAAGGTTTTGGGTTCAAATCCTTTCTCCTAAAATTTTGTTAAAATTGTCTAATCCCCTATCTTGTATCTTTTGGCTTAAGTAATATTTTCACACAATTGATATTAGAATGATCCTATTGGTTTAGTGGTAAGATTTTAGCTTACCCTTTAGTTCTGTGTTTGAAACCTTGCATATGCCAATGAGGGATTTATTTTTGCTATTTCTGCTTGAGCCGTCAGGTGGTAGAGTTTGAGTGGATATCAAATTCTCTGGGAATCTGATAAGAGTGAGTAGTTGAGTTAGTGGAGAAAGTGGTTAGTTGTTTAAAAATAATAATATAGGTTAATAATAAATTTATTTTTGAAAAAAAATCCCCTAAAAAATTCACTTCGTGTTGTTATGTCTGACCCTTTTTCCCAACCCATCTCCATCCTTTGTTTTCTTTTTCTTTTTTTCTACTTTTGTTCTTTCTTTCCTGTTTTCATCCATTTCGATTTTCATTCATCTACTCAGTTGACTATTGCATTCTTTCCAGTAAGTAGATATGTTTATGGTGTTATGAGTGTTTGGTTTTTCCCCATTCAGTTTAGGGTGGAATATTCTATTCAGGATTGGTGGTTTAAGTGTGTATTGATTATTAGTTTTTTTATAAGAGAGGAGCATGTGATTTTCGACAAACCTCCAGTGAATTAAGCACATAAGCTACTGTTTTCTTATGGGTAAGAATTTAATTCGAAGTTTAGGGTCGTTTTTCATCATTCAAACTTTGTTACTACTAATTTTGATTGCTTTATTGAGTGTAAGAAATTGTTTTAATGGATGTTTTAATTGACATTTTAGGTTTTGGAAGTCTTGGGGGTGGACTCACATCAAAATCAGTAAAGGTGTGTAATGAAAACTTGAGAAATCAGAAACAACTAAGAATCAAAATTGGTGCTATCGATGACACACGACCGTGTGACAGGCTATGAGCCACACAGACTAGGCCAATTAGTCCATGTGAGCTACAAGGCTGGTCATTTTGGCCGTGTGGGATACATTGGCGTATGAGCTCATTTTCTAAAAATTTCTATTTAGGTTCGATTTGATCTGTGAATCATAGTTAGCCTCTCCATAGGGTCCATGCTGCTTAAATGAGACTTGAAAACAATCTATCTATTAATATGCTTTTGTATGGGATTTGTTTAAGGTGTGTGATTTATACATGTATGATCTGTGTTCTATTAATTTTGATTGTATGTTTTTGTGTTACTATGTTTGGATGTGAGCATTTGATGTCAGAATATGTTAATTTTTATATCATTGAATTTGTTAAATAACCATACATGTGACTTCATGGAAAAATTTATATGTTTCAAAGAAGTTTGATAAATATGTTCTATAGAGCGTGAACTCCTATGCCTTCTATTTTCTGTTATTGCATAAAAACATGTCCTACATGCTTATCATTCTGATTTTGTATATGCATGCCATGACACATTGCATGGGGTTTGGGATGATGTTGAAAGGAGGAAGATTCTGGCAGTTTAATAATTTGCACTATCTTATGGTTTAACCACATACTTCTTTTCTAGCAACTTGATTACAATATAGTGGGTTGATCACATATATCTGATCTGGAAGTTTTAACTACAAATCTAGCGGTAATGTCCATAATTATCTATTGGTGTGATTTGGTTGGACGATTTCTGAAGAACTTTATTTTGGTGTGCAATAGAGCTAGGCAGAAAGTTTTCTAAAAAATCTACATTATGATTTTTGAAAAATATCGAATTGACATAATCATGCATTCTCAGTTTTGCTCAATTGCTCGTGATGAAATTCTTGTTATACTCTGACTTGTATATTGTGATATGTGTGTTCTATGTTTGAGTTTTGTTATAGACTGGGTTGTATAGCTCACCCCTTTGTTTTATTTCAAATGTTTTAGGTAATTAGTAAGTTTAAAATCAGATGGCGTGTGATACTCGCGATATTAAGTAATAAAATTTATAAAAACTGATCACACCAAAAACTAACTAATATCACGATTTTAAGGCAAGCACACCTATCGAACAGTAGTATAGTTTAGCAGTAAGACTGAGTTATCATACCCAAGGGAACCAAAAGTACTAGTACTTACTTCCTTTCTGTTATCTAGCCTAAAAATAAAGGGGGTTTTTGTGAAACTAATTCTAAACTAAGCTAAAAGTGCACAAAGAGTAAATTGGAGAAACTTTTGGGAAAATCTGATTGATATGGGCAATACTCAAGGGACAATCCACCTGGACTTAATTTGTTATTGGCTTCTTGAACTAGACGATTTCTTCACTTGACTTGATCTGTAGAGATCCCTAACCTATGTTAATACCTCCGTCGAGGATAAGAACAACTAATCCTAGGTGGGTAACTAAAGTTTCTTTATTAATTAACACTCATAGGTTGCATTAATTCGATCTATGGATCCCCCTATTAGGTTTCACCCTAATCCGGCAGATTTATGTCGCCTTATGTCTAGGGTTGCATGCAACTCTGCTTAATTATGGTAGATCTACTCTTAAAACAGGGACTTTTGCTCCTCTGCCTAAGCACATCAGTTTCTCAAAGTAATACCTAGGACTATTAAATCAAGAATGAAGAACACATAATTAAGAACAATTCAAATATTTATCATATAATTCACGAATAAATAATAGCAAGATCTGTCTTAAGTTTCATCCCCCTCAAGTATTTGAGAGGTTTAGTTCATAATTAATAAAGAAAACATCTCAGGAGAAATAAGATAACAAAACATAAAGAACCCAAAAACCCCTGAAGAAATTTAGGGAGATCCTCTGTCTTGATGTAGAATTCTAGCTTCTGGGATGAATCAATCGGCTTCCCTTGGAGTAATTCCTTGCTTTCACTCCTTGTGTTGGCAGAAATATGACGCTCCTTTTTGGGAGAAAAGAGTACTCCCTTAGCGGGAAATAAGCACATCCTTGAAGTTTCCTCCTAGGGTCTTTATATAGAGTTTAGAATGGCTTTCTTAGCCCCTAAGTATCCTTTTTCGAGTAGAATTGAACTTCCTCATGATAGGGACACGTTCGTGTGCCACGCCCGTGTAGATCGATAAGAGGCCGTGTGCGGGCCTGTTGATGGTGGCACGACCGTGTGGTCTGACCGTGCTTGTCGGGGTTGGGCCGTGTTGGACTTTATGTGGCACGGCCGTGTGCCACGGCCGTGTTTTTTTCACACTTTGGCCCATTTTCTTTGTTTTCAGCCTATTTTTCATTCTTTTCTCTTCCCTATGCTCTCCTGAGTATAAAACATGAAATAGAAGAGTTAAGAGCACCAATTGTCACAAATTTAGTGATAATTCATCCAAAATATAGGCTAAGCATGAGGTAAAAATATGTATAATTTATCGTTTATCAAATACCCCGGCACTTAAGCCTTTGCTTGTCCTCAAGCAAAATCTCAATCCCTAATAAAGAATCATTCTTCTCAACTTACAATCTTTATCAATAATGTTTCAAACTAATCCATAGGTAATCATACAATGAAATTTCAATCAAAAGAACATTAGAGATTCAGTCACTCTAAGTTGGGAATTTTATCACGGAAACATAGGTTTTCTCCCTTCTCTTAAGTAATTATCTTTCAATCAAAATCAACGAGAATTGACATCCTCACTAAGGGTTCACTCTATCCACTCAAAGTGTTTAGGGTTCAAGAATTAAGCACTCTCTAGTCAATCTGAAAAGCTATTACCATAGGCTTGCAAGAAAATCAAATCTCCACCACTATAGATTGATACGACACATCGATCAAAAGGTCTTTCAATGGTTGTAATGGGGCTTTGGTTAGGGGTGTTCTCACAAGCTGAAAAAGAGGGTTAGAATCGAGATTAGATTGAAAAATCATCTAGCTAGAGAAATCTCTATCATTGGAACATATTCCTAAAGCTAAGCCTTATGATGACATCATTTTGGATTTGGAAGTTTGTAGAAATATGCAAAAACTATTCAACTATTACAGATTACAACTGAATTAACTGTATATACACATTTTTTTATTTTTTTTGTTTTTTGTTTTTTGTTTTTTTAAGAACAATTCAAATACAATACTTTGAATATTGACAAACTTTACAACTGAAAAAGAGAACAAAGCTAGATAATAATTTAACTCAAATCTTGACAAAAATAGTGATCAAAATAATTGAATGGAATTCAACAAAAATAAGTTATGGGTTAATATTAGAGGTAAGTCAAAGAATGGGTTGTTAGGCTCAATGGGGTTTACTAGGGGTTAATTTATGGAGGTAGGCTTTTTATAGAGTAAGTGGGTCAAATCCTAAGTGCCTTTATCATCTTAGTGTATCAAATCAATGATGTGGTCTTAACATGTATAATTCTAGCAAGTTCTAGAATAACAAATCAGTATGGACTCACTCAAAGCAATAATAAAAGTGAGCATAAAAGAATGTATGCTCACGAGGCTCAAAAATCTCACCAGAATTATGGCTTTTGATGTCAATCCTGTGAATTTCAAATCTCAAGATAACACTTAAAATTAGGGAAATAACCTAGAAAAAATTTAAATCCTCAAAAATTTCAACTTATCATGTTTGATTCCCTAGTGTTTTAAAGTTTGAATAATCAAAGCATGAGCACTTATGTCTTAATTCTCAACACATCAATAAAAATCATAAATCAATCAGAATTAATTCCTAACAAGAGATTTGAAGATAATGCAAAGAATTCGAAATTTGAGAGAGATTTTCAGGGATTTCAAAGATAATATAAAGAATGAAAGTGAGCTCCCCCCTCCCACACTTAAGATGTACTTTGCCCTCAATATACAAAGATAACATCAATAACAATAGAAGCATAAGATCATACGTTAGGGAGAGAAGTAAAACTCCCTGAATATTGGATGGAACCTTTGAATTGTGAAAGTTGTCTTGGAGGAAGGAATACTTGAAGTTCATGGTTTTGAAACTACGATAGCACTTAAGGGATTTTAGGTATTTCAGGATTAGAACAATTACTCGTTAGGAAATAACCGATATAAAATAACTGAAATAACATAAACTAGTTCTGAGAATACTAAAATTCAAATAAAGAAAAAAATAAAATAAAATAAAATGGAAAAATAAAAAATCCCAGGGATTTTGGCGTGCCTAGCTCGAGACACACGCCCGTGTTGCAAGAGCGTGTTGAGGCACACGACCGTGTTGCACGGCTGTGTCCTTTGATGTTCGCTTCTCCCACAGCCGTGTATGGGGTCACACGCCCATGTTGGAATTGACAGTGTTGGCCACGGCCATATCGCACGGCCGTGGCTATTTATCGTAGCCCGTGCCTTAGGGAAAATTTTACCCTGCTTGTACATGACCAAGTTGCATGACCGTGTCTCTGCTCAAAGTGTACACACGGCCTGAGGCACGCTCGTGTGCATAGTCCTGTGGCTAAAAAAACTTGCATTCAAGGGTTAGTTGATGTATTAGAAAGCCTAATTTTAAAAGAATTTACTAAGTTAGTGCTCGGGTTGCCTCCCGAGAAATGCTTGTTTATAGTCTAAGCTTGACTTTTCTCAAGTTTGTTCGATCATGGCGGCTTGAAGAGTTGATACTCTTCTATTTTATTATCAACGTAAAATTTGAGTCGAGTGTGGTTTACTTTGAAAGTGCCGAGTGACTCATGTTTTATCTCTACTGTACCGTATGGAAAAATTTTCATTACCGTAAAGTAGGGTATGTCACTTGTATGTTCTTTTGAATTCAGGATTCGAGGATCATCTTCCCCTAATATTACCTTATCTCCTACCTTGATTTGATTCGTTTGCACGTAAGGGTCGTCTTGGTGATGCTCTAGGTTGGTTTGACATACTTTGGGCTTTTCATGATAGTTCAGCCACTCATCTAGTTCCTCGATCTGAAGCATTTGTTTTTCAGGTGCATCTCTCTTGGATGGACTTGTCTGTGATTAGGTTGCCTTTATGTGGAGTTTATCCTGCATAGAAGGTTGGGTGGTGAGTTCAGTGTTTTTACAAGGACTCGTGACTATAGTTTACCTGTTCCTAAATCAATTATTGTTCTGGCAGTTGCTAAAAAGGGTCGCCCTAGAATTAAGGGTACATTGCTATCCTCATCAATGTTTAAAACAACAAAGTCAGCTAGGAATATGAATCTATCAATTTTGACAAGCACATCTTCAATTATTCCCTTAGGAAACCTAATAGTTTTATCAGCGAGTTAAATGCTCATCTTGGTTTGCTTAGGTTTTTCAAGACCTAGTTGTTTAAACAGTTTATAAGGCATGACATTTATACTAGACCCTAAATCAGCTAAAGCATTTTTGGCATCTAGGCTACCAAGTAAATAAGGAATAGTAAAACTCCCTGGATCTTTTAGTTTGGTTGGCAATTTATTTTGGAGAATAGCTGAGCATTCCTCATTGAGTTCCATTGTGGACAGTTCTTCCAACTTCCTTTTATTTGTGAGAAGTTCCTCTAAAAATTTTGCATACTTTAGCATCTGCAAAATTGCTTCAACAAATGGTAAGTTGATATGTAATTTCTTTAAGAGTTTAAGAAACTTACCAACTTGCTCATTTGTACGGTCCTTCTTTAGCGCGGTTGGGTATGGGATACGAGGTTTAAATTCTTTGGTAATTTCATCTTTGTAACTTACCTCATTCTTTCCTTTACTTACCACAGGCTCCTTACATGGCTCTGGGTTGGTTTTGGTTAACCCCTCATTATCTATCGTATCTACGGCATTAAGTTGCTCTTTGGGGTTAGTCTCAGTATTACTTGATAAACCGCCTTGCGGTCTTTCAGAGATTAGCTTGGCAAGCTGGCCTATTTGAGTTTCAAGTCCTTGAATAGATGGTTGTTGGTTCCTTAGTGTCATTTCGGTATTTTGGAAACGAGTTTCTGACATGGCCATAAATTTGGTGAACATCTCTTCCAAGTTCGGCTTTTTCTCCTGTTGTGGTGGTGGCTGCTGAAATCCCAGAGGAGGAGGTTGTCTTTGATTTCCTTGCCCTCTTCATGAAAAATTGGGCTGATTCCGCCAACCTGCATTGTAGTTGTTACTATAAGGGTTAAATTGAGATCTAGAATTATTACCCATATAGTTGGCTTGCTCAGTTTCTATGTTGTGTCCATAAGATGAGTAGTCTGGATTGAACATATCTCCTGGAGTTGCGTCGCACTGCATCACTGGTTGTGCCTGCGTGGAACCAACAAAGTTATCAAGCTTTTTATTTAAAAGTTCTACCTGATTAGTAAGCATAGTGACAGCATTAATATTGTAAACTTCTGCGGCTTTTGTTGTCTTTGTCCTCATGACTTGCCACTGATAGTTATTCAGTGACATCTCTTCTATAAACTCATAAGCTGCTTCGGGTATTTTATTGTTAATTGTTCCTCCTGCGGCTGCATCGATCATTTGCCTTGTTGATGGGTTCAAACCGTTGTCGAAGGTTTGAACTTGTAACCACAAAGGTAGTCCATGGTGAGGGCACCTTCTCAAAAGATCTTTGTATCTCTCCTAGGTATCATAAAGTGTTTCTAAATCCATCTGTACAAAAGAAGAGATATCGTTTCGATATTTAGCTATTTTAGCTGGAGGAAAATATTTAAGTAAGAATTTCTCAGTCATCTGTTCTCATGTAGTAATTGAGCCTCGTGGTAAAGAATTTAACCACTGTTTGGCTTTATTTCTCAAAAAAGAATGGGAATAGCCTTAGACGAATGGCATCATCAAAAACGCCATTAATTTTAAAAGTATCACAAAGTTCCAAAAAGTTGGCTATCTGTGAATTTGGATCTTCATCCTGTAAACCATCAAACTGCATAAATTGTTGTATCATCTGAATAGTGTTAGGTTTTAATTCAAAATTATTTGCAGCAATAGTAGGTCTAACAATACTAGATTGAGCACCAGCCAAACTAGGTTTAGCATAATCATACATAGTACGAGGAGCATCGTCTTGGTTCACTGGTTGCGCGGCTATCACGGGAGGTGGTAGATTGTCCTGAATTGCTTCCATCTCTTCTGTAGGTTCTAGCTCTTGTTCTTGTCCTTGTTTTGGATAATGTAGGCTTCTTCTGATCTCTCTACGAGTTCTACGAACTGTCACTTCCAAGTCCTCGTCAAAAAGCAATGGTCCTCTTGGGTTTCTTCTAGTCATAAACTAGAGATACCTAGAAAGGAAAAGTAAAGGAAGTAAAAAAAAATAACAGCTGAAAATAAATAATAATAGTAATGGTTAAAGTAATAGAAATTGAGTTTTCATAATATTTTAGTTCCCCGGCAATGGCGCTAAAAACTTGATACTCCCGATATTAAGTAATAAAATTTATAAAAACTGATCACACAAAAACCTAACTAATATCACGATTTTAAGGCAAGCACACCTATCGAACAGTAGTATAGTTTAGCGATAAGACCGAGTTATCGTACCCAAGGGAACCAAAAGTACTAGTACTTACTTCCTTTCTATTATCCAGCCTTAAAATAAAGGGGGTTTGTGTGAAACTAATTCTAAACTAAGCTAAAAGTACACAAAGAGTAAATTGGGGAAAACTTTCAGGAAAAGCTGATTGATATGGGCAATACTCAAGGGAGAATCCACCTAGACTTCACTTGTTATTGGCTTCTTGAACTAGACAATTTCTTCACTTGACTTGATCCGTAGAGATCCCTAACCTATGCTAATACCTCCGTCAAGGATAAGAACAACTAATCCTAGGTTGATTAACTGAAATCTCTCTCTAGTTAAAACGCCTAGGCTTGCATTAACTCGATCTATGGATCCCCCTATTAGGTTTCACCCTAATCCGGCAAATTTATGTCACCCTATGTCTAAGGTTGCATGCAACTCCGCTTAATTATGGTAGATCTACTCTTAAAATAGGGACTTTTGCTCCTCTACCTAAGCACATCGGTTTCTTGAAGTAATACCTAGGACTATTAAATCAAGAATGAAGAACACATAATTAAGAACAATTCAGGTATTTATCATATAATTCAAGAATAAATAATAACAAGATCTGTCTTAGGTTTCATCCGTCTCAAGTATTTGAGAGGTTTAGTTCATAATTAATAAAGAAAACATCTCAAAAGAAATAAGATAACAAAACATAAAGAACCCAAAAACCCTTGAAGGAATTCAGGGAGATCCTCTGTCTTGATGTAAAATTCTAGCTTCTGGGATGAATCAATCGGCTTCCCTTGGAGTAATTCCTTGCTTTCACTCCTTGTGTTGGTAGAAATATGGCGCTCTTTTTTGGGAGAAAAAAGTACTCCCTTAGCGAGAAATAAGCACATCCTTGAAGTTGCCTCTTAGGGTCTTTATATAGAGTTTAGAATGGCTTTTTTAGCCCCTAAGTATCCTTTTTCGAGTAGAATTGAACTTCCTCATGATAGGGACATGTCTGTGTGCCACGCCCGTGTGGATCAATAAGAGGCCGTGTGCAGGCCTGGTGATGGTGGCACGGCAGTGTGGTCTGGCCGTGCTTGTCAGGGTTGGGCCGTGTTGGACTTTATGTGGCACGGCCGTGTGGTGAATCCTTGGGCCGTGTTGTTTTCACACTTTGGCCCATTTTCTTCGTTTTCGACCCGTTTTTCATTCTTTTCTCTTCCCTATGCTCTCCTGAGTATAAAACATGAAATAGAAGAGTTAAGAGCACCAATTCTCACAAATTTAGTGATAATTCATCCAAAATATAGGCTAAGCATGAGGTAAAAATATGTATAATTTATCGTTTATCAGCGTGCGAGAGCTTGGATTGATTTTTGGACTGATTTTCTGGATGAGTAAATAAATCAGTTTATGATTACTTTATTTCTAATCTTTTGGTTTGTTTTTGGACTTGCTTTATGGTTTCTGCTCATTTTCGTCAGATTTTGGTATTTTTAGTGTAAAACGACGATAACGTATGATTTATCAAATTAGAAATTAGTTTTCAAAATTAAATTTGGAAAAAAAAAAAGAGACAAAGAGAAAAGAAATTTTTGCTGCTATGAGATTTGGTGGTTTTGTTTAAAATAAGTGTTTTCGAGCATAAGATTTTCTAACAATATGTAAGAGTTTTGTCGTACTTATATTTCAAAACAAAACTGAAAATAAAAGTTTCTTTTAACAAAATCAAATTAAGAGTCTTTTTGTAAAATAAATAAGTTTTGTGCGTAATTTCCAAAATAACATTTATGTTTTGCTAATATATATATATATATATATATGTAATTTTTGCAAAACTCGCGAGTTCTAAAGCTGGATTTAAATTTCTAGGTTTTTAAACAAATTAATTTAATTCCTCTAGTATCAGTCACAACGTCTATGCTGGGTTTGGGGTGTTAAACTATAAGTTCTCTCTGGAACTAGTACCACTCTGATTCTTTATTGAATGAATGAATTGTTGAACCAAAATACATATAATTATATGATAGACATTAAATTTAGTTATATGTTTTCTTTCCATAGAAATAACAAAATTTACTTGTATAAAATTTTGAAAATAATAAATTTTAACTTGTATCATTTGACAACAATGTAGGAGGACATGGGTTCAAGTGCGCTGAAACGCATTATCCTCCTAATTATGGAAGCATTATATCAAAAAGAGCAAATATGATCTAAACTTACAATAAGATTATTAAAAAAATAACAAATCTAAATATAACAAATCATAGTTAATAAAAGAATGTTTAATTTACTAAATTCATTACTATCCATACAAAATTATGACAAATTTTTCATTAAATGCCAAAAAAATAAAATATTTACGGGACTAGGTCAATTGAATGAAAAATGACAGGAATGGGCCAATTTTTTAAAAATGCTTCTAGCTGGAATTTTTTTCAAGTGATACGCAAAAAAGTGCTTCCAACTAGAAACTCTTTCCGCCAAGTCAACAAAAGCGCTTCCAGCAAAAAACACTTTTCCCCTGATTTTCACTTTAAGTAAAATATACATTGAAAGGTAAAATTAAAATATAGTTTAAACATTAGAGCTCTTTTAAATTAGAAGTAAAATAATTTATTCAAAATTGTAAAATATGTTTTTAATTAAAAATTAAAAATTATAAGTTAAATAATAATTTAATACATTAAAAGTTAAAATTAAAATATAGTTTATGTTATAAAATAAAAAGACAGAGAGTAAAGAACAAAGAAAAGGGAAGGGCAAAAGAGAGAGCCTATTTTACTGATCAATCGAAATATTTATAAAGCTTCTCCAAAGTCTATATTTATAGGCATAAGAAGTATAATGAAGTAGAGATCTAATTCTAATGACTATTAGAATTTAAAGTACATCAAAACTTATCTTCATCTTGATGGACATCCACTTAATAATATATTCATAATAGCCCCTCTTGGATGTCCATTGGTAGATAATGTGTCTTGTTAAAACCTTACTAAGATAGAAACCCTGTAGGAAAAAAAATTTCCTAGTGAAGGAAAAAGAGTACAAATATCTATAATATGCATAATTGATAACTATTGAAAAGAGTTATATTTTCTGTCTTTTGACCTAGCTAATTGTTTGTACTTAGGTATATTTTGTTGCATTTTAATTAGCATTTATTATATTGCATTCGGACTTGGACTATGCTTAGTTTTTTGGTGCTTTTAATTGGTTTTTGTGGAAGTTTTGTATGGTGGTAGGAAAGGAAAAAGTTTTCGAAAAAAGGAAATAAATAAGTGAAGTTTTGCTAAGGCAAAGTACAGGTGATATGTAAGCATGAGTGCCACATCAATGTCAGGAAGACTGAGTCAATGTTCACGCGCAACTATTTTAGTTTGAAATTAAAACTCGTACCAGATAAATCACCCTAGAAAAGAAGAGAAGATTAACAAAAATTGATTGGTTGAACTCTATCTATAAAAGGATGATGAAGGGCACCTCAAAAAGCATCTCGAAGAGAAGTGGAATAGTAAGAGATCTCGAGTGGAAAAGGAAGCCATCCTCTCAGTCAACACAGGACTTTGTTGTTGAAGTGTGGACTAGCTGAAGCTATTTTCTTAACGTTCTTCCGTTATTTCCTTACTGCTCTCTTGTGAACTTATTTGGTTGTAAACGATGGTGATGGTTTAGAATTATATTTTCCAACTGATGAGCTAAATCTCACCGGGTTGGGGTTATTTTGATGATACTTAATTGTTTTAAGTTTCCATGGTATAAATCTAATTATTTTACTACCCATTCAATCGTTTAAGTGCAATCCCTAGGAATAGTCGATGGCATATTATTCTTATTAAGTTGATTTAATTCAGGAAATGTTAGATTACTTAACTAATATTGGATGGCATGAGCAACATTCAAATGATGCTTACATCATAGGGAAGGAATTACACAGGTTACTGTAATAAGGTTACTATATGAGCAGGGGCAATGACTTGAGCTTTTGCCCATGAAAGAGGCAGGCCACTCTAGGACTCTTCTACACGGTAAGTTAATCAATATTTTTCCACGACATTATTGCTAATAAGGTTGATTTTGAGTAATCCCAACCTTCCACATAAATATCGTAGAAACTATACTTGATTCTCTGCCGAAATATCTTCGACTTAGCATTCTTAGTTGATTATTTGTTCATTTATATATTATTCACGCAATAGTTACCATATTTACATTTTTGTTATCCCCTTTGTCATAGCAATTCCAGTTATTTACCTATTATCACATATTTACCCTAGTTTTTACCATAACATTTCCTTCAAAACATTTTACTATAGCATTACCTTGATCATATTAAAATAACTTGACTAATTTTGTGCCTCAATCCAATCCTCGTGGGAACGATACTTACTTACCTCTTTATTATTTGAACTAATGTGTATACTTGCACAAAATGGCACACCAGTTCACACATGACAATAATATGTTGCCTTATTAAAAAGCTTATGAGAAAAACCCAATGGGACAAAACCTCGGTTAAGAGAAAAAGAGTATAGCGCGTATTTACTCTCCCTTATGAAAAAATCACATGATATCTCATATTCTATGTATTCAATCTTGAATAGTAGCTTTCCAAACGACCATTTGAACATATTTGTTAAGCATTTATATTGACATTCTTTTGAAAGTCATAAGTGAGGGAAAATTTGGGGGGAAATATATTTTGATCTCTTCAGGAGTTTTAACAATAATCATAACAAACTTTAATCATGATCCCTCTATAAAAATACAAATAGGTATTTTGAATCATTTTATAATCCTCTTTCAACTACTATTGACTAAGTCAAATTTACCACACATGTTCAATTATTTCAATTCATATAAATGAACAATTTCCTAATAATTTCAATATGTTTCTGGCATTCTAAATCCTTCAAGAATTTTAATATAAACTTTACTATATAGTGATTCATAAAAGGTCGTAACAACAACCATTAGACGCAAGTTAAATCTTTTATGAACTATCAGTTTAATAATATATCTAAAGGTTATTGCATCCACCACAAAAGAATATTATATCTTTTCATAATCAATACCAGGACTTAGCAAAAAATTCATATTTTTATTTTGCTTTTGCAAAACTACTTCAGTTGTACCCTCAATAGCTTTATAACTTTAGATATTTGGACTACTAGTCCAAAAACTCCACGAATTTAATTGTAATTGAGTTGCATCTTTAGTTTGAACAATCTATTTCATATTTATATTTCTCAATAGATTTATTCAAGATTCTCCTTTTATTTCATTATTTCAACAATAATATTACATGCAAAATCATTGTCGACCACCTTTATTATCGGTTTGACATTTTCTCGAATTAACATTAATTATCGAGACCTCTTATATTCATTATTTTAATCTTCAGTTTCAAATACACGAATCTCTTCTGGAGTTTTACTTATTATTTATGTCCTGGGTCTCTTTTAGAGCACCTGCCTTCAATATATGACCATTTAGATTTATTATTTTCTTTTATGAGAATTTTCATTTTTGGAACTTGTAATGAGTTATCCTTGTTGAACTTCTAGTTCAAATTACTCTCGCGCTAACTCTTTACAAGTTACTATTTTTCTCCCCTTAATGTTAAGAAAACTATTGAATCAAAATAGTAATCATAAATCATATCATAATTGAATCTCCAAAACATTCAAAACATCTAATAATATAAGGAGACTTGTAATTAATATATATTCCCAACTTTCTTTGAGGATACATTCATCTTTGTGCATTGTGGTGGAGTAATTGGAACATATACGCACATACAAAAATTCAAAGATGAGAAATATTTAGCTCTTTGACTACAAACCAATTGTAATAGAGAGTATTTCTAACTTATCGATTTGATGCGTACAACACGTAAATCAACATTATCTCATGTTGAAATAAGAAGTTTAGTTCTCACAAGTAATGGTTTAGACATTAATCAGAGGCATGTAATCAATAATTTCTCTAAACCATTATGCGCATAAATAAAAAACTTCTACAAAAGTTTTTCAAAGTTAATCAATAAAAGACTAAGATATAAACTCATCAGTATTAGCAAGATGAATTGTCTTAATTGCATGATCTAAAATTAATTATTTAAACAAGCAATCTTGCAAATGATAGGTTACAAGTCGGTAACACATATGTGGTTATTTTGTAGATGCATCTACCAAAATCATATAATATCAAAACCATCCATATGGTGGATGAATGGACCCATATTCACTTTAGAAAAGCAAGATATTAAATCTCAACTTTAGCTAGTGAGTTTCTAACAATCAATTTCCATTGAGAATAAGCAACAAATGAGAATTTTTTAAATTAAAGAATCTTCTAGTTCTTTAATGAATGTCCATATGAATTCTCAATTAATTTTCGCATCATATATGATCTACGATGGTCTAACTGGTCATGCCAAGTATTAAATGTATTTGTATCAATAAACTTCTTGTTTACTTTAATATGTGTTTCAAGTGTACTAACTTGTAACAAATTGATATTTTTACTATCATTCCTTTTACTTTGTATCTACATGTAAGTACTATTGTGACATTTACTACTAGAAATGTCTAAATCAATGTGAAGTCTATAATTCCAATAAGTTAATAAATATAAACTTCAAATAATTACACGCAATATTCGCTTCTGGGATATACTAAAATCTTCAAATGTCAAAAAATAATAATTATAAAATTTATTATACTCACATTTAAAAAAAAAAATGCAACTTCAGGTGCATCCAACCATAACTAGCCTTAGATAGAATTGCCATATTCTATTACTCATAAGTAGATCTTTCGCAGTAAAATATTTTGTTTTTAATCCTTTAATAGGAATGATGAGAAAAGAAATCACAAAGATAGTCATAACAAATTCAATTTAATACAACAGTAATCAATAACTCAATAGTCCCTTTTGATTTATATGAAATATAATCTTTACCTCATTCATAATCTCAATATGAGATCCATTATAAATATATTTTAAACCCAATGGACTAACCATTATAAGATATTAATATATTAGCTCTTCTGGAGCTTTCGACTATTTTTGTACTACCAAATATTGGAATGATATTGGTTTATATTTTATTTTGAGTTCACTTTTGGGAATGCAATAGATTTATTAGGACGAACTTATAAACGTCCCAAAAAGAAATTGTTATTTCATAATCACCATCGCAAACATGCATGGATTTCATGTAACAGCTTAATTTTGAGTCTGATCAGAATGGGTGGCTTCGGGACCATTTAATCGAGTCAAAATATTTATTTTATTACTTTAATAAGTTTTATTGCATGATAGAATTATGGTGTGAAAATTTTGTATAGAAATTTTACCGTTTGAATAGTTAATCCGGTAAAAAGGACTTGATTGCATAAAAGATAAAAGTGACATTTTATATGTTAAATGTATTAAATTGTTATGGCTTTTAAATTTAATGGTCCTAAATGGCTATTAGACCATTGTTTTAGTCAATGGACATTAATGGACATGAGTTATATGATATATGTTATTAATTATTAAGGTTAAAATAGTAAAAGATAAATTAATATGAATTAAAATAAACAAAACATGCATTAAGTGGGGAATTCATCTTGTTTGCCGAAATTGATAAGAAAAACAAAGGGGTTTTAGGCTTCATTACATTCGGCCACATCTATAGCTTAATCAAGGTATGTTTTGTTTCGGTTTTTGATGATTTCTAAGTTTTTGAGATTGTTGCTTAGTAATCTATCAAGCTTGTACCTCAATTTTTGAAATTATTGATGATTTTGAAATATTCCATTGTTGAATACAAGTATATTTTGATGTTTCTTGATAGATTATTGATGGTTGTTAATAAATATACAAGTTTTATAAAGTGATTTTTTGAGAAAAATGAGCAATAAGGATTATATTGAAAAAGATAGAATTTTTGTGGGTAGAAATGTGAAATAAATAAAAATATGGGCTTGATAGAGTGATATACGTGATATGAATTAATAAAATTTCTAAAAACTGATCGCACCAAAAACTAACTAATATCACGATTTTAAGGCAAGCGCACCTATCGAACAGTAGTATAGTTTAGCGGCAAGACCGAGATATCGTACCCAAGGGAACCAAAAGTACTAATACTTACTTCCTTTCTATTATTTAACCTAAAGAATAAAAGGGATTTTTATGAAACTAAACTAATTGTAAAACTAAACTAAGAATGCACAAAAAGTAAATTGGGGAAAAACTCTTTGGGCAAAGACTAATTGATTGGGCAATACTCAAGGGAGAATCCACCTAGACTTCACTTGTTATCAATTCTTGAGCTAGATGATTTATTCACTTGACTTGATCCGTAGAGATCCCTAACTTATGTTAATACCTCCGTCGAGGATAAGAACAACTAAACCTAGGTTGATTAATTGAAATCTCTCTCTAGTTAAAACCCCTAGTCTTGCATTAACTCGATCTGTGGATCCCCCTATTAGGTTTCACCTTAATCCGGCAGATTTATGTCGCCCTATGTCTAGGGTTGCATGCAACTCCACTTAATTATGCTAGATCTACTCTTAAACAGGGACTTTTGCTCCTCTGTCTAAGCACATCAGTTTCTTGAATTAATACCTAGGATTATTAAAACAAGAATTAAGAACACATAATTAAGAACAATTCAAGTATTTATCATATAAATCAAGATAAAATAATAACAAGATCTGTCTTAGGTTTCATCCCCCTCAAGTATTTGGGGGATTTAGTTCATAATTAATAAAGAAAACATCTCAGAAGAAATAAGATAACAAAACATAAAGAACCCAAAAACCCCTGAAGGAATTTAGGGAGATCTTCTGTCTTGATGTAGAATTCTGGCTTCCTGGATGAATCAATCGGCTTCCCTTGGAGTAATCCCTTGCTTCCACTCTTTGTGTTGGCAGGAATATGGCGCTCCTTTGTGGGAGAAAGGGTACACCCTTAGAGTTGCCTCCTAGGGTCTTTATATAGAGCTTTGTGATGCCTTTCTTAGCCTCTAAGTATCCAAATCCGAGTGAAATTGCACTTTGTAACACCCCAAACCCGGCCCAGACATTATGGCCAAGTTCGGTGTGCTACATCATTTAAGCTAACCCACGTTACCTAGCTACTAAGCCTAGTGATGAATGTTGTAAAATAATATTTAGGGTTTTGAAGAAACTCCCAGCTTATTGGACAATCAACCTAATCTCTACCCATTTGTTAAACGATTTATCTTATTATTATTATCTTAGTTAACCGTTTGTACTGCAAGGTTAGTTTCGAAAACATTGATTTAAGTTGGTAAAACGTGAGTCAATGTAGTTGAAGTGAAACAAGCATAAGTAAAAGAAATAAAAACCCCTAAAAAAATTAGTTATAGCGGACTTATTACAAACCCAAAAAGAAACAAAACGAGTAAGTAGAAGTAGTGAAATAATAAAGATAAGTTTTAAACCAAAATTCATTCTTTGTGGCCACTCTGAATCCCTCCTAGCTCCAAGTCCACGGACTAAGGCTCACCTACAAGGATGGAAAGGAAAATGGTGAGTTTGGAAAACTCAGTGTGTGCAGAAGCCCATCCACAGCCCAAATTAGTTCGTGCCCACTGGGCCTAAGCCCTATCCAGATCAGTCAAATGCTGGGCCGAAGCCTTATTAAGATAACAGTATGGCCCATAGGCCTAGAACAGAACAGTACAGAATAACAGTATGAATGCAAGCCCATATCATGTGGGGAGACTACTCGACCCACCCAACCACTACACACCACCCGTGCCAGCCAAGACACCATATGGGGAATAACTCAACCCACCCAGCCCACACACTACGGTCGCAGCATGGCTGCTCAGATAAATAGTATCACGAGGCAAAGCCCCTTTCAAAAAATAGTACGAGGCATAGCCCCTTTTAGAAAACGTGGCAGTGCCACTCACACTTCCTCCAATATCAACCCAAACCATGCAACAGGTATATATAATATGGCATACAGTAACAGTGACAGTCAGATTAAGCAGTACAGTCGATTATAGCCCTAGGGGTATAATAGTTATTTTACACCTAGGGGTAAAATAGTAATTTCTCACCCTAAGGGGTATTTCAGTCATTGATACTATTACTACCAATTTTAAGCATGTTGCAGTCACTAACAGTCTTTATGTACATCTTAGCAGTCAATTAATCAGTGTTTTAACAGTTTCAACTACTGGCCCTGAAATCCCTAATGGGCCCTACATAGCCTATTGACCACTTTAGCCCATTCAGTCCAATATTAGTTTTTAGTTATCAGGTTTAGCAGTTTTAACCTATAGTCCATCATGTACCCCTTTAAGCCCATTCTTACCCAAATGGGCCCGATAGCCCATCGGGCCCACATTTAGCCCACCGAGGCCCAACTTACCGAAGTGCTCGAAATTACGCATTCCACTCACCTACTAGTACCATTTTCAGATCCATCTTACACCTATCGACTTGAGAGCATTCGCACGCTCACAAGCCCATGAAATGCCAGAACTTCGGCATTTCGGCTCTTCGGCTTTTGCCGATTTGAACCATGAAGGGGTGTTCGATACACACACCTATTTGCGATACTACCGGCGAGATCTCTCACGTACCTTCTCCTACAATGATCACTTCAACAGGTTAGACCATACCAACACTTAATCTAAATCGAAACTCACCAAAACCTTACTTACATATTCAGCCATCACCTTTAATGGCCCTAATGTCTTACCTTATCAACTTAGATCTACAAGATCTAGATCCCTCTGTGCCAATGTCCTTAATCCAATGATCCTTGTAGATCACCCCTTAACAAACACAAAACCGATTTCCAAGATAAGATTAGCCTCTAGCCAAGTCGACAATCTCCTTAAATATATAGGGATTTCGGCTTTTCCTTTAGTTTAAATAAATCGAAAGTATTCCATAACTTAACCACTTATTGATGATTCTACCTGATGAATATCGCTTCCACGCTTCCACTAAACTAGATCTATACTAAATCTAGTCCCAATGATAGCAAAGGATGACTCTAGAGGGATTCGGCTTCTAGATCTACTCTTAGATATCCTTGTCGATACAACAGAGAAATAGAGAATGAATTGACGGCACATATAATGGATGGTAAGGGGTTCGGCCTGCTGGAGAATCAATGAAAAGAAAGAGATGATTGGTTTCAGTTAAAAGATGAATGAGAAAGGTTTAGTTTCGGTCAAATGGGGTATTCGACAATGGGGAGTTTCGGCTTTTAGAGGTTGTCGATAGAGATTTGAAGAGAAGAGCAACAGAAAAAGATGGATTCGGCTAGAGAAGGGAATGATGGTGTCCAATCGGTTTGAGGGGTAAGGATAAGAAGAAGAATGTGAGTGAAGAAGAAGAATAATAGGAAGTGAATTTGGTCAAAAGAGAAATCGGCAATAGAGGTTCTTTTTGGGGTGTAAGGTTCGGCTATAAGGTTAACAAAGAAGGAAAGAATGGCAAAAAGAGAATAGCAAAAGAAAACCCTAATGTGCTCTACACAATTGGCATAATAAAGCTCAAAAGAACCCTAAGGAAATCGGCACAACTAGCACCCTAATTGCCAAAAAACTAACCTATGCAAATGCCGAAATTGCACTAAGCAAAGTCCCTTGGCCGGCCACTTTCTCTTCAAATTCAAATATCCTTAACTCACTCCTTGATTCACTCTCATGAACAATTCAAACTTCACAAGACATAGTTTTACTTGGGCACCAACACTTGACCACACATGCACATAAAAAAATAAAAGTCATTTAAGCTTATCTTGTGACTCGTACCATGGACCTCATACACCTCTTAGGCGCCACTTTTTTAGGAGCTTAGTGGCGTCCCCTTAACACTTTGCCAAAGCTCTTTTCATGACAATTTCTGCTAAGTTTTTCTTAAAAGCCCTCTTGGTCCAGTTCCCCCTTTCACTTAAAACATACCTTGTTATTTTTATCGGACTTTAACCGGAGTTTGGGCCTCCTAAAGGCCCACTAACATGTTCAAACACAAATTCAACATTCAGATCACACAATTTTCACCAAAATCACACTAGACCCGAGAAATTCTAAAAATCAGTGCGTTACAACTCTACCCCCTTAAAGAAATTTCGGCCTCGAAATTTACCTGATTTAAATAACTGAGGGTATTGTTGATGCATGGTCTCTTCTGGCTCCCACATAGCCTCTTCTCTCCCATGGTTGCGCCATAGCACCTTTGCCAATGGAACAGTCTTCTTCCTCAATACTTTGACTTCACGATCTAAGATTTGCACAGGCTCTTCCTCGAAGGTCAAATCAGTATTAACTACAATCTTTTCTACTGGTACAATATGCGAAGGATTGGACCGATACCTTCTTAGCATAGACATGTGAAAAACGTCGTAAATACGGTCCAACTCTGGCGACAACTCCAGCTGATATGCTACCGGTCCAATTCGCTTGAAAATTCGATAAGGCCCAATAAATCGCTGACTTAACTTGCCCTTTCTGCCAAATCTCAAGATCTTTTTCCATGGCGAAACCTTTAGAAACACCATATCCCTAACGGGGAACTTAATTTCCTTACGCTTAAGGTCAGCATATGACTTTTGCCCATCAGACGCCTTTTTTAACCGATCTCGAATCAGCTTAACCTTACTTTCTGTATCTGCCACCAACTCTAGTCCAAGCAATTGGTGCTCTCCTAACTCTGTCCAACATGTAGGCATACGACATCTTCGCCCATAAAGTGCCTCATACAGAGCCATCTGAATACTTGCCTGATAACTATTGTTGTATGCGAATTCTACCAATGGCAAATAATCTTCCCAACTACCATGAAAGTCAATCACACATCCTCTCAACATGTCTTCTAACACTTGAATGACCCTCTCAGACTGTCCATCCGTCTGAGGGTGAAATGCAGTACTGAAGTCCAATCGCATACCCAACGCCTCATGTAGATTCTGCCAGAATCGAGATGTAAATCTAGGATCTCGATCAGAAATTATTGAAACGGGCACCCCATGCAGATGCACTATCTCAGCCACGTACAACTTGGCCAACTTCTAAAGCGAGTAATCGGTTCTAACCAGTATAAAATGAGCAAACTTCGTCAATCTATCCACGATTACCCAAACAAAGTCTTTCTTTGAAGGTGTCAACGCTAACCCACTTACAAATCCATAGTTACCCTTTCCCATTTCCACTACGAAATTTTCACTGGTTGCAAAAGTCCAAAAGGCAACTGATGCTCAGCTTTAACTTGTTGACACGTCAGACATTTCCCAATGAATTTAGTCACCTCTTGCTTAAGTCTAGGCCACCAGCACGTCTCTTGCAAATCCCTATACAACTTATTACCTCCAGGGTGCATAGCACAAGGTCCACCATGAGCCTCACTCAAGATCAACTGCCTCAAGTCAGAGTCCTTAGGAATGCAAACTCGTCCACGGAAACAAAGAACCCCATCCGAATTCAGTCTAAAATCCTCACTCTCACCATTCTTAACTTGCTGAAATCGAGGAATCAACGAATCATCTTCCAACTGCAACTTTTTAATTTTCTCAGTCCAAGTCGGTCTTACTTGCAACTCTGCTAACAAACTCCCATCATCATACAAACTTAAGCGAGCAAACATAGCCCTTAACTCAGCAACAGTCCTTCGGCTCAGTGCATCAGCCACCACGTTAGCCTTGCCTGGATGGTACTCAATCGAACAGTCGTAATCTTTCAACAACTCTATCCATCTTCGTTGGCTAAGATTCAACTCCTTTTGAGTTAACAGATATTTGAGACTTTTATGGTCAGTGTATATAATACACTTTTCCCCATACAGATAGTGTCTCCAAATTTTCAATGCGAAGCCTACCTCTGCCAACTCCAAATCATGCGTAGGGTAATTCGCTTTGTGAGGTTTGAGCTGTCGCGAAGCATAAGCGACCACCTTACCCTATTGCATCAATACACAACCTAACCCCACGTACGAAGCATCACTATACACAGTGAAGTCCTCCCCAGATTCTGGCTGAATTAACACTGGTGCCTCAGTCAACACCTTTTTCAACTTGTCGAAAGCCTCTTATTGTTTCTCGGTCCATACAAACGCTACTCTCTTCCTTAACAGTTTTGTTAATGGTGCCGCGATTAAAGAAAATCCCTCAACAAACCTTCTGTAATAACCTACCAAACCCAGAAAGCTTCGAATTTTCGATACCGATCTTGGCGGCTTCCAGTCCAGAACTGTCTCAATCTTTCGAGGATCTACCTTAATCCCCTCAGCAGAAACAACATGACCCAGAAAAGTCACTTCTCGCAACCAGAATTCGCACTTACTAAATTTTGCATACAGTTGCTTTTCTCTCAATGCTTGTAGAACAATTCGAAGATGCTCATCATGCTTCTCCTCTGTTTCTGAATACACCAATATATCGTCAATAAAGATGACCACGAATTGATCTAAGTACGGCTGGAACACTGATTCATTAAATCCATAAAAGCTACAAGTGCGTTCGTCAACCTAAAAGGTATAACCAAAAACTCGTAGTGACCATATCGAGTTCTGAATGCCGTCTTATGAACATCCACCTCCTTTACCCTTAGCTGATGGTATCCAGATTGAAGGTCGATCTTGGAAAACACAGAAGCTCCTCTAAGCTAGTCAAACAAATCGTCTATTCTCGGCAGAGGGTACTTATTCTTTATCGTCAGTTTGTTCAACTGGCAATAATCGATGCACATATGCATCGTTCCATCCTTCTTTTTCACAAACAGCACCGACGCTCCCCATGAAGACACACTCGGTCTAATGAAGCCCCTATCTAACAACTCTTGAATCTGGGCTTTTAGCTCTACTAGCTCCTTTGGTGCCATTCTGTAAGGCGCAATGGACACTGGAGCAGTTCCAGGCAACAGATCGATCCCAAACTCAACTTCTTGGTTAGGAGGTAACCCAGGAAGGTCCTCAGGTAAGACATCTTGAAACTCATTAACAGTTCTAACTGTCTCTACTGTCACACTTTCAGATTCAGTTTGATTTACGAAAGCCAAATATGCTTCGCAACCCTTGCGAATCATCTTTTCAGCCCTTAAGGCCGAAACCACATTGGACAAATAATCCCTTCGCTCCCTAATAACCATTACCTCCTCGCACTCGATTGTTCTCAACACCATCCTCTTGGCCGCACAATCCAAAGTCGCCTTGTGCTTATTTAACCAGTCCATGCCCAGTATCAAATTAAACTCTCCAAAAGGTAATTCCATCAAGTCTCCCAAAAAGATTCTACCTTGAGTCTCTAAAGACAATCCCTAAAGAGTTTATCTACCCTAACCAAGTGACCTAGAGGACTAATTACAGTTACCCCACTCACAATCTCCTCAGAGTGCACACCCAACAACCTAGAGATCTCACAAGCAACATATGAATGTGTTGAACCCACATCAATCAGAGCAGTATATGGTATACTAGATATCAAGAATGTACCAGTTATAACATCAGGTGCGTCACCCTTCTCTTGGCGACGAGCAGCATACACCAAGGCTGGCTGACGAGCCTCAGCATTACCAGCACCCCTGCCAGGTGCCCCACGACCACGTCCATTACTATTGCCTCCTCTACCTTGACCACAGCCCCTTGGCAATGGCAATCCTCCTCGCATAGGCTGAGCAACCCTTTGATCAATAGTTTGAGTCTGAGCTAGCCTCTATGGACAATCTTTTACTTGGTGCTCCATAGACCCACATCAAAAACAAGCTCCACTACGCTTCCTACATTCACCCAGATGTACCCTACCACAGTCCCTACAAGGTTGTGGTCTCACCGTATTTATCGGTATAGCTCGAACTGGTTCCTCCACTCTAGCTCTCTTAAAGTTCTTATTTGCAGCACCCGATGGTCCAGAATCTCTCTTAAAACGGTTACGATCCCTATCGCGGTTCTCTCGTTCAGCTCGCTTCACTTTCTCGACTATCTTAGCCTTTTCTACCTGTGCAGCAAAGTCACGCTCCCTCTGTGGAGCTATCAATACCCTCAACTCATCTTTGAGACCATCCTCAAAACAAACGTTGTGCTCATATTTAGTGGAAACAATACCACTAGCATACCAGCTTAGTCGCAGAAACTCTGCCTCATATTCAGCAACGGTCTTATTGCCTTAGGTCAGGTTCAGGAATTCTTTCCTACGTGCATCCACATAGCTAGTACCCACATATTTCGCCTTAAAGGACTTCTTGAACAATTCCCATGTTACCCCCTCAGTTGGGGTACCCTCTCTCACGGTGATCTACCACTGATACGCCTCGTCTAGCAGCAATGACACCGCTCCTTTTAACTTTTGCTCCACTGAGCAGTCCAGATCGTCCATTATCCGCTCTGTGGCTTCGAACCAATACTCAGCCACATTTGGGGCTACTCCAGATATACCCCTGAAAACCTCAGCTCCGTTTGCCCAGAGTCGTTCAAAAATAGTCCCTTTAGTCACAGTTTTAGTGCTTGCCGCAGCGACCCTCTCTAACACCCTCAGTATGGCTTGGGATAGAGCATCGTCCCCTGCAGCCCTATCATAAGATCTAGTCTCTGTCGCTGGCAAAGCTCGTACTTCCTCAGCTGGCATATGCCCCGAAGACGAAGATTCAGCTTGAGCACTACCTCGGCCTCGACCACGACCTCGTCCATGGCCTCGTCCACGAGCGGCTCTCGTACTCATATCGACTTATCTGATTTACGAATTTTATGACATTATTTTAATGTTCCAGTTCCTTATTATAGAATATTTTATGAAAAGATAAAGTTTCAGATTTGTTCTTAGGCAATCGTAGTCTAGCTACTATCTCAGTTTCCTAGGGTTTAATTTACCCTACAGTCTGAGTCTTGTAGTCTTAATACTACCTTATCTATAGTGTCATATCACAGGCTTAGTTCTATCTACAGTATTGTTTAAGTACAATACAGTATTTAATGCAGAAATACTTACAGACTTGGTGCTGAGGATTCAGTGTGCCACATCTCAATTTATTAGATTTCAGAAAAAAACTTAGAAAGATTTAAGTTTTTTAAAAATCAATTTCTCAAACCTTTTTGGACTCGATCCACAGCCGAGTTGTTGCAACCTAGCTCTGATACCACTAAATGTAACACCCCAAACTTGGCGCAGACGTTATGGCCAAGTTCGGTGTGCTACATCATTTAAGCTAACCCACGTTACCTAGCTACTAAGTCTGGTGATAAATGTTGTAAAATAATATTTAGGGTTTTGAAGAAACTCCCAGTTTATTAGACAATCGACCTAATCTCTACCCATTTGTTAAACGATTTATCTTATTATTATCTTAGTTAACCATTTGTACTGCAAGGTTAGTTTTGAAAACATTAATTTAAGTTGGTAAAACGTGAGTCAATGTAGTTGAAGTGAAACAAGCATAAGTAAAAGAAATAAAAACCCCAAATAAAATTAGTTATAGCGGCCTTATTACAAACCCAAAACGAAACAAAACGAGTAAGTAGAAGTAGTGAAATAATAAAGATAAGTTTTAAACCAAAATTTATTCTTTGGGGCCACTCTGAATCCCTCCTAGCTCCAAGTCCATGGACTAAGGCTCACCTGCAAGGATGGAAAGGAAAAGGGCGAGTTTGGAAAGCTCAATGTGTGTAGAAGCCCATCCACATCCCAAATTAGCTCGAGCCCACTGGGCCTAAGACCTATCCAGATCAGTCAGATGCTGGGCTGAAGCCCTACTCAGATAACAGTATGGCCCATAGGCCCAGAACAGAACAGTACAGAATAACAGTATGAATGCAAGCCCATATCATGGGGGGAGACTACTCGACCCACCCAACCGCTATACACCACCTGTACTAGCCAACACACCATGTGGGGAATAACTCAACCCACCCAGCCCACACACCACAGTTGCAGCATGCTGCTCAGATAAACAGTATCACGAGGTAAAGCCCCTTTCAGAAAACAGTATGAGGCATAGCCCCTTTCAGAAAACGTGGCAGTGCCACTCACACTTCCTCCAATATCAACCCAACCCAACAGGTATATATAATATGGCATACAATAACAGTGACATTCAGATTAAACAGTACAGTCGATTCTAGTCCTAGGGGTATAATAGTCATTTTACACCTAGGGGTAAAACAGTAGTTTCTCACCTTAATAGGTATTCCAGTCATTGATACTATTATTACCAATTTTAAGCATGTTGCAGTTACTAACAGTCTTTATGTCCATCTTAGCAGTCAATTAATCAGTGTTTTAACAGTTTCAACTACTGGCCCTAAAACCCCTAATGGGCCCCACATAGCCTATTGACCACTTAAGCCCATTTAGTCCAATATTAGTTTTTAGTTACCGGTTTTAGCAGTTCTAACCTATAGTCCATCAACGTACCCCTTTAAGCCCATTCTTACCCAAATGGGCTCGATAGCCCATTGGGCCCACATTCGGCCCACCGAGGCCCAGCTCACCGAAGTGCTCGAAATTATGCATTCGACTCACCTACCAGTACCGTTTTCAGATCCATCTTACACCTATCGAGTTGAGAGCATTCGTATGCTCACAAGCTCATGAAATGCCAGAACTTCGGCATTTAGGCTCTTCGACTTTTGTCGATTTGAACCATGAAGGGGTGTTCGATACACACACCTGTTTGCGATACTACCAGTGAGATCTCCCACGTATCTTCTCCTAGAATGATCACTTCAATAGGTTAGACCATACCAACACTTAATCTAAATCGAAACTCACCAAAACCTTACTTACATATTCGGCCATCACCTTTAATGGCCCTAATGTCTTACCTTGTCAACTTAGATCTACAAGATCTAGATCCCTCTGTGCCAATGTCCTTAATCCAATGCTCCTTGTAGATCACCCCTTAACAAACACAAAACTGATTTCCAAGATAAGATTAGCCCCTAGCCAAGTCGACAATCTCCTTAAATATATAGGGATTTCGGCTTTTCCTTTAGTTTAAATAAATCGAAAGTATTCCATAACTTAACCACTTACCGATGATTCTACCTGAAGAATATTGCTTCCACGCTTCCACTAAACTAGATCTATACTAAATCTAGTCCCAACGATAGCAAAGGATGACTCTAGGGGTATTCGGCTTCTAGATCTACTCTTAGATATCCTTGTCAACACAACAGAGAAATAGAGAATGAATTGACAGCACAGATAATGGATGATAAGGGTTCGACCTGTTGGAGAACCAATAACAAGAAAGAGATGATTGATTTCAGTTAAAAGATGAATGAGAAAGGTTTAGTTTCGGTCAAATGGGGCATTCGACAATAGGGAGTTTCGGCTTTTAGAGGTTATTGATAAAGATTTGAAGAGAAGAGCAACAGAAGAAGATGGATTCGGCTAGAGAAGGGAATGATGGTGTCCAATCAGTTTGAGGGGTAAGGAGAAGAAGAAGAATGCGAGTGAAGAAGAAGAATAATAGGAAGTGAATTTGGTCAAAAGAGAAATCGGCAATAGAGGTTCTTTTTGAGGTGTAAGGTTTGGCTATAAGGTTAACAAAGAAGGAAAGAATGGCAAAAAGAGAATAGCAAAAGAAAACCCTAATGTGCTCTACATAATCGGTACAATAAAGCTCAAAAGAACCCTAAAGAAATCGGCACAACTCGCACCTTAATTGCCAAAATACTAACCTATGCAAATGCCGAAATTGCACTAAGCAGAGTCCCCTGGCCGGCCACTTTCTCTTCAAATTCAAATATCCTTAACTCACTCCTTGATTCACTCTCATGAACAATTCAAACTCTACAAGACATAGTTTTACTTGAGCACCAACACTTGACCACACATGCACATAAAAAAATAAAAGTCATTTAAGCTTATCTTGTGACTCGTACCATGGACCTCATACACCTCCTAGGCGCCACTTTTTTAGGAGCTTAGTGGTTTCCCCTTGCCACTTTGCCAAAGCTCTTTTCATGACAATTTCTGCTAAGTTTTTCTTAAAAGCCCTCTTGGTCAAGTTCCCCTTTCACTTAAAACATACCTTGTTATTTTTATAGGATTTTAACTGGAGTTTAGGCCTCCTAAAGGCCCACTAACATGTTCAAACACAAATTCAACATTCAGATCACACAATTTTCACCAAAATCACACTAAACCTAAGAAATTTCAAAAATTAGGGCATTACACACTTTCTCACGATAGGGACACGCCCGTGTGCCACACCTGTGTGGATCGACAAGAGGCCGTGTGTGAGACTGTTGATGGAGGCACAGCCGTGTGGTCAGGCCGTGCTTGTCGGGGCTGGGCTGTGTTGGACCTTATGTGGCACGACCGTGTGCCACGGCCGTGTAGTGACTCCTTGGGCCGTGTCATTTTCACACTTTGGCCTATTTTTTTCGTTTTCGGTCCATTTTTTGTTCTTTTCTCTTCTCTATGCTCTCCTGAGTATACAACATGAAATAGAAGGGTTAAGAGCACCAATTCTCACAAAATTTACAATAATTCATCCAAAATATAGGCTAAACATGAGGTAAAACTATGTATAATTTATCGTTTATCAAATACCCCCACACTTAAGCCTTTGCTTGTCCTCAAGCAAAATTTCAATCCCTAATTAAGAATCAATCCTCTCAACTTACAATCTTTATCAGTAATGTTTCAAACTAATTCACAGGCATTCATACAATGGAAATTCAATCAGAAGAACATTAAAGATTCAATTACTTTAAGTTGAGAATTTTATCATCGAAACATAAGTTTCCTCTATTCTTCTAAGTAATCATCTCTTAATTGAAATCAACAGGAATTGACATCTTCACTAAAGATTCACTCTATCCACTCAAAGTGTTTAGGGTTCAAAAATTAAGTACTCTTTAGTCAACCTGAAAAGTTATTACCATAGGCTTGCAAGGAAGTTAAATCTCCACCACTATAGTTTGATATGATACATCGATCAAAAGGTCTTTTAACGATTGTAATGGGGCTTGGTTAGGGGTGTTTTCACAAGCTGCAAAAGAGGGTTAGAATCGAGATTGAACTGAAAAATTATCTAGCTAGAAAAATCTCTATCACTGGAACATATTTCTAAGCTTTATGGTGACATTGTTCTATCCTTGGTATCCTTAAAATAGAAATATGCAAAATTTTATAATTTACAACAAACTTTTACTATATATACACACTTTTTTTTTTAGAACAATCCAAGTACAATTCATTATAAACTTTACAATCTGGAAAAGAGAATAAAGCTAGATAACAATTCAACTCAAATCTTGACAAAAATAGGGATCAAAGTAATTGAATGGAACTCAACAACAGTGGGTTATGGGTTAAAATTAGAGGTAAGTCAAAGAATAGGTTGTTAGGCTCAATAGGGTTCACTAGGGGTTAATTTATGGAGGTAGGCTTTTGTGGACTAAGTGGGTTAAATCCTAAGTGCCTTTATCATTTCAGTGTATCAAATCAATGATGTGGTCTTGATATGTATAATTGAAGCAAGTTCTAGAATAACAAATCAGTATTGACTCACTCAAAGCAATAATAAAAGTGAGCACGGAAGAATGTATGCTTAGAAGGCTCAAAAATCTCACCAGAATTATGGCTTTTGATGACAATCCTACGAATTTCAAATCTCAAGATGATACTTAAAATTAGGGAAAATAACTTATGAAAAAAAATAGATTCTCAAAAATTTCAACTTATCATGCTTGATTCCCTAATGTTTTAAAGTTTGAATAATCAAAGTATAAGCGCCTATGTCTTAATTCTCAACATATCAATAAAAATCATAAATTAATTAGAATTAATTCCTAATAGGAGTTTAAAGATAATTTTGAGAATAATGCAAAATGTTAGTAGAAAAATTTTAGGGATTTCAAAGAGAATGTAATGACTGAAAGTAAATCCCCCCCCCCACACTTAAGATGTACATTGCTCTCAATGTACAAAGATAACATTAGTAGCAATAGAAGCACAAGATCATAAGATAGGGGGAGACATGAAACTCCCTGAATTTTGGATGAATTTGTGAGACGGAGATTGGAATTGGAAGAGCCGGTAGTTGTGGCAAGGTTGTCTTATTTCCATATAGATATGAGCTGTAAGGCTCTTTTGAAACTACAAAAGTATTTATCAGTTGTGGGGAATTTGGATTAATAGAATATGTTTGTTAGGGACTGGCCAATATGAAAAAATAAAAAATAAAGAAAGAAAATAAACTAAGTTCTAACAATACTTAAATTCAAATAATGAAAAAAAAGTAAAAGTAAAAAGGAAAATAAAGAAGAAGAAAAGAAAAGGTAAAAATAGGGATCAGAGTTTAAATAAAAATTATGATAAAAATAAAGTTAAAAGGAATAGAAGTCTCTAATCCTCAGATGGATCACGTGGTGGCGGTGGTGAAGTGATGTGAAGGTGCTGGCATATCTGCTGTTGTGTCGCATCGATGTGATCGAAGCGCTGGAAGCATTGCTGCTTGAATCGGGATAGGCGCTCAGATATGTCAGCGTATGAAGCTGCCGCATGAACTGGGCGGTGGGGTGGTGGTGGGTTGGTAGGTGCATCATCCTCCAGTGGTGGGATGTAACGCCCCTCACCCATATTCAACACCGAAACAGGGTTTGAGGTGCTACCGGACTTAAACTTAACCAATCATGTAAAATCGGGAAATAAATTTTTTTTTCCAATCAATTATACTATGAACCACTTCACAAGAGATAATAACATACAAGCATAAGAATAATTATATAGGTCTATAACATTATTAGCTGACATAGGCCAATTTATAAGAATACCTACTACCTTAACCACAAGCCAATGCCTTTGGCTAAATCATAATATTACCTACTCAACTTTACAACCCTATACATGCCATAGACTCGGAAACACTTGAATTTACTTACGCCAATATCGTAAACTCGCCAGTGTGATAATATCTCTGACGGCCCCCAACCTGAGCTAACCTGACAACCTAGGGAATATGGGAAAGAGAGGGGGAGTAAGCTTTACGCTTAGTAAGTTCCAAAGAAAACAATAAACAACTCATTAATAAGTTTACCCAAGTTTACAACATATTCACAAGTTCACTACACACTGTCTTCCTAAGCAACAGTCACTAAATTATTTATATCTGGAGCTATAAAACTCAAAATCAAGTTCCGTAAAATTTCTCTGAAACTAGACTCATGTACCTTTCTATCATAAAATTTCTAGAATTTTTTACTTGTCCAATTAATAAATTTTATTCCTCAAAGTTGCTTCTGATTCGCTGACTGATGGTTCTGACCCTTCTATACTAAAGTTTGATTATCTCATAGCTCAAGACTCAGATAATATTCTCGTCTATTTCTATTGAAAATAGACTCATTGAGGATTATAAAAATATAAATTAAAACTGATATATATTTTTGTACAATTTATGATGATTTTCTCAAAATAGAATAGGGGATTTCGGAGTCATTCTGACTCTATCTCACTCAACTTCAAATATCTTATTTTAGGAAAATTTTTTTCTTTCACGGTTTCTTTTATATGAAACTAGACTCATTAGGATTTAATTCCATATTTTATTCAGCCTATAACTCATCTTCCACTATTTTTAGTGTATTTTCAAAGTTACACCACTGCAGTAACCCAAAGCTGTCCATGCTAAATTTTCTCATTTACAGTTACTGCTTACTAAATCGATACCATATCATTTCTTTAAAAATACAAAATCACATAATCACATAAATTGTATAGCACAATGTCAATCCTTGATTCTATATAACAGAGTTAATTCGAGGTACCATATTCACTTATAATTTCAATGATTAGGATCACATATGAACAAAACATATACCTCCATGTGTATAATTCCATAAAGGCCGAATATACATAACCACATATACTTTCGATTCATTATAATAACTCACAAATCTAAATTTTCTTTGTAAACAATATCTACTTAAACCAATTATCTGAAATCATAGATATGTTATTATCTATGTATTGCACGAGTTGACTGAATATACACAATCACGTATTTGCACTTATATCATATCATTTCATTTCATTCGAATTCAACTACTCATGAACACTTAAACATTTCAAAGCCAACTTTAGTTCAATCAAGTCAGCATAGAATATAATATCATATCCAGAATTAACTTCCATGTTCACAATCACATATACATATGTTATACTCTTCCATAAATAATTTCACAAAGGCCGAATGTTCATACATGAACATAAACGTATAATCACTTCATATGAACTACATTTCATAACGATTACCCAATCCACATATTCTTCTTGTACATAAATAAGTTATGCATACCTGGATAAAATAATTTATTGAACGAATCCACAAGTCATATTAACACAAGGCCTCATAATATTATACTTTTATTAGTTCACCGGCAACTAGCCTACTAGGTAATAACCTGAATTCATCACCGGCCCAAGGCCTACTAGACTTTATAAGTCCGATATATCTTCACCGGCATTACGCCTGCTAGGCTCAAAGCCTGATAATGTTACACCGGCATTACGCCTGCTAGGCTCGAGGCCCAATAATGTTACATCAGCATTACGCCTGCTAGGCTCAAAGCTTGATATCATTTCACCAGCATCATGCTTGCTAGGCTCGAGGCCCGATATTATTCACTAGCTTAAAGCTTGCTAGGCCAATGCCCGAATATCTCATTACGATAATCACTTCACATATTCTTTCATATATTCGTAACTTATGCTTCAACTTTACATATATAGCCAGAACATATACATTTGTACAAAGGTTTTCATCATTCGAATAAAACACACATTTGACATATTGTACTATATTCAAATCCCATACCTCAATCACATTCAGCTTTCACACATAACTAATAATAATGTCATATCTAACATGGCTACTCTCGGGTTTCTAATAATCACAAATAGTAATACCCCTTCCATCATACTTACGACATAGTACATTCAACATAATGTTCATTTAACACATCATATTTTCACATCCAATTCAACTTAGATGTACAAGCTATCTTTGGTTTATAGCATTGATTCCATTCTCTTTCGGATACATAACCATCATACAAACACATTTTATATAATTTAATTGCATAATAAAAAACATACGTACTTTATTACGAGCTAAAAAATTTTAGCTCATGTTTAACTTTTCCATGTATAGTAACTCACATAATAACACAATCGATCCAAAGTCTCGTAATAACGTTTGAGCATATTGCTCACTAAGTACCAATTTGATTCGAATATAACGGCACAATGCCTGCTAGGTTTAAAACATGAATATATATTATAATGTATAACTTATATCAATGATCACTAAAATTTACTTCATCGAAGTTCACATTTAATCACCTTAGTACCAAGCCACATTCGGCTACCACATGGGACTAATAATAATTTTATACACATCATGGTTTTCTTTAGATGTCCAATAATCACAAATCTTGATTTCTCTTCCAACACATACACAGCATAGTTCATTCATTGTAACACTCATTTAGTGCATCAAATTTCCAAATCCAATTTAACTTAAGCATACTAACCACAATCGACTTATAACCTTAAATCAATACATATTCGGCACATTAATTAAATAAAATTAACATTCTCCTTGCCCTATAAATTTAACCCTTAGACATATAAAAAGAATCAAGCTTAAACACTTATGAACTTACCTCTATTATCATCGAATGATTACGGGTCAACTATTCTACAAGTTTTGTTTTCCCGTTATCCGAAGTCGGCTCCCTTTGTTCTTGAGCTAAATTAAACAAATTAAATTGTTTAATCTCTTAACCAAATTGTTTTCATTCAAATATGTATATATAAATATACACATGAAAAATTTTAACATCAAAGATTTAGGCATGATGTGTCCTGGCCGAATTTACTCTAATTGCTAATATGCTCGTTTATTAATTATGCTAACAAATTTGGCTCTTCACTATAACTTGTTCAAGTATAATAATCCTATATCAAAATTAATCCTACAATTTAATCCAACATTTTAACTATGAACAACTCATTTCTTCCTATTAATACATTAAAGCCGAATTCATCAACCCTTTTATTAATCTCATTCGGTAACTCCAACAATCAAATTATCAATTAAACACCATCATTAAACATTTAACAAGAAATTCACACTTTAACCACTTAGCCGAATATCATTAAGCCCTTGAAACATATTTTTGAACTTTAAAACACCAATTCCATGCATTAGTTTCATGAATATACCAATGCCGTATACTCCATAAGGCTACCAAAGCTCACCATTTGCCAATTTCACACGCACACAACTAAATTCTTTTATTTGAGATTTAATTAACAATTATATCAAATTTTCTAGCATAAAAACTCAAACTTCATAACTTTCTAAACCATGGCCGATTATCCCCTTTAGTCCATAAGGTCTTATTTTCATAATTAAGCCTTATAAGTTAAAGAAAAATCATATAAAGCTCCCACACACAAAATATACACATATACCACCTATATTTTAATTTTCTAACATCAAATGCAAAAGAATTTATAATTTTCCATTCATGACCAAATACCAAAATCCTCCACTATATCAAAAATTACTTCATGGGTTTTATAAACAATCAAACAAGGTTTTCAAATTCATCAAAATATATAAAAACTAACTTGAAATTTTACCTTAATTGTTTGCTTAAACAATGCCGAAATTAAGAAGCTTATTCTTTCTCTTTTCTTTCTTAAGAACCGGTCATGCAAAAGTTAAATGAACAAATGGCTTCCTTTATTTTATATTTTATTCTTTATCATATAATAGGTTTATTAGATTACAACATTAGCCTTCATAAAAATCATTTCCTATCCATTATTTAAAGGCCATTTTCGTCCATATATAAACATATTCACATTGTTTTTGTCACCAAATTTTATATAATATATATATATATCATCATGCATATAATAATGCTTACATACACCAACTACTGTACATCATTTCTTTAATGGCTTATTTGCCATTCAAGGCCCTAATATTAAAGAAACATGTCACTTTAGCATTTGCATGATAGCATACATATAATTTATTTAATGCAATTTAGCCCTTTTTTAGTAATTAAGCACTCAAACTTCAAAAATTAAATCATAAAACTTTAACACATAAGAATTCACACAATTAATACACAGAAAAATAATATCGAATATTTTTTTACTCGGATTCGTGGTCCCAAAACCACTGTTCCGATTTGGGTCAAAACCGGGTTATTACATAGGACATCATCAGGAATGTCCTCTAGATCCTCGGCCTCCTGGATGAGGCGGTACTGAAAAGGGTCGCCTCTTGGTCTGCACTGGATCATCCTCATATGGTGCATAATCTGGATGCCCTGAGGGGACATCTGGCCGATGAGTGTGTATGAGGATATCTGGGCCGCTGTGTTGAGGAACCCGAAGTGACGGGCCAAGCATGTAATGTACGGGCTCATGGATATGACGCCCTTATGATGTCGCTCGGTCTGGTGCTGCATGGAGTGAGCAATAAAGAAGGCGAGGTCGATGAGGTGCGCGCTTGCCATGCTCCATAAGAAATAGGCGTCGTGTATGTTGACGACACCTGTGCTCTCTCGTCTACCTGTCAGAGTATGCACGAGAAGAGCGTGAAGGTACCTTAATGACAGGGTGAGGACGGTTGCCTTAGTGTGATTGGGGTCGTAGGAGGGATACCCCGGGGCGATACTGTGCCAACAATCGATTGGTTTGAGGTGGATGCGACGGGGGAGTGTAGGAAAGTCTTCCTCCTCCGTGAACTGCTCTGTGTAGGGGCCGAGAGCTGAGCCAAACTTTGGTACACTAAGGTGGCGTACACGACCTCCTAGGCGAAACTAGACCGTCCCGGGATCATCGAATTGGCTCATGACGGTCTGAAGATGGAAAATGGAGCAGAACTCTAGAGTTAGTTCAAGGTATGTAGGCTCGATGATTCGGAAGAACTGCTCCCAAGGGTCCGTCATCAGTAGGGCCCGAACTGCATCTGTGAGGTTGACTTGCTCTAGCGCGGCCCAATCAATGCATCGGTTGGTGCTTAATGTACGGGCTCGTAGTATCTGAAACAACTCCTGTTGGGAGTCTTAGGGAAATGTAATGAACGGGTGGCGAGCCTTGGAGGTGGGCCTCGATGATGAACCACCTGGCCCCTTACGTTTCTTCGAAGGCGGGATGGCAGCTTTCTTACCGCGTATGTAGACATAACGCCTAAAAACAAAATAAAATACATTAGTCCTAAAAATTGAAATTAAATTGAATAAAAAACTATAATAAAATAATAAATATGTAGATTAAAATGACAATATGCCTAAAAATAATTTGAAATAAGATGGGGACTAACCTAAATAATATAAATTATCCATTCTAATATAATATCAAAATTAAGCAATATGGGTATGTATTTATACTAAATACATGAGAATTTAGGAAAAATGGCAATCAAATGTGAGTTAAAGTGGCATGAAATTGAAATCATTCTAGAGTATTCATGTTTATTCTATTTATTCTATGATTCAAAGTAATGCTAATCCTAATTGTAATATTATACTAGAATAAGAATAGAATAGATTAGTAAAAATTAGAAAGAAAATGAGAAAATAGAACCAAATAGGAGAAGTATGCAGCGGAGCACGGTCGTGGGAGCACTATAGACACCGGCGGTGGCGCTAAGGAGGTTGGGGAAGAGGGTGCTTTGAGAGGATTTAGGGTTTAAAATGGGAGAAGATGATGAATAGTGGCGCCTATTTATAGTTTTTTGGTTACATGGGCATGGCACACGCCCGTGTGACTCGGGTTTTACCCGTGTGATTCAAAATTTAGTGATTTTGGCGCACCTGGTTCGAGGTACACGCCCGTGTTGGCCATCTCCCACGGCCGTTTGCGATCTTATTTGCTTTTCACACGGTCGTGTGATCGGTCACATGGTCGTGTAAGTAGTCACATGACCGTGTCTAAATTGATAGTGTTGGCCACGATTTAGGGACACGAGCATGTGGCATTGTGCAAGCTTGTGTCTAATTAGAAGGGTTGCCACGGTCAAGTCACACGGCCGTGGTGAGTTATCGTTAGCCCGTGCTTTGGGAAAAATTTTCCTCTATTTGTACACGGCCTGGGTACACGACTGTGTCTCTGCTTTAAATGTTCACACGGCCTTAGGTACACCCGTGTGCGTGGCCGTGTGGTCCTAAATTTCTGTATTTAAAAAGGTTAGTTGATGTATTAAAAGACTAAAATTAAAATAGGAAGAAAGTTTACTAAGTTAGTGCTCGGGTTGCCTCCCGAGAAGCGCTTATTTAGAGTCTAAGCTCGACTCTTCCTGGATGCATCACGAAGGGAGTTTATGGAGATGTAGCTCCTCCCTGTTATCTTTAAAATTCTCACCTCTATAGTGTTTAAGCCTATGGTCATTTACCTTGAAAGTACCGTGGTTAAGGTGAGTTACCTCAATTGTGCCGTATGGAAAAACTTTCATTACCGTGAAGTAGGGTGCATCATTTGTATGTTCTTCTGAATTTGAGGTTCGAGGATCGTCGTCCTTTAAAATTACCTTATCCCCTATCTTGAACTGATTCGTTTGTTTCTGAGGGTCATCTTGGTGAAGCTCTGGGTTAGTGTGGCATATTTTGGGTTTTTCATGATAGTTTAGCCACTCATCTAGTTCCTTGATATGAAGTATTCACTTTTCAGGTGCATATCCCTCGGATGGACTTGTCTGTTGGTTGGTTGCCTCTATGTAGAGTGTATCCTACACAGAAGGTTGGGTGGTGAGTTTAGTGTTTTTACAAGGACTCGTAGCTATATTATTGTCTGTTGTCTTAATTGAGTTCTGAGCTTGTAAAGTGACTGTGCCATCACCTATATGTAATGTGAGTTCGCCTATTTCTAAATCAATTTTTGTCCTAACGGTTGCTAAAAAGGGTCGCCCTAGAATTAGAGATACATTGCTATCCTCATCAATGTCTAAAACAACAAAGTCAACTGAGAATATAAATTTATCAATTTTGACAAGTACATCTTCAATTATTCCCTTAGGTGCCCTAATAGTTTTGTCAGTTAGTTGAATGCTCACCTTGGTTTTTTTAGGGTTTCCCAGACCTAGTTGTTTAAATAGTTTATACAGCATAACATTTATACTAGCCCCTAAATCAGCTAAAGCATTTTTTGCATCTAGGTTACCAAGTAAACAAGGAATAGTAAAACTCCCTGGATCTTTTAGTTTGGTTGGCAATTTATTCTGTAGAATAGCTGAGCATACTGCATTTAGTTCCACATAAGGTTTCTCATCTAGCTTCCGCTTGTTTGTCAAGAGTTCTCTTAAGAATTTAACAGCATTTGGCATCTGCAAAATTGCTTCAACAAATGGTAAGTTAATATGTAATTTCTTTAAAAGTTTAAGAAACTTACCAAATTGCTCATCTGTGCAGTCTTTCTTTAGCCCTTTTGGGTATGGGATATGAGGCTTATATTCTTTGATGTCTTGCTTGTTATTGCTTACCTCTACCTTACCTTTACTCACCTCCGGCTCCTTGCATAACTTTGGGTCGTCTTTGGTTAACGCCTCCTCATCTATTGTGTTTATGGCATGAAGTTGTTCTTTAGGGTTGGTCTCAGTGTTACTTGGTAGTCCACCTTGTGGTCTTTCTGATATTAACTTTGCGAGTTGACCAATTTGATTCTCAAGTCCTTTAATTGATGCTTGCTGGTTCTTTAATGCCGTCTTAGTGTTTTGAAAACGGGTTTCTGATATGGCCATGAATTTGGTGAACATCTCTGCAAGATTTGGCTTTTTCTCCTATTATGGTAGTGGCTGCTGAAATCCCGAAAGGGGCTGTTGTCTTTGATTCCCTTGTCCTCCCCAAGAAAAATAAGGGTGGTTCCGCCAACCTGCATTATATATGTTACTATAAGGATTATTTTGAGATTTAAAATTGTTACCCATATAATTGGCTTGCTCCTTTTCTATGCCATGGCCGTAGAATGAACAGTCTAGAGTAAACATATTCCCGTGAGTTGCGTCACACTGCATCACTGGCTGTGCCTGCGTAGAACCAACAAAATTATCAAACTTTTTATTTAGAAGTTCTACTTGGTTAGTAAGCATGGTGACAACATCAATATTGTAAACTCCTGTAGCTTTTGTCGGCTTTGTCCTCATGACTTGCCAAATAGTTATTCAGTGACATCTCTTCAATAAATTCATAAGCTGCTTCTGGCGTTTTGTTGTTAATTTTTCCTCCTGCGGATGCATCGATCATTTGCCTTGTTGATGGGTTCAAACCTTTGTGGAAGGTTTGACCTTGTAACTACAAAGGTAGTCCATGGTGAGGGCACCTTCGCAAAAGATCTTTGTATCTCTCCTAGTCATCGTAAAGTGTTTCTAAATCCATCTGCACAAAAGAAGAGATATCGTTTCGTAATTTAGCTGTTTTAGCTGGAAGAAAATATTTAAGTAAAAATTTTTCTGTCATCTGTTCCCATGTAGTGATTGAGCCTCGTGGTAAAGAATTTAACCACTGTTTGGCTTTATTTCTCAAAGAGAATGGAAATAGCCTTAGAATAATGGCATCATCAGAAACGCCATTAATTTTAAAAGTATCACAAAGTTCCAAAAAGTTGGCTATGTGTGAATTTGGATCTTCATCCTGTAAACCATCAAACTGCACAAATTACTGTGTCATCTGAATAGTGTTAGGTTTTGATTTGCGTCCATCTCTTCAATAGGTTCTGGTTCTTGTTCTTGATATCATAGGCTTCGTCTGATCTCTCTGCGAGTTCTGCGAACTGTCGCTTCTAAATCTTCGTCAAAAAGCAATGGTCCTGTTGAGTTGTTTCTAGTCATAAACTAGAAATACCTAGAAGGAAAAACCAAAGAAAATTAAAATAAAATAAAAATAAAAATAAAAATAAATAAAAACTGAAAATAAATAAATATAGTAATGGCTAAAGTAATAGAAATCGAGTTTTTTTAATATTTTAGTTCCCGGCAACGACACCAAAAACTTGATATGTGTGATATGAAGTAATAAAATTTATAAAAACTGATCGCACCAAAAACTAACTAATATCACGATTTTAAGGCAAGCGCACCTATCGAACAGTAGTATAGTTTAGCGGCAAGACCGAGATATCGTACCCAAGGGAACCAAAAGTACTAAGACTTACTTCATTTCTATTATTTAACCTAAAGAATAAAAGGGATTTTTATGAAACTAAACTAATTGTAAAACTAAACTAAGAATGCACAAAAAGTAAATTGGGGAAAAACTCTCTGGGGAAAGACTGATTGATTGGGCAATACTCAAGAGAGAATTCACCTAGACTTCACTTGTTATCAATTCTTGAGCTAGATGATTTATTCACTTGACTTGATCCGTAGAGATCCCTAACTTATGTTAATACCTCCGTCGAGGATAAAAACAACTAATCCTAGGTTGATTAACTAAAATCTCTTTCTAGTTAAAACCTCTAGTCTTGCATTAACTCGATCTATGGATCCCCCTATTAGGTTTGACCCTAATCCGGTAGATTTATGTCGCCCTATGTCTAGGGTTGCATGCAACTCCGCTTAATTATGCTAGATCTACTCTCAAACAGGGACTTTTGCTCCTCTGCCTAAGCACATTAGTTTCTTGAATTAATACCTAGGATTATTAAAACAAGAATTAAGAACACATAATTAAGAACAATTCAAGTATTTATCATATAAAACAAGATAAAATAATAACAAGATCTGTCTTAGGTTTCATTCCCCTCAAGTATTTGGGGGATTTAGTTCATAATTAATAAAGAAAACATCTCAGAAGAAATAAGATAACAAAACATAAAGAACCCAAAAACCCCTGAAGGAATTTAGGGAGATCCTCTGTCTTAATGTAGAATTCGGCTTCTGGGATGAATCAATCAGCTTCCCTTGGAGTAATCCTTTGTTTCCACTCTTTGTGTTGGCAGAAATATGGCGCTCCTTTGTGGGAGAAAGAGTACACCCTTAAAGTTGCCTCCTAGGGTCTTTATATAAAGCTTTGGGATACCTTTCTTAGCCTCTAAGTATCCAAATCCGAGTAAAATTACACTTCCTCACGATAGGGACACGCCTGTGTGCCACGCCCGTGTGGATCGACAAGAGGCCGTGTACGAGACTGTTGATGGAGGCACAGCAGTGTGGTCAGGCAGTGCTTGTCGGGGCTGGGCCGTGTTGGACCTTATGTGGCACGGTCGTGTGCCACGGCCGTGTGGTGACTCCTTAAGCCGTGTCATTTTCATACTTTGGCCCATTTTCTTTATTTTTGGTCTGTTTTTCATTTTTTTCTCTTCTCTATGCTCTCCTGAGTATAAACATAAAATAGAAGGGTTAAGAGCACCAATTCTCACAAAATTAATAATAATTCATCCAAAATATAGGCTAAACATGAGGTAAAAATATGTATAATTTATCGTTTATCATAGAGACTATATGAAACTCAACTAAGGTAAATTATGGTTAAAAATGTGTAATTTGCTATTTTGTGAATAAATGACTAAACTGCAAAGTAGTTAAAAGTATGGGGGCAATTATGTAAAATTGCCAAATATGTGAATTAGGGACTAAATTGAATTGAATAGCTACTGCAAATATTAAATTTGATATTATATATAGATCAAGACAAACAAATACCGGAATTTGATCGGGGAAAATGGAAGGTAGATGAGTAGATATCAGATTTACGAGCTAATACGAGGTAATTTTGTATAATTGGAATCGAACTGGTATATATGTTTATATATTTGAAATTGTTGAATTGACTATTTGTATGAATGTATAAATGGATTATGGAATTGAAATGCCTATTGGTTACATGCTTCAGTAATCTTCAATTGATTACTGAGTCCCGTTTGAGTTGTAGAACGTCGTAGGATACAAGTGACATGTCACTAGGGTTACCGTTTGGTCGAGCTCCTACATTTATTGCGGACTCACCACAGCTCATATGAGCTTACCGTTCAGCCTTCGGGCTTACCGTTCAACCTTTGGGCTTACCGTTTTAGTCCTTCGGGGCTTACCGTTTCAGCTCTACGGAGCTTACTGTTCAGCTAGTTTGAGCTTACAGTTTATCAGCACAGGAGGAGCATACTGATTCTGGCTCGAAAGAGCATACATGATGAATTGACAGATTACCGATTATACACTTAGTGTGTATCACCCGAGTATCCCTCGATGTTTCTGAAGGTTCAACAGGCATTATACTAATATGAAACATAAAGAATACAAGCTACAAAAGATACATGATGTACATGATCTACATGGTATATGAATTACATGATTATATGAATATATGTTTCAAGTATTATATGACTTACATGATACATGTTATATGAATTATAAGATTTACATGATTTATGTGTTACATGTGTAAATGTGATATGAAATGAATTGGTACATGAGTACAAGTGCTATAAAATGATATGATACATGTTTTGGATGATATATGAATGTATATGTGCTTGGTTTCATCCTTATGAATGGATGAATATATGGATGTGGAGTGACTAACTTGTAGTTGAATGATGTGAATAAGCATTATGAGCAAATGAGTTGGTTTTAATTGCTTAAATGCTTAAATGTTGAATTGGTAATTTTAATTCTATATTATACGGGCTTACTAAGCTTTTAAGCTTACTCTGTTTTATTTTCCAGTGTTTTATATCGAAAGCTAGCTCAATTTTGGACAAAGTCGGAGATTGCTATCGAACTATCCAAGCAACTTTTAGTACTTTTGGGACTTTTGTCAATGATGTAAATATGGCATGCATAGGCTAGTTAAGGGTTGAATTATATAGTCATGTATGCTAATGTTTTGATGAGAATTTTGGTACTTCCTCAAGCTATGTGATATGGCTTGAGTTGGAAATGTTGGTTTGGGTATGAATGCTTATTATGATAAGTTCATTTTGCGATGATTTGAATGGTGTTACTTTGGTTTGTATGGTTGGTATGATGGAATTATATGATTGTTTATAAAGTACTATTTTGAGATACATGTATGACCAAATGAAATGGTCATTTTGGTATATGCCTACTTGTGAATTGGTAAGGTTATGTTTGATTTGGTAAGATCTTGTTAAGTTTGAGGTGAATGAAAAAGGGATATGAAATATATGTATTTGGCTTTAAATGGATACATGAAAGTTGGTACATGTTTGTGTTGTAATTGGTTTTGTTTTGATTGGTTATGAAATGGTTTTAAATGTCTATTCTTTGGCTGAATTGGTTGCTTATTTGGCATATGAATTTGATGCAATTTGATGCTTTTAGGTACAAGGGAAATGTGTGGGAAATGTGGCTAAACCAAGCCTATTTTTGAGCCACACGGCCTGAGTACACGGGCGTGTGTCTCGACCGTGTAAGCCTTGCACCTTAATTAAAATGGACAGTGAGTTACACGGCATAGAACATGGGCATGTCTATTGGCCGTGTAGGGCACACGGGCTGGCACACAGGCGTGTGGTTGGCTGTGTGACCCAAGTTAGTAGCCTCCCTAATTTTCACACGGCCCAACACACGGGCGTGTTCTCAGCCGTGTGGTGCAAGTCAGTAGGTATGCCCTGTTTTCACATGGCTTAGACACATGGGCGTGTCTGGTGCCCGTGTGAGGCACACGGCTTGTTCACACGGGCATATGACCCTATTTCAAAAATTTTCTTAAGTTTTCCTATATGTTTTATATGTTATCAAATTGATCCCTATTGTATACTTAGAGTTTTATATGTCTGTTTAAAGTGCGCTATGACTATGAATGATTGATATTATTGAATTGAGATGATTTTTTATAAAAGTTTAAAATTTTACCGTTCCAAATTGTGTTACAAGTCTGGTAATGCCCCTTACCTATTCCGGCGACGGTTACAGGATAAGGGTGTTACATTTCAAATCAAAATTTATCTATTGATGTTTGTCAAGATTAGTCTCCATTTATAATAAATATGATATAATAAATAAATCATAGTAAAATATATTAGAGATTCTTTAACATCATTGTCGTCACCTTGACTATTATCACGAGCACTATTAAAAGTACTAAAATAACAATTTAAATCCTGCTGATAACGTGTTATAAAATAAAAAGACAGAGAGTAAAGAACAAAGAAAATGAGAGAACAAAAGAGATGGTGTATTTTACTGATCAATCAGAATATTTACAAAACTTCTCCAAAGTATCTATTTATAAGCAAAAGAAGTATAAATGAAGTAGAGATCTAATTCTATTTACTATTAGAATTTAAAGTACATCAAAACTTATCTTGATCTGGATAGACATTCTATTAATAATATATTCATACCAATTTAAACATTAGAACTCTTTTAAATTAGAAATAAAATAATTTATTCAAAATAATTTAAATTTTATAACAGATAAAGATTAAAATTAAAATTAAAAACTAATTAAAATAAAATTTATTTAAAAATTCGCTTAATATTAGAATTACAAAACAAGTTTTTAAAATGTGTAAAGAGTTAATTTTATATGATAAAAAAATGATATTTAAAATAATTTATAAATATTGTTTTAAACATCTTAAAATTTAATTATAATATTGATAAAATGATAAAAAATATATATTTAAGTTATTAAATAATATAATTAAAATTAGTTTTCTTTTCAATTAGAATTAAAATAGTTGATTTAAATCATACCAAAAAGTAAAATACAAAATTAATAAAAACTATTTTAAATATCTTATAAAAATTAAAATTGTTTAAAATCTATTTAAATAATAATGCTTTTGCTCACTTGGCAGAAATAATTTCCTACTAGAAGTGTTTTTGTTAATTCGGCCAAAAAAAACTTCCTAATCGAAACACTTTTTTGCCTAATATCTGAAAAGAACTTCCTGTTAAAAGCGTTTTTTAAAATTGACCATTAAATATACGTAGTTACATAAATATTTTATTGTTTTCGCAATTACCAGAAAATTAGTCCAAAATTACTGATAAAGCTTTTAACATTTATTATATAAGGTAGGTTCAGTGAGTGGGGTGTAGTAGTGGGAAAAGAAAAAAAAGAAAAAATAGAAGCTGATGAGTGCTCATCGTTTGGAAAGATTTATAGCTTTGTGTTTTCAGTCCTTTCAATCATCCAAAACCATTTTCTTTTTCCTTTTGGTGTTTCAAATGGTTCTTCAGTTGGCTATGGAGCTCCCATTCTTATCATATGCCGCCCTGTTCATTGTTTCATTTCTTATAGTTAGAACAGTGATTTCCATTAGAAATCGTTCCAAGCTTCCGCCAGGTCCAACGGCGTTACCGGTCATCGGCCACCTCCATCTCCTCAGCCCCTTCATTCATCAAACTTTTCAGAAGCTCTCATCCATCCATGGCGCCTTGATGTATCTCCGCCTAGGGTCCGTCGAGTGCGTTGTGGTCTCTAACCCTGAGCTTGCCAAAGAGCTTCTCAAGCATCACGAGCTCACCTTCTCCGCCCGCAAGCACACCGCTGCTATTGACCTTCTTACTTACAACTCTTCCTTCGCTTTCGCTCCCTACGGAACTTACTGGAAATTCATCAAAAAGCTGAGCACTTTCGAGCTGCTAGGCAACCGAACCCTTGGCCAATTCCTTCCTGTTCGTACCAAGGAATTACATCATTTCATAAGCATTCTTTTGGACAAGTCTAAATCAAGTGAAACCGTGAACCTAACTGAAGAACTGTTGAAATTAACTAACAACGTCATATCTCAGATGATGATGAGCATTAGGTGCTCAGGAACAGGAGACCAAGCCGATGAGGTCCGAACCCTAGTTCGAGAAGTGACTCAGATCTTCGGGGAATTCAATGTCTCTGATATCATATGGTTCTTCAAAAACATAGATGTGCAGGGTTTTCGAAAGAGGTTTTTGGATATCCATAGCAGGTATGATTCATTGTTGGAAAAAATAATGAGAGATCGAGAGGAACTAAGGAAAAACAAGAAACCAAATGATGATGATGTGAAGGACTTTCTGGATATGATGCTTGATGTCTTTGAAGATGATCACTCTGAAATTCAGTTAACCAGAAACCATATCAAGGCCTTAATCTTGGTCCGTATACATATTTCTACCGTTTTAAGTTTTTCTTCTTTAATATTCATGCTCTGCCATTATAAATAAATATATTTGTCATTTTATCGCTAAATGTACTACAAACTTAATTATTTATTTTTGTTTAGGTAGGCTTTTTTGGTTGTTGCGATGGCATAATTTTGTAATTCTAAAATAAATTTAAGGTCGCCATTAAGTGTTTTTTGTCAAAAGTTTAATTAAATTTGTTTTTTTAGTCATTTTCCCTTTTATTTTTAGTCATTTTCCCTTTTAAGTTTCATTAATATTTCTTTCCCTACATATCTGAGCACAATTCTGAGTTTGACTTTTTCTTTTTCTTACTTTTAATTTTATTTTAATTCCTCTACTAAAAGAGATGGTGAAGAGATAAAATTTAGTATCTCAAGAATTTTAAAGGAAGTAGAAAAAAAAAAAAGAAAAAGAAGAACATATGCTACGAAGAGATGAATTTTATATATTTTTTAATTAGAATAAAATTGAGATAATGTGTAAATATTGATAGTTATTTTTTTAAAAAAATTATGATTAGATTGAGATAATATATAAATGTTAAGAGTTAAATTTATTATTATACAAAATTTTAAATGGCCACCTCACTATTTTGTCAAATATTTTATAGTTAAATAACCAAAAAAGAAATTTACAGGCCGAAAACAGTGGGTAAGCACTAATGTTTCCTACATTTGTGGGGTTACGTAGGATTTTTTAATAGCCGCTACAGACACAACAGCAATAGCGGTAGAATGGGCATTGGCAGAGGTAATTAACAACCCAGAGAAGCTAAGAAAAGCACAACAAGAGTTGGATCAAGTTGTAGGGAAAAGCAGGTTGGTACAAGAATTCGACACTCAACGTCTCCCCTACCTTCAAGCCATAATCAAGGAATCATTTCGACTTCACCCTCCAATCCCAATGATCAGCAAAAAAGCAGTTGAGGATTGCAAAATCAACAGCTACACAATTCCAGCTCAGTCCTTATTGTTTGTAAACATTTGGGCTATAGGTAGGGATCCTAAGGTGTGGGAGGGTCCGCTCAAGTTTCAGCCTGAGAGGTTCTTGAAATGCAACCGACTTGATACTAATATTAATTCAGGGCATATCAATGTTAAAGGTTTGCATTATCATCTGTTGCCTTTTGGTACAGGGAGGAGGGGTTGCCCTGGTATTTCTTTAGCCATGCAGGAACTTTCTGTCACTTTGGCAGCCTTGATTCAATGCTTTGACTGGAAGCTACTGAATGTCGGTGATGGTGTTGACATGAGTGAGCGAGCTGGACTTACAGCACCTAGAGCTCATGATCTCAAATGCGCTCCACTTGCATGCTTCACTCCCACTCTTTTTGCAACTTAAGTAGTCGATTGCCCTAAATTTGATGATTTTTATATCTAAGGATGCTTTGATATATCTATTCCATCTTAGCTTTTAGCAAAATAAGGAATGTAGCCCTTTTTCCAGATTTGATTGCTAAACTTTTTGCCTTCATTGTGATTTCTACTTTTTTCCCTTCTTGATGTACATTTTGGTAGTATTTGTATCGGCCAATGTGCTTCAATCAATTTCGATCTGTATCGATGTGCTCAACTTGTACCAATGAGTACCTACTAGTACTAAATTTTAATATTTTAAATTATTTTAAAATTTTTTACCTTAACTATTTTTTTGCATATTTACATTTAAAAATAAAATATAATTATTTAATTAAATTATTGAACATAATTAATAATCTTAAAGTCAATATTTTTATATAAATACATTTATATATATATGTAATTGAGATAATTACATGTATATATAATATACATAAAAATATTTTAAAAAAATTGATAAGTTGAAAATAATATATCAAAACACATCCATATTAATATGTACCAATATCAAAATAGAGACAATAATCTATTAGTGCTGTGCTGTTTCATAAAAAATATAACAATTGCAGGATAAACTCTTTATTAATATTAGATTTTATGACATGCGAAATTTCTAAATTAAATAAATGGGGATAATTAATGAAAATGGATAAATTTAAAGACGCATGTACCCTTACGTGATTCTATTTTATATTTTATATTTACTTTTTTGTATTATAGGAGGACAAAAGTTCTAACCAAATTATGTTCTAGGGAAGGCAACCCCCACAGCATCAACCATTAACAAATTAATACATCCTTGTGGTGTACTTCAAATATGGATAGCAGCATAGACCATCCCCTATGTTTATGCTCCATTTAGCTGTAGCCAATCTGCCACGTTCTGTAATATAAATGAATAATAATAATAATAATAATAATAATAATAATAATAATAACACCATCCTCTAACAAATTAATAACACCAAGATCGCTTTTCTATTATATGGTATAAATATATAATATTAATAAAATTAAAGTGATTTTACATTTTTTTATATAATTAGTATCTTAACAATTTAATCATTATATTTATTGATATAATTGTATTTATTATGTATATAAATTTTTAAACTGACCTGAAAAGTATATCTATTAATATTCATTAAACGGTTGAAAGTTTTTTTTACATAAAAGAAGTAGTTAAAAAATTTTAATTTAAGTCAAACTTGACATGCATGATTTATACGAATGGAGTATGAAATACTATAGTTGAATTGTTAAAATAGTAATCATATAAAAAGTTAAGGAAGGGTGTAAAAACATTTTATTTTTACACCATGTAAGTGAACCCCTCCCATATTAAAATATTTTGTAATTACAAGGTGCAATATTAAATGAATAATAAGAATGATACAACCAACCTTCTCTATAACGACCTTATTTATTTTTTGTCAAAATTTTAGATGTTCTAAAGAGGTTATAAAAGCATTCGAGACACCTGTAACAACATTTTTTTTATTTAGATTATAGTTAATTTTTTATTTATGAATTAGAAAAAGTATGATTTCTTAACAATAATATTCTTTGGTCAGATTTAGATTATATCTTTAATAACATTTATAAATTTAATTCTATTTATTAATTTTTTTTCATTTAATAAAAATCTTACTAACATATTTTTATATAAAAATTAAATAATTTAAAATTTATATTTTTTTAGTAAGAAATAGATCTAATTTTACTAAAATTTATAAGAGGTTATTATAGAAAAGTAATTTTGTAAAGAGAGTATTTCATACTTTATTATTGTTATTGTTATAGATAACAAGTTATTATAAAGAGTAAAAATAAAATATAAAAAATCGACTCTCCAACAAACTTAACTGTTATAGAATTTTCAAATTTTACTGATAATATATCAAGTAATTTCAATAATTATTATAAATCAACAAAACTTAACATTTTATTTGTGTACTACATGTGGCCAACTATCTTCAAATTCAATTAATTAATATTATGATAAGTGAGTTTCTTTCTACCATTTAAATATTTATTGTAACATCTCAAACCCGGCTTAGACATTATAGTCGAATCTGGGAGTGTTACAAAAAAAAGGGTTTTGAAACTATTTTTATTTCGACAAAAACCTTATAAAGTTACTTGTTATAAAGTGTCCAAAATTTTACAAAACATTCATTTACTTGTTTATAACCGAAATCGTCGTGAGTTTATTCATTCGCCAAAACATAGTTTACAGCGGAAATTTTAAAAGTCATTGTATCTTAGAAACCCAGTTCATGTTTCTAGAAAAATATTTGTTTGCGTAAAACTGTCGTTTTCATAAATCGTTTTCACAAACAACGCAGGATGGAAAACAATTGAAACCAAAACCAACAGCTAAAACCATACAGTCTAGAGAGTCCCAAAAATTACAAACTCTCAAATAAATCCAGAATTTTAAATATACCAAAAACTTAAAGGCAGTTTTAATTAGTGATCATCGCTGAGCCTCCGTCCCACCAATCTACTTATGTCCGAGGGTTACCTGTACAGAGCAGACAAACATATGTGAGTTTCATAAACTCAGTGTGTAACCCAACAGAGATAGTCATGCAAAAAATATACACAGTATTCTTATATGCAGAACATATACAAATACGGACCTAAGTCCTTAGCAGATACAGATATCAGAATCAGATAAAACAGACAGATATACAGAATCCTACCCTATCCTCTACACACCATCGCCATCCATCCCATCATACCATGTGGGATTAAAAACGTCCACCTATCCTTACACACCATATAGTGTCAATGTGACACATAATAGATAATAGAATATAGGCGAAAGGTCACCGTACATATCACTTCTTCCGCATAAACAAATTCCACCCCAAACACAGGTACAGAATACAAATGCAAAAATAACAGGATAAACATGCTTAACATGCTTGTATAAAGATAAATACATACTTAATAGTACAGTTAGACATACATATTAGTTTCCTACTCAGATCAGACTATCAGAGTATCAGATCATATGAAATAAGGTTTGGTTAGCCCTTACTGATCTTACGATATGCCCACAGTCGATCGTAACGACCTGTACGACCCTAGGAAAATTTTTAGAATTTTGGGTCCCCATGCTTGGGTGGACCCACACAGCCACACCTTTGCCATCACACCATCGTGTCTCGCATACGGCTTGGCACACACTCGTGTGGCGTTGACAGTGCCCTTTTTTGGCTTTTTTTGAACCTCGTTTTTCGTATTAATGGTACACACCTGGTACGATTTTGATGCGAAACCACTCTCGAGACCACCAGCACCTACAAACAAAATAGTCAACACCCTTTTAGTAATAAAATTGCAAAACCATCAATCCTAAAATGAGTAACGTGCACACACTTACCAGTATTAAACCCGATCACGTGCCGTAATACCCTCAAACTCAGCCTGGACGTTATGGCCGAATCTGGCGATGTCACCTACAATGGGATTTGAAAACACATTGATAAATTAAAACCATTCTAGTTTTTAACTTCTATTTAGTTCTGGAAAATGTGTACTAATTAATTTTCCTTAAAACATATCATTTACATACAAGCTTTTTGAAACCTTACTTTCGTGGAAAACTATGCGTTTTTAGTGAAACCAAGTTTTCATCATGCTTGTCAAAAATTAAAAATAAATCATCAACAGTCTAAAAGCCAAATTAAAAACCAAAATACCAAAGTCTCAAAAATCACATCAAAAGCCTCAAATAAGTAACCAAATCAGAAAAACAATAGAAATTAGTCCAAAATTTTAAGAGTGGCCACCTTCGAGTCCTCCGCTGCATCGATCCGTCAAGTCTGGGGATTACCTACACAAATTAAACAGAAAAGGGTGAGTTTTCGCAAACTTAGTGTGTAATCCCCACAAAAATCACACATACAGAATACACATCAAGTGTCATAAATAAAAAGTCTGGGGTCAAAGCCCATTACAGAATCAATTTGGGATTTAGCACATTCAAAAGCACAATCAGATATAAACTAGGGCCATGCCCAATCAGATATAGATGCAGACAGAATATTAGAAACCTACCCACCAGCCCTGCACACCAACTCTGTCCAACCCAACACACTATGTGGGGATAAAATTGACCCACCCATCCTAACACACCACGCTGTACCAAAATACGGAACATAGTCAGATAATTGTAGCTGAGCTGCAAGATATCAAGCTTAAGAGCCTTTCTGAATACTTCCTCCATACACATCAACCCAACCCTGATGCTATGTAACATATAAATATGACATGCTATAGTGCAATTTATCAGATTATACAATCAGTCAGATATAAATGCTAAGTATAACATGCTCATTTCATATATCACATAATCAGATCACGGAACTAGGGGTCTAAGTTATGATTACCGACCCTACCATAGGTTACAGTTGACTTGGGTGAACCGTGCAACCTTACAGAACTTTCCAGAAAAATGGGCTCACACGCCCATGTGGCCTGCTCGTAAGGGCTCACACGCCCCTGTGGCACACAGGGCCTAAATTGGCCTTAGCCGTGTGGATCACATGACCTGGCCTAAAATTCCACACGCCCGTGTGGTCCATATGACTCAATAAGTCGAGCCCGTGTCTAGTACACGGCCTCGTCGACCATTACACGATCGTGTCATGCACTCGTGTCACGCGCGTATGACATGGTTCGTTGATTACACAGCTGTGTACTGTCATACGGCCTACCATACGGCCTACCACATGGCCTACCACACGGGCGACCACACACTAGTGTGGCGTCGACAGTTTCACTTTTCGGCTTTCGTCAATTTTGGTTTTTTGTGTTTTCAAGTACACACCTGATTTGTTTTCATCGATTACGCAAACCCGAGATCACCAATACCTATAATCAGAAAATTCAACCATTTTAGAAATCCAAAAATGAGCCTTAACAACAAATCTCGAAATGAAAAGTCGACTTACCTCTACCAGAATGCTCACTATTTTGAATCAACTCGACGAAACGTTGATTCCCACACTCATGATTGACTCCTAAACAGTAGTAAAACACCATTTAATCACTTAATCAAAGCAGCATTCGAGAGCAATAAAACAGAAACTTACCAAACGATAAAACCACGTCTAAGTATTACAAAAGCTTGCTATTACAAGAAAACAGACAAGAAGAAAGCAAAGGAAATTTCGGTTAAAAGAACTGATGTATAGAATGGCAAGGGAGATGGGGAGACGTCAGAGAAAAAAGAACAAAAAGAATTTGGAAGGGAGAGCCGAATTTTGACAGAGTAAACAACAAAGAGACCCCTTTCAGATTTTCTGATAACTCCCTTAATCCACTTTCCTTGAATTACTCCCTCAAACTCTCCACCATCAGAATTTCACTGCTAAACAAACTCGTTTACCCCACACGTCACTTGCAAAAAAGAAACCTTCCCTTGCTCGTACAAGGATTCGAACTCAAGACCACTGGTACACCAACACCCCATTTAACCATCAGACTAGCAGGCACATTCTAACATAAGCTTACACACAATTAAAATTAAGCCTACTGACTAGGGATAGGGCTTTAATCATAAAAGTATTAAAATTTTCCCAAGTTGTGGCTTGAACTTGGGACCTCTCAGACACACCCAAAACTCTTAACCATTGAAGTAAACAAATATTTATCAAAATAACACAGAAACATATATATATATCTTTTAGGGTGTTACAATTCTACCCCTTAAAAGAAAATTTCGGCCTCAAAATTTGACCTGATCAGAAAAGGTGAGGATACTGTTGACGCATTGAGTCCTCTGGTTCTCGAGTAGCCTCCTTAATGCTATGATTCTGCCACAACACCTTCACTAAAGGTATATGTTTTCTTCGCAGAACCTTATCATCGCGATCCAGAATCTGAACCGGTTCCTCTTCAAACGTTAGATCTGACTTAACATTGATTTCCTTCACAAGAACAATATGTATGGGATCAGAACGGTAGTGCCTCAACATCGAGACATGGAAAACATCATGAATGCGATCCAACTCTAAAGGTAGCTCCAACTGATACGCGACTGGCCCCACTCGCTGTAGAACCTGGAACGACCCAATAAACCAGCGGCTTAGCTTGCCATTGCGACCGAACCTCAGTACCTTTTTCCATGGCGAGACCTTGAGAAAAATGAAGTCTCCCACTGAATACTATATCTCTCGACGTTTTAGATTCGCATAGGACTTCTGCCTATCAGAAGCCGCTTTCAGTTGATGTCGAATTAACCGAACCTTATCCTCAGTTTCTAAAACCAATTCCGAACCTAGAATACATTGCTTACCCAACTCAATCCAGTATAAGGAAGTGAGACACTTACAACCATATAGTGCCTCATAAGGTGCCATTTGTATACTAGATTGATAGTTGTTATTGTAGGCAAACTCAGCCAGTGGCAAGTACTCCTCCCAACTGCCTCGGAAATCGATAACACAGCTCCTCAACATGTCCTCCAGTATCTGAATTACCCTTTTTGACTGACCATATGTCTGAGGATGGAAAGTAGTACTGAAGTCTAACCTCGAACCCAGAGCCTCATGAAGCTTCTTCTAGAACTGGGACATGAAACAAGGATCCCTATCAGAGATGATCGAGATAGGTGCCCCATGTAGTCTCACTATTTCAGAGATGTAAAGTTTATCCAATTTCTGTAAAAAGAAGTCAGTCTTAACAGGGATAAAGTGAGTAGATTTGGTAAATCGATCCATGATAACCTAGACAAAATCCTTCTTAGTGGGTGTTAGAGGCAACCCACTAACAAAGTCCATTATTATTCGCTCCCATTTCTATATCGGTATCTTATCCGTTTGCAGCAAACCCGAAGGTAATTGATGCTCAACCTTAACCTATTGACAAGTTAAACAACGAGCAACGAAGTCGGTAACCTCAAGCTTCAACCTTGGCCACCAGTATAACTCTCGCAGATTTTGGTACATTTTATTTCTTCTTGGATGCACAGCATAAGGGCTACTATGCACCTCCCTCAGGATCGACAGTTTTAAATCTTCATCATTTGGTACACAAATCCGACTACGGAAACATAATGCCCCATCACCGTTAATTCCAAAATCAGTAGTAGCACTATTCTCAACCTGACGGAAATGCAACTCAAGAGACTTATCCATCATCTATTTATCTCTAATCTAATCAATCCATGCCGGCTTAACTTGAAGTTCTGCCAACAAACCCCCATCGTCGAATAAACTGAGTCGAGCGAACATCGCTATAAAATTGGCCATTGCCCTACGGCTTAAAGCATCGGCCACCACATTGGCCTTACTAGGATGGTATTCGGTAGTGCAGTCATAGTCCTTAAGCAATTCAACCTATCTATGCTACCTAAGGTTTAACTCCTTTCGAGTGAGGAGATATTTGAGGCTCTTGTGATCAGTGTAGATAGTACACTTCTCACCGTACAGATAGTGCCTCCAGATTTTTAGTACGAAGACTACCATTGCCAACTCTAAATCATTCATCAAATAATTAGACTCATGGGTCTTGAGCTAACGAGACGTATAAGCAACCACCTTACCGTCTTGCATCAGAATGTAACCCAAACCCATATGTAATACATCACTGTATACCACGAAGCCTTTGCTAGGCTCAGACTGTATCAAAATAGGAGCCTAGGTTAAAACGGTCTTGAGCTTATCAAAGCTCTTCTGTTTTGCATCAGTCCAAACGAGAGGATCTCCCTTACGCAAAAGTTTTTTCATCGGAGCCGCGATTAAAGAGAACCCTTCTACGAAGCGTCAATAATACCCTATCAGCCCTAGAAAGCTACTGATTTTAGACATGTTCTTTAGTTGTTTCTAATCCAACACAACCTCAATCTTATGAGGATCAACACAAATCCCCTCAGTAGAAACCACATGCCCCAAAAAGGTTACTTCACGGAACTAGAATGCACACTTGTTAAACTTCGCATCTAACTATTTCTCACGAAAAGCCTGCAATACCACCTTTAAATGCTCATCGTGCTCATCCCCAGACTTGGAATACACCAAGATGTCATCGATAAATACCACCTCGAATTGATCCAAATAGGGCTAAAACACATAATTCATCAAGTCCATAAATGCCACTGGTGCATTAGTCAAACGAAAGGGCATAATTAGGAACACGTAATGTCTATATCGAGTCCTGAATGTCGTCTTATGCACATTAGCCTCTTTAACTCTCAACTGATGATAACCTAAACATAGATCAATCTTAGAAAACACAGAGGCCCCTTTAAACTGATCGAACAAGTCATCTATCCTCGGAAGTGGGTACTTATTCGTAATCGTTAGCTTGTTCAACTAACGGTAGTCGATACACGTCATCATTGTCCTATCTTTCTTCTTTACAAATAAAACAGGTGCTCCCCATGGAGACACACTACACTAGGACGAATAAACCTACAATCTAACAGTTCTTAAATCTGAGCCTTAAGCTTTGTAAGCTCTTTCGGTGCCATTCAGTTAGGGGCGATAGACACTGGAGCTGTACTAGGAATCAACTCAATCCCAAACTCCACCTCTTGACTCAGAGGTAACCCCGATAGTTCCTCAGGAAAAACATCTGAAAAGTCCCTCATGGTTCTGATGTCCTTAACGGAAGAGTTCTCAGAATCAAAAATACTAACATAGGATAAGAATGCCTTACACCCTTTCCTCACTAACTTTTCTGCCACAAATGTAGAAATCACATTAGTCAAATAATCTCATCGTTCCTCAATCACGACTACCTTGTTGTCCTTTTTGGTCCTCAAGACAACCCTTTTTATCGTACAATCCAAACCCACTGGGTGCTTAACTAACCAGTCCATTCCCAGAATCAAGTCAAACTCCCCAGATAGAAGCTCCATCAGATTAGCCAGAAACACTGTCCCTTGGACCTCTAGCGGAACGTCTCTATACAATCTACTAACCAGGACAGATTGTCCCAAAGGACTTAACACAGTTACCTTACTATCAGTACTCTCAACTGGAATCCCTAACGTTTCAAACACAGTACTAGCTACATATGAGTATGTAGAGCCTATGTCTATTAGTGCAAGATAAGGTACATTAAGTATTAAAAACGTACCCGTGATGACATATGGAGCATCTCAGTCCTCTTAAAGATGAGCAGCATAGACTAAAACAAGCTACCTCCCCTCAGTTAGTCCAGCACTTCTGCCCAGTGCTCTCTGTCCTTGGCCTATACCGTTACCACCCCTTGCTTGACCTTAGCCCTTAGGTAGCTATTGAACTACCCTCGACGACTGTGCAGTCCCAGTAACCGGAGCTTGCATCTGACTAGTACTCAATGGATAGTCTCTAACACGGTGCTCAGTCGACCTGCATCTTAGACATGCCCCAGTAGTCCTCCAACACTCGCCTGGATGGCGTCTACCACAATGCTCACAAAGCGCCACCCCAGTACGTGCAATAGGAGGCCCAACTCTCACTGGCCCCTCAGACCTGGCTTTTTTCTTAGGCCTCATCCCAGAACTCGAGGGCTCTAAATCCCTCTTATTCTTTCCTCTCTCTCTCGGTTCTGACGCTCAGTGCGCTTTACCTCTTCAGCGATCTTCACCTTCTCAAGTAGAGCAGAAAAATCACGCTCCCTCTATGGAGCTATCAGGACCCGTAAACTATCCTTAAAACCATCTTCAAAGCATACACAATGCTCATAATCAGTCGTCACCATGCCTCGCGTATAACAGCTCAATCTTAGGAATTCGACCTCATGCTCGGCCACTGAACGGTCTCCCTAAGTGAGATTAAAGAACTCCCACGTCCTAGCATCGATATAACTTGCCCCCACATATTTACTTTGAAAGGCCATCTTAAAGAAATCCCATGTCAGTCGTTCGGGCTAAGTGCCCTCCTTAACGGTCAACAACCACTAATATTTCTCCTCATGAAGCAGAGAAATAGCCCTCTTAAGGTTTTGCTCAGCAGTAAAATCCAAGTCGTCCATAATCCTTTCCATGGCCTCAATCCAATACTCGGCCACATTAGGGGTAACTCCAGCGACCCCTGAATAACTTAGCCTCATTGGACCGGAGTCATTCTGTAATCGACGCACGGCCTCCAGAACCAGTGTTGGGCCCAATGACCCTCTCTAAAATTTGTAGCATGGCTTAGGATAGTGCGTCGTCCCCAGCCACACGATCTCGAGACTTAGTCTCTACCGCAGGTGATACCGGTGTCTCACTAGTGTCTGGAACGACGGAAATGTGCAAGTGTACACAATCGCAGCAAGTAATACAGTGACAAGTAAATGTCAAGTTATTGTACCCACAGGGACTGTAAAAGAATTACTTATGAATGTAATTAAAACACTTTGGTGAGGTAAAAATAATTTGGTTTTGGAAGATGAATTAAAACTAATTAAAAACTAAGTAAAATAATAAAATAAAATAAAATTCTAATGCACGATTTCAATTAAGATTTAATCAAGATGATATAATTGTGTTGGGGTAATTACATTTCTTTAACATAAACTTATTAAACTTATGTTATACTGTTACGAATAAATTTACGGCAACCCGGTAATTTGCTAACTTATGAACATATTTACTAATTAAAAATCCATTCATCTCTTGGAACATATCCCTATGCCAATTCAAACGATTAAACAGATTTATAAAGGTAAACATGCTATCGCACATACATACTTATTAAATTCAACTAATCTCTCGCATGTTCCCATGTCAATTCAAGCAATTCACTCAATTTAATAAACATATAAAAGATTATGTGAAGTAACAAGGTAGCCATACCTTGAAACAATTTAATCACAACAATATTGCAAGTTGTGCAATGCATATGTATTGCCAAATACAAAGCTAATTCAAGCTTCAGCTACCTTAGAAGAATGAACATGTACTCTGACAACACGAATAAGGGGCTAGTCAGAATAGTGGTTTCGTAACTATAAATCCGAAGTGAAAATTTTTAATTATGTGAATTTTTAATGATATTGTTTGATTGAATAGTAGAGTTAAAATACTGTTTGGAAATTTTACTGTATTGATGCTTAATTGCCTGATAAGGACTAAATTGAGAAAAGTGCAAAATGAGCCTATTAGTTGATAATTGGACTTGATTGAATTGTCACATGAAATAGGAAGCTTTTATGTGGTAATAGGACCATTAGTGAGTGTTATGGACCAAAATAGCCTTACATGGGAAAAATATCTATGGAATGGCATGAAGGGCATTTTTCTCAAAAGTGAGTAAAAGACAAAATAGATGAAATAAAACATCATCTTCTCCATGAAACACCCCATGTTCAGCTGAAAATCTCTAACTCCATACCCAAGGGTTTCAAAATTTTTCAAGCTTCCTTGTAAGTGCAATTTGGTCCCTTTTTCAATTATTTTTGCATTTTTGGACTCCTTGAAGCTTTTATTTCATTATTCCACCATTTATTTGAAGAAAAATTGAGGTTATGCATGTTTTATGGGATGAAATTGAATGAAAGCACTTGTAAAGGGACTAAATTGTAGAGGTTATAAACTTGTTCCTAAGTGTGTGAAATAATGAGAATTTGAGTGTTATAATTGTGAAAATGGGTTATATAAGCCAATGGAATAAAGAAAATGAGATTTTGAACATATGGGACTAAACTGTAATTATTGTAAAGTTGATGGGTAAATTTGGAAATTTGCCCCAAATATGAACTGTGACCATATTGAACAAAATAATTGATATCTATGCTATATGTGTTAATTTAGATCAAGAACGGTCTGATAAGGCCCGAGTCTGGGAAAAGAGAAAGCCCTCGACTAATTTTGAAAATTAGTCCTTTTTGGCAATCCAGGTAAGTTATATGTAATTCTAGCGAATTCAATTAGTTCTATTTAAATATTTGCATCTATGATGATACATTGATAATTACTCTGTGAGCTGATTGAATATTGGATACTACCACTGAATATATGGAAAATAGTATTGACTGTAAAGTCCGATTGATCGTTGTATGTGTTTCTGAAACTGTTGATTTATGTATTGCTTGTAAATCCCGATTGAGCAAGTAGGAATAGACATAGATATAGGTGACATGTCACTAGAGGGCCCCACTGTTCTGACTATTATAGTTACCTGGTGCTAGGTAGTCTTGCATGTGTTGCAGGCACCTATCAGCTTGTGTAAGCAGGCCCGTGGTTAACTTCTGTACTGTTACAGATCGTAGCTTCGGCTACCGCACTGATTGTAGCTTCAGCTACCCTACTGTTTGTAGCTTCAGCTACTTCATGGCTCTGCCGTGTCTGTTTGGCACTTATGTGCTAACCTCTGTATATCTGTTTATATTCAGAAATTGCTCAATGGGATTGAATTAACTATACTGTGATGAAGTGGTTGTATAGGTGAATTGAAAATGGTATGGTATACTGAGAATGTTATTGCTAAGCATATTCATGGTTGGTATGTGGAATGTGCACAAAGAGTAAGTTAATCGTACAATGATATGTGTTAGCATTTATGGTGTTAAAGCAAATGTTATATTGAATTGTACATTGCTATGGATTTCATATGACTTACTAAGCTATTGTAGCTTACCCCCTTCTTTTTCCTTTTTCTGTAGATATTGATCTTATCAGATTGGGATCGTAAAGTTAGAGCCACGCGACATACTATCAAGTTTCTTTTGGTATATTTTGCATTTCCAAGTGTAATTTATGGTATGTATAGAACACTTATGGTTGTGAATGGCTATTTTGTATGCATAAGTTATGTTACACATGGGGTATTTTGTAAATGATCACTTATGAATGTAGTTATTTCAAGTATTTGCCCTTGAATTGGCTGGTTTGGTTATGATTATACTTGCTTTTGTTTCAAAAAGGTCAAGGCTTGGTACATAGCCTGATATGGCCTGCACGGCAGGGCACATGAGTGTGTGTCATGGTCGTGTGAGATTTGGCAGAATGTTCCAGGGTATAGGGCACAGGCGTGCCTAGGCCATGGGCGACACACGGTCTGACCCTACGGGCGTACAACTGGACCGTGCCTCCCCTGCACCTTAATTTAAATTTTAATGTACCACACGGGGTAAGAAACACGGCCGTGTATCTCAACTGTGTTGGGTACACGGCTTCCAAACGGTTGTGTGGAGCGGTGGTGGGATAATGGACAATTTTGTCCACAATTATTGAGCATGGGCATGTATAGACTACACGGTCTCACAACACGGTCGTGCCATTGGTCACACGGGCGTATGACGGGGTTTTAAAGACGAAAATTTTTCTGAGAGTCCGATATGATAGGATTCAAATCCTAACCGTCTGAAATGTCCGTAATGTGTTTGAAACCCCTAATAAGGGCGATTATGAATTGAATTTCGTTCGAATCTGTAACTGTCTTGGAGTACATTCTGTAAAGGTTATTCTAAATCTGGTAACGCTCATTACCCGACTCCGGTGACAGTTTCAGGTAAGGGGTGTTACATTTTATTGGTATTAGAGCTAGAATTTAGCTGATTTTCAGACTAACGTAGTGAGTGTGGTAGTCTGTCTATACATGCTATAAATTGAAATTGATAGTATGTTGGCTCTTGACGATTTTAAATTGTTTTTCTGTATAGTTATGGATCTTAATCGTGATGTGGCTGATAATGCCTAAAGTAATGCGCCTGCTCCTGCTCAAGGGACAGCGCCTGTTGATTTTGGACCTACGGGTCAAAGGCAAGGTGAGGAGGCCTGACCAAACTTCCTCCATATGAAGAGTTAATGATACACTGAGTTCATTCGACCAAATCTGAATGCTCAACCTCCTCCGCCCCCTCCTATACCTCAACCTGCTTCTATAGCTCCTCAGCAACCAGAGATAGTACGGTTGTCAAAACCTCCTGTAGATAAGGTTAGAAAGTATGGAGCCAAAGAGTTCTGAGCTAACGTGAATGATGATCTGAAAAAGGCCGAGTTCTAGTTGGAAAACACTATTAGTGTGTTGGATGAATTGTCGTGTACTTCTGAAGAAAGTTTGAAATGTGCTATGTCTTTGCTAAGAGATTCTGTTTATCATTGGTGGAAAACGTTGGTATCAGTGGTACCTCGAGAGAGGGTTACATGGAATTTCTTCCAGGATGAGTTTCGGAAGAAATATATCAATCAGCGCTTCATTGATCAGAAGAGGAAAGAATTCCTTGAGTTAAAGCAAGGACGTTTGACAGTAGCCGAGTATGAACATGAATTTGTTAAGTAAGTATGCTTAAGAATGTGTGCCTAATGAGGCTACTTTATGCAAGAGATTTAAAGACGGTCTTAATGAAGATATCTGATTACTGATTGGAGTTCTAGAAATTAAAGAGTTGGTGGTAATGGTATAAAGAGCCATTAAGGCTGAAAAACTGAGTAAAGAAAAGAGAAAAATTGAAAATGAGAATAGAGAGGCTCGAAAGAGAACAATGGGTAAATCATTCCCGTCTCAGTCTAAAAAGTCAAAAGAGATGAGTTCCCGATCAAACATTTCTACTAGTTATTCTCGTCGAGATCGTGATAGGCGATATTCGGGTTCTAAGACCCAGGCTACTTCAGTAGCTAGTGCTGGAAGTGTCAGATCTGATAGATTAGAATGTCGACATTGCGGTAAGAGACATTCAGACAAATGTTATGTAGTGAATCAAGCTTGTTTCCGGTGTGGGTCACAAGATCACTTTGTGAAAGATTGCCCAGAGCCGGAAGAACAAGAAAAGTCACAAAAAGTGAGACCAAGTAGTGTATCCCGAGGAAGACCACCGAGAAATGTGGGAACCGGGAATAGTGGTAAAGCAACAACAAAGGATACCACTGTGAGATCTGAAACGAGAGCTCCGACGAGAGCTTATGCTATTCAAGCCCGAGAGGAAGCGTCCTCCCCCGGAGTAATTACTGGTATATTTTCTCTTTATGGTATTACTGTTTTAACTTTGATTGATCCTGGTTCTACTCATTCATATGCATGTATGAGTAAATTGTCTGATGAGAATATGTGTGTTGAATTTACTGAGTATGTGGTACAAGTGTCCAATCCGTTAGGAAAGCATGTATTAGTTAAAAAATTTGTAGAAATTGCCCCCTTATGATTCATGGTCACTACTTCCCTATTGACTTAATGTTGTTACCTTTTGATGAATTTGACGTTATTTTGGGAATGGATTGGTTGACTCTGCATGGTGCTAAAATAGATTATAGACAGAAAACACTGGAATTGAAATGTGATGATGGTGAGATACTGAGGGTCAAAACCAATAAGTCTGAGCTAATGCCAATTGTAATTTCTGCTATGTCTTCTTCTAAGTATCTGAAAGGAGGATGTGAAGCTTATCTCGCATATGTTTTGAATACTGAATTATTTGAAAGGAAGATTAAATCTGTACCTGTTGTGTGTGAATTTGTGGATGTATTCCCGGAAGAACTGCTTGGTTTACCCCCGGATAGAGAGGTTGAATTTGGTATAGAATTGCTACCTTGTACTGCTCCGATATCGATTGCTCCTTACAGAATGGCGCCCATGGAACTAAAAGAGCTGAAAGTATAGTTGCAAGAGTTAATTGATAGAGGGTTTATAAGACCAAGCTTTTCACCGTGGGGTACTCTGGTTTAGTTCGTTAAGAAGAAAGATGGGTCATTGAGGCTTTGTATTGATTATCAACAACTCAACAAAGTTACTGTGAAGAATAAGTACCCGTTACCTAGGATCGATGATTTGTTCGATCAGTTGAAGGGTGCTACAGTGTTCTCTAAGATTGATCTGAGGTCTGGGTACTACCAGTTGAAAGTTAAAGAGGGTGATATGCCAAAAAGTACTTTTAAGACTCGATATGGACACTACAAGTGTTTAGTGATGCCCTTTGGATTAACTAATGCACCTGCCATTTTTATGGATTTAATGAACCGAATTTTCTAACCCTATTTGGACAAATTCGTAGTGGTTTTCATCGATGACATTTTGGTGTACTCTTCGAGCGAGTCTGAACACGCTGAACATATACGAACTATGCTCCAGATACTACGAGAAAAGAAATTAGTCGCTAAGTTCAGCAAAAGTGAGTTTTGGCTCCGGGAAGTTGGATTTTTAGGTCACATTGTATCTGGAAATAGAATACAAGTGGATCCGAGAAAGATTTCAACTATTCTGGAATGGAAGCCTCCAAAGACTATATCAGAGATAAGAAGCTTTTTGGGTCTAGCTAGCTATTACCATCAGTTTGTTGAAGGTTTTTCCATGATAGCGTCACCAATAACCAAATTGTTGCAAAAAGATAGTAAGTTTGAATGGACCGAAGAATGTCAACAAAGTTTTGATAGATTAAAGAAATGTTTGACTGAAGCACCGATTTTGGTCCCACCTGAGTCGGGAAAGGAATTTGTAGTATACAGTGATGCCTCTTTGAATGGACTCAGATGTGTTCTGATGCAAGAAAGAATAGTGATAGCCTACACTTCTCAACAGCTGAAACCGCATAAATAAAATTATCCTACTCATGACTTAGAGCTGGCTACTATTGTCTTTACATTAAAAATTTGGCGACATTATTTGTATGGTGAGAGATGTCGTATATTCACCGATCATAAAAGTCTAAAGTATGTTATGACATAGAAGGATCTGAATTTGCGTCAAAGAAGGTGGTTAGAGCTATTAAAGGATTATGAATTGGTGATAGATTACCATCTGGGTAAGGCTAACGTGGTAGCAGATGCCTTGGGTAGGAAGTCTCTTTTTGCCTTACAGGCTATGAATGTGAGATTAGATGTATTTGATAGAGGCATACTGATTGCGGAATTGCAAGCTAAACCAGTATTTTTGCAAGAAATTTATGAAGATCAAAAAGTAGATAATGAGTTGCAATTTAAAAGAGAACAGTGTTTGATGAAAAAAATGCTGAATTTAGAGTTGATTCGAATGGCTATTTAATGTACCATGACCGAATATGTGTACCGAGAAATTTTGAACTGATTGACAGAATTCTGCATGAAGCTCAGAGTAATGGTATGGTAATACACCCCGGTAGTGTGAAAATGTATAATGACTTGAAGAGCCTGTATTGGTGGCCGGGTATGAAACGAGACATCTCTGAGTTCGTGTCGAAATGCCTAATTTGTCAGCAAGTGAAAGCGGAACATCAAGTGCCCTCTGGATTACTACAATCGATTTTGATTCCCGAATGGAAATGGGATCGAGTAACAATGGATTTTGTATCGGGTTTGCCTCTAACACCGAGAAAGAAAGACTCAGTTTGGGTAATAGTAGATCGACTGACTAAATCGGCTTATTTCATTCCGATACGCACGGACTTTTCGCTTGGTAAATTGGCAGAATTGTATATTGCTGAAATAGTATGACTACATGGAGTGCCACTGTCCATAATCTCTTATCAAGATCCTCGATTTACTTCAAGGTTTTGGAAGAAGCTTCAAGATGCCTTAGGTACTAAATTGAATTTTAGTACGGCATTTCATCCTCAAACGGATGGACAATCCGAAAGAGTAATACAAGTATTGGAAGATATGCTTAGATGTTGCGTTTTGGAGTTTGAGAATAGTTGGGACAGATATTTGCCTCTAATTGAATTTGCGTATAATAATAGTTATCAGTCCAGTATAAAAATGGCACCATATGAAGCATTGTATGGACGAAAGTATCGGACTCTACTGTATTGGACCGAATTGAGTGAGCGCCGATTACATGGGGTCGATTTGATAAAAGAGACTGAAGAAAAAGTTAAGATAATTCAGGATAACCTAAAGGCTGCATCGGATCGACAGAAATCGTATGCGAATTTGAAAAGAAAAGAAATTGAATTTCAAGTAGGTGATAAAGTGTTTCTGAAAGTGTCACCGTGGAAAAAATTTTTGAGATTTGGCCGTAAGGGTAAATTAAGTCTGTACTTTATTGGTCCCTATGAGGTAATTGAGAGAATTGGCCCAGTAGCCTATTGTTTAGCTTTAACACCCGAGTTGAACAGAATTCACAGTGTATTTCACGTTTCGATGTTGCGACGTTACCGATTAGATCCTACACATGTGATCTCACCGACTGAGGTAGAAATTAGGTCAGATATGACTTATGAAGAGGAACCGATTAAAATCTTGTCACAGGAAGTGAAACGGTTGAGAAATAAAGAAATACCATTAGTGAAAATATTATGGCAAAAGCATGGTGTAGAGAAAGCAACGTGAGAAACCGAGGAGGCTATGAGGAAGCAGTACCCTCAACTGTTTACTGGTAAGATTTTCGGGGACAAAAATCCCTAAGGGAGGAGAATTGTGACAACCCGAATAAGGGGCTAGTCGGAATAGTGGTTTCGTAACCACAAATCCAAAGTGAAAATTTTTAATTATGTGAATTTTTAATGATATCTGTTTGATTGAATAGTAGAGTTAAAATACTATTTGGAAATTTTATTTTATTGATGCTTAATTGCTCGATAAGGACTAAATTGAGAAAAGTGCAAAATGAGCATATTAGTTGATAATTGGACTTGATTGAATTGTCACATGAAATAAGAAGCTTTTATGTGGTAATAGGACCATTAGTGAGTGTTATGGACCAAAATAACCTTACATAGGAAAACATCTATAAAATGGCAAGAAGGGCATTTTTGTCAAAAGTGAGTAAAAGACAAAATAGATGAAATAAAACATCATCTTCTCCATGAACACCCCATATTCAGCCGAAAATCCCTAACTCCATAGCCAAGGGTTTCAAAATTTTTCAAGCTTCCTTGTAAGTGCAATTTGGTCCCTTTTTCAATTATTTTTGCATTTTTGGACTCCTTGAAGCTTATATTTCATTATTCCACCATTTATTTGTGGAATGAGTATCTTTGGCTCACTAATGGTAGATAATGGAAGTTTTAAATGTTATATGCATGTTTTATGGGATGAAATTGAATGAAAGCACTTGTAAAGGGACTAAATTGTAGAGGTTATAAATTTATTCCTAAGTGTGTGAAATAATGAGAATTTGAGTGTTATAATTGTGAAAATGGGTTCTATAAGCCAATGGAATAAAGAAAATGAGATTTTAAACTTATGGGACTAAATTGTAATTATTGTAAAGTTAAGGGGTAAATTTGGAAATTTGACCCAAATGTGAACTGTAATCGTACTGAAAAAATAATTGATATATGTGCTATATGTGTTAATTTAGATCAAGAACAATCTGATAAGGCCCAAGACCGGGGAAAAGAGAAAACCCTCGACTAATTTCGAAAATTAGTCCTTTTTGGCAATCCAGGGAAGTTATATGTAATTCTAGCGAATTCAATTAGTTCTGTTTAAATATTTGCATCTATGATGATACATTGATAATTACTCTATGAGCTGATTGAATATTGGATACTACCACTGAATATATAGAAAATAGTATTGAGTGTAAAGTCCGATTGATCGTTGTATGTGTTTCTGAAATTGCTGATTTATGTATTGTCTGTAAATCCCGATTGAGCAAGTAAGAATAGACATAGATATAGGTGACATGTCACTAGAGGGCCCCACTATTCTGACTATTATAGTTACCCGGTGCTAGGCAGTCGTTGCAGACACCTATCAGCTTGTGTGAGCAGATCCGTGGTTAACTTCTGTACTGTTACTGATCGTAGCTTCGACTACCTCACTGATTGTAGCTTCGGCTACCCTACTGTTAGTAGCTTCAGCTACTTCATGGCTCTGCCATGTCTGCTCGGCACTTATGTGCTAACCTCTGTATATCTATTTATATTCTGAAATTGCTCAATGGGATTAAATTAACTATACTGTGATGAAGTGGTTGTACAGGTGAACTAAAAATGGTACGGTATACTGAGAATGTTATTGCTAAGCATATTCATGGTTGGTATGTGGAATGTGCACAAAGAGTAAGTTAATCGTACAATGATATGTGTTAGCATTTATGGTGTTAAAGCAAATGATATATTGAATTGTGCATTGCTATGGATTTCATATGACTTACTAAGCTGTTGTAGCTTACCCCCTTCTTTTCCCTTTTTCTGGAGAGATTGATCTTGTCAGATTGGGATCGTAAAGTCAGAGCCATGTGACATACTGTCAAGTTTCTTTTGGTATATTTTGCATTTTCAAGTGTAATTTATGGCATGTATAGAACACTTGTGGTTGTGAATGGCTATTTTGTATGCATAAGTTATGTTACTCATGGGGTATTTTGTAAATGATCACTTATGAATGTAGTTATTTCAAGTATTTGCCCTTGAATTGGCTAGTTTGGTTGTGATTATACTTGCTCGTGTTTCAGGAATGTCAAAGCTTGGTACATAGCCTGACACGGCCTGCACGACAGGGCACACGGGCGTGTGTCATGGCCATGTGGGATTTGGCAGAATGCTCCACGGGTACAGGGCACGGGCGTGCCTAGGCCGTAGGTGACACAAGGCCTGACCCTACGGGCGTGCACTTGGTCTGTGCCTCCCCTGCACCTTAATTTAAATTTTAATGTACCACACGGGCAAGAGACATGGCCATGTGTCTCAATCGTGTGCAGTACACGGCCTCCAAACGGTCGTGTGGAGCAGCCGTGGCATAATGGATAGTTTTGTCCATGGTTGTTGAGCATGGGTGTGTATAGACCACACGGAATCACAACAAGACCGTGCCTTTGGTCACACCGGCATGTGTCGGGGTTTTAAAAATGAAAATTTTTCTGAGAGTCCGATATGATAGTATTTGAATCCTAACAGTCTGAAATGTCCGTAATGTGTTTGAAACCCCTAATAAGGGTGATTATGAATTGAGTTCCGTGTGAATCTGTAACTGTCTTGGAGTAAACTCTGTAAAGGTTATTCTGAATCTGGTAACGCTCATTAACCGACTTCGGTGACAGTTCCAGGTAAGGGGTGTTACATGGACTGATTAAGTACTGAGTCCATTAATTATAATTTCAATGCGTTTAATAATTAATTCATTAGTTATCTAACAATTATAATGCAAGAATAACTTAGGCATGATTTGCCTATAACAGCATAAACATAAATTTAATAAATTAAGAGGACGAAAGGCAATCAACCCAGAACAAATTAAATTCAACCTAAATTGATTAAAATAACCATTTCAACAACAATAATATTCATAGATATGTTCATTATAAAAACAACATAAATTAAAAAGATAGGGAACAAGAAGGCAAATCCGGTGTTTCTCCGTGGCTTGACTGATTGCTCCATTCTTCGACTCCGTTCCCCTCGCCGATCAAGGCTTCTATGAACACTTGCTTGCTGCCTAAAATTACTAGGAAAATACCTCTTTTCTGAGAGGAGAAATCGGCACAAGAACTATAGGAAAATAGAATGGAAAATGGAGAAAAAAGAGAGTGGAGAGGAGAGGAATGAATGAGAGAATGATGGATGTTGAGGGATGATTCAAATGATCAGAAAGGGGTGGCTTTTATAGCTGATTGTGACTGCTAAAAATAACAAATTCTAGTAGCCAAAGAGCCCCCCTACGGCTGGCAACACACATGGCAAAGTTGAGAAATTCAACTTTGCTATTTTAGGCATGTGGCAAATCTACAAAGCCACAATTTAAGGTGGGTTTGAATGCAATTTGGAGGTCTTTCAAGGGCCTTTTTCCAAGCATATTTAATCAGCTAAAATACTGATTTGGGTCAGCCTATGTTCGGTTCTGGTCAGCCTAATTAGTGGCTGGTTCGGTTCACTCCATACAGTTCAACCAGTGCTGTTCAACTGGACCCTTTCTCCATAATTAATTAAAAATAATTTATTTAGCCCAAATTAAATGGGGAATAAATTAAAATTAATTAAATTATGAATAAAAACACATTTCTGAACCGTTTTAGGCTGGAAATTAATTGGCCTCGATACTTCAAATTGCTTCTCGTTTGTTCTTCTCGCAGTGTCTGATGGGCTATTTTTCGACATTTATGCAATTCTGTCAAAAATAACCAAATTTAATTAAAATTAACTATAAAATTAATTAAAACTCATAATGTTCATATTTTTAACACAATTTAATTATTTTATTATATTTAATTATTTTTCGACAAGAATTTAACCTGAATAGCATGATCTTAAGTCAAAAAGGGCATGAAAAAGTATATAAAATTTGTCTTTCCAGTATCCAAGTTAGGTAGATTCGCAGATGATGAGGACCCAGCTTGAGCTCCTCTACGGCCTCTACCACGGCCTCTTGTACCACGTCCACGAGTACCACATGTGCTCATCGTAAATTTCAGAATTTATCTGTATTAACATTTTTATGCATTAGTTAACAGTTCTGATATTTTATTAATAAATATTTTATGCAGAACAATATCAGAATGTTCAGAGTCGGTTATCGTGAGTAACAGCCTCACTACAGTTTTCAGTTTACACTATCTAGAGTGCTTTCAGTATAGTATACTACCTAAAGTAGTTTTGCAATATTCTAATAATATTTTTAGACAACTTTAAACAGAGTTTCAAAAAACTTACAGGATCGGCGTCGGAGACTCAGTGTACCACTTACTTATTCCACAAATATTTTAAATCATTTCCTTAAAACCAATCTTTAAAACCCAAAGCTACAGTCGAGTTTTACAACTTGGCTCTGATACCACTAAATATAACACCTCAAATCTGGCCTGGACGTTATGGCTGAATCTGGCGATGTCACATGCAATGGGATACAAGCTTTTTGAAACCTTACTTTCATGGAAAACCGTGTGTTTTTAGTGAAACCAAGTTTTCATCATGCTTGTAAAAAATTAAAAATAAATCATCAATAGTCTAAAAGTCAAATTAAAAACCATAAGACCAAAATCCAAAAAATTACATCAAAAGCCTCAAATAAATAACCAAATCAGAAAAATAGTAGAAATCAGTTCAAAATTTTACGAGTGGCCACCTTCGAGTCCTCCGCCACACCGATCTGTCAAGTCTGGGGATTATCTACACAAATTAAATAGAAAATGGAAAGTTTTCGCAAACTCAGTGTGTAATCTCCACAGAAATCACACATACAAAATACACATCAAGTGTCAGAAATAAACAGTCTAGGGTCGAAGCCCATTACAGAATCAGTTCGGGACTTAACACATTTAGAAGCATAATCAGATATAAACTAGGGCCTTAGCCCAATCAGATATAGATGCAGACAGAATACCCACCAGCCCTACACACCAACTCCATCCAACCCAACACACCATGTGGGGATAAAATAGACCCACCCATCCTAACACACCACGTTTACCAAAATGCGGAACATAGTCAGATAATTGTAGCTGAGCTGCCAGATATCAGGCTTAAGAGCCTTTCAGAATACTTCCTCCATACACATCAACCTAACCCTGATGCTATGCAACATATAAATATGACATGCTATAGTGTAATTTATCAGATTATACAATCAGTCAGATATACATGCTAAGTTTAACATGCTCATTTCGTATATCACATAATAAGATCATGAAATTAAGGGTCTAAGTTATGATTACTGGCCATACCATAGGTTATAGTCAACTTGGGCGACCCGTGCAACCTTACAAAACTTTCCAGAAAAATAGGCTCACACGCCCATGTGGCCTGTCCGTGTGTGCCCACACGCTCGTGTGCACCACATGACCTAAATTAGCGTTGGTTGTGTGGCCCACATGGCCCAATTAGTCGAGCCTGTGTCTCGCACATGGCCTCATCGGCCATCACACGACCGTGTCATACACCCGTGTCACGCTTGCACGGCCTGGTTCATTGATCACACGGTCGTGTACTACCACACGGTCTACCACATAGGTGATCAAACACCTGTGTGATGTCGATAGTTTTATTTTTTGACTTTTGTCGATTCTCGTTTTTTGTGTTTTTAAGTACACACCTATTCATTTTTGCCGATTACGCAAACCCGAGATCACTAATACCTATAATCAGAATATTAAACCCTTTTAGAAACCCAAAAACGAGCCTTAACAACAAATCCCAAAATGAAAACTCGACTTATCGCTACCAGAACGCTTACCACTTCGAATCAACTCGACGAAACGTTGATTCCCACCTCACGATTGACTTTTAAACAATAGTAAAACGCCACTTAATCACTTAATCAGAGCAGCATTCGAAATCAATAAAACAAAAACTTACCAAATGATAAAACCACACCTAAGTGTTGCAAAAGCTTACTATTATGAGAAAATGGATAAGAAGAAAGCAAAGGAAATTTCAGTTGAAAGAATTGATGTATAGAATGGCATGGGAGAGGGGGAGATGTCAGAGAAAAAAAAGAATTTGGAAGGGAGAGTAGAATTTTGAGAAAGTAAACAATAAGGAGACCCCATTCAAATTTTCTGATAACTTCCTTAATCCACTCTCTTTGAATTACTCCCTCAAACTCTCTACCATCAGAATTTCACTCCTAAACAAACTCGTCCACCCCACATGCCACTTGTAAATAGAAACTTGCCCTTGCTCACACAATGATTCAAACTCAAGACCTTTGGCACACCAACACCCACTTTGTAACACCCCTAACCCGTATCCATCGCTGGAATTGGGTATGAGGCATTACTAGACTTATACATACAGTCGATCAATTTCCAAGTTACAATTTCCACTAAAAATATAAAATTTTCATTTAAACTCATTTTGTCCCTATTATGGGCCTACGAGACCTAAAACATACTTTAAGAATGGTTTGGGACTAAATCGGGTTCTTTGGAATACTTATAAAATTTTTTAACAAAACAGTGTCACACACCCGTGTGACTTAGGACATGCTCGTGTCAGCAGGCTGTGTGGTCACACAAGCCCGTGTTAAAAACATCGAGCATTCTATTTATGATGTCAGCATACCATTAAGGGCACATGGGCAAGTCACATGCCTATGTGCTAGGCTGTATCCTCCACACGATTGAGACACACGGTCGTGTCTCTGTCCGTGTGGCCAACACTTAGGTTATTTTTTCCAACCCCTTTTTGTGCTCTTAACTCTTCACACTCATATATAATTCATAGACACATATCATACCATTAATTATTCCTATCTTAACTATCAAACACATGTAATATACCTAACTACATCAAAGCATTTCCACATGTAATCATAAATTAGACTTATATACCCATAACCATTATGAGCCACATTTCGTGGCCTTATACAATGAAGTAATATAGGCCAAAACATTTGGAAAATTTTCAAGAATACATATTACCCATAACTAAATCTCTATACATGCCACTCACTTGTAAGCAAATAAGAATTTTCATTACTCCAACTTGACAAATTGATAGTGTGATGCTGCCTCCGATGATCTCCAACCTTGAGCCAACCTGAAAACACTAAAAGAAATGAAAAGGAGGGTGTAAGATTTAAAGCTTAGTAAGTTGGCATATAATAATAAGCAATTTAATTAACAAGATATTTCCATTTCTTAATGGGTATTCTTAAGAAAATAGAATCATCAGCGTAAATACTGAAACTAACTAAAACTTCATAAAACTTTTAATACAGATAATGAGTGCTAGAAGAGGTACAAGGGGCCGCGGCAGAGGTTGCAAAAGTGTTAGGGTTGAGTCGTCGGCATCGGACCATATGTTCAATGTTGAAGTGGGAGAGGCTCCGGCTTCACTCGTAGCTAAAACTGAATCATATGATCAGGTCGCTGGAGAAAAAGCATTGTTGCAGGCAATGCTGAGGATCTTGCAAAGGGTCGCTGGGCCCAATAATGGTACGGGGAATCGAGGGTCAATTTCGGAGTGACTTCGATCTAACGGGGCTGAGATTTTTAAGGGCGTGGCTGGTGTGGCACTGAATGTGGTTGAGTACTGGTTGGAGGCCACTGAAAGAATAATGGACAACTTGGACAGCACCCCTGAGCAAAAGTTGAAAGGGGCAGTGTCACTGCTTAGGGAAGAAACCTATCAGTGGTGGCTGACAGTGAAAGAGGGCACCAAGCCGAGCAGATTACTTGGGAGTTTTTCAAAACTTCGTTTCAAGGGAAGTATGTGGGTGCAAGCTATGTTGATCTAGGAGGAAGGAGTTCCTGAACTTGATCCAGGGGAACAAATCTGTGGTGGAATATGAGGCAGAATTTCTACGCCTTAGTAGGTACGCAAGGGTTATTGTGGCAACGAATTATGAGCGGTGCATTAGATTTGAGGATGGTCTTAAGAATAGCCTCAGGGTATTGATAGCTCCACCGAGGGAGTGAGTTTTCTCGGAGTTGGTTAAGAAAGTGAAGATAGTAGAGGAGGTGAAGCGCACTGAGCATCTAAATCAAGAAAAAGAGAAGGGTAGGAATAAAATGGAGGCTGAATCTTCCGATGTTGGACAAAGGCCTAGGGCTAAGGCCAGCGTTAATGGGCTAGTAAGAGCTGGGCCTCCTGCTGCTAATTCAGGGATACCACCTTGTGCTGATTGTGAAAGAGGTCATACAGGCGAGTGTTGGAGGAGGATAGGAGCTTGTTTGGGTTGTGGATCCATGGTGCATAGGATCAAAGATTGCCCTAGGAGGCCAGTTTAGGTGCAAGCTGTGGGCCAGGCTAATGTTCAGCCACTAAGGGGTGGTCAACAGTCGTCAAGGGGCCGAGGTCAGGCCAGGGGCAAAAATGGTAATGAATACTGTTGTGGAGCACCAGGCGGAGGTGCAGGTTATGCTGAGGCAAGGCAGCCAGCTTTGGTCTATGCAGCACGTTGCCAAGAGGACGAAGACACTCCAAATGCGAATACTGGTGCGTACCCTGCCATAGTGTACTGAGTGTTTATTTTGGCTTTAGAATTAGGGTGCACAGCGAAAGCATTATGATGTAGTTCATGTTATGCGATCGTTAGTTAGTTAGAAATTTTGAGGACGAAATTTCTTTTAGGGGGTAGAGTTGTAACGCCCTAAAAATCCCGAACTTCTTTTTGTGTGGTTTTTATGTGAATATGTGCTTAGTAGTCTTAGGCAAATACTTTTTGGGTGTTAGAAGGCCCATAGTAGAGTTTGGGTCCAAGCTTAAAAGGGAAAATATTAAATTTATTTTGGAGTTTAATTTTAGGCTTCTAGAAGATTGGTAGTGGCGTGAAGCTGGACTCTCAGAGAGGTAATCAGAAGAGAAAATTTAGGAAATAGATTAGGGAGTTATCAGGGAGAAAAAACGAGGAGATAAGAAAGGGGAAGTGATGGAGCTGAATTGGGAATTGAGGCTATGGGCTATAAATATGTGCCGAATTTGGGATCCTAGGCTAATGCCAAATTTCTCATCCTTTCCTCAAGTGCCGATTTGTATTTTTTTCTTCTCTTCTTTCTTTTTTTTCTTGTCGAAATCCTCTACATTCGGCCTTGTCCCTTTTCCTTATTCCTTTGATTTTTATTACCTACTTTCGCTAGATTTCAAATCTTTAAAGTCGACTAGGGGCTTGTTAGGAAGAGCTGAATTCCTCATTTAGGCTACCGTGTTCGCAAAATTAAGGTAACGTTAGGGGTTGGTAAGGATGGCCAAAAGTCCTTTTTTTTAACAGGTTTTTGAGTATCATTTTAGTTGCTATAGTATCAATCTTGACTCGTGATTGGATGCCAGTCACCTAATACTCGAGTTTTATGATTAAGTTGGTACAGATCTACGGTCTAATCGCGGTTGGTGATAAAGAAAAGGGGCTATTAAGGCTTGACACACGGTAAGGTTACGGTGAGGCTTCAGGATTTTTATAGATAAATTTTGTATTTAGCCTATGATTAATTGTTAAGTAATATCGAATGTAGGTTTGTGACTAAGAGGAAATTGCAGCATGCTCTATCGCCAGGTGTGTACAAACACTACACAAATGATATCGACAATGCCGAAAAGCCGAAAGGGGCTAAATGGGCCTGGTGGGCCTTGAGGCTAAGTTTTGTGAAATTTGTTGATTTGGTTATATGAATTGAGTTAGTCATGCATATTACATGATTTGAATTGGATTTGGGCTTAATGGGCCACTTAACAGAGATTTGGGCCTAATGGGCTATACGATTGTGAATGGGCTTTGTATATGGGTTTGGGCTTAGTATCTGTTAACTGCCAAACATTCATAAAACTTAAAAACACAAATGCAATCATGGGCAAGTCATAAGGTTGAAGTGTGGTAATGGGTATATGCATGTCTAGGATTGGATCTAGGGAGAGCTTGGTACTTAACCGGTCTCAATGACCCACATCCTTTTCTCTGGAATCCTACCTGGTGTATAGTACATGTTCACTTTGGCCAACAGGGACTCGTTAACGAGCCAGGTAGGTATTGAATCCATAATACTTAAAAATGATCGAAATACCCCTCAGGGCAAAAATGACTAAAATACCCCTAAGAGTTAAACTTAGGATTTATGGGTGTGACATGCTGCATTTATGTGATATACTGCTTAGGCTACATGCGGGTGGGAAATTATGGTATGGAGGAAGAATTTGAGGATCGCATGGTTGCTTGACGACTGTGGATCCACTGTTGGCTTTTTAAAGCCCAATATGTGATTAGCAGCTTTGCTGCAACATTAGGTAGTACTGCAACCGGGCTACCATTGCTGTGTAGCAGATGGGTGGGTCAATTTAGAAATCCCCACAGGTGTATAAGGTTGGTCGGGAAATGTTGTGTAGCGGATGGATTATTGGGGAGGGTTTTTACGGCATTCATATGTGATATGTTACGATGATACTGTGATTAGGGTTTAGGCCCAATTGATTGCTTGCATGTTAATGATTGCTGAGGTTGTACAGACCGAGTTTCGAAACTCACTCCCTCTTTAATTTTCTCAGAAGACCCTTAGTAGGCAGTTCGACGAACGGAAGGACTCGGAGGTGGCCAGCTAGCAAGAGCTTTATTTTATTTGTTTTTCTTTATAGTTTCTAAGTATTTTGATTTTGGATTGTAATAAGGCTTTACCTCTGCTATTTGTTACATTGAACGGTTTACTTTATTTCCTTTAAGTTATCCCACGTTTTATTTTGAAACAATGAATTTATTCAAAATTAAGTTTCCGAACATAAAAATATTTTCCCTAAAAAGTTAAAAAAATAATTTTTAACCTATAGAAAGACTGATTCATTTTTAAAGACAAGCCGTTTGAAAAACAACTTTAAACTAGAATTTTACTTAAATTTCTTTAAGAAGGGTTTTCAATAAAAACAAGGTTTTTCGCAAAAACACTTCAATGTGACATGCCGGGTTCAGGCCTAACTTCTAGGCCGGGTTTGGGGTGTTACAGCATATTCAAAAAGAAAAACTCTGGGGGTTCTATCTATAATCGGTGTAATTTTCTTCTCCATTTCTAGGCAACCGATACCTTTAACCTTCATTCCTGTTCGAAGGCCCGCACTTTTGTTGACACAAAAAGATTCTCAGACAGGGAGCGACTATTACAGTGCAGTAAAGGTGATGCTCCTTTCAGAGTGACGACAGATGTCGTTACTACACAACCCATTGATAACTACAGTCATTGTCACGCTGACTCGAGTTTGTCCTTTACTATGCCAGAACATCCGCTCTCCTCTTGAGAGCCCTCTTTTGTCCACCTTGGTGTCAGCCTTTGGAGAAGAATGAAAGGTTAGAGATATCGACTGCTTGGAAATAGAGAAGAAAATTGCATTGATTACACTGGAAGTCCCTAGAGTTTCTCTGTATGATTATGACCTCAATCCTATGCACGGTATATCTAGGACATTGTTTGCGGGTATCCAAAATACTTGAACTCTTGACCACGTAATGGCTGTCACCTGGCCCCCAGTTATACTCAAACCTATGACAGCATGACGACCATAGACTAGGACTTTCACATTGAATTTGACCCCTAATTGTATTAAGCATTATTACCCCAAAACGAAATTGCCCCACGATAAGTTTCTAAGGTCATGATCCTATCCCACAATGACCTATAAAATGAATGTGTGCTGAGGCGCATTATCACATCCCCAACCTCTTAAAACTACCTAAGAATTTTTGCCTTTTTAGTTGAAAATCTTGAACACGTTCAAAATACCCAAAACCTTTAAAACCCTAAATCCTAATAAAAACCCTAACGCTAAGAGAGAGAACAGGAAAGCGCATAAGAGATTTAGCTGCTATTCTTTGAGTCATGACTAGAATTTTAAAATTTGAAAAGTGTAAAAATTAAAATTAACCAAATTAAAATATAAAAATTAAAATTAACCAAATTAAAGTATAAAAATTAAGTCCATAATTTATGTATAATACATGAACTAATAACATAACATGACCTTAATCTAACTAAACTAAATCAGACATTTAGAAAGAAAAAATAGAGAAAACTTATCCTAAAAACAATAAACAATTATCTAAACAATGATTGTTGTAAAATAATGAAAGGCAAGAACAAACTAAAATGTGATAGAAGAGAGAGTGTAGAGAGAATGTATATTCATAAGAGAGAGTATATATTCTTTCTGTTTAGCTTTTCATGAGTACATGAGCCCTATATACATAGGGGTTGATAGAAACTCCCTAATTATTACAATGCATATGAAAGGTCATGACCTTTTACATTTCATCCCCCATATTAATTGAGTATAAGAAGAGTCTCATAACTTATGGGGGTGATAATGGCATCCACATAAATATTCATAACACTCCCCCTTGGATGTCCATTATCTAATTATGCCTCGTTAAAACCTTACTAAGAAAAACCCAGTGGGAAAAAAACTTAATGAAGGAAAAAGAGTACATATTATATACTTGATATGCTGCCTCGTTAAAAACCTTACCTGGAAAACCTAGTGGGATAAAACCAAGGTTAAGGGAAAAAGAGTACAACGTGTATTTACTCCCCCTAATGGCTACATCACTTAAGATCTCGAAGGTGACGCATTCCAATGTAGTAAACTAGCTTTTGAAACACTGATGTAGGAAGCGCTTTAGTGAATAAATTTGCTAAATTCTCACTTGAACTGATCTGCTTAACTTTTATCTCCTTAAACTTCTAGAGGTTATGAGTGAAGAAGAATTTTGGTGTAATGTGTTTTGTTCTGTCACCTTTGATATATCCACTATCGAGCTGATCAATGCATGCTGTGTTGTCTTCAAACAAGACAGTTGTAGCTTCCTTTCCAGATGATAAACCATAATTATTCCTTATATGTTGAATCATAGATCTTAGCCATACACATTCATGACTTGCTTCATGGATTGCTAAGATTTCTGCATGATTAGACGAGGTTGCTGCAATTGTTTGCTTTATTGAGCGCCAAGAGATTGCAATACCTCTATATATGAAAGCATATCCAGTTTGTGATTTTCCATTATGAGGGTCTGACATAAATCCTGTATCTGCAAAACCAATCAACTCTGTCTTAGATTTATTAGGGAAAAATAGACCCATATCCTTTGTGCCTTAGAGATAACGAAATATCTGTTTAACTCCAGTCCAATGTCTCCGAGTTGGGCATGAGCTAAATCTTGCTAGCAAATTTACAGAAAAAGATATATTAGGTCAGGTATGGCTAGTAAGATACATTAATGCCCCAATTGCACTGAGGTATGACACTTCAAGACTAAGAAAATCTTCACCATCTTCCCGAGGACAGAAAGGGTCTTTACTCGGATCAAGTGATCTTACAACCATCGGGGTAGTTATTGGATGTACCTTATCCATATAAAATCTCTTTAGCACCTTTTGAATATACGTTGATTGATGCATAAGGATTCCTTCTTTTAGGTGCTCAATTTGTAACCCCAAACAAAATTTCGTTCTTCCAAGGTCTTTCATTTCAAATTCTGTCTTCAAGCACTCAATAGTCTTTTAGATCTCTTCAGGAGTTCCAATGACATTCAAATCATCAACATATACTGCAATAATGACATATCCAGATCCAAACTTCTTAATGAAAATGCATGGGCAAATTGGATCATTCTTGTATCCTTATTTCAACAAATACTCACTTAGGTGATTATACCACATGCGTCCGGATTGTTTCAATCCATAAAGGGATTTGTGCAATTTGATTGAATAATGTTCTCTAGAACCTGAACTCACTGCTTCAGGCAGCTTAAATCCTTCTGGGAGTTTCATATAAATGTTAGTATCTAGTGGGCCATACAAATAAGCTGTTACTACATCCATTAGGTGTAAATTAAGCCCTTCTCTTATAGCCAGACTTATCAAAAATCTAAATGTTGTTGCATCCACCACAGGAGAATATGTCTCCTCATAATCAATTTCAGGTCTTTGTGATAATCCTTGTGCAACTAAACGTGCTTTATATCTCACAATTTCACTCTTTTCATTTCTTTTACACACAAAGACCCATTTGTATCCCACTGGTTTCACACCTGTAGGTATACAAACTACAGGTCCAAACACTTCTCTTTTCGCTAGCGATTTCAATTCAGTTTCAATTGCTTCTTTCTATTTGGACCAATAATCTCTTTGTTTACATTCCTCAATTGATTTTGGTTCATAATCCTCTTTATTATTTATAACAACTAGTGCTACATTGCATGCAAAAATATCATCGACATCGATTTGATTTCGGTTCCATTTTATACCGGACATGATTTAATCAATAGAGATCTCTTCATTGTCAGGTACCTAATTTTTTTCTGAAACTATTTTTTCAGTCATGTCTATAGTCTCTTTAAGAGATCCCGGTATAATCATTTTTTCTTCGATTTGGCCATCATTAATCTTTGCTCCTTTCTTTTTTTGAGGATTCTTGTCTTTGGAACCAATTGGTCTACCACGCTTCAGGTGTGTATTAGACTCAGTAGCAACTAGATTTTTTCCTTCTGGGACATCAAGTTTTATTGGAGCATTCACAGCTGGTATATATGACTTAGTCACTTTCTTTGGGTTAGAAAATGCGTCTGGCAATTCATTAGCTAAACTTTGTAAATGAATAATCTTTTGAACTTCTAAATCACATTGCTTAGTTTGAGGATCAAGATGAGCTAATGACAACTCTTTCCAACTAATTTCCTTATCCAGCTGTTTGATTTCTCCCCCTAATGTTGGAAAAACTGACTCGTCAAAATGACAATCTACAAAACTAGTCGTAAATAGATTCCCTGTAGATGGTTTTAGATATTTAATTATGGATAGGGATTCAAATCCAACATATATACCCAATCTTCTTTGAGGTCCCATCTTAGTTCTATGTGGTGGAGCAATTAGAACATATACGGCACATCCAAATGTTTTTAGATGGGAAATATTTGGTTCCTGACCATGAACTATTTGTAAGGGGGAGACTTTATGATAACTTGTTGGCCTGATGTGAATTAATGCAGCTGCATGTAAAACTGCATGCCCCTAAGCAGTGATTAGGAGTTTTGACTTTATAAGTAATGGTCTTGCTATCAATTGAAGTCGTTTTATTAAAGATTCTGCTAGACCATTTTGTGTGTGAACATGAGCTACAGGATGTTCAATACTTATTCTAATGGACATGCAATAGTTATTAAAAGACTGAGAAGTAAATTCACCAGCATTATCAAGACGGATGGTCTTAATAGGAAAATCTGGGAAATGGGCTCGTAATCGAATCAATTGAGCAAGCAATCTCGCAAACGCCAGGTTACAGTTGATAACAAAGATACATGGGACCATCTACTCGATGCATCGATTAAAACCATAAAGTACCTAAATGGTCCACATGGGGGATGTATAGGCCCATATATATCCCCTTGAATTCGTTCAAGAAAAGTAAGTGGTTCGTTATTTATCTTAGCTGGTGCTGGTCGAATTATTAATTTTCCCAGTGAGCATGCATCACATGTAATATTTTAAAGAATCTGCTGGCTCTTCAATGAATGTCCACATGAATTTTCAATTATTTTTCGCACCATTATTGAATCGGGATGACCTAACCAGTCATGCCAAAAAACAAAGTCATTAGTAAACTTCTGGTTTATTATGGCATGTGTTTCTATAGAACTGATCTTTGTGTAGTACAAACCAGTAAAGAATGCAGACAATTTCTCAACAATTTGTTTATTGCCTTGAGCAATACTCGTAATTTAAAGGAATTCACAATTTCCTTCGTTTAAAGTCTCAATATGATATCCATTTTGGCGAATATCTTTAAAAATCAATAAATTTCTTTGAGACTTAGGGGAGTATAATGCATTAATAATTTCAATTTTTGTTCCCCTTGGTAATAAAATAATTGCTTTTCCAGAGCCTTCTATAATAGTTGTACTACTAGATATAGTGCTCATACTTCCTTCTTTCATTATTAAGTGAGAAAAATATCTCTTGTCTTTTAATATGGTGTGAGGAGTTACACTGTCTGCTAGACATATATCTTCACCATTCATAGCTGATTGCCTTTGCGAGATAATATTCTTCAATGAAACATAATAACCATAAAATGTCACACATAATAGTGAAAACATCACATAAAAACATAGCATTAGTAAAGGTCATAACATCACTATTAAAGTTGCTAAATGAAACATAAAGTAGGAGAGATTTATTTTATTATTTACCGAAATTTGTGGACTTAATAATTTTCTTCAGGGGTAGAAAGAAAATCAGCCACTTCCAAGTGGGCTGTATTGCCATCATGGGTAGAAAAAAATTAGCCACTTCCAAGTAGGTTGCATTGCCATCATCAAAATCACCTTTGCCATCTTTATACACAAGATTGGTTTCTACTTTCTTTCCCTTCTGTTTTATGGACTGCTAATAAAGATCAACTAGATGCTTTTGTGTGCGACACACACGTGACCAATATCCTTTTCCTCCACAATGATAGCATACATTAGTCACATTTTCACCTCTTTCTTTCTCTTCCCTGTTACCATTTTTTCGATCCCACTTCTGGTAAGAATGTGAATTTTTAAAATGACCACCTCGACCATATCCATATCCACGTCCGCGGCCACGCCCTTGGCCACGACCACGGCCACGCACACTCCTATTTACATGGTGTGTTTCTTTTAATCCTTACCCATTGTGTAAACTCACATTCACTTTAGGGAGTGGAGCAGAGCCAGTTGGGCATAATTCATGGTTTTTCATTAGTAGCTCGTTGTTTTGCTCCGCCACTAGAAGACAAGAAATTAATTCAGAATATTTCGTGAATCCTTTTTCAAGATATTGTGTCTGCAGGACAACATTATTTGCATGGAAAGTTGAGTATGTTTTCTCTAACATTTCTGCATCAGTAATCTTCTCTCCACATAAATTCAATTGCGAAGTGATTCTAAACATGGTCGAGTTATAATCACTAACAGACTTAAAGTCTTGCAATCTTAAATTCAGCCACTCATAACGAGCTTTAGGCAAAATCACAGTTTTCTAGTGGTCATATCTTTCCTTTAAATTGGCCCAAAGAATTTGGGGGTCCTTAACAGTCAAATATTCGGTCTTTAGACTTTCATGGAGGCGATAGTGAAGGAAAATCATGGCCTTGGCCTTATCTTGTATACTTTCTTCATTTCCCTCCTCAACAGTCTCACCAAGACCTTTTGCATCTAAGTGAATTTTAGAATCTAGTACCCATGATAAATAGCTATTTCTAGTAATGTCCAGGGTCACAAATTCGAGTTTTGTAAGATTTGACATTATAAAATTCACCTAAGCGTCCTTCGGCAATCTTTAAGGAAAAGTTTGTTGGCCTTGATTTTTTGTGTTAGAGACTTGTGCTGATAATGTGTTGTGAAATAATGAAAGGAAAGAACAAACTAAAATGTGATAGAAGAGAGAGTGTAGAGAGAATGTATATTCATAAGAGAGAGTGTATATTCTTTCTATTTAGCTTTTCATGAGTACATGAGCCCCATATATATAGGGGTTGATAGAAACTCCCTAATTATTACAATGCATATGAAAGGTCATGACCTTTTACATTTCATCTCCCATATTAATTGAGTATAAGAAGAGTCTCATAACTTATGGGGGTGATAATGGCATCCACATAATTAATTGAGTATAAGAAGAGTCTCATAACTTATGGGGGTGATAATGGCATCCACATAAATATTCAGAACAATGATTTATTTATCTATAATATATAAGCATAAATTTAAAAAAAAAAATTGAAACCACAAATATATTTAATTATATTATTAAATTAACATTAAGGAATTAATTAATGAATTATTTATGAATAGAAAGACAAACATATTTGTAGTATTTCATAAGGATTTCATATTAAATACTAAATATGCTTATCGTTATTAATATAAGACAAATCGCCCGATGTAATAGATGCAATATAATGTTCTTAATATGATATGTATGGTAAATATTTTAAAATTTAATAAGCTTCGTTTAAGACACATTAAAAATATCATGCATCATGTGATCACAAATTTTATTCCTCCACATAACAATATATTAACTCTTCATAAGTACTCAATTAATTTTGTACTAACAAGAATTGCATTAACATTGCCTTGTTTCATTACCAAAAAATACACCTTATACCAATAACCTTTCATGTGACATTCACAACAAAAGTTTTCTCTAGTTATCTAAAAACTATTGTTATTATCTTGCTTATCTCTATATTTCCATTTCTAATGATGAAAAGTATTATTAGAACTATCTTATATGATTATTTATTTATCGTATATTATCGCATTCATTTTAAAAAATGAAACAAACTCAATAGAATGAGATTCTATATGTGTCATTACTTTTTTTACCTGAATAAAATTCCTATCACAAGAACTTGAATATAAACAGGCAAGCAAATATATTTAAATAATAAAACACGTCAACAATGTTTCAACTACTTTAAAATTAAATAATAAAAAAACATTAGAGATACTCCAAATAAAATCTAATATATGTACTTAAATATATTTATTAAATTATATATGAGCAAGCCAGCAAATTATATATATTTTAAATTTATATGTTCAAAATTCATAATATTTTTTATAAATATATTAAAAAATAAAATCCGGCTAAAAAGGGAGTGACATAATGGCAAGTAAACTTTTAGTATTAAATAAATAAATAAATTATAAAAAAAAATTTAAAACCCGACGACAATACGGATATTTATATTACCTGCCGGCTATCACATACCTACCACACTAACTTACAAAATTCTCAAATTATACTATTATAGTCGTTGTATACTCTTTGTCTTTGATTAACTTTTTACTTATATAATAAAACTATAAATATCAAAACCTGACCTTTATTTATAAACTAGCATGGTTGATGGCCATTGCTTCATTTAGATTGGTCATTTGTTTGTTTTAATTTATAAAGGAAAAATTTGAAGAGTAAAATAAATTTTAAGTTGTTATGCATTTTGTACATTTGAAATTTAATTCCACTACTTTTATTTTCAGCAATATAATCATCTACTTTTCAAATTTAAAATTTAAGGTTCAGTTGATACTACTATTAAAATTCTTTTATTAGCTTCTTTGGTGTGACATTTTTAACTTTTTTTTTTTTAAATTCACTTGATAGTCATACAATAATAAAAATAACATTGAATATATTGATTAGGATTTTTCCCTTAAAACACTCATATAAAATTGTCCATGGCTTGTTATGGGGGATTTCAATGAAATTGCTTTTTCTCATAAGAAACAGGGTGGTCGTCTCCATGGTGAACGTGGGATGGAGGCGTTTCGGGTTATCTTTGCTGATTGTAATCTCTCAGATTTGGGTTTTTGGGTCATTGGTATACGTGGGAGCGCAATCAAATTTCTCACACTAACATCAAGGAACGTTTGGATCGGGGTTTGGCTACTACACATGGCGAGACATGTTTCCAAAATCCATTGTTTCGCATCATGTACATTCAATTTTTGATCATTGTCTGTTGTTACTTGATACTGGGTTTGCTTTTAGGGTTTTTTTGCTACGACATCATTCCTTCCGGTTTAAGGTCGCTTGGGTGCTTGACAACTTGTGTAAGGTAGAAGTTCAGCGTCTTTGGACTGCCTCGAAGGGTGACGTCTTTCAGTGTCTGGATTGTGTGTGTTGGGGGTTGTCGCAACGGGTGTGTACTAGACGTCAGCTAGCGGCTGACACTGTTGCTCATCTCCAAACACATCTAGATGATTTGAGTAAGGAAGATCTGGATGATGATGTGGTAGAGGAATTGGTTATTAAGAAGATGCAATTGAATATGGAAATTGACAAAAGTGAGCAGTATTGGGAGTAGAGGGCGCGTGCCACTTGGCTTCATAACGAGGACTGCACCATGAAATTTTTTCACTGATATGTTTCGCATCACCACAGATTTAACCATATAGAGTGGCTTGAGACTCAGGATGGTTAGGTTTTTGAGGATGGAGAATGGTGTGTTGTTACTTCTTGGGCTCTTTACTTCACATGGGCGAAGGGATTTGACTCATATTTTGTCAGGTATTCCCTCTCACTTTATCGAGGGTATGAATGCATTTCTTTGTTCTAAGTTTCAAAAAGAAAAAATTGTTGCTGCTCTCAATGCTATGGGTCCTGACAAGACACGAGGTAGAAATGGTTTGACTGCTTTGTTTTATCAAACTTATTGGCTTATTGTTGGCAAAGTGGTTATTCAGTTCGGCTTGGGTATTTTAAATGGCAGGATGTCCATGTCGACTATTAATTATACCAATATTGTGTTGATTCCGAAATAGACCAAACCGATGATAATAACTGATTTTTGGTCCATTAGCCTTTGTACTATGTTGCTTAAGATTATTTTGAAGACTATTATGAACAGGTTGCAAGTTGTTATGACCCATTGTATTGATGAGGCTCAATGTGCTTTTGTGCTGGGTAGGTTGATTACCAATAATTTTGTCATGGTGTAACACCCCAAACCCGTCCTGGAAGTTATGGCTGAATCTGGCGATGTCACATGATAGTGTGTTTGAAAACCATAACTTGTGTTGGACAAAACGTAACTTTGCTCACAACATTTTTTGTTTAGAATTCGTCATTATCTTATATTAATTTTAAAATCGTGATTCTTATTCAATAGTTAGTCTTTAAAACATTATATGTTGCGAAAGCTTTTTAAAACAGTCTGTGTCTTTGTGGGTATTTTACTAAAACACATGCATTTCTTTTAAAAATCCGTGTTTTACATATCTTTAGCAGATGTAAAACATAAAACAATATAAAATACAAATTTTAAGCAAAAAATCCATAGAGTCCTTCATTACAGTAAAATACCCTAAATAAAACTTTAAAAACCTAATTAAATACGAAATAGTGTAAAACGGGGTCGTGTGGCCATCGCTGAGTCCTCTGCCGCTTTGATCCGCCTAAGTCTGGGGATTACCTTACAGATAAATCAGAAGGGTGAGTTTACGGAAACTCAGTGTGTAATCCCCACACCAGTAATCAATCAATATACAAATATTAACAGTCTGGGCCTAAGCCCTTTTTAGAAGCAGTACCAGTTTGGGCTTTAGCCCATTTCAGAACATAAGCAGTCATATAGTAGGGCATTTGCCCATCACAAATCAGTAATCAGTAGGGCCTTTGCCCATTAAAATAATAGTAAACAGTACAAATATGCAATCATATAATCCTACCTAACCAGCCTTTACACACCATCTCCATCCAACCCTACACTCTATGTGGGGATATAATCAACCCACCCATCCCTACACTCCAAAAAGTATCAAATGTGGCACTAGACAGTAGTTTGCAGCTGAGCTGCCAGTAAATTAGGCTTGAGGCCTTTTAGTAGATTTCCTCCGAACAATATCAACCCCTAACCCAATGTAATGAAATATACAATTATGGCATGCTATCACATAATATCAAGCATATAATTAGTGCAAGCAATATCAAATCAGTGGGGCATTATCATGCTTAATAACATGCATAATTATATCAGTCATACAGTCATTTCAGTTAATTATGGGTCTAGGTAAGCTTATCAACCCTACAGTAGGTCCATAGTCGACTCGGGCGACCCGTGCAACCTTAACAACTAAACAGTGGAAAATGGGCCCACATGCCCATGTTGTTTGCTCGTGTTGGCCCACACGCCTGTATGGCCCACACGACCTGGCCCAAAAATTCCACACGCCCGTATAGCCCACACGGCCTAGTTTGGTTTGGTCTGTCTATCGCACATGGCCTACCTTGTCGATCACACACTCGTGTTCCGTCACATGGCCTACCACACGAGCAGCCGCACACCCCTGTGGCATCGACAACCATATTTTTTTGGCTTTTTGCCAATTTCCATCTACAGTGTTATGGTTATACACCTTTTATGGTTCCGCAGCAAAACCACTTCTGAGACTAGTAGTACCTTGAAATGGAACATTTCAACTTAATCGTTAGTCTCAACTCATGATTAGCACAACAACATAAATCCGAATATACTTCCAACTCATTCACACGAAACCTGCCTTAAAACCCTGAATGAAAAAACTAAAACTCCACAGAAGAGGGACCTCGTTCCAACGATTCCTTACTGTCAAGATGATAGTAACCTCCAATCAGTCACTTTTAATCGATAATTTATCAAAATTAGGTGAGGTTTACGAAACTATAATCATAAAAATCCCTTACTTTCGGTCGATCAACAGAGATCCTATACACTTAAATTGTCGAAGACCACTATTCAGCCTCTTGATTAGCACCTAAAACCAGTAGAACCCCTCTTAATCAAATCAATAAAATAGTTAAGAAAAAAAATAACAATGCCCAACTTACCAAATGCGCGGAACTACGTTGCGCAATCAAAGCGGATTGAAAACGAAATTGAAGAAAAGAAAGGGAAGGAAAAACAGAAATAACAGGAAGGAGAAGAAGGAAAATTCAGCAGTGAGAGTGATGGAAAGAAGGAAACGCCAGAATACCCAAAAGAAAAACTGATATTTTGATAATTGAACCAAAAAAAAAAAAAAAGAAATATTTTTTAGGAAGTTACACAATCTGATCAAAATTCCTAAAATCTCTCCCCCCTTATCCCTAAATTCTCTCCCACACTCCCCCACTACAACTCAAACACCCCAAAACCATCTACAACCTCCCATATATTTCAAACACTCAGTATTTTACCACATTTCAAACTCATTCACGGGATAATTACAAAAAAATCCCTTGCACGTATAGAGATTCGAACTCAAGACCCCTAGCACACTAACACTCCACTTAACCACCAGACTAGCAGGCCCATTCTAACATATTTTACCAATATTTATTTATAAGCCTACTGACTAGAGATAGGGCCTTATTCACTTAAAACAAAAATTTTGTTCAAGACAAGGCTTGAACCTAAGACTTCTTAGACACTCCCAAAGCATATAACCACTAAAGTAGACAGACAGTTGTGTCACAAACACACGTAAATAAAAATAAGAGATTTTTGAGGTGTTACACATGGCATTTGAGGTGTTATATTCATTTTGAAAACATCGAGAAGGGCAATAGGGCTTGATTGCTTTGAAATTAGACATAAGTAAGGCATACGATCTTATTGAGTGGCATTTCATGGAGGCAATTATGTTAAAATTGGGCTTTGCCTCTCAGTGGGTAGATCTTATTATGTGCTACATATGATCAATAAGTTATTCTGTGTTGGTTAATAGGATGATGTAGGGGCATATTGTCCCGTCGAGGAGACATCGATAAGGTGATCCGTTGAGCCTTTTTTGTTCTTTTTCTATGGTGAAGGTTTGTCTTCTTTGTTCTGTTTGGTTACTTGAGATGGTTTAGTACAATGAGGTTGTGCCTCTAGAAATAGACCAGTGGTGTCTCACTTATTCTTTATCGATGATAGTTTAATCTCTAAAGAAGTATCTCTGAGCAGGGTGGTGAATATTAAGGCTATTTTGAATGAATATGAAGGGTGTTCTGGGCAAATGGTTAATTTTGATAAATATCTTATTTGTTTTAGCCTGAATGTCAATGCAAGGATGAGGGATTGTATGGTGTTAGAATTGGGTGTGGGTTGTTTGGTCAATCCAGAAAGGTATCTTGGTATGTCGATTGTAGTGGGTTGTAATAAGAGAATGGCTTTTCGACACATTAAGGAACGAATCCAAAAAAAGGATTGTTGGGTGGTGATTGAGGTGCTTGTCATAAAAGGGTAGAGAGGTCTTTATCAAGTTTATTTTGCAAGCTATGACTATGTATGTCATGTCCTATTTTCTTTTGCCAAGCTCTTTTTACAATGAATTGGAGTCTATTATTGGTGGCAAAAATCTCACTCGCAACGTGGTATTCATTGGTACTCTTAGGATGTTCTTTGCAATTTAAAAGAGGTTGGGGATATAGGGTTTCATAAACTAGCCAAGTTTAATATTGCTTTGCTTCCTAAATAGGGTTGGCATTTGGCATATGATCTATTTTCCTTAATGGCTAGAGTTATAAAAGTGAAGAATTATCCATATGCAGATTTTTTTGAGTCTGAGTCAGGGAATTGATCTTCTACTTTGTAGAGGAGCATATGGTTGGCTAGAGGGCTTCTTTCCAAGGGTTGTAGCTGGTTGGTGGGTGACAAGACTTTGCTTCCTATTTGGGACGCACTATGATTGTTAAGTGTTCAGTCCTACAATATGGGATTGCCCAGGGTTAGTGGTGTTACTAGAGTTGTGGACTTAATTTATGCTTACATGCACACTTGGAATTTATATATGGTGCTATCTTTTTTACTTACCAAGATGCTAAGAAGATTCTTCGTCTCCTACTACTACCTTATGGTTATGGACAGGTTGTGCTGGTGCCTTGGAAGTTTTGGGGAGTATTTAGTTCGAAGTGGTTCTCGTGTTAGAGTATGCTTAGAAACCAATCATGAGATGATTGTAATCACATACTCATTTTACCTTTTTTACTAATATAAGGCAATGCCATTATTATTTTAGTTTCTTTTTCTATGTATATAAATAAACTGAATAATAATAAAGTCCTAAGAAAATATGATTATTCTTAAAATGTCCTTAGCCAAGTATTATTTTGGGCTTGGACAACAATATGCCTTGAGACTAATGTGTAGTTGATTGATGACAAAGAGTTGTCATTGACATAAGGATGTCAAAATCAGTACATGAGTATGTGTTAGAGAACAATATATTGGACTGACCCACTATGAGTATGTTTCTTGGATTATTATGTAATAGTCACAATATTACTCATAGTGATAACTATGTATATGATCCTTAGACTTGAGATCATCATTGTCTCAACATTGTGAGTCTTATATTTTGATACAGTCAAAATGTCTACCATAACGAGTTGTACTATAAAGATTGATGTTGGATATACCATAATCTATGTAGTGGGATATGGTTGATCAAGATAGGATTTATCCCTCCTACATAATGGAAGCAATATCTTAGACCTCTTGATTGAGTGAGACCAGAAATGCATGGCCATGATTGAATAAGTTGATATGAGATATCACACTTATTTGTTTATTATAGTCTACTCAAAAATCAAGAAATATGAGATTGGACTAGACAAGTGTGACTATTCCATGACTTGTGTTTAATCAGATATTAAGGATAAAAGGATATAATACATGAAAAGATTGTCATAGAAAGGTTATGTCGAATCACGACTTCTTCTAACTTGGGTGGCAATGATGCATTGCTAGATACCAACCATTGCTTGTAAGGTGAGAAATGTTCTAGTATTACTACCAACGTTACAAAAAGATGATTGCCTTGAAAAACTAGGATTCCTTCTAGGTAAGGGATTGACTATTGATGTTATCATACAATCGTTGCTGAATAGTTTTAGCCAATTTGACCTTAATTTCAACATAAATAAAATTAATGAATCTTTTCCACAATTGCTCAGCATGTTACGAACTGTTGAAAGTAACATGAAAAAGGCTGGGCCTAAGCCCATTCTGATAGCCCGCTAGGACAAGGGAAAAAGAAAGGCTAAGGCTAAAGAAAATCCTAAGGAAAGTTGCAAGGCCAAGCCTCAAAAAGGAAAAGCTGGATTGAAACCTAAAAGAGGAATTGCTAAGGAAGGAAAATGTTTCCATTGTGGTAAGACCGGGCACTAGAAGAGGAACTGCCCTGCCTATCTTGAAAAGGTCAAGAAAGCAAAGGAAAACAAAGCGTCCACTTCAGGTATTTATGTTATTGATATTAATTTATCAACATCTACTTCTTGGGTATTAGATACCGGATGTGGTTTTCATATTTATACATCTGTACAGGGATTGCAAAGGAGTAAGAATCTAGCTAAAGGAGATGTGGACCTACGAGTTGGGAATGGAGCAAGAGTTGTTGCATTAGCTGTAGGAACATATATTTTATCACTTCCTAGTGAACTTGATTTAATTTTGGAGGGTTGTTATTTTGTGCCTGGTTTGACTAGAAACATTATTTCAATTTATTATTTAGACAAAATTGGTTTTGAGATAATTATTAAGAATAATTATTATTCATTTTATCTTAATAATATTTTCTATGGTTGGACAGAATTAGCAAATGGCCTCTACATTTTAGATCAAAATAGACCCATTTATAACATAAATACTAAAATATAAAAAATAAATTACTCTAATCAAACTTATCTTTGGCATTGCCATTTTGGCCATATAAGTGAGAAACGAATATCAAAACTCTATAAAGATAAGATTTTGGGTTCTTTTTTTTTTCGAACAATTGGATAAATGCAAGTCTTACTTGTTGGGAAAAATGACTAAAACTCCTTTTAATAGTAAAGGTGAGTTGAAACACCCCAAACCCAGCCTAGAAGTTAGGCTCGAATCTGGCGTGTCACATTGAAGTGTTTTTTGAAAACCTTATTCTCATTGAAACCCTTCTTGATATTTAAGAAGTTGTGTAAAGACTTAGTCTGTGTTCGTTGAATTTCAAACGTGGTTCATTGAAAAGTTAATCACCTTTAAAAAATGTTATTAATCTTGTGGAAAATCTTTTACAGTTGCAGAAGCTAATTTGAGGTAAAAAAGTTTAAAACGTATGTTTTTGAAAACAGAAATTAGTTTGAAAACTCAACTACGACTAATAGATATAAAGCGTAATAAAATCCCAAACTTAAAACAAAATCCATAGAGGCCTTATGACATAAATTAAAACCTAAATCAAAATTCAAAACATATATAAAATCCAAACATAATAACTGCAGTCGTGTGGCCACCTCCGAATCCCTCACAGCTCTGATCCGTCTAAGGCTGGGGATTACCTAAAAAAATGTTAACAAACAGGGTGAGTTTATGAAAACTCATTGTGTAATCTCCTTTCTAAAACACAGTCAGTATACAAAAATAGAAACAGAAACAGTCTGGGCCAGTGCCCTTTAACAGTTACAGTACAGTCCAATTCAAAGCACACATGGGCCAAAGCCTACTATAAAATCATTTTAGGTCACAGCCCGTAAAAGAATCAATTGGGCCTAGCCCAAACTAATCACAAATCAAGTGGGCCTAAGTCCAAACAGAATCAGAACAGATCTCATAAACAGATATGCAGCAGGGAGAATATGCATCCCAACCCAATCCAACCAGTACACCACCCGTACTAACCAGCACACCATGTGGGGAATAACTCGACCCACCTAGCCCACACACCAATACGCAGCCATGCTGCTAATAATAGATAACGTGGTAGTGCCACCAGAATCAGAATACGTGGCAAAGCCACTAATAACAAAACTTCCTCCATAACAGAATCTCAATCCTCAAGCAGTATATTGTATATGCAAAATGTCATGCTCAATCATCACACGTGTATGCCAAATGGCCATGCTCGGTAACAGTTATCTCAACATATATTAAAAGCATATCAATCACACAACCACTGTCAATTTAGTTAAAACACAGTCATACAATCACAGCCAAATCAGTCAAAACTCCTAGTCTAAGTCAGTCACTTGCCCACAAGGGCAAAATAGTCATTTTACACTCTGGGGCAAAACGGTCATTTTACCCTACAGAGGTATTTCGGTAATTCTACCCTACAGGGGTATTTCGGTGGTCCTACCCTACAGGGTTATTTTGGTAATTTTACAAAGTAAGGGTATTTTCGTGATTTTGCAATCTAGGGTATTTTGGTAGTTTCTCAAATTGAGGTATCTCGATAATTTAACAAATCAGGGGTATTTTAGTAATTTTACAAATTAGGGGTATTTTGGTAATTTTACAAATCGAGGGCATTTTGGTAATTTTACAAATTGGGGGTATTTCAGTAATTTCACAAATCAGGGGTATTTTGATAATTTTACAAATCGAGGACATTTCGATAATTTTACAAATCGAGGGTATTTCAATAATTTTACAAATCGAGAGCATTCGATAATTTTACAAATCGAGGGCATTTTAGTAATTTTACAAATCGAAGACATTTCGGTAATTTTACAAATCGAGGACATTTCGGTAATTTTGTAAATCGAGGGTAATTCTTTAATTTTGTAAATCAGGGGTAATTTTGTAATTTTGTAAACCGGGGGTAATTTTGTAATTTTGTAAATCGGGGGTAATTCTGTAATTTTGTAAATAGGGGTCTTAACGACCTTTCCAAAGGTCTATCGTCGCCTCGAGCGACTTTTGTAACCTGAATAGACAAAACAGGGTAATTGGGCCTAAGGCCCATTACTTGGCCCAAGTAGGCTCACACTTTCGGCCAAAATAGAAGCAATCACATCCCAAAATCTCAAACAATAGGCCAATCACTTTCGGCCACAACCAGCCCACAGAAATGATTAATGAGGTAGTGTATGAACGTTTAAGTAATGTGATTAATCTCACAATAATCAGCAAAAGGACAATTTGAAGGAGAAAACGAAGATGTGCAGAGAAGCAAGGTAATTGACACTCAACACACTGGCAAAGGCTGCTGCCCAATGGCTTCGAACTAACAAAATAGGATTTATGGTATTCGACTTTAGAGAAGAGAAGAAGCAGAAGAAGATGAAGAAACTCAATCGGAACAATCGACCCTCCCTAAAGTTAGACAGTCGGTTGAAGAAAATAAGCAAAGAAAGGTAAAATGAAAAGATAAGAATAAGAAGAGAATAAAAGGTTCGACTATACAATGCTTCCCAAATGGTCAATTAGTATGCTCGGCAATGTAAAGAAGAATGGGAAAAAGATGAAAACAAAGAACCCGGAATATTTAGAAGGGAACTCGGCACCTAAAGTCTCACCAATTGCCCATTATGCAACCTCCAAAGACCCTTAAAGTTCCTATCCACATTAAGCACCACCAAAGACAAAGTCCCCAAAATGCACTCTCCCCCCCACCAAAATTGAATACACACCCCAATGAAACCCCAAATTTGGCCACACATCCAAACTTTTGAAAATCTCCATGATTTTCTCCACCAATTACTCCCTGATTCACTCTAACTTTCCCATTTCAAATTCAAATCACAACCTTCAGGACCAAGACCAAGTGAAATCTCACCCTTTTACCAAGTCCATAACAAACTTCTAGTATTTGAATCCAACTCCACCTCTTGCTGCCCCTAGTAGCAAAATAGTTGTCCATTACTTATAGTGGGATTTGAACTCAAGCTCCCTTAAAACTTAATCCACGCTGCTAACCACCTTACCAATTAGCTCCTTGTGTCATAAAACAAGTACAACTAATTATAAGCCTATGGGCAAAAGTCTAGGTTCATTTAAAAGAAAACCAAAATGACCTGCATAAGCCAAGACTTGAACCTCAGACCTCAAGCATACTCCTAACGCCACCTTTCCACTAGACCACATGCCTCCTTGTGTCATATTTCAACCAAACATATTTATAAGGCCTTCCAACTAACGCCAAGATCCACCAAAGGGAAAAACTAAAATTTTTGCTAGAGCCCTGGTTTGAACCCATGACTTCTCCAACACTTCCAAACACTCTTAATTACATAACCAACACACCAAACACACAATTGTGATAATACCATACACAACAAAATATTATAAGCCACCACTAAGGCCCAGTACTTCTAGGCCCAAAATTTAGGGCGTTACATGACCGAGCTAGTGATTTATTGGGCTTAATACACAGTGATATGTGTGGACCAATGAACACACAAGTCAGAGGAGGTTTTCAATACTTCATTACTTTCACTGATGACTTCAGTAGATATGGGTATATTTATCTTATGCGTCATAAATCTGAATTATTGAAAAGTTCAAGGAATTTAAAAGTGAAATACAAAACCAACTAGGTAAAAGTATTAAGGCACTTTGATTAGATAGAGGAGCAGAATACTTAAGCTTAGAGTTTGATGAGTTTTTGAAGGAATGTGGGATTGTCTCACAACTTACACCTCTTGATATTCCACAGTTGAAAGGAGTTTTTGAAAGGAGAAATCAAACACTGTTAGACATGGTTCGATCAATGATGAGTCAGGTTGATCTTCCTACTTCTTTTTTTAGGACATGCACTTGAAACAATTGCTTTCATACTAAATCGTGTTCCATCCAAATCGATTCAAAAGACACCAAATGAGATGTGGTCTGGGAAGTATCCTAGTATATCTTTCATGAAGGTTTGAGGTTGTGAAGCTTATGTTAAACGTTAGACATCTACTAAGCTCGAAGCCAGATCTCAAAATTGTATCTTTGTGGGATATCCTAAGAAACTAAAGGACATTATTTTTTCAATCCTACCGAGAACGAAATGTTTGTTGCTCGGAATGAGTCTTCCTTGAAAGAGAGTTTGTCTCTAAAAAGGGAAGTGGTAGAAGAATAGATCTCAGAGAAATTCGAGAACAACAACAGATCATTGAACTAGAGATGAGCCTAGGACTTATCAAAAAGCAGTGGCGAGCCCAGATTTTGAGAAATGGCTTGAGGCCCTGATGTCTAAGAAGGATTCCATGTCAGAAAACCAAGTATGGATCTTGGTTGACCCACTTGAAGGGGTTAAACCCATAAGGTGCAAGTGGGTTTTCAAAAAAAATTTGACAAGGATGTTAATGTACAAACATACGAAGGGCGATTAGTCGATAAATGTTTTTGACAAGTTCATAGTGTAGACTATGACGAAACCTTTTCTCTTAGTACTATGTTTAAATCCATCCATACTTTCAATAGCGGAATTTCATGATTATGAAATCTGGTAGATGGACGTCAAAATAACTTTCCTTAATGGAAAACTGGATAAGGATGTGTACATGAACAACCTAAAGGTTTTCTCGATCCAAAGGATACTGGTAAGATATGTAAGCTACAAAGATCCATTTATTAGTTAAAGCAAGCTTTTTGAAATTCGAATCTTCATTTTAATGATGCGATCAAAGAGTTTGGTTTTATCAAAAATGAAGATGGGCCTTTTTGTTTACAAGAAAATTAGTGGGAGCATTGTTGTATTCTTGATACTGTATGTAGATGACATACTTATCATAGGAAATGACATACCTACCCTACAGCCTGTTAAGACTTGGTTAGGAAGTTATTTTTCTATGAAAGACTTGGGCGAGGGCACATGCATATTAGGTGTCAAAATCTATAGAGATAGATTAAGACAACTTCTAGGTCTAAGCCTAAGTACATACATAGGTAAAGTACTGAAAAGGTTCACTATGGAAGAATCTACGACTATGAGACATGGTATTTCACTCTCGAAGGAAATGTGTCCTTTAACTTCACAAGAGAGAAAACATATGAGTACGATTCCATATGCTTCGATTATTGGATCTATAATGTATTCTATGCTATATACTTGTCAAGATGTATCGTATACTTTAAGCATGACAAGCCGGTACCAAGTAGATCCCCTTGAAAGTCATTAGGTTACAATTTAAAATATCCTTAAGTACTTGAGAAAGACTAAAGATACATTCCTTATCTGTGGAGGTGAGGAAGAGCTGAGTGTAAAAGGTTACACTGATGCTAGTTTTCAGATTGATAAGGATAATTTACGATCGTAACAGGTTTTTGTGTTTTGCCTTAATGGTGGCATTATGAGCTAGAAAAGTTCAAAGAAAGATATAGTAGTTGATTGTACAACTGAGACTGAGTATATTGCAGCTAGTGAGGTTGCAAAAACAGGCTGTTTGGATCAATAAGTTCATATCTAAACTAGGGGTTGTGCCTAGCATATCAGATGCTATAGAGCTTCGTTGTGACAGCAACAAAACTATTGCACAAGAAAAAGAACCCAGATCTCATTAGCGATCCAAACATATACTTAGGTTCTTTCAACTCATTTGAGAAATCATTGATCCAGGAGATGTGTAACACCTCTATGCCATATCCGTTGCCAGAATAGGGTTACGGAGCGTTACCAGAGTTTTCAAATCAAACATACCTAAATTTGAAAAATTTTCATATCATATCATTAAACACATTAAAACCAATTCAAAACATACATATTGTCCCTTATACGAGCCATCGAGGCCTTAAATACGCGTTAGAAACAAATCAGGGCTAACTAAAAAACTCAGAGAATTTTTCAGAAAATAGTGAAAATTTTCAACACTATAAGGGTCACACGGCCATGTTCGCATTCAAAGTAGGGACACACGATCATGTTCCAGCCTACATCCGTGCCCGTGTAACTCGCTGACTTGATTACAAAGCCAAGCCACACTCCCATGAGCTAGGCCATGTACTCTTCGAAAGAACCTCACACGCCCATGTGCCAGGCCATGTGCTAGTCCATGTAACAACCTGGCTTGCAACCATTTGAAAGCTATAAGGGACACACAGTCATGTCACTTGGTCGTGTGTCACACACGACTGGGACACACACTCATGCCTCTGCCCGTGTGGACAAAAATAGGCCATTTTACAGCCTATTTTTCTCATCCAACATTTCATGTACCGACAACCAAAAATGCACATATGCACAAGCCATAATAAGGCACCAAAATTCAAAATCAAGCTACAAACAAGTCATATACATATGGTATAATATCATACAACCAATATGCCCTTAGGCACCTCATATGACAATATGCAGACATGTATAACCATGTATTCAATTTGACCAAATAATCAATTAACTTGCATGCATATTTGCATCAATACATATTATATAAATTTCTTACCAAAGCACAATCATTTTGTATCAAAATGTCATTCTATAATTAGCATCAATAGTCATTTAAGCTATTCAAACAAAGTACCAATTCTTAACAAATCACAAGCCATATATATAATGCATATTCATCTATCATTTCATCTTCCATCATTCAACCACATTAAGTCATTCATCAACCATATTAAGGCTACTTGTATACATACCAAAATATGCCAAAACACAAATCAAATTGAATGGCCAAATTCACAATAAAACACATGGCCAATATTAGCCAAAATTCCTATACAGGCCATTATAACCAAAATTTAACAACTGAATGTAACACCCCAAACCCGGCCCAGACATTATGGCTAAATCTGGTGTGTCACATCACCTACATCTAACCATGTTACCTAGTTACTAAGATTAGGGTGAGCTCTGCCAAAATCGTGTTTGTTATTTTAAGAGAAATTCTCGATTGACTTAATAAATGTCCTATTTACTACTGGTTGTGAAAGGTTTATTTAAAAATGTGACTTTTGATACTCTTTGGAAAGTGCATTTGGTTTTGAAACCATTCGTTTATCGTGTTATTTTGAAAACAAGTAAATCCGATTTCAAAAAAATAATTTAAATAATATTATTCTTAAGTTAAAACAAATTAAATACATAAAGAATTAAAAACCCAAAATAAAGTAAATAGAGCAGCCTTATTACAACCCAGAAACCTAAGTAAAAATAATCTATATAATGGAATAAAATATTTGAAATCTAGAAATTTAATCTTTGTGGCAACTCTGAATCCCTCCCAGCTCCAAGTCCACCAACTAGGGCTCACCTGCATGGATGGAAAGAAAGGGGATGAGTTTGGAAAACTCAATGTGTATAGAATGCCCATCTCAAGCCCAAATCAACTCAAGCCCACTAGGTCGAAGCCCTATCCAGTCACAGTGTTAACTGGGCCGAAGCCCTATCCAGATACAGTAAACTTGGCCTTAGCCCTTTTCAGATAACAGTACAGCCCATAGGCCCATTTTAGAACAGAACAGATATTAACATGTATGCAAGCCCAACCCAGCCTAAATCCAACCACTACACTCCACCCGTACCAGCCCTATACACCATGTGGGGATTAAATCAACCCACCCAACTCTACACTCCACAGTTGCAGCATAGCTGTTCAGATATCAGTAAGTTGAGGCAAAGCCTCTAGTACGTGGTCAAGCCACTATCAGTACTTCCTCCATCAATATTCCAGTCTCATGCAACAGATAATAATGACATGGCATGCAGTAAACAGTAACAGTAAAACATGTATTTTGGTCACACTTACCCCTAGGGGTATAACAATCATTTTGCTCCTAGGTGTAAAACAGTAATTTTCCACCTATAAAAGTATTTTAGTAATTTTATCAGTTTCCTAGGGTTTTATAAAGATCTCAGTCATTATTAACCCAATTTTCATCTCAGCAGTTTAATTAACTCGTTCTAACAATTTTTAGCCATCGGGCCCTAAAACCCCTAATAAGCCCTACAGTTTCTATTAGCTATTTAAGCCCATTTAGTCCAGATTTTAAGATCAATTTATCAGTTTAGAAGTTTTGAACCTACAATCTATCAGCACACCTTAATTACCCGTTTTCACCCATATGGGCCCGTAAGCCCATTGGGCCCATTTGTAGCCCATCGAGGACCAATTACCGAAGTATACGAAATTTCACACGTGACTAGCTTACCACTTTGCAATTTCAGATCTAATGATTTCTAAACATATTGTGAGCATTGGAACACTCACAAGCCCACAAAATGTTGGAATTTCGGTATTTCAGCTTTTGCCGAATTAAACTATGAGAGGGTGTTCGATACACACCTGATTCGTGACGACTGCTAATGAGATCCCCCACGATATCCTTTGCCAAAAACCGATGACTAGATCTAGATCTAGTCGTTCCAAAGATCCAAGCCCTCGTCAGTAGTCTCTGAATCACACATTGATTCCCCTTCTGTTTCTACTCAGATCTGATGTAGATCTAGCCTGTAAACGATAGTAGAATTTGAATCCAGGAGATTTAAAGTTTCGGCTATGGACTACTAAGGATGTGGCATTTTCAGCTTTTCTGACTGGTGAAGAAGATGATGATTTAGGGTAGTAGTTTTAGAGTGGTGTTGCCGATAAGTACTAAAGGTTTAGAGAAGGTGGAAATCGATCAAAAGGGATGAAAAGAATGGATGGTTTTTAGCTTGGAGAAATTAGCACGAGAAGCAATGGTTTCAGGATTTCAGCTTTTATGGCATTCGGCTATGGTGGCTTGAAAAGGAATAGGATCGACAGAGGGAGTGTAGTGAGTGGTAGGGATGTTCAGCTAGAGAAGAAACAAAAAGGAAAAGAAAAGAATAAAGGAGAGGGGAAGAAGAAGAAATCGGCACAGAGGGGGTACTTTGCGTTTCGGCTTTTTGCTACTCTAAGAGGTGAATGAAAGAAAAAGATGAACACTCTAGATGGCTAACCCTAATTCTCTAAGATAGAAAAGAAAAGAAACTAACCCTAATCATCACTAAAGCAATTGGCCCAACCTCCCCAAGGCCCTAGCTGATTCTACTTAAGTCAATCACATGCCCGGCACATGCCTAAAAATTAAAAGTAACCATACGCTTACCTTGTGACTTGTGACTTTTTTTAGGAGTTTAGTGCCGCCACCTTGCCACTTTACCAAGGCCCTATTTGTGTCATATTTTACGAAGTTTTTCTTAAAAGCCCACTTAACCAAGTCTCCTACTCACTTAAAATCCAAACTTGATATTTTACCGGGTTTTAACTTAGGCTTGGGCCTTCTAAAGGCCCAATAACACATTTATACACAATTCCAGTATCCAGAACACCAAAATTTTAAAATTCATCAAAAATCACAGAAACCCGAAAAATCCCAAAAATTAGGGCGTTACAGGCATTCAAAGTAGGGACACACGGCTGTGTTCTAACCCGTGTACATGCTCGCTTAACTCACTGACTTGATAACACGGCCAAGCCACACTCCCGTGTGCTAGGCCGTGTAATCTTCAAAATAACCTCACATGCTCATGTTCCAAGTCATGTGCTAGGCCGTGTAACAGCCTGACTTGCAACCCTTTGAAAGCTACAGGGGAGACACAGCCGTGTCACCTGGTTATGTGTCACACACGACTGAGACACACGCCTATGTCTTTGCCCGTGTGGATGAAATTAGGTTATTTTACAAGCCATTTTTCTCACCCAACATGTCATGTAGCTACAACAAAAAATGCACATATGTGAAAGCCATAATAAGGCACCAAAATCATGCAAAATCAAGCTACAAACAAGTTATATGCATATGGTATAATATCATACAACCAATATGCCCTTAGGCACTTCAAATGACAATATGCAAACATTTATAACCATGTATTCAATTTGACCAAATAATCAACTAACTTGCATGCATATTTACATCAATACATAATCCTATAATTTTCTTACCAAAGCACAATCATTTGGTGTCAAAATGCCATTCTATAATTAGCATCAATAGTCATTTACAAGTCACAAGATATATATATAATTCATATTCATCTATCATTTCATCTTCCATCATTCAACCATATTAAGTCATACATCAACCATGTTAAGTCTACCTGTATACATACTAAAATATGCAAAACACAAACCAAATCAAATGGCCAAATTCACAACAAAACATATGGCCAACATTAGCCAAAATACCTATACATGCCATTATAACCAAAATTCAACAACTGAAAGTACCAAAAGAGTCAGTGGATAGTATGATATAGCTCTGTCAAGCTTCCAACCAGAACGAGCTTCTAATTCACTATAAAACACGAAAAATAACACAAAGTAAGCATTTAAACTTAGTTAGTTTGTATAACATAGAATTTAACTTACGATATGGTCATATAATAGGTAAGTAAACAAGCATATCCCAATACAATTTGGCCAAATGCCTAAGCACATATACACCAACCATGTTAGCCATATAATTTCATATATAAGCTAATAAACATAGACAAACATAACCATTGATCAAGTTCTATATACCATGTAACAACATTTCCATGTAATTCATATGTATACCTGTAATAGTTCATATCGAACTCTTATTATTTCGTAACAGAACATTTCCCATTGAACCGTTTAGAATACTATTGGATACCTAGGATAACTCACACATAGTGTGCTAGCTCATATAACTATAATCCGTCAATTTAGGTACATGTATGCTCATACGAGCTGTGAATCGATATGTTGATTTGAGCTGTAGATCGGTATGCTCCCACAAGCTATAAACTGGTATGCTCACACGAACTGTGGGTTGTAATGTAGCTGTAACACCCCTTACCCGAGACCGTCACCGGAGTCGAGCATGAGGCGTTACCAGACTTATCTTACTAGTTTGGGGCCTAAAAATATACTTTTTAAAATTAATTCTCTCCCATTCATCCAATATATCCCTAAAAAGGGGCCTCGAGGACCTAAAACATGCAATTGAAATGGGTCGAGACAAATCCAAGAATATTAAAATTTTTTTGATTACTTACACAAATAAAAACAATTTATTTCAATATTCCTAATAAAACTATCCACTAGTGTAATAGTCACTAAATTAATTATAACTCGAGTTATAAAACTCGAAATTTAAATCCATAAAATTTCCCTAAAACTAGGCTCATATATCTTCTTAGCATAATTTTTCCAAAATTTTTTGAGTGATCAATTATTATATTTTATTAGTTAAAGTCTCCCCTATTTTGCAGTCTAGCAGACCTGACCTCTCTTCACTAAAAATAAATTATCTCATTATATAGAATTTGGATAGTGTTTTTGTTTATTTCTCTTGAAAATAGACTCACTAAGGAATCTATACATATAAATTATGACTCACAATTATTTTTTTTACATTTTTTAGTGAAATTCTAAATTTGGAATAGGGGATTACAAAGTCACCCTGAACCAGTCTCATAAAAATTAAAATATCTTAGAATAAAGACTTCCTTTGCTTTCTCTGTTCCTTTCCCATGAATATAAACTCAATAAGCTTTAATTCTATATCTTATTCACCATTTAATTCCATTCCTACAATTTTTAGTGATTTTTCAAAATCATGTCACTGCTACTATCCCAAAATTGTTCCATGACCAACTTTTACTCTTTCATAATTTCTTTGCATTAAACCTCATTTAGGCATACATAAAACCAAAACATGTTCTTAATTAGCCATTTCAATAGTTAATCATTATCAAGTATTCACATGCCATTCTCTAATCATATCATAAGGATAGACACACAAAATAGCCAAGTCCCTATACATGCCATAACTTAAAACATTTTGAATCACAAAATACCAAGATAGCCCTTTGATAGTGTGATACGATCTCCAACATTCTTACGATCCCGGTGTTGGCTTGGTGATACTATAAAAAGAGAGAAAAGAAAGGGAGTACGCATAAAGCTTAGTAAGTTTTCATGTAAATAAATAACAACATTCTAAATGAATTATCAAGATAACTTCAACCATCAAGCTCAATATGCATAAGTCTTCAATTTTCTTACCTGAACCTTTCGAATATGGACTTATCTTACCTTTCCTTAAGCATACTCTTTAAATTTCCAGTTGAGCCACTTGGAATACTACGGATACATGGGTACCTTTCCTTTTTAAACTTACCATTGCCATGTTTTGACATGGTCTTACGTGGTATCCTTACCTTATGAACTCACCATTGTCATGCCTTGGCATGGTCTTACATGGGATCTTTGCCTTATAGTAACTTATTAATGCCATGTCTTGACATGGTCTTACATGATTTGCTTTCCTTGTAAAACTTACCAATGCCATGCCTTGTCATGGTCTTACTTGGTATCCTTAAACCCTAATGTCATGACATTTGTATCCTACACATTCCTAAGGTTCAATCGGGACTTTTAAGTATCATTTCACCATCAATTCTTACTTGAGTCATCAATGAGTAAATTCACGAAATAAACATATAGATGCTAAAAAATAACAATATTAAATATAAATAACAAAACATTGCATTTATTTACCGTAAACTTACCTCGATACAAAATACGATCAAATATTTTGATCTAGTCCTCAACCTTTTTCTTTCCCCGGTATAATCCCGAATTTTGTTCTTGTTGATCTATAATAGCAAATTTAGCTTATTTAATACTCACATTTATCAAAACAGTCCTTGACTCTAACTTTGGTAAAATTATGATTTTACCCCTAAACTTTTGCATATTTACCACTTTTGCCCCAAAGCTCGGAAATTAAACTTTATCCCTAATTCATATGTTTTAGGACATGCTAATTATTTTTTTCCTACTATGGCCATCAAATTCTCACTCTAACATGTACTTATGAACATTAGGTATTTTTACCAATTATGTCGTTTTACTCGTTTTCGCTTAAAATCGTTTAGCAATAATGGTTTAACATAATTTCAAGCTTCATATTCTACCATAAAACATCAAAATAGACACATTTCACCTATGGGTATTTTTCCAAATATGAACCCTAGGTTAAATTATTGCTAGAATAAGCTAAATCAAGTTACTGGGACTCCAAAAACGTAAAGAACATTAAAAATGGGGCTTGGATGCACTTACTATGAGCTTGAGAAGTTGAAGAAATCGGAGCTATGGTTTCCCCTTGACGTTTCGGCCTAATGAAGAAGATGGACAACATTTTGCCATCTTTTAATTACCAAATGACTAAAATGTCCTTCATTAAAACTTTAGTTATTTTTATCTATGTATGTCCATTTTTGTCTATGAAAACCTAATGGTCTAATTACCATTTAAGGAACTCTACTTCAATTATGCTCTTCAATTTAATCCTTTCTTATCTAGAACTCATATTTATCAACTTTTTCAAACAAGCCCTAATAGGCAAATTAAACATGTAAGTCATAAAATTTTCTATCTATACTCTAACACATGCATATAATCACTCAGTAAATTATAAAAATTAATCGGAATAAATTTTTTCTCTCAGGTTCATGGTTTCGCAACCACCATTCTATTTAGGCCCTATTTCGAGATGTTACAATAGCTACACGATGCTACTCACACGAGCTGTGGAGTTTCCGTAACACTTGTAGGACCTAAGCCATCGGTAGGATCTTCAGCACTAGTACTCAAATCATGTAAACCCTAATGACATGTCATTTGTATCCTATGGATTCATAAGGTTCAAACGGGGCTTGGTAATCATCGTACGTCGATGGATATGAAATCGATATATATATATATATAAATAAATAACTCTTCACAACACATGTATAATATAATATAAAATGTATAATTATAATTTAATTACACGAACTTACCTCGACAAGTATACATAGATACGGGGGCGGTTAATCTGAGATTTTCCCTTTGCCTCGATCTAACTCCATACGAGGTCTGTCTTGATCAATGCAAGGTAAATTGTTTCGTCGAAACTTCAAGCTCCCATGGATTCTTTTCTCCCTTAATTTTAGTTGATAAAAGATTAAAGATGATAACTTTACCTTTTTTTTTATTATTTTATCATTAATAACCAAAATACTAAATTAACTTTTAAAAACATTTCTATTTACACCTATACCAAGCCATGTACATCCACTATCTCTATTAGAATTTTATTAATGAAATATGGAAAACCCATATTTTGGAACAAAGAGCAAATTTTAGACGAGCTCTTACTAAATTTTCTCAATTTTTAGTTGAAAAAACAACTAAAGAAAATAAAGCCCAAGATCTTTTACAAAAATCTATTTTATATAGAGATTGGGAGGAAATTGATATAGAATATATGGATATTAAGGAGATAAATAATCTTCTTGATATATTTTAATATTTTATTGATAATGGGATAAACAGTCCTATTATAAATAAACTGTTTAGAATATGTTTATTTAATAAATCAAGAAAAAATTAACCTATTGAAATTTTTACAGAAATAAATGGAGCAATTTGCAACCAGCAAGCTCAATTTCAAAAGCTTTTTCAAAATACTTTTTACAAGCCTATGTTTTTACTAATAAAGTAAATGAACAATTTCCTACTATTAAATTTAGTATTGATCACGAACCATTTGATATAACAGTAAAAAAATAATAAAATGAATTTTCTGAATTCAAATTTATGATCCCAAAATCACTATTCCAATTTCACTAAAAATGGGCTATTATAAGATGTGGAAATATGTCGAGTATCAACAGATAACAACATCGCTGATTCACTAATGAAGCCTCTAACACAACAGAAGCATGATCGTCACACTAAGTCAATCAGTATTAGATATATGATTGATTTGTCTTTGTGCTAGTGGGAGATTATTAGAGTTTGCCTATAGAGATTTGTCTTTGTGCTAGTGGGAGATTATTAGAGTTTGCCTATAGACCGATCATAAGATGACTGTAATCTCATACTCGTTTTACCTTGTTTATTAATATAAGGCATTGCCATTATTATTTTATTTTCTTATTCTATATATAGAAGTTGTAACTCCCCAAAATCCATTATAATTAGTTTCGTATGTTGTTGTTATAAAGATATGCCTACTTCAGTGGTTAAGCGTTCTAGGAAGTGTCCAAGAGGTCCTATGTTCAATTCTTAGCTTGGGTGGGGTTTAAAACACCCACCCAACCCTATATTCTGAGCTGTACCGAATGCGGCAGGACAATAGTATATTGCAACTGAGTTGCCAGTCAATAGACTTAAGAGCCTAGTATATATATTGTAGCTGTGCTACCAGTCAGTAGGCTTAAAGCCTTTTAGTACACTTCCTCCAAATAGCAGCACCCCAACCCAATGCAATGCAAACATACAGTAAATAACATGCTATTACATGGTTATCACTTATACATACAGTTTAGTATACACGCATATAATCATCATGCTTGATACAGATATCATACATTTAGTTCACACATTTAAGGGTCTAAATAATGCTTACCGACCCTACAGTAGGTTCACAGTCAACATAGGCGACCCGTGCAACCTTAGAAAGCATTTCAGTTACATGGGCTCACACGCCCATGTGACTTGCACGTGTGGGCCAACACGCTAATGTGGCCCAAACGGCCCAAAACAGTCTAGCTTGTGTGTCACACATGGCCTGCCTGGCCATCACAAGGTCGTGTCTTATGCGCAGAACCTAGCCTCGTCGATCACAAGCCCATGTCCTAGCACACGGCCTACCACACCGGTGACCATACGCCCGTGTGGCGTTGACAGTATAGTTTTTTTTTTTACTTTTTTATCGAACCCCATCTTATGCTTTTCGGGCACACACATGTATCATTTTTTATGCCTAAACACTCCCTAGCACTCCAGTACTTATAATTAACAATCTAAAACCCAATTTCAGTCACTTAAATCGACATTCAATTGTAAACCAAATGATGTCGATAATTAATAAACCATCGAAAACCTTACCGTCAACAAACTAAAATTGTTAACACTCAATTCTTAGTAGTAGTGCCTATCAATTCCTGCCCTTCACCTAATCCACAAGGACCAAAACATTTTCCCCTTTTAGACAACTCATAACAGAACATTGTGAAAGGAGAAAAACAACTACTTACTGATCGAGCGCGCTTAATTGATGAACAAAAAGGAATTAAACAGAAAAAAAAAAAGCAAAAGGGAGGAAAGACTTCAGAAAATGATTTCGGTAGAGAGGGGAGGTGAAAACGACAAAATGTTGGGGAAAAGAGAGAGAAGGGACCGAATTTTAAGAAAATAACCAATATAAAAATTAGATATGAAAACATATCCCTAAATTTCCTTTTCCACTAACCCTTGAAACACAACTTCTCAGACTTCTAATTCTATCGAAATTCTGGTGCACTTTCGAGCAAAAACAAACACCTATGCTTGCAGAAGGACTTGAACACAAGACCTCCAACAAACTAACACTCCACCTAACCGCCAGCCCAGCTAGCCCATTCTAATAGCAAACGGTAACAAAACTTAAGCCTATGACCAAGGTTAAGGCTTTATTCAGAAAAATTCCAAAATTTGCTAGAGACAAGGCTTGAGCTTGAAATTGCTCACACACACCCAAAACACTTAACCACTAAAGCAGACAAATATTTGTGTCACATATTCAGAAAAAAATAAATTTGGGAATTTGGGGCGTTACACCCAATTTCAACTTGATTCATTCCTTGTACATGGTTCCTTGGCTGTCGATCACCAAAATAATTTTTCGCTATGCCATGGGGCATACTGGCAATCCCAACATATTGGCTTCTTCTATGTGGTTTTCCCGATCTCGACGATGATCGATAAAATGGTGTGAGTGTGGAAACTAAAACTATGTAAAGACAACTTTGGCAATTACAAACTCCAACAAAAATTAAGATTACTATTTGGAAATTCCTACAAAATTTTGTTCCTTGTAACTCCAATATGTTCCTTCATCGATGGGTTAGATATGTCCCTAGTGTGGAATGAGTGCTAAGACCCCTCTTCATGGGTACTGTGACTGCCCGTATGTGTTGCATGTGTGGATGGACCTCGGTTTGTACTGGCTACTAAACTCCTCTGAGAAGGGTTTGTTTGGATGGGTCCGACATCTCTTCTTTGCTGGTACCCCTAGTATTCGATTAACTGTCATAGTCACCATTTAGGCATTATGGTACTCATGAAACCTTTTGGTCCATGAGCGTATTTGGCAATCAAGACAGGCTATTGTAACATTTTTTGGGCCATGTTCGATAATTAGAACTGTTTTTTGTAAGTCTGGGTGTTCGACCTTCTCTAGTAATAAGGACATGGTTTGCACCTAGAGACATGTACTATGTGGTTTTATTTCCTTAATAAATTCCAGCCTTTCACTCAAAAAACAATTGTCTGAGAAAAAATATGGTTGAATAGTTTTCTTGAGAAAATTTTATGCTAGCATTTTGATTGAAATAGTTGATAAAAATAACTATTTAGACTAGTTAATGATACTGTAAAAGTAGAGTAACTAAATTATGTCATGAATTAAAATATATAGATTTAATCTCAAGTTTCAACTTAGTATAGGGGCCAAAATTGAAGCATGACCATTGTCTTATAATATAAAAAAAAACGTGACGCAAACCTAAAAGAAATGATAAGCCATGTGTCAGTCTCTAAAACTATTAAGGTATTCAAATTAAATATAATCATATAATATTTTAGTAAAAAAGCTAACATCATTAACTATTTGAACTAATTAATAATCTTATAAAAACATGTAAATTAAATTATGTTAGAAATTCAAGTATATATATTAAATTTTAATTTTAAGTATATTAGAGAGACTAAAATTAAAATTTAACATTTTTTAAATAAAAAAAAGAAAATAAAAGAAAAAATTGTTGGTGTGCCGCGTGTTAGAAAAAGGAAGGTCCTTTGACCTTCCTTTTATATATACGTGTATAGATATCCTTCCTTAAATATCATTAATAACAATAAATAAAGTCGGTTAATTTATATAAATATGCTGAAAAATATTTTAGAAACTAGGATAATTTTCTTAAAATTTATCGATCTACATAGTTTTTGGAGAAAGGAAAATGCACCTTACAAGGTGCTTTTTCACTGCCACATCAATGAAAACGCACTCTATAAGATGTGTTTCACTGATGTGGCATAGAAAATGCGCTCTGTAGGATGTGTTTATATTCTCTTTCATGAAAATGTGTCCTACGTAGTGTGTTTTGACTTAACTAAATTTTTTTTCTTTTTTTTCTTGCGGTTGGAAATTAGAAGTTTGTAGATTTATTTTTATTCATGTTTGAGATAGACATGGTTATACTTTTAAGGAATATTTTAATTTACGATGGTATCGTAGTGTTGGGTAACCTACAAATTTCATCTTTAATTTGAGTATCAAGCCATCACCCAGGAGGTTGGATCATGTTGCAACTCAAAGTCCCAGTTGACGGTGATTATATAGTTTAGGTTGAAGTGTAACCAGGGCTGCAAGTTTACGAAGGTTATGTTGTTAAGGGATGAGCATAAATGGGGTTGTAGTTGAAGGTGGTTATACGAACATGACAACAGGTTTCTCATCAGAATAGGATACCTTATAAAGCCCAAACATAAAAACGAGGAAGAAAAACGCAATTGTAACAACCCATTGTTTAGTGGTTTCATAACCACAATTCTAACGTCTGAGTCCGTAAATATTATTTATTTAATATTTACGAGGTCACTTGTGTCGTGTTAAATTTTGGTCCAGTAATTTTTTAACACCTCTAACCAGTATTCATCGTCAAAATAGGGTTTCAAAGCATTACCCAATAAATGCTACCTAAACTATTCATTTCAAGACATTTCAAAAATCCTAACATAATCCATCATTAAACATGGAAATCGTACTTTATTCAAGCCTTCAAGACCTTAAAATCACTTTAAAAATGATTCAAGACTAAATCGGGAACATTTGAAAATTTTAGGAAAAAGTTAGAAAAATTCAGCTACAGGGGTCACATGGCCGTGTGACTCGCACGGTTAAGTCACACGCTCGTGCCTCAGGCCGTGTAACTTTTGAAATAGGGACACACGGCCGTGTCCCAGCCCGTGTCCATTCCCGTGTAATTCACTAATGTGGGTCACATGGCCAAGCCACATGCCCGTGTGCCAGGCCGTGTGTTAGCTGACTTCTTTCAATGCACTCAACAGACGACACACGGAAGTGTCACCCAGCAGTGTGTGCACTCAAAAGGTGACACACGGCTATGTCGCCAACCATGTGTCACACACGGCCAAGTGACACACCCATGTGTCTTGCCATGTGGACCTAAAATGCACCTTCAACAATAAGTTTACCATTTCCTACTTGCTCGGGCATTAAGCAACTCAAAAACCATTTGTTTAACCTATTCAAAACATGATCAAACATACTCAAAACATGCTAAAACAATCATCCTAGGTGCCTAAGCAATGTACCCATATTGGTACCACAAGTTATATCATAAAAACATATCATCCATGCATCATCCAAATCAAAGTTCTAAACATGCCAAAATCAATCAATTTGGACTAGTGTAACATCCTGAAATAGGGCCTAAACGGAATGGTGGTTGCGAAACCATGAATCTGAGATAGGAAAGTTTATTCCAATAGATTTTTATTATTTACTGAGTGATTAGATGCATGTGTTAAAGTATTGATAGAAAATTTTATGAATTGCTTGACTAATTTGCCTATTAGGGCTGAATTGCAAGTTGAATCAAAGATGAGGTAATAGAGAAAATGTATCAAAAAGCCCGTTTGAACCTTAGGAATGTATGAGATATGGGATGTCATGACATTTTGGGTTGAGGCAGTTGAGAAACATCCCTTGTAAGTCCATATCAGACATATGGCATTGGCAGGTTGAGACAGTTGAGGAACATCCCATGTAAGCCCATATCAGACATATGACATTGGTAGGTTGAGACAGTTGAGGAACATCCCATGTAAGTCCATATCAGATATATGGCATTGGCAGGACAGGGAACATCCCATGTAAGACCATGTCTAGAGCATGACATTGGTAGGCTATTAGTAGGAAGGAAAGCCCAAGTAGCCTTAGTATTCCAATCAGTTCATTGGGCTAATATACAGGTTATGTTACAAGAAAGCTTAGGTAAAGAAATGGTAAACATGAAAGTTAAAGAGTAAGTGGAGAAGTAAAGTAAAGATTTTGTTAGTTGATGGTATATATGAGTATATTTATACTTAGTGAATGTTGTCATTTATTTACTTGTAAACTTACTCAGTATTGTAGCTTACTCCTTTTCCTTTCTCTCTTTTATAGTGTAGCTAAGCCAATTCGGGGATCGTAAGGATGTTGGAGTTCATCTCACACTATCAAAGGCTATCTTGGTATTTTATAATTTGAAATGTTTTGAGTTATGGCATGTATAGAGACTTGGTCATTTTGTGTGTATGTCCTTATGATATGACTAAAGAATGACATGTGAATAATTATTAGCTATTGAAATGACTAATTAAGGTCATGTTTTGATGTTATGAATGCCTAAATGAGGTTTAATGCAAAGAAATTATGGAAGAGTAAAAGTTGGCCATGAAACAATTTTGGAACAGTAACAGTGACGTGAATTTGAAAAAACACTAAAAATTGTAAAAATGGAATTAAATGGTGAATGAGATATAGAATTAAAGCTTATTGAGTCTATTTTCATAGGAAAGAAATAGGGCAAGCAAATGAACTCTTTATTGTGAGATATTTAAATTCTTGTGAGACCAGTTCAGAGGGATTTCGTGATACCCTGTTCTGATTTTAGAAATTCACTAAAAATTCTATAAAAATAATTATGAGTCATAATTTATATGTATAGATTCCTTAGTGATTCTATTTTCATTAGAAACAAGTGGAATTGATTTATAGAAATGAGAGGTTAGAACAGTGGGACTGTGAAATAGGGGAAACTTCAACTGATAAACTATACTAATTGGCCACAGCAAAAATTCTGGAAAAATTATGGTAAGAAGATATATGAGTCTAGTTTCAGGGAAAATTTATGGATTTAAATTTTGAGTTTCTTAACTCGAGTTATAATTAATTTAGTGAACATTACGCAGGTGGACTGTTTTATTATGAATAGTGCAAATGAATTGTTTTGATTTGCGTAAGTAATCGGAAAATTTTTAATGTTCTCGGTTTGGTCCCGAACCATTTCAATTGCATGATTTAGGGCCTCGAGGGCCCTTTTTAAGGATATATTGGATGAATGTGAGTGAACTAATTTTAAAAGCAAATTTTTATGCCCCGAACTAGTAAAGTAAGTCTGGTAACGCCTCGTGCTCAACTCTGGTGACGGTCTTGGGTAAGGGGTGTTACACGTAGCTTATATTTACCTAATACATCAAGCTTAAGTTCACATACGCTTTACAAGCAATGGTTCCAAAAACATGCCAATTTATGGCTTCAAACACAACATATGTTTATATACTCAAACCAACATTATACTTATAACTCCATTTACAATCCATTCATAAAATAACTATCAACTAAGACATCCTAGGTATATGCCATCATGAAAGGTAAACATCACCATATTTGAGATCAAGATCATTGTTGGATGCTGAGTTGACGAACAGAAGAGAAGTACCTGACCTGCGTACGGAAAACAAAATCGTACGCTAAGTAAAACTCAGTGATATTTCTATAATCTGAACAATTAGAGACATAATGATACAAGAGTGCATCATTTGAATTATACGAACATACTATTGTTAAGCTCACAACTACAATATGCCATCATTTCAATTTCATGCATATTACCATATCATTTCGTACTATACTCAATTTTCACATGTATCATATTTGATTTGTTTAATAAATATCTCAATTCACATCACTTGCTATATAAATAGCTTTTCACATATCATTCCACATTTGTTTATACAATGGCATTATCCGTTCCATATTCAATTCATGAGTACATAACTCATGTATTTCATTTCATCACAACATATCTCATTTTTTATTTTTTAATTCACCATCTCATTTCCATTCCACATACCATGCCATTAATATTGATCATAGAACTTTATTATTTAGTTACCCATATTAACATGAATCGGACTCGGACGAATACAATTTGGCACACCAGTTTGACACCCAGTGCCTCATTGGATAAATTCAAAGTAATAACTATGCCTACCGCTATATAAATTGACACCTAGTGTCTCATCAGTTAAACCGAAGGAAATTGGCACCCAGTGCCTCATCGACTCAAAGTTGAAGAAATCCTTAAACTCGTCCTATCCTATGGCATGCAATCTACATCTGACTCAACCTGATACAATTAATAGGTTTTCATTTCACTTTTCAAATACAACCAATATCCAATTCTTATATTTCCCCATTATCACATTTACACATATATTCATTTCAATTCAGATAATTAATACATTCATAATGTATATACCAATTCAATCCATTTCAATCAACTATAATTTCAATTCACTATCAAAGTGCCAAAATACTCACCTCTACCACTTACCATATGCATTAAATTGAAATACAACAATTAACAATTAGGTTCGGATTTATAGAAATACAAACCGTGGATTCCAAGCTATTCGACGTCAATTTTATCCTTCCCCTTTTTAAGTCGAGGATTCTAGTACGGCGTTAGTTATGGAATTAAAACAATTAAAATACATCAATACAACACCATTCAATTTCACATTGATTATTTTAATTTTTACTCAATATTTGCTTAAATTCCAATTTAATCTCTAAACTTAGACTAATTTTTATTCTTTATAATTAACTCTATATTTTCATACAAATTTCACTTTAAACTAAATTTAACTCCCTATTTTCAATTAAACCCTAAAATTTCAAAATTTTCACAATTTAGTCCCTATTACTCAAAATTTGCAATTTGTTCTACAATTTAATGCTTTTCCATTTGTAGCATAAAAATCTATAAATTTAATCCCTAATACTAAAACTATTCAACATTAACAACATTTAAAATCTTAATCAATGTTAAAATTTCAACATGGGTTGGGTAGTACTTAACACCATGATTCCAAAAATATAAAAATTATAAGAAAAGGGACTAAATTGACTAAGCAATTAAAGTTGAAACTTACAAACCCTTATGGCCATGCGTTCTTCCTTCTTTTCTTTTATCTTTTTCTTTATTTTATTTTCTATCTAATTTACATGTCTTCTTTCACATTTCTCCACTTTCTATCAAATATAATTTCATTTATTATATATTATATATTATATATTATATAATACATATGCATACTTTTAACTTTTAATTTATTATAATATATATATAATAAGTTTACATAGAATATATATACTTCATTAATACCGTGTAACACCCCTAACCCGTATCTGTCATCGGACTAGGGTTAAGAGGTATTACTGGACATTTTAGAACATTTTACAATCATTTCACAAACATAACTTATACATCATCAATTCATAGAAATTCACACACTTATAGTCCCTTTAAAAGATCTACATGACCTTAAACATGCTTTAGAGATGGTTTCGGACTAAACCGATCTTGTATAAATTTTTTGAAACTTAACAATATTTCTAAGTTACAGAGGTCACATGCCCGTGTGAATAGGCCGTGTGCCTCACATGGCATTAGACAAGCTCGTGTGTCTAAGCCGTTGCAAAATAGGGTATACCTATTGACTTAGGTCACACGACCAACCACATGCCCGTGTGTCAGCCCCTGTGTCCTTTCGAAATGGCTCACACGCCCATGCCTGAGGCAGTGTGTTCGGCCGTGTTGAAACTTGTAGGGTATACTGTCTTACGCCATACAGCCTGGCACACACCTATGTTTGAGGCTATGTGGAGGGCCCAGGCTCAAGTAGAATTGGCCTTCGAGCCACACGGTAGTGACACATGCCCGTGTCCCTGCCTGTGTGGGCAAAAATAGGCCATTTGCAAGGCCAAATTGCCACCCTTAAGGGTCATCCCTACAAGTCCAAATCCGAGCATCATTTACACAACATTTTTAGCCAAATTCAACCCCAAAACATGCACCATTTATGCTACAACATCGTCGTTCATTTCCATACACAATTCCAACTCAAAAATACCAATTCCATGTACCATATTCATACTAAAACTACATATCTATACCTAGTTATAAACCATTTCAAAACATTCAATTTACTCATCATTTTAACAACCAAATCAACAAAAAACTTACCAATATGACCATTTTAATAGGCCATATATGAACACATTAAAAAGATCATATTTTATCACATAGCATGAGCCAAAACAAGTTCATAGTCTAATCATATTCAAGCCATATCACATGGCAAGATATTCACAACTCAAAACATAACATCTCTAGCCTATACATGCCATACATTAACATATGTATCTTTAAAAAGTACCAAAATATCAGTTGATAGTGTGATGACTATCCTCGACGATCCCTGAGCTATCGGTAGCTTTGATAGTCTATAAAACAAGTGAAAACACACAAAGTAAGCTTTCAAAGCTTAGTAAGCCATATACAAATAAACACAACACATTAAACAAAGTAAAACCAATTCATCCATGAAAGTATCATATAGATCACATGTGTAACTTCATAAATCACCATTAGTTCACTTGTTCATAATTCACTTACATATAACCATATTTCATGTTCATGTACTTCATATGTCAATAATCATATTCACACTCACCTTTCATCTTCAAATTTCATATACATTTTATACATACCTGAATCGGATATTCAATCACATACTCGTACATTTCTCGAATGCCCGTTGAACCGTTTGGAATCGACAAGGATACTCAGATAACTCATAAAGCTCGTACAATGCTATATCCCGAATATGGTCTTACATGTTATCACATATCGATGCCACTATCCCACACAGGGTCTTACACGTAATCATATACGATGCCGATGTTCCAAACATGGTCTTACACGTAATCTCTAATCGATACCAATGTCCTCAACATGGTCTTACACGATATCACATCTTAGAATCCTATGTCATGACATATGTATCCTATTCTATTCCTATGGTTCATACGGGGCTTCTGAACATCATAACATCATCAAAACTTTCTCAATTTCACATATTCATCTTCCATTGTCAATCAATACATTTCAATATCATATAGCCATGAATAAATCAATTCAAATACATTTATTTGTATATGAACTTACCTCGTACGGAAACAAACAGATATGAACAACTATTTAATGACTTTCGACTTACCTCGATCTAATTCCGTTTTCTTTCATTCTTTATCTAAATAAATTCAGATTTCACCAATTTAATCATATATTTATTCAATTCAATCTAAAAATACATAATTAAGGCATTTTTCACTTTAGCCCTTATACTTTCACATTTTGACATTTTAGTCCCTATTTCATAATTACGCAAAATACACATAATTTCAACATGCTTATGTTAGGCCAAATTTTCTTTAGCTCCCTAGCAGCCCATTAATTTCATTTATTTAACATTTTAACCCTTCAATTTCCACATTTCACAATTTAGTCCTCAATAAACAAATTCATCAAAAATTACAATACAAAATATATTCATCTATCACCAAGCTTTCATATTCCACCATTTAACAACACAAAACTCATGGATTCTTCCATGAAATATCTTAAAATCATCATCAAATATAGAAATTCAAGCATGGGTTAGCTAGAGTACTAAGCAATAATCATAAAAACATAGAAATGATCAAAAACCGAACAAAACTCATACCTTAATCAAGCTTAGAAGTGGCTGAATACACAAAAGCTCAAAAACCCTTTTTCTTTCTCTTATTTTTGGCAAAACAAAGATGAATGAAGCTTTAATTATTGTTGTTTTATTTAATCATTAACTTAATAATCAAATACCTTTTTAACCTTACTAATATCATTAAAAAAAACCATTAACTCATGTCTAACAATGTCCATTCATTAATTCAGCGGTCCAATTGCATCATAAGGACCCCACAATTAATAAGACATAGCAATTTGGCACTTAATCAAATAGAACAAAACTTTTGCATTTTTTGCGATTTAGTCCTTTCATCAAATTGGACACTCAAACTATAAAATTTTCACACGAAACTTTCACACATATCATATATCTTGCTGTAAACATGAAAATTAATAATAAAATATTTTTCTAACCTTAGATTTGTGGTTTCGAAACCATTACTCCAACTAGGGTCTAAATCAGGCTGTTTCATACTGTCCACTAAACAAGGTAATTGGGTAATTACTACTTTAATCCCTCTATCATTTTCAGTCTTACAATTCAACTTTTACTATATACGTGATTTAGTTCTTTTACTATTGTAATTTTTAATTCATGCAAATTCACTTAAACGAAGTCTAATTAACTACACAACTAACTTCGTAAATATTTTTAAACGAATCTAATTTACGGGAATGGAGTCTTGAGAATGCACTTTTTGACACCCCTGACTATAATGTCGATACAAATTTTATTGTCTGATTAGTTAATTAAAGAAAAAGAACTAAATTAGAAAGGTGGTAAAAGTCATATGTTAAGTGCTAATAGTGAAATTGTTTATTAAAACAAATATAGATGGTCTTATAGGGTAATTTAGCCATCTCTCAAGTAGTGGACGACATATATGCATGGTTTAAATAAAAAAAATTTAACTAATGGCATTTTTGTAATTTTAAATAAAAGAATAATCAAAAGAAAATGTTTGAAACTGTAATACCCCAAACCCGGCCTAGACGTTATGGCCGAATCTAGCAATGTCACATGGAATGGGATTTGAAATTGAATCTGACAAGTCAAAACCGTTTCAGTTTATTAGCTTTTATTTAACTTGAAAAATGCTTACTTGTTGATTTGTCTCAAATCGTAACTCTTTTTTTAGCGGAAGCTTTAGAAATCATTTATTTAAAGAAAATTGCTTATGTTTAGGAAAACTTTAGTTTTAGAAAACAATTGAATCTAAGTAAACCGTTAGTTTTGGAGGAAACTCATGCTTTTTGAAAACCGAGTCTTACATGTCTAGCAATTATAAATCCATAAAAATGATATAAACAAAAACCAAAGCAAAGCAAAAAGTCCACAAGTCCAAATTACATCAAAATACCTAAAGATAATTAAATAACAATAAAACAAAGGTGATCCAGTTTAAGAAGCAGTGGTCATCGTCGAGTCCTCCGCTGCTCCAATCTGTCTAACACTGGGGATTACCTGTACAGATTAAATAGAAGGGGTGAGTTTACGTAAACTGAGTGTGTAATCCCCACAGAAAACATGCATATAGTCAAACAACAATTATTAGTCAAAGTAGTTTAGGGCCTAAGCCCATTATAGATTCAGATACAGTTTAGGCCTTAGCCTATTTACAATATTAGTTATAATAGCATATTCTGGCCTTAGCCCATGCCAGAAATAGATATAGTCAAATAATCAGAACAGTAATCAGATCCTACCTCCAGACTTTACACACCATCTCTGACCATCCTTACACACCATATGGGGTTTAAAACACCTATTCATCCCTACATATCAGGCTGTACCGAAATGTGGCACATATCAGTAGTATTGCAGCTGAGCTGCCAAATAATAGTCTTAAAAGCCTTTTAGTACAGTTCCTCCAATAATCAATCATCCCACCCCAATGTAGATCCAACTAAACATGCTCAATGTAGACATACAGAAATACATGCTTACATGCTAAAATTTAGTTATCAGTCATACATATGAATCAGTAGACATGCATAAATTTAACATGCTCAATACATACATTATATATTTAGATCACACAATATAGGGTCTAAGTAGTGCTTACCGACCCTATAGTAAGTTCACAGTCGACTTGGGTGACCCCTGCAACTCTAGGAAACATTTCAGTTAAATTGGCCCACACACCCATGTGGCTTGCTCGTGCCGGCCCATATGCCTAGATTGGCCTTGGCCCATGTGGATCACACGGGCCTACCCAAATTCCCACACACTCATGTGAACTACCCGTCTAGACCCACACGCTCGTGTGGCCCACACGACCCAATTTGGTCAAGCTCGTGTGTCGCACACAGCTTACTTGGCCATCACACGGCCGTGCCTAGTGCACCTCATGGCCTTTTTCAAACACACGGCTATGTCATTCACCCAAGACCTACCACACGAGTGACCACTTGCCCGTGTAGCGTCGAGAGTGAGGTTTTTGGCTTTGGCCAAAACCCTATTTTTAGCGTTTTCGAGTACACACTTGTTAACGGTTGATGCTAAAATGATCCCCGAGCACTCTAAAACCTAAAATTAACATAAGAAACACAATCTTAGCCTGATTAAGTAGAAACCAAAGCTGAAAACCATTCAATTTCGTAAAATCCTTACTTACCCCAATACTCCGAGCTTTCTACCTACAATCTGCCAAGATGAAGGCCCTTGTTTTCGCAAGTCGCTGCTGTAAAAACCTAGCAATAAGACTAGTGAAACAAAATTCACATCTTAAATGGTACTAAACAGAAATTCACTCTTGAGACTAGTAAAACTTACCCCACTTACTGTAAGAAAATGAAGGAGCACAGAATCCGCAAAATGAATCAAAGAATGATAAGAGATTCCTCAAAAAAGAAAGAAAAGTCAGAGAAGAGTAGAAAAGAAGAAGAAAATGGCGTCAAAAGAATTTTGGAGAGGAAACCGAAAAAATTTGAAAAAGAAAAAATAAAATCTAATTTGATAACCCCTCAATCCCTTAACTTGCTCCCACAATCCCCACTACGTCTCCACTGCTCAGAATTTTAATTTAATTCGAACTCCTCCACACGCCACATGCCTAGAGCAAAAATATTTCCCTTGTTCACGCAAGGATTTGAACATAGGACTGCCAATGACCTAACACTCCACTTAACCACCAGACCAGTAGACTCATTCTGATGTGTATTTATGAATAATTAAACTTAAACCCACTAAACAAGGTTAAGGCTTTATTAAGAAAAAGACCAAAATTTTCCCAAGACAAGGCTTTAACATGGGACCTCTCACACACACCTAGAACACTTAACCACTGAAATAGACAGATATTGTGTCACTCTTTCACAAAAAAAAAAATTCGAGGCATTACAACTCTACCCCTTAAAAGAAAATTTTGTCCTTGAAATTTACGTGATCAAAACAGATGAGGATACTGATGACGCATCGAATCCTCAGGTTCTCATGTGCCCTCCTCAGTGCTATGGTTCTACCACAACACTTTTACTAATGGAATAGACTTCTTTTGAAGAACCTTTAAATCATGATCTAGAGTCTGAACCAGCTCCTCCTCGAAGGTCAAATTTGGTCTAACCTTGATCTCTTCAATAGGAACAATATGAGTAGGATCAGAGTGGTAGTGCCTTAACATCGAGATGTGAAACACATCATGAATATGATCTAACTCCTGAGGTAGCTCCAACTGATATGCAACCGGTCCCACTCATTTCAGAATCCGGTACAGCCTAATAAACCTAGGGCTCAGCTTGTCCTTACGACCGAACCTCAGAACCTTTTTCATGGTAAGACCTTAAGGATTACGTAGTCCCCCATAGAATACCCAATCTCACATCTCTTCAGATCCGCATACGATTTCTGCCTATTAGAAGCAGCTTTCAAATGATCCCGAATCAATTTGACTTTATCCTCAGTCTCAAAAACCAACTTAGAACCCAAAACCTGTCGTTCACCCAACTCAGTCCAATATAGGGGAGTGCGACACTTACGACCATACAGAGCCTCGTAAGGTGCCATCTGAATGCTAGACTGGAAGCTATTGTTATAGGCAAACTTGACTAGTGGAAAATTGATAACACAACTCCTCAACATATCCTCCAATATTTGAATCACCCTCTCAGATTGACCATCGGTCTGAGGATGGAATACAGTACTGAAGTCCAATCTCGAATGCAAAGCCTCATGTAACTTCTTCCAAAATTGAGAAGTGAAGTGAAGATCCCTATCAGAAATGATCAAGACCGGTACCCCATGCAATCTCACTATCTCAAAAATGTAGAGCTTCGCCAACTTTTGTAGAGAAAAGTCTGTCCTAACTGGGATGAAGTGTGCAGACTTGGTTAATCGATCACCATAAACCAAACAGAATCCTTCTTAGTGGGTGTTAGAGGTAACCTACTAATGAAGTCCATCGTTACTTGCTCCCATTTCCATAAGGGATCTTAACCGGTTGCCGCAAACCCGAAGGTAATTGATACTTAGACTTAACTTGCTGACATGTCAAACAATGAGCAACAAAGTCAGTAATCTCTCGCTTCAACCCTGGCCACAATACAACTCGCGGAGATCTCGAAACATCTTATTCCTTTCATGGTGCATAGCATAAAGGCTACTGTGCACCTCCCTCAAAATAGACTACCTCAGATCAGTATTGTTCAGTACTCAAATCTGACCACAAAAATAGAGTACCCCATCATTATTCAGCCCGAAATCTATAGTGCTGTCGCTCTTAACCTGATGGAACCGAAGACCCAAAGATTCATCCCCTAACTGCTTATTCTGAATCTACTCAATCCAAGTTGGCTTCACTTGTAACTCAACAAAAAAAATCCCATCATCAAATAGTCTAAGGCGAGCAAACATCACCCTCAGATCAGTCATTGCCCTACAGCTGAACGCATCGGCTACTACATTGGTCTTGCCAGAATGGTACTCAATGGTACAGTCATAATCTTTAAGCAGTTCAATCCACCTACGTTGCCTAAGATTCAACACCTTCTAAGTAAGGAGGTACTTGAGGCTTTTGTGATCTGTGTAGATAATACACTTCTTATTATACAGATAGTGCCTCCAGATTTTCAGAGCAAATACTACGGCGGCCAATTACAAATCACGCGTCAGATAGTTTACCTCATGTGTCTTAAGCTGACGAGTTGCGTATGCTACAACCTTACCTTCCTGCATCAGAACACAACCCAATCCCACATGTGACGCATCACTATAAACTATAAACTCCTTTCCAGGTTCAAGCCGTATCAGAATAGGAGCCTAAGTCAAAAAAGTCTTGAGCTTCTCCAAGCTCTCTTGCTACGCTTCAGTCCAAACAAACAAAACACCCTTACGTAGCAGCTTAGTTAAGGGCATTGAAATCACATAGAAACCTTCCACAAACTGCTGATAATAACCCACCAGACCTACAAAGCTACGAATTTTAGACACATTCTTCGGCTGCTTCTAGTCCAGAACAGCCTCAATCTTTCGAGGATCAACCCTACTCCCCTCAGTAAAAACTACGTGTCCTAGAAAAGTCACTTCACGTAGCCAAAATTTGCACTTATTGAACTTAGCATAGAGCTATTTTTCTCTTAAAGTCTGAAGAACCACTCTAAGGTGCTCGTCATGCTCATCCTCGATCTTAGAATAAACTAGTATGTCGTCAATAAAGACCACGACGAATTGACCCAAATAGGATTGAAACATGCGGTTCATCAAATCCATAAACACTGCCAGAGCATTTGTCAGTCCAAAAGGCATAATTAGGAACTCGTAGTGTCCATATCAAGTCCTAAATGTCATCTTATGTACATTAGCTTCCTTGACCCCCAACTGATGATACCCAGATCAGAGGTCAATCTAGGAAAATACTGAAGCTCCTTGAAATTGATCAAATAAGTCTTCAATCCTCAAAAGCGAATACTTATTCTTCATTGTTAACTTATTCAGTTGCCGGTAGTCAATACACATCCTCATGGACCCATACTTCTTAACAAATAGTAAAGGTGCTACCTACGGAGACACACTAGGATGGATGAACCCACGATCCAACAACTTTTGAATTTTAGCCTTAAGCTCCATAAGCTCCTTCTGTGCCATTCGATAGGGAGTGATACACACCAAAGTTGTACCAGAAAGAAGCTTAATCCTAAATTTCACTTTCCGATTTAGAGGTAAACCTGATAGCTCCTTAAGAAAGACGTCTGAAAAATCCTTTACAGTTTTGATGTCCCTGATCTCGTGATTGTGATGAAGTAATAAATATATCGTACCTAGAAAAAACTAACTATTATCACGATAAAAGGCAAGCGAACCTATCGAATAGTAGTATAGCTAGTGGCAAGACTGGAATATCGAATTCGAGGAACTAAAAGTACTAGTAATGACTTTCTTCATATTATCTAGCCTAAAAATAAAGAGGGAGTTTGGTTGTAAACTATTCTAATTTAAACCAGAGAAACGACAAAGAGTAAATTGGGAAAATTAGTTTAGGAAAACTGATGATAAGGACAATACCTAAAGAAGAATCCACCTAGACTTCACTTGTTGTCTAACTCTGAACTAGACGATTTTTTCATTCGACTTGATCCGTAGAGATCCCTAAATTATGTTAATTTCTCCGTCAAGAGTAAGAACAACTAATCATAGGTTGATTAATTGAAATCTCTTTCTAATTAAAACCCCTAGTCTTGCATTAACTCGATCAATGGATCCCCATATTAGATTTGACTCTAATCTGGCAGATTTTCGTCATCCTATGTCTAGGATTGCGATCAACTCCTCTTAATTGTGTTGGATCTACTCTTAAACAAGGACTTTTGCTCATCTGCCTAAACACATTTGACTTAAATTAATATCCCAGAAATATCAATTCAAGAATTAAAAACATAATTAAGAACAAGTCAAATATGAATAATAACAAGATTCGTCTTAGGTTTCATTCCCCTTAGATATTTGGGGTTTTAGTTCATGTTTATAAAAAGAAACATCTCAGAATAAAGAAAATATCAAAGCATAAGAAAACCCAAAACTCCTGAAAGGATTGAAGAGAGATCCTCTGTCTTGATGTAGATCCTGACTTCTGAGTGGATCCCGACTTGGCGGAAAGACTGTACCCCCTTGTGGTGGCCTCTTAAGGTCTTTATATAAAGTTTAGAATGTCTTTTCACTCCTGTAAGCTCACTTGAGTGCCCGTGTGCTGAACTCTAGGCCGTGTTATTTTCACACCTTGGCCTATTTTCTCCGTTTTTGACCTGTTTCTTGTTCTTTTCACTCCTCTAAGCTCACCTGAGTATAAAACATGAAATTAAAGGTTTAGGAGCATCAAATTCCATAAATCAAGGAGTAATTTATCCAAAAACAAGCCAAGTATGGGGTAAAAATATGTATAATTTAAGGTTTATCAAATACCCCCACACTTAAGCCTTTGCTTGTCCTCAAGAAAAATCTCAACTCACAATTAAAAATCATTCCTCTTAATTTATAATCCTTATCAATAATGTTTCAAGCTAATCCACAAGTAATCATACATTGAGAATTCAACCAAAAGAAAATCAAAGTCTCAAACAATCTAAAATGAGAATTTTATCACAGAAACATAGGTTTCCTCCCTTCTTCTAGGTAATTACCTTGAACTCAAAATCAACAAGAGTTGAAATCTTCACTAAGGATTCACTCTATCCACTCGAAGTGTTTAGGGTTTAGAAATTAAGCACTTATTAGTCAACCTAAAAAGTTATTACCATAAGCTTGAAGGAAAATCAAATCTCTACAATTATGTATTGACATGATACATCGATCAAAAGGTCTTTCAAGGGTTGTACCGTGGCCTTGGTTAGGGGTGTGGTCACAAGCTAAAAAAAGGGTTAGAATCGAGATTGAATTGAAAAATCATCTAACTAGAAAAATCTCTATCACTGAAACATATTCCTAGACTAAAGCCTTTTGGATGACATCGTTTAAGAACAGAAGCTCAAAAATTACATGAAAATATGCAAAATATTGAATTACAATTGAAGTATACATATGTTTTTTTTAAGAACAAATTGAATATTTATAAACTTTACAAGCTGAAAAGGAGAACAAAGCTAGATAATTATTCAACTCAAATCTTGACAAAAATAGGGATCAAAATAATTGAAGGGAATTCAACAAAAAAAATGGGTTATAGGTTAATATTGAAGGCAAGTTAATGAATGGTATGTTAGGCTCAATGGGGCTCACTAGGGGTTAATTTTGAAGGTAGGTTTTTATGGAGAAAGTGGGTTAAAACCTAAGTACCTTTATCATTTCTGTATATCAAATCAATGATGTGGTTTTGACATGTATAATCGAAGCATGTTCTAGAACAACAAATCAATATTGACTCACTCAAAGTAACAATAAAAGTGAGCACGAAAGGATGTATGCTCAAAAGGCTCAAAAATCTCACCAGAATTATGGCTTTTGATGTCAATCTTGCGAATTTCAAATTTCAAGATAACACTTAAAATTGGGCAAAAATTTAAATTCTCAAAAATTTCAACTTATCATGCTTGATTCTCCAATGGCTTAAAGTTTGAATAATCAAAGCATAAGTACCTATGTCTTAATTCTGAACATATCAATAAAAATCATGAATCAATCAGAATTCATTTTAATAGGAGATTGAGAATAATGCAGAGAGTGAAAGCGAGAATTCGGGACTTGAGAACAATGCAAAAAGTTAGTGGCAAAAATTTTCAAGGGTTTGAGGATAATACAAAGAATGAAAGTGAACTCCTGTAACGTCCCAAACCCGGCCTAGACGTTACGGCCAAGTCTGATGTGTCACATTGAAGTGTTTTTCGAAAACCATGTTTTCATTAAAAACCCTTCTTAAACGTTTAAAAACTTTTACCGTTAAACTTGTATAAAACCTTAGTTTGTGTTTATTTTTTTCCAAAATGTGATTTCATTATAATAAAAATATAATGGCTTTGTAAAATCTTATGGAAAAATTATAAAAGCTTGAAAACCTTTGCAGTTACGAAAACATGTTATTTTAAAAATAGTTTAAGTTATCAGAAAATCAGATCCTCTTTATTATGGCTTAAAGTGAATGGAAGCTGGGCACCAGGTAGGATTCCAGAAAAGAGGAGGTGAGTCGAATAGACTGCTTAAGTACCAAGCTCTTCTTGGATCCACTCCTAGACATGCACACGACCATTGCCACACTTTAACTATTTGAAATATTTATTTACGAGAACATTTAAAATTGCAGAAGCTTTGCTTGGTTATCATGTTTATTTTGAAAACAAGTACTTTTATAAAAACCGCGTCTTAAAATCATTCATTTCCAAATTGATTTAAATAATATCCTACTTAAGCTAAAGTCAATTTAAATAAGTAAAAAATAAAAACCCAAAATAAAAATAATTAAAGAGGCCCTTTTACAACCCAAAACCAAAAATTGATAATTAAATCTAAATTGAAATAGGTAACTTAATTAAAATCCAACAGTCCAGTCCATGTGGCCACTCTGAATCCCTCCTAGCTCCAAGTCCACCAATCTAAGGCTCACCTGCAAGGATGGAAGGAAAAAGGGTGAGTTTGGAAAACTCAGTATGTACAAAAAGCCCATCCAAAGCCCACATCGGCTCGAGCCCACTAGGCCTGAGCCCTAACCAGTCTCAGTCAGATACTGGGCCGAAGCCCTATTCAGATTACAGATACTGGGCCAGAGCCCTATAACAGATACTGGGCCGAAGCCCTATTCAGATAACAGTTTGGCCCATAGGCCCATAACAGTACAGTACAGTATAACAGTATGAATGCAACCCAATTGAGGAGACTACTCAACCCACCAACCACTACACACCACCTGTACCAGCCAACACACCATGTGGGGAATAACTCGACCCACCCAGCCCACACACCACAGTCGCAGCATGGCTGCTCAGATAAACAGTATACGAGGCAAAGCCCCTTTCAGAAACAGTACGAGGCATAGCCCCTTTCAGTAACGTGGCAATGCCACTAGCACTTCCTCCATCAATAAATCCCAAATCCCATGCAACAGATATCATGATATGGCATGCAGTAAACATAAACAGTAAATCATGCAATTCAGTAAAATTCAGCCCTAGGGGTATAATGGTCATTTACACCTAGGGGTAAAACGGTAATTTCGCACCCTAAAGGGTATTTTAGTCATTTACACTATTATCACAAGTTTCAAGCATGTTACAGTCACTAACAGTCATTATTTTCGTCTTAGCATTCAACTTAACAGTTTTAAGCAGTTTTAGTTACTAGGCCCTAAAACCCCTAATGGGCCCTATAGCGCCTATTAGTAAATTAAGCCCATTTTGTCCAAGTTTCATATTCAGTTACCAATCTTAGTAGTTTCAATCCTACAGTCTAATAGAACATAATTATTTCCTATTTTTACCCAATATTACCTATGTTTACCCAATTGGGCCCAAAAGCCCATTGGGCCCACATTCGGCCCATCGAGGCCCAACTTACCGAAGTGCACGAAATTGCACACTAAACTAACTTACCACTTATGGTTACAGATCCCATGATTTCCAATCATCTTGTGAGCATTCGCACATTCACAAGACCACATAATACCAACTTTCGGTTAATTGGCCTTTGCCGAATTAGACTAAAAAAGGGTTCGATACACACCTGATTAATGTCGAAACGTTGACGAGATCCCCACATGATTATCCTATAATCGATCACTGACTTATTAGATTACGAATCCATGAAAACCATTGTAGAATCACTTATCACATTCGGCCAAAATAAAGCATTGACAACGACTTACCTTGTCGATGTCTAACTACTAGATCTAACTGCTTAGCCTTCAATACTCCTTGATTGCTTGCCCTTAAGTCCACGCTAAACACATTTGAAACCAAAAGAAGAGACTATTAAAGTCCTTAGTCCAAAACGTTAGCCACCCCCTAAGGGTTTCGGCTCTTTTTTTCCTTAAGGCATCAATAACTCATAAAAAGGTTCGAACCCTTACCAAAATGTTATTTTGCTGTAGTACTAATCTCGATCTGCCATAGTTCGAATCACGAATACGAAAAGAGTCATGTTCACGCTCTATAGTTCGGCTTTTGAAACACCACAAATCACGAAGGTTACGATTAAATAAAAAAAAGATGAGAGATTCGACTTCTAGAGGATTCGGCTTAGGGACTTTTGAGAAAGATTGAGAAAGAAAAAGAGAAATTGAAAAATAGAGATAATAGAAGAGAGGAGATGATAGTATAGGTTTGGTTTGAAAGAAATCAAAAAAAGGAAGAGATGAAATAAAAGAAGAAAATAAGAGGAAAAAGAAGAGTAGAAGAAGATAGGTTTGACTAGAAAAGATGAACAAAAAGGGAATAATTCCTAAAAGAAGAAATTCAGTACTTAATTAATTCTCCCCATCTAAATCAAATTCCTATAATTGTTCCTTGAATTTTGCTACCACCGGATTTAAATTCCATCAAAAACAAATTTGAATTGCTTCCAACTTTTTCCTTGATTTTAGCTAAAAAACAAAAGTTTGAATTTAATTCAAACTTTTCCCACCGAATGACAGCTTATCCACCGCTTGCACAGCAAGTCTCCTGCACAGCACGCTGCTAGGAAGCGCCCTAGCCCCGCATGTCTCCTTCCGCGTACGCACAACAAAAAGGCCTCCCCTCTTGCGCGTAGCGCTGCTCGAACCTCGGACATCCAGGTAACCCAACACGCTGCTGGCCACTGGGACGCTCGTTCTTCTTTGATATAATAGCGTTACGTTTAAATTTAAACCTTACCTGCTGCAGTTCCCGCTTCTTTAAAAAGAAAACAAAATTTCGCCAGCGCTTGGACTCGAACTCGCGCCCCCTCGGTCCTTCTAACGCGCTGCTGCCACTGCGCCCAAGGAGCTCGCTGTGTTAGTCTCTACTCGCAACTTTACTTAAACCTTATCTAGCCACAACCCTGCTTACTAAATAAAAATAAAACCCACCTGTGCGCATGCTGGGAGTCGAACCTCTGCTCCCTTCCTACTGCTTAACACGCCTAACCACTGGGCCAATCTCCTCCTTGTGTCCTGTTTTAACCCAACTATTTAATAGCCCTTATGCCCGGATTCCTCTATTAAGAAAAATTAAAACAATTTCTTTTTATTATTATTATTTTAGTAGAGTTTAAACACCAAATATTATACATATATTTTTAAGTAAAACAAATAATAATAATATCAATAATAATAAATATATTTTTATCTAATAAAAATTTCAAATATTAATACCGTAAATAATAATATTTTTTTCGAATACAGTAAAAATTTTATCTCATAATAATTATTATAATTTCCATAAATTAGTAAAAAAAAATAAATACAGTAAAAATGTTTGATAATTTAATTCAAACATTAAATTAACAACAATAATTATCTAATAATTATATAAAAAATAATAATTTATCATTTTCATAGAAATTTAAAAACATCAATAGATACAGTAAGAATTTAAAATATTAGTAATAATAAATACAGCAAGAATTTCTAATAGTAATTTAATTCAAAAATGTTTTTTTTAAACAATAATATTTAAAACTTCTCAATTTATTCCGGTTTTCTTTTATTCGAATCCAGACTCAAAACCCAATACTTCTAGGCCCAAATTCAGGATGTTACAACTCCCCCCACACTTAAGATGTACATTGCCCTCAATGTAAAAAGATAAGGTTAGTGAAAATAGAAGCATAAAATCATTAGATAGGGAGAGAAATGGAACTCCCTGAATATTGGATGAATTCCTTGAGCTGGAGGTGGGAAGATTTGTAGGGAAGGGTGTTTATCCACAATTTCTGTGCCAAAAGGATATGATGATCAGTGTCGTGGTGGCGAGGGTTGTGGTTGTGTAGGAACCGACAGTCGTGGCAGGGTTTTCCCATTAGAGATGGTGTAAAGCTCATTTGAAACTGCAATAGCATTTATAAATTTTTAGGGACTTTGGATTAGCACAATGTACTCGTTAGGAAATAGCCAATAATAAATACTTGAAATAAAATGAACTAAGTTCTTAAAATACTAAAATTCAAATAATGAAAATGACAAGGTTTAAATAAAATAAAAGGAAAAAGTAAAATAAAAAGGAAACTAAAGAGGAAGATAAGAGGACACGTGAGTCCTAATCTTCAGAGGTTTGTGAGGTGGGGTAGAGGTGTGAGATGGAGATGCTGACAGATCTGAGATAGAGTAGCATCAATGTGATCAAGGCATTGAAAACACTATTCCTGGAATTGTGCGAATTGCTTAGAAGTGACAGAATCTAAAGCTACCGCATTAACTGGACGGCAAGTGGGAGGTGGCTCCTCATGGGATGGGAGGACATCATTAGGAATGTCCTCTGGGTCCTCTTGCTTGGTGGACTGGATAGGCGATATTGATGAGGTTTGGTCCCATGTTGGTGCTCAATCATCCTCATGTGAAGCATTGTTTGGATGCCCTATGAGGACATCTGCCCGATGAGAGTGTAGGAGGATGTCTAGGCTTCTGTGTTGAGGAGGCTAAAATAGCAGGCCAAGCGGGTCACGTACGGGCCCATCGAGATTACACCCCTTTGATGCCGATCAGTTTAGTGCTGAATGGCATGGGTGATGAAGTAGCTAAGGTTGAGCACGTGCACGTGCGCCATGCTCCACAAGAAATAAGCATCATGGGTGTTGACGACACCAGTGCTCTCACGTCTACCTGTCAATGTGTGTGCGAATAGAGCATGTAGGTGCCTTAGAGATGGGGTGAGAGCCGTCGACTTAGAGCGACTGAGGTCATATATGGCCGAAGCAAGGACCAGGGCCTACCAACACTTAGACGGTGAGAAGTGGATGTGGCACTGAAGCTTTGAGAGGTTTTCCTCCTCCAAAAACTGCTCGATGTATAGACCGAGTGTGGTACCGAACTCCAGTGCACTAAGCTGTCAAACAATGCCACCGAGGCAGAATTGGATCGTCCCTGGATTGTCGTGTCGAGCCATGACTACTTGGAGTTGGAATATGGAGCATAACTCTATGGTAAGCTCGAGATAGGTGGGCTCAATGATCTGGAAGAATTGGTCCAACGGGTCTATCGTCAATAGGGCTTGTACCGTGTCTGCCAATTGGACCTATTCTAATGCGGCCCAATTGATGCCCCTTCCTACTCCGAGTGGTTTCGTCCTTAAAATTTGAAACAGTTCCTTTTGGGAACTTTGCGAAAATTGGAGGAAGGGGTGTCTGATTTCGGTTGTGGCTCTGAAGGAGGAACCAGTGGGCCCCTTTCACTTTTTAGAGGAATGTACAGCGGCTTTTTTTCCTCTTGACGATGACATAGTTCCTGAAATAAAAACAAAACGAAAAATAATAAATATCGGCACGTATTATCATTGTTTATGTGTTAATAACTAAGTGATGACTAACAATAATCAAGATTAGATTTTTCAATCAAGGATTAATACCTATTTCAATGCAACAATTAATCCTAGGAAAGCAATTCAATTCATTTGAAGCATAGAATTGAACAAACTAATGAAGACAATGGTTGTTAAAAATGATTTTTTTTATCATCTATGTGTGCTAAAATCAATAGCATGAGATGGCTTGAGATGGCAGCAAGAGAATGATTCAAAACGGCATTATTCTAAGTTAATAGATCATGAGTATTGCATGGAATTAAAAGAATAAACCATGTATGAATGAATAAATGAAACAACAATAGAAATAGAACTAATTAAAAATATAAGCAAAGATTAAGAGGAAAGGGAGAATAGGGAACTAAATGAGTAGTTATAGGGGCAAAGCACGGTCGTGGTGGTGCTTGCACGGGCGTGGTGGCTTGGTCTAAGTCGACGGCGGCACTAGGAGTGCCTGGTATGGGCTGTGGGGGGTGACGTTTTGAATGAAGATGATGATGAATAGGAAAGGGTTTTTATAGAAATTAGGGCACATGAGCATGTCACACGCCCGTGTGAATCATTTTTAGCCTGTGTAATTCGAATTTCAAGGGTTTTAGTATGCCTAAGTCGTGGCGCATGCCTGAGTCGTGGCACATGCCCGTGTTCCTTGGGCGTGTTAGGGCATACGACTATGTCGCACGGCCGTGTCCTTCGATGTTCGCTTCTCACACACCCGTGTACGGGGTCACATGCCCGTGTATGAATTGGCAGGTTTGACCATGGGGTTAGGGCACGGGCGTGTCACCTACCCGTGTTGATTTAATAGGATTGACCACGGCCTTGGGGCACGCGCGTGTCGTACGCCTGTGTTGATTTATTAACATTGGCCACAACCACCTCGCACAACCGTGGCTCATTATTGCAGTCCGTGTCGATTTGTCAGGATTGGCTACGGCCATCTTGCACCACCGTGGCAGATTGTCGCAGTCCGTATGTTGGGAAACTTTTTGTCCAGTTTGTGCACGACCGTATCGCACGGTCGTGTCTTTGCCCATGGTGTCTGCATGGCCTTAGGCACGCCCGTGGGCATGGCCGTGTGGCTTGAAAAACCTGCATTCAGTAGGTTAGTTGATGAATTAGAGAGCTAAACCAAAAGAACTTTACTATGCCAGTGCTTAGGTTGCCTCTCGAGAAGTGCTTATTTATAGTCTAAGCTCGACTTGCTTCAAGCTTGCATGGACATAGTGGTTTGGGGAGTTCGAACTCCTCTCTTTTGCTATTAGTCTCACTATCAAAAAAAAGGTTTGAGTCGAGTATAATTTACCTTGAAAGTGCCAAATGTCTTATGTGTTATCTCGACTATACCATAGGGGAAAATTTTCATTATCGTGAAATAAAGGGTATCACCTGTATGAACTTTTGAATTTGAAATTCGAGGATCTTCCTCCTCTAGGTATACCTTATCCCCTACCTTAAATTGATTCATTTTTACCTTAAGGTCATCATGGTGATGCTTTCGTTCAATGTGGCATATTTTGGGTTTCTCTTATCGATAGTTTAGCCACTCGTCCAATTCTTCAAGCTGTAGCATTCTTTTTTCATGAGTGGTCCCCTTGGATGGATTCGTCTGTTGTTTAATCGTACCTATGTGAAGAGTATCCTGCAATGAAGGTTGGGTGGTGAGATCATTTTTATTATCTGAACTCGTAATAATATCTTTATCATCAATAGTCTTATTAGAGTTACGAGCCTGCAAAGTAATTTTGTTATCACCTACGCGAAATGTGAGCTAGCCTGTGCCTACATCAATTATGGTTCTAGCGGTTGCTAAAAAGGGTCGCCCTAGAATTAAGGGTACATTGCTATCCTCATCTATGTCTAGAACAACAAAGTCGACTGGGAATATAAATTTATCAATTTTGACAAGCACATATTCGATTATGCCCCTAGGAAATCTAATGATTTTATCAGCCAATTGGATGCTCATCTTAGTTTGTTTAGATTTCCCAAGACCTGGTTGCTTAAACAATTTATAAGGCATTACATTAATACTTTCTCCTAAATTGGCTAAAGCATTTTTAACATCTAAACTACCAAGTAAACAAGGAATTGTAAAACTCCTTGGATTTTTTAGTTTGTTGGGTAGCTTATTCTGCAAAATAGCTAAGCACACTGCATTCAATTCCACATGAGATGACTCATCTAGCTTTCGTTTGTTCGTCAAAAGCTCTCTTAAAAACTTAACAGTGTTTGGCATCTGCGATAGGGCTTCAATAAACAGTAAGTTAATATGTAATTTTTTTAAAAGTTTAAGGAATTTACCGAATTATTCGTTTGTATGGTCTTTTATTGTGTTAGGATATGGACACGGGGCTTATATTCTCTGACAATTGGTTCTTTGTGACTTACCTCATCCTTACATCTAATTACCATAGTCTCTTTACTTTGCTCTACTGTGGTTTTGGCCAACCCTTCTTCATCAATTGTGTCAATGGCATGGAGTTGCTCCTTAGGGTTAGTCTCAGTGTTGCTTGGTAAACCACCTTGTGGTCTTTCAGAGATTAGCTTAGTGAGCTGGCCTATTTGAGTCTCGAGTCCTTGGATGGATGTTTGCTGGTCCTTAAATGCTGTCTCGGTGTTCTGAAAATGGGTTTCTGACACGGAGATAAATTGTGAGCATCTCCTCAAGATTCAACTTTTTCTCTTGCTGGTACGGTGGTTGCTGAAATCCCGGAGAAGGTGGTGGTCTCTGATTTCCTTGGTTACCTTGTCCTTCCCATGAAAAATTAGGGTGATCCTCCAATCTGTATTGTAGGTGTTATTATAAGGGTTATTTTGAGATCCAGGATTATTACCCATATAGTTGGCTTGCTCGTTTTCCATGCCATATCCATAGGTAGGGTACTCAGAATTGCTCATGTCACACTGCATCACTGGGTGTACCTGCATAGAACCAACTAAACCATCAATCTTTTTATTATTGATTGTTCTACTTGATTAAAAAGCATAGTGACCACATCAACATTAAAAACCCTTGCAGCTTTTTGTGGCTTTTTTCTCATGACTTGCCACTGATAGTTGTCTAGTGACATCTCCTTTATAAACTCGTAAGCTGCTTCTGGTGTTTTGTTATTGATTGTTCTATCTGTAGCTACATCGATCATTTGTCTCGTTGAATGGTTCAAACCAATGTGAAAAGTTTGAACTTGTAACCATAGAGGTAACCCATAATGAGGGCACCTTTCAATAAATCCTTGTATCTCTCCCAAGCATCGTAAAGTGTTTCTAAATCCATCTGCACAAAAGAAGAGATATCATTCCTTAATTTAGCCATTTTAGCCTGCGGACAAATATTTCAGTAAAAATTTTTCAGTCATTTGTTCCCATGTAGTGATAGACCCTCATGGTAAAGAATTTAACAACTGTTTAGCTTTATTCCTCAAGGAAAATGGGAATAGTCGAAGACGAATGGCATCATTAGAAACACCATTTATTTTAAATGTGTCGCATAATTCCAAAAAGTTGGCTAAATGAGCGTTAGGATCTTCATCCTGCAAACCATCAAACTGAACAAACTGTTGTATCATCTAAATAGTGTTAGGTTTTAGTTCAAAATTATTTGTAGCAATAGTAGGCCTAACAATACTAAATTTAGTACCAGCCAAATTAGGTTTAGCATAATCATACATAGTACGAGGAATAGGATTTTGCTTGACAGGATTCGCGGCTACTACAGGAGGTAGTTGGTTATCTTGATTTGCCTCTATCTCTTCAGTAGGTTCAAGTTCTTCATCTTGTCCTTGTTCTGGGCATCACAAGCTTCTTTTTATCTCTCTGCGAGTTTTACGAACTGTGGCTTCTAAATCATCGTCAAACAATAATGGTCCTCCTGGGTTTCTCCTAGTCATAAACTAGAGACACTTGGAAGAGAAAAAATAAAAAGAAAATTTTAGTAAATAAGACCTAATATAAAAACTGAAAATATTTAAAAGTAGTAATGGCTAAAGTAATAGAAATAGAGTGTTCCTAATATTTCAGTTCCCCGACAACGGCGCCAAAAACTTGATTTCGTGATTGTAATGAAGTAATAAATTGATCGTACCTAAAAAAAACCAACTATTATTATGATAAAAGGCAAGCGCACCTATCGAATAGTAGTATAGCTAGTGGCAAGACCGGAATATCGAATCCAAGGAACTAAAAGTACTAGTAATGACTTTCTTCCTATTATCTAGCCTAAAAATAAAAAGGGAGTTTTGTTGTAAACTATTCTAAATTAAACTAGAGAAACGACAAAGAGTAAATTGGGAAAATTACTCTGGGAAAACTGAATGACAAGGACAATACGTAAGAAAGAATCCACCTAGACTTCACTTGTTATCTAACTCTGAACTAGATGATTTCTTCATTCGACTTTATCCGTAGAGATCCCTAAATTATGTTAATATCTTCGTCGAGAGTAAGAACAATTAATCCTAGGTTGATTAATTGAAATCTCTTTCTAATTAAAACCCCTAGTCTTGCATTAACTCGATCTATCGATCCCCATATTAGATTTGACTCTAATCTGGTAGATTTTCATCGTCCTATATCTAGGATTTTGATCAACTCCGCTTAATTGTGTTGGATCTACTCTTAAATAGGGACTTTTGCTCCTCTGTCTAAGCACATTCGACTTAAATTAATATCCCAGAAATATCAATTCAAGAATTAAAAGCACAATTAAGAACAAGTCAAATATCTGTCATATAGTTCAGATAACAATAACAAGATTCGTCTTAGGTTTCATCCCCTTTAGATATTTGGGGTTTTAGTTCATGTTTATAAAAAGAAACATCTCAGAATAAAGAAAATAACAAAACATAAGAAAACCCAAAACTCTTGAAACGATTGAAGAGAGATCCTCTGTCTTGATGTAGATCCTGACTTCTAAGATGGATCAATCGGCTTTCCTTCAAGTAATTCCTTGCCTTTAGCTCTCTGTCTTGGCGGGAGGACTGTACCCACTTGTGGTGGCCTCTAGGGTGTTTATATAGAGTTTGGAATGTTTTTCTTAGCCTCTAAGTAGCTTTTTCTTCGTGAAATTGAACTTCATCACGACAGGGATACATCCGTGTGCCACGCCCGTGTGAGTCGATGCTAGGCCTTGCTCGAGCCTGTTAAAGTGGCACGGCTGTGTGGGTTGCCTGTGTGAATCTAGTCTAGGCCGTGCTTGAGCCTGTTAATGTGGCACACCCGTGTGCTGAACTCCAAGTCGTGTTGTTTCACACCTTGGCCCATTTTCTCCGTTTTCAACCTGTTTCTTGTTTTTTTCACTCCCCTAAGCTCACCTGAGTATAAAACATGAAATTAAAGGTCTAGGAGCATCAAATTCCACAAGTCAAGGAGTAATTCATCCAAAAATAGGCTAATTATGAGGTAAAAATATGTATAATTTACGGTTTATCAGTCCTGTACAGTAGAGTCTCTAGAAATGGAAACATTAATATAGGCAAAGTACTCCTCACATCCCATACGAACCAGTTCCTCAGCCACCAGTGCAGAGATCATGTTAGCCAAATAATTTCGATGCTCTCCAATCATAACCACCTCATTATCCTCCTTAGTTCTCAAGACGACTCTTTTAGTCGCACAATCTAAACTTACTTGGTCCTTGACCAACCAGTTCATACCTAATATCAAATTGAACTCCCCAAACAGAAGCTCTATTAAGTTTGCCAGAAAGATTGCCCCTTGAACCTCTAGCGGAATGTCTCTAAATACTTTGCTAACCCGAACAGATTGCCCTAATGGACTCAGTACAATCACCTCACTAGAAGTACTCTCAACCAAAATCCCCAAGTTTCTAGATATAGTGCTAGATACATAGGAATGTGTGGAACCTATGCCTATCAAAGCAAGATAAAGTACATCATAAATTAAGAGCGTACCAGTAATAACATCTGAAGCAACTTCGTCCTTTCAGGGACGAGCAGCATAAACAAGAGTAGGTTGTCTAACCTCAGTCTATCCAGCACCTCTGCATGGTGCTCTCTGTCCACGCCCATACTGTTACCCCGTAGCCTAACCACGGCCCCTAGGTGGCTGTTGAACTACTTTCTATGGCTGCGTAGTACCAGAACCTGAAGCTTTCACCTGATCAGCCCTCAACGGACACACTTGAATGTGATGCCCTAAGGACTCACATCCTAGACATGCCCTAGTCCTCCTCTAACACTCGCCTTGATGGCATATACCACAATCTCCATAAGGTTGTAATCTAGTAGGAGTAATAGGGGCCCCAGCTCTAATCGGCCTGTTAGATCTAGCCTTTTTCTTAGGCCTCTGTACTTAACTTAAGGGCTCCGAATCCCTCTTGTTCTTACCCCTCCCACGATCTCTGTTTTGGCGCTCAGTGCATTTGACTTCCTCGGTGATCTTCATCTTCTCAACAAGAACCGAGAACTCGCACTCCCTCTGCAGAGATATCAGTACCCCCAGATTATCCCTCAGCCCATCCTCGAATCACGTGCACCTCTCGTATTCAGACCCTACCATACCTTGTGCATAGCGGCTCAGTCTCAGAAATTCGACCTCATACTTGGCCACAGATCGGTCTCCCTGTGTGAGGTTTTAAAACTCATGCTTACAAGCATCAATGTAGCTTGCTCCCACATATTTCCCTTAGAAGGAAGATTTAAAGAACTCCTAAGTCAGACATTCATCCTGGGTGCCCTCCTTAATAGTCAGCCACCACTGGTATGCTTCATCGCGAAGCAAGGAGGCTGCACCCTTCAATTTCTGCTTAGGAGTGCAATCCAAGTCATCCATAATCCACTCGATGGCCTCTATCCAGTACTCAACCACATTAATGGCGACTCTAGTGATGCCCTGTACCACCCCAAACCCAGCCTAGATGTTACGACCAAGTCCGGTATGTCACATCAACGAAGGACTAATCATGCTTCCTAGCTACTATGATTAGGGTGAGCTTTGTAAAACCGTTTCCGTAATTTGGGAAGAAAATCTAGGTTTAATTAGTGTTTGTCCTATCCACTAATCGTTTAAAAGTTATCTTGTTACCATATCTTGATCGTTGATTTGTTATTCATTTGTTACGAGGGTTTTGTTTTGAAAATGTTGATTAATTTTAAGAAAAACTTGCACAACCTTACTCAAATCATTAAAAATAAATTATAATTAAAGAATTGAAAACCCAAAATAAAACAATTAAAATAACCTTATTACAAACCCAAAACCAGAATAAAAATAATTAAAAACAAATAAGAAAGTAAATAACTTAATTAAAAACCAATTTTGCAGTCCACATGGCCACTCTGAATCCCTCCCAGCTCCTAGTCCACCAGTGTAGGGCTCACCTGTACGGATGGAAGAAAAAGGGTGAGTTTGGAAACTCAGTGTGCAAAGAAAGCCCAACCAAAGCCCAAATCAGCTCAAGCTTATTGGGCCTAAGCCCTATCCAGTCTCAGTAAATACTGGGCCGAAGCCCTATTTAGTAGTCAGTTAATCTAGGCCTTAGCCCTATTCAGTAAACAGTGTGGCCCATAGGCGCATTATAGTAACAGATCAGTATTAATGCATGTATGCAAAGCACAAAGCCTATCCTATGTCCATCCGCTACACTCCACCCGTACGAGCCCTACACACCATGTAGGGAATAACTCAACCCACCCAGCCGCTACACTCCACAGTCACAGCATAGCTGCTCAGATAATATGGCCAAGCCACTGACAGTAAATCTGAGGCAAAGCCCCTTTTCAGTAATATGAGGCAAAGCCCCTTTTAGTAATACGAGGCAAAGCCCCTTTCAGTAAATGTGGCAATGCCACTTGCACTTCCTCCATCAATAAACCCAGTCCCATGCAACAGTAAAATATGTCATGGCATACAGTGAACAGATAAAGTAAAACATGCATTTCTGTCAAATTTAGCCCTAGGGGTATAATAGTCATTTTGCACCTAGGGGTAAAATAGTAATTTCTCACCCTTAAGGGGTATTTTAGTAATTATACCTGTTTTTTGGGTTTTATGCATATTTCAGTCCCTAATAGTCCAACTTACATCCTAGTAATTTATTTAGCCCATTTAAGTAGTTTTTAGTTATTAGGCCCTAAAACCCCTAATGGGCCCTATAGTGTCATTTAGCAACTTTGACCCGTTTAGCCCAAATTCTAAGTCTAGTTTGGTAGTTTTAACCTACAGTATACCAGACACACTTACCGCTTACTTTTACCCATATGGGCCCGTAAGCCTATTAGGCCCAATTTTAGCCCATCGAGGCCGAAATTACCGAGGTGCATGAAATCGCGTACTTACCAACTAAACCAATTTTGGTTACCAAATCTTACCGCTTCCAACCGACCTAAGAGCGCTCACAAGCTCGCAAGCCCGCGAAATGCCAGAATTTTGGCATTTCGACTTTTCGGCTTTTGCCAATTTAGACTACAAGAGGGTGTTCGTTTACACACCTGATTTACGACGAACACTAACGAGATCTCCCACGTGTATCCTTTTGTCGAGAACAGAGACTAGATCTAAATCTAGTCGCTCCAACAACCCTAGCCTTTCATTACTCCTTGATCTTTAGTCCATACTTGTCGATCTTTAACTACTAGATCTAGACCTAGACCGTCTTGAAACCGTTGATCTTACTAGCCTCCAAATAGATCTTGATCGCTAGCCTTCAATCTACACTAACACATAATAAACTGAATGAAAATACTAATTTAAATATTGACCAAAATCGATAGCCTCCCTCAAGCATTTAGGGACTTTCGGCTTTTCTTAAATCACTAATTAATGGAATATAAAATTCTGAGTACTTACCACCAACGATGTACTTGTCAGAAGCGTTTCCAACACCTTTCCAACCTCAGATCCACAGTGGATCCAACTTAAAGCGCGAGTAGAGAATAGATCTAGAGTTTAATTCCTGAATCACTAAGAATATAGAGGTTCGACTTTGAAAGAAGAGATGAAAGAAGAAGAAGAAATTGTGTAAAGAAAAGTGAATGTGGTCAACAAATAGACTTGAGAAAAAAAGGTTGTTTCAATAGGATTTGGCTTTGAGGAAAAAAAAAGAAAAGAAAGAGTTGATTCGGCTCTGGGTAAAAATAAAAGAGAAGATAAGCAAAAGAAAATAGATAAAATAAATTAAAAAAACAAAAAACTTGATTGAAAGAAAAAAAATCAGCTAATGGCTAAGAACATCCCAATTTAAATCTCGTGCCTATCACGTTGTTTTTAGCTAGCAACGTTTGAATTTAATTCAAACTCCTTGCACCATCAGCAGCAGTCCATCACTTGGCCGACTCCCGTTGCTACTAAGAAGAGTTTCGATTCAATTGAACCACTCTCCCCACGCGTGCAGCAAAAACACAGCCCTTCGGGTGCACAGCAGCTCAAACCCGGGACCTCTAGGCACCTACACATGCTGCTGGCCACTGCGACGTGACTTTGCTTTCGACATAATACAGTCGCATTTAATTATAAGCCTTACCTACTGAAACCTCAGCTGTTTAAAAAAAAACCAAAATTTTGCCTGCACCTGGGTTCGAACTCGTGCCCACTCGGACCTCCTAGCACGCTGCTGCCACTATGCCACAAGCGTCTTTGTGTTAAACCCTGTTAACACCTTCTTTTAAGGCCTACTTTAAAGCAACCCACTTACTCTAAAAAAAACAAACATTTTGCGCGCACCGTGCCTTGAACCCAGCACCTCTCCCGTCTTCCTAGCGCCTCTTGCCACTGGGCCAGGCTTTCCCTTGTGTCCAGTTTTAACCCAACTTAATTATAAGGCCTTTCTGCGACAACTCCCTTTGCCTTAAAAAATATATAGTTTATGCGCATACTGCACCTTGAACCTGGGTCCCCTTCCTACTTCCTAACGTCCCTAGCCACTGGGCCAGGCGCTTCCTTGTGCCTAATCTTGGCCCAACTTATTTATAAGGCCTAATTCCCATATTTCCCTAAGGAAGCAAAATTAATTTTTTTGCTAGAACCCTGAGCCGAGCCCAAGACTTTTCCCCCACTATAAGTCCTTCGTATTTTATTTAAAATACTAAACTAAAATTGAAATTAATAACAATAATATTTTTTTAATAATTAAAACATCTAAATTATTTAGGCCATCTTCTACCCGAACCCAGACTCAAGGCCTAAAACTTCCAGGCCCAAAATTTAGGGTGTTACACGCCCCTACATAATTTTGCCCCATTAGACCGGAGTCGTTCTGTAATCAACCCTTGGCCGCCAAATCTAGTGTTGGGCCTAGTGACCCTCTCTAATATCCTTAGCGTATCTTAGGACAATGCGTCATCCCCGATCATGCGATCTTGAGACCTAGTCTAAGTAGCAGGCGACACCAGTGTCTCACTAGTGTCCAGAATTGGCATGCTGCCCAGTGAAGAGAACTCAGCTCGAGCCCCTCTACGGCCTTTAGCTTGGCCTCGTGTACCACGTCCACCGATACTTCGTGCACTTCAAAGTTTTATCTACATTAATAGTTTTATGTATCAATTATAGTTTTAGTATTTATTAACAGATGTTTTATGTAAACAGTTTCAAAAATTCAGAGTTTGTTTCTGTAAGTCTCAGTCTCTATCAGTTTTACTGCAGTCTTAGGGTACACTAACTAAGGTGTTTTCAAACTAGTCTATCACAGTATTTTTAGTGTAAGCTTTCTATAAAATCAAATAAGTTCATCAAAGTATAGGAAACTTAAAGGATCGGCACCGGAGACTCAGTGTACCACATACACAGTCAAATCATTTCAAAACCATTTCTTTAAAATTAAAAATTTTGCAACCCAAAATCCACAATCGAGTTTTGCAACTTGGCTTTGATACCACTAAATGTAACAACCCAAACCTGGCCTAGACATTATGGTCGAATCTGGCGATGTTACATGGAATGGGATTTGAAATCATATCTGACAAGTTAAAACTGTTTCAGTTTAATTAGCTTTTATTTAACTCGAAAAATGCTAGCTTTTATTTAACTCGAAAAATGCTTACTGGTTGATTTGTCTTAAATCATAACTCTTTTTTAGAAGAAGCTTTAGAAATCATTTACTTAAAGAAAATCGCTTATGCTTAGGAAAACTTTAGTTTTAGAAAACCATTGAATCTAAGTAAGCCGTTAGTTTTGGAGAAAACTCACGCTTTTTGAAAATCGAGTCTTACACGTCTAGCTGTTATAAATCCATAAAAAATTATATACACAAAAATCAAACCGAAGCAAAAAGTCTGCAAGTCCAAATTACATCAAAATACCCAAAGATAATAAAATAACCATAAAATAAAGGTGATTCAGTCTAAATAGCAGTGGTCACTGTCGAGTCCTCCGCTACACCAATCCGTCTAACTTTGGGGATTACCTGTATAGTGTAAACAGAAGGGGTGAGTTTATGTAAACTCAGTATGTAATCACCACAGAAAATATGCATATAGTCAAATAATAGTTATCCACCAAAACAGTCTGGGCATAAGCCCATTATAGATTCAGATACAGTTTGGGCCTTAGCCCATTTACAGTTTCAGTTATAATAGCAAATTCGGGCCTTAGCCCATGCCAAAAATAGATACAGTCATATAATTAGAATAGTAATTAGAACCTACTTCCAGCCTCTGCACACCATCTCTGACCATCCCTACACACCATGTGGGGTTTAAAACATCCATCCATCCCTATACACCAGGCTGTACAGAAATGCGGCACATATCAGTAGTATTGTAGCTGAGCTGCTAGATAATAAGCTTAAAAGCCTTTTAGTACATTTCCCCCAATAATCAATCATCCCACTCCAATGTAGACGCAACTAAACATGCTCAATGCAGATATACAAATATACATGTTTACATGCTAAAATTTAGTTATCAGTCATACATATGAATCAGTAGACATGCATAAACTTAACATGTTCAATACATACATTATATATTTAGATCACATGATTTAGGGTCTACGTAGTGCTTACCGACCCTACAGTAGGTTCACAGTCGACTTGGGCAACCTGTGAAACCCTAGGAAACATTTTAGTTAAATGGACCCACAGGCCCATGTGGCTAGCCCGTATGGGCCAAGACGCCCGTGTGGATCACAAGGCTTTTCCCAAACTCCCACATGCCTATGTGAGCTACCCCTGTGGACCCACACGCCCATGTGGCCCACATACCCAATTCGGCCAAGCCCATGTGTCGCACACGGCCTACCTAGCCATCATACGACCGTGCCCAGCACATAGCCTGGCCTTCATCAAACACACGACTGTGTCATTCACATAGGGCCTATTACACAGGTGACAACAAGCCCGTGTGGCATTGACAATGGGGTTTTTGGTTGTAGCTAAAACCCTTTTTTTTGGGTACACACCTATTAATGGTTGATGCTAAAATGATCCCCGAGCACTCTAGAACCTAAAATTAACATATGAAATGTAATCTTATTCTGATTAATCTAAAACCAAAGACGACAACCATTCAATTCACTAAAATCCTAAACCAAAGACGACAACCATTTAATTCGCCAAAATCATTACTTACCCCACCACTCTGAGCTTTCTACCTACAGTTTGCCAAGGTTAAGACCCCGGTCTTCGCAAGTCGCTACTGTAAAAACCTAGAAATAAGACTAACAAAACAAAATTCCTATCTTAAATGGTACTAAATAGAAATTCTGTAACATCCCGATATAGCCTAGTCAGAATAGTGGTTTTAAGACCACAAATCCAAACTAGAAATATTTGTTTTATGATTGTTTTTAGGTCCATTACATGTTTACATGATTGTGTGAAAGTTTCATGAAAAAAAATGTAAATAAGAGTCCAAATTGACTTTTAGGACTAAATTGTAAAAGTTACAAAATATAAGATTCTAGAAGCTTTAAGTATGAAATAGCTTTGGATTATTAATTAGGGGTCCTAAAATAGAAAATTTCCCATTTTTTATATTTTTGGACAAAAAGGGGCATGCATAGGTAAAATTTGAAAGTTTAGTAAAAAGCGCATTTTGGTCATTTGGTTCTTAAATGAATAAAAATGGAAAAAGAAAGCAAAAATGTGCTCATCTTCTCCAAGTAGGTGCCAAAATTCCTAAGCATTCCATAGCTAGGGTTTTTGACATTTTCAAGCTCACAAGTAAGTGCATCCTAGCCCTGTTTTTAAAGTTTTTTACGTTTTTTTTTTAAGTTGTCATCAACCAATCTAGCTATTTCTTCCAATATTTTGAGTTAGGGTTCATTTCAAAAATATACTCATGTGTGACATGCATGTATTTTGGTGTTTAATGAAGGAATATGAAAGTTTGATGTGAGATAAATATCTTTTACCAAGTGATTTTCCATGAAAACACCTAAAAAGGGCCAAATTGTAAAAGCTATAAAATGTGTAGTAAAAATGTGTTTTAAAAGAAAATGTGGGCTGTTATAAGCATGAAAATGGTTTGGCTAGGCTTGTGTGTTAAAGAAATTGAGTACGTTTCATTTTACGAGCCTAGGGACTAAGTTGTAAATATGTAAAAGTTTAGGGGTAAAATTGTAATTTTTGCCAAAGTATGATTTATGGATTGATTTGAACAATTTGATGATTAAATAAGTGAAATTTTCTATTATAGATCAAGAGGAACGGAGTCCGAACCTAAATCGAGAAAAGAATAAAGTTGCAGACTAAATTGTATAACTTGTCATATTTTGTTACCGAGGTAAGTTTGTGGGTAAATAATGCAACATTACTTCATTATGCATCTAATGCTTTATTATTGCATGATATGTGTAAATGTTCTATAAATTCTGATGTACGATGAATCAATAACGATGTGATGAGATTTTGATGTCTTGAAATCTCGGTTGAACCTTAGGAATAGATATGATACAAATGTCATGACATTAGGGTTATGAGATCTCGTGTATGACCATATCTGGGATATGGCACCGGCATCTGATTGTGTGATTACGTGTAAGACCATATCTGGGATATGGCTTCGTTATGAGATTTCGTGTAAGACCATGTCTGGGACATGGCATCGATATGAAGTCCCGTATAAGACCATATCTAGGATATGGCATCGGCATCGATTTGTGATCCCATGTAAAACCATATCTAAGATATGGCATTGGCATCTGACCATGTGTATGAGATTTTTTGAGTATCCTTTAGTATTCCAAGTGGTTCAGTGGGTAATTAAAGAGTATGTCAAAGAAATGACAGGGTATGAACATGTTGAAAGGGTACAGGTATGTACACGAAGCTCATAATTCTTTAGTTATGTATTGATAAGGTCTCGGTAAGAAGTGAATGAAGGAATCGCAAACATGAGTGTCATGGTACATTATATAAATGACATGACCTAATATGTATCTATGATACTTGATGTGTAACACCCCAAACCCGGCCCAGACGTTACGGCCAAGTCTGGTGCGTCACATCAACGCCAGCTTAATCATGTTCCATAGTAATTATGATTAGTGTGAGTTTTGGTTAAACTGTTATTAAAGTTCGAAAAGGAAATCCAGGTTTAATTTGTGTTTGTCCTATCCACTACCAGTTTAAAATTATCCTGCTATCAGATCTTGTTCGTTGACTTGTTATCCGTTTATTATGAGTGCTTTGCTTTGAAAACATTGATTAATTTTAAGAAAAACCCACATAGCCCTAATCAACTCATTTAAATAAAAGTATAAATAAAGAATTAAAAACCCAAATTAACATACTTAAAGTGCCCTTATTACAAACCCAAAACCATACTGAAAAATAATTTAAAATAAATGTAAAAGTAGAAAAATTTAATTAAACCATCAAACGCAATCCACATGGCCACTCTAAATCCCTCCAGCTCCAAGGCCACTAGCTTAGAGCTCACCTACATGGATGAAAGGAAGGGATGAGTCTGGAAACTCAGTGCGTAAAGAAAGCCCATCCATAGCCCAAAATAGCTCAAGCTTACTGGGCCTAAGCCCTATCCAGTCTCAGTAATAACTGGGCCGAAGCCCTATTCAGTAATCAGTTACTGGGCCTTAGCCCTATTCAAATACAGTTTGACTGGGCCTTAGCCCTATTCAATAAACAGTGCAGCCCATAGGCCCACGACAGTAATAGAACAGAATAATTCATGTATGCAAGGCCCAGCCCATGTCCAACCCTACACACCACCCGTACCAGCCCTACACACCATGTGGGGAATAACTCAACCCACCCAGCCCTACACACCATTGTCGCAGCATAGTTGCTCATATAACATGGCCAAGCCACTAATAGTAAAACGAGGCAAAGCCCCTTTTAGTAAATGGAAGCAAAGTCCCTTTCAGTAAACGTGGCATAGCCACTTAGCACTTCCTCCATCAATGAACCCAGTCCCATGCAACAGTTTAAACATGTCATGGCATGCAGTGAACAGAAACAGTAAAGCATGCATTTTAGTCAATTTTAGCCCCAGGGGTATAACGGTTATTTTGCACCTAGGGTAATACAGTAATTTTCCACCTTTTAGGGTTTTTCAATAATTATTCCAATTTTTAGGGTTTCATGCTTATTTCAGTTACTAACAGTTGAATTTCCACCTAAATAGGTTATCTAGCCCGTTTACCAATTTTTAGCATTATTGGGCCCTAAACCCCTAATGGGCTATAGAGTCAATTAGCTAATTTGGCCCATCTAGCCCAAGTTTTACGACTAGTTTAACAAATTTAACCTACAGAACTCCAAAACTCATTTAACGTCAATTTTCACCTAAATGGGCACGTAAGCCCATTGGGCTTGAATTTAGCCCATCGAGGCCCAAATTTTACCAAGGTGCACGAAATCGTGGACTCACCAATTTTACGGATTTCGAATACAGATCGTACCGCTTCCAATTGACCTACGAGCACTCGCACACTCGCAAGCTCATGAAAGTGCCAGAATTTTGACAATTCGGCTTTTCTACTTTTGCCGATTTAGTCTACTAGAGGGTGTTCGTTTACACACCTAATTTGTGACAGACGTTGGCGAGATCTCCTGCACGTGTATCCTATAATCGGTCACTAAAATATTAGGCTATGAATCACTGATAACCAACATAACCATACTTATCATATTCGGCCAACATCCCTTAATGCCCTAACTACTTACCTTTGCTGAAAATAGTGACTAGATCTAGATCTAGTCGTTCCAATGATCCAAGCCTCCTACGCTCCTCGCTAGATTGCCCCTTTAGCAAAAAATACACATAAAATCAATTAGAAAGACTAGCATAACTCTTTACCATAGTCGACAGCCTCCCTAAAGTATTTAGGGATTTTTGGCTTTCCTTAAATCTAAAGATAACACATGAGAAGGATTTCCAATTACTTACCACAATAATGGATCCACTAGATCTAAAGGTATAATTCCCGATTTACTACGAATATGAAGGGTTCGGCCCCTTACACAAAACGACACTAGGAGATAATATGTGCATCAAGATTTTGGCTTTTAGAGTAGTCGGCCAAGAAGAAATTGACTACTAGATTGAATGCTTTGGGTTTGAGAGGAGATCACTAGAGATAAGGGTAAGATTCGATTTTTAGTGAAAGGTATCTGAAGAAGAAGAAGTCTTGAACCAAAAGGTGATCGACAATGGTGAGTGTGGTTTCAGCTTTTGTGGAAGTCGACTAATAGTCTTGAGAAGAAGATAGAAAAGAGAAAAGTGGGTTCGGCTTTTGTGAAAATTAAAAAGGAAAGAGATGAGAGAAAAGAAGAGAGGAGAGGAGAACAATGAGGTGAAGAAAAGAAGGAAGGGAAGAATGAAAAGAATAGGTTTGGCTAGAAGAAGAAATCGGCAAAGAAAACCTAAGGTGTAAGGTTTCGGCTTTTGAACAGAAAAGAGGAGAAAAGAAATCACGAAAGAACTCACTACTGAACTTATTCGGAAACCAAAGTAATTGACCAAATCCCGAAAACTAACTCAAGAAATCAGCACTCAACTAGCCCCTAATGCCGAAACTACCACCTCAACCCCTTATGGCCGAATGTGCCTTCCAACACTCCCACAGTCGGCCAACTTTGCATCCTTCAAAATTCTTTAAACTTCTCTCCCTTATCCTACATGATCTAATCTCATGAGCAACTCAAACTTTCTTCAGCAGAGTTCCACTTGGATTCCATCAAAATACCAGCTTGCTTACCATGCAACTTGAACCTTGGCCCTTACACTCATTCACATGCCAATTTTTTAGGAACTAAGTGGTGCCACATTGCCATTTTACCAAGGGCTCACTTGTGTCTTAATTTACCCACTTTTTCTTAAAAGCCCACCTACTCAAGTCCCCTTCTCTTTAAGTCTAAAATTTGATATTTCTACCGAGTTTTAACTTAGGCTTGGGGCTTCTAAAGGCCCACTAACACACTTATAACATAAATTTCATAATCAAACAACAAAATTTCATGATTTCACCTAAATCGCAAAAATCCCGAAAAATCTCAAAATTTAGGGTGTTACAACTCCACCCCCTTAAAGAAATTTCAGCCTCGAAATTTACCTGATCCAAATAGGTGAGGGTATTGTTGACGCTTCGTCTCTTCTGGCTCCCAAGTAGCCTCTTCTATTCCATGATTGCACCAAAGCACCTTTACCAAAGGAACTGACTTCTTCCTCAACACTTTGACCTCTCGATCCAGAATTTGCACAGGCTCTTCTTCAAAGGTCAAATCATTTTTTACCTCAATCTCTTCCACTGGTACGACATGCGAAGGATCCGATCGATACTGTCTTAGCATGGACACATGAAAGACATCATGAATACGGTCCAGCTCTGGCGATAACTCTAGCTGATAAGCTACTGGCCCTACCCGTTTAAGAACTCGATAAGGCCCTATGAACCGCGGACTCAATTTGCCCTTCTTACCAAACCTCAATATCTTCTTCCAATGTAAGACATTCAAGAAGACCATATCCCCTACTGAGAACTCAAGTTCTTTACGTTTTAGATCAGCATAAGATTTTTCCCTATTAGATGCTTCCTTTAACCGATCCCTGATCAACTTAACCTTACTCTCAGTATCTGCCACCAACCCTGGCCCAAGAACTTGACGTTCTCCTAACTCCGTCCAACACGTAGGCGTACGACACCTTCGTCCATAAAGTGACTCATATGGAGCCATCTGGATACTTGCCTAATAGCTATTGTTATAAGCAAACTTCGCCAATGGCAAGTAATCCTCCCAACTACCTCAGAAGTCAATAACACAACCCCTCAACATGTTTTCCAGAACCTGAATAACCCTTTCCGATTGTCCATCTTTCTGAGGGTGAAAAGTAGTGCTGAAATCTAATCGCGTACCCAACGCCTCATGCAACCTCTGCCAGAATCAAGATGTAAACCTAGGATCCCGATTAGAAATTATCGAAATTGGCACCCCATGCAGACGCACTATCTCTGCCACATACAACATGGCCAACTTCTGAAGTGAGTAATCGGTTCGGACATGTATGAAATAGGCAAATTTCGTTAACCTATCCACAATTACCCATACAGAACCTTTCTTGGAAGGTTTCAAGGGTAGCCCACTCACAAAATCCGTGGTTACCCTTTCCCACTTCCAAAGTGGAATCTTTACTGGCTGCAGCAGTCCTGAAGGTAGTTGATGCTCAGTCTTTACTTGCTGGCATGTCAGACATTTTCCCATAATTTTGGTTACTTCTCGCTTAAGTCCAGGCCACCAGTACAACTCTCACAAATCTCTATATAGCTTATTTCCTCTAGGATGCATGGCACAAGGTCTACCATGGGCCTCTTGCAGAATTGACAGCTGATATCGCGTGATATGAAGTAATAAAATTTATAAAGAACTTGTTCAGACCAAAACCAACTAATATCACAACGTTGAGGCAAGCGCACATGTCGAACAGTAGTATAGCTTAGTGCCAAGACCGAGTTATTGTACCCAAGGGAATCAAAAGTACTAGTACTCACTTCTTTCCTATTATCTAGCCTAAAAATAAAAGAAGATTGTTTAAACTAATTTAAAACTAACTAAGAAAGTGTAAAAGTAAATTGGGAAAACTTTTAAGGAAAAGCTGATTTATATGGACAATACTCAAGGGGGAATCCACCTAGACTTCACTTGTTACTATTTTCTTGAACTATATGATTTCTTTACTTGACTTGATCCGTAGAGATCCCTAGCTTATGCTAAACCCTCTGTCGAGGTGTAGAGCAACTAGGCCTAAGTTGTTAATTAAAGTTCCTTTATTAATGAACTCCCTAGGTTGCATTAATTCGATCTATGGTTCCTCATATTAGGTTTGACCCTAATCCGGCAGATTTATGTCGCCCTATGTCTAGGGTTGCATGCAACTCCGCTTAATTATGGTAGATCTACTCTTATCACAGGGACTTTTGCTCCTCTGCTCTAAGCACATCTAATTCTTGAAATAATACCTAGGATTATTAAATCAAGAATGAAGAACGCATAATTAAGAACTATTCAAGTATTTATCAAATAAATCAAGAATAAATAACAAGATCTATCTTAGGTTTCATCCCCCTCAAGTATCTGAGGGGTTTAGTTCATAATAAAAAAAGAAAACATCTCAGAAGATATAAAATTATAAAACATAAAAAAAACCAAAAACCCCTGAAGGAATTTAGGGAGATCCTCTATGTTGCTGCAGAATTTCGGCTTCTGAGATGAATTAATCAGCTTTCTCCCTTGGAGTAATCCCTTGCTTCTACCCTTAATGTTGCAGAAAAACAAGAAGAAAGATATCTCAAAACGTATATCTGCCTCTGCCTCATGAGGTCTTTATATAAAGAGCTTGTGAGGAGCCTTTCTTAGCCTCTAAGCATCCCAATTTGAGTGAAATTCCCCCTCCTCACGACTAGAACACGCCCGTGTGCCACGCCCGTGTGACTTTGACAGAGGTCATATAATATTCTATTTATGGGGCACGGCCGTGTGGCCTGGCCGTGCTTGTCGGGGTTGGACCGTGTGATTTTTATGTTACACAGCCGTGTGCCACGCCCGTGCGGTAAATCCTTGAGCCGTACATTAAGCTATTTTTTGTCCATTTTCCTCATTTTTGGTTCTTTTCTCTTCCCTATGCTCTTCTGAGTATAAGATATGAAAAAGAAAGGTTAAGAGCACCAATTTTCACCAAATCATTAATAATTCATCCAAAATATAGGCAAAATATGAGGTAAAAATATGTATAATTTAGCGTTTATCAAATACCCCCACACTTAAGCCTTTGCTTGTCCTCATGCAAAATCTCAATCCCTAATAAGAATCATTCTTCTGACCTATAATCTTTATCAATAATGTTTCAAACTAATCCACAGGTAATCATACAATGAAAAATTCAATCAGAAGAACATTAAAGATTCAATCAATTTAAGTTGAGAATTTTGTCATTGAAAATATAAGTCTCTTCTTTCTTTCTAAGTAGTTATCTCTCCATCTTAATTAACAGGAGTTGACATCCTCACTAAAGGTTCACTCCATCCACTCAAAGTGTTTAGGGTTCAAAATTTAAGCACTCTCTAGTCAACCTGGAAAGTTATTACCATAAGCTTGCAAGAAAATCAAATCTCCACCAATATAGTTTGATATGATACATCGATGAAAAGGTCTTTTTATGGTTGTAACGGGGCTTGGTTAGGGGTGTTGTCACAGGCTACAAAAAGATGGTTAGAATCGAGATTGAACTAAAAATTATCTAGCTAGAAAAATCTCTATTACTGGAACATAATTTCAAAGCTTAATAACATCATTTTGGTAGCTTTAAGAGAGAAATATGCAAAAACTTAATTTGAACTATTACACATTACAACTGAATTTGACTGTATATACACATGGTTTTTTTTTTAAGAACAATCCAAGTGATACAATAAATTTAGTAAAGATTTACATATGGGAAAAGAGAATAAAGCTTAAATAAATTCAACTCAAATCTCGACAAAAATAGGGATCAAAAGTAATTGAATGGGAAATTCAACAAAAATGGGTTATTGGTTAATAATTAGAGGGTGAGTCAAGGAAAAGGTTGTTAGGCTCAATGGGGTTTACTAGGGGTTAGATTATGGAGGTAGGCTTTTGTGGAGTAAGTGAGTTAAATCCTAGGTACCTTTATCATCTTGGTATATCAAATTAATGATGTGGTCTTGACATGTATAATCAAAGCAAGTTCTAGAATAACAATTCAGTATTGACTTACTCAAAGCAATAATAAAAGTGAGCACGAAAGAATGTATGCTCAAAAGGTTCAAAAGTCTCACAAAAATTATGGCTTTTGATGTCAATCCTGTGAATTTCAAATCTCAAGATAATACTTAAAATTAGGGAAGATAACTTATGCAAAAATGGGGTTCTCAAAAATTTCAACTTATCATGCTTGATTCCCTAATATTTTTAAAGTTCGAATAATCATAGTACAATTGCCTATTTCTTGATTCTCAACATATCAATAAAAATCATAAATCAATCAGAATTAATTCCTAATAGGAAACTGAGGAAAATGCAGAGAACAATGCATGAAGTACAAATTCAGGGGTTTTCATGAAAGGTATACTGAATTAAAGTATGTTTCCCCCCACACTTAAGATGTACATTGCCCTCAATGTACAAAGACATATATCTAGCAATAAAAGCATAACATCAAAAGAGAGGGAGAGAATTGAAAACTCCCTGAATTTAGGATGAATTGTGAGATAGGAAGAGCCGGTAGGTGTGGCACTGTGTTCCCATTTTCGTAGAGATTTGAGCTGTGAGGCTCCTTTGAAACTGCGAATGGATTTAGTAGTCGTGGGGAGTTTTGGGTCAATGGAATTTATTTCTATGGGATTAGCCATTAAGAACGTAAAATAAAATAAGCAAGTAAAATAAAATACTAAAATGTAAAAAGGAAATGAAATAAACAATACTGGAAAAGGAAAACAAAGTTAGAATAAAAAAAAGAAAACTAAATATTAGTGGGTAAGTCTGAAAATTAAGAAAAAGAAAATAAAGAAAAATAAAAGTAGAAATAAAAATAACATAAAAAGAAGAGGAACTAGTCCTCGGATGGATCACGTGGCGACGGTGTGATGTTCAGGTGCTGACATATCTGCGCGAGAGTGGCGTCGATGTAATCGAAGCGCTGAAAGCATTGTTGCTCAAATCGATCCAGGCGCTCGGATATGTCGACATGTGAGGCTGCATCTGAGTGGGTTGTCTGGTGTGCCGTGGGTCAGCAGGCTCATCTTCCTCTGGTGATGGTGGTGGGACATCATCAGCAATGTCCTCTGGGTCTACAACATCCTAGATAAGGCAGAAGTGGAAGTGACTTCCACCTGGTCGTCGCTCCACCATCCTCTTGTGTAGCATGCTCAGGATGCCTTGTGAGGACATCTAGCCTATGAAAGTGTAAGAGGATGTCTAGGCCGTGGTGTTGAACAGGCCAAAGTAGCAGCCTAGCCTCGTAATGTAGGGGCCCATGGAGATAACGCCCTTCCGGTGCCTCTCAGTCTGGTGTTGCATGGCCAACGCTATGAAGTAAGCAAAGTCCATAGTGTGGCCATTGGCCATGCACCAGAGGAAGTATGCATCATGAGTGTTGACGACGCCTGTACTCTCCCTTCTACCTATAAGAGTGTGAGCGAGGAGAGCATGAATGTACCTTAAAGAAGGAGGGAGGGCAGTCGCCTTACTAACGCTGGAGTTGTAGACTTGCTGCCTCAGAGCGATCTCATACCAACACTCAACTGGCCTGATATGTATGCGACGGGAGAAGGTGGGAAAGTTCTCTTCAGCCATGAACTGTTCAGAAGAAAGTCCAAGGGCTGTACTAAACTCTGGGATGCTCAGTTGTCGCACTAGACCTCCTAAGCAAAATTGGACCGTACCTGGATCGTCGAAGTTGTTCATGATGGTTTGGAGGTGGAATGTGGAACAGAACTTGAGGGTGAGTTCTAAGTAAGTTGGTTCCACGATTCTAAAGAACTGGTCCTATGGGTCGGTACTCAGCAGGGCTCGGACGTCGCTTACTAGATTAATTTGCTCAAGGGCCTCCCAGTCGATACATCGGCCCACAGAAATAGTGCGAGCTCGGAGTAACTGATAGCGTTCCTCCTGAGAATCTTGCGATAATGTAAGGAATGGGTGGCGTGCCTCGGAGGTGGGCATTGATGAACTTCCCAGTCCTTTGCGCTTTTTTGATACGGGAACGGCAATCTTCTTAGCACGTGATGACATCTTACCTATAATAACAAGATCATTAGTCCTAAAAAAAAATTAACAAGATAAAATGGAAAGTGACAATGCTTAAAAGTAAAATAAAATGGATGATTAACCTAAATAGTAGGAGCAAATCATTTTGAAGACTTGCAATAGAACTAAGAACTATGGTTGTATATATATATTGGAATTATGGCCAAATGGCATGCAAATAGAAGTTTAAATGGCAAATGAATGGAATTCTAAATGGCAAGCAGAAGTATAATCCTAGTTGATTCTATATTGTTCTAGAGTATTCATTCTGTATTTCCTAATTCCATACTTTAAATCAACAAAATGCAAGAAAAATGTCATAAAAAATAAAGAAATGAAATAAAACAAGAATAATTGAGGAAAATGAGAAAATAAAACCAATTTTTGGGCTTGCACGGTTGTGGGTTGAAGGTTGCACGGGCGTGGGTTGTCGAAAATGAATGGTGGCATTTTTAGGGCTGGGTCGGTGTTTGTGGTGGTTAGGGAGGGAGTTTTCTAGGGTTTGAGTGGAAGGGGAGATGAATAGTGGTTCCCTATTTATAGTTTTAGTGTCACATGGGCATGTCACATGCCCGTGTGAATCGTGTTTGGCCCGTATTTTTTGAAATTCAGCCGTTATGGCGCGCCTGATATGATGAGCATGCCCGTGTGAGTGGTTCGCGCGGCCATGTGAGATCGATTCTTCGTCACTTACACGGGCGTGTGCTATGTTCCGCGGTCGTAGGAGATCGGTTCTTCGTGTTTGACACGGGCGTGTGCTAGGATCCACGGCTGTGTGAAATTTGGCAGTGTCTCCCATGGGCTGTAGGTACGGGCGTGTGTTTGTGTGTGTACCCGTGTTGATGCTACAGGATTGCCATGGCCATATAGCACGGCCGTGGGCATATTGTTAATAGCCCGTGTGAAATTTGAAAGGTTGCCACAGTCATGTTGCATGCCCGTGGAATGTATTGGTGGCCCGTGTTTTGGGAAAATTTTGCTCTGTTTGTATACGGCCTGGGTACATAACCGTGTCCCTGTTTTTAAAGTTCGCACGGCCTTAGGCATGCCCGTGTGCCTGGCCATGTGGTCCTAAATTTCTGCATTCAAAAGTTAGTTTATGCATGAAAAAATACTAAAAATCGTAAAGAAAAGAAAAGTTACTAAGTTAGTGCTCGGGTTGCCTCCCGAGAAGCGCTTATTTACAGTCTAAGCTCGACTCTTCCTGGATATATCATGAATGGATTTCGTGGAGTCGAAGCTCCACCCTGTTATCTGTGAAATTCTCACATCTATAGTGTTTAAGTCTGTGAACATTTACCTTGAAAGTACCGTGACTAGGGTGAGTTACCTCAATTGTGCCATATGGAAAGACAGTTTGTACAGTGAATGGACCTGACCATCTTGACTTGAGTTTCCTTGGGAATAATTTCAGCCTCGAGTTGTAGAGTAAGAAGAGATCACCTGTTTTGTATTACTTTGGTTATTTCAGCCTTTTGTCATGGTGTCGCTTCATGGCTTCCTTATATAGTCGCGAGTTCTCGTAAGCATTGAAGCGCCATTCATCAAGCTCATTCAACTGCATTAATCTCTTCTCTCCTGCACTTTTAAAATCAAAGTTTAAAAATTTTATAGCTCAGAATGCTTTATGTTCAAGTTCAAATGGTAGATGGCAGTTTTTTCCATAAACAAGTTTATAGGGAGATGTTCCTATGGGTGTTTTGAAAGCATTCTATAAGCCCACAATGCATCATCTAATTTTCTTGACCAGTCTTTCCTATTTGTTTCTATTGTTTTCTCTAGGATGCGTTTCAGCTCTCTATTTGTCACTTCGACTTCGCCACTGGTTTGTGGGTGGTAAGGGGTAGATGTTTTATGGTGTACTCCATACCTTTTCAAAACCTTTTCAAATTGAGTATTGCAAAAATGTGTACCCCTATCACTAATGATTATCCTAGGTGTTCCAAATCGAGAAAGAAGTCTTTTCAAGAAGCGTACTACCACCCTAACATCATTTCTCGGTAGAGATTGGGCTTCTACCCATTTTGACATGTAATCTACTGCTACTAGTATGTATTTATTCCCAAATGAATTAGGGAACGGACCCATGAAATCAATACCCCATACATCAAATATTTCACATAAAAGTATATAGTTCTGAGGCATTTCATTATGCTGAGAGATATTACCTGTTCGTTGGCATTTATCACAAGAGGTCTCATACCTGTTCGCATCTCTAAAAAGTGTAGGCCAGTAAAAACCTGATTCGAGTACCTTATGAGCAGTTCTAATTCCACTATGATGTCCTCCTGTAGGTCCTGAGTGGCAGTGATTCAAAATTTGGTATGCTTCTGTGTCATCAACGCATCTTCGTATAACCTGATCTGCACAAATTCGAAAAAGGAAAGGATCTTCCCAAAAGTAGTTTTTTACATCAATGAAGAATCGCTTCTTTTGCTGATGGTTTAGCCCTTTTGGGGTTATGTTAGCTGCTAAATAATTTGCAAAATCAGCAAACCAAGGAAGTGTCGTATCTGCTAAGGCTAGGAGTTGTTCCTCAGAGAACAAATCGTTCATATTGTCTAGATATTTGGGCTGTGCAGTCTCTAGCCTTGAGAGGTGATCTGCTGCTAAGTTTTCGGCTCCTTTCTTGTCCTTTATTTCCAAATCAAATTCCTGTAACAATAGAATCCATCTTATCAATCGAGGTTTTGCATCAGTTTTAGTTAAGAGGTAGCGAAGCGCTGAATGAACAGTATAAACAATGACTTTTGACAAAATCAAATAAGATCTAAATTTGTCAAATGCAAAAATAACAGCTAGCAATTTTTTTCTGTGGTCGTGTAATTTGCTTGAGCAGTTGTCAAGGTCCTGCTAGCATAATAGATCGGCTGGAAGTGTTTGTCCCTTCGTTGTCCCAAAACTGCACCTACTGCAAAATCACTTGCATCACACATTAGTTCAAAAGGTAGATTCCAATCAGGTGAAATCATAATCGGGGCGTTAACTAACTTTTCCTTGAGGTTGTTGAAAGATTCCAGACATTCTTGGTCAAAGTTGAAGGGTACGTCTTTTTCTAGTAATTTAGTTAAAGGCTTAGCTATTTTAGAAAAGTCTTTAATGAATCTTCGATAAAAAATGGCTTGTCCTAAAAAGCTTCTTATAGCCTTAACTGAATTAGGAGGAGGTAGTTTTTCAATAGTTTCAATTTTTGCTTTATCTACCTCTATCCCTTTACTAGAAATTTTATGTCCTAAAACAATACCCTCTTGAACCATAAAGTGGCATTTTTCCCAATTTAGCACTAAATTTGTCTCTTCACATCTGATCAAAACACGTTCTAGATTATTAAGACAAAGTTGGAAAGAATTACCGAAAGCTGAGAAATCATCCATAAATACCTCCATGATGTCTTCCACGAATTCATTGAAAATAGCTAGCATGCATCGCTGAAAAGTAGTAAGAGCGTTACATAAACCAAAAGGCATTCTGCGATAAGCAAACGTACCGTATGGGCATGTGAATGTTGTTTTCTCCTGATCTTCTGGAGCTATCGGGATCCGGAAGTAACTAGAGAGGCCATCTAGGAAACAATAATACATATGACCTGATAATCTTTCCAACATCTGATAAATAAAAGGCAATGGGAAATGATCTTTCCGAGTGGTGTCATCCAGCTTCCTATAGTCAATGCAAACTCTCCATCCTATGACTGTTCTTATAAGTATTAACTCTTCCTTGTCATTAGACACCACGATCAATCCACCTTTCTTAGGAACAACCTGTACAGGGCTTACCCAAGAACTGTCAAAAATAGGATAGATAATACCTGCATCTAGGAGTTTAATTACCTCGGCTTTTACAACTTCTTTCATGTTGGGATTCAATCGTCTCTGGGCTTGCACTGATGGTTTGAATTCGTCCTCCATTAAAATTTTGTGGGTGCAGAAAGAATGATTAATTCCCTTGATATCTGAAATTTTCCAAGGTATAGCACGTCTATGTTCTCTTAATACATGGAGTAGTTCCTCTTTCTCTGTAAAGCTTAAATCGGATGCGATAATGACTGGTAAAGTTGATTCTTCCCCTAAAAAGGCATATTCTAAATGATCTGGCAGTTGTTTTAGTTCTAATTTAGGGGGTTCAGTAATGGAAGGTTTCTGTCTCAATTCATCACTCATCTTTAAATTCTCATAACTTATGTGCCTAGATGATTTCATTAGAATCCAATTCTTTCCTTACTTCCTTGATTTCGGGGGTGGTTTCATCTTTCCCCCCACCTTGAACAAGACACAGTTCCAATGTGTCTATGAGAGAAAGTTCCTGGAGATTATCTTAAACAAAATAATCAATAATATCAACAAAATAACACGAATCATCTTGTTCTTTAGAGAATCTCATGGCATCATAAATTTTAAAGACAACTTCTTCCTTACCAACTCTAAGTACTAATTTGCCATCCTCTACATCAATAACAGCTCTAGCAGTTGCTAAAAATGGTCATCCCAAAATCAAAGGTACTTCAATATCCTCATCCATGTCAAGCACAACAAAATCAACAGGGAATATAAATTTATCTACCTTTACTAGCACATCTTCAATGATTCCCCTAGGATATTTAATAGATCTATCGGCTAATTGAATACTCATCCTAGTAGGCTTGGGTTCCCTGAGACCTAGTTGTTTGAACATTTTGTAAGGCATGAGATTAATGCTAGCACTTAAACCAGCTAAAGCTTTATTAATAAGTAAACTACCAATCAGACAAGGGATAGTAAAACTCCCTGGATCTTTCAGTTTTCCTGGCAGTTTATTTTGGAGAATAGCTGAGCATTCCTCGTTGAGTTCTACTGTGGCCAATTCTTCCAACTTCCTTTTATTTGTCAGAAGTTCTTTAAGGAACTTCGCATACTTCGGCATCTATGAAATTGCTTCAACAAAAGGTAAGTTAATGTGTAATTGTTTGAAAAGTTCAAGGAACTTACCGAATTGAGCGTCTGTATGGTCTTTCTTCAATTTTGCTGGATATAGGATACGCGGTTTGTATTCCTTGAGTGGCGGTGGAGTGTTATCCTCAGGTTCTGCTGCCTTTTCTTCTTAAATTTCTGGGATAGTCTTCTTTTCGGGTTCGGCTAGGACCTTTCCATCTCTTAAAGTAATCAATTTGACATGTTCTCTGGGATTTGGCTCAGTATTACTTGGTAATCCTCCCTGTGGTCTTTCTGAAATTAATTTTGCAAGTTGACCAATTTGGTTTTCAAGCCCTTGAATTGATGCTTGCTGATTTTTCAGTGCCATTTTAATGCTTTGAAAACATGTTTCCGACGCGGCCATGAATTTGGTAAACATCTCTTCAAGATTCGACTTCTTCTCATGTTACAGTGGTGGTTGCTGAAATCTTGGAGGAGACTATTGTCTTTGATTTCCTTGTCCTCCCCATGAAAAATTTGGGTGATTTCTCCAACCTGCATTCTAAGTATTACTATAAGGGTTATTTTGAGATCTAGAATTGTTACCCATATAGTTGGCTTGTTCAGTTTCCATGCTATGTCCATAAGATGCGAAATCTAGATTAAACGTGTTTCCTTGAGTCATGTCGCATTGCATCACTGGTTGTGCCTGCGTAGAACTAACAAAATTATCAAACTTTTTATTCAAAAGTTCTACTTGGTTAGTAAGCATGGTGACAGCATCAATATTATAAACTCCTGCGGCTTTTGTTGGCTTTGTCCTCATGACTTGCCACTGATAATTAGTCAATGACATCTCTTCAATAAATTCATAAGCTACTTCAAGTGTTTTATTATTGATCGTCCCTCCTGCGGCTGCATCGATCATTTGTCTAGTTGACGTGTTTAAACCGTTGTGGAAGGTTTGAACTTGTAGCCACAAAGGTAGACCATGATGAAGGCACCTTCTCAGAAGATCTTTATATCTCTCCCATGCATCATATAGTGTTTCTAAATCCATCTGCACAAAAGAAGAAATATCGTTTCGTAATTTGGCTGTTTTAGCTGGAGGAAAATATTTGAGTAAAAATTTTTCGGTCATCTGCTCCCATGTGGTAATTGAGCCTCGTGGTAAAGAATTTAACCACTGTTTGGCTTTATTTCTCAAAGAGAATGGAAATAGCCTCAATCGAATGGCATCATCAGTAACGCCATTTATTTTGAAGGTATCACAAAGTTCCAAAAAATTGACTATGTGTGAGTTTGGATCTTCGTCTTGTAAACCATCAAACTGAACCAATTGCTGTATCATCTGAATAGTGTTAGGCTTTAACTCGAAATTATTAGCAGCAATAGTAGGTCTAAGAATGCTAGTTTAGGTACCAGCCAAACTAGGTTTAGCATAATCATACATAGTGCGAGGAGGTTCTTCTTGATTTGCTTGTGGTGCGACTATTGTGGGAGGTGGTGGAACGTTTTGATTTGCTTCCATCTCTTCTGTAGGTTCTTGCTCTTGCTCAGGTTCTTGTTCTGGATAATGTAGACTGCGTCTAATTTCCCTGCGATTTCTGCGAACTGTTGCTTCTAGATCTTCGTCGAAAAGAAGTGGTCCTGTTGGGTTGTTTCTAGTCATAAACTAAAAATACCTAAAAGGAGAAAGCAAAGAAAACTCAAAAATTTAAAAGAAAATAAAAATAAAAATAAATAAAAACTAAAAATAAAAATAAAATAAAAAAATAAATATATATATTAATGGCTAAAGTAATAGAAATCGAGCTTTCATAATATTTTAGTTCCCCGGCAACGGCGCCAAAAACTTGATATCGCGTGATATGAAGTAATTTTATAAAGAACTTGTTCAGACCAAAACCAACTAATATCACGACATTGAGGCAAGCGCACCTGTCAAATAGTAGTATAGCTTAGTGGCAAGACCGAGTTATCATACCCAAGGGAACTAAAAGTACTAGTACTCACTTCTTTCCTATTATCTAGCCTAAAAATAAAAGAAGATTGTTTAAACTAATTTAAAACTAACTAAGAAAGTGTAAAAGTAAATTGGGAAAACTTTTAGGGAAAAGCTGATTTATATGGACAATACTCAAGGGGGAATCCACCTAGACTTCACTTGTTACTATTTTCTTGAACTATATGATTTATTTACTTGACTTGATCTGTAGAGATTCCTAACTTATGCTAAACCCTCCGTCGAGGCGTAGAGCAATTAGGCCTAAGTTGCTAATTAAAGTTCCTTTATTAATGAACTCCCTAGGTTGTATTAATTTGATCTATGGTTCCCCATATTAGGTTTGACCCTAATCCGGCAGATTTATATCGCCCTATGTCTAGGGTTGCATGCAACTCCGCTTAATTATGGTAGATCTACTCTTATCACAGGGACTTTTGCTCCTCTGCTCTAAGCACATCTAATTCTTGAAATAATACCTAGGATTATTAAATTAAGAATAAAGAACGCATAATTAAGAACAACTCAAGTATTTATTAAATAAATCAAGAATAAATAACAAGATCTATCTTAGGTTTCATCCCCCTCAAGTATTTGAGGGGTTTAGTTCATAATAAAAAAAGAAAACATCTCAGAAGATATAAAATAATAAAACATAAAAGAAACCAAAAACTCCTGAAGGAATTTAGGGAGATCATCTATGTTGCTGCAGAATTCCGGCTTCTGAGATGAATTAATCAGCTTTCTCCCTTGGAGTAATCACTTGCTTCTACCCTTAATGTGGCAGAAAAACGAGAAGAAAGATATCTCAAAACGAATATCTGCCTCCGCCTCATGAGGTCTTTATATAGAGAGCTTGTGGGGAGCCTTTCTTAGCCTCTAAGCATCCCAATTTGAGTGAAATTCCCCCTCCTCACGACTAGAACACGCCCGTGTGCCACGCCCATATGACTTCGACAGAGGCAGTGTGATATTCTGTTTATAGGGCACGGTCGTGTGGCCTGGCCGTGCTTGTCGGGGTTGGACCGTGTGATCTTTATGTTACACGGCCGTGTGCCACGGCCGTGCTGTAAATCCTTGGGCCATGCGTTAAGCTATTTTTTTTGCCCATTTTCCTCATTTTTGGTCCATTTTTGGTTCTTTTCTCTTCCCTATGCTCTTCTGAGTATAAGATATGAAAAAGAAAGGTTAAGAGCACCAATTCTCACTAAATCATTAATAATTCATCCAAAATATAGGCAAAATATGAGGTAAAAATATGTATAATTTAGCGTTTATCAACTGCCTCAAGTCAGTGTCCTTTGGAATACAAACTCTTCCTTGAAAGCACAGAGCTCTTTCACTATTCAGTCCAAAATTAGAATTCTCAACATTCTCCGCTTGCTGAAACTGAGGAACTAATGATGCATCCTCTAACTACTTCTGTCTATTCTGCTCAGTCCAAGTTGGTCTCACTTACAACTCTGCTAACAAGCTCCCATCATCAAATAAACTTAAGCGAGAAATCATTGCTCTCAACTCCACAACAGCCCTTTGACTCAGTGCATCCGCCACTACATTTGCCTTGCCTGAGTGATACTCAGTCGAACAGTCGTAATCCTTAAGCAACTCTATCCATCTTCGTTGCCTAAGATTCAACTACTTCTGAGTTAACAAATACTTGAGACTGTTACGGTCCGTGTATATAATACACTTCTCTCCATACAGATAATGTCTCTAGATCTTTAACGCAAAGATTACCGCTGCCAACTCCAAATCATGCGTAGGGTAATTCGCTACGTGAGGTTTAAGCTATCGCGAAGCAGAAGTGACCACGTTATCCTCTTGTATTAGTACACAGCCTAACCCCACGTGCGACGCATCACTGTACACGATGAAATCTTTCTTAAACTCCGGCTGAATCAATACTGGCGCCTCAGTCAAAACCTTCTTCTCATTCCATATAAATGATACTCCTTTCCTTAGCAGTTTCATTAATGGTGCAACAATAAGAGAGAATCCTTCTACAAACCTTCTATAGTACCCTACTAAACCCAGAAAACTCTGAATTTTTTATACCGACCTCGGCGGCTTCCAATCTAGAACCGCCTCAATATTCTGAGGATCCACCCTAATCCCCTCAGCAGAGACAACATGACCCAGAAATGTCACTTCTCGCAACCAAAATTCACACTTACTCAATTTCACATAGAGTTGCTTCTCTCTCAACACTTGCAGAACAACACAGAGATGCTCATTATGCTTCTCCTCAGTTCCTAAATATGCCAAAATATCATCGATAAAGGTGACTACGAATTGATCCAAATAAGGTTGGAATACTCGATTCATCAGATCCATGAAAGCCGCAGGTGCATCCGTCAGTCCAAACAGCATAACCAGAAACTCGTAATAACCATACCGAGTTCTGAATGCTATCTTATGAATATCCACCTCCTTGACCCTTAACTGATGGTATCCAGATCGAAGGTCGATCTTGGAAAATATCGAAGCTCCTCTAAGCTGGTCAAACAGATCGTCAATCCTTGGTAGAGGGTACTTGTTCTTTATCATCAGTTTGTTCAACTGGCGATAATCGATGCACATACGCATCGTCCCATCCTTCTTCTTCACGAATAGTACTGGTGCTCCCCATGGAGACACACTCAGTCTAATAAAACCTCTATCCAACAACTCTTGAATTTGGGCTTTCAGTTCCACTAACTCCTTCGGTGCCATCCTATAAGGTGCGATGGACACAGGAGCTATTCCAGGCAGCAAGTCAATTCCAAATTCAACTTCATGGTAAGGAGGCAATCTAGGAAGCTCATCAGAAAAGACATCTTGAAACTCTTTAACAGTTCTAACCTTTTCCACAATCAAACCGTCAGTTTCCGTCTGACTCACAAAAGCTAGATATGCCTCGCAACCCTTGCGAATCAGCTTCTCAGCCCTTAAGGCCGTAACAGCATTGGACAAAAAGTCCCTTCGCTCCCCTATAACCATTACCTCCTCATCCTCTGTAGTTCTTAATACCATCCTTTAGTCACACAATCTAAATTCGCTCTATGCTTGGTTGGCCAGTCCATCCACAAGATGAGATCGAATTCTCCAAACAGTAGCTCCATTAAGTCTCTAGAGAAAATCCTACCTTGAGTCTCTAAAGGCACCTCCCTAAAGAGTTTATCTACCTTAACTGAGTAACCCAGTGGACTTATCACAGTTACCCTACTCACAGTTTCCTTAGAGTGCACACCCAACGTCCCAGATATATCACATGCAATGTACGAATGAGTAGAACCCACATCTATCAAAGTAGTGTATGGCATGCTAAAGATCAAGAACGTACCAGTTATAACGTCAGGTGCATCACCCTCCTCTCGACGGCGAGCAGCATACACTAGTGCTGGTTATTGAGCCTCTGCATTTCCAGCACCCTTGCCAGGTGCTCCACGTCCACGACCATTTTCGTTGCCGCCCCTACCTTGTCTACGACCTCTCGACGGTTGTAGTCTACCTCACACCAGTTGAACAACCCTTTTTTCAACAACTTGTGTCTGAGCTGGTCTCCGAGGATAGTCCTTGACCCTATGCTCTTTGGACCCACATCGGAGACATGCCCCAGTATGCTTCCAGCATTCTCCCAAATATACTCTACCACAGTCTCCACAAGCCTGCGGTCTAATTGTATTCACCGAAACTGCTCGGATTGGTTCATCCACTCTAGCTCGTTTGGCATTCCTGTTTGTAGCAACAGAGGGTCCAAAATCCCTCATGAATCGGTTTTAGTCTATCTAGGTAACATTTTAGTATAGCACAATATAAGAGAAGAACACTTACAGACTTGGTGCCGGGGATTCAGTATGCCACTCTTTCAGATACCAGATTTCAGAAAGCCCAATCAAAACTCAAAACTTTTAAAGTTCAACCTTAAAGAAATATGTTTAAAAGGAAATAAGTTTGAAAAAAGGGTTTTTCTTAGATTTTTTTTTAAAACAGATTTCAAAATACCCTCCATGGGCCTTAGTTTTAAGTTTTATGAAAACACTTGGACCCGATCCAAGGTCGAGGTGTTGTAACTAGGCTCTGATACCACTAAATGTAACACCCCAAACCCGGCCCAGACATTACAGCCAAGTCTGGTGTGTCACATAAACGCTAGCTTAATCATGTTCCATAGTAATTATGATTAGGGTGAGTTTTGGTTAAATTGTTATAAAAGTACTAGTTTAAAATTATCCTGTTATCAGATCTTGTTCGTTGACTTGTTATCCGTTTGTTACGAGTGCTTTGTTTTGAAAACATTGATTAATTTTAAGCAAAACCCGCGCAGCCCTAATCAACTCATTTAAAGAAAAGTGTAAATAAAGAATTAAAAACCCAAATTAACATACTTAAAGCAGCCTTATTACAAACCCAAAATCATACTAAAAAATAATTTAAAATAAAGGTAAAAGTAGAAAATTTTAATTCAACCATCAAACGCAGTCCACGTAGCCACTCTGAATCTCTCTAGCGCTAAGTCCACTAGCTTAGGCTCACCTGTATGGATGAAAGGAATGGATGAGTTTGGAAACTTAGTGTTTAAAGAAAGCCCATCCAGAGCCCAAAACAGCTCAAGCTTACTAGGCCTAAGCCCTATCCAGTCTCAGTAATAACTGGGTCGAAGCACTATTCAGTAATCAGTTACTGGGCCTTAGCCCTATTCAGTAAACAATCCGGCCCATAGGCCCATGAAAGTAACAGAATAGAATAATGCATGTATGCAAAGCCAAGCCCATGTCCAGCCCTACACACCACCTGTACCAGCCCTACACACCATGTGGGGAATAACTCAACCCACCCAGTCCTACACACCACAGTCGTAGGATAGTTGCTTAGACAACGTGGCCAAGCCACTAATAGTAAAACGAGGCAAATCCCCTTTTAGTAAAACGAGGCAAAGCCCCTTTCAATAAACGTGGCATAGCCACTTAGCACTTCCTCCATCAATAAACCAGTCCCATGAAATAGTTTAAACATGTCATGGCATGCAGTGAACAGAAACAGTAAAGCATGCATTTCATTCAAATTTAGCCCTAGAGGTATAACGGTCATTTTGCACCTAGGGGTAATACAGTAATTTTCTACCCTTTAGGGGTATTTTAGTAATTATTCCAATTTTTAGGGTTTCATGCTTATTTCAGTTACTAGCAGTCGAATTTCCACCTAAATAGGTTATCTAGCCCGTTTACCAATTTTTAGCGTTATTGGGCCCTAAACCTTTAATGGGCCCTACAGAGTCAATTACTAATTTGGCCCATCTAGCCCAAGTTTTATGACTGGTTTAATAGTTTTAACCTACAGGACTCTAGAACTCACTTACTGTCAATTTTCACCCAAATGGGCCCGTAAGCCCATTGGGCCCGAATTTAACCCATTGCGGCCCAAAATTTACCGAGGTGTACGAAATCATGCACTCACCAATTTTATCAATTTTGAATACAGATATTACTGCTTCCAACTGACCCACGAGTGCTCACACGTTCGTAAGCCCACGAAAGTGCCAAAATTTTGGCATTTCGGCTTTTGTCAATTTAGTCTACTAGAGGGTGTTCGTTTACACACCTGATTTGCGACAGGCGTTGGCGAGATCTCTCGTACATGTATCCTACAATCGGTCACTAAAATATTAGGCTATGAATCACTAATAACCAACATAACCATACTTACCATATTCGACCAACATCCCTTAAGGCCCTAACTACTTACCTTTGTCGAAAATAGTGACTAGATCTAGATCTAGTCCTTCCAATGATCCAAGCCTCCTATGATCCTTGCTAGATCGCTCCTTTCACAACAAATACACATAAAACCGATTAAAAGGACTAGCATAACTCTTTACCATAGTCGACAGCCTCCCTAAAGAGTTTAGGGATTTTCGGCTTTCCTTAAATCCAAAGATCATGTATGAGAAGGAGTTCTGATTACTTACCACAATAATGGATCCACCAGATCAAAAGGCTTAATTCTCGATTTACTACGAATATGAAGGGTTCGGCTCCTTATACAAAATGACACTAGGAGATAATATGTGCTTCAGGATTTCAGCTTTTGGAATAGTCGGCTAAGAAGAAATTGAATACTAGATTGAATGTTTTGGGTTTGAGAGGAGATCACTAAAGACAAGGGTAAGATTCAGTTTTTAGAGAAAGATATCTGAAGAAGAAGAAGTCTTGAACCAAAAGGTTATTGGTAATGGTGAGTGTGGTTTCAGCTTTTGTGGAAGTCGACTAATGGTCTTGAGAAGAAGATAGAAAAGAGGAAAGTGGGTTCAGCTTTTGTGAAAATTAAAGAGGAAGGAGATGAGAGAAAAGAAGAGAGGAGAGGAGAAGAACGAGGTGAAGAAAAGAAGTAAAGGAAGAATGAAGAGAATAGGTTCGGCTAGATGAAGAAATTAGCAAAGCAAACGTAAGGTGTAGGGTTTCGACTTTTGAACAGAAAATAAGAGAAAAGAATGCAGCCAAAGTAATTGACCAAATCCTGAAAACTAACTCAAGAAATCGACACTTAACTAGCCCCTAATGACGAAACTACCACCTCAACCCCTTATGGTTGAATGTGCCTTCCAACACTCCCATAGCCGGCCAACTCCGCGTCCTTCAAAATTCTTAAAACTTCTCTCCCTTATCCTACATGATCTAATCTCATGAGCAACGCAAACTCTCTTCAGCAGAGTTCCACTTGAATTCCATCACATGACCATCACATGTAATAAAAATAAAATACCAGCTTGCTTACCATGCAACTTGAACCTTGGCCCTTGCACTCATTCACACGCCACTTTTTTAGGAACTAAGTGGCGCCACATTGCCAATTTCCCAAAGGCTCACTTGTGTCTTAATTTACCCACTTTTTCTTAAAAGCCCACCTACTCAAATCTCCTTCTCTTTAAGTCTAAAATTTGACATTTCTACCGGGGTTTTAACTTAGGCTTGGGCCTTCTAAAGGCCCACTAACACACTTATAACATAAATTTCATAATCAAACAACAAAATTTCATGATTTCACCAAAATTACAAAAATCTCAAAAAATCTCGAAAATTAGGGCGTTACATGATGACATTGTTACAAGTTATATTTATGTCCTGTGTATGATATTGCATGACAAATGTTGTTAATTATGTACATGCAAACTTACTAAGCTTTATGCTTACTCCTCTTTCTTTTACATTTTTCTTATAGTATCGCCAAGCTAGCTCAAGGATCGAAGGACATCAGAGACTCGATCACACTATCAATTGGAAATTTTGGGTGTAGCTAGTCTTAACGTTTTGAGTATGGCATGTATAGGAACTTGGTCCTTTTGTTATATATCATATTGGTCTAGCAAAATATGTTGGCTTATGATGACACTTGATTCATTTTGTATAAGGCCAATAAAAGTTGGCCAATATTGATACTTGATATATGCTTATGATGATGTTATTCATGGAAGTGATAGCTTGCATGTTTAAGTTTCTAAGTATGTGATGTATAGGCTTCAATGATGTATGGATGACTTGGTTTTGAGATATTTGATAACTTAAATATGTTATGCTATTTGTCTTTGAATTGGTGTAAGTGTGCTTATCTTCAGGGTGGAAAAGGCTTGGTAAATAGCGTTATATTTGTCTGCACAGGTATTGTGTCTAGGCCATGTGTGACACATGGTCAGCCCCATGGGCGTGTTGATAGGTCTTGTATCCTCTGCACCCTCATTTTGCAAAACACAATGTCCAGTAGTAAGAACACAGGCAGAGTCATGGTCATGTGTCTCGACCGTGTGAGTGACACGGCCCCAAGACATGGGCGTGTGCCTAGGCCGTGTAAAGTCTGCACATTAAATGTGAGAATTAAATTTGCCACATGGCCTAGCACACGACGCGTGTGATTTGGCCGTGTGACCATAAATAGGTGATGACGCCATAAATAGAGAGTTACACGGATGGAGGACACGGGCGTGTCTCGAACCACACAGGAGTGTGTGACAACACGGCTTGCCCACACTAGCTTGTGACCCTCCAAAACATGAAAATTTTCTAAGTGTTATAAAAGTTTTGAAAGTTCTCGGTTTAGTCCCTAACCACCTCCAATGTATGTTTAGGGCCTCGTAGGCCCATAATAGGGACGTTATTAATACGTTAAAAGAGTTTCAAATTAGATGAAATTTTATGGTCCAATTTTGAATGAATGTTTATGTCTAAGTCCGATAACTTCTCATATCTTGTTCTAGCATTGAAAACAGGTAAGGGGTGTTTCAAATTCACTCTTGAGACGAATAAAACTTACCCCACTTATCGTAAGAAAATGAATGAGTGTAGAATGCACAGACCGAATTAAAGAACAATAAGAGATACCCTAAAAAACAAAGAAAAATTAAAGAAGAGCAGAAAAGAAGAAGAAAATGGCGTCAGAAGAATTTTTGGAGAGGAAACCGAAAAATTTTGAAAAAGAAGAAATAAAATCTAATTTGATAACCCCTGAATCCCTTTACTTACTCCCACCATCCCCACTACATCTCCACTACTCAAAATTTTAATTTAATTCAAACTCCTCCACACTCCACACACCTAGAGCAAAAATATTTCCCTTACTTGTGCAGGGATTTGAACACACGACATCTAGCAACCTAACACTCCACTAAACCACCATACTAATAGGCCCATTTTGATTTGTACTTACGAATAATTAAACTTAAACCCACTGAACATGGTTAAGGCTTTATTTAGAAAAATACCAAAATTTTCCCTAGACAAGGCTTGAACTTAGACCTCACACACACACCCAGAACACTTAACCATTGAAGCAGACAGAAATTTGTGTCACACTTTCACAAAAACAAAAATAAGAAATTTGGGGCGTTACAGAAACTATCAACTTATTTATTTTCTTTTATGTTCAACCAATGTCACCATTTTTGGAGGAAAAAGAATCGGTCAAGCTAGGTTACCTTGCATGTGAGTGATTTCTTCACATTTTTTAATGATTTTTATGTTTTTCGCATCATTGTAGCTTAATCTAGTTAGTACATAGACTATTTTGTTAAAATGTCAAATTTTTAAAAAATCACCATTGATGTTTCTAAATTTGTCTTAAAGTTTATGCATGAGTTTGAAGCTTAATGATGATTTTGAACTTATTTGTAAAGTAAATTTGAATGGTTTTGAGTTTTGGGACTACATTGATAAAATGTAAAATTTGGAAGGATTTTATTAAGAGGTTTCAAAATTTAGGGGTTGTTTTTAGATGGTTAAAGGTTCGACTAATCCGGGCATTTGAGATAATTGTGAAAATAGGTTTGTTTTAATATTAGGAATTAAATTGAATAAAGTGTAAAGGTTTGGGTTAATTGTCAAAGAATTTGTAAGTAGGAAGGAACATGTACTAAATTGATTATTATATGAAATTGTAGCTAATAAATGAAATAAATTATTTTATAGATCAAGAACAAGTAGATAATTGAAGAAAAGGGAAATTTACTGAATAATCCCAAAACTTTCATTATCTTTGTAGTTTAACCCTAGTAGAGGTGTGCATGGGCCGGGCGGCCCGGCCCGGCCCGAAGGCCCGCCCGAAATGTGGGAGGGTTTGGGCAAAAATATAGGCCCGAAAAATGGGCTTGGACAAAAAAATACGGCCCGTTTAAAAAATGGGCCGGGCTCGGGTAAGATATTTTCGGCCCGGGCCCGACCCGGCCCGGCCCGAATTCACTAAAGACAAAAAATAATTTATTTTTTAATAATATTTTCCTATTATTTTCTCCCTATTTTGCTATCATTTTACTATTATATTGCTACTATTTTGTTGTTATTGTTTAGATATTGTATAAAACTTATTTTATTGTTAATTTTGTTATTATTTTAAAGACATTTGTTAATTTTGTTATTATTTTAGAGGCATTTGTTTGTTAAGTTACATCTATTTTATTGTTATTTAAGTATACATATTTTTTAAAATTTATTTTTTATTTATTGAGAAATATTTATTTTGGTTTTTTAGTATTTTTTATGGTTTATATATATTTTAAAATTATATAAAAAATAGTGTAAAAATTAATATGGGCGGGCCGGGCCGGGCCCGGGTTTTAATATTTTTATTCGGGTCGGGCTTGGGCAAAATTTTAGGCCCATTTTTCGGGCCCGGCCCGGCCCGAGCCCGAAGAACGGGCCTAAATTTTTAATTGAGCCCGGCCCGAACCCGGCCCGGCCCGGCCCATGCACACCTCTAAACCCTAGTAAGTTCATACTGTTTGGTTCAAATTAATTTGAAATGTTATATTGATGTTGTGTTGTGTTTGTTAGATATTTTAAATATAATTGAACTATTATAATTTGTTGTGAGTCGAGAAACCAAATTATTTAAATATTGTTAATACAATGATTTATTGAGATTGGATGAACATAGGATAGGATACAATTGGCATGCCAATAGGTTTTAACGTGTGCAGTATAGGTTTTGACTTGTGATGAGATGATGATTATTGACATGTTTTTGTCCACCGAATATACCAAAGTTTAGCATTTGTTACGAACTATTGTGTAATATTTGCAATGATTCTGTTGTGTTACTAAGAGTGGATGTACAGCCTATGAGCTTGGCACTTAGTTCCCAAGTGTGTTCTGAAGGGATGTTAGCCTACTGGCTAGGGGTGTGTTCTCGGTTGGTTAAGCTCTTTTGAGTGTTCTGGTCTGTTCTGGATGGTTAACCGTGTATCCATTTCCGTTTATATCATTCATCGAGAAGGTTTTTAATGATTATATGTTTCGTTATTAAATCTTATAAATGTTTACTTGATCCTTTAAAGGTATAATGTGAGTTGATATTAAATGATCTAGTATGATCGATCAAAGTATACAACATGTGTATAAACATAAAGACTCACCTGTTGAATGATTTTGGTTGACAAGATTATCATTTATAAACGGTTGTCATGATTAATATATTTATACAGTAAGTTTATTGTTTCAACTATTGAACTTACTAAGCTCTACTGAAACTTACTCGTGTTCATTCCTATTCCTTATAGATAATATTTTCTAGAACCGGACGATTAGATCAACTTGAAGATCACACTATCATATACATTTTGGTAGATTTTGATAAGTTTATTTTGGGTTATGTGGCATGTAATAAGTTTGTTTGTATATGTTTGGATATTTATTCCACATGTTATGTTTTAAGCTTGATATTATCTTACTTGTGTATGTGTCTTTAATCTTGTGAATATATTCATATAAAGTTGTTTTGGTCATTTGATATAAACCTTATGTAATTGTTTCAATAATGGTATGAATGAATGTGAATGAATAAGAAGAAATGGTAAGCTTGGCATGAGTTTTATATATGAACTTATGAACTTGAATGCAAATTAGTTTAGTGTGGCATGTGAATTGAGGTTGATAATTGAATTGTGGTGTCAATGAGGACACATTGGTTAGGCACTTAGATTGAATGTTTTGGTATGTTTTAGGCTTGTTTAAATGTGCATCTAAAGGATGGAAATGGTTGATTTTGATTTGGCTTTGGTACCTAAGTTTTGGATGAAAGTTTGCCTTATTTTGGAAGCTTTTTAAGGTGAACACAGTTGTTTACCTTATTTAAGTGGAAGATTTTTCACATGGTCACAGTTAGTTACAGTCTAAGCACATGGGCATTTAGGGTGGCAACACGGCCATATTTGAGGCCACAGAAGTTGGTCTCTTTCACACAGCCCTGTGACCTTTGTTTCCAAAATTTTCAAAATTTTTCATATTTTTCTACTTTGATTCAAATTAGTCCCTGGTTGTTTCCAAACTATTTTAAGGCCCCTTAAACTCAATTTTAGGCCTGTAAATGTATTTATGCTATGAATAATATTTAGTTTTGATTATTGATATTTAAATTAATATATAAATGGTTTAATGATGTTAATGTTTCAATATGTGTTCTAATACTCTGTAACCTTAATTCGACGACGGAGATGAGTTTGAGGCATTACATTTAATGGTATTAGAGCTTCGATTTAGTCAATTCTCGGATTGAATGTAGTAGATGAAGGTCTAGAAATTACATGCCAAATAAATAGGTGATAGTGTGATATTGATTGATCCGAATTAACCCCTGTTTTTCTTTTAGATTTGAAAGATGTTGGTAGAATCTTTTCATGCTGACATTGATGAAGTGAATAATAATGTTTCAACTAATGAACAAGAAACAAGTTGTGGTTTACCGATTCCACAAATGTCTAAGAATGAAGTTAAAAAGTTTTCTCTGATTTAATGGGTCAGTGGTTCACAGAATTTATGCGAACCAACCCTATGGATCAATAGCCTCCACCTCCTATGGTACCTTTACCTCCTCAAACAACTAAAATGAGTCGATGGATTCCTACTGATAAGGTCAAAAAATGTTGTGCTGAAGTGTTTTAGGGTAGAACGGAAGATGATCCAACTAAAGCTGAGATTGGTTAAAAATATTCTGTGATTCTTCAATGAAATGGCTTATTCTCCTAATAATTATCTTAGATGTGTCATATCTTTACTTAAAGACGAAGCTTACAATTGGTGGTCAACGTTAACAACAGTGGTACCTAGAGATAACGTCAATTGGGATTTCTTCAAAATAGCTTAAAAAAGTTTGTCAACAAATGATACCTAGATAGGAAAAAGAAAGAATTTCTTGAGCTAAGGTAGAGAAACAAATAAGTAGCTAAGCATGAAAGAGTGTTTGTACATCTCAGCAAGTATGCTTATGAAAATGTGTCAGGCGAGGAAGAAATATGCATTTATTTCAAAGATGGATTAAACGATGAAATTAAAATGTTGATTGGAGGGACATAAATACAAGAGTTCGTTGTTCTATCTTATCATGATCAAAAGATGGAGGAAGTTTATAATCACAAGAAATAGAGAGAAAAGAACGCTCAGGAATATAGTAAAAGAAACTTTTCTAAGTCGTTTTCTACATGACCGTTAAAGAAAAAAAAAGAAGATTTTAATCGTGTCACTTCACCATCTGGCTTTTTGGGTAAAAGTAAATTGATGCAACATGATTTAAAATTTTAGGTTAAACCCGCTGATAGTATGGGAAGTCTTCATGATGCTCCAAAGCTAGTGTGTGAACATTGTGGAAAACCACATGTTGATGAATGTAGGACCTGAATAAGTACGTGCTATAGATATGGTTCTACAGATCACTTTGTGTGGAATTTCTCAAAACTAGTGAGAGATAATGAAGAAAAAAATAATAAATAGTTGTCTACACCTAATGCCAAAGTAGTAATACGGGAGCAAATCGTAGCAGGATTAAAGATACAGATGTCAGATATGAAGCTAAAGCACCTGCACGAGCATATGTTATCCAAGCCCGAGAGGAAGCTACCGCACTTGATGTTATTGTTGGCACATTCTATCTCTTTGATGTTATTGTGTATACACTAATTGACCCTGGGTCAACTCACTCATACATTTGCATGACATTAGCAACAGATAAGAATTTACCTATTGATTCAACTTAATTTGATGTTCGAGTTACTAATCTACTAGGCCAGAGTGTGTTAGTTAATCTAATATGTCGTAAATGTCCGCTAAAAATTTAGGGATGTGACTTTCCAATTGATTTGATGTTGCTACCCTTTCGTGAATTCGATATAATTTTGAGAATGGATTGGTTGACGTTACATGACAATATAGTAAACTATAGACTGAAATGGATTGATCTGAGATGTCAAACGGGTGAAATGATTACAGTTGAGTCAGATAGATCAAACAGTGTTGCCAGAGTTATTTTAGCTATTTCAACATAGAAATTGATTCATAAAGGTTTTGAGGCATCTTTGCCTATATATATGATACTTGAGATATGGCGTCAAAGCTTGATCAAGTACTGATTGTGAATGAATTTACAGATGTGTTTCTTAAAGAGTTACCCAAATTGTTGCCGAAATGTAAAGTTGAATTTGTAATTGATTTGATGCCTAAGACTGCTTCGATATCAATTGCACCGTATTGAATGGCACCAGCTGAATTAAAATAACTTAAAGCACAGCTATAAGAATTATTAGACAGAAGTTTTATTCGGTTGAATGTATCTCCCTAGGGTGCACCGGTGTTATTTTTGAAAAAGAAAGATGGGTTGTTAAGATTGTGTACTGATTACAAGTAGTTGAATAAATTTACAATAAAGAATAAATATCCTCTACCTCGTATTGACGATTTGTTTGATCAGTTGAAATGTGCGACGGTGTTCTCAAAAATAGATCTCAAATCGAGATATTATTAGTTACGAGTTAAAGATTTCGACGTACCGAAAACTGCTTTCCAAACTCATTATAGTCATTACGAATTTTTGGTGATGCCGTTTGGATTAACTTATGTCCCTACTACTTTTATAGATCTGATGAATCGAGTGTTCAACCTCATTTAGATAGATTCATAGCTATGTTAATTGATGATATACTAGTCTATTCTAAAACATAATCTGAGCATATTTAGCATTTAATAATTGTATTACAGATTTTGCGCGAGAAATAGTTGTACACAAAATTCAGTGTGAGTTCTAGCTGAGAGAGGCTGGATTTCTTGGTCACATGATTTCTGCAGATGGGATTCATGTTGATCCGAGTAAAATTTCTACTATTGTTAACTGGAAAGCTTCAACGAATGTTTCAAGGGTTCATAGTTTTTTGGGATTAGCTGATTATTATTGTCTCTTTGTTTAGAATTTCTTGATAGTTACTTTACCGATGACCAGGTTGTTACAGAAAAATTTTGAGTTTGTTTGGCCAAATAAATATCAGCAGAGTTTTGGTCAATTGAAATCCTTGTTGATGGAAGCTCCTTTATTTACTTAGCCTAAATTCAGGAAACAGTATGTTGTTTATAGTGATGCATCATTTAGTGGCTTAGGTTGTATATTGATGCAAGCTGAAAAGGTTGTAGCTTATGCTTCTCGACAATTAAAGCCACACGAGAGAAATTACATGACTCACGTTCTAGAATTCGTCGTGACTTTGAAGATTTGGCAACATTACTTGTACGATGAAAGATGTCACATATTTACTGATCATAAAAGCATGAAATATTTAATGACTCAAAAAGAATTGAACTTGAGATAGTGATGATGGCTTAAGCTATTGAAAGATTATGATCTAGTTATTGATTATCATTTGGGGAAGGCTAATGTGGTTGTTGATGTGCTAAGTTAAAAATTACTATTTGCCTTGAGAGCATTAAATGCTCATTTGACCTTGAATGTTGATGGTTTTATTTTAGCGGAATTGAAAGCTAGATCGTTGTTTCTTCAATAAACTCAAGTGTTGCAAAATGATGACCCGCAATTTTTAGCTAAAAGAAAGCAAATTCAGAGTGATCAATCTATGGAATTCAAGGTTGATGGTATGTTGTACTTTCGTAACAGATTTGAGTTCCGAGTAATCTAGAGTTGAAACGACACATTTTACCCGAGGCTCATAGTATTACATACTCTGTTCATCTAGGTAGTACTAAAATGTTTGGTGATTTGAAGCAAATGTATTGGTGGCCGGGTATGAAATGTGAAATTTCAGAATTTGTGACTAAATGTCTGGTATGCCAATAGGTGAAAGCTAAACATCAGGTTCCGTCTAGGTTATTACAGCCTATTATGATTCTCGAGTGGAAATGGGAGTGAGTTATGATGAATTTTGTATCAAGATTGCCAGTGACACCAGGAAAGAAAGATTTGATCTGAGTTATTTTCGACGAATTGATGAAATTGGCTCATTTGATTCCGGTTAGAACTGATTATTTGCTCGAAAGGTTAGCTAAGTTGTATGTATCTGAGATCGTTAGATTGCACAGAGTACCATTGTCTACTATTGCTGATTGAGACCCGAGATTCACTTCTAGATTCTGGGGTAAACTTCACAAGGCTTTAGGCACTAAACTTAACTTCAGTATAACAGTTCATTCACAGAACTAACAGTTAAAATGGGTAATACAAGTGCTGGAAGACATGCTATAGTGTTGTGTTCTTAAGTTTGAAGGTAGCTGGGAAAAATATTTACCGTTAGCTGAATTTCCTTTAATAATAGCTATCAATCCAATATTAAAATAGTACTATTTGAAGCTTTATATAGACAGAAATGTAGAACACCACTATATTGGTATGAGTTGAGAAAACCCAAGTTAGTTGGAACTGGTTTGATTCGTGAAACTAAAGATAAAGTTTGAGTTATTCGTGATTGCTTGAAAGTTGCATTGGTTCGTCAAAAACCATACATAAACTTGAAAAGAAAAGATATAGAATTTGTTGTTGGGGATCGAGTGTTTTTATAAGTTTCACCGTGGAAAAGGGTATTACAATTTGGCAGAAAAAGGAAACTGAATCCGAATTTTATCAAGACATACGAGATTGTTGAAAGAATCAATCCTGTAGCTTACAGATTAACCCTCATTCCTAAACTTCAAAAGACTTACAACATTTTTCATGTTTCTATGTTGAGATGGTATAGGCCAGATCCTTCACATGTGATTCCTCCTAGTGAAATTGAATTACAGCCTGATCTGCCGATAAAAATTTTAGCTCGTGAGGTAAAAGAACTTCAGAGTAAATGGGTACCTTTAGTAACATTTTTGTTGCATAGACATGGTGATGAAGAAGTCACTTGCGAAACCAAGGAATTGTTGAGATTACAATATCTGAACTTATTCTCAGGGGTAACAATTTCGTGGACAAAATTTCTTAAGGGGGAAAGTTGTAACAACTCGTTTTTTAGTTGTGTTGAAAATAGTGGTTTTGGAACAAAAATTCTAACGTGTGAGTCCATAAATATTATTTATTTAATATTTACGAGGTCATTAGTGTCATATTAAATTTTGGTCAAGTAATTTTATTGTTTCGTTTGTTAATTAAAAAAGGACTAAATTGGAAAGGTGATAAAAGTCATATGTTAAGTGTTAATAGTGAAATTGTTTCTTAAAACAAATATAGATGGTCTAATGGGGTAATTTAACCATCTCTCAAGTAGTGGACGACATATACGCATGGTTTAAATAAAAATATATATTAACTGATGGGATTTTTGTAATTTTAAATAAAATAATAATCAAAAGAAAATGTTTGAAACTATTAACTTCTTTATTTTCTTTTATGTTCAATCGAAATCACCATTTTTGGAGGAAAAAGAATCAGCCAAGCTAGGTTACCTTGCATGTGACTGGTTTATTTGCTTGTTTTTAATAATTTTTATGTTTTTAGCATCATTGTAGCTTAGTTTAGCTAGTACAGGGACTATTTTGTGAAAATGTCAAAGTCTTAAAAATTCACCATTGATTTTTGTGAAGCTTTCTTTGTGACATCCCTAACTCGTATCCGTTGCCGGAGGGTTACGAGATATTACCAAATGAAACAACAACATTTGATCTCACATATAACAAAAATAAATTGTGCACAACTATTTCATAAGGTTAATATAGGTACAAAGCAATTAAACATTTTAATCTCACAATTCATGTATCAGCATGCCTCTACCAAATTAAATTTATAAACAGCAAAGTATACAAATACATACATAGCAAAATATATGCATTTAACGTGTGCATACTAAGTACATGGATTCAATGCTTATACTAACTAAATTATCTAATCATGACATATAATAGCTTTATACACTATTAATTTGGTCAAGTTTTTGGAGCTTCAACCTCTTGCATGTTGTAACACCAAATGTCATATAGTTATAATCACATGTGAATAATTTATACTAATCAACAAACCAAAACCACCACCAAATTCCCCATCACCTTATTCCAATCATTTTGTTTTAATATAATTCAGTTAGTACATCAAACTAAATAAAGTTTTTGTCATCCTCCTCATAACCGAGTGCCATTACCTTAATCACATACAAACATAACATATATCATTTAACACCAATTCACATATTATTATTTCCTATATTAACACATTGACCATTTCATATATGTTTTACCTATACAAAACCATAGCCGAACCAATTTAGCATGTCAAGAAAGGAATGCATACAAGGATCATTACACCAACAATTATCAAGCTAACACCAAAACATATATCATCCATGACATAAACCATTCATGCATAGCATATCACAATATAACCAAAACGTAACCGAATCTAACGTGGAAATTAAATCATTTTCGCATGACTTAAACCATTACACATTTACAAATCTAAACATCTCCAAAAGATTTAATAAACTATACGTGCCATAAGTTTCTACTTCAACTTTGAGAAGTACCAAAATAAAGACGATAGTGTGATGAGCTTCACTGACAATCCCCGAGCACGTAACAGTATCTAAAATCTATATCACAAATAGCAAGCATAAACTCACAAAGTAAGCTTTCGCAGCTTAGTAAGTCATAAGCAAAATAGATAATCAAATAACAATGATAGAAAAAATTTTAGTTAACCAAATTTATGCTATGATCTCCTATACCTCTAAACTTATCAATTCACAACACCAACTAACATCCAAGTACCATTATCCATTTGTTCAAATCATCATTATTAACAATCACAAGGCTATTTTACACATCTATTATTTCATGCCCACAGATAGCTGAATATCCATTAGCATTTCTTATAACATTAACATGGTATTACGTATACATATATATCAATGTATCATTTCAATCATTCAATTCGTATATTTATCATGCAATCATCTTTACTACTATCCATCACACAGATTTATGATCCATAATATCAACCACATAGGTTCAATACTCACCTGCACAATTTCAAACTTATAAAACACAGTCACTCTTCAAGAAATTCGAAGCTTTAATTCATTCAACTATCCCTGATTACTAAAATAAGTAGCACACTTAGTGCTATTAGTTATTTGAAATTTTATATCGAGTTCATACACTTAGTGCTCGATATTTAAACTTGCACACTTAGTGCTCAATGACCAAGCTCGTGCACTTAGAGCAAATTTCACATCCGTAACCGCTTATACTGCACACTCAGTGCTTAAATTCAATTTCTCGATACACATCAATTTAAGCTAATCATTTCTTTTTGAATTCAGCAACATCAACTTTTCATACATTTCAATTCGGCACACATATATATATACATTGTGTTTAATTTAATCAACGACAAATATTTGCTTAATAACTTACCTCAGATATCGACGGACAGTTAATTTCGACTATTCAACGATTTTTGTTTTTCCCCGATCCACGTCCGATCTTTTTGGTTCTTGATCTATACATTTTCAAATTGAGCTCATTCAAATACAATTTCATTCAATTTAATCCTAAAATACATAAATGGACAAATTACCATTTTGTCCCTGACGTTTCATACCTTTACAAATTAGTCCAAAACACATAAAACACAAAATACATCAAATCTCATCTCATTATGCTTAGGCCGAATATTCACCTAATTCATATAAGTCAACACATTTCATTTATTTTACATTCTAGTCCCTCAATTTAACATTTTTACAATTTAGCCCTAAATACTCAATTTCATCAAAACTTCCTTTTCAAAATTTGTTAATCTATCACATAACTTTTATTTTCTATCTTCAAACACAAAATCTACTAAGCTATCAACAAAAGCAACTCATGAATATATCATCAATTTCACAAATTCAAACACGGATTTTGAAGTATTCAAAGCAACGATCTCAAAAACGTAAAACTTATCAAAAGCCAATACCAAACTAACCTTGAATTTTGACTCAACAATGGCCGATCATGAGGTTGTCTTCTTCTTTTCTTTTTCTTTTAAGTTTCTGCTTTTGATGCACACCAATTGCAGGTTAACTTTTTTTTTTTATGTTTTATTCATTATAAGTTATTAAACATTTTACTAACTTAACCTTTAAAAATTAATATAAAATTCATATAATTCAAGCACATAATTGTCCAATGTATAATATTATGGAAAAATTGCAACATAAATACCCGCTCTTAGAAAACCATTAACCATTCAGCCCTTTGTACCTTAAACTATCAAATTTTCATTTTACGCGATTAAGCCTTTTTTTTTTAATTCGATATCCAAATTTTAAACGAGATTTTCACACAACCAAATTAGCACACACAGAGCACATAAAATAATATTTAAATATTTTTTTGACTCGGATTCGTGGTCCCCAATCCACCATTCCAAGTAGGGTCAAAATTGGGCTATTACAACTCTCCCCTTAGGGATTTTCATCCCCGAAAATCTTACCAGTAGTAAGTTTGGATAACATTCTTTTAGCAAACCCTCAAGCTCCAAAGTTGCTTCCTTGACCCCGTGCTTATGCCAAAGCACTTTCACCAACTAGATTTTCTTATTTTGCAACTCTTTTACTTCGCGAGCCAGGATACGGATTGGTTCTTCTTCATAAGTTAAATCAGACTGTATATCAATCTCGGACGGATTAATCACATGAGAAGGATCAGATCTATACCGTCGAAGCACGAGACATTAAAAACATTGTGGATCTTATCTAGCTCAGGTGGCAACAACAATCTATACGCAGCCGGCCCAATTCGCTCTATAATCTCAGACGGTCCATAAATCTTGAACTCAACTTGCCTTTATGACCAAATCAAAGAATTTTCTTCCATAGTGAGACTTTTAGAAATACCCGGTCACCAATCTGAAATTCTATCTCTTTACATTTTAAGTCCGCATAAGATTTCTGACGATCTGATGCTGCTTTCAAATTTTTATGGATTATTTTTACTTTTTGTTCCGTCTCTTTAACCAAATCAACCCCGTGTATCTTGTTCTGACTGAGCTGAGTCTAATACAAAGGTGTACAACACTTACGACCGTACAAAGCCTCGTAAGGTGCCATCTTGATACTCGATTGAAAGCTATTATTATACGCAAATTCAATCAGAGACAAGTATCTTTCCCACATACCCTCGAACTCGAGAACATAACATCTCAACATATCCTCAAGTATTTGAATGATTTACTTGGTCTGGCCATCAGTCTGGGGGTGGAAAGCAGTGTTAAAATGCAATTTAGTACCTAATACATCTTACAGTTTCTTCCAAAACCGTGATGTAAACCTCGGATCTCTATCTGAAACAATAGAAATAGGTACCCCGTGCAATCGCACAATCTGAGAAACGTACAATTCTGCTAGTTTATTGAGTGAGTAGTCTATATGGACTGGAATAAAGTGAGCCGACTTCGTCAATCTATCAATAATAATCCAGATTGCATCTTTCTTGCTCGGTGCCAATAGTAAACTGGATACAAAATCCATAGTGACTCGGTCCCACTTCCATTCAGGTATCATGATTGGTTGAAGCAATCCAGAAGGTACCTGATGCTCGGCTTTTACTTGCTGACATATTAGACACTTCGAAACAAAGTCAGAAATGTCTCATTTCATATCGTGCCACCAATAATGTTATCTCAAATCATTATACATTTTCGTGCTACCTGGGTGAACAGACAACCGACTATTATGAGCTTCATGACAAATCATCCGAATCAACTCAGGATTCTTCAGTACACATATTCGATTTCTGAACCGCAAACATCCATCAGCATCAACTTGAAATTCTGAGTCAGCATCCGAATTACAGTAAATCCTTTTTGCTATCAATTCATTATCCACTCTTTGAGCTTCACAAATCTGTTGAACAAATAATAGTCTCGCTTTTAACTCTGCTAAAATTGCACCATCGTCAGACATAACCATATGCACATTCATAGCGCATAAAGTAAATAGTGATTTTCGGCTTAAGACATCAGCAACGACATTAGCCTTTCCCGGATGGTAATCAATCACAAGCTTGTAATCTTTAAGTAACTCTAACCACCATCGCTGTCTCAAGTTCAAATCTTTCTGAGTCATAAAATATTTTAAGCTTTTATGATCGGAGTAGACATGACATTTCTCACCAAACAAGTAATGGCGCCATATTTTCAAGGAAAATACTATAGCGGCCAATTCGAGATCATGTGTCAGATAATTCTTTTCATGCGGCTTTAACTATCTCGAGGCATAAGCTACAACTTTGCCTTCCTGCATCAAAACACAGCCCAAACCATTCAAGGATGCATCATTGAAGATAACAAACTCTTTACCCGATTTTGGCTGAACAAGCACTGGAGCTTCAGTCAAAAGGGTTTTCAACTGGTCGAAACTTTTCTGGCACCTTTCTGTCCACTTGAATCTAACATCTTTCTAGAGCAGTTTTATCATCAGAGTTGCAAACATCGAGAAACCTTTCACGAATCGCCTATAATAACCGACAAGTCCTAGAAAACTTCAAACTTCTAAAACATTCCGTGGGGGTTTCCAATCGAGTATAGCCAAAATCTTAATCGGATCAACCCGGATGCCTGATGCTGAAACTACGTGCCCCAAGAAGCTAACCTCGAGCAACCAAAACTCACATTTACTAAACTTTGTGTATAACTAATTATCTCGCAAAATTTGTAATATCAATCTCAAGTGCTCGGCATGCTCAGTTTCATCACTAGAGTAGATCAAAATATCATCAATAAACACAACCACAAACCGATTTAAATACTATCTAAAAATCCAATTCATCAAATCCATGAAAACAACAAGTGCGTTAGTAAGTCTGAACAGCATCACCAAGAACTCATAGTGTCCGTATCTCATATGGGAAGCAGTCTTAGGTACATCAAAATCTCTAACTCGCAACTGGTAGTAACCCGACCATAAATCTATCTTCAAAAACACTGAATCTCCTTTTAACTGATCGAACAAGTCATCAATGCGTGGCAACGGTATTTATTCTTTATGGTCACCTTCTTGAGCTGTCGATAGTCGATACACATTCTCATAGTTCCATATTTCTTTTTCACAAATAGCACTGGCGCACCCTAGGGAAAGAAACTTGGTCGCACAAAACCTCTATCCGTCAATTCTTGCAACTGTGCTTTCAACTCTTTTAATTCAATCGGTGCCATTCTGTACGGAGTTATCGAAATAGGAGTTACCCCTAGCACTAACTCAATACCAAACTCTACCTTTTGAATAGGCGGTAATCCTAGTAATTCTTCAGGAAGCACATCCGGATACTCGCACACAACCGGTAGGGATTCAATCTTCTTATCGGTCACCTTATTATCGAGCACATAAGCAAGATAAGCTTCACAACCCTTTCTCATATACTTCCGAGCCAATATTAAAGATATCACTGTCGGTAAACCATTAAGATCAGTGGACTCAATTCGGATAATTTCATCATTCTAGCGCTCAAATCAATAGTTTTCCGTTTATTCCGTTTATAATTCATCACAGCATCGTGTACAGTTAACCAATCCATACCCAGAATTATATTAAACTCATCGAACGGTAAAAACATCAAATCAGCAGGGAAGCATGAATCTCAAATCATCAGGGGGAAAGCTCTTTCAGACTTTGTCAACTAACACACACCAGCCCAAGGGGTTCGATACTTGAATCACAAACTCAGTAGACTCAACAAGCAAAGTCTTACTGGATACTAATGTTTCACACACATAGGAATGAGTTGACCCGAGATCAATCAAAGCAATTACACTAGTATCATAGAGAGTGAATATACCAGTAATAACATCAAGAGATGAAGCCTCATCTCGAAAGCGGATGGCATAAGCTCTGGTAGGTGCACGAGCCTCGGATCGAACTGTTGTGTCTGAAATCCCTCTCTGAGTACCATTTTTACCTCACGCATTTCGGGGTAGTCTACCTCTAGCTGTAGCAGCACTCGATCTCATACTCTGAGTGTTATCTTTCTCAGCTAACTTCGGGCAGTCCCGAATGAAATGATCTCGTGAACCACACTTATAGGAAACTCGATTGTTGTACTTGCCCCAACATTCACCAACATGTCGTCTACCACATTGCTAACACTCGGGTTTATTCAGTTGAATATTGCCAACACTAGCAATCGAGGTGGCTCATGAACTCACTGGTGGTCGATCTCGGATAGAAAGCCCGGTGGTAGTCTTAGATCGGCTACTATCATCTCTAAACTTCTTTGACACCGACTGAAATGTTTTACTCGCTGATCTCTTGTAGAAATCTCTAGCTTCAAACTCAGCTTTTCTTTTCTCTTTCCCGAGCTCTTCGGCCTTGCAAGCTCATTCGACAAGTACCACAAACTCTTTTATTTCAAGTATTCCGACAAGCAATTTCAAATCTTCATTCAGCCCTTCCTCAAATCTTTTACACATAGCTACCTCGATCGTAACATACTCTCGGGCATATCGGCTGAGTTTTACAAACCCACGCTCATATTCAGATACAGCCATACGACCCTATTTAAGCTCGAGAAATTCTTTGCGTTTCTGATCAATGAATCGCTTACTGATATATTTCTTGCGAAACTCTATCTGGAAGAAATCCTAAGTGACCCGTTCTTTCGGAACAACCGAAACCAGAGTGTTCCACCAATAGTAGGCAGAATCCTATAATAAAGATATAGCACATTTCAAGCACTCGTCGGGTGTACAAGATAGTTTATTGAAGACACGAATAGTATTATCGAGCTAAAATTTAGCTCGCTCAGCATCATCATTGACTGTGGCCGTAAACTCTTCAGCTCTATATTTTTTTATTTTATCAACAGGAGGCTTATTTAATCTCATAGGATCAATCGTCGGAGGTACCACTGGTATCAGATGTAGATTAGTCGAGGTTGGAGGTTGTTGAACAGTCAGATTTGTCTGAATATATTGAGTAAACCACTCATTCATCATATTATAAAAGGCTTGTTTAGCCCCATCCTCTTGGTTACTCGCAGACGGCCAAGAATCTACCGGCGTTGTCCCTTGTGCGGGAGCAGGTGCTATACTCTTGACATCATCAGCTACGACTCGATTGGGATCAGGATCCATTTACTATACGAAAAACGCATTTTCATTGTCAGGAGTCATCACACTATCACAGTCTAAACTATGGCATGTATAGCTAGAATCACACACGCTACATTATTCCTAGAATCTACTAAACCGTAGCTCTAATACCAATAAAATTGTGACATACCTAGCCCGTATCCGTCGCCGGAGGGTTACGAGATATTACCAAATGAACACTACAACATCTGATCTCACATATAGCAAAAATAAATTGTGCACAACTATTTCATAAGGTTAATATAGGTATAAAGCAATTAAACATTTTAATCTCGCAATTCATGTGTCAACATGCCTGTACCAAATTAAATTTATAAACAACAATTACAGTATACAATAACATACATAGCAAAATATATGCATTTAACGTGTGCATACTAAATAAATAGATTCAATGCTTATACTAACTAAGGTATCTAATCATGACATATAATAGCTTTATACACTATTCATTTGGTCAAGTTTTGGAGCTTCAACCTCATGCACGTTGTAACACCAAATGTCAGATACATATAATCACATACAAATAATTTATACTTATTAACAAACCAAAACCACCACCAAATTCCCCATCACCTTATTCCAATCATTTTTTAATATAATTCGGTTAGTACATCAAACTAAATCAATAAGTGCATATATTCATAAGTGTTGAAACACAAGTAACTCATAAATAAAATTTTTGTCATCCTCCTCATAACCGAGTGCCATTACCTTAATCACATACAAACATAACATATATCATTTAACACCAATTCACATATTATTATTTCCTATATTAACACATTGACCATTTCATATATGTTTTACCTATACAAAACCATAGCCGAACCAATTTAGCATGTCAAGAAAGGTATGCATACAAGGATCGTTACACCAACAATTATCAAGCTAACACCAAAACATATATCATCCATCACATAAACCATTCATGCATAGCATATCACATTATAACCAAAACATAACCGAATCTAACCTGGAAATTAAGTCATTTTCGTATGACTTAATCCATTACACATTTACAAATCTAAACATCTCTAAAAGATTTAATAAACTATACGTGCCATAAGTTTCTACTTCAACTCTGAGAAGTACCAAAATAAAGATGATAGTGTGACGAGCTTCGCTGACAATCCCCGAGCACGTAACAGTCTCTAAAATTTATATCACAAACAGCAAGCATAAACTCACAAAGTAAGCTTTCGCAGCTTAGTAAATCATAAGCAAAATAGATAATCAAATAACAATGACAGATAAAATTTTAGTTAACCAAATTTATGCTATGATCTCCTATACCTCTAAACTTATCAATTCACAACACCAACTAACATCCAAGTACCATTATCCATTTGTTCAAATCATCATTATTAACAATCACAAGGCTATTTTACACATCTATTATTTCATGCCCACAGATAGCCGAATATCCATTAGCATTTCTTATAACATTAACATGGTATTATGTATACATATATATCAACGTACCATTTCAATCATTCAATTCGTATATTTATCATGCCATCATCCTTACTGCTATCCATCCCACAGATTTACGATCCATAATATCAACCACATAGGTTCAATACTCACCTGCACAATTTCAAACTTATAAAACACAGTCACTCTTCAAGAAATTTGAAGCTTTAATTCATTCAACTATCCATGATTGCTCAAATAAGTCGCACACTTAGTGCTATTAGTTATTTGAAATTTTATATCGAGTTTGCACACTTAGTGCTCAATATTTAAACTTCCACACTTACTGCTCAATGACCAAGCTCGCACACTTAGTGCAAATTTCACATCCGTAACCGCTTATACTCGTACACTCAGTGCTTAAATTCAATTTCTCGATACACATCAATTTAAATTAATCATTTCTTTTTGAATTCAGCAACATCAACTTTTCATACATTTCAATTCGGCACACACATATATATTTACATTGTGTTTAATTTAATCAATGACAAATATTTGCTTAATAACTTACCTCAGATATCGACGGATAGTTAATTTCGACTATTCAACGATTCTTGTTTTTCCCCGGTCCACGTCCGATCTTTTTGGTTCTTGATCTATACATTTTCAAATTGAGCTCATTCAAATACAATTTCATTCAATTTAATCCCAAAATACATAAATGGACAAATTACCATTTTGTCCCTGACGTTTCACACCTTTACAAATTAGCCCAAAACATATAAAACACAAAATACATCAAATCTTATCTCATTATGCTTAGGCCGAATATTCACCTAATTCATATAAGTCCACACATTTTATTTATTTTACATTCTAGCCCCTCAATTTAACATTTTTGCAATTTAGTCCTAAATACTCAATTTCATCAAAACTTCCTATTCAAAATTTGTTAATCTATCACATATCTTTTATTTTCTATCTTCAAATGCAAAATCTACTAAGCTATCAACAAAAGCAACTCATGACTATATCATCAATTTCACAAATTCAAACATGGATTTTGAAGTATTCAAAGCAACAATCTCAAAAACGTAAAAATTATCAAAAGCCAATACCAAGCTAACTTTGAATTTTGACTCAACAATGGCTGATCATGAGGTTGTCTTCTTCTTTTCTTTTTCTTTTAAGTTTCTACTTTTGATGCACACCAATTGTAGGTTAACTTTTTTTTTTATGTTTTATTCATTATAAGTTATTAAACATTTTACTAACTTAACCTTTAAAAATTAATATAGAATTCATATAATTCAACCACATAATTGTCCAATGTATAATATTATGGGAAAATTGCAACATAAATACCCCCTCTTAGAAAACCATTAACCATTCAGCCCTTTTTACCTTAAACTATCAAATTTTCATTTTACGCGATTAAGCCCTTTTTTTTAAATCGATATCCAAATGATAAAATTTTTAAACGAGATTTTCACACAACCAAATTAGCACACACAGAGCACATAAAATAATATTTAAATATTTTTCTGACTCAGATTCGCAGTCCCCAAACCACTTTTCTGATTAGGGTCAAAATCGGGCTATTACAACTCTCCCCTTAGGGATTTTCATCCTCGAAAATCTTACCAGTAACAAGTTTGGATAAAGTGTCCAAAGTTGCGTCCTTGACCCCGGGCTTATGCCAAAGCACTTTCACCAACTAGATTTTCTTATTTCGTAACTCTTTTACTTCGCGAGCCAGTATACGGATTGGTTCTTCTTCATAAATTAAATCAGACTGTATATCAATCTCAGATGGATTAATCACATGAGAAGGATCAGATCTATACCGTCGAAGCACGAGACATTAAAAACATTATGGATCTTTTCTAGCTTAGGTGGCAACAATAATCTATACGGAGCCAGCTGATATGCTTACGATATTAAGTAATAAAATTTATAAAAATTGATCACACCAAAAACTAACTAATATCACGATCTTAAAGGCAAGTGCACCAATCGAACAGTAGTATAGTTTAGCGGCAAGACCAAGTTATCGTACCCAAGGGAACCAAAAGTACAAATACTTACTTCCTTTCTAATATCTAGCCTAAAAATAAAAGAGGATTGATTGAAACTAATTCTAAAACAAACTAAAAGTGCACAAAAAGTAAATTGAGGAAAATTTTAGGGAAAAGCTGATTGATATGAGCAATACTTAAGGGAGAATCCACCTAGACTTCACTTGTTTTTAATTTCTTGAACTAGATTTCTTTACTTGACTTGATCCGTAGAGATCCCTAACTTATGTTAATACCTCTTTCGAGGATAAGAACAACTAGGCCTAGGCTGTTAACTAAAGTTTCTTTATTAATTAACACCCTAGGTTGCATTAATTCGATCTATGGATCCCCCTATTAGGTTTGACCCTAATCCAATAGATTTATGTCACCCTATGTCTAGGTTGCATGCAACTCCGCTTAATTATGGTAGATCTACTCTTAAAATAGGAACTTTTGCTCCTCTGCCTAAGCACATCAAGTTCTTAAAGTAATACCTAGGACTATTAAATCAAGAATGAAGAACACATAATTAAGAACAATTTAAGTATTTATCAAATAATTCAAGAATAAATAATAACGAGATTTGTCTTAGGTTTCATCCCCTCCAAGTATTTGAGGGGTTTAGTTCATAATAAAGAAAGAAAACATCTCAGAAGAATTAAGATAACAAAACATAAGAACCCAAAAAAACCTTGAAGGAATTTAGGGAGATCCTCTGTCTTGATGTAGAACTCTGGCTTCTGGGATGAATCAATCGGCTTCCCTTGGAGTAATCCCTTGCTTTCACCCATTGTGTTGGCAGAATTATGGCGCTCTTTCTTGAGAGAAAATAGTATATCTTTAGAGTTGCCTCTTGGGGTCTTTATATAGAGTTTGGAATGGCTTTCATAGCCCCTAAGTATCCAAATTCGAGTGAAATTCCTCTTCCTCATGACAGGGACACGCCCGTGTGCCACGCTCGTATGCCATGACAAAATGCCATGTGAGAGTCTCTCGGTGGAGGCACGGCTGTGTGGCCTGGCCGTGCTTGTCGGGGGCTGGACTGTGTGATCTTCATGTGGCACGACCATGTGCCACGGTCGTGTGGTGACTCCTTGGGCCGTGTTGATTTCATATTTTGGCCCATTTTCATAGTTTTTGGCCTATTTTTCATTCTTTTCTCTTCCCTACGCTCTCCTGAGTATAAGATATGAAAAAGAAAGATTAAGAGCACCAATTCTTAGAAAATTAATAATAATCCATCTGAAATTTAGGCTAAACATGAGGTAAAAATATGTATAATTTATTGTTTATCAAATAACCCCACACTTAAGCCTTTGTTTGTCCTCAAGCAAAATCTCAATCCCTAATTAAGAATCATTTCTCTTAACTCACAGTCTTTATCGATAAGAGTTCAAATTAATTCATAGGTATTCATACAATGATAATTCAATCAGAAGAACATTAAAGACTCAATCACTTTAAGTTGAGAATTTTATCGTTGAAACATAAGTTTTCTCTCTTCTCTTAAGTAATTATCTCTTCATCTTAATTAACAGGAGTTGACATCCTCGCTAAGGATTCACTCTATCCACTCAAAGTGTTTAGGGTTCAAAAATTAAGCACTCTCTAGTCAACCTGAAAAGTTATTACCATAGGCTTGCTAGAAAATCAGATCTCCACCATTGTAGATTGATATAATACATCGATCAAAAGGTCTTTCAATGGTTGTAATGGGGCTTGGTTTGGGGTGTTGTCACAGGCTGCAAAAGAGGGTTAGAATCAAGATTGAATTGAAAAATTATCTAACTAGAAAAATCTCTATCACTGGAACATATTTCTCGAGCTAATTTTTATGATAACATCATTTTCGCCTTGGTAGCCTTAAAATAGAAATATACAAAAACCATTTGAACTATTACAGATTACAACTGAACACATTTTTTTTAAGAACAATTCAAGTAAAATACATTAAGTCAAAATTTTACAACTTTACAATATGGAAAAGAGAATAAAGCTAGATAATAAGTTCAACTCAAATCTCGACAAAAATAGGGATCAAAGTAATTGAATGGAATTCAACAAAAATGGGTTATAGGTTAATATTAGAGGTAAGTTAAAGAAAACGTTGTTAGGCTCAATGAGGTTCACTAGGGGTTAATTTATGGAGGTAGGCTTTTGTGGAGTAAGTAGGTTAAATCCTAGGCGCCTTTATCATTTCAATGTATCAAATCAATGATGTGGTCTTGACATGTATAATCAAAGCAAGTTTTAGAATAACAAATCAGTGTTGACTCACTCAAAGCAATAATAATAAAAGTGAGCATGAAAGAATGTATGCTCAAAAGGCTCAAAAAGCTCACTAGAATTATAGCTTTTGATATCAATCCTACGAATTTCAAATCTCAAGATAACACTTAGAATTAAGGAAAAGAACTTATGAGAAAATTTTAGGGTTCTCAAAAATTTCAACTTATCATGCTTGATTCCCTAATGTTTTAAAGTTTGAATAATCAGAGTACAAGCACCTATGTATTAATTCTCACATATCAATAAAAATTATAAATTAATCAAAATATATTCTTAATAGGAGATTAAAGATAATGCAATTGAGAACAATGCATCAGATTTTAGGGTTTTCATATATAGTATAAAGATTTAAAGTAAGATTCCCCCACACTTAAGATGTACATTGCCCTCAATGGACAAAGAAAACATTTGTAACAATAGAAGCACAAGATCAAAAGATAAGGGAAAGGGTATGAAACTCTCTGCTTTGGATGGATTAGTAGGTGGAGATTGGAAGAGTTGGCAGTTGTGGCAAGGTGTTCCCTTTTTTGTAGAGATTTGAGCTGGAAAGCTCCTTTGAAACTGTAAAAGTATTTAGTAGTCGTGGGAAATTTGGATCAATGGAAATTTCTCGTTAAGAGTTGGCTGATATGAAAAATAGAAAAATAAATAAAAGGAAAATAATAAACTAAGTTCTAAAAATACTAATATTCAAATAATGAAAAAGATAAAGTGAATTAAAAATAAAAAGGAAAAGGAAAATAAAGTTAGAAGAAAGGAAAAGGTAAAAATAGGGATTAGAATTAAAATAAAAAAATTAAGATAAAAATAAAGTTAGGAGGAATAGACATCTCTAATCCTCATGTGGGTCACACGGCAATGGTGGAGTTATGTTAAGATGCTGACAAATCTACAGTAAGGTGGCATCGATATGATCGATGCGCTGGAAGCATTGCTGCTCGAACTGTGAGAAGCGCTCAGATAGGTCAGCATGGGAGGCTGCTGTATGAGATGGGTGGCGAGGAGGTGGTGGCGCTGCTGGTGCATCCACCTCCGGTGGTGGGACATTGTCAGGAATGTCCTCTGGGTCCTTGGCCTCTTGGATAAGGCAGAACTGAAAGTGGCTGCCTTCTAGCCTACGCTCGATCATCCTTATATGAAGCATAGCCTGGATGCCTTGAGGAGACATCTAACCGATAAGTGTGTAGGACGATGTCTGGGCTGAACTATTGAGGAGCCCGAAGTAACGGGCCAAGCGTGTAATGTAGGGCCCCATGGATAAGACGCCTCTGCGGTGCCTCTCCGTCTGATGCTGCATGGCATGCACGATGAAGTATGCCAAGTCGATGATGTGTCCGTTCGCCATGCACCATAAGAAGTAGACGTCGTGAGTGTTGACGACGCCTGTGCTCTCCCGTCTACCTATCAGAGTGTGAGTAAGGAGAGCATGAATGTACCTTAGAGAGGGAATGAGTGCGGTCGCCTTGCTGACACTGGGGTTATATGTCTGACGCCCCGGGGCTATTTCGTTCCAACAGTCGATGGGCCAGATGTGGATACGACGGGAAAGGTTGGGGAAGTCTTTGTCTGCCATGAATTGCTCTATGTAGAGCCCAAGTGCTGAGCCGAACTCTGGAATGCTGAGGTGTTACAGGAGACCTCCCAAACGGAACTGGACTGTCTGAGGGTCATCAAATCGATTCATGACGGTTTGGAGGTGGAATGTGGAGCAAAACTCGAGGGTGAGTTCTAAGTATGTGGGCTCCACGATCTAGAAGAACTGTTCCCATGGCTCACTCACTAATAGGGCTCAAACGTCATCCACTAGGTGTATCTGCTCGAGGCCAGCCCAATCTATGCAACGACTGGTGGATATAGTGCGGGCTCGGAGTAATTGATAAAGTTCCTCCTGGGAGGCTTGGGAAAAAGTGATGAACGAGTGTCGAGCCTCGGAGGTGGGCCTCGATGATGAACTTCCTGGCCCCTTACATTTCTTTAAGGCGGGGACGGCAGCCTTCTTACATCGTGATGATGACATGTTACCTAAAATAGAGTTAGAATTATTAGTTCTAAACATCGAAGTTAAATTGCAAACTATAGTAAAATGAAATGTATAAATTAAAATGACAATGTGCTTTTTTAAAAAATAGAATAGGGACTAACCAAAATAGTATACATAAGCCATTCTAAGTGGTAGCAAAAACAAACAATATGGGTATGTATTTATACTAAAATTATGGGAAAAATGGCAGGCAAATATGAACTTAGATGGCAAACAAAAATGAATTTAAATGGCATGCAATCCTAATATGTTCTATATAATTCTAGATTATTCATCCTAGTTTACTTAATTCCATGCTTGAAGTAACATCTAGAATAAAGTAAGATTAACTAAATAGATAATAAAAACAAAATATAAATAAATAAATGAGAAAAATGAGAAAATAGAACCAAAAATAGAGTTGCACGGTCGTGGGTTGAGGTCGAACGGTCACGGGGTGGGTTTGCACGGGCATGGGTCGGCTGTGGACGAGCATGGTGGTGGTTTTAAGGTCGGTGACGACATTTATGGTGGTTGGAAAGGGAGGATTTTAGGGTTTGAGTGAAGAAGAAAATGAATAGTGGCTTCCTATTTATAGTTTTTTGGGTCACACGGTCATGTCACACTCCCGTGTAACTCGGGGTTTGCTCATGTGAATCAAAATATAGTGGTTTTGGCGCACCTGGTTCGAAGTACACGCTCGTGTTGATGTTTTGCACAGTCGTGTGTGATCATGTTCACTTTTCACATGGTCGTGTGATAAGTTACACGACTGTTTGTGATCGGTTTCGTTCTTTCCACGGCCGTGTAGAAGGGCACACGGCCGTTTCCAAATTGACAATGTTGGCCACTGTCTGGGGACACGGGCGTGGGGATTTGTGTAAGCCCGTGTTGATACTACAGGGTTGCCACGACCATGTCGCACGACTGTGGCTATTTATAGGTGGCCCGTGTTTTGAGGAAATTTTTGCTCTGGTTATACACGGCCTCGGTACACGACCGTGTCTCTGCTTGAAGTGTTCACATGGCCTTGGACACGCCCGTGGGCATGGCCATAGGGTCCTAAATCTCTACATTTAAAAGGGTTAGTTGATGTAAAATACTTAAAATTTTAAGGAAGGAAAAGTAACTAAGTTAGTTCTCGAGTTGCCTCCTGAGAAGTGCTTATTTAGAGTCTAAGCTTGACTCTACCTGGATGTATCACGAAGGGTTTTCGTGGAGTTGAAGCTCCTCCCTATAATCTTTAAAATTCTCACCTCTGTAGTGTTTAAGCCTGTGTCTGTTTACCTTGAACGTACAGTAGTTGGGGTGAGTTACCTCAATTGTGCCGTATGGAAAGACAGTTTGAACGGTGAATGGACCTGACCACCTTGACTTGAGTTTTCCAAGAAATAGTTTCAGCCTTGAGTTGTAGAGTAAGACAAGATCACCTGTTTTGAACTGTTTAGGTTGTTTCAGTCTTTTATCATGACGTCGCTTCATGGCTTCCTTATATAGTCGTGAGCTCTCGTAGGCATTGCAACACCATTCATCGAGTTCATTTAACTGTATTAATCGCTTCTCACCTGCAAGCTTAAAATTAAGGTTTAAAATTTTGATAGCCCAAAATGCTTTATGTTCAATTTTAAATGGCAAATGACAACTTTTTCCATAGACAAGCTTATAAGGAGATGTATCTATGGGTGTTTTAAAAGTAGTTCTATAAGCCCATAAAGCATCGTCTATTTTCCTTGACCAATCATTTCTATTTTTTTTCTATTATTTTCTCTAGGATGTGTTTGAGTTCCTTATTTGTCACTTCGACTTGGCCACTGGTTTGTGGGTGATAAGGGGTAGCTGTTCTATGGTGTACTCCATACCTTTTCAAGACTTTTTCAAACTGGGCATTGCAAAAATGGGTGCCCCTATCACTAATAATTATCCTAGGTTTTCCAAATCGAGAGAAAAGTTTCTTCAGAAATCGTACTACCATTCTAGCATCATTAGTAGGTAAGGCTTGGGCTTCCACCCATTTTGACATATAATCTACTGCTACTAGGATGTACTTATTCCCAAATGAAGTAGGGAATGGACCCATGAAATCAATACCCCATACATCAAATATTTCACATGAAAGTATATAGTTCTGAGGCATTTCATTATGTTGAGAAATATTACCTGTTCGCTGACATTTATCACAAGAGGTCACATACCTATTGGCATCCTTGAAAAGTGTAGGCCAGTAAAAGCTTGATTCAAGTACCTTATGAGTAGTTCTAGCTCCACTGTGATGTCCTCTTGTGGGTCCTGAATGGCAGTGATTTAAAATCTGGTATCTTCTGTTTCAGTAACGCATCTTCAAATAACCTGATCTACACAAATTCGAAAAAGAAAAGGATCCTCCCAAAAGTAGTTTTTCACATCAGCTAAGAATCACTTCTTCTGCTGATGGGTCAACCCTTTTGGGGTTATGTTAGCTGCTAAATAATTTGCAAAATTAGCAAACCAAGGAACTGTTGCATCTGCTAAGGATAGGAGTTGTTCTTCAGGAAAGAAGTTGTTTATTTTGTCGAGGTACTTGGGTTGCATGTTTTTTAATCTTGAAAGGTGATCTGCTGCCAAGTTTTCAGCTCCTTTCTTGTCCTTTATTTCTAAATCGAACTCATGTAACAATAGAATCCATCTTATTAATCGAGGTTTTGCATCAGTTTTAGTTAAGAGGTAGCGAAGAGCAGAATGGTCAGTATAAACAATGACTTTTGAAAAAATCAAATAAGATCTAAATTTATCAAATGCAAAAATAACAGCTAGCAATTCTTTTTCTGTGGCAGTATAATTTGCTTGAGCGGCTGTCAAAGTTTTGCTAGCGTAATAGATCGGTTGAAAGTGCTTATCTCTTCGTTGTCCCAAAACTATACCTACTGCAAAATCACTTGCATCGCATATTAGTTCAAACGGTAGATTCCAATTAGGTGAAATCATAATCGAGGCATTGACTAACTTTTCTTTAAGAGTGTTAAAAGAGTCTAAACATTCTTGGTCAAAGTTGAAAAGCACGTCTTTTTCTAGCAACTTTGTTAAAGGCTTAGCTATTTTAGAAAAATCTTTAATAAATCTGTGATAAAAACCGGCATTTCCTAAAAAGCTTCGTATAGCCTTAACTGAATTAGGGGGAGGTAATTTTTCAATGGTTTCAATTTTTGCTTTATCTACCTCTATCCCTTTACTAGAAATTTTATGTCTTAAAACAATACCCTCTTGAACCATAAAGTGGCATTTTTCCTAGTTTAGCACTAAATTTGTCTCTTTACATTTATTAAGACAAAGTTGAAAAGAATTACCAAAAACTGAAAAATCATCCTTAAATACCTCTATGATATCTTCCACAAATTCATTAAAGATAGCTAGCATGCATAGCTGAAAAGTAGCAGGAGCGTTACATAAACCAAAAGGCATTCTACGACAAGCAAACGTACTGTATGGGCATGTAAATGTCATTTTCTCCTGATCTTCTGGGGCTATCGGTATTTGGAAGTAACCAGAGAGGCCATCTAGGAAACAATAATACATGTGACCTAATAATTTTTCCAACATTTGATCAATAAAAGGTAAGGGAAAATGATCTTTTCGAGTGGTGTCATTCAGCTTCCTATAATCAATGCAAACTCTCCATCCGGTGACTATTCTTGTAGGTATTGCCTCTTTTTTGTCATTAGATACCACAGTCATGCCTCCCTTTTTAGGAACAACCTACACAGGACTTCCTTCATGTTGGGACTGCCCAAGAACTGTCAGAAATAGGATAAATAATGCCTGCATCTAGGAGTTTAATTACCTCAGTTTTTACGACTTCCTTTATGTTGGGATTCAATCGTCTCCGAGCTTGCACCGATGGTTTGTATTCATCTTCCATTAAAATTTTGTGGGTACAGAAGGACGGATTAATTCCCTTAATATCTGAAATTTTCCAAGCTATAGCATGCTTGTGTTCCCTTAACACATAGAGTAGTTCCTCTTTTTCTGCAATGCTCAAATCCAATGCGATAATGATTGGTAAAGTTGAATCTTCCCCTAAAAAGGCATATTCTAAATGATCTGGTAGTTGCTTCAACTCTAATTTAGGGGGTTCATCAATGGAAGGTTTCTGTCTTAACTCATCATTCATTTTTATATTTTCATAACTTATGTGTCTTGTGATGATTTCATTAGGATCTAACTCCTTTCTTACTTCCTCAATTTCAGTGGTGACTTCGTCTTCCCCCCCACTGTGAACAAGACACAGTTCCAACTTGTCTGCAATAGAAAGTTCCTGAAACTTATCTTGAACAAAGTAATCAATAATATCAAGAAAATAGCATCATAGATTTTAAAAACGATTTCTTCCTCACCAACTCTAAGTACTAATTTACCATCTCCTACATCAATAACAGCTCTAGCAGTGGCTAAGAATGGATGCCCCAAAATTAAAGGTACCTTGATATCCTCATCCATATCAAGCACAACAAAATCAATAGGGAATATAAATTTATCTACCTTTACTAGCACGTCCTCTATGATTCCCTTAGGATATTTAACAGATCTATCAGCTAGTTGAATACTCGTCCTAGTGGGCTTTGGTTCCCCTAGAGCTAGTTGCTTGAACATTTTGTAAGGCATGAGATTAATGCTGGCACCTAAATCAGCTAAGGCTTTATTAATAAGTAAACTACCAATTAAACAAGGAATAGTAAAACTCCCTGGATCTTTCAGTTTTGCCGGCAGTTTATTCTAGAGAATAGCTGAGCATTCTTTATTGAGTTCCACTGTGGCTAATTCTTCCAACTTCCTTTTATTTGTCAGAAGTTCTTTAAGTAACTTTGCATACTTTGGCATTACGAAATTGCTTCAACAAAAGGTAAGTTAATGTGTAATTGTTTAAAAGTTCAAGAAATTTACCAAATTAGGTGTCTGTACGGCCTTTCTTCAACTTTTCTGGATATGGAATGGGCGGTTGGTATTCCTTGAGTGTTGGTTGAGTGTTTTCCTTGGATTCCTCTGCCTTGTCCCCTGAAGATTCCGGAGTAGATTTCTTTTCTGGTTCGGCTAGGACTTTCCCATCTCTTAGAGTAATTGCTTTGACATGTTCTCTGGGATTTGGCTCAATATTACTTGGTAGTCCACCTTGTGGTCTTTCTAAAATTAATTTTGCAAGCTGATCGATTTGATTTTCAAGCCCTTGAATTGATGCTTGCTGGTTCTTTAGTGTCGTTTCCGTGTTTTGGAAATGGGTTTCTGATGTGGCCATAAATTTGGTGAACATCTCTTCAAGATTCGATTTTTTTTCTTGTGTGGTGGTGGCTACTGGAATCTTGGAGGAGGCTATTGTCGTTGATTTCCTTGTCTTCCCCATGAAAAATTGGGGTGATTTCTCCAACCTGCATTGTAAGTATTACTATAAGGATTATTTTGAGGTCTAGAATTGTTACCCATATAGTTGGCTTGTTCAGTTTCCATGCTATGTCCATAAGATGAGAAATCTGGATTGAACATATTTACTGGAGTTGTATCACACTGCATCACTGGTTGTGCCTACATAGAACCGACAAAATTATCAAACTTTTTATTTAAAAGTTCTACTTGGTTAGAAAGCATAATGACAACATCAATATTATAAACTCATGCAGCTTTCGTCGGCTTTGTCCTCATGACTTGCCACTGATAATTATTTAGTGACATCTCTTCAATAAATTCATAAGCTGCTTCTGGTGTTTTGTTATTGATTGTTCCTCCTGCGGCTACATCGATCATTTGCCTTGTTGAAGGGTTCAAAACGTTGTGAAAGGTTTGAACTTGTAGCCATAAAGGTAGGCTATGATGAGGGCATCTTCTCAAAAGATCTTTGTATCTCTCCCAGGCATCGTAGAGTGTCTCTAAATCCATCTGCACAAAAGAAGAGATATCGTTTCCTAATTTAGCTATTTTAGCTGGAGGAAAATATTTAAGTAAAAATTTTTCGGTGATCTGTTCCCATGTGGTGATTGAGCCTCATGGCAAAGAATTTAACCACTATTTGGCTTTATTTATCAAAGAGAATGGGAATAGCCTTAGACGAATGGCATCATCAGAAACGCCGTTAATTCTGAAGGTATCACAGAGTTCCAAAAAATTGGCTATGTGTGGATTTGGATCTTCATCCTGTAAACCATCAAACTGCACCAATTGCTGTATCATCTGAATAGTGTTAGGCTTTAATTCAAAATTATTAGCAGCAATAGTAGGTCTAAGAATGCTAGTTTGGGTACCAGCCAAACTAGGTTTAGCATAATTATACATAGTGCAATGAGCTTCTTCCTGATTTGCTGGCGGCGCGACTATTGCGGGAGGTGGTGGAACGTTTTGATTTGCATCCATCTCTTCTGTAGGTTCTGGCCTTTGTTCTTGATCTTATTCTGGATATTGTAGGCTTCGTCTGATCTCTCTATGATTTCTGCGAACTGTTGCTTCTAAATCTTCGTCAAAAAGTAATGGTCCTACTATGTTGTTTCTAGTCATAAACTAGAAATACCTAAAAGAAAAAAAATAGAATAAAATAAAATAAAAGAAAAATAATAAAAATAAATAAAAACTGAAAATAGATAAATATAGTAATGGCTAAAGTAATAGAAATCGAGTTTTCTTAATATTTCAGTTCCCCGACAACAGAGCCAAAAACTTGATATGCTCACGATATTAAGTAATAAAATTTATAAAAACTGATCACACCAAAAATTAACTAATATCATGATCTTCAAGGCAAGCGCACCTATCGAATAATAGTATAGTTTAGCGGCAAGACCGAGTTATCGTACCCATGGGAACCAAAAGTACTAATACTTACTTCCTTTCTAATATCTAGCCTAAAAATAAAAGAGGATTGATTGAAACTAATTCTAAAACTAACTAAAAGTGCACAAAAAATAAATTTGGGAAAACTTTAGGGAAAAGCTGATTGATATGAGCAATACTTAAGGGAGAATCCACCTAGACTTCACTTGTTATTAATTTCTTGAACTAGATGATTTCTTTATTTGTCTTGATCCGTAGAGATACCTAACTTATGTTAATACCTCTTTTGAGGATAAAAACAACTAGGCCTAGGCTGTTAACTAAAGTTTCTTTATTAATTAACACCCTAGGTTGCATTAATTCGATCTATGGATCCCCCTATTAGGTTTGACCCTAATCCGGCAGATTTATGTCACCCTATGTCTAGGGTTGCATGCAACTCCGCTTAATTATGGTAGATCTACTCTTAAAATAGGGACTTTTGCTCCTCTGCCTAAGCACATCAAGTTCTTGAAGTAATACCTAGAATTATTAAATCAAGAATGAAGAACACATAATTAAGAATAATTCAAGTATTTATCAAATAATTCAAGAATAAATAATAACGAGATCTGTCTTAGGTTTCATCCCCCTCAAGCATTTGAGGGGTTTAGTTCATAATAAAGAAAGAAAACATCTCAGAAGAATTAAGATAACAAAACATAAGAACCCAAAAAAACCTTGAAGGAATTTAGGGAGATCCTCTATCTTGATGTAGAACTCTGGCTTCTGGGATGAATCAATTGGCTTCCCTTGGAGTAATCCCTTGCTTTCACTCCTTGTGTTGACAGAATTATGGCGCTCTTTCTTGAGAGAAAATAGTATATCTTTAGAGTTGCCTCTTGGGGTCTTTATATAGAGTTTAGAATGGCTTTCTTAGCCCCTAAGTATCCAAATCTGAGTGAAATTCCTCTTCCTCACGACAAGGACACGCCCGTGTGCCACGACAAGAGGCCGTGTGAGAGTCTGTCGGTGGAGGCACAGCCAAGCGGGCTGGACCGTGTGATCTTCATGTGGCACGGCCGTGTGCCACGGCTGTGTGGTGACTCCTTGGGCCGTGTTGATTTCATATTTTGGCCTATTTTCATAATTTTTGGCCCATTTTCCATTCTTTTCTCTTCCTATGCTCTCCTGAGTATAAGATATGAAAAAGAAAGATTAAGAGCACCAATTCTCACAAAATTAATAATAATCCATCCGAAATATAGGCTAAACATGGGGTAAAAATATGTATAATTTATTGTTTATCATCGGCCCAATCCACTCTATAATCTCATAAGGTACAATAAATCTCGGACTCAACTTGCCTTTGCGACCAAATCAAAGAATTTTCTTCCATAATGAGACTTTTAGAAATACCCGGTCATCGATCTGAAATTCTATCTCTTTACATTTTAAGTCCACGTAAGATTTCTAACGATTTGATGCTGCTTTCAAATTTTTATGGATTATTTTTACTTTCTGTTCTGTCTCTTTAACCAAATCAACCCCGTGTATCTTGTTCTCACTGAGCTCAGTCTAATACAAAGGTGTACAAGACTTATGACCGTGCAAAGCCTCGTAAGGTGCCATCTTTATTCTCAATTGAAAGCTATTATTATATGCAAATTCAATAAGAGACAAGTATCTTTCCCACATACCCTCGAACTCGAGAACAAAACATCTCAACATATCCTAAAGTATTTGAATCATCCGCTCGGACTGACCATCAGTCTGGGGGTGGAAAGTAGTGCTAAAATGCAATTTAGTACCTAATGCATCTTAAAGTTTCTTCTAAAACCGCGATGTAAACCTCGGATCTCTATCTGAAACAATAAAAATAGGTACCCCGTGCAATCGCACAATCTGAGAAACGTACAATTCTGCTAGTTTATCGAGTGAGTAGTCTATACGGACCGGAATAAAGTGAGTCGACTTCGTCAATCTATCAATAATAATCCAGATTGCATCTTTCTTGCTCGGTGTCAACAGTAAACTGGATACAAATCTCCTTAGTGACTCAGTCCCAGTTTCATTCAGGTATCATGAGCGGTTGAAGCAATCCAGAAGGTACCTGATGCTCGGCTTTTACTTGTTGACATATTAGACACTTTGAAACAAAGTCAGAAATGTCTCGTTTCATATCATGCCACCAATAATGTTATCTCAAATCATTATACATTTTCGTGCTACCTAGGTGAACAGACAACCTACTATTATGAGCTTCATTACAAATCATCCGAATCAACTCAAGATTCTTCGGCACACATATTCGGTTTCTGAACCGCAAACATCCATCAGCATCAACTTGAAATTCCTAGTCAGCATCCGAGTCACAGTAAATCCCTTTTGCTATCAATTCATTATCCACTCTCTGAGCTTAACAAATCTGTTGAACAAACAACGGTCTCGCTTTTAACTCTGCTAAAATTGCACCATCGTCAAACATAACCATATGCACATTCATAACGTGCAAAGCAAATAGTGATTTTTGGCTTAAGGCATCAATAACGACATTAGCCTTTCCCAGATGGTAATCAATCACAAGCTTGTAATCTTTAAGCAACTCTAACCACCATCGCTGTCTCAAGTTCAAATCTTTTTGAGTCATAAAATATTTTAAGCTTTTATGATCGAAGTAGACATGACATTTCTCACCAAACAAGTAATGGCGCCATATTTTCAAGGCAAATACTATAGCAGCTAATTCGAGATCGTGTGTCGGATAATTCTTTTCATGCGGCTTTAACTGTCTCGAGGCATAAGCTACAACTTTGCCTTTCTGCATCAAAACACAACCCAAACCATTCAAGGATGCGTCACTGAAGATAACAAACTCTTTACCCGATTCTGGCTGAACAAGCACTGGAGCTTTAGTCAAAAGGGTTTTCAACTGGTCAAAACTTTTCTGTCACCTTTCTGTCCACTCGAATCTAACATCTTTCTGGAGTACCTTTGTCATCGGAGTTGCAAAAAACGAGAAACATTTCACGAATCGCCTATAGTAATCGACAAGTCTTAGAAAACTTCGAACTTCTAAAACATTCCGCGGGGGTTTCCAATATAGCCGAAATCTTACTCGGATCAACCCGGATGCCTGATGCTGAAACTACGTGTCCCAAGAAGCTAAGCTCGAGCAACCAAAACTCACATTTACTAAAATTTGTGTATAACTGATTATCTCGCAAAATTTGTAATACCAATCTCAAGTGCTCGGCATGCTCAGTTTCATCACTAGAGTAGATCAAAATATCATCAATAAACACAACCACAAATTGATTTAAATACTGTCTAAAAATCTAATTCATCAAATCCATGAAAACAACAGGTGCGTTAGTAAGCCCGAATAGCCAAGAACTCATAATGTCCGTATCTCGTACAGGAAGCAGTCTTAGGTAAATCAGAATCTCTAACTCACAACTGGTAGTAACCTGACCAGAAATCTATCTTCGAAAACACTAAAGCTCCTTTTAATTGATCGAACAAGTCATCAATGCATGGCAACGGGTATTTATTCTTTATGGTCACCATCTTGAGCTGTTGATAGTCGATACACATTCTCATAGTTCCATCTTTCTTTTTCACAAATAGCATTGGCGCACCCCAGGGAAAGAAACTTGGTCGCACAAAACCTCTATCCGTCAATTCTTGCAACTGTGCTTTCAACTCTTTTAATTCAATCGATGCCATTCTGTACGGAGTTATCAAAATAGGAGTTGCCCCTGGCACTAACTCAATACCAAACTCTACCTCTCGAATAGGCGGTAATCTTGGTAATTCTTCAGGAAACACATCCGGATACTCGCACACAACCCGTACGGATTCAATCTTCTTACCGATCACCTTATTATCAAGCACATAAGCAAGATAAGCTTCACAACCCTTTCTCATATACTTCCGAGCCAATATTGAAGATATCACTGTCGGTAAACCATTAAGATCAGTGGACTCAATTCGGATAATTTTATCATTCTGGCACTGCAAATCAATAGTTTTCCGTTTATAATTCATCACAGTATCATGTACAGTTAACTAATCCATACCCAGAATTATATCAAACTCATCGAATAGTAATAACATCAAATCAGCCGGGAAGCATGAATCTCGAATCATCAGGGGACAGCTCTTGCAAACTTTGTCAACGAACACACACCAGCCCAAGGGATTCGATACTTGAGTCACAAACTCAGTAGACTCAACAGACAAAGTCTTACTGGATACTAATGTTTCACATACATAGGAATGAGTTGACCCAGGATCAATCAAAGCAATTACACTAGTATCATAGAGAGTGAATATACCAGTAATAATATCAAGAGATGAAGCCTCCTCTCGAGAGCCGATGGCATAAGCTCTGGCAGGCGCACGAGCATCGGATCGAACTGCTGTGTCCGAAATCTCTCTCTGAGTACCACTTCTACCTCCCGCATTCCGGGGTAGTCTACCTCTAGTTGCAGCACCACTCGATCTCATACTCTGAGTGTTATCTTTCTCAGCTAACTTCGGCCAGTCCCGAATGAAATGATCTCGTGAACCACACTTATAGCAGACTCGATTGTTGTACTTGCCCCAACATTCACCAACATGTCGTCTACCACATTGCTAACACTCGGGTTTATTCGGTTGAATATTGCCAACACTAGCAATTGAGGTGGCTCATGAACTTACTGGTGGTCGATCTCGGATAGAAAGCCCGGTGGTAGTCTTAGATCGGCTACTATCATCTCTAAACTTCTTTGATGCCGACTGAAAAGTTTTACTCGCTGATCTCTTGCAGAAATCCCTAGCTTCGAACTTAGCTTTTCTTTTCTCTTTCCTGAGCTCTTCAGCCATGCAAGATCGATCAACAAGTACCACAAACTCTTTTATTTCAAGTATTCCAACAAGCAATTTTAAATCTTCATTCAGCCCTTCCTCAAATCTTTTACACATAGTTACCTCGGTCGTAACATACTCTCGGGCATATCAGCTGAGTTTCACAAACTCGCGCTCATATTCAGATACAACCATACGACCCTATTTAAGCTCGAGAAATTCTTTGCATTTCTGATCAATGAATCGCTTACTGATATATTTCTTGCGAAACTATATCTGGAAGAAATCCCAAGTGACCCGTTCTTTCGGAACAACCGAAACCAGAGTGTTCCACCAATAGTAGGAAGAATCCTGTAATAAAGATATAGCACATTTCAAGCACTCCTCGGGTGTACAAGATAGTTTATTGAAGACATGAATAGTATTATCGAGCCAAAATTTAGCCCGCTCAGCATCATCATTGACTGTGGTCCTAAACTCTTCAGCTCCATATTTTTTGATTTTATCAACAGGAGGCTTATTTAATCTCATAGGATCAATCGTCGGAGGTACAACAGGTATCAGATGTAGATTAGTTGAGGTTGGAGGTTATTGAACAGTCAGATTTGTCTGAATATATTGAGTAAACCACTCATTCATCATATTATAAAAGGCTTATTTAGCCCCATCCTCCTGGTTACTTGCATACGGCCAATAATCTACCGGCGTTGTCCCTTGTGCGGGAGCAGGTGCTATACTCTCGACATCATCATCTATGGCTCGATTGGGATCAGGATCCATTTACTATATGAAAAACACATTTTCATTGTCAGGAGTCATCACACTATCACAGTATAAACTATGGCATGTATAGCTAGAATCACACACGCTACGTTAGTCCTAGAATCGACTAAACTGTAGCTCTAATACCAATAAAATTGTGACATACCTAACTTGTATCCGTCGCAGGAGGGTTACGAGATATTACCAAATGAACACTACAACATCTAATCTCACATATAACAAAAAGAAATTGTGCACAACTATTTCATAAGGTTAATATAGGTATAAAGCAATTAAACATTTTAATCTCACAATTCATGTGTCAGCATGCCTGTACCAAATTAAATTTATAAATAGCAATTACAATATACAAATACATACATAGGAAAATATATGCATTTAACGTGTGCATACTAAGTACTTAGATTCAATGCTTATCCTAACTAAGGTATCTAATCATGACATATAATAGCTTTATACACTATTAATTTGGTCAAGTTTTGGAGCTTCAACCTCATGCACGTTGTAACACCAAATGTCATATACATATAATCACATACGAATAATTTATACTTATCAACAAACCAAAACCACCACCAAATTCCCTATCACCTTACTCCAATCATTTTGTTTTAATATAATTCGGTTAGTACATCAAACTAAATCAATAAGTGCATATATTCATAAGTTTCGAAACACAAGTAACTCATAAATAAAATTTTTGTCATCCTCCTCATAACCGAGTGCCATTACCTTAATCATATACAAACATAACATATATCATTTAACACCAATTCACATATTATTATTTCTTATATTAACACATTGACCATTTCATATATGTTTTACCTATACAAAATCATAGCCGAACCAATTTAGCATGTCAAGAAAGGTATGCATACAAGAATCATTACACTAGCAATTATCAAGCTAACACCAATACATATATCATCCATCACATAAACCATTCATGCATAGCATATCACATTATAACCAAAACGTAACCGAATCTAACGTGGAAATTAAGTCATTTTCGCATGACTTAAACCATTACACATTTACAAATCTAAACATCTCCAAAAGATTTAATAAACTATACGTGCCATAAGTTTCTCTTTCAACTTTGAGAAGTACCAAAATAAAGACGATAGTGTGACGAGCTTCGCTAACAATCCCCGAGCAGGTAACAATCTCTAAAATCTATATCACAAACTGCAAGCATAAACTCACTAAGTAAGCTTTCGTAGCTTAGTAAGTCATAAGCAAAATAGATAATCAAATAACAATGATAGATAAAATTTTAGTTAACCATATTTGTGCTATTATCAATTCACAACACCAACTAACATCCAAGTGCCATTATCCATTTGTTCAAATCATCATTATTAACAATCACAAGGCTATTTTACACATCTATTATTTCATGCCCACATATAGCCGAATATCCATTAGCATTTCTTATAACATTAACATGGTATTATGTATACATATATATCAACGTATCATTTCAATCATTCAATTCGTATATTTATCATGCAATCATCTTTACTACTATCCATCACACAGATTTACAATCCATAATATCAACCACATATGTTCAATACTCACCTGCACAATTTCGAACTTATAAAACACAGTCCTCTTTAAGAAATTCGAAGATTTAATTCATTCAACTATCCCTGATTACTCCAATAAGTCGCACACTTAGTGCTATTAGTTATTCAAAATTTTATATCGAGTTCACACAATTAGTGCTCGATATTTAAACTTGCACACTTAGTGCTCAACGACCAAGCTCGTACACTTAGTGCAAATTTCACATCCGTAACCGCTTATACTCGTACACTCAGTGCTTAAATTCAATTTCTCGATACACACCAATTTAATTTCGACGGATAGTTAATTTCAACTATTCAATGATTTTTGTTTTTCCCCGATCCACGTCCGATCTTTTTGGTTCTTCATCTATGTATTTTCAAATTGACGTCATTCAAATACAATTTCATTCAATTTAATCCCAAAATACATAAATGGACAAATTACCATTTTGTCCCTGACGTTTCACACCTTTACAAATTAGTCCAAAACACATAAAACACAAAATACATCAAATCTCATCTCATTATGTTTAGGCTGAATATTTACCTAATTCATATAAGTCCACACATTTCATTTATTTCACATTCTAGCCCCTCAATTTAACATTTTTGTAATTTAGCCCTAAATACTCAATTTTATCAAAACTTCCTATTCAAAATTTGTTAATCTATCACATATCTTTTATTTTCTATCTTCAAGCACAAAATCTACTAAGCTATCAACAAAAGCAACTCATGAATATATCATCAATTTCACAAATTCAAACATGGGTTTTGAAGTATTCAAAGCAACGATCTCAAAAACGTAAAAATTATCAAAAACTAATACCAAACTAACCTTGAATTTTGACTCAACAATGGCCGAACATGAGGTTGTCTTCTTCTTTTCTTTTCCTTTTATGTTTCGGCTTTTGATGCACACCAATTGCATGTTAACTTTTTTTTTTTATGTTTTATTCATTATAAGCTATTAAACATTTTACTAACTTAACCTTTAAAAATTAATATAGATTTTATATAATTCAAGCACATAACCATCCAATGCATAGTATTATGGGAAAATTGCAACATAAATACCCCCACTTAGAAAACCATTAACCATTCGGCCCTTTGTACCTTAAACTATCAAATTTTCATTGTACGCAATTAAGCCCCCTTTTTTAAAATCGGTATCCAAACGATAAAATTTTTAAACAAGATTTTCACATAACCAAATTAGCACACACGGACATAGAAAATAATATTTAAATATTTTTCTGACTCAAATTCGTGGTCCCCAAACCACCGTTCCGATTAGGGTCAAAATTAGGTTGTTACATTCTTGATGTTTATACTTGAGTTTGAAGCTTAATGATGAATTTGAATTAGTTTGTAAAGTAAATTTGAATGGTTTTAAGTTTAGGGACTAAATAGATAAAATGTAAATTTTGGAAGGATTTTATCAAGAAATTTTAGAATTTAGGGGTTGTTTTGAGATGGTTAAAAGTTTAGCTTGTAACATCCCTAACCTATCTCCTTCACCGAATTAGGGTTATAGAGACCTAAGCTTTCGAGACCTAAAAATACCTTGGGAATAATTAGGTGTCAATTTGAAACAAAAAAAAAAATTAAAAAAGCTTGAAAACGGGGAAACAGGTGTCACACAGCCATGTGGCATAGCCTAGACCATGTGGACTTTTGAAGTCTAGATGCATGGCCGCGTGCTATCCTGTGTATCCGCCTGTGTGGGTATTCAAAATAGGGTCACATGGCCGTGTCGCAGACCGTGTGCCAACCCGTTTGTGCATTCGATCTTGAGTTACACGGCCGTGTCACAGGCTGTGTCTTAGACCGTGTAGCATACTGACTTGAAACACACGACTGTGTGCAGTGACCGTGTGTGGCACATGCTGTGTGACAGCCCGTGTCCTAAGCCTTGTGCAGCATAATTTGCCTCTAAAACAAGCCAAAACATTAACCTTTTCTTGCACAACAAGCCATACCATTTCCAATCATTTTCACATGACCAAAACACTTTACAACATACCAAAAACATAGTAAAATCAACCAACTTAGGTGCTAACCAATACACTTCAATTGTCACCACAATATAACACATCAACTTGACTCAATTCAACATTTCAAGTTCACTCATTAAGCATAAATCATATATACCATATAACTATTTCAAAGCATATCATTCAACCATATTTTACCTACTTTCATATGAACATACATAACTATCGCAAACCATATATTTTCACTTGAATTTGCAATTCATAAACTAAAGACATTAAGACACATATAAGCTTGACATAAACTCAAAACAAACCAAATTATCAAATCAAAATTCAAGCCCTATTACATGCCAAAACACACCTATATCATTTAATCTAAATGTCTATGTAACACCCTAAATTTGGGCCTAGAAGAATTGGGTTTTGAGTCTGGGTTCAGATAAAAGAAAACCTGAGTAATTGAGAAGTTAAAAAAAAAAAGAAGAATAAATTATTGATTGAATTATTATTAGAAAATTTTTATTGTATCTATTATTACTGATATTTTAAAATTCTTATGAAAATTATAATTATTATCATTAGAAAAAAAATATTAATGTATTATTGATATTTGAAATTTTTATTATTAGATAAAAACATATTTGTAAAATTATTATTATTATTATTATTGTTTAAAAATATATATTTATAAAATTATTGTTGTTTAAAACTCTAGTAAAAAAATTTGTTTTAATTTTTGCCTCATAGAAAGAACCTGGGCATAAGGCCTTAAAAATATATTGGGTAAAAATTGGGCATAATAAAACGTTTGGCCCAGTGGTGTGGGGCGCTACGTAGCTGGAAGAAGACTGGGGTTTGACTCCCAGCATGCGCAAAGGTAAGTTTTATTTTTAAGTAAGATGGGGTACGACTAAAAGAGGTTTAAGAGGAGTTTCGTCGGGTTTATGCCACAGAAAGGCTTGTGGCGCAGCGGCAGCAGTGTGTTAGGCACTCCACAGGGGCACGGGTTCGAGTCCAGGCGCAGGTATGTTTTACTTTATTTTTAAAATAGCGGGCTTTAGCAGGTAACCTTTAAAATAAAATGCGGCCATATATTATTGAAAGCAAAAGCCCGTTCCAGTGGCCAGCAGCACGCTGGGTACCCTGGGGGTCCCATGTTCGAGATGGGGCACGTGCAAGGAGATTGCGTTTTTGCTGGGTGCACGTGGAAAGGTGCCGTGCGGGACTGGGGCGCTTCCTAGCAGCAGATTCAAGCAGTGGAGGCTGCTACTAATCGGTGGAAAAGTTTGAATTGCATTCAAACTTTGTTTTTGTTTTTTTAGCTAAAATCAAGGTAGAATTTGAATGCAATTCAAATTTGTTTGGATGGAATTTAAATTCGGTGGTAGCAAAATTGAAGGAGGAAAACATGGGATTTAATTTTGGGAAGAATCCTTTTTGGAGCCGAAATAGTCCCATTCGGCTATAGCTATTAAGTGTCGATTGCCTTTATTCGTTTGGCTTGGATGGTTCATACTTTAGGTCAATTTTGTTTATTCTTTCTTTCAATAGACTCTATTTTCTCACTTTCTCTTCGACAAGCTTCTACCCCTATTATTGATTTTCCATTGTTATTTTTCTTTCTATAATAGCCGAACCTCACCCATACTTTTGAACATCCTCTATTTGTCCATGCAAAAGCTGAAATTACACTCACCATAGCCGATTACCCCTTTGATTGAAACCATCTCTCTTTTCTTTTTTTTTTAGAAGGCCGAATCCCCTAGAAGCTGAATCTCCCATCTTTCCATTTAGCCAAAACCTTCATGACTTGCAGTGTGTCAAGAGCTGACTATAGAGTGTAAACATGGCTATTCTCGTGTTTGTGATTGGAGTTATTGTGGATCGGGATTAGATCGTTATCTAGGAGTACTTCTTTGGGCAGAATAACATTTTGGTAAGTGTGCAAACCTTGTTCACTTATTAATTCATAATTGAAGGAAAAGCTGAAACCTTTTTGGGTAGTTAACGTTAGGGGCTTAAGGCTTCTAAAGTCTCATTCTTTGGTTCGTATGTGTTTAGTGAAGCGTAAGGGCGATCAGTCAAGGAGTATTGCAAAGTAGCACTTGGGGAGCATCTGGCTCTAGTGGTTGGAAGTCGACAAAGGTAATGCTAGGGATTGTTTTGGGCTATGGCCGAACATGGTAAAGTGTATAGTGGGTTGGTATAGTCAATTATTAGACTAATTTATTAATGAACGATTGTAGGCTTTGCGTGTGGGGATCTTGTCAACGATTCAACATTAATCAGGTGTGTAACGAACCCTCTTTAGTAGCTTAAGTCGATATATACCGAAAAGCCGAAATGCCGAAATTTTGGCATTTTGAGGACTCGTGAATATGTGAATGCTCATAGGCTAGTTAGATATGCTAAGTTCGATGATCGGGATCATTAGAACAGGTTAGGGCACGATATCGTGCATCACGATAAGTTAGGCCTCGAGGGGCTGAAATCGGGCCCAAAGGGCTTTCGGGCCCATTTGGGTAAATTTGGTACAAAATGGAATCTAGATAAATTGCACATCAAGACAGTTAATACCGTTAAGGAATATAGGCTAAATGGGCCTAGATGATAAATCGGCTACGTAGGGCCCATTAGGGGTTTTGGGCCCAAAAGCCCGAATTGGTTGAAATGGATTAAAATTATCGTTTAAACACTCGAAATTGTTGATAATTGATAATGAGCATGGAAAACCCTAATAATTGATAAAATAATGAAATTACCCTTATAATAGGAAAATGACTATTTTACCCCTAGGTGAAAATGACCATTATACCCCTAGAGTCATGTTATGATTAAGATGCATGTGATACTGTTTTTGTACATGATATGCCATGATATGCACATGATATGCCATGATATATTCATATATGCATGGGTTGGGTTTTATATGATTGGAGGAAGTGCTAAAGGGATTTGCCCCAGTTTATCAAAAAGGGCTTTGCCCTAGTTACCGAAAGAGGCTAGGCCTCATGTTATATGATGAAAGTAGCTATGCTGCCAGTGGAGAGTTTGATTGGGTGGGTTGAGTTATTCCCCACATGGAGAGCTTGGTTGGTACGGGTGGAGAGTAACGATTGGGTGGGTTGATAGTTTCCCCACATATGGATATGGGTTTGCATATATGAAAAAGGGCTAAGGCCCAGTAACCGATATATGAAAAGGCTTTGGCCCAGTGACAGATAAGATTGAATCAGGGCTTAGGCCCAGTATGCTTGTGTTGATGTGGGCTCTGAAAAGGGCCTTGTTGCACACTGAGTTTTCCAAACTCACCATTTCCTTCCATCCTTGCAGGTGAGCATTAGATTGGTGGACTTGGAGCTAGGAGGGATTCAGAGTGGCCATATGGACTGGACTGATGGTTTTAATTAAGTTAATTATTTCAATTTAATCTTAATTATTTTTATTCTGATTTTGGGTTTGTAATATGGCTGCTCTTATTATTTTTATTTTTGGGTTTTTAATTATTTTTACTTTGTTTTTAGCTTAAGTATGGTATTATTTAAATCATATTGACATTGGTTAGCTCTAAGGCAAGTTTTTATAAAAGTTACTTATTTTCAAAATATCACGATAATCGAGCAAAGCTTCCGCAACGTAAATGTTTTCATAAATGAATATCTTGAATAAACTTAAACTTAATTTGTAGATCGTGGACAAGTCATTAGCTTAAAGTGTGGCAATGGATGTGCGCATGTCTAGGATTGGATCTAGAAAGAGCTTGGTAGTTAAGCAGTCTAAATGACTCACCTCCTCTTCTCTTGAATCCTACCTGGTGCGTAGTATCCATTCACTTTAAGCCATAACAAAGAAGGTTTGATTTTTCGATACTTAATCTGTTTTTGAAATAACATGTTTCCACAACTACAAAGGTTTACAAGCTTTCACAATTTTCCATAAGATTTTACAATGTCTTGATTATTACAATGAATCACGTTTTTGAAAAAAATAAACACAAGCTAAGGTTTTATACAAGTTTAACGTTAAAAGTTTTTAAAAACTAAGAAGAGTTTTCAATGAAAACATGGTTTTCAAAAAACACTTCAATGTGACACACCAGACTTGGCCGTAACGTCTGGGCCAGGTTTGGGGTGTTACAGTCTATCTAATGTACCCTCATTGGTAGCACAATTTAGCATCCAAATCAACCCAAACTCAATGCAATAAATTCATATTTTAACCACTTCATTCGCACTTCAATGAACCAAAAACCATCTAAATCACAAGGCATTCACAAAAGACTAAAACCCATACTTACATATACATTTATAAGCCAACATCAAGGAAAACTTAAACCGCATTACACTAGTAAATAGCATAAAATAAACTCCTATTACATGTCATTTATAACCGTAACCAAAACAACCAAAACTACCGATATGACAAATGGATAGTGTGATGGTACCCCAACGAGATTACAATCGATCGAGCTTTCCAGTAATCTACAAGATAGAGAAAAACAACTATGTAAGCAACTAAGGCTTAGTAAGCATGTATAAAGTAAGCTTAAACTTACTGAACAATTTATGCTAAACAACCAAACATAATTTCATTATGTCATAAGCCAAATTTCCTTTCCTATACTCACCACCTCATAAGGTTAGTTAATGTAACATTGCATTATAAATCCAATCAAAGCATGGCATAAAAACATATCTAACATTTCATTTTCATAATTCATTACTCATACATATACACTAAATCATCTTTACCTTTCAATTACACATTTCATCACAATCCATATCATTAGTTAAAAACCATGGTTCATTTCATGTAATCACATACCCTTTAAAGCTTTATGCCCATTGAACCAAATAAAATGTCATTAGATACTTAGGAAAATACTTATATAACCATTTAATTCTCTAAACACACCACAACATAACTAGAAAACATATTTATAGACATATGAAACATATATTTACACCATGACATTAATATTCATTACCAAACTATACTAATCAAAACATTCATCTCATATTCATACTTATGATACAAATCTCACCTAAAACAAATTACCTGAATAGTAAATGGTTGAAGGATGAGATATTGACCTTTTCATTGCTATCCTTTTCGACCTTTTCATTGATATCCCTTTTGGATAACATCCTTTTCAACCTTTTCATTTAATATCCTTTTCAGATAGCATCCTTTCATTCTTTTCATTTTATATCCTATTTTGATAGCATCATTTTCGACCTTTTCATTGATTCAAAAATACATATTATAATGCCATGGTGTCTTTCAACCATGGTCTTTTCCTTTTTGAGTATAATACCATGATGTATTTTAATTACAGTCATTTCCTTTTCTCAAGTCAAAACAATCTTAATCATCAATACACAAATACATATATAAAGTTATCAATTAATCTTATAAATTCAAAGGTAATATTTTAAAATGAAATACAAACTTACCTTGACGAAAATAATTGTAAAAACAAAGCTGGTGACTAATCTGATACTTTAGATTTTCCACAATTTAAAACCAATTAGCCTGTTTCTTGATCTAAATAATAATTTCATTCAATTAATACAATTCCAACACCTAAATAAAAAATTTATACAATTAAGTCATTTCATCATCATTTTACAAAATTACCCCAACATTTTACCTTTTATGCAATTTAGTCCCTAAACCCGAAACTGACAAATTAAGCACAATTAAAGAAAACCCATGCTACCCAATTTTTACCTAGTCCCTACTCAACCCACTTTTATCAAAATTTCACTAAAATTCCATGAACTTTTACTATTTTCACAAATAAATCCTTAAACATTAAAATTACCAAAAAAACACTTTACAAAATACTTCTATTTAACAACCAGACTAAATAATCTATCAACTAAGCCCCAAACACATTCAATTCATACATGGTAAGTCCTTAGAATTTTTAAAAATTTCACAAATTAACCCTTAAGTTAACTAGATTAGGATATAACGATTTCAAAATAGACTTAAATATCATACAATGCAAGAGGAAATGGCTTGGTCAAATATTGGTGTTTTTCAACCATGGTGTTTTAGTGGTAGATAAACAAGAAAGAAGAAGATAAAGATAGTTCTTCCATATTTTAACATTTTTATTTTAATAAAATAACTTAATTTTTATTACACAATTCATTAAATCCCACTACAAACCATCCATCATCAATAATAATGGCATATTTTACATTTAAACCATCAAATTATTCATTTATACTCATTTAGCCCATATAAACTAATAGTAATTAACTTTTCTAACTTTTACAATTTAGTCTTTTTTTCTTTAATTAACTATCTAAACATTAAAATTTTTTAACCAAATTTTAATATGACTCTAATAATAATTTGTAAATATTTAATAAAATATTCACAGGCTTGGTTTATAGAAACAAGGTCTCGATACCTCATTTTCTAAAACCACTTAACTTTAAGGACATAAGACTTGAACCTAATTATCCATTCAATTAACATAAATCATTAAATAAAATTTCAATATGATTCTACACTTGACTCGTAAATATTAAATATTATTATTCACAGAATCACTCGTCAGATTTGTGGCCCCGAAACACCATTTCTGACATCACTACAAAGCAGGTTTTTACACGGCTCATTCGGGTATTTGAGATAATTATGAAAATAGGCTTGTTTTAATATTAGGGATTAAATTAAATAAACTGTAAAGGTTTAGGGTAATTGTGAAAAAATTGTAAATAGGAAGGAATATGTACTAAATTGATTATTATATGAAATTGTAGCTAATAAATGAAATAAATTATTTTATAGACCAAGAACAAGTAGATAACCATGGAAAGGGGAAAGTTATTGAGTAACCCCTAAACTTTCATTGTCCTTGCACTTTAGCCCAAGTAAGTTCTTAAATTAATTTGAAATGCTATATTGATGTTGTGTTGTGGTTGTTTTATATTTTAGATATAATTGAACTGTTATAATTTGTTGTGAGTCAAGAAAGTAAATGATTTAAATATTACTAATATGATGATTTATCGAGCCCAGATGAATATATGATAGGATACAATTAGCATGCCAATAGGTTTTAATGCACACAGTATGGGTTTTGACTTGTGATGAGATAGTGATCTTTGGCATGTTTTTGGTCCATTGAATATATTCAAGTCCAACATTTGTTGCGGACTATCGTGTTATATTTACAGTGATTCTGGTGTGTTAGTGGGGGTGGATGTGCAGCCTACGAGCTTGGCACATGGTGTCTAGGTGTGTTTAGGAGGGATGTTAGCCTATGAGCTAGACACTTGGTGCCTATGTGTGTTCTCAATTGGTTAAGCTCTTTTAAGTGTTCTGGTGTGTTCTAGATGGTTAATTGTGTATTTGTTTCTATGTATATCGTTCATCAGGTAGGTTTTTAATGATTATATGTTTCATTATTAAATCTTATAAATGTTTACTTGATCCTATAAAGGTATAAAGTGAGTTGATATATGAATGATTTGTATGATCGATCAAATTATACAATATGTGTATAGACATAAAGACTCACTTGTTGAATGATTTTGGTTCATAGGATCATTTATAAATGTATATTATGATTAATATATTTATACGGTAAGTTTATTGTATCAATCGTTGAACTTACTAAGCGCTAGTGAAGCTTACTCATGTTATTTCTTATTCCATTTAGATAACATTTTGTAAAGTCAAGAGATTGGATCAACTTGAAGATCACACTATCCAGATACATTTTGGTAGATTTTGATATGTTTATTTTGGGTTATATGGTATGTAATAGGTTTGTTTGTATATTTTTGGATACTTATTACCAATGTTATGTTTTAAGCTTGGTATTAGCTTACTTATGTAAGTGCCTTTAATATTAGTGTGAATATGTTCATCTAAAGTTATTTTGGTCATTTGATATAAAACTTATGTAAGTTTTTGAATCATGGTATGAATGAATGTGAATAAATAAGAAGAAATGGTAAGTTTTGCATGAGTTTTATATATGAACTTATGAACTTGAATGCAAATTAGTTTGGTGTGACATGTGAATTGAGGTTGATAATTAAATTATGGTGTCAATGAGGACAAATTGGTTACAACAATGACATTTTAGTACAATCAAGTGATGTGTAACAACCTAATTTTTGGGATTTTGCATAAATTTAATTTTTGCTTGACTGGATGTATTAATTTATGCTTTGAGTATGTTAGTGGGCCTTTAGAAGGCCCAAGCTTAAGTTAAAACTCGGTAGAATTTTAAAATCTTGGACTTAAGGGAGAAGGGGCTCTCATTAAGTGGGCTTTTAAAAAAATGTTCGTAAATTAAGACACAAGTGAGCTAGTGGTAGGATGGCAATGTAACGCAACTTAGAAGATAAGGGTGGCATGTGGAAGCTGTGCAAGGGCCTAGGTTCAAGTCACTTGGTAAGCAATGTGAGGTTTTATTTTTAATGCATGAGTAAGGTAGGTGGTGGAATTCAAATTAAACTCTGAAGGAAGAAGTTGAGATAGTCATGGAATTTGGTGAAGAGAGATAAGGAGAGATTATCTTGGAGCAAATCTAGGAATTTGAATGATGGCTAAACATGGGACACTTGGGGAGGCATTTGTGGTTTGGTCTTTGGCTTGGCATAATTGGTAAAAGGTGTTAGGGGTTGTAACACCCCAAACCTGGCCCAGACGTTACGGCCAAGTCTGGTGTGTCACATTGAAGTGTTTTTCGAAAATCGTGTTTTCATTGAAAACCCTTCTTAATGTTTAGAAACTTTTACCGTCAAATTTGCATAAAACCTTAGCTTGTGTTTATCTTTCCAAAACGTGAGTTATCATAATAAACAAAACTTTGTTAACAACCTTGTAAAATCTTATGGGAAATTTTGAAAACTCGTAAACATATGTAGTTGCGGAAAACATGTTATTTTAAAAACAGGTTAAGTTATCAGAAAATCAAATCCTCTTGTTATGGCTTGAAGTGAATGGATACTATGCACCAGATAGGATTCAAGAGAAGAGGAGGTGAGTCATTTAGACTGCTTAAGTACCAAGCTCTTCCTAGATCCACTCCTAGACATGCACACATCCATTGCCACACTTTAACCTTATGACTTGTCTACGAACAAATTAAATTTGAATGTATTGAAGATATACATTTGTGAAAAACACTTACGTTGCGGAAGCTTTTCTCTACTTATTGAGATATTTTGAAAACAAGTAGCGTTTATAAAATCGTGCCCTAAAGCTAACCTATTAAGAGCAATTTATATAATATCATACTTAAGCTAAAACAAATTAAAAATTATTAAAAGGCCCTTATTACAAACCCAAAATCAAAATAAAAGTAATTAAGATTAAATTGAAATAATTAACTTGATTTAAACCATCAGTCCTGTCCAAGTGGCCACTCTGAATCCCTCCCAGCTCCAAGTCCACCAATCTAAGTTCACCTGCGAGGATGGAAGAAGAAGGGGTGAGTTTGGAAAACTCAGTGTGTACAGAAAGCCCATCCAAAGCCCAAATCAGCTCAAGCCCACTGGGCCTAAGCCCTCAACCAGTCACAGTCAGATACTGAGCCGAAGCCCTATTTAGATTACAGATACTGGGCCGAAGCCCTATTCAGATAACAGTTTGGCCCATAGGCCCATAACAGTACAGTACAGTATAACAGTATGAATACAACCCAATTGGGGAGACTACTCAACCCACCAACCACTACACACCACCCGTACCAGCCAACACACAATGTGGGGAATAACTCGACCCACCCATCCCACACATCACAATTGCAGCATGGCTGCTCAGATAAACAGTATACGAGGCAAAGCCCCTTTCAGAAACAGTACGAGGCATAGCCCCTTTTAGTAACGTGGTAATGCCACTAGCACTTCCTCCATCAATAAACCCCAAATCCTATGCAACAGATATCATGATATGGCATGCAGTAAACATAAATAGTAAATCATGCAATTCAGTCAAATTCAGCCCTAGGGGTATAATGGTCATTTACACCTAGGGGTAAAACGGTAATTTCGCACCCTAAAGGGTATTTTAGTCATTTACACTATTATCACAAGTTTCAAGCATGTTACAGTCACTAACAGTCATTATTTTCGTCTTAGCATTCAACTTAATAGTTTTAAGCAGTTTCAGTTACTAGGCCCTAAAACCCCTAATGGGCCCTATAGCGCCTATTAGTAAATTAAGCCCATTTTGTCCAAGTTTCATGTTCAGTTACCGATCTTAGCAGTTTCAATCCTACAGTCTAATAGAACATAATTATTTCCTATTTTTACCCAATATTACCTATGTTTACCCAATTGGGCCCAAAAGCCCATTGGGCCCACATTCGGCCCATCGAGGCCCAACTTACCGAAGTGCACGAAATTGCACACTCAACTAACTTACCACTTATGGTTACAGATCCCATGATTTCCAATCATCTTGTGAGCATTCGCACATTCACAAGACCACATAATACCAACTTTCGGTTAATTGGCCTTTGCTGAATTAGACTAAAGAAGGGTTCGATACACACCTGATTAATGTCGAAACATTGACGAGATCCCCACATGATTATCCTATAATCGATCACTGACTTATTAGATTACGAATCCATGAAAACCATTGTAGAATCACTTACTACATTCGGCCAAAATAAAGCATTGGCAACGACTTACCTTGTCAATGTCTAACTACTAGATCTAACTGCTTTAGCCTTCAATACTCCTTGATTGCTTGCCCTTAAGTCCACGCTAAACACATTTGAAACCAAAAGAAGAGACTATTAAAGTCCTTAGTCCAAAACGTTAGCCACCACCTAGGGGTTTCGGCTCTTTTTTTCCTTAAGGCATCAACAACTCATAAAAAGGTTCGAACACTTACCAAAATGTTATTTTGCTGTAGTACTAATCCCGATCTGCCATAGTTTGAATCAAAAATAACGAAAAGAGTCATGTTCACGCTCTATAGTTCGGCTTTTGAAACACCACAAATCACTAAGGTTTCGATTAAATGAAAAAAAGATGAGAGATTCGACTTCTAAAGGATTCAGCTTAGGGACTTTTGAGAAAGATTGAGAAAGAAAAGAGAAATTGAAAAATAGAGATAATAGAAGAGAGGAGATGATAGTATAGGTTTGGTTTGAAAGAAATCAAAAAAAGGAAGAGATTAAATAAAAGAAGAAAATAAGAGGAAAATGAAGAGTGGAAGAAGATAGGTTCGATTAGAAAAGATGAACAAAAAGGGAATAATTCCTAAAAGAAGAAATTCGATACTTAATTAATTCTCCCCATCTAAATCAAATTCCTATAATTGCTCCTTGAATTTTGCTACCACCGGATTTAAATTCCATCCAAAACAAATTTGAATTGCTTCCAACTTCTTCCTTGATTTTAGCTAAAAAATAAAAGTTTGAATTTAATTCAAACTTTTCCCACCGAATGGCAGCTTATCCACCGCTTGCACAGCAAGTCTCCCGTACAGCACGCTGCTAAGAAGCGCCCTAGCCCCACACGTCTCCTTCCGTGCACGCACAACAAAAAGGCCTCCCCTCTTGCGCGTAGTGCTGCTCGAACCTGGGACATCCAGGTAACCCAGCACGCTGCTGGCCACTGAGACACGTTTTCTTCTTTGATATAATAGCGTTCCGCTTAACTTTAAACATTACCTGCTGACATCCTGGGTCATTTTCTAAAAATAAAACAGAACATACATGCGCCTACCTGGACTCGAACCCGTGCCACCCTGGGACTCCTAACGCACTGCTACCACTGTGCCACAATCCTTTTTGTGCCATAACTTAGTCGCAACTATACTTAAACCTTACCTTAGCGTGACCTGGCTTCTAAAAATAAAAAGCAACCTTGCGCGCACCGTGCCTTGAACCCAGGCACTTCCTACAACCTCCTAGCGCCACTACCACTGGACCAAGCTTCCTTCTGTGTCTAAACTTAGCCTAAAATATATATAAGTCCTATTGCCCAGATTCCCCAAAAAGAAGCAAAAATTACTAATTTTTTTTCTAGAATTTTGGATTAAACCCAAAGTTTCCCCCACAATATAAATACTTCCAAATTTATTTAGAAACTAAATTTAAACACCAAATTAATAATAATGTCATATATATTTTTATATAAGTAATAAAAATAAAAATAATAACAATAATAGTTTTATAAATATATTTTTATAAAAATTTCAAATATAGTAATTTTTTTCTTAATAATAATAGTTATAATTTTCATAAATCAGTAAAAATAAATACAGTAAAATTTTCTAATAATATTTTAATTTAAACACTAAATTAACAACAATAATTTTATAAACATATTTGTATCTAATAATTATAATGATAATAATAATAATTTATAATTTTCATAAAAATTTAAAATATCAGTAATAATAACAGAAATATTTTATCAATAATAATTAATTAAAATTTTTTTTAAACACTAGTAATATTTAAAACTTCTCAATATTCAGATTTTCTTCTATCGGAATCCTGACTCAAAGCCCAATTCTTCTAGACCCAAATTCAAGGTGTTACAGGGGTGCTAGCTGATTGTAACTTGGGTCCTATTAGGGTTTAATTTCGGCATTTTGGGTGTAGGTGTGAGTGCCGAATTTCTTAGTAGCTGGTCTCTGGGATTTGGCAAACCTTTCTTGCCGAATAGGTGTTGTACCTCTTAAGGTTCTCTGTTCTTTTTCTGTTCTCCTCTCTTTAGTTCCAAAAAGTCAAAAACGCAACCATCATCTTCCTTTGTGCCGATTTGTGCAGAGAACCATACCATCATCTCTTTTCTTTTCGTCAAGCCAAATCTGTCATCCTCTTTCTCTCCTCTTCTTTCTCTTCTCTTCTTCTTCATCTCTTCCCCATCGTTTAAAGTAACCCCATTCTCAAGCCTTTTAGTCGATACCATAAAAGCCGAAACGTGAAGCTAGTATTGCCGATTTCTTCCTGGCCGAATCTTTTGTTCTTCTCTTCTTGATTCTTGTTTACTCTTTCATTCCTTTTAGCCGAACCCTCTCACTTGCTTTGCACATATTTTATCTTTGGCCGATTATCTAGAATCCCAAAATTCGGAAGCCTTTTCCTTTGTCGACATACTCAGTGAGCCGAAACACTTAGATCTCTTCTTTTTCTTCTCGTGTTCTAATTAGATCTATACTAGATCTGGGTTAGGCTGGATCAGGGACGTTTCTTTAGCAAGTAGATCATGGGTAAGCTTTTGAAACCCCTTTTCATTCTTTACCTAGTGGTTTAAGAAAAGCCGAAAAACCCCTAAGTCCTTAGGTGGCTGTCAATTGTTGTAAGGGTTTTTATTAGTCTTTTTATTCGGTTCTTATGTGTTCTAGTTCGCAAAAGCGGTGATCTAACAAGGAGAAGTGGAGGCTAGGGACGTGGAAGCAAGCTAAATCTAGATCTAGTGGTAGATCTTGGTAAAGGTAAGTGGATATCGGCTTTGGGTAAGGATGGCCGAATATGGTGGTATTTGTATGATATCAAATTTGTTGAATAACATTGGATTATAGGATAATATCATAGTGGATCGTTGTAGGTGGATCTCGTGGGGAATTTCATCGTGGTGTATTACAAATCAGGTGTGTATTCGACACCCACTAAAAAACTAGATCGGCAAAAGTCGAAATGCCGAAATGCTGAAATCTCGGTATTTCGTGGGTTTGCGAGCATGCGAGCGCTCGTGGGTTGGTTTGACTCGGTAAAATCTGTAATTGCAAACTGTAAGGATGGTGTGTGCGCGATTTCGTGCACGTTGGTGAATTTTAGCCTCAATGGGCTAAATTTGGGCCCAATGGGCTTACAGGCCCATATGGGTAAAAATGGGCAGTAAGTATGTTCTGATGATCTAATTGCTAAAACTGTTAAAACAGGTGTAAAAATCATATCTAGTGGGCCAAAATAGATAGTAGACACTGTTGAGCCCATTAGGGGTTTTAGGGCCAATAACTTTGTTTTAATATAATAGGCCAGATAAATTACTAGAATGACATTAGGGCTATTAGTAAACTGTATTGAGCATAAAACCCTAAAAAAATGGGAAATTTACTGAAATACCCCTTAAGGGTGGAAAAGTATTATTTTACCCCTAGGTGCTAAAAGACCATTTTACCCCTAGGGCTAAGTTAACTGTATTGCATGCTAAATTAAAACTATTCACTGTATGCCATGTCATTATTTACACTGTTGCATGGGATTGGGTTTTGATGGAGGAAGTGTTAAGTGGCAACGCCACGTTTACTTTTAGGGGCTTTGCCTCGTTTTACTGTTAGTGGCTTGGCCATATTGTCTGATTAAGCAACTATGCTGCGACTGTGGTATGTAGGGCTGGGTGGGTTGAGTTATTCCCCACATGGTGTGTAGGGTTGGTACAGGTGGTGTGTAGGGCTGGATTGGGCTGGGTTTTGCTTTCATGCATATACACTGTTCTATTACTGTAATGGGCCTAAGGCCCATACTGATTTTTGAATAGGACTGAGGCCGAGTAATTACTGTTTACTGAATAGGGCTAAGGCCCAGTTAATTCTGTATCTGGATAGGGTTTAGGCCCAGTTAAGCTTGAACTAATTTGGGCTCTGGTTGGGTTAGCTTACGCACTGAGTTTTCCAAACTCACCCCCTTTTCCTTTCATCTATGAAGGTGAGCCCCAACCTTAGTGGACTTGGAGCTTGAGGGATTCGAAGTGGCCATGAGAACTGCACTTGGTTATACTCTCTTAAATTATTTATTTCAGTATTTTTCTTAAGTTATTTTCTTTCAGGTTTTAATTTGTAATAAGGCCGCTCTTTAAGTATTTTATATTTATTTTGATTTTTATTTATTTAGTTATTGCTCGTTTAAAATTGATAGAATTAGGCTGCATGGGTTTTTATTCCAAAATTAAATAAAGTTTTCAAATTACCTCATACGCAACAAATGGATCACCTAATGACAAGATAAGATTTTGTAAAGAAATAACTACAACTGGTAGTGGCTAGGATTATCATAAATTAACTAACCTATTTTTTTCACAACTCTTAAATATGATTTCGCCAAGTCGCCCTAAACATATTAGTTAAAGAACGAGGTGCAATTCATTGAACATGTGACACACTAGATTTGGCCATAACGTTTGACCCGGGTTTGGGGTGTTACATTTAGTGGTATTAGAGCCTAGTTGCAGCAACTCGACTGTCGATCGGGTCCAAAAAACAAGTTTTCTAAAAATTTTAAAGTCAAGCCCAAAAAGGGTATTTTGCAAATTGATTTTGAAATTTCTTAGGAAAACCCTTTTCAAATTGATTTCCTACAAGATATTTGTATTTTTCTTTTTCTAAAGGTTTTCTTTTGGGAACAGAAGTTATTTTTAAATTTTGGTTTTCTGAAATCTGATTTCTGATAAGTGGCACACCAAATCTCCGGCACCAAGTCTGTAAGTATTTCTATTATATTGTACTGTACTAAAATATTACTATAGATAGTACTGAGACGCTACTAAGATTCTATAGTTAGGGTAAATCTGAAACTGTAGAGACTGATACAGTAGGAAAAATTGAAACCCTAGAAGACTGAGACTGTAGCTAGGCTACGTTTCTACGAAAAAAAACTCTGAAATACTCTCTGTACATAAGACATCTGTAATAAACACTGAAATATTGAACTAATTCATAAAATTCGCAATCAGATAATTCGATATGAGTACGAGGGTAACAAGTCTGTTGCTGAGTATGAGGCCGTGTTCTTAAGGTTAAGCTGGTATGCTAGTGGGATAGTTGCTACTGAGTATGAACATAGCGTTCGATTTGAGGATGGCCTCAGGGATGAGCTTAGGGTGCTGATAGCTCCGCAGAAGGAGTGTGACTGTGCTGCCTTAGTGGAAAAGGCTAAGATAGCCGAGGAGGTGAAATAAACTGAACGGCAGAACCGTGAGAAGGATCAAAATCAATTTAGGAGGGATTCTGGACCCTCGGGTGCTACAGGTAGAAATGTTAAAAGAGCTAGAGTGGATGAATCGGTTTAAGTAGTTCCGGGGAATGTGGTTAGACCGCAGGCTTGCGAGGATTGCGGTAGAGTGCATCTGGGTAAGTGTTAGAAGCGTACTGGGGCTTGTTTTCGATGTGGATCCAAGGAGAATAGAGTTAAGGACTGTCCTCAGGGGCCAGCTCAGATACAAGTTGCTGAACAGAGGGTTGCTCAACCAATGCGAGGTGGACCACAATCGTCGAGAGGTCGTGGTCAAGGTAGGGGCTGCAACGGATATGGTCGTGGATGCGGAGCACCTAAAGGGGTGCTGGAAATGCTGAGGCTCATTAGCCAGCGTTGGTGTATGCTGCTCGTCACCGAGAGGGTGACGCACCTGATGTCATAATTGGTACGTTTTTTATTTCTAGCATGCCATACACTGCCTTGATAGATGTTGGTTCTACCTATTCGTATGTTACATGTGATATATATGGGTTGTTGGGTGTGCACTCTGAGGAAACTGTGAGTGGGGTAACTGTGATAAGTCCACTGGGTCACTGGGTTAGGGTAGACAAACTCTTTGAGGATGTGCCTTTAGAGACTCAAGGTAGGATTTTCTCTACGAACTTAATGGAGCTACCATTTGGAGAATTCGATCTCATCTTGGGAATGGACTGGCTTGCTAAGCATAAGGCAACTCTGGATTGTGCGACTAAACGGATGGTGTTAAAGACCGCGAAGGATGAGGAGGTGATGGTTATAGGGGAGCGAAGGGACTACTTGTCTACTGTTGTTTTAGCCTTGAGAGCTGAGAAGCTAATTCGCAAGGGCTGCGAGGCGTATTTGGCATATGTGAGTCAGACGGATGTTGAGGGTTTGTAACACCTTCAACCCTTGTCCGTCGCCGGAATAGGGTCAGTAGGCATTACTTGACTGAAATTAAACTTAGGACATTCAAGGGTAACTTAGACATCATTCAATAATCACATGATAAATGATTTACTGGCCATACTCAATGTTTTAATATTTATAACAAAAACCAAGTGTACACGCATATACATGTATATGTACATAATTATCTTAACCGAACATGTTGATTAATAACAAAAGCATTTCACAAACATATATTCAACAACAGGTTTACTAACCAAAATGATTAAGCCATTTTCACATGGCCACTATATATATACATGGCCAAAATATAGCTAGTTTTAAAACAAAAGGTTAAGCCTATACATGCCATTAACAAAACATAAGGTCTCTAAAGATACCAAAATTAAGTTTAGATAGTGTGGATGACTTCGACTGAATCTCCGAGCTCGTAATTGGAGACAACGATCTATAAAACAGAGAAACGAAACAAACGGAGTAAGCTTATGTAGGCTTAGAAAGTCTTATGTGAATTCAATTAACTTTATTGAATTAAACTCATTTCAATTTCATATACAAATTCAAGGTAAAACATCCTTAACTGAAAAGGGCTAATCACTATATCATGTATTTCAATTAACATCTCATTCACTTAGAATTTGATATCACATACTCACTTCACGTATATAAATTTCATGGAGGCCGAAAGTATAGGTACTCGACCACATTCAATTTCTATGATAATGTCACTTTCATTATAATTTCTAAATGACCGAATATACTCAGATACACCTGGCACATTTAACATATAAATGTCACTTAACTACGCATTTAACTAACATAAGAAAATTAATATGTCCACATCACTTCACACAATGATCAAATCTATCTTATTCGTATAAATAATCTTAATACCAATTCACATATACACGTTTCACTACGTAATTCAGATTCGATCCAAAATGAATTCAGGTATAAATATAGGATACATACCTGGCCGTCTTAAGGTATCGTATAATTTCAATTATCATTCAATCGCAAAGTCTCAAATCTTAGACTTTTATCAAGTCACCTCTCATTTGTCAATTAGGTTTTGAATTCGAATCTATCACTGGCACTAAGCCTGCTAGACTTTCAGTCTGAACTCATTCACCGGCATTTCGCCTGCTAGGCTTAAAGCCCGATACAATCTCACCGGCAATATAGCCTACTAGGCTCGAAGCCCGAAGTCATTTCACCAGCTTTACAGCTTGCTAGGCCACTGCCCAAACATCACATTTTGATATTCAAATCATATACTATCCCATACATTTATAACATATACTATAGCCACATATAAATGAAATACTTAGCTTTGTTCACGGTTATCATCAATACACCACACATGGGGCATAAATCACACCTTAACACATATCTTGGCACATCAACATTTAGTATATCACATTTGACTAGTTATGCTAGTCCTATACGGCATTCAATCTTATTTCTATTATTGTTTTGGCTCTATGCATACAATTATTTAATCGAATATTTTCCTAATTACAAGTATTCAACTTTTAAGCATACTAAATTATTTAATCTCAAACACATAAGAACTTACCTTTAATAGTTGTTGAATGATTGGAAATAATTATTCGAGTACTTTAGCTTTCCCCCTATCTGTATTTGGAGTCCTTGGCTCTTGAGCTAATGAAAATAAACAAATTTTCACTTATCAAAATCCTACCATGTTAGCTTATAGCCAAATGTCCCTTAAGGTAACCAAAGGTACATATAAAACATACACATATATATATATATATATGATTATCACATAAGATTTCTAAGATATCACATTAATCATGACTACAAATGCTTTTAAACATAAACATTACTCAATTCATTCACACAAATACCATTCGGCCAAACGTTCATGCATAGATTAATATTCACATCTCGTTTTCTAGTCTTTAACTAACGTTTTACTACAATTTATCTTAACCAAATGCAAAAGCTTATAACTTATCCTTTAAAGCATCCAACCCCAAATTATACAAGCATATAGCTAAGACCGAATCCCTCTTTTGACTACTAGGAGCATAATATTAAGTAATCCCAATTGTACATTTCACAAACCAATTAAAAACATCTACCTCATATTGCTTTACTTAACAACTAGCTGAATATTACCAAATCATTTAAGCTCTCATTCGGTCCTTGCACAAACACACAAGCACGATAGCTACTTTTCAAATAAACATTTAAGCCGCAAATACCAATTTATAACCAGCTCAAACCTTCTCTTTCTACCTTTCTAATTTAAACATCAAACATTACAAATTTCACTACATTAAACCCAAAACCGTATATTAAAGGCTATTAAATTTCATTTTTATCTAACTTATTAAACTTCAATTCAAAACACAATTCACCTTATGACATAAACAGTACTCAAATTCTATAATCACCATCACATTCAATTTAACATATACGCAAACGCTAACAATTTAAACATCATTTAATAAAAGTCATGCCAAGGCCAAACTTCACACTTAGATAACATAAGTCTTTCACTAAATCAATTCACATGCAAAAAACTCAAATCATTTAATTATCACATAATTTACTACTTTACAAGCTCATTTTTAGCAAATAACTTCAACTACCATTTTTCTAATCTATTGATACAAAGCTGAATCTCATAGAGATGTCTAAGTCTCGTTTTTCTCATCATTTAGCTAATTCCTATCCATACTACCATCAATTCTCATTTTTAAGTATAAAATACAAAATCTCATACAAATTTATCCATGACCGAAACATATATATCAAATACATAAACAAAAATTGATCCATGGGTTGACTAGATAACTATATAACCATTCCAAAAATCAAATATCCATAAAAATTTATCAAAGAAGCTTACCTAATGAAAAAAATCAAAGTGCCGAAAGCTCAATGTTCTTCTTCCCCTTTTCTAACATGTTTCGGCTATTAACAAAGAAAACATGCAAGATTTTTTTTTATGCTTTATGTTTTATTATAAACACTTAATTAATAAAGTACAAATTTACCCTTATACACATGTTAACCACATTCATTTTATTATAGACATTACCGTCCATCCAATTTAAGGTTGGTTTATTAACCATGCAAGTCCAATCCATTGAAGAACTCATCAATTCAGCCCTTATTCAATTTATCCCACTATTTTATAAGCTTTTCAAATAAATCCCTTACTAAATAGATTAACATTCAAATGACTAAATTAAACCACCAAACTATCATATTATGCAATTAACAAAATAAAACACTATAAATAATATTTTAAAAGATTGTTAGACTTGGTTTTGTGGTCCCGAAACCACTTTTCGGTTAGGGTCAAAATAAGGCTGTTACAACTCTCCCCCCTTTAGGGATTTTCGTCCCTGAAAATCTTACCAGTGAATAGATTAGGGTAACGCTCTTTCATCAAGTCTTCAAGCTCCCAAGTCGCTTCTTCGATTTTGTGTTTAAGCCAGAGAACTTTAACTAGAGAAATTTTCTTATTTCGCAATTCTTTTATCTCGCGGGCCAAAATACAAATCGGTTCTTCCTCATAACTCAAACCAGACTAAATTTCAACCTCAGATGGTTTAATTACATGTGAGGGATCATATCTATACTGACAGAGCATCGAGACATGAAAAACATCGTGAACCTTTTTGAGTTCAGGTGGCAGAATCAATCTATAAGTAACCGGCCCAATACATTCTGAAATCTCGTATGGTTCGATAAATCTCAGGCTCAATTTGCCTTTACGACCAAATCGAAGTACCATTTTCCACGGTGACACTTTCAGAAAGACTTTATCCCCAATCTAATACTCTATATCTTTGCGCTTCAGGTTTGCGTACGATTTCTCACAGTCCGATGCTACTTTCAAACTATCACGAATCACTTTTACTTTCTACTCAGCCTCTTTGATCAAATCAACCCTGAAAATCTTATTCTCACTGAGCTCAGTCCAAAACAAAGGTGTACGACATTTACGACCGTACAAAGCCTCGTAAGGTGCCATCTTGATACTCGATTGAAAACTGTTATTGTAGGCGAATTCAATCAAAGGTAAATATCTCTCCCACGAGCCACTAAACTCGAGAATGCAACATCTCAACATATCCTCGAGTATCTGAATCACTCGCTTAGATTGACCGTCTGTCTGGGGATGGAAAGCAGTGCTAAAATACAACTTGGTGCCCAAAGCATCTTGCAACTTCTTCCAAAATCGCGATGTAAATCTGGTGTCTCTATCCGAAATAATAGAAGTAGGCACTCTGTGCAATCGTACAATCTGAGAGACATATAATTCTACTAGTTTGTCAAGTGAAAAGTCTGTACGAACAGGGATGAAATGAGCTAACTTCGTTAATCTATCAACAATAACCCAAATGGAGTCTTTCTTGCTCAATGTCAACGGTAGACCAGATACAAAGTCCATTATGACTTGATCCCATTTCCACTCAGGTATCATGATCAACTGTAGTAATCCCGAAGGCACCTGATGCTCCACTTTCACTTGTTGACATATTAGACATTTAGATACAAAATCAGAGATGTCTTGTTTCATACCATGCCACCAGTACTGACGTTTCAGGTCATTGTACATTTTAGTGCTACCCGGATGAACTGACATTCGGCTATTATGAGCCTTACTCAAAAACATCTGAATAAGCTCTGAACTTTTTGGAACACACAATCGATCTCTGAACCTCAAACAATTATTGTCGTCAATTCGAAACTCTGAATCCACACTCGAATCACACTAAGCTCGCTTAGTAGCCAAATCATCATCGGTTTTCTGAGCTTCATGGATTTGTCGTATTAACATTGGTTTTGCTTTTAATTCTGCTATCAACACATCATCAGCAGACACAGACAAATGTATATTCATCGCTCGTAATGCAAACAATGATTTCCGACTAAGAGCATCGACAACTACGTTAGCTTTTCCCGGATGATAATTAATGACACGCTCGTAATCTTTCAGTAATTCTAGCCACCGTCATGGTCTCAAATTCAAGCCTCTCTGAGTCATTAAATATTTGAGACTCTTGTGATTGGAATAGACGTGACATTTCTCTCCAAATAGGTAATGAAGCCAAATTTTTAGAGCGAACACAATAGCGGCTAACTCGAGATCGTGAGTTAGATAGTTCCTCTCGTGAGGCTTTAACTGTCTCGAAGCATAAGCAACAACTCTACCCTCTTGCATCAAAACGCAGCCCAAACCGTTCAAAGAAGCATCACTATAAACCACGAACTCCTTACCAGACTCTGGCTAAACTAACACTGTAGCTTCCGTCAAATGTGTTTTCAACTGGTCGAAACTTTTCTGACAGTTTTCAGACCACTCAAATTTGACGTCTTTCTGCAATAGCTTCGTCAACAGTGTTGAGATCATGAGAAAACTTTTACAAATCATCGGTAGTACCCGGCAAGTCCCAAAAAGCTCCGGACTTCTGAAACATTTCTCGGAGGTTTCCAGTCAAGTATAACTGAGATTTTGCTCGGATCAACATGAATACCTGATGCAGATATAACATGTCCCAGAAAGCTGACCTCGCATAACCAGAACTCACATTTACTGAATTTTGCATACAACTGATTATCTCATAAAATCTGAAGTACAAGCCTCAAATGTTCGGCATGCTCAGACTCATCGTGAGAATAAATCAAAATATCGTCTATGAACACAACCACAAACCAATCTAAAGATTATCTGAACACCCGATTCATCAGATCCATGAAAATCGCAGGGGCATTAGTGAGCCCAAAAGGCATCACTAAGAACTCGTAGTGTCCGTATCTCGTTCTGAAAGTAGTCTTGGGCACATCTGAGTCTTTGACTCGCAACTGGTAATAGCCAGATCGCAGATCAATCTTTGAGAACACTGAAGCTCCTTTTAACTGATCAAATAGGTCGTCGATTCGAGGCAATAGATATTTATTCTTTATAGTCACCTTGTTTAGTTGTCGATAGTCGATACACATTCTCATAGTCCCGTCTTTCTTTTTCACAAATAATACTGGTGCACCCCAAGGTGAGAAGCTCGGTCGTGCAAAGCCTCTATCTGTCAACTCTTGCAATTGGGATTTCAACTCTTTAACTCAGTTGGAGCCATACGATATGGAGCAATCGAAATCGGAGTCCTCTATGCCAAACTCAATCTCTCTAACTGGCAGTAATCCTGGTAATTCTTAAGGGAACACATCTAGATACTCACAAACCACAGGCACTGTCTTGAGCTTTCGTTCAGATACCTTACTATCCAGTACATATGCAAGATAAGCTTCACAGCCCTTTTTCATATATTTCTGAGCCAGTACAGAAGATATCACTGCCGGTAGTCCGTTTAGATCATTAGACTCAACCCGAATCATCTTATTATTTGAACATCGCAAATCAATAATCTTTCACTTGCAATTCACAACAGCATCATGCACAGTTAACCAATCTATCCCGAGAATAATGTCAAATTCGTCAAATGGTAATAGCATCAAATCGACCAGAAAGCAGAAGTCTCGAATCATTAGAGTTGCACACTTTATCAACTTATACAGAATGACTCAGAGGATTGGTTACTCGAATCACAAACTCAGTAGACTCAATAGGGAGAGTCTTACTGGATGCTAAAGTTTCACACACATATGAATGAGTTGAATTGGGGTCAATCAGAGCAATAACATCAGTGTTAAAGAGAGTAAAATTACTAGTAATAGCATCTGGGGAAGAAGCTTCCTCACGGGTGCGAATAGCATATGCTCTGGCAGGTGCACGTGCCTCCGACGAACAGCAGTGTCTCTAGTCTTTCTCTGACTGCCACTAACATTTCCCGAGTGTCTGGGTGGTCTACCTCGCTCTGCGGTGTTACTAGGCCTTTCGATCTGATTAGTGTTCTGCTCAACTAGCCTCAGACAATCTTTGATAAAGTGATAAGCTGATCCGCATTTAAAATAGGAGTGATTATGTAATCTACAGCTCCTTGAATGCCATTTACCATAATGTTTACACTTAGATCTATCACGTCTGTCATTGCCAACACTAGCGACTGAAGTAGCTCGCGAACTCACAGGTTGTCGATCACGATCTCGTCTAGAAAAGGTAGTGTTAGATCTGCCCGACTCATCTCGAAATTTCTTCGATGAATGCTAAATAGATTTCCCCAAAGATCTCTTACGGAACTCTCTGGCTCCGACTTCAACTTTTCTCTTTTCAATCCTGAGCTCTTCGACTTTGCAAGCTCGCTCGACAAGTACTACAAATTCTTTAATTTCCAAAATACCAACCAGCAATTTGATATCTTCATTTAACCCGTCCTCGAAGCGTTTACACATAATAGCCTCAGACGAAACACACTCGCGAGCATATTTGCTGAGCCTTACAAATTCTCTTTGCATTTTTGATCGATGAATCTTTGGCTGATATACTTTTTACGAAATTCTGTCTGAAAGAATTCCCAGGTAACCCTCTCTCTCGGAACCACTGAAATTAGAGTATTTCACCAATGGTAAGCAGCGTCACGTAACAGAGACACAGCATATTTCAAACACTCATCAGGTGTACAAGATAATTTATCGAATACTCGGATAGTATTGTTTAGCCAGAACTCAGTTTGCTCTGCATCATTGCTAACTGTAGCTCGAAACTTTTCAGCCCCATATTTTCTAATTTTTTCAACCGGGGGCCTACTCGATCTCAACGAATCGATCACAAAAGGCACTACAGGTGTCGAAAACAGAGTATTTGGGGGCGGTGGTTGTGGAACAACCGGATTATTTCGAATGAATTGAGTGAACCAGTCACTCATCATAGCATAAAAGGTATGTCTCATATCATCATCTCGATGACTGGTATTCGGCTGAGAGTCATTCAGCGTAGTCCCTTGCACGGGAGTAGCCGCTACACTCTCAACATCATCAACTACGACTCGATCAGGATTGGGATTCATTACTATACAGAAAACACATTTTAGCTGTCAGAATTCATCACACTATGATAAAATCACATTTTGGCATGTATAGCGAAACTCACACGCTCTTCGTTAGTCCTAGAATCGACTAAACCGTAGCTCTGATACAAATAAAATGTAACACCCTCAACCCTTGTTCGTCGCCAGAATAGGGTCACTAGGTATTACTTGACCGAAATTAAACTTAGGACATTCAAGGGTAACTTAGACATCATTCAATAATCACATGATAAATGAATTACTGGCCATACTCGATGTTTCAATATTTATAACAAAAACCAAGTGTACACGCATATACATGTATATGTACAAAATTATCTTAACCGAACATATTGATTAATAACAAAAGCATTTCACAAACATATATTCAACAACATGTTTACTAACCAAAATGATTAAGCCATTTTCGCATGGCCATTATATATATACATAGCCAAAATATAGCTAGTTTTAAAACAAAAGCTTAAGCCTATACATGCCATTAACAAAACATAAGGTCTTTAAAAATATCAAAATTAAGTTTAGATAGTGTGGATGACTTCGACTGAATCCCCGAGCTCGTAGTTAGAGACAACGATCTATAAAATAGAGAAACGAAACAAACGGAGTAAGCTTATATAGGCTTAGTAAGTCTTATGTGAATTCAATTAACTTTACTGAATTAAACTCATTTCAATTTCATATACAAATTCAAGGTACAACATCCTTAACTGAAAAGGGCTAATCACTAAATCATGTATTTCAATTAACATCTTATTCACTTAGAATTTGATATCACATACTCACTTCACGTATATAAATTTCATGGAGGCCGAAAGTATAGGTACTCGACCACATTCAATTTCTTATAATTTCTAAATGACCGAATATACTTAGATACACCTGGCACATTTAACATATAAATGTCACTTAACTACGCATTTAACTAACATAAGAAAATTAATATGTCTACATCACTTCACACAATGATTGAATCTATCTTATTCGTATAAATAATCTTGATACCAATTCTCATATACATGTTTCACTACGTAATTCAGATTCGATCCAAAATGAATTCAGGTATAAATACATGATACATACCTGGTCGTCTTAAGGTATTGTATCATTTCAATTATCATTCAATCGCAAAGTCTCAAATCTTAGACTTTTATCAAGTCACATCTCATTTGTCAATTAGGTTTTGAATTCGAATCTATCACTGGCACTAAGCCTGCTAGACTTTCAGTCTGAACTCATTCACTAGCATTTCTCCTACTAGGCTTAAAGCCCGATACAGTCTCACCGGTAATATAGCCTACTAGGCTCGAAGCCCAAAGTTATTTCACCAGCTTTACAGCTTGCTAGGCCACTGCCCGAACATCACATTTTGATATTCAAATCACATACTATCCCATACATTTATAACTTATACTATAGCCACATATAAATGAAATACTTAGCTTTGTTCACGGTTATCATCAATACACCACACATGGGGCATAAATCACACCTTAGCACATATCTTGGCACATTAACATTTAGTATATCACATTTGACTAGTTATGCTAGTCCTATACGGCATTCAATATTATTTCTATTATTGTTTCGGCTCTATGCATATGATTATTTAATCGAATATTTTCCTAATTACAAGTATTCAACTTTTAAGCATACTAAATTATTTAAGCTCAAACACATAAGAACTTACCTTTAATAGTTGTTGAACGATTGGAAATAATTATTCGAGTACTTTAGCTTTCCCCCTATCCGTATTTGGAGTCCTTGGCTCTTGAGCTAATGAAAATAAACAAAATTTCACTTATCAAACCATGTTAGCTTATAGCCAGATGTACCTTAAGGTACCAAAGGTACATATAAAACATACACACATATATATATATATATGATTATCACATAAGATTTCTAAGATATCACATTAATCATGACTACAAATACTTTTAAACATAAACATTACTCAATTCATTCACACAAATACCATTCGGCCAAATGTTCATGCATAGATTAATATTCACATCTCGTTTTCTAGTCTTTAACTAACGTTTCACTACAATTTATCTTAGCCAAATGCAAAAGCTTATAACTTATCCTTTAAAGCATCCAACCCCAAATTATACAAGCATATAGCTAAGACCGAATCCCTCTTTTGACTACTAGGAGCATAATATTAAGTAATCCCAATTCTACATTTCACAAACTAATTAAAAACATCTACCTCATATTGCTTTACTTAACAACTAGCCGAATATTACCAAATCATTTAGGCTCTCATTTAATCCTTGCACAAACACACAAGCATAAACATTTAAGCTGCAAATACTAATTTATAACCAGCTCAAACCTTCTCTTTCTACCTTTCTAATTTAAACATCAAACATTACAAATTTCACTACATTAAACCCAAAATTGAATATCAAAGGCTATTAAATTTCATCTTTAGCTAACTTATTAAACTTCAATTCAAAACACAATTCACCTTACGACATAAACAGTACTCAAATTCTATAATCACCATCACATTCAATTTAACATATAAGCAAAAGCTAACAATTTAAACATCCTTTAATAAAAGTGATGCCCAGGCCGAACTTCACACTTAGGTAGCATAGGTCTTCCACTAAATCAATTCACATGCAAACAACTCAAACCATTTAATTATCACATAATTTACTACTTTACAAGCTCATTTTTAGCAAATAACTTCAATTACCATTTTTCTAATCTATTGATACAAAGCTGAATATCATAGAGATGTCTAAGTCACTTTTTTCTCATCATTTAGCTAATTCCTATCCATACTACCGTCAATTCTCATTTTTAAGAATAAAATACAAAATCTCATACAAATTTATCCATGACCGAAACATATATATCAAATACATAAACAAAAATTGATCCATGGGTTGACTAGATAACTATATAACCATTCCAAAAATCAAATATCCATAAAAAAATTATCAAAGAAGCTGACCTAATGAAAGAAATCAAAGTGCCGAAAGCTCAATGTTCTTCTTCCCCTTTTCTAACATGTTTCGGCTATTAACAAAGAAAACATGCAAGATTCTTTTTATGCTTTATGTTTTGTTATAAACACTTAATTAATAAAGTACAAATTTACCCTTATACACATGTTAACCACATTCATTTTATTATAGACATTACCGTCCATCCAATTTAAGGTTGGTTTATTAACCATGCAAGTCCAATCCATTGAAGAACTCATCAATTCGGCCTTTATTCAATTTATCCCACTATTTTATAAGCTTTTCAAATAAATCCCTTATTAAATAGATTAACATTCAAATGACTAAATTAAACCACCAAACTATCATATTATGCAATTAACAAAATAAAACATTATAAATAATATTTTAAAAGATTTTCAGACCCGATTTTGTGGTCCCGAAACCACTTTCCGATTAGGGTCAAAATAAGGCTGTCACAGGGTTTGACTGTAGGGAAGGTGAGAACTATTAAGGAGTTCCAAGATGTCTTTCCTGAAAAGCTTCCTAGATTGCCTCTGAATCGCGAAGTTGAATTTGGGATTGACTTGTTGCCTGGAACGGCTCCAATGTCCATCGCACCTTACAGGATGGCACCAAATGAGTTAGTAGAATTGAAGAGGCAAATCCAAGAGCTGTTGGATAGAGGTTTTATTAGGCCAAGTGTGTCTCCATGGGAGCACCGGTACTGCTCATGAAGAAGAAGGATGGGACGATGTGTATGGGCATCGATTATTGCCAATTGAATAAACTGACGATTAAGAACAAGTACCCTCTGCCAAGGATCGATGACCTGTTTAACCAGCTGAGAGGAGCTTCAGTATTTTCCAAGATCGATATTCGATCTGGATATCATCGGTAAGGGTCAAAGAGGTTGATATTCATAAGACAGCATTCAGAACTCGGTATGGTCATTACGAGTTTCTGGTGATGCCGTTTGGATTAACGAATACACCTGCGGCTTTCATGGATTTGATGAATCGGGTATTCCAACCTTACTTGGATTTATTCGTAGTCATCTTCATAGACGATATTCTGGTGTATTTGGAAACTGAGGAGAAGTATGATGAGCATCTCTGTATTGTTCTGCAAGTATTGAAGGAGAAGTAATTGTATGCGAAATTCAGCAAGTGTGAATTTTGGTTGCGAGAGGTGATGTTTTTAGGTCACGTTGTTTCTGCTTATGGGATTAGAGTGGATATTGGAAAATTGAGGCAGTTTTGGATTGGAAGCCATCGAGATCTGTATCAGAAATTCAAAGTTTTTTGGGTTTGGCAGGGTACTATAGAAGGTTTGTAGAAGGATTTTCTTTGATTGCTGCACTGTTAACAAAACTTTTGAGGAAAGGAGTACTATTTGTATGGACTGAGAAACAGCAAGAAGCTTTTAATAGGCACCAGTATTGATTCCATCGGAGTCTGGGAAGGATTTCACTGTGTACAGTGATGCATTGCACGTTGGTCTGGGCTGTGTGCTAAAGCAAGAGGGTAAGGTGGTCGCTTATGCATCGCGACAGCTTAAGCCTCACGAAGTGAACTACCCTACGCATGATCTAGAATTGGAAGCGGTTATTTTTGCATTAAAGATTTGGAGACACTACTTGTATGGAGAAAAGTGTATTATATACACGGACCATAAGAGTCTCAAGTATTTGTTGACTCAAAAGGAGTTAAACCTTAGGCAACGAAGATGGATAGAGTTTCTTAAGGATTACGACTGTTCTATTGAGTATCACCTAGGCAAAGCAAATGTGGTGGCCGATGCACTGAGTCGAAGAGCTGTAACTGACTTAAGAGCAATGTTTGCTCGTCTGAGTCTATACGATGATGGTAGCTTGTTAGCAGAACTACAAGTGAGACCAACCTGGATTAAGCAGATTAATGAGAAACAGTTAGAGGATGAGTCACTAGTTCCTCGATTCCAGCAAGGTGAGAATGATGAGACTTCTGATTTTGGATTGAATATTGAAGTGGTACTTTGCTTTCGAGGAAGAGTTTGTATTCCGAAGGACTCGAACTTGAGGCAGTTAATTCTGAGAGAGGCTCATGGTAGACCTTAGGCCATGCACCCTGGAGGAAATAATTTGTATCGAGACTTACGAGAGTTGTACTGGTGGCCTGGACTTAAGCGTGAAGTAACAAAATTCGTGGGTAAGTGTCTGACATGCCAGCAAGTGAAGGCTGAGCATCAACTGCCTTTTGGACTTCTGCAACAGGTGAAGATTCCACTTTAGAAGTGGGAGAGGGTAACCATGGATTTTGTGAGTAGGCTACCCTTGACGCCTACCAAGAAAGACTCAGTTTGGGTAATTGTGGATAGGTTAACCAAGTCTGCTCATTTCATACCTGTCCAAACTGATTATTCACTTCAAAAGCTGGCCAAGTTGTATGTGGCAGAGATAGTGCAACTTCATGGAGTGCCAGTTTCGATAATTTCTGATCATGATCCTAGGTTTACATCTCGATTCTGGCAGAAGTTGCATGAGGCGTTGGGTACGCGATTGGACTTCAGCACTCCTTTTCACCCCCAGACAGATGGATAGTCGGAAAGGGTTATTCATGTAACACCTCTATCCCGTAACTGTAGCCGGAATAGGTAAGGGGCATTACCGGACTTGTAACTCAGATCAGATTAGTAAAATTTTGAACTTTACAAACACAACATAGATCTATAATCATTCATCCAATCATGCTTTAAAATTCATATAATCATATACTCATTCATATAGGATCAATTTGAAATCATGTGAAAGATAGGGAGAACATTGAGAAAACTTCCAAGTTAGGGACACATGGCCGTGTCCCTAGCCCGTGCACACCCACACGGTCGTGTCTTACTAGACACGCCCTAATCACTCAGCCCATCGTTGAAACTGTCTAACCCCACACGGTCACTAGACATGCCCGTGTTTCCAGTCCGTGGCTAACACTGTCAATTACCTGCCACAATTGCTGACTCTTCCTCACGAGTTCATCCTAAACTCAGGGAGTTTCAATTCCCTCCCTATCTTATGATATTATACTTCTTTGCTATTTTTATATTTTTGTACATTGAGGGCAATGTACATCTTAAGTGTGGGGGGGAAGCTTACTTGAACTCTTTACAGTCTTTGTGAAAATCCCTGAAATTATACTTCATGCATTGTTCTTAACTAATTTTTAGTCTCCTATTAGGAATTTATTCTGATTGATTTATGATTTCTATCGATATGTTGAGAATTAAGATATAGGTGCTTATACTCTGATTATTCAAACTTTAAAACATTAGGGAATCAAGCATGATAAGTTGAAATTTTTGAGAACCCCAATTTTTGCATAAGCTATTTCCTTTAATTCTAAGTATTATCTTGAGATTTGAAATTCACAGGATTGACATCAAAAGTAGTAATTCTGGTGAGATTTTGAGCCTTTTTGAGCATACATTCTTTCGTGCTCACTTTTATTATTGCTTTGAGTGAGTCAATACTGATTTGTTATTCTAGAACTTGCTTTGATTATACGCGCCAAGACCACATCATTGATTTGATATTTTGAAATGATAAAGGCACTCAGGATTCAACCCACTTACTCCACAAAAAGCATACCTCCATAAATTAACCCCTAGTGAACCCCGTTGAGCCTAACAACGCATTCTTTGACTTACCTTCTAATTATTAACCAATAACCCATTTTTTTTTAATTTCATTCAATTATGTTGACCCTTATTTTTGTCGAGATTTGAGTTGAAATTATTATCTAGCTTTATTCTCTTTTCCAGCATGTAAAGTTGTAAATATTCAAGATTATTATGAATTGTTCCTTAAAAAAAATAAAAAAAAAAGAGAGAAGAGAAAAACATGTATTTACAGTTGAATTCAGTTGTTATATGTAATAGTTCAAAAGTTTTTGCATATTTCTATTTTAAGGCTACCCAGGCATGAACGATAAAAATTAGCTCGAGAAATATGTTCCAGTGATAGAGATTTTTCTAGCTAGATAATTTTTCAATTCGATCTCGATTCTAACCCTTCTTTTGCAGCCTGTGACAACACCCCTAACCAAGCCCCGTTACAACCCTTACAAGACATTTTGATCGATATGTCATGTCAATCTATAGTGGTGGAGATGTGATTTTCTTGCAAGCCTATGGTAATAACTTCTCAAGTTGACTAGAGAGTGCTTAATTCTTGAACCCTAAACACTTCGAGTGGATAGAGTGAACCTTTAGTGAGGATGCCAACTTCTATTAATTAAGATGAAGAGATAATTACTTAGGAGGAAGGAGAAAACTTATGTTTCAGTGATAAAATTCTTAGCTTAGAGTGATTGAGTCTTTAATGTTATTTTGATTGAATTTTCATTGTATGATTTCCTGTGGATTAATTTGAAATATTATTGATAAAGATTGTAGGTTGAGAATAATGATTCTTTATTAGGGATTGAGATTTTGCTTGAGGACAAGCAAAGGCTTAAGTGTGGGGGTATTTGAAGAACGATAAATTATACATATTTTTATCTCATGTTTAGTCTATATTTTGGATGAATTATTATTAATTTTGTGAGAATTGATACTCTTAATCCTTCTATTTCATATCTTATACCCAGGAGAGCATAGGGAAGAGAAGAGAACAGAAAATAGACCAAAAACTAGAGAAAATGGGCCAAAATGTGAAAACGCACGACCCAAGCAGAAACTACACGGCTGTGGCACATGGCCGTGCCACATAAAGATCACACGGTCCAGCCCCCGACAAGTACGGCCAGGCCACACGGCTGTGCCTCCACCGATAGAATCACACGGCCTCTTGTCGAAATCACACAGGCGTGGCACACAGGCATGTTCTAGTCGTGAGGAAGAGGAATTTCACTCGGATTTGAATACTTAAAGGCTAAGAAAGGCTCCCCAAAACTCTATATAAAGACCCTAGGAGACAAATCTAAGGGTGTATTTGATTTCCCCTGCCAAGGGTAATCTTTTCCCTAAAGTGGGTAGTCGTCTCTCTGTCGACACGAAGAGTGAAAGCTAGGAATTACTCAAAGGGAAGCCGATTGATTCATCCCAGAAGCCAGAATTCTGCATCAAGATAGAAGATCTCCTTAAATTCCTTCAGGGGTTTTTGGTTTCTTATGTTTATTTTATTTATTCTGAAATGTTTTCTTCTTTAATTATGGACTAAACCCCTCAAATACTTGAGGGGGACGAAGCCTAAGACAAATCTTGTTATTGTTTATTCTTGAGTTATATGATAAATACTTGAGTTGTTCTTAATTATGTGTGCTTAATTCTTGTGTTAATAAGCCTAGGTATTAATTCAAGAAACAGATGTGCTTAGAGCAGAGGAGTAAAAGTCCCTGTGATAAGAGTAGATCTACCATAATTAAGCGGAGTTGCATGCAACCCTAGACATAGGGCGACATAAATCTGCCGGATTAGGGTCAAACCTAATATGGGGAACCATAGATCGAATTAATGCAACCTAGGGAGTTAATTAATAAAGGAACTTTAATTAACAACTTAGGCTTAGTTGCTCTACGCCTCGACGGAGGGTTTATCATAGATTAGGGATCTCTACGGATCAAGTCAAGTGAATAAATCGTCTAGCTCAAGAACCAATAACAAGTGAAGTCTAGGTGGATTCCCCCTTGAGTATTGCTCATATCAATCAGTTTTCCTGAAGGTTTTCCTTAATTTACTCTTTGCAAACTTTTAGTTCGTTTTTAAATTAGTTTAAATCAACTCTCTTTATTTTTAGGCTAGATAATAGAAAGGAAGTAAGTATTAGTACTTTTGGTTCCCTTGGCTATGATAACTCAGTCTTGCCACTAAGCTATACTACTATTCGACAGATGTGCTTGCCTTAATGTCGTGATATTAGTTAGTTTTGGTGTGATCAAGTTCTTTATAAATTTTATTACTTCATATCACGCAATATCAAGTTTTTGGCGCCGTTGCCGGGGAACTAAAATATTACGAAAGCTCGATTTCTTTTACTTTAGCCATTACTATATATATATATATTTCTTTTATTTTTATTTTCAGTTTTTATTTATTTATTTTCTTTTAAATTTTTGAGTTTTTCTTTGCTTTTGCTTTTCAGGTATTTTTAGTTTATGACTAGAAACAACCCAATAGGACCACTACTTTTTGACGAAGATCTAGAAGCAACAGTTCGTAGAAATCGTAGAGAGATTAGATGCAGTCTACATTATCCTGAACAAGAACCTGATCAAGAGCTAGAACCTACAGAAGAGATGGAAGCAAATCAAAACGTTCCACCACCTCCCGCAATAGTCCGCCACCAGCAAATCAAGAAGAAGCTCCTCGCACTATGTATGATTATGCTAAACCTAGTTTGGCTGGTACCCAAACTAGCATTCTTAGACCTACTATTGCTGCTAATAATTTTGAGTTAAAGCCTAGCACTATTTAGATGATACAGCAATTGGTGCAGTTTGATGGTTTACAGGACAAAGATCCAAACTCACACATAGCCGATTTCTTAGAACTATATGATACCTTCAAAATAAATGGCGTTTCTGATGATGCCATTCGATTGAGGCTATTTCCATTCTCTTTGAGAAATAAAGCCAAACAGTGGTTAAATTCTTTACCACGAGGCTCAATTACCACTTGGGAGCAGATGACTGAAAAAATTTACTCAAATATTTTTCTCCAGCTAAAACGGCCAAATTACGAAACGATATTTCTTCTTTTGTACAGATGGATTTAGAAACACTATACGATGCATGGGAGAGATACAAAGATCTTTTGAGAAGGTGCCCTTATCATGGTTTACCTTTGTGGCTACAAGTTCAAACCTTCCACAACGGTTTAAACCCGTCAACCAGACAAATGATCGATACAGCTGCAGGAGGGACGATCAACAATAAAACACCTGAAGCAGCTTATGAATTTATTGAAGAGATGTCACTGAATAACTATCAGTGGTAAGTCATGAGGACAAAGCCGACAAAAGCTGCAGAAGTTTATAATATTGATGCTGTCACCATGCTTACTAACCAGGTAGAACTTTTAAATAAAAAGTTTGATAATTTTGTTGGTTCTACGCAGGCACATCTAGTGATGCAGTGTGACGCAATCCAGGGAAGTACGTTCAATCCAGATTACTCCTCTTATGGACATGGCATGAAAACTGAGCAAACCAACTATATGGGTAACAATTCTAGATCTCAAAATAACCCTTATAGTAATACTTACAATACAGGTTGGCAGAACCACCCCAATTTTTCATGGGGAGGACAAGGAAATCAAAGACAACCGCCTCCTCTGGGATTTCAACAGCCACCTCCACAACAAGAGAAAAAGCCGAACCTTGAAGAGATATTCACAAAATTTATGGCCATATCAGAAACCCATTTTCAAAATACCGAAACGGCACTGAGGAACCAGCAGGCATCCATTCAAGGACTTGAAACTCAATTAGGCTAGCTCACCAAGATAATCTCTAAAAGACCACAAGGTGGGTTACCAAGCAACACTGAGACTAATCCTAAGGAACAACTTAATGCTGTGGATACGATAGATGATGAGGGGATAACAAAACCAACCCAGAGCCATGCATGGAGCCTGTGGTAAGTAAAGGAAAGAATAAGGTAAGTTACAAAGATGAAATTACCAAAGAATTTAAACCTCGTATCCCATACCCAACAGCGCTAAAAAAGAACCGCACAGATGAGCATTTCGGTAAGTTTCTTAAACTCTTAAAGAAATTACATATCAACTTACCATTTATTGAAGTAATTTTGCAGATGCCGAAGTACACAAAATTTTTAGAGGAACTTCTCACAAATAAAAGGAAGTTGGAAGAACTGTCCACAGTGGAACTCAACGAGGAATGCTCAGCTATTCTCCAAAATAAACTGCCAACCAAACTGAAAGATCCAGGGAGTTTTACTATTCCTTGTTTATTTGGTAGCCTAGACGCCAAAAATGCTTTAGCTGATTTAGGGGCTAGTATAAATGTCATGCCTTATAAACTGTTTAAACAACTAGGTCTTGGAAAACCTAAGCAAACTAAGATGAGCATTCAACTAGCTGATAGATCTGTTAAATATCCTAGGGGAATCATACAAGATGTGCTAGTAAAGGTAGATAAATTTATATTCCCAGTTGACTTTGTTGTTTTAGACATTGATGAGGATAGCAATGTACCCTTAATTCTAGGGCGACCCTTTTTAGCAACTGCTAGAACAATAATTGATGTAGGAACAAGTGAGCTTACACTACGCAAAGTTACTTTACAAGCTCAGAACTCGATTAAGACTGCTGATAATAATATAGTTACGAATCCTTGTAAAAACACTAAACTCACCACCCAACCTTCTGTGCAGGATATGCTCCACATAAAGGCAACCCAATCACAGACAAGTCCATCCAAGGTGTAACACCCCTAGACCCGTACCCATCGCAGGAGAGTCAAAAGGCATCACCCGACCTTCATTTAACTTAGCAATATCTCACTCGAACAATTCATGTCATTATCACATTCATATCCTAACACTCATATGTCGGATCAAAGATCACACCTAACCATTTCATTCAAGACTATTTCTACTCAGATGATAAGAAGAATGTCAAAGTTTAGTGAGACTCAAAATCGAAATCAACTAGGCAGATTAGCAAACTCAAAACAACGTATAACGTACCATAACCATAATTTCATGTAACTTCATATAGTCCTTATAAGCATATCAAGAAGGTTACATTCAATATTAATTTCGATCACATTTAAACCTCACATGTTTCATAAAACATAGATATCAAGATAATGAGATATTTTGAGCATATTTCACACAATGCATACTTGAACTTCCATTCACATATAACTTAATCAAGTATTAAACCATGGATATGGACGAAAGGCATTCGGTAGGCCATTTTCACATGGCCAACTTAATTACAACTTCAAGATCATCTTTGATTTACAACAAAATGTCAAGTCTATACATGCCATTTTCAAGGTTAAGCTACAAAATACCGAAAGATGTTTTGATAGTGTGGATGACTTCAACCCTGGAACTCCCGAGACTGTAGCTATCAAGAGATATCTATAAAACAGAAAGTAAGAGCAACGGAGTAAGCAACCATTTGCTTAGTAAGTTCTTTAAGTAACAAAATCATTTTAAAAAACAAAAGAGATGGCATAGTAACATCTAAATTTGTTAGATTCATTCAATGGCCGTGTGACAGCCTTAAAACGACCCTAGTCGGAATGTGGTTTCGGGACCACAAAATCGAGGCATAAAATATATTTAATGTTCATTTTGATGCCTATTATGTGTGTTAATTCATGTGTGACATGTTTGGTGTGTCAATTTAGAGTTATAAATTGAATTTCACTTAAAAGGACTTAGTTGTGAATTTTGAAAGTAAACTAGCTAGATGTGTGATGACTAGTTAATGCATGCATGCAAATTGAGGGAGTTGCATGTCAAATTTACCTTTTTGTGTTAGTGGATGGTAATGATGACTATGCTTGGCATTTTGTGCTTTGTATGTTAGTAAATAATGATAAAAACAAATTTGTTTTCATTAAATAAATTAATTTGCTGTCATAAAATAGATATAATAAAGAATTAACAAAATTAGAAATGTGTGTAAAAAAAAAAAGAGAAAGCTTCATATCTCTTTGTTCATAGCCGAAACTAAAGAAAACTTTGAGGAGGTGAGCTTTGGGCATTCGGTCACTTGAGAGGCAAGAATTCAAGGTAAATCTTTGATATTTTGTGTTGAATTTAGAAATGTGAGCTCCATGTCTTGTTTTCTCTTAAACCCAAGCTAAATTTTGATTTTTGGTAGAGATATGAGCATACGGTCTTGTTCAAAAGTGGTGAGAAATGGTTGTTGTTTCATGCATTTAGAAGTAATGGTGGTTGAGAGAAATGGAACTAAACAAATGCACTTATATGTGGAGTAATTTGCTAGAGAGGATTCGGCTTGCATGCTTGGGTTGTATGATTTCTAAATGTTGCTTTTAATTTGAATTGTGAGCAAAGAGTGGTGTATAAAGATGTTGATTCGGTTGGACAATTGATTCTATTTGAGTATGAACCAAGTAGGTGTGATTGATGGCTCATATGAGCTTGAAAAGTTGGCCAATGTTGTTTAAATTCATGAACTAGAGCATAATTGTTTTCGGCCAACTAGGATAAATTGTAGAAATTTTCTTAGCATTAGTAGCATGTGCTTAATTGGTATCTTGAGAGTGGTATGATGATTAAAATGAATATGAAATATGTACTTTGTGTTAAGAGCAATGACTACTCTAAATGGTGCCTTAGGAAATGCTATGTTTTAAGTATGTGCATAAGAATATTAAAGAGTGGATTTTGTATAAAAATCTGCTTGGTACAGCAGCAGTAACGTGTTTTGGAAAAATCACCATAAATTGTGCAAGTTGAATTAAAGGCTGAACAAACTGTGTAATTGAAGCTTAATGAGTCTAGTTTCGAATAAAATAGGTGAGGACATATTTGGAACTCTGTACAAGGAGAAATTCGGTTCATAGTATAGAGTGGTCAGTTTAATCAAGCAGTGAAATAGGGAAACTTTAAGAAAATTCTGGTATTGATTGACCAAACCAAAAAATTATGAAAATTTTATGGATTAAAGATAAATAAGTCTATTTTCATGCAAAATTTACAGCACTACATTTGGAGTTTCGTAGCTCCATTTATGAGTGAATTATTGAATGATGCTCAGAAAATCAGCTTGTTGTGACTTGTGATATGTATGTGAAATGCTCCAATGTGCATGTGTGTTTGCAATGAGAAGAATATGCATGTATGATTTGACTATGACTGAAAATGATTCATTGAGGTGCTTGAATAAGGATTAATAGAGTTAAATGTTTTATTTAGCTCAAGAGCATAGAGGGACGAGTTCGGATAAAGGGAAGGCTAAAGTGGTCGAATAGCCAACTCTTAATTGCTCAGAAAAGTTCAAAGTAAGTTTTAAGTGATTATATGTTGATTATATCTGATTATAGTATGACATATTAAGTGGTTGCATTAGACCGGTTGATAAGTATAAAATCTAATAAATTTGAGTTGCGAAATTTTGTTTGAATGCGAATTAGTAAAGCTGTTTACCAGCATAGGTAATCAAGTCTTTATGAGAATAGATTTGAATACGAATTAGTAAAGCTGATTACCAGCATAGGTAATCAAGCCTTTATGAGAACAAAGTTGAATGTGAATTAATAAAGCTGTTTACCAGTATAGGTAATCAAGCCTTTATGAGAATAGAGTTGAATGCGAATTAGTAAAGCTGTTTACCAGCATAGGTAATCAAGTCTTTATGAGAATAGATTTGAATACGAATTAGTAAAGCTGATTACCAGCATAGGTAATCAAGCCTTTTTGAGAACAGAGTTAAGTGTGAATTAATAAAGCTGTTTACCAGCATAGGTAATCGAGCCTTTATGAGAATAGAGTTGAATGCGAATTAGTAAAGCTGTTTACCAGCATAGGTAATCAAGTCTTTATGAGCATAGATTTGAATACGAATTAGTAAAGCTATTTACCAGCATAGGTAATCAAGCCTTTATGAGAATAGAGTTGAATGTGAATTAATAAAGCTGTTTACCAGCATAGGTAATCAAGCCTTTATGAGAACAGAGTTGAATGTGAATTAATAAAGCTGTTTACCAGTATAGGTAACCAAGCCTTTATGAGAATAGAGTTGAATGCGAATTAGTAAAGCTTTTTACCAGCATAGGTAATCAAGTCTTTATGAGAATAGATTTGAATACGAATTAGTAAAGCTGATTACCAGCATAGGTAATCAAGCCTTTTTGAGAACAGAGTTAAGTGTGAATTAATAAAGCTGTTTACCAGCATAGGTAATCAAGCCTTTATGAGAATAGAGTTGAATGCGAATTAGTAAAGCTGTTTACCAGCATAGGTAATCAAGTCTTTATGAGAATAGATTTGAATACGAATTAGTAAAGCTGATTACCAGCATAGGTAATCAAGCCTTTTTGAGAACAGAGTTAAGTGTGAATTAATAAAGCTGTTTACCAGCATAGGTAATCGAGCCTTTATGAGAATAGAGTTGAATGCGAATTAGTAAAGCTGTTTACCAGCATAGGTAATCAAGTCTTTATGAGAATAGATTTGAATACGAATTAGTAAAGCTATTTACCAGCATAGGTAATCAAGCCTTTATGAGAATAGAGTTGAATGTGAATTAATAAAGCTGTTTACCAGCATAGGTAATCAAGCCTTTATGAGAACAGAGTTGAATGTGAATTAATAAAGCTGTTTACCAGTATAGGTAATCAAGCCTTTATGAGAATAGAGTTGAATGCGAATTAGTAAAGCTGTTTACCAGCATAGGTAATCAAGTCTTTATGAGAATAGATTTGAATACGAATTAGTAAAGCTGATTACCAGCATAGGTAATCAAGCCTTTTTGAGAATAGAGTTAAGTGTGAATTAATAAAGCTGTTTACCAGCATAGGTAATCAAGCCTTTATGAGAATAGAGTTGAATGCGAATTAGTAAAGCTGTTTACCAGCATAGGTAATCAAGTCTTTATGAGAATAGATTTGAATACGAATTAGTAAAGCTGATTACCAGCATAGGTAATCAAGCCTTTTTGAGAACAGAGTTAAGTGTGAATTAATAAAGCTGTTTACCAGCATAGGTAATCAAGCCTTTATGAGAATAGAGTTGAATGCGAATTAGTAAAGCTGTTTACCAGCATAGGTAATCAAGTCTTTATGAGAATAGATTTGAATACGAATTAGTAAAGCTACTTACCAGCATAGGTAATCAAGCCTTTATGAGAATAGAGTTGAATGTGAATTAATAAAGCTGTTTACCAGCATAGGTAATCAAGCCTTTATGAGAACAGAGTTGAATGTGAATTAATAAAGCTGTTTACCAGTATAGGTAATCAAGCCTTTATGAGAATAGAGTTGAATGTGAATTGATAATGCAGTTTACCAGCATAGGTAATTAAGCCTTTATGAGTATGTGATGAATGTGAAATATTATACCACGTGATTTGTTATATAAGAAACTTGAGTTTATGTCCGGGTAAAGACCCGATGGCTATATGCGGAGATTTTGTCCGGGTAAAGACCCGATGGCTATATGTGGAGATTTTGTCCGGGTTAAGACCCGCTGGCTAGGTGTGGGGATTTTGTCCGGGTTAATACCCGCTAGCTTCGTGTGGAGATTTCATCCGAGCTAAAGGTCTCGCCGATTATCCGAGTAAGTCTAAGATAAAAAAAAAATTCACAATAAGAGTTGTTTGTAAATATTCTCAATGCGATAAGTAAAAACAAGTACGTACCTTGAACTTAGATGTAAGCTTGTTTTGGACTAATTTCATAAGGCTGTTATGTGATGCTTAAGTGAGTAAACAATGAGATTGTTTCGATGATTATATGGCATCGGGTCATCGTGACAAGTTATGTGAAATTATGTATTGTATCTATGTTTAAATGAGCTCACTCTCAAGTGAAATTTTATTTACTTATTGGTATTATGAAAGTGTGTATATTCGACTAAGGGGTGAAATATCCCAAAAGAAGATTGAAAGGAAAATGCTAGCAGCCAATTTATACCTAAAATGTTTATCTGTTTACATTGCTTAAAACTTACTAAGCATTGAAATGCTTACTCCGTCTCCCTTGTTTCCTCTGTTTTATAGATCTCTTTTTGAAAGCTGCGGACTCGGGGATTGAAGCCTTAATCACCTACACTATCGCTGTTATTTTGGTACTTTTGATGGTTATTTTTGGGTCAATGGCATGTATAGGCTATTTTCCGTCGGTTGAATTAAACTTCATTTTAAGTTGTAAATATTTCTAGCCATGCGAAAATGGCTTGCTTAGTCTTCGAATTTGATTATATGTGTTGAAATGATTTTCTTACGATTCGATGTTGTGGCATAATATTTAGTTAGTACCCAATATGCAAAGACTTTTCTAATATGATGCTTGGTTATTAAATCGTTCGATTTAGCCATATTGTTAGTAGCCACAAGGTAGAGATTTGCTAGTATGCTTAAAGAATGTTTTTAATGAGATATAATGTTCTGACCGAATCGACCTATAAGTGCCATATTCAACTATAGAACTCAATGAATTTACGTCTAGCTTTGTATCTATGAACCTCGGTAGGATGTATCTAGTTATGTAATGCCTTAATACCCTATACCGGCGACGGACGGGGGTGTAGGGTGTTACATTTTTATTGGTATCAGAGCCAGGTTTAGTCGATTCTCGGACTAACGTAGCGCGTGTGAGTATAGCTATACATGCCATTTTGTGAAAATGCGATAGTGTAGTGATTTCTGATATTTAAAATGTGTTTTCCCTATAGTGATGGATTCCGATCCCGATCGAGCCGTAGCGGAAGATATTGAGAGTGTGGCGGCTGCTCCCGCGCAAGGGACCGCACCGGTCGACTCTCAACCGAATGCCAGTCATCGAGATGATGACATGAGGCAGAACTTCTATGTAATGATGAATGATTGGTTCACCCAATTTCTTCGAACTAATCAGGCTGTTCCACAACCTCCTCCCCCGAATAACCCACTTCCGACCCCTGTGGCTCCTCCTGAGGCCGACCCTGTGAAGTCGAGTAAACCCCCGGTCGATAAAATCAGAAAATATGGGGCTGAAGAGTTCCGGGCTAGAGTTGATGACGATGCTGAGCGGGCCGAGTTTTGGCTCGATAATGTAATCCGTGTGTTTGATGAGCTGTCGTGTACGCCCGAAGAGTGCTTGAAGTGTGCCGTATCTCTGCTGCGTGATTCTGCCTACTATTGGTGGAACACATTGGTTTCGGTGGTGCCGAGAGAACGAGTTAGTTGGGAGTTTTTCCAAGTTGAGTTCCGAAAGAAGTATATCAGCCAAAGGTTTATCGATCAGAAACGGAAGGAATTCCTCGAGCTTAAACAAGGCCGAATGTCAGTAACCGAGTATGAGAGAGAATTCGTACGACTTAGCCGATATGCTCGCGAGTGCATAGCATCCGAAGCTATTATGTGTAAACGCTTCGAGGACGGGTTAAATGAAGACATCAAATTATTGGTTGGCATTCTGGAAATTCAAGAGTTTGTTGTTCTTGTCGAGCGAGCTTGCAAGGCCGAAGAACTTCGAAATGAAAAGAGAAAAGCTGATAGCGGAGCCAGAGAATTCCGTAAGAGATCTTCTGGGAGGTCTAATCAAAAATCCTCAAAGAAGTTTCGAAGTGAGTCGGACAGACCATCTGCTACTTCGGGTTTTTCTAGGCGAGACCGTGACCGACCCCCTATGAGTTCACGTGCCACTTCTACTGCTAGTGTTGGGAACGACCGTCGAGACCGAGCCGAGTGCAAGTATTGTGGAAAATGGCATTCGGGGAGCTGCAGATTTCATGATCGCTCTTGTTATAAATGTGGGTCGGCTGATCATTTTATAAGAGATTGTCCCAGATGGTCCGAGCAAAATGTGAACCCGAGGGGGAAACCGAATACTACTTCAGCACGAGGTAGGCCACCTAGAAATCCGAGAAATGCTAGCGGCGGTCAGAGAAGGTTTAAAGACGCCACGACAAGATCCGAGGCTCAAGCTCCTGCTAGGGCTTACGCTATTCGCGCACGAGAGGATGCCTCTTCGCCCGATGTTATCACCGGTACTTTCACTCTCTTTGATATTGATGTAATTGCTTTGATTGACCCCGGTTCAACTCATTCATATGTATGTGAAACTTTGGCATCCAGTAAGACTCTTCCTATTGAGTCTACTGAATTTGTGGTCCGAGTGTCCAATCCCTTTGGTCGTTGTGTGTTAGTCGATAGAGTGTGTAAGAATTGTCCCCTTATGATTCGAGATTTCTGTTTTCCTGCTGATTTGATGCTTTTGCCCTTCGATGAATTTGACGTTATACTCGGAATGGATTGGTTGACTGCGCACGATGCGGCAGTGAACTGTAAAAGAAAGACTATTGATTTACGATGTACGACTAATGAGATAATTCGGATTAAGTCTACGGATTTAAACGGGCTGCCAGCGGTAATATCTTCTATGTTGGCTCAGAAATTTATGAAAAAGGGTTGCGAGGCCTATCTTGCTTATGTTTTAGATAGCAAAATATCCGAATTAAAGCTTGAGACTGTACCTGTGGTTTGTGAGTATCCGGACGTATTTCCTGAAGAATTACCGGGATTACCGCCTGTTAGAGAGGTTGAGTTCGGCATTGAGCTAGTTCCGGGTACAACTCCGATTTCAATCGCTCCTTATCGTATGGCTCCGACGGAGTTGAAAGAGTTGAAGTCTCAGTTGCAAGAGTTAACCGATAGAGGGTTCGCAAGACCGAGCTTTTCTCCCTGGGGAGCACCCGTCTTGTTCGTAAAAAAGAAGGACGGGACTTTGAGAATGTGTATTGACTATCGGCAGTTGAACAAGGTGACTATAAAGAATAAATATCCATTGCCTCGTATCGACGACTTATTCGATCAGTTAAAGGGAGCCTCCGTGTTTTCAAAGATCGATTTGCGATCCGGCTACTATCAGTTGCGAGTTCGAGATTCAGACGTGCCCAAAACTGCTTTCAGAACGAGGTACGGACACTATGAATTTTTAGTGATGCCGTTTGGGCTGACTAATGCCCCCGCTGTTTTCATGGATCTGATGAATCGAGTGTTTAAGCCGTACTTAGACCGGTTTGTAGTCGTGTTTATCGATGACATTTTGGTTTACTCTCGCGACGAGATCGAACATGCCGAGCATTTAAGGCTTGTGCTACAGATTTTGAGGGATAACCAGTTGTATGCGAAATTCAGTAAGTGTGAGTTCTGGTTGCGCGAGGTTGGCTTTCTGGGACACATTGTATCTGCGGCGGGTATTCGAGTTGATCCGAATAAAATATCCACTATCCTTGATTGGAAGCCTCCTAAAAATGTCTCGGAAGTCCGAAGCTTTTTAGGACTCGCCGGGTATTACCGACGGTTTGTGAAAGACTTTTCGATGATCTCAACCCCGTTGACGAAGCTATTGCAAAAGGATGTTAAATTCGAATGGTCCGAGAAGTGCCAAAAGAGTTTTGACCAATTGAAAGCCCTATTGACGGAAGCTCCAGTATTAGTTCAACCTGAATCCGGTAAGGAGTTTGTAGTATATAGTGATGCGTCTTTGAATGGCTTGGGATGTGTTTTGATGCAAGAGGGCAAAGTTGTTGCTTATGCTTCGAGGCAATTGAAGCCTCATGAGAAAAACTATCCGACTCACGATCTCGAATTAGCTGCTATTGTGTTTGCTTTAAAGATTTGGCGTCACTACCTTTTTAGTGAGAAATGTCATGTCTTTTCCGACCATAAAAGCCTCAAATACTTGATGACGCAAAGAGACTTGAATCTGAGACAAAGACGGTGGCTTGAATTGCTAAAGGATTACGAGCTTGTCATTGACTATCATCCGGGAAAGGCGAATGTAGTTGCTGATGCTCTTAGCCGAAAATCATTGTTTGCTTTATGAGCTATGAATGTACATTTATCAGTATCTGATGATGGCATTATGATAGCGAAATTAAAAGCCAAACCGGTATTTCTCCGACAAGTTTGTGAAGCTCAGAAAGCGGATGACGACTTAATTTCTAAACGAGCTCAATGCGATTTAAATGTGGATTCTGAGTTTCGAGTTGACGACAATGATTGTTTGAGGTTTCGAGGCCGAGTATGTATACCGAGAAGTTCAAAGTTGGTTTCGGTGATTTTAGATGAAGCTCACAATAGCCGAATGTCAGTTCATCCGGGAAGCACTAAAATGTACAATGATTTGAAACGTCAATATTGGTGGCATGGTATGAAACGAGACATCTCAAATTTTGTGTCGAAGTGTCTGATATGCCAACAAGTAAAAGCGGAACATCAGGTGCCATCGGGTTGTTGCAACCGATTTTGATTCCCGAATGGAAATGGGATAGAGTTACGATGGATTTCGTATCTGGGCTACCGTTGACACCGAGCAAGAAGGATGCGATTTGGGTGGTCATAGACCGATTAACTAAATCCGCTCACTTTATACCTGTGCGTATGGATTACTCACTTGATAAGCTAGCGGAGTTGTATGTTTCTCAGATCGTCAGATTGCACGGGGTCCCTATCTCTATCGTGTCGGATAGAGACCCGAGATTTACTTCACGGTTTTGGAAGAAACTACAAGATTCGTTGGGTACTAAGCTACATTTTAGTACCGCGTTCCATCCTCAGACGGACGGTCAATCGGAACGAGTAATTCAGATACTCGAGGATATGTTGAGATGTTGTGTTCTTGAGTTTAGTGGTTCGTGGGAACGGTATTTACCTTTGATTGAATTCGCTTACAACAACAGTTTCCAATCGAGCATTAAGATGGCACCGTACGAGGCTTTGTACGGTCGCAAATGCCGTACACCGTTGTTTTGGACCGAGCTCAGTGAAAGTAAGATCTTTGGAGTCGATTTAATTAGAGATGCCGAGCAGAAAGTAAAAGTGATTCGTGATAGCCTTAAGGTAGCTTCAGATCGTCAAAAGTCTTACGCGGATTTAAAGCGGAAAGATATCGAGTACCAGGTCGGAGACAAAGTATTTCTTAAAGTGTCACCTTGGAAAAAAGTGTTCAGATTCGGCCGTAAGGGCAAATTGAGTCCGAGGTTCATCGGACCATACGAAATATCTGAACGGATTGGACCGGTAGCATATCGATTGATTTTGCCTCCCGAACTTGAAAAGATTCACAATGTTTTTCATGTTTCGATGCTCCGACGATATAGATCCGACCCATCGCATGTGATTAATCCGTCTGACATTGAGATTCGATCTGATATGAGTTACGAGGAGGAACCAATTCGTATTTTGGCACACGAGGTTAAAGAGTTGCGGAATAAGAGGATTTCGTTAGTGAAAGTGTTATGGGTTAAACACGGGATCGAAGAAGCTACTTGGGAGCTTGAGGATTCGATAAGAGAACGTTACCCAAACTTATTTTCCGGTAAGATTTTCGGGGACGAAAATTTCTTAAGTGGGGGAGAGTTGTGACAGCCTTAAAACGACCCTAGTCGGAATGTGGTTTTGGGACCACAAAACCGAGGCATAAAATATATTTAATGTTCATTTTGATGCCTATTATGTGTGTTAATTCATGTGTGACATGTTTGGTGTGTCAATTTAGAGTTATAAATTGAATTTCACTTAAAAGGACTTAGTTGTGAATTTTGAAAGTAAACTAGCTAGATGTGAGATGACTAGTTAATGCATGCATGCAAATTGAGGGAGTTGCATGTCAAATTTACCTTTTTGTGTTAGTGGATGGTAATGATGACTATGCTTGGCATTTTGTGCTTTGTATGTTAGTAAATAATGATAAAAACAAATTTGTTGTCATAAAATAGATATAATAAAGAATTAACAAAATTAGAAATGTGTGTAACAAAAAAAGAGAAAGCTTCATATCTCTTTGTTCATAGCCGAAACTAAAGAAAACTTTGAGGAGGTGAGCTTTGGGCATTCGGTCACTTGAGAGGCAAGAATTCAAGGTAAATCTTTGATATTTTGTGTTGAATTTAGAAATGTGAGCTCCATGTCTTGTTTTCTCTTAAACCCAAGCTAAATTTTGATTTTTGGTAGAGATATGAGCATACGGTCTTGTTCAAAAGTGGTGAGAAATGGTTGTTGTTTCATGCATTTAGAAGTAATGGTGGTTGAGAGAAATGGAACTAAACAAATGCACTTATATGTGGAGTAATTTGCAAGAGAGGATTCGGCTTGCATGCTTGGGTTGTATGATTTCTAAATGTTGCTTTTAATTTGAATTGTGAGCAAAGAGTGGTGTATAAAGATGTTGATTCGGTTGGACAATTGATTCTATTTGAGTATGAACAAAGTAGGTGTGATTGATGGCTCATATGAGCTTGAAAAGTTGGCCAATGTTGTTTAAATTCATGAACTAGAGCATAATTGTTTTCGGCCAACTAGGATAAATTGTAGAAATTTTCTTAGCATTAGTAGCATGTGCTTAATTGGTATCTTGAGAGTGGTATGATGATTAAAATGAATATGAAATATGTACTTTGTGTTAAGAGCAATGACTACTCTAAATGGTGCCTTAGGAAATGCTATGTTTTAAGTATGTGCATAAGAATATTAAAGAGTGGATTTTGTATAAAAATCTGCTTGGTACAGCAGCAGTAACGTGTTTTGGAAAAATCACCATAAATTGTGCAAGTTGAATTAAAGGCTGAACAAACTGTGTAATTGAAGCTTAATGAGTCTAGTTTCGAATAAAATAGGTGAGGACATATTTGGAACTCTGTACAAGGAGAAATTCGGTTCATAGTATAGAGTGGTCAGTTTAATCAAGCAGTGAAATAGGGAAACTTTAAGAAAATTCTGGTATTGATTGACCTAACCAAAAAATTATGAAAATTTTATGGATTAAAGATAAATAAGTCTATTTTCATGCAAAATTTACAGCACTACATTTGGAGTTTCGTAGCTCCATTTATGAGTGAATTATTGAATGATGCTCAGAAAATCAGCTTGTTGTGACTTGTGATATGTATGTGAAATGCTCCAATGTGCATGTGTGTTTGCAATGAGAAGAATATGCATGTATGATTTGACTATGACTGAAAATGATTCATTGAGGTGCTTGAATAAGGATTAATAGAGTTAAATGTTTTATTTAGCTCAAGAGCATAGAGGGACGAGTTCGGATAAAGGGAAGGCTAAAGTGGTCGAATAGCCAACTCTTAATTGCTCAGAAAAGTTCAAAGTAAGTTTTAAGTGATTATATGTTGATTATATCCGATTATAGTATGACATATTAAGTGGTTGCATTAGACCGGTTGATAAGTATAAAATCTAATAAATTTGAGTTGCGAAATTTTGTTTGAATGCGAATTAGTAAAGCTGTTTACCAGCATAGGTAATCAAGTCTTCATGAGAATAGATTTGAATACGAATTAGTAAAGCTGATTACCAGCATAGGTAATCAAGCCTTTATGAGAACAGAGTTGAATGTGAATTAATAAAGCTGTTTACCAGTATAGGTAATCAAGCCTTTATGAGAATAGAGTTGAATGCGAATTAGTAAAGCTGTTTACCAGCATAGGTAATCAAGTCTTTATGAGAATAGATTTGAATACGAATTAGTAAAGCTGATTACCAGCATAGGTAATCAAGCCTTTTTGAGAACAGAGTTAAGTGTGAATTAATAAAGCTGTTTACCAGCATAGGTAATCGAGCCTTTATGAGAATAGAGTTGAATGCGAATTAGTAAAGCTGTTTACCAGCATAGGTAATCAAGTCTTTATGAGAATAGATTTGAATACGAATTAGTAAAGCTATTTACCAGCATAGGTAATCAAGCCTTTATGAGAATAGAGTTGAATGTGAATTAATAAAGCTGTTTACCAGCATAGGTAATCAAGCCTTTATGAGAACAGAGTTGAATGTGAATTAATAAAGCTGTTTACCAGTATAGGTAACCAAGCCTTTATGAGAATAGAGTTGAATGCGAATTAGTAAAGCTGTTTACCAGCATAGGTAATCAAGTCTTTATGAGAATAGATTTGAATACGAATTAGTAAAGCTGATTACCAGCATAGGTAATCAAGCCTTTTTGAGAACAGAGTTAAGTGTGAATTAATAAAGCTGTTTACCAGCATAGGTAATCAAGCCTTTATGAGAATAGAGTTGAATGCGAATTAGTAAAGCTGTTTACCAGCATAGGTAATCAAGTCTTTATGAGAATAGATTTGAATACGAATTAGTAAAGCTGATTACCAGCATAGGTAATCAAGCCTTTTTGAGAACATAGTTAAGTGTGAATTAATAAAGCTGTTTACCAGCATAGGTAATCGAGCCTTTATGAGAATAGAGTTGAATGCGAATTAGTAAAGCTGTTTACCAGCATAGGTAATCAAGTCTTTATGAGAATAGATTTGAATACGAATTAGTAAAGCTATTTACCAGCATAGGTAATCAAGCCTTTATGAGAATAGAGTTGAATGTGAATTAATAAAGCTGTTTACCAGCATAGGTAATCAAGCCTTTATGAGAACAGAGTTGAATGTGAATTAATAAAGCTGTTTACCAGTATAGGTAATCAAGCCTTTATGAGAATAGAGTTGAATGCGAATTAGTAAAGCTGTTTACCAGCATAGGTAATCAAGTCTTTATGAGAATAGATTTGAATACGAATTAGTAAAGCTGATTACCAGCATAGGTAATCAAGTCTTTATGAGAATAGATTTGAATACGAATTAGTAAAGCTGATTACCAGCATAGGTAATCAAGCCTTTTTGAGAACAGAGTTAAGTGTGAATTAATAAAGCTGTTTACCAGCGTAGGTAATCAAGCCTTTATGAGAATAGAGTTGAATGCGAATTAGTAAAGCTGTTTACCAGCATAGGTAATCAAGTCTTTATGAGAATAGATTTGAATATGAATTAGTAAAGCTGATTACCAGCATAGGTAATCAAGCCTTTTTGAGAACAGAGTTAAGTGTGGATTAGTAAAGCTGTTTACCAGCATAGGTAATCAAGCCTTTATGAGAATAGAGTTGAATGCGAATTAGTAAAGCTGTTTACCAGCATAGGTAATCAAGCCTTTATGAGAATAGAGTTGAATGTGAATTAATAAAGCTGTTTACCAGCATAGGTAATCAAGCCTTTATGAGAACAGAGTTGAATGTGAATTAATAAAGCTGTTTACCAGTATAGGTAATCAAGCCTTTATGAGAACAGAGTTGAATGTGAATTGATAATGCAGTTTACCAGCATAGGTAATTAAGCCTTTATGAGTATGTGATGAATGTGAAATATTATACCACGTGATTAGTTATATAAGAAACTTGAGTTTATGTCCGGGTAAAGACCCGATGGCTATATGCGGAGATTTTGTCCGGGTAAAGACCCGATGGCTATATGTGGAGATTTTGTCCGGGTTAAGACCCGCTGGCTAGGTGTGGGGATTTTGTCCGGGTTAATACCCGCTGGCTTCGTGTGGAGATTTCATCCGAGCTAAAGGTCTCGCCGATTATCCGAGTAAGTCTAAGATAAAAAAAAAAATTCACAATAAGAGTTGTTTGTAAATATTCTCAATGCGATAAGTAAAAACAGGTACGTACCTTGAACTTAGATGTAAGCTTGTTTTGGACTAATTTCATAAGGCTGTTATGTGATGCTTAAGTGAGTAAACAATGAGATTGTTTCGATGATTATATGGCATCGGGTCATCGTGACAAGTTATGTGAAATTATGTATTGTATCTATGTTTAAATGAGCTCACTCTCAAGTGAAAGTTTATCTACTTATTGGTATTATGAAAGTGTGTATATTCGACTAAGGGGTGAAATATCCCAAAAGAAGATTGAAAGGAAAATGCTTGCAGCCAATTTATACCTAAAATGTTTATCTGTTTACATTGCTTAAAACTTACTAAGCATTGAAATGCTTACTCCGTCTCCCTTGTTTCCTCTGTTTTATAGATCTCTTTTTGAAAGCTGCGGACTCGGGGATTGAAGCCTTAATCACCTACACTATCGTTGTTATTTTGGTACTTTTGATGGTTATTTTTGGGTCAATGGCATGTATAGGCTATTTTCCGTCGGTTGAATTAAACTTCATTTTGAGTTGTAAATATTTCTAGCCATACGAAAATGGCTTGCTTAGTCTTCGAATTTGATTATATGTGTTGAAATGATTTTCTTACGATTCGATGTTGTGGCATAATATTTAGTTAGTACCCAATATGCAAAGACTTTTCTAATATGATGCTTGGTTATTAAATCGTTCGATTTAGCCATATTGTTAGTAGCCACAAGGTAGAGATTTGCTAGTATGCTTAAAGAATGTTTTTAATGAGATATAATGTTCTGACCGAATCGACCTATAAGTGCCATATTCAACTATAGAACTCAATGAATTTACGTCTAGCTTTGTATCTATGAACCTTGGTAGGATGTATCTAGTTATGTAATGCCTTAATACCCTATACCGGCGACGGACGGGGGTGTAGGGTGTTACAGGCCGAGTAAGGACATAACTAAAATACCACTTATATCATTCATAACACAAAGAAAAGGTCAATGTGTCCTACTAAGCTCAACAAATAACCGAATACGTTCATTCCAAATTTTCATATCAATCCCTTACCTATTCACATGTATCTCATATTTATGAAGCTGAACTCTCTAAAATCAAAACTCATGCATCATAAACGGATCATAAACATTCGAATGATTAATAATGATCTATACATTCTTACCGAATTTTGAAATCACAATTCAAAGATAATCAAATTCTCAACAAGAGTAAAAATGCCTACCTGGCTATCTTACAGTAAATAGCACATTTATTTGAAATTATTTCCAACGTTTAGTATATGAATTCTCGTACGAATACATACGGGGTTTCAACCCAGATATGATGCCCCATGGATGGTCTTTGGGACCAAACCTGGTTCTTAACACTGGCTCAAAAGCCCTTCGAGACTAAGCTCGGATCTTAACACTGGCTCGTAAGCCCTTCGAGCCTAAGCTCAGATCTTAAACTGGCTCGTAAACCCTTGAAGACTAAGCTCGGATCTTAACACTAGCTCATAAGCCCTTCAAGACTAAGCTCGGATCTTAACACTAGCTCGTAAACCCTTCGAGACTAAGCTCAGATCTTAACACTAGCTCGTAAGCCCTTTGATTTATACCCGCACATATAAGCATACATATCATGTCACATTTTGATAACATTTCAGATACTAAAATGCAAATCTCAGCACGCTACCAACCATACATCATTCGGTTCAATATTTGTAATCAAAGAACACAATTTCATATCAAAATATAATAAGATCCAATGCTAACATTCAGCTTTCAAATGATTGCCCCAAATTTTCATTCCCAAAATGACATTCAAGCATAACCTTTACATTTAAGCTCATATGTTATACATGTGTACTATAACTTCATCTTGTCATAAGTTGAAATTCGTTACTCGAGAACTTACCTCGTATCTTTTTAAGTAGTTACGGGTTGACTATTCCGTCACCTTAGCCTTTCCCTTATCTGGTGCCGTTTCTCTATGTTCTTGAGCTTTAAAATTGAGTGACAAAAATTGAATTTCATTAAACACTCATCCTCTTTACTTGATCAAGACAAGGGATATAAATACAATCTTTTTATTACACATACACACACACATACATATATCCACATTAGGCCCAATGCATATTCATCTTACATTACAACTAAATCATAGCTAGGTAAATATGCACATGACAGTTGATATCATTCGGCACTCACCTATACATTACACATATATATACATCTATATTTATCCGGTTCACAAGCATAATTACCAATCCACATACCAAATGCATCCCTTCAAAATTACACAAGTGCCTTATTTGGTCACAAGTATATGTACTTATCAAAAGCACCTCTCCCTTTAATAGATTTCTAAATCCCATTCGGCCATAACCCAAAATACCTATAATAACATTGTTACAAATTCAATGCCATACTTTACAAGATACACACATATATATAAATTTCTAAATTTAAGCACATGTTGAACCATCACCTCAATGGCCGAATGTACTTCACTTCCAAACTTTCTTCTATTTATTTAACTAAACTACCTTTTTATTCCATTATCACCCAAAGACACTATCAAAACAATATTATTTAAGAATCACATATATTAATGTGTGTATATATATATTAAGACCGAATGCTCAATTACTCAACATCCACATTTCCATTCGGCTATCATAAAGGCATACTACCAAAATGTTAACTTACAACCCCAATATAATGCGTTCTTCTTCTCAATTAAACAAAGAACTATCCTCCCCAAACATCAAAACATCACAACTTCCATGGACGAATGCTCTTACTTGATTCAAAACCATTCAAAGCAAAAATTGATAGAATTTAAACATGCCTTCATGAATTCTTGAAATTTTAATCTCAAAACACCTCCCAAGAATCCATAATACCCTACATATACCATAAAACTCAAGAGCAACCAAGTCCTATACGGTTCTACTATGACCGAATGGAGCATTTACAACCAAAACAAAAATTAATGCTTGAGCTAAACCATAAGCTTGTCTATCAACTTGAATTCATAAAATCTAAACAAACTAACATGATTTCTTACCTTTAATTGAAGCAAAGAATGACCAAATGGTGGCTTAATACTTCCTCCCCTTCTCCTCTTCAAGTTACGGCAAAAAGAACAAATGAAAGACACATTGTTCTTTTCACCATTTATTTTATTATAATCTTTTCCTATTAGGCATAATTTTTCTTTATTTAATCACAACCATAAAAGAAATATAATTTATTAGCATAATCATCATGCATGGCCGGCCACTAATGTCAAATGGTTAATTTGACATGCAAGTCCCTTAATTTGCAACCTTATACAACTTCTTTCTTAATTCTAGCCACATAAATCATAGTTCTTATCACATAAGTCCTTTAGTTTAGTAATCACATTCAACATGCCAAATTCAAACATTTTAAATTCATACATACATACATCACACACATTAGACATAGGATATCATATTCAATTATGTCTATGGCTCGGTTTAGCGGCCCCGAAACTGCTTCCCGACTAGGGTCGAAATAGGTCTGTCACACAAGGGAGATGCACCTGAAAAGTGAATGCTTCATATCGAGGAACTAGATGAATGGCTGAACTATCATGAAAAGCCCAAAATATGCCACACCAACCCAGAACATCACCAAGACGACCCTCAGGTACAAACGACTCAACTCAAGGTAGGGGATGGAAGACGATCCTCGAATCTTAAATTCAAAAGAGCATACATGTGATACACCTTACTTCACGGTAATGAAAATCTTTCCCTATAGTATAGTCGAGATAAAACATGAGTCACTCGGCACTTTCAAGGTAAATCACATTTAACTCAAATCGTACGTTGATAATGAAATTGTAAGCAAGATAGAAGATTATCAACTCTTCAAACCACCGTGAACGTACAAGCTCGAGCAAAGTCAAGCTTAGACTATAAATAAGCGCTTCTCGGGAGGCAACCCGAGCACTAACTTAGTAATTTTTCATCTATTTTGATTTTAGTATTTTTCATACATCAACTAAACCTTTTTAATGCAGAAATTTAGGACCACACGGCCAGTCCCACGGGCGTGCCCCAGGCCGTGTGAACACTTCAAACAGAGACACGTTCGTGTACCAAGGCCGTATATAAATAGAGCACAAATTTCCCCAAAATACGGGCCATCAATAAATTGCCATGGTCGTGCGACATGGCCATGGCAACCTTTCAATTTGACACGGGCTTGCATAACGCCATATGGTCGTGTCCCCAGACCGTGGCCAACACTGTCAAATTTCACACAGCTGTGTGACCTCCCACACGACCTTGGAAGTAGTAAAGCCTCATCGCACACGACTGTGGGATGTCCTACACGACCGTGTGAAGTACGAACAAGATCGCACACGGCCATGCCATATGGCCAACACGAGCTAAACCTAAGCCACACGGGCGTGTGCCTCTATTCTCTCATTCGGATCTATTTTTCTCATTTTTCATTTTTTTCCTTTATTAGTTTCCTCTTCATTTTTGTTATTAATTTTCTATCTTTCATATCGGCCAATCCCTAACGAGTAATCTCTATTAATTGGAAATTCCCACGACTAATTAATATTTTCGTAGTTTGAAAAAGGAGCTCTACAGCTCATATTCAAATGAAAATAGGAACACCTTGCCACAATTGCTGACTCTTCCTCACGAGTTCATCCTAAACTCAAGGAGTTTCAATTCCCTCCCTATCTTATGATATTATACTTCTTTGCTATTTTTATATTTTTGTACATTGAGGGCAATGTACATCTTAAGTGTGGGGGGGAAGCTTACTTGAATTCTTTACAGTCTCTATGAAAATCCCTGAAATTGTACTTCATGCATTGTTCTTGACTAAATCTCAGTCTCCTATTAGGAATTTATTCTGATTGATTTATGATTTCTATCGATATGTTGAGAATTAAGATATAGGTGCTTATACTCTGATTATTCAAACTTTAAAACATTAGGGAATCAAGCATGATAAGTTGAAATTTTTGAGAAACCCAATTTTTGCATCAGCTATTTCCTTTAATTCTAAGTAATATCTTGAGATTTGAAATTCACAAGATTGACATCAAAAGCCATAATTCTGGTGAGATTTTGAGCCTTTTGAGCATACATTCTTTCGTGCTTACTTTTATTATTGCTTTGAGTGAGTCAATACTGATTTGTTATTCTAGAACTTGCTTTGATTATACACGTCAAGACCACATCAATGATTTGATATTTCGAAATGATAAAGGCACTCAGGATTCAACCCACTTACTCCACAAAAAGCATACCTCCATAAATTAACCCCTAGTGAACCCCGTTGAACCTAACAACCCATTCTTTGACTTACCTTCTAGTTATTAACCAATAACCCTTTTTTTTTTAATTTCATTCAATTGCGTTGACCCTTCTTTTTGTCGAGATTTGAGTTGAAATTATTATCTAGCTTTATTCTCTTTTCCAGCATGTAAAGTTTTAAATATTCAAGATTATTATGAATTGTTCCTAAAAAAAAAGATAGAAGAGAAAAACGTGTATTTACAGTTAAATTCAGTTGTCATATGTAATAGTTCAAAATTTTTTGCATATTTCTATTTTAAGGCTACCCAGGCATGAACGATAAAAATTAGCTCGAGAAATATGTTCCAGTGATAGAGATTTTCCTAGCTAGATAATTTTTCAATTCGATCTCGATTCTAACCCTTCTTTTGCAGCCTGTGACAACACCCCTAACCAAGCCCCGTTACAACCCTTACAAGACCTTTTGATCGATATGTCATGTCAATCTATAGTGGTGGAGATATGATTTTCTTACAAGCCTATGGTAATAACTTCTCAAGTTGACTAGAGAGCGCTTAATTCTTGAACCCTAAACACTTCGAGTGGATAGAGTGAACCTTTAGTGAGGATGTCAACTTCTATTAATTAAGATGGAGAGATAATTACTTAGGAGGAAGGAGAAAACTTATGTTTCAATGATAAAATTCTCAGCTTAGGGTGATTGAGTCTTTAATGCTATTTTGATTGAATTTTCATTGTATGATTTCCTGTGGATTAATTTGAAACATTATTGATAAAGATTGTAGGTTGAGAAGAATGATTCTTTATTAGGGATTGAGATTTTGCTTGAGGACAAGCAAAGGCTTAAGTGTGGGGGTATTTGAAGAATAATAAATTATACATATTTTTACCTCATGTTTAGCCTATATTTTGGATGAATTATTATAAATTTTGTGAGAATTGATACTCTTAATCCTTCTATTTCACATCTTATGCTCAGGAGAGCATAGGGAAGAGAAGAGAACGGAAAATGGACCAAAAACTGGAGAAAATGGGCCAAAATGTGAAAACACACGACCCAAGCAGTAACTACACGGCCGTGGCACACGGCCGTGCCACATGAAGATCACACGGTCCAGCCCCCGACAAGCACGGCCAAGCCACATAGCCGTGCCTCCACCGATAGAATCACACGGCCTCTTGTCGAAATCATACGGACGTGGCACACGGGCATGTTCTAGTTGTAAGGAAGAGGAATTTCACTCAGATTTGAATACTTAAAGGCTAAGAAAGGCTCCCTAAAACTCTATATAAAGACCCTAGGAGGCAACTCTAAGGGTGCATTTGATTTCCCCCTGCCAAGGGTAATCTTTTCCCTAAAGTGGGGAGTCGTCTCTCTGCCGACACGAAGAGTGAAAGCCATAACTTACTCCAAGGGAAGCCGATTGATTCATCCCAGAAGCCAGAATTCTGCATCAAGACAGAAGATCTCCTTAAATTCCTTCAGGGGTTTTTGGTTTCTAATGTTTTGTTATTTTATTTATTCTGAGATGTTTTCTTCTTTAATTATGGACTATACCCCTCAAATACTTAAGGGGGATGAAGCCTAAGATAGATCTTGTTATTATTTATTCTTGAGTTATATGATAAATACTTGAGTTGTTCTTAATTATGAGTGCTTAATTCTTGTGTTAATAAGACTAGGTATTAATTCAAGAAACATATGTGCTTAGAGCAGAGGAGTAAAAGTCTCTGTGATAAGAGTAGATCTACCATAATTAAGTGGAGTTGTATGCAACCCTAGACATAGGGCGACATAAATCTGCTGGATTAGGGTCAAACCTAATATGGGGAACCATAGATCGAATTAATGCAACCTAGGGAGTTAATTAATAAAGGAACTTTAATTAACAACTTAGGCTTAGTTGCTCTACGCCTCGACGGAGGGTTTATCATAGATTAAGGATCTCTACGAATTAAGTCAAGTGAATAAATCGTCTAGCTCAAGAACCAATAACAAGTGAAGTCTAGGTGGATTCGCCCTTGAGTGTTGCTCATATCAATCAGTTTTCCTGAAAGTTTTCCTTAATTTACTCTTTGTGCACTTTTAGTTAGTTTTAAAATTAGTTTAAATCTAGATAATAGAAAGGAAGTAAGTATTAGTACTTTTGGTTCCCTTGGGTACGATAACTCAGTCTTGCCACTAAGCTATACTACTGTTCGACAGGTGCGCTTGCCTTAATGTCGTGATATTAGTTAGTTTTGGTGTGATCAAGTTCTTTATAAATCTTATTACTTCATATCATGCAATATCAAGTTTTTGGCACCGTTGCCGGGGAACTAAAATATTACGAAAGCTCGATTTCTATTACTTTAGCCATTACTATATATATACATTTATTTTTCTTTTATTTTTATTTTTAGTTTTTATTTATTTATTTTCTTTTAAATTTTTGAGTTTTTCTTTGCTTTTTCTTTTCAGGTATTTTTAGTTTATGACTAGAAACAACCCAGCGGGACCACTACTTTTTGACGAAGATCTAGAAGCAACAGTTCGCAGAAATCACAGAGAGATTAGACGCAATCTACATTATCCTGAACAAGAACTTGATCAAGAGCTAGAACCTACAGAAGAGATGGAAGCAAATCAAAACGTTCCACTACCTCCCGCAATAGTCGCGCCACCAGCAAATCAAGAAGAAGCTCCTCGCACTATGTATGATTATGCTAAACCTAGTTTGGCTGGTACCCAAACTAGCATTCTTAGACCTACTATTGCTGCTAATAATTTTGAGTTAAAGCCTAGCACTATTCAGATGATACACCAATTGGTGTAGTTTGATGGTTTACGGGATAAAGATCCAAACTCACACATAGCCGATTTCTTGGAACTATGTGATACCTTCAAAATAAATGGCGTTTCTGATGATGCCATTCGATTGAGGCTATTTCCATTCTCTTTGAGAAATAAAGCCAAACAGTGGTTAAATTCTTTACCACGAGGCTCAATTACCACTTGGGAGCAGATGACTTAAAAAATTTTACTCAAATATTTTCCTCCAGCTAAACTGGCCAAATTACGAAACGATATTCCTTCTTTTGTACAGATGGATTTAGAAACACTATATGATGCATGGGAAAGATACAAAGATCTTTTGAGAAGGTGCCCTCCTCATGGTTTACCTTTGTGGCAACAAGTTCAAACCTTCCACAATGGTTTAAACCCGTCAACCAGACAAATGATCGATGCAGTCGCAGGAGGGACGATCAATAATAAAACACCTGAAGCAGCTTATGAATTTATTGAAGAGATGTCACTGAATAACTATCAGTGGCAAGTCATGTGGACAAAGCCAACAAAAGCTGCAGGAGTTTATAATATTGATATTGTCACCATGCTTACTAACCAGGTAGAACTTTTAAATAAAAAGTTTGATAATTTTGTTGGTTCTACGCAGGCACATCTAGTGATGCAGTGTGATGCAATCTAGGGAAATACGTTCAATCCAGATTACTCCTCTTATGGACATGGCATGGAAACTGAGCAAACCAACTATATGGGTAACAATTCTAGATCTCAAAATAACCCTTATAGTACTCAGTAGGGGATATTGAGTACTCAGTAGGGGATATGGTCTTCCTAAAGGTCTCGCCTTGGTAGAAAATATTAAGGTTTGGTAAGAAGGGCAAGTTGAGTCTGCAGTTTATTGGGCCTTACCGAATTCTTAAACGAGTGGGTCCAGTAGCTTATCAACTGGAACTACCTCCGGAGCTGGATAGGATTCATGATGTTTTTCACGTATCCATGCTGAGGCGGTCTAGATCTGATCCTTCTCATGTCGTACCAGTTGAAGAAATTGAGGTTAAAACCAATTTGACTTTTGAAGAAGAATCTATGCAAATTCTGGACCGAGATGTCAAAGTATTAAGAAAGAAGACAGTTCCTTTAGTGAAAGTACTTTGGCGCAATCATGGCAAAGAAGAAGCTACTTGGGAGCTAGAAGAGGTGATGTGTCAACAATACCCTCACCTATTTGGATCAGGTAAATTTCGAGGTAGAAATTTCTTTATGGGGTAGAGTTGTAATGCCCTAATTTTTGGGATTTTGCGTAAATTTAATTTTTGCTTGATTGGATGTATTAATTTATGCTTTGAGTATGTTAGTGGGCCTTTAGAAGGCCTAAGCTTAAGTTAAAACTCGGTAAAGTTTTAAAATCTTGGACTTAAGGGAGAAGGGCCTCTGATTAAGTGGGCTTTTAAGAAAATGTTGGTAATTAAGACACAAGTGAGCCAGTGGTAGGATGGCAACGTAACGCCACTTAGAAGACAAGGGTGGCATGTGGAAGCTGTGCAAGGGCCTAGGTTCAAGTCTCTTGGTAAGCAATGTGAGGTTTTACTTTTAATGCATGAGTAAGGTAGGTGGTAGAATTCAAATTAAACTCTGAAAGAAAAGGTTGAGATACTCATGGAATTTGGTGAAGATAGATAAGGAGAGATTATCTTGGAGCAAAGCTAGGAATTTGAATGAGGAGCAAGTATTGGCCGAACATGAGACACTTGGGGAGGCATTTGTGGTTTGGTCTTTGGCTTGGCATAATTGGCAAAAGGTGTTAGGGTGCTAGCCGATTGTAACTTGGGTCCTATTAGGGTTTAATTTTGGCATTTTGGGTGTAGGTATGAGTGCCGAATTTCTTAATAGCTGGTCTCCGGGATTTGGCAAACCTTTCTTACCGAATAGGTGTTGTACCTCTTAGGGTTCTCTGTTCTTTTTCTGTTCCCCTCTCTTTAGTTCCAAAAAGCCGAAAACGCGACCATCGTCTTCCTTTGTGCCAACCTGTATAGAGAACCAAACCATCATCTCTTTTATTTTCTTCAAGTTGAATCTGTCATCCTCTTTCTCTCCTCTTCTTTCTCTTCTCTTCTTCTTCATCTCTTCCCCATCGTTTAAAGTAACCCCATTCTCAAGCCTTTTAGCCGATACCATAAAAGCCAAAACCCGAAGCTAGTATTGTCGATTTCTTCCTAGCCGAATCTTTTGTTCTTCTTTTCTTGATTCATGTTTACTCTTGCATTCTTTTTAACCGAACCCTCTCACTTGCTTTGCACATATTTTCTCTTTGGTCGATTATCTAGAATCCCGGAATTGGAAAGCCTTCTCCTTTGTCGACATACTCAGTGTGCCGAAACACTTAGATCTCTTCTTTTTCTTCTTGTGTTCTGATTAGATCTATATTAGATCTGGGTTAGGCTGGATCAGGGACGCTTCTTTGGCAAGGAGATCATTGGTAAGCTTTCGAAACCCATTTTCATTCTTTACCTAGTGGTTCAACAAAAGCCGAAAAACCCCTAAGTCCTTAGGGCGGTTATCGATTATGGTAAGGATTTTTATTAGTCTTTTTCTTCGGTTCTTATGTGTTCTAGTTCGCAAAACCGATAATCTAACAAAGAGCAGTGGAGGCTAGGGATGTGGAAGTAAGATAAATCTAGATCTAGTGGTAGATCTCGGTAAAGGTAAGTGGATATCGGCTTTGGGTAAGGATGGCCGAATATGGTGGTATTTGTATGATATCAATTTCGTTGAATAACGTTGGATTATAGGCTAATATCATAGTGGACCGTTGTAGGTGGATCGCATGGGGAATTTTGTCGTAGTATATCGCAAATCAGGTGTGTAATCAACACCCACTAGTAGACTAGATCGGCAAAAGCTGAAAAGCTGAAATGCCAAAATCTTGACAATTCGTAGGCTTGCGATCGTGCGAGCACTCGCGGGTCAGTTTGACTCTATAAAATCTGTAATTGCAAAGGGTAAGGATGATGTGTGCGCGATTTCGTGCACGTTGGTGAACTTGGGCCTCGAGGGGCTGAATCTGGGCCCAATGGGCTTACGGGCCCATATGGGTGAAAATGGGTGGTAAGTATGTTCTGATGATCTAATTGCTAAGACTATTAAAACAGGTGTAAAAATCAGATCTAGTGGGCCAAAGTAGCTAGTAGACACTGTTGAGCCCATTGGGGGTTTTAGGCCAATAACTCTCTTTTAATAAAATGGGCCAGATAAGTTACAAGAATAACGTTAGGGCTATCAATAAACTGTATTGAGCATAAACCCTAAAAAATTGAAAATTTACTAAAATACACCTTAAGGGTGGAAAATTACTATTTTACTCCTAGATGCTAAAAGACTATTTTACCTGTAGGGCTAAGTTGACTGTATTGCATGCTAAATTAAAATTGTTCACTGTATGCAATGTCATTATTTACACTATTGCATGGGATTGGGTTTTGATGGAGGAAGTGTTAAGTGGCAACGCCACGTTTACTGTTTGGGGCTTTACCTCGTTTTACTGTTAGTGGCTTGGCCACGTTATCTGATTAAGCAGCTATGCTGCGTTGTCGTGTGTAGGGCTGGGTGGGTTGAGTTATTCCCCACATGGTGTGTAGGGCTGGTACGGGTGGTGTGTAGGGCTGGGTTTTGCATTCATGCATATACACTGTTCTGTTACTGTAATGGGCCTAAGGCCAACACTGATTTTTGAATAGGGTTGAGGCCCAGTAATTACTGTTTACTGAACAGGGCTAAGGCCCAGTTAATACTGTATCTGGATAGTGCGTAGGCCCAGTTAAGCTTGAACTGATTTGGGCTCTAGTTGGGTTAGCTTACACACTGAGTTTTCCAAACTCACCCCCTTTTCCTTTCATCTATGCAGGTGAGCCTCAACCTTAGTTGACTTGGAGCTGGAGGGATTCGGAGTGGCCACGAGAACTGCACTTCGTTATACTCTCTTAAATGATTTATTTCAGTATTTTTCTTAAGTTATTTCCTTTCGGGTTTTAATTTGTAATAAGGCTGTTCTTTAAATATTTTATATTTATTTTGATTTTTATTTATTTAGTTATTACTCATTTAAAATTGATAGAATTAGGCTGCGTGGGTTTTTATTCCAAAATTAAACAACATTTTCACATTACCTCATACGCAACAAATGGATCACCTAATGACAAGATAAGATTTTGTAAAGAAATAAACTCCAACTGCTAGTGGGTAGGATTATCATAAATTAACTAACCTGTTTTTTCACAACTCTTAAACATGATTTTGCCAAGTCACCCTAAACATATTAGTTAAAGCATGAGGTGTAATTCATCGAACATGTGACACACCAGATTTGGCCATAACGTCTGGGCCGGGTTTGGGGTCTTACATGATGCATCTTATCCACTACCACCAAATCTAATGACCCTGTTTGTAACACTCTTAACCTACATTCGTTGCTAGAACAGGGTTATGAGTATTACCGATCAAAAATTTTAACTCATACTTTGATTTAATAATACATAAATCATTCATTTTACCATTTATCAAGCCATATTATACCACTTTTCCTATTTCCAAAATGGATTAATTTAATAACTGAATGTACATCTTACTTATCATTCCTCATTGTCGAATCATGTAATCTACATCTCAAATTAGTTTTATGAAACATAACTCCCATATTAAGTTTATAATATGACCTAGTATAACTATCAACATTAGCATCATGATCAAGCCATTTTCGCATGGCGAAATACATACACAAATTTAAATCAAATTTATCAAACTAAACTATACATGCCATAATTCTGAAATGTAATTTATAAAATACCAGACGCGGCCAATAGTGTGATAAGCTTCTCTGACGATCCTCGAGCTTGCAATTTGAATTCAAGATCTATAAAACAGAGACAATTTCACACATTAAGCTACCCTAGCTTAGTAAGTCATAAGTAATAAACACATAAGATAATATTATCAACTTGACTGAACCAAACCAAAACTATATTATCGTAACAAATGTAGAGCCAACCATGCATGACTCCATTTTCTTAATGTACATAAAGCTATACTTATTTGTAAATGCCACTTTGACCGAATGCCCACGTAATGTATTATCATATTGTCGTTTAATTTCCAATATCAAATAGTCATTACAGACCCAATTCACGAACCCATAAGATTCATAAGCTAATGTGTCAAATCTTTATATCACATAATTGTACTTCACATATATCTAGATATGTTTCACGATTACTCACCTGGGCCGAGTACTCACATGGTTCTTCTAATATATATATTGCTAAATTCCCAAACTAAATTATCTTTATCATGACTATTACCTATACTCATATATGCACAAGTTCATAAGTCTATGAATAATAATCCCATATATATATATAGTTTGTAGCCGAACACATACACATGTAAATAAAATATATCCTTTAATTTCAAGGTCAAATACCATTTTAAAAACACATGTATTTCTTCTTGTAAATCATATTATGATATCATATGCATATACATACTTATTTGACAGAATAATCAAGATTCAATATATATCATCTCATAATTTCTTACTTATATAGCCAAATACACATGGTTCATTATATCATCACCTATGGTCGAATATACAAATACAATATACCATCATATATAACCAATCATACAATATCAATACACCATCACATATGTACGTACCTAGGTGGCCGAATATATATATAAAGTCATCTAGCTCATTTTCACTTGAACAATTTCTCCACCTCAACTTGAAATCATATAAACATAAGCTTGAAATTAAACTTATACAATTATTAATATAATGTCTTAGCTAAATGTACATTGAAATATCTATCATCATTTAAACATTCCCAAAGACATTTTGTTCAACAATATATTATTGAAACTTCTATACAAATATTTGTCCACATAAGACCAAATACAAGGGATAATTAATTCCCAATACCACATATCATCCAACTCCAATATCACACTATTATATTGGATCCTTCAATCCATGAAATTTCATGTAATCCGTATGCACAAGTAGTAGAAATTTTGAAAATTCAACTTCATTACATTATATTCACATATATAATCAGTTCAAAGAAGTACCACATAAATAAATTGCCATTTTTCCATAACTATAATAATATGATTAATTGTATTCATATATTTGGAAATAAATCACCGGTTTATAACCGGCTAGGCGTGAGCCTGAATTCATCACCGGCACAAAGCCTGCTAGACTTTTAGTCCGATATACATTCACCGGCATTACACCTGCTAGACTCAAAACCCGATAATCATCACCAGCTTAAAGCTTGCTAGGCCAAAGGCCCAAATAACACAGTACGATAATCAAATCACAAAGTTTCATATACTTCAAATCATGTACATCTAATTTCCACATAGCGCAAACATATAGTAAAAGCTTAGCATCATTCGAACATAGCACATACCAAACACTTTATTACATTTCATAATTCACATTAGGTACTTATACATAACATCTTATTCACTTTCATTTCTCCCTACCACTCGGCCATAATACATATCAACATCTTATTCACATTGCAAAATTCCATTCAACCATAAATCATATTAAACACTTACCTTCATTTCATACTTACCACTAGACCATTTCCCACCATACTTACATTGGGCACTCATGATGAATATTATAACTAACATCATTCATATCTCAATTTGTATTCGGCAGAAGGTAACACCATATTCAATTTAATTCAATTATGCTAGTCACATACGGTATTTGTCTATATATAACCATACCTCAATTTTACTTTATTCATTTAATCTTTAAGCATGTATAATTTAATTTGATTACTTAAGAACTTACCTCAGTTGGTTGTACAAGACAAGCTCAACTACTCAACAAGTTTCATTTTTCCTCGGTCCAAAATTGTCCCCTTAGGTTCTTGAGCTTAAAAATAAACAATTTGACTTACTTAGTCACTTAACCATTTCTACTTTCATTCAATTAACGAAAATATGCCCAAATTACACATAGTCTCGTTTACTACTCACATTGAAGTTAAATCCGAAAAAAATCATGAATTATCGGATAACAATAACTTATAAAAAATTACACTTGTGCCGAATTTACCTAATTCACAAAGAGTTCCTTTTAGTTCGTCTATTAACCAACTTAGCCCCTCACCTTTACAAGTTTGTTATTTAAACAAACATACAATGGAAATTATATAAAAAAAAATCCATTCAACTCACTCGTATCTAACCTTTATACAATTATTTTTAACATCTAACATAAGGTCTCATAATTTACTACAATAACCGAATACCATTAAATCATTTAAGCTTCCTTACCAAAAATTTTACTAAGCTTAAAACTCATCTTATAATCATCTCTCATTTTAAAACATCTAACGCCAATTATTCATGCATTAGTTCCATGGCCAAATGAATGTTTACCCTTAACTTCAAAAATTAACACTTCGGCTATGCAAGAAACTTAACAATTAACTCAAAACCATAAAAATTCAAAGAAACTAAATAGAAATCATACCTTAATGGCTTGAGCAAGTGAACCGAATGCTCAACTTTCTTTTTCTTTTTCCTCTTATTTCATTTCGGCAATTACAAGGAAAGAATGCATGGCTTTCTTATTTTATTCATTTTTATGCTTTAATAATTATAATTTAATTTTTTTTAACATGTTTTACTCATTTAACCATATAAATAAAATGTGAAACCCTTATAAAGAAAAGTCAATGCCATCCATCATGAAATATTTTGGCATAATTGCCTCATGCAACCTCTATATTAAAAAGACATAATCAATTAAGTACTTTACAAAGTAGCTGTAACACCCTGAATTTGGGCCTAGAAGTATTGGGCCTTGGGCCTGGGTGCGGGTGTGAGATAGTTCGAAATAAAATTATTGATGTGTTGAATTCTGTTATGGAAGGTTATTATTAATGGGTTAATGTGGTATTTTAGTGAACTGCGAAGGATTCATAGTGTGGGGAAAAGTCTTGGGCTAATTTATGGGATTCCGGGATTTTTGTGATATTTGGTGTAATGTTGAAATTTTGATATTTGGATGTGTAATTCGTGTTTGGAGTGTGTTATTGGGCCTATGGAAGGCCCAAGTGTTGGTTAAAAACCCGGAGAATTCTTGGATTTTTGGACTTAAGGAATAGAGGACTTGGAAAAGAGGAGTTGTAAGGAATTATGTGTGTAATAAGACACAAAAAAGGAATGTGGTGTAGTGGCAAAGTAGCGCCACTTAGGGGACAAGGAAGCAAAGGGTCCAAGGTTCAAGTCTTGGCTCTTGCAATTTATTTTGGTTTTTCTTTTAAATAAATCTGGAAGCAAGTAGGTGAGCTTTAAAGTTAAATGTGTTGGACTTATGACACAAAGGAGCTTGTGTCCGAGTGGTGATGGCTTGACAGGGTTATTGAGAGGACTTTGGTTCGAATCCCGTTGCACGCAAAGGTTGATTATTTTGCTAATGCTTTAATTTTGGGAGGATTGATGGAAAATCCCACATCGGAAAGCTTACATGAGAGCAGGTGAGGAGCTAGCTTTAAATAGAGCAAACTAGGAGGAGAGTAGTCACAGCCTTCTTGGCTGATCCCTTTCGCTTTATGGCGTGCCCGTTTGGGTTGGGCATCGGCTAAGAGTGTTTGGAGCGCGGATTAACTTCAGTCTCCTATCAGGTGTGTATTTCTCACTGCTCTAGTAGTAGGACGGCTACTTCGGGCTGCGATGGGCCGAAGAGGCCATGTGGGCCCAATGGGCCTGCGGGCCCAATTGGATAAGTTGTTTGATTGTATAGTAAATATTGGGCTAGATTAGGTGAATCTCATATCTGTGGCTAGATTTGGGCTAAAAGGGCCACACGAGCGTGTGGGCCCATTTGGGCTGAGAATGGGCCCTAGGCCCATTCGCATTGTTATCTCTGTTTAGAATACTTTAGTTTACCAAATTACTGAAATACCCTCGACTTGTAAAATTACCGAAGTACCCCCGATTTACAGAATTACCGTTTTATCCTTGATTTACAAAATTACTGAAATACCCTTAGTTTACAAAATTACTAAAATACCCTTGGGTTATAAAATTACAGAAATACCCCCGATTTGTAAAATTATCGAATTACCCTCGATTTGTAAAATTACAAAAATACCCCCAGTTTGTGAAATTACAAAAATACCCTCGATTTGAAAATTACTATTTTACCCCTAATTTGTAAAATTACTATTTTACCCCTAATTTGTAAAATTACCATTTTACCCTTAATTTGTAAAATTACCGTTTTACCCCTAATTTGTAAAAATTACTATTTTACCCTCAATTTGCAAATTTACCGAAATACCCCTGTAGGGTAGAATTACTGAGACACTCCTATGGGGTAAAATTACCGTTTTGCCCCTAGGGTGTTAAATGACTGTTTTGCCCCTCGTGGGTAAATGACTAACTTGTGTGATGATTGGGCTAGTTTGACCGTGGATATAGGTTGGTGATATGAATGAATTAACTGTGATCTATTCTTATTTTTGGGATTTGGAAAAGTTGGAATCCCTATGTGTTTAGGGAGGTGCCGAAATAGCGCCTAAGGCTTTATGGGGCTGTTACCAATTATTTTACTCTGTGCTTGTAAGGGTTAAAGGCTGCTGACTAAGGGCTTGGATCAGTGGAGCGTTCGGATCCAGATTTGGATATCAACTTCAGCAAAGGTAAGGATTTAGGGCCTTGTTCATGGATGCCCAGATATGGTAAGAGTATGTTAAATTTAGTTATCATTGATTCGTGGTCTAATATTTTAGTAATCGAATGTAGGATTGACTTGGATCGGATATAGTCATCGTTCGTTGCAAGCAGGTGTGTAACTTACCCCTTGTAGTAGCTTAGATTAATGTCGGCTGAAAAGCCGAAATGCCGAATCCCGACATCGTAAATTTCTGGTAACGAGATAAACAGTGAATAGGTCAGAATAAAATGGGCTCGGTTAACGAAATCGATGGAACAGGTAAGATTACGATTTTGAGTATGTTGGTAAGTTGGGCCTCGATGGGCTGAATTAGGCCCAATGGGCCTACGGGCCCATTTGGAGTAAAAATTGCTAAAACGGAATTGTGATAAATGTATGATTAACCCAGATAGAACGATAGTAGTATTTAGGCTAAATGGACTTAGAAGGCTAAATCGGTACTCGTTAGGCCCATTAGGGGTTTTGGGCCCAATAACTCGGTTTTACTAAAATAGGCTAAAATTTCTGTTTAAACACTTGGAATTGATGAATAAGTATGAAAAACCCTAATAAGTGTTAAAATTACGTAATTACCCTTATAGCTTAAAAATGACTATTTTACCCCTAGGTAGAAATGACCACTATACCCCTAGGGTTGTAAAATGATTATGTCGATTGTGATATTGATATTTTTCATGAAATGATATGATATGCACATGATATGCACATGATATGCTACGATATGTATACGATATGCCATGTTATAATCATTACATGTATGGGTTGGGTTTATATGATTGGAGGAAGTGTTAAAGGGTTTTGCCCCAGTATACCGAAAGGGCTTCTGCCCCAGTTATTAAAAGAGGCTAGGCCTCCAGTTATATGTTAAAGCAGCTATGCTGCCAGTGGTGTGTTGGTTGGGTGGGTTGAGTTATTCCCCACATGGTGTGTTGGCTGGTACAGGTGGAGAGTAGCGGTTGGTAGGTTGAGTAGTCTCCCCAAATGGGCTTTGCATACATGCATTGACGTTTACATGTGTTACTGAAATGGGCCTATGGGCCATACCGGTTACAAAAAAAGGCTTCGGCCCAGTGATATGATTTATGAAAGGCTTCGGCCTAGTAACTGTTAAATGGAAAGGCTTCGGCCCAGTAACTGTTAAATGGAAAGGCTTTGGCCCAGTAACTGTTAAATGGAAAGGCTTCGGCCCAGTTATATGTTGAGACTGATTTGGGGGCTTAGGCCTAGTATGCTGATATTGATTTGGGCTCTGTAAGTAGCTTGTTGCACACTGAGTTTTCCAAACTCACCCTTGTTCCTTCCATCCTTGCAGGTGAGCCTTAGATTGGTGGACTTGGAGCTGGGAGGGATTCAGAGTGGCCACATAGACTGGACTATTGGATTTCTAATTAAGTTACCTATTTGAATTTAGATTTAATTATTTATTTCTGGTTTTGGGTTGTAAAAAGGGCCTCTTTAATTATTTTTATTTTGGGTTTTTTATTCTTTACTTATTTAAATTGGTTTTAGCTTACGTAGGATATTATTTAAATCGAGTTGAAAATAAATGATTTTAAGACGTGATTTTTATAAAAGTTACTTGTTTTCAAAATAACACGATAACCAAGCAAAGCTTTCGCAATTTTTAAATGATCTTGTAGATAAATATTTCAAATAGTTAAAGTGTGGCAATGGTAGTGTGCATGTCTAGGAGTGGATCCAAGAAGAGCTTGGTACTTAAGCAGTCTATTCGACTCACCTCCTCTTTTCTGGAATCCTACCTGGTGCATAGCTTCCATTCACTTTAAGTCTTAACGAAAAAGGTCAAAATTATTTTATACTTAAACCGTTTTTAAGATAACATGTTTTATAAAGGTTACAAATCTGATTTTTCGATATTTGATCTATTTTTAAAATAACATGTTTTTGCAAACTACAAGGGTTTATAAGCTTTCATAAAACTTTTACAAAGGTTTTAACGATGTTTGCAAAGGGATGATTATTTCAACGAATCACGTTTTGGAAAAAGACAAGCTAAGGTTTTATACAAGGTTAACGGTAAGAGTTTTTAAACATTAAGAAGGGTTTTCAATGAAAACATGGTTTTTGAAAAAAAACACTTCAATGTGGCACACCAGTCTTGGCCATAACGTCTAGGCCGGGTTTGGGGTGTTACAGTAGCGTGCTTACTTTTCATTTATTGTAACTTAATCCTTTTTAATTAATCGGGAATAATAACGGTAAAATCTTTGGAACGAAATTTTAGCCCACACATATTCACACATTCAAAACACAAAAAATAATATTTAAACATTTTTCTGACTCGGATTCGTGGTCCCAAAACCACTGTTCCGACTAGGGTCTAAATCGGGCTGTTACAACTCTCTCCCCCTTAGGGATTTTCGTCCCCAAAAATCTTACCAGTAAATAGGTTCGGATAACATTCTCTCTTCATGTCCTCTAGCTCCCACATTGTTTTTCTCAATTCCGTGTTTATGCTACAATACTTTAACTAATAAAATTTTCTTATTTTGCAACTCTTTAATCACTCGAGTCAAAATACAAACTAGTTCTTCCTCATACGTCATATCGGAATTAATCTCAATCCCAAAAAGGCTAATCACTAATGAAGGATCAGATCGATATCTACGAAGCATCAAAACATAAAATACATTACAAATCTTTTCTAGATTGGGTGATAACAACAGTCTGTAAATAACTAGTTTCACACATTTTATTATCCCACACGGCCCAGTAAATCTCAGGTCTTTATCTGAAACAATAGAAATAGACATATCGTATAATCACAAAATCTACGAAGCATACCATTTAGCTAGCTTGTTAAATAGATAACCTATACAATCATTATACGTCTTCGCACTATTCGGATGAATAAATAACCGTCTGCTGTAAGTTTTGCTCAAAATCATCCGAATTAACCTTGAGTTTCTTGGGGTACATATTCAATTCTGAACCTCAGACAACCTTCAACATCATTCTAGAACTCTGACTCAACATCCAAATCATAAGGGAAGCTTCAATGGCAAATTTTAAATTTATCGTCATATTTCTCAGATAGAATTATTCTGATAAACATGATTCTGTATCGAATTGGCAAGAGTAGAAATTTCTTCTTCCAGAATATTCCTCAAATCTCACATGTACATTCAAATTTCTAGTGAATAAATTCAAACACATATAACCCACTTTCTTTTAAATCAAATAATTCAGATCAAACTAAACCACTAGATCAGTCCCTTCAAAGGGATTATTCTTTCCCGCTAAAAGAATAACTAAAACATATCATTATACAAAAGGCCACAGTCATCTAATAGAAATCGTAATATCCTAATGAGACTGACGTCTTACCCAAAATAATAGGTAATATCCTGGTCGCTATTAAAGGATCTGAACCTAGATGAGAATCAATTATGGTTTATACAACCACCAACGTAAAAACACAACTTCAATAACTCTAATGATGGTATCATTGTACTCTCACATTTCAAATCAGAAATTATAATCAATTAACATACTCATTTCTGCCAAATAAATATCTCTCGCAAATAATCACATATAATCATAAGAAAACCAGAACAGCTAAATTCAATGTCTGTAACGATACTGAATATAAAAAATTTACAACTCATATAGAATGACATCAATTCCAATGATTTTCCATAAAATGTCCAAAAGGAATCATAGTAATTGCCCAACTAATAATAATTGCACTTAACCATCAATAGAACTCAATCATTAATAAACTATCTAATTCTGTCATCGAAAATTTTTACATTATCCCCTTCACTAACAAAAATCAATTCAAAAAAGCATTCAGTTAATACTTTCTTTTTTTCTTTAAAAAAAATACCTGAATAGGTCATTTAATCGGAGTTACCTTCTTCTTTAACAGTGACCTTGCATAGTCTGAATAATCTTCAGAACTTTTCAATATTTCATTTAGCACTATCTTTATTTGCTGATTCATTCACTTTTCTGATCTCATTATTGATCTTCCATTCACGAAATTCTGTAGTTCCATACTCATGAACTTATTTAACCTAAATATTAAAAATTTTGCATTAATATTTCACAAATAAGGTAGATGAGAGTAACAAAGCTCCAAAATTTA